>CM066040.1:191030604-192302089 GCA_033557465.1 Ichthyophis bannanicus
GAGAGCATGGTTCGGAGAACCTGATGCGCCTCTTTCATGCACACTCCTCTTCAGCTGTCTCGGAAGGCTATTGCTGCCGGGACCGATTGTTCTGGAGGACCCGACTCCCTTCTCACTTAAGCGCATGGCTCTGTGTGCCGGGCATAGGTCTATCAAGCTAGCATACAATATGTATATGATTCCTCTGAGCGCTGGTTCAGCACACATTACTTGGCTCTTTTTGTGGCCCAGGTGCCCTCCCTTTTAGCCTTTCTGCAAGATGGCCTAGAGAAGTTCCTCCAACTTAGCTCCCTGATGGTTCAAGTGGCAGCTTTGACCCCTGTTTCCCATGGTCCAGTGCTGGGCGTGCAAGTCTCTGTGCCTTACACCCGAACATCTCAAGTTTTTTACAAGGTTTTGACGTCGTGTGTCCTCCCCTGCGGTCTGTGATACCTTCCTGGGATCTGTCTCTTTGGTGCTCAGGGCCCTAATAGCAGCCCCCTTTGAGCTCTTGAAGCATGCTACCTTGAAGGATTTGATGCTCAAGAACTGTCTTCTTGTTTGCAGTGTGTTCTGCAAGGTGAATTTTCCAAGCTGCATGCTGCATGTCTTGCCGATATCCTTATGCTTTCCTTTTCATGAGGTCATTTCAATTTAACCTGTGCTTTCCTTCTTGCCTAAAGTGCTGTCTCCCTTTTCACATGAACCAGATGGTTTGCCTATCCTCCTTCTCTCTAAGGAGCCGTGTCGGAGGAAAGAAAGGATCTTAGGACTTGTGAATGTCTGGAGGGTTGTCTTTTTTCCAGTTTCTTAGAGGTTGTTCACATTGTCCTTTCATAAGTCAGACGATCTTTTGTGCTGTTTTGCTGGCCCATACAAGGGTAAAGCGGCAGCCAAGTTGACTTTTTGGGGTGCCCCCCTGGATTAAGGAGGCTATTGCCTCAACGTATCTGTTACGGAACAGACTGGTTCTGGAGGGTTGCGCCCATTCTACCCAAATTTAAACATCCTTGTGGGGCGGAGTGGAGCTCAGTAGCCCCTGAAGACTCCGTGGGTTGTCAGGCAGCAACATGGGCATCACTTTACAGTTTTTTATAACAGCATTACCACTTGGATTCCACAGCACAGGTAGACATAGGGCCTTTGGCTCAAGATTTTTGCGAATTGCTGAGTCTTTGTTCCCACCCAGTGGTGTTGTAGCTTTGGTACATTCCACTTGTCTCGTACTGGGCTAAGCAGGAATGATATGGAAGGTGACCTTTATTTAACCAAATAATGCCCTTTCCTTAGAGTCCTGCTATACCAGTCCAGGGCCTGCCCCTGGAAAATGCATTATTCTGTTCTTCTGTTGTGGTACCCTTTGGGGTCCGCCATGATTCTGTATTGGCTCTGTAGGCTCATCTTCTACTAACAGCCTTCTATTTCTTCCTTCCTGTACATAGTTTTCTGCTGGCTGTTTTACTCATTCCGTTGCCCACAGCATTGAGTTTATAGTGAGGCTTGCTCTGTATCTTCCATTTGCTTTTGGGATGAATACTGAAGGGACCTTTGGTGGCTGAGGCGGATAGAGGCACAAGAGTGATGTCATTGAAACCTGGACTTTTCATTGGTTCTTTGTCTACACTAATCTGCTGGTATGGGAACACAACCCGACTTATCTGGACTGGTCTAGCAGGCTCAAGCAAAGGGCATTATCTGGTAAGTAAAATGTTACTTTGTATCTGCTGTCATCAGCCAGGTTTCACTCAACCCTAACAATTTGCAATTTAAGAGCCCTCAAACACATCAGCATCTTATTCTTACATGATTGCAACATTAGCAAAGGCCACATTTAATGCAGAGCACAAACCATCTGCTTCTAAAGGAGACACAATTGGTGGGGAGAAGATTACTCCCCCACCCCCAATCCTCCCTCAAATATCGGCGATAAGGCAAATCCCCATAAGAACATAAGAAATGCCATACTGGGTCAGACCAATTTCCATCAAGCCCAGTATTCTGTTTCCAACAGCAGCCATTTCCAGGTCACAAGTACTTGGCAGGTTCCCAAACAGGCACACCAGGTTCGATAATGCTCATCCTGGGATAAGCAGTGGATTTCCCGGGTCCTCTTTAATAATGCTCCTTGCACCTGGAACAAACTACCTGAGTCTGTACGTCAGGCTTCTTCTCTGGCCCTTTTCAAATCCAGGCTGAAAACTCACCTCTTCAAGGCCGCTTTTGGATCCTGATCTGCTTAATATCTTTTGTGTTTCCTTACCATTCTCCCTAGACGTATCCTTGTCCACAATTGCTGTGTGTCTGTCTTGACAGATTGTAAGTTCTGATGAGCAGGGGGACCGTTTTTTACATGTGTCTGTACAGCGCTGTGTACGCCTTGTAAACCTATACAAATGATCAGTAGTGGTAGTAGTAGTAATGGTTTATGGACCCCTCCCCAAAAGAACTGGAATAGTCTGCATTAAAACACTCCCGGTTTCAGTTATGAGCCATAACATTGCATCAGCGGGAGTCTTGCTAAAGGTATTTTTGTACCCTAAGATGCTCTTGCTTGCTTTTGCTTGCTCAATATGATAATATATGTGCTATAACTGAGGCAGCCTCTAAGAATGCAAAGCTTCTTTTACTTGAAGTATGATTTTAAGACATTTTTGGTCCCTTTTTTGTGAATTTGAAAAAAGATTTTGAAAAGAGACATTACTGAAAGAGTTTCTTCATCCATATAATTGCAGAAAGCTAGAGTCTTGTTCTTAAAATTTTCCCATTATTTTGCAGAATGGTTATATCTAACTGAGCAAAGAATATGCCCCATGATATCCATATTGGATTACAGGATGCTTAGTTTAAAATGGATTGACAAGTATAATGGCCACAGTTATTTTATGTAGCATACTATATATTTAGAGCCAGCCTGGTCTCTAAGGAACATATGTCATGAATAATAATTTCTTCCACAGAAGAGATTTTTAGGGCATGCTTATAGAGAACTCAAGTGGTACCAGAGAATAATTATTGAAGAGAATGATTCAGAAACTGATTTTAAACGATGGAGACAGCACCAAAGAAGAGGAATATTCACATTTTCAATAAGGATTTGATGGGAGAATGAAAAAGGGGGGAGGGGGGGAGTACACAGCTGTTAGGATAGGCTGCTCTCCAGCTGCCAAGGTATTTTTTGGCTTCTAAAGTTCCAGCAGCATGTAGTGTGGAAAAGGATGGCAATCAGCACTTAGACAAGGATGAGTTTAGGACGTAGGAACAGTTGTGTCCTGTTCTTGGTTATTAAAATTGCACAAGGCTTAGAGCAGCAGTTAACCACGACACTTGGTTAGTAAAACAAAAACTGTAAGATTTAGTAGACTAGTGGTTAGAGCAAACTGCCTATTACCCAGAAGATCAAGGTTTCCATTCCCACTAGGCACTCTTTGTGACTTTGGGCAAGTCACTTTTACCCTCCATTGCCTCTGAAGGAAAGGCTGGCAATCTACTTCCAGTGATACATTGCCAAGAAAACCCAGAGGTAGCTGGGTCGCTATGAGTCAACACTGACTCGATGGCACTAAAAAAAAAAGATTTAGCGAGATGAGGGGAGCAGGCTGAGTAAGAGTAGCAGCAAAGAAGCTAGTAGCGGGTTGGTGAATAGACAGTATGAGGGTAATTTTATAAAGTCACACGTATTTTACAAAGTCAATTATGCATGTTCTTGACTTTATGAAACAGTAACATAAGTGCAGGAGTAGCCTAGTGGTTAGAGCAACAGCCTAGCACCCAGTAGATCTGGGTTCAATGTCCACTGGCACTCCTTGTGACCTTGGGCAAGTCACTTTACCCTCCATTGCCTTGGAAGAAAGGGCCTGACAATCTACATCCGATCATAACTTGCCAAGAAACCCCAGGGGTTGCTGGGTCACCAAGAGTCAGCACTGACCTGACAGCAATAAAAAAAAATGTAAGTGGCAGAGAACACACCTTGGATTAAGGCACAATTACTTGGACCGGCCCTAGAGCTGGTGTAAATTACAGTGCCTACTCTTTGCAAGTACGTGTGTAAATTATAGTGTTCTGTAATCAATGTGTGTACCTTTTATGCTAGTTGGTATCCTATAAGGGGTTATTTACACTCGTTTTGGAGACCATATCTCACAAAAGATATAAAAAGACTGGAAACTGTTCAGAGGAAGGCGACCACAATGATTTGGAGCCTGCGCCAGAAGACGTATGAAAAGAGACTCCAAGACCTAAATATGTATATCTAGAGGACAGGAGGGACAGGGGAGATATGATAGACCTTTAAATACTTAAGGGTATATGGGGGGAGGTGTGACCTAGTGTTTGGGGCAAGTTACCTCAAGCCAGAAGGTCGGGGGTTCAAATCCCACTAGAGGACAGCAACCTTGGGCCGGAAGGACTGGGGTTTCTAGTCCCACAGGTGCTCCTTGTGGTCTTGGGCAAGCCACTTAACCCTCCATTGCCCATGTTCCCTGTCAAATAGTTATCTCCAAGTTATAATGCCCTGTTTCAATGTAATTTCAGTTTGTTCAATGTAAACCGCCTTGATATCATGAAAGGCGGTATATAACAAATGTTAAATAAATAAACTAAAATAAAAATAAATATTGATGAACAAACCTTTTTCAAAGACAGGGAAGCTGTAATACTAGAGGGCATAACATGAAACTGCAAGGGGATAAACTGAAAGGCAACGTCAGGAAATACTTTTTCACTGAATGGGTGGTGGGTGCTTGGAATGCCCTCTTGATGGAAGTGGTGGAGGCAAATACAGTGACAGAATTCAAAATGGCATGGGGACAGACACAGTGTATCCCTTTATAGAAACAGGATAAAATAAAAATAAACTTAATTGTATTTGATATCTCAACAAGTAGAGGTGACCTGCATGGAGCGGTGGGTATACCCTTAAACAAATGCATGGGGAGGGGTGACCTGCACGGAGCGGCGGCACACCTACAGTGCTTTGCAAAACGTATTCATCTCCTCTGTGTTTGTCCTGTTTGGTCGCATTACAACCTGGAATTAAAATGGCTATTTGGGGGTTAACAACATGTGATATACATAACATGCCTATGACTTTGAAGTTGCAAAATATCCTTTATTGTGACACAAGCAATAATTCAGACAACAAAAACCACTGAAATCAGGAATGTGCATATGTATTCCCTCCCCCTCACCAAAGTCAGTACTTTTGTAGAGCCACCTTTTGCTGCAATTACAGTTGCAAGTTTCTTGGTGTATGTCTCTATTAGCTTAACAAATCTAGCCACTGGGATTTTCACAGATTCCTCAAGGCAAAACTGCTCCAACTCCAAGTTAGATGGGGTGCGTTGGTCTACAGCAATCTTCAAGTCATGCCACAGATTCTCAATTGGATTGAGGTCTGGGCTTTGACTAGGCCATTCCAAAACATTTAAATGTTTCCCTTTAAACCACACCAGTGTAGCTTTAGCAATATGTTTAGGGTCATTGTCCTGCTGGAAGGTGAACCTTCGTCCCAGGCTCTAAACTCTGGCAGACTGAAGCAGCTTTTCCTCAAGTAATGTCCTGTATTTAGTGACATCCGTTGTTCGTTCAATCCTGACCAGTTTTCCTGTCCCTGCCGATGAAAACATCCCCATAGCATGATGCTGCCACCACCATGTTTCACAGTGAGAATGCTATTCTCGGGGATGTGTTGGCTTTGCGCCACACATGGCATTTCCCATGATGGCCCAAAGGATCAATTTTCATCTCATCTGACCAGAGAATCTTCTTCCATGTGTTTGGAGGGGGGAGGGGGGGTCCGCCACATGCTGTTGTGCAAACTCCACAGGTGTTTTCTTATTTCTTTCTTTAGGCAATGGCTATTTTTCTGGCCACTCTTCCATAAAACTCAGCTCTGGCGTGTATGGCTTAAAGTGGTCCTAAGGACAGATACTCCCATCTCCGCTGTGGATCTTTGCAGCTCCTTCAGCGTTATCCTTGGCGTCTTTGTAGCATCTCTGAGTAATACCCTCCTTGCCCTGTCTGTAGTTTTGCTGGGTGGCCTTCTCTTGTCAGATTTGTAGTGGTGCTATATTCTTTCCATTTTGTTCTAATGGATTAATGGTGCTCCTTGGAATATTGAGGATTTGAGATATTTTTTATTGCCCAACCCTGATCTGTACTTCTCCAGCTTGGTCTCTGACCTGTTTAGAGAGCTCCTTGGTCTTCATGTTGCTTGCTTAGTGGTATTGCAGAGTCAGGGGCCTTTCAGGACAGGTATATTTATGCAGGCATTATGTGACAGATCATGTAATTGCACACAGGTGAAGCCTAATCAACTAATTATGTGCCTTCTGAGGTAAATTTGTTGGACCAGATCTTATTTAGGGGTTTGATAGCACAAGGGATGAATATATATGCACACAGAACTTTTAGTTTTTTACTGTTTTTTTTTAATATATACAAGGTATTTATTGTCATTCCACTTCACCAATTTGGATTATATTGTTAGGTCTTAAGTGTTTTTCCTGCCATAGGTAATCTAGATAAAAACAGTAGTAACATGTTCAAGTAAATGCTGGAAAGGAAAAGAGAAGTCTGGGGTCCCTCCAGAAGGCAGTTAAAAGAAAGAAAATATATTGGCACTGGAAAAATGATTAAAATGATATCATGATAGAATTTTTTCATGTGTTATGCGCTGTTGGAATATTTGATCATGTTTTTATGTTTATTTTTGATTATAAGCTGCCTTAAACTAGATAAAAATAGAATATGAATGCCAAATTAAATGTAGCTATTACTTCTCATTTACTGATCAACATTTCAGTTGATAAAAAGAAATGTCAGTTATTTGATAGTAAGTAGTTTGGTTTTGGTTTCTAATTCTACACTAAAGATAGCTGTTGGCAATTGTAGCTTTTTGCCCGTGATCATGAGTACCTGCTGTAGGCTCTTCTTTGTTTGTTTTGTGTTTTTCTTCTTTTGGGCTCAAGCTTAGGTATTTTTTGTGGAAATACAAAATATGCGTAACATTTTGAAAATTAAAAACCAGTGCTAACAAAAGTGGAGAGCCTTCCTGTAGGACCTCAGATTTGGTCACTTCGCACGCTTGCACTATGATCAGCATTCTCATGAAGCCTGTTCTCTGCAACTGAAAATGTGATATTGCAGCATCTTCACCCCCCACCCTTCAACTGCAGCAGCATTAACTCCCTTCTAGTAATACAGAACCTACCTCTTCCAGCCAGATTTTGTAAAATGATGAAAGTATGTGTAGGTGTAGTTCTGTAACCCCGTAACTAGTACATGCACAGTAAGAAATGACTAGTAATGTTTTTGGTTCTTTACATGGGTGCATGCCCTACCTTGAATACCATGCACTATTTAGCAATTACAAACTCAGGGTTTGACTCACCAAATTTTCTCTCTGTCTGTGGAGGAAAAGAGCTTAGTGAATCAGGCCTTTACTACGATAATCTCTACTCACAGACTAAGGTGTGCGCAAATAAGCTAGTGTCCTCCACCACATACCACAAGAAAAATCCTGCTTCCTACATTTTCAGTTAGTGATTGATGATTGAATTTTTCAGTTGCCCATTTCTTTTTTCTAACTAGCATAGTATTCCTAATATTAATGAACATTTATTCAGTGACGAGGAAATCTGAAAAGGCTGAGCAATATCTCTGAAGTCAGTAACAAGCACTTCTGTTTCTTGTGACAAAATGGGCAATGTTTGCATTTACCTTCAAAAATGCCACAGTGCTGGTGGCCTGCAAGACAACACTGGCCACAGGAGCAAAGGAAAACCCTCCTGCAGCTGTGTAAATCAACTGCAGCGAAGGAGCGGAGAGGATAGGAGAGGAGGTTACTGAAGCTGAGGGCTAGGGAGAGGAGGCTGGCTGGGTTTGAGGTTGATTGGGGGGGAGCAGAAGAGGGCTCATTCTGGGTATAGACTGCTGCTGAGATTGAAAGGAGGCTGATGGGAGGGACACTGGGAGGATTACTGGGAATGGAAGGGGGCTGAAACTGGGAGGTTTGATGGGACTGGGAGGGGGCTGACACTGGGGGAATGGGTTACTTTAACTGGAAGGAGGTTGACACAGAGAGAACGGCGACTGGAAGGGGACTGATGCTGGTTAGATGCTGGGGTCAAACTGGGAGAGTGAAAAGGGAGGGGACAGATATTGTGTGGTTGGGTGGAGAACAAGGTCCTATATGGGGAAAGAATGACTGCTGGAATAAGGAGGAAGAAAGGCAAGGTTAATGTAAATTGGAGAAGGAACTAGATGGGTGTGTGCTGGGGAAAAAAGGGGATTAGGAAGCAGGAAGGCAGGTACTGAGGACATGAGGATGCAAGAGAGCAAGGACTCGGATTAGGTGTAGACTCTAAAATTGGATGGGAGAACAGAAGATGACAAACTCTAAAATTGGCTGGGTATTGGGAATGTAAGTGAGGACTGAGGGACTAGGTAAGGTGGAAGGGAAGGGTAGAGACTAAGAAATTAACCATAGATTAGGAGGACACTGGTGACTAGGTGCTGAGTAAGGCTGTGAGACAGAGTACAGAAATATGGGGAGGGAGGAAGGTTTGAAGGACCTGGAGGGTTTGGGGAGGGGTGGAGAGACAGTTGAAAAGGACAGAGGGCTATGGAGTGGGGTGAGAAACAGGAAGGGGGCAGATCTTTGAAGGTGAGAGAGGGTAAAAAAGGGAGAGGTGAAAGGGGAAATTTATTTATTTATTTTTGTGTTTTCTATACCGCCATATCGATCAATCATAGCGGTTTACATAAAAAAACTGGGTTACACCTCACAAAGTGGGGGTTACATGTGCAACGAGAACTATTAGATAATTACATGATCAGTAAACATCAACAAGTGATCAGGAATATATACATGATGATTTAGTATGAGCTATGTATAAGGGTCCTGAGCTTTTTGAGGGTAGGGATGTAAAGTAGTGGATGGTGTGATGCTTCTGGAATCTTAGTGGGGTTGAGTCGGGCAGTTGATGTATTTGGAATAATGGAAGTCTGGATAAGGGGGGTAAGATGTAAGAAAGGGGTTGCAGGTGGAGAGGGGATGAATGATAGGGAAGGAGATGGGGCTGATTAGGGATGAGAGACAAAGAAAGTAGATGAGGCTGAGGAGGGAATGAGCCGAGGAGGAAATGAAGGACTATAACATGGGTGAAAGATGGGGGAATAGAAGATGGGGGAAGAAATGAGACAGAGGTGGTTAATGAGAGGATTGGGCAAGCAAGAGCAGGAATGGAAAGCTGGTAAGTGATAATTGCTGAAAAGAGAGAGACTAAAGACCTGAGGAGAGAGACAAGGAGAAATGAAATTTAGCTATTGTTAAGTAAAAAGGCAGATGAGAGAAAAAAAGATAAACCAGAAGGATCAATGTCAGAGAGAAATGTAGAAAAGGAAGGGAAGAAGACAGGGAGAGTTTAAAAAAAAAAAAAACAGAAAATGGAAATGAGATTCTGAAAAAGAATGTAGGAGGCAACCAAGCAGAGGAAGTGGTAGAGAGACCAGAGCCAACCCAGTTGGAATAATAAAATAATCAGACAACAAAGGTTCAAAAGAATGTCCGTCTTTAGAAAATGAATTATGTCAGCTTTGAAAATAGGTATTCTTATAGTGAAGTACATGAGAAAATCCATTTCTGTTTCTCTTCAGTGTTCCACTGCTCAGAATGGGTTTTGTGTTTCATATTTTTTTTGTTTACATATTTATTTATAACATGTAGGGTCCGATTTTTAATTAGGCAGGCTATGAGCGGTGGTGGCAGCGGAAGTGAAAATCCGGGTTTGTTTGGCCATGCCAGCAGCCGCTGAGGCTAAACGGGTAGCAGCGATTCTTGATGCTACCCACTTAGCCCCTGCGCCTTAAAGATAGGTGAGGAAAAGCTTTGTTTGTCTTTAAGGTGCAGAGGGCTAAGCGGGTAGTATCGAAAGTCTCTGCTACCTGTTTAGCCCTTTCCTCTGCCCCGGAATGCCCCTAACATGCCCCAATGCTACCCGCATAGCATCTGGGTGCGTTAGGGACTTATCCAGGATTTTCAAAGGGTGCTACCTGTGTAGATGCCCTTGGAAAATCGGGCCCGTAGTTTCTTATTCTACAAGATGATGGTCTATGTCTTCCATGTACAGTGGAATGGGGGAAACTATGTAGTTCTCCAGGACCAAGCAGGAAGTCAGTCCTCACTTATGGGTGACGTCGGCGCCGACGGAGCCCTCGCGGAGCAATTTTCCCCAGCTTTCAAAGAAAGCCTTTGGGAATTGCAGCGCGCATGCGCGGTCGTCTTCCCGCCCGAAGGTGCCATCTTAGCCAGTCTTCTTTTTTCCGCGGAGCCCTACAGACGTCCCCGTCTTGTCCCCGTGAAAAAGTTGATTTTCTTCTTTATTTTATCCTTTTTTCTTTCGGTTCGACGCCGATCGTTTTCCCGCCCGGGCTCGCGACGCCGGTCTCGAGTCCTCTTACTTTTTTTCGGTTTTTCTGACTTAGTCAGCTTTCGTTTTCGTTTTCCCTGGCAGCCCGGTCCTTTGACCTCGCAGGGGCCCTTTTTCCCCCGATGGCTGCCAGTGGGTTTAAGCGGTGTGGGTCGGTGTGACCGAAATATGTCACTAACCGACACACACGACTTTTGCCTCCGCTGCCTGGGCCCGGATCATGAGGAACTGATCTGTGGGCCCTGCAGCAAACTCTCCTCAAAGGCGTTGAGAAGTCGGCGGCATCAGCGTGAGAGAATCTTCGCTGACCCCAGCCGTACCCGGACCTCGTCGGAGGCCTCCGTGTCGAAAGGCTCCAGCTCGGACCGTCGCCGGAGCTCCTCCGACCGGGGTTCTCCCTCCGGGGACCATCGTCGGAAGGAAAAACCCGCGAGGGCGGCGTCGGTGGACGCTCCTGGCTCCGCGAGGGCCAGGTCGCATAGCCCCGACAGCCGCCCCGGGTCCTTGGAGAAGGAACACATCCCGAAGCGACCTCGCCTGGAGTCGGAGATGCCTGCCCGGGTAAGTCCTGTGGTGCTTCTGGACTCGCCTCCGCGACAGCCGACGTCGGGCCCGACGCCGTCGGGGCCCGAGTCGGGGGCTGCTGGGTCACCTGAGCTCGGACTCAGGTTGACGGCCTTGGAGAGCAGACTGTCTGCCTTCATGGACCAGCAGAGGGCACTGCTCGCTGGCTTCGCTGGCGTCGCTGCCCCGACCGCCGGGACGTCGACGTCCCGACCGCCGGGACGTCGACGTCCAAGTCGACCCCGGAGACCGAGCCGATCCTCGAGTCGATGAGAACTCGAGTCGATCCTCGGTCGAGGTCGCCCTCGGCCTCCCGTTCGGGACCGAGGTCGCCGACGCCGACTCCCTCGGCGTCGGGGCGGCTGGCGCCGCACCCTGCCCGGGCCGACCCCACCGAGTCCTCGTCGGAGTCGGTCTGGGAGTCTGAGGAGGAAGAGTCACCTGATTCTTTCCGGACTCGGTGTGTCCCATCGGACTCACCGGAGTCCGAGCCTCGGAAGCAGTCCCCCCCGGAGGATGCCCGGTTCTCGGACTTCGTTAGGGATATGGCCAAGGCTTTGGCCTTCCCTGCGGATCCCGAGGAGGAGCCTCGAGCCGAAGAGCTCGACGCCCTCCAGTATGACTCTCCCGCGAGGGAACACTTTACTGTGCCGGTTCCTCCTATGCTGGAAAGACTACTCTTCCGCATGTGGGAGAGTCCGGCCTCCTCGCCGGTCCTGAGCAAGCGGGTCGATTCTATCTATCGGGTCCGCAAGAGCCCTGGCTTTCAAAAGGCACAGCTGCCACACCATTCCATGGTAGTGGAATCGGCCATGCATCGTCTTAAGAGCCAGAAGATGCACTCCTCGGTGCCTCCTGGAAGGGAGGCCCGTAACCTGGATGGCCTTGGCAAGAAGTGCTTCCAGGGCTCTATGCTCGCATGTCGTGTCCAGACTTACCAGCTATACATGGGCATGTATCTACGGGATCTGGCTAAAGAGCTAGCCGGATTCTCCGCTGGTCTCTCCGAGGAGCCCTTGCGGAGGTTCCTAGCCTTGTCCACGGGCATTCGGGAATGCTCAAAGTTCATGTCCCGAGCAGCCTATGATGGCTTTGAAGCCTCGGCTCGAGTAGCCGCAGCCGGCATCGGTGCCCGCCGACAGGCTTGGCTTCAGTCGTCCGACCTTGAGCCCTGGGTACAGGACAAGTTGGTCGATGTCCCCTGCCGAGGCGAAAACCTCTTTGGCAAGCCCATGGCGGAAAAGGCTGCACAAATTGAGACTGAGACTCTCACCAGGACCAGGCTTTCTAGGAAGACCTCCGCCCCTTCCCAGAAAAAGAAGGGCTCGGGGAAAAAGTCCTTTTACCCGAGGAAGGCGGCTGCCTACAAACAATACCCCCATTATCAGGCCCCTGCAGCTCCCCAACAGGGCCAGCAGGCCAAGGGACGGGGTAACGGGTCCCGTAGGCAGCAAGCCCCCAAGCCTGCACCACCAGCCCCTGCTCAGCAGGGTGGGGGCTTTTGACTCGCTCAGCATAGCCTCTCCCCCCCCGCTGGTCCCCCCAGCACCGGAGGCCGGCTGGTTCACTTCGCCCACAGGTGGTCCAGCATCACCGCAGATGCCTGGGTGCTTCAGGTCGTGCGAGAAGGCTACCTTCTCCACTTCCATCAGGTCCCTCCCTCCTATTTTCCGGGAGAGCCTCCGCGCCCCCCTCTGCACAGGGAGTTGCTCCTTCAGGAGTTAGCGGGTCTTCTGCAGGAACAGGCGGTGGAACCGGTGCCACACCACCTGAGAGGTCAAGGCTTCTATTCAAGGTATTTTCTGATACCAAAGAGAACAGGGGGCCTCAGACCCATCCTGGACTTGCGCAACCTCAACAAGTTCCTTGTGCGGGAGAAGTTCAAAATGCTTACCCTTGGAATCCTTCTGCCCTACCTCCAGCAGGGAGATTGGCTATGCTCCTTGGATCTAAAGGATGCCTACATGCACATCCTCATCCACCCAAGCCACCGCCAATACCTAAGGTTTGTGGTGGCGGGAAATCATTACCAGTACAGAGTACTGCCCTTTGGCCTGTCCTCCGCACCGCGAGTCTTCACAAAATGTCTCGCGGTCGTGGCGGCCCATCTCCGGCTTCACGGCCTCTATGTCTTTCCGTACCTCGACGACTGGCTCATCAGAGCGGCGTCCGCTCAGGAGGTCACCAACGCCACGTGCCGCACGGTGACTCTGCTGCAGCACTTGGGCTTTGTCATAAACTTCGCAAAGTCCACTTTGCTCCCCTCACAGGATCTCGAGTTCATCGGCGCAAGGCTGCACACTCCTCAGGCGCGAGCGTATCTACCGCTCGACAGGGCTCAGCGGCTCATGGACCTAGCCGACCGCTTTCGCAGCCAGCCCCTGGTCTCCGCCAGGCGCTTCCTGAGACTGCTCGGCCATATGGCTTCCACTGTCCATGTGACCCCCAATGCCCGCCTGAATATGCGGTCTGCTCAATGGTGTCTCCGCCGGCAGTGGCGACAGGCCACGGGCGGCCTCGCAGACCTAGTGCGCGTTTCCGAGCCGCTGATCTCGTCTCTCCGGTGGTGGCTCCGGCAGCCGAACCTGACATTCGGTATGCCCTTCCAGTCACCTCAGCTGACCCGGGTGCTGACCACCGATGCATCCCTCCTGGGATGGGGAGCGCATTGCCAAGAGGCGCGTACTCAGGGCCTCTGGACCACGTGGGAGTCTGCTCAG
Source organism: Ichthyophis bannanicus (assembly GCA_033557465.1). Lineage (NCBI taxonomy): Eukaryota > Metazoa > Chordata > Amphibia > Gymnophiona > Ichthyophiidae > Ichthyophis > Ichthyophis bannanicus. The sequence continues at coordinate 191,044,301 of CM066040.1, forward strand.
CAGATCAACTTCCTGGAGCTCCGGGCGATCCGCCTAGCTCTCAAGGCCTTCTCCCACCTGACTTCCCAACAGTCCGTCCTTGTCCAGACGGACAATCAAGTTGCCATGTTCTACGTGAACAAACAGGGGGGCACGGGCTCCTTTCTCCTCTGCCGGGAGGCTCAGAAGCTCTGCTCTTGGGCCGTCAGTCACGGCATTCTCCTCAGGGCAGTTTATCTCCCGGGCCAAGACAATTGCCTTGCGGACAAACTCAGCAGGGTCCTCCAGCCGCACGAGTGGCGTCTGGATCCCTTGGTAGTTCAGAAGCTCTTCCTCAAGTGGGGCCTCCCCACGATGGATCTCTTTGCCAGTCCTCGCAACCGGCAGCTTCCTCGCTTCTGCTCTCGTCTGCCACACCCCCTTCGGGTTGCGGCGGACGCCTTTCTGATCTCATGGTCGGGGAGCCTTCTGTACGCTTTCCCTCCCATCCCGCTGGTCTCTCGGACTCTTTTCAAGGTTCTCCGAGACAAAGCCTTTTTGATCCTGGTGGCCCCTCGCTGGCCCAGACAGCCGTGGTTTCCGCTCCTGCTGCAACTGGCGGTGGAGGGTCCGGTCCCTCTGGGAGTACAACCGGATCTCCTCACTCAGGATCAGGGGTCCCTACTGCACCCCAACCTCAGGTCTCTCAACCTCATGGCCTGGCTGCTGAGAGGGTAGTCCTTGCTCCCCTTCTCCTGCCGGCGGAGGTGGAGGAGGTCGTCCTGGCTTCGCGACGCCCTTCTACCCGCAAATGCTACGCCCTTAAATGGCGTCGCTTTGCGGTCTGGTGTACCCAACAGTCGCAGGATCCCTTCTCCTGCCCGGTGTCGGTGATCTTGCAGTACTTGCTACACCTCTCTAATCTGGGACTTAAGTCCAACTCCGTCAAAGTTCACCTCAGTGCTCTTTCGGCACATCATGTGCCGGTGGACGGTAGACCTCTCTCCAGCGACCCTCTCGTAGCGAGGTTTCTCCGAGGTCTTCTTCTACTTAAACCACCTCTGCGCCCGCCAGCGCCGGACTGGGACCTGAATGTGGTTTTGCAGCGGATCACCTGTCCGCCTTTTGAACCTATGGCTACATGTTCTCTCCGTTTTCTGTCTTGGAAAACACTGTTCTTGATAGCCCTCACTTCCGCTAGGCGCGTAAGTGAATTGCAGGCCCTCGTGTCTGATCCCCCTTACACTAGGTTCTACAAGAATAGGGTAGTCCTACGGACTCACCCAAAATTTCTGCCTAAAGTGGTCTCCCCTTTCACATCAATCAGGAGGTGGTACTTCCAACCTTCTTTCCCAGACCACACTCCAGCCGAGCTGAAACGGTCCTCCATACCCTGGACTGTAGAAGGGCATTGAACTTCTACCTTGACCGTACGCGGGAGCACCGTAAAGCTGCTCAGCTTTTTGTGTCTTTTGACCCCAATAAATTGGGGCTCCCGGTCTCCAAGCGTACTCTGTCCATCTGGGTTGCGGACTGTATCTCTTGGGCTTATGGGGCAGCCGGACTCTCCTTAGAAAGTCGAGTCACGGCTCATTGCGTTCGGGCAAAGGCTACGTCAGTGGCTTACCTCCGCTCTGTTCCGCTGGCAGACATCTGCCGGGCCGCTACTTGGTCTTCGAGCCAGACTTTTGCGGTCCATTACTGTCTCGAGAGGGAGTCCCGTAGGGACAGTGCTTTCGGACAGGCAGTCCTCCGTAATCTCTTTGAGGTCTGAGCAACTCCTACCCTCCATCCCGGATGTGGGCTACCGGTGGGTGATAATTCAGCGAAGATTCTATCCTTCTGTGCTGCTGAGCTAGAGGGAGCTCATTTTTGTGCTTAGGGTCTCCGGTAGCCTTGAGCTTGGGAGTCCCATAAGTGAGGACTGACTTCCTGCTTGGTCCTGGAGAAAGCGTAGTTACTCACCTGTAACAGGTGTTCTCCAGGAGCAGCAGGAATCAGTCCTCACTACCCTCCCTCCTCCCCTTGGAGTTGCAATCGTCTGCTTATGTTCTTTTTGCAAATTTTTATGCTGTCTTTTTAGCTATGTCATCTGACTGGCTAAGATGGCACCTTCGGGCGGGAAGACGACCGCGCATGCGCGCTGCAATTCCCAAAGGCTTTCTTTGAAAGCTGGGGAAAATTGCTCCGCGAGGGCTCCGTCGGCGCCGACGTCACCCATAAGTGAGGACTGATTCCTGCTGCTCCTGGAGAACACCTGTTACAGGTGAGTAACTACGCTGAATCTGTGGCAGTCCAGCTTGTTCTCCTTTATCCTCTGAAGATGTGCTGATGTATTAGAATATTGCACTACTGACTTTTCATAGGTAGGTTTGGTACAGTTTGACTTTTTGGACTTGGTGCTGGTGTGGTATGGTCAGCTTTGAGTGTTCATTTGCAGGGTTTTGTGTTACTACATACAGTGTCTTGCCATGGAGGGAATGAGTTGATGTGACACCAGAATTTGAACACCATCTATATTGAGTTGTAAAGTGAAACACACTACTTCTGCTCTGTATCCATTGTTAGAGTTTTATTGGTTAGTCTGGGAATGATCCACATGAATGAATAATTATACTCTATTGGACTGATATTCAAAGGTTTGCCCGTCTGTGCATTTTCAAAAAATATAGAGATAATATCAGACCATTTAAAATTGCTAAACAGTCAGATATTATCCATATATTTGTGGGCCATGGTAGGGGAGGAGCAAGGGCAGGCCAGAAGGTTATCCAGATAGCAGCAACAATCGGTCTCTGTTCGGATGTTTTTACATTTATTTATTTTATTTATTTATTTATTTATTTAGTGAGGACTTATATACCGCTCCTTCCAGCGATCAGAAGCGGTTTGATTACAATTACGGGATTTGTCATAAATTACAGACAGAATTATTTGGGGATTAGATAGAGAGAGCAGGGGGATACACAGCACACATATGCGGGTCCATATAAAGACCTTAGCTATTATCATACATTTACACAGGCACTAACCACCATCTATTTACATTTGTACATACTGCAATTCAATTTCTTTTGTCCTTTTGGATTTTAATCTGGTATAATGACAATTGAACAGGTGCGTCTTCAGTTGTTTTCTGAAGTTGCTTATGTCTTTAATTTCTCTCAGCTCGTGTGGGAGCTGGTTCCATAACGTGGGGGCAGATAAGGAGAACGCTCTGCGACTAGTACTGACCTTTACGTGCCTAAAGCTGTTTGGAACTCTTAGTGTGTCAGAGTTCATGGTTCTCCTGCTTCTGGTTGTCGGTTGCATGGAGATCAGGGTGGAGAGGAATGAGGGGGCCAGGTTGTGAATTAACTTGAATGTAGTTACCAATGTTTTGTATTGAATCCTTGCAACGACTGGAAGCCAGTGTAGTTCCATCAATACAGGTGTGATATGTTCGGTGACGCTAGTTCTCATGATGATCCTTGCTGCTACGTGTTGGGCCATCTGTAGTATGTTGGTTGTTTAGGCCTTCCACATCGTAGACTAAACAGATAGTGCCAGCAGTCACCGTACCATCCATATATTCAGCACTGCTACTGCTATGGATAACAGCACTGATTACTGGCACTGAGCACAGTGACGACGATAGCTCAAAATTTACCCTTATTTGTGCAGTTCATACCGCAAGATAGGCCCCAAGAGAGGGTGCAAAAGTTGGCTCAGGGTACCACAATCCCTTGAGCCGGCCCTGAAACTTGCTACATGGGAAAGACTAGTAAAAAGATGCATTAAGTTTCAAGGTGGGCCAAATGGACAGGAGGTTCCAGAGAAATATCCTTCTCCCCATCCCAAAAAAAATAAAATGGCCCAATGCTGCTGCTGCTGCTACTACTACTATTAATCATTTATATAGCACTACCAGGCATACACAGCGCTGTACAAACATATAAAGAAGATAGTCCCTGCTCGTAGAGCTTACAATCTAATCAAGACAGACAGAATAACTTAGCCTCAGAATAACTTAGATCGTAAGCCCCCTGGGGACAGGAATATACCTACCGTCCCTGTGCTTACCTTGAACTTCTGAGAAAAATGGTGTGAGTTAAATCCAATTCCATTTACAAAATTTATGAGGGGACATGGGATGAGGGTGAAGGGGGATAGATTCAGGAGTGATATGCAGAAATATTTCTTTACGAAAAGAGTGGTGGATCCGTGGAATAGTCTCCCAGTGGAGGTGGTAGAGATGAGGACATTATCTGAATTCAAAAAAGCATGGGACAAACACAGAGGATCTCTAAAGGAAAAAAGGGGACTGTCGTAGTTGTTGATATGGAAGGACAGACTAGATAGGCCATGTGGTTTTTTTCTGTCATATTTCTATGTTTAAGAACAATACAAGAAAAACAAGGGGGTTCAAATAGGGAAGGAGACAAGGAGAACAAGGGATTAGGATCCAAATGCAGCCTCAGAGGTGAGCCTTTAGCATGGATTTGAAGAGGGGGAGAGAAGAGACTTGACGTAAAGATAGAGGAAATTTGTTCCATGCATAAGGAGCAGCAAGGTGAAAAGATCGAAGTCTGAAGTTTGCAGAAGAAGAAAAGGGCATAGAGAGAAGAAAGCCAGAGGAGGAGTGGAGTTCATGAGGAGGGGTGTAGGGAAAGAGAAGAGAGGAAAGGTAATGAGGGGCAGTAGAGTGAATGCATTTATATGTTAGAAGGAGAAGTTTGAATTGGATATGAAAATGGAAGGGGAGTCAGTGAAGTGATTTTAAAAGAGGGGTTATAAGAGTGTATCGGGGCTGGCAGAAAATTAGCCACGCAGCAGAGTTCTGGATAGATTGAAGAGGAGAAAGTCATATGACACTGAGGGAGACCAGCAAGGAGGAGGTTGTAATAGTTAAGACGGGAGGTGACCAAAGAGTGGACAAGAGCCTTAGTAGAGTGTTCAGAGAGGAAAGGACAAATTTTGTTCAAGTTCTATAGGAGGAGGAGTTCAGCTTCTGCAGCATAGAAACTGAGTACAAACCACAGCAGAGGAACATCAGGATCCATAGAGAAATATTTATTCATTAACTTACATACAGTGAAACATAAGTTAGGAAATTCCTCCTTTGTTACCGGCTCTGTCTGTTCTCTGCTATTCCAACTAAACTAACTGCCCTCCCTCCCCAGAACTACCCTCCCTCACAACTGCTGTAATATCATGCACACTTCCTCAACCCCAAAAACTACTCCCTTGCCACTGCGCCACTATCCCACAAACTGCCCACCCCAAAAATGATCCTTACAACTGTCCCACCATTTGAATTGCCCCAGCAACTGCCACACCCCCAATAAATACCTCCTGCAACTTCTTTAATTCCCTGCAAAATGCCCCACGTCCAGTGGTGGGGTTTGGCCTAGTTCGCACAGACCTGTTACTGCCATGGGCCGTGTTTGCTGAACCGGGCCGAAAACAGCATCCCGATGCCGGCGCTGCACTGGCGGGAATCTACCCACCTGCCAGTGGTTTGATGGTATCGGGGGAAGCCCCCAATGCTGTCAAACCACTGGTGGGTGGGGGGATCGGGCTGCTGGGCCACCAGGGAGTTGCTTCCCTGCAGTGGCCACCTGCGGCCTGAGTGTGCGGCACCGGCAACGCAAATGTATGCCGTGCTACCACCTGCTCGGCTCCTTCAGTGGCGACATCGATCCGAACTTGTTCCTGGTCTGATCAAATCCCGCCACTGTCCACATCCAAATATTACCAGCTTGCAACTGCCCCACCACCAGTGGTGGGATTCAAAAAACTGAGGAACTCTGGATCCTAGGTGACTTCAACCTCCCATCACTCCCTACCAAACTCTCCACAGCATTCCTGGACGCAATGACCTCACTGGACTATCACAAACTCATTCAAACCCCTACCCACACCGGAGGCAACGTCCTGGGCCTTATTTTTATTCCTCTACCCTGCCACGCACAAAGCAACCAGACCCCACCACTCATTCTCCCAGTCCCCTGGTCTGACCATTATGCTATACTCTTCAACATCCCATACAACACAGAAAAACAACGTTCATCTGTTTCGAGTCCCCCCCATATGCCGTCGCTTCAAACACTTTAATAAAGAAACATTCCTAAATGACACTCTGCGCAACCTCAACTCCGACACTGACGATCTGGATGAGCTAATAGAAAATTGGAACAGCCGCCTCTCCAGAGCTGCACTCTTACCACCCTCCACAAAACCTGCCTACAAGAATCACGTAGCCGTTTGGTTTACCGCTGACATGCGCAGATCATTAATACACCTTAGAAAACTAGAATGCCGCTGGAGACGATCAAGACACATCAATGACCAATCTACATATCTGGATCACTTGCATCAACATTGAATAACAGTTAACACTAAGAGAAAGGAATACCACACCAGCACCGTCATGCGCTCTTTCAACAAACATTGAGAGCTCTTCAATCTCGTCAAATCCTTCACTAAAGATGCATCCTCACATGAACCAACAAGTACTCCTAGCCCGGAGGCCTTCGCTACATTCTTCCAAAGCAAAACCACCTCAACTACTTCCACCTCAGACTGCTCCGACCTAAAAAAATTGCCCAGACCCATCCCTCCCCCTGGTGGCACATCTACACTAGAAGATTTTTAGCCATACTCCCCCGAACAAATTGAGAAGATTATCTGCAGACTCAACACCACCACCTCCCCGACTAATCCATGCCCAGCTTTCTGGATCAAGCAGGTACGATCCGACCTTAGCCCTGTCATAGCCAAAATCGCTAACCTCTCACTGTCTGAAGGCTTTCTACCCCCGCCTCTCAAAACCGCCTCTATCAGGCCACTCATAAAGAACAACAAACTAAACCCATCAGAGACCAATCAGAGATCCTACAGACCCATATCCAGCCTCCCCTTTCTGGCCAATATACTGGAAAAGATTATCCACCAACAAATCCAGGACCACATTGACTCCCATGCACCTCTGGACCTACAGCAACACGGATTCTGCCAACACCACAGTGTGGAAACCCTACTGGCGACTCTCTTGGACAGACTCCACACAGGCCTAAACAAGAAAAACCAAGGATTCATCCTTATTTTCATGGACATCGCCTCTGCTTTCGACACTATCAACCACAATCTCCTACTCACTCGCTTGCATCAAAAAGGTATAAGGAACCAAGCCCTCAACTGGTTCAAATCATACCTGTCTGATCGCTAGCAACAAGTCCGCATAGAAACCCAGTCATCCAAACCATTCTAGCAGAAGCAAGGAGTCCCACAAGGCTCATCCCTCTCCTCCCTACTCTTCAACATTTATATTCAGCCTATCTGCGCCATTATTCAATAATTCAACATCTACTACAACATCTATGCCGACGACGTCCTACTCTACGCACCCTTCTCCATAAACAGCCCCGACTACTCTCACATTACAGAATGCTTCAATGCAGTCTCCGACTGGCTCGCTACCCACAATCTGATGGTGAACAGTAAAAGGTCAGAGGTCTTATTCATAACTAAAGACCAAGCTTTCACCCCATCAGCTTCCCTCAGGTTGAAAGATATTGAATTCACAGTTCAACAACAAGTACGTTATCTCGGGGTCATCTTAGACCAACATCTGAACTGGGAAGCCCACATACAAACCATTATCAAGGCAGTCTACCACAAACTAAGAACCCTCCAACATCTACGCCCTCTCCTCAAGCCCTCAGACTTTTGCACAGTATGCCAAGCACTTATCTTTCCTCACTTGGACTATGCCAACATAATCTACCTCGGCCTACCAAAGAACGCTCTCCAGCCTTTACAACTAGTCATGAATACAGCCACTAGAACACTCCTATCTGCGTCAAGATTTGAACACATCACGCCACTTTTGATCCAGCTACATTGGCTCCCAATAGCAAGCCGCCTTGTATACAAAGCCCTATTACTCACTTTCAAGTCTCTGCACAAAATGTCCGCTGATTCCCTTACAAACATCATACAGCGTGCTCCTGAAAACAGAACAAGAAGGTCATGCATGGAGAACTCACTTGTCACCCCTTCAGCAATAAGGACGTGCACCCAGTCAACTAAAAATTGCACCTTTTCCCGCTATGTTCCAACCCGCTGGAATGCCCTACCCCCAGCGATCCGTGCCATCGCAGACCTGACATCCTTTAGGAAGATGTTAAAAGCATACTTATTTCAGCCAGCTTACGACCAGCCACCCTGAATTAAGATTTTGCTCAGATTGCTTCTAGTCCCCCACCGCATTCTCCAACTTCAGTTCCCTGTTATTACTTGTTACCTACTGTTACTTGTTAATAGTTAAATGTGTTAACTATTCTATAGATGTTCTATACAAATTGTTCTATGTAAACCGTTATACTGTTTTGTTCTATGTAAACCGCACTGATTTCAAAGAGTGCGGTATATAAAAGCAAGCAAATAAATATATCATCACCCCTTTGTTTCCTTATGCCCCCCTATGTCCAGCATGACCTCTGTCTCCCTATGTCGTCCCCCCATGTCCAGCATAACTCCTTTGTCTCCTTATGCCCCCCCCCCCCTTTAGCCCTTTCTGATAGAAGCGTCCATGTGTCTCCCTGTCCTGCCCTCTTTGAGTCATATCTGTTGCGGCTGCATGTTGGGTTTGGGACGGGGCAAATCGCACTTTTGGGAGGCCACCTCCTGTCAAATCCAGCCCATTGTCCACCGCTGGTAACAAAAATAATACAGGTGCAAGGCCTTTCTGATACAAGCACATGCCTGCCTCTAAGCCCTTGCTGGCCCTCCTTGTCCTGCTTCCTCTGACCAGCAAGTATGCGTCAGAGAGGGTGGGACAGAGAGGGGCCAGCAGGGTCTTAAAGGCATATGCGTATGTACCTCTAAGACCCTGCCAGTCTTCCTTCTCCCACCTTCTCTGACGCGCATCAGGCAGGCATGTGCTGATATCCCAAAGGCCCCGCACCTGCACTTTTGCTTGTTATCAGCGGTGGACAACGGACTGAATTTGATAGGAGGTGGCCTCCCAAAAGGGCAATTTACTCTGTCCCGAACCCAACATGTGGCCGTGACCCCAAATGAAGATTTTGTGACCCCATTTGGGGTCACAACCCACAGTTTGGGAAATGCTGGCCTGAAGGGACTGGTTTGGTGAATTCAGAAAATTCTAGTAACCGGTTCATGCGAACTGTTGCAAACCGGCTGAATCCCACCACTGCCCTCCACCCCCAAAAACTACTCCCTTCAAACTTCCCCACCCTCAAAACAGCTGCCATGCAGCTGCTTTTCTCCCAAAGTAACCCAACAAAATTCTCACTGCCCAAATTGTTCCACATAACACACACAAACACATTTCTTTATTGCGGTTTAAACCCCGTTCTGTTCCAACACAAACTCACACACACATAAACACAGAGGATTGTCAGATGTTTATTTCATTTTCTTTGTTCTACTGTGAAAAGTAATGGATGATTCATATAGTTTTCTTAATGGTTGCTTTTTGTACTGGCAGCTAGTATCTGTGACCTTGGGCAGGGCTAGCTTAAGGCATTGGCAAACTAGGCACATGCTTGGTGTCTACATTTTGGGGTGAGGGGTACAGTCAGATGTGATCAGGACTCAAGAGATTAAGATTGCCAGCGATTTGGCCTTTACAGGATTATATTGATTTTTATGTTAATACCCAGGTGCCAGAAGAATGGCTAATGTGTCCGCACATTTTTCATTTTAAAACCTCTGTCTGAAGTTCTCTAATCTCCCTCCCCTCCCCCATGATCGAGCCTGCCCTTTCTGCCTCCACTGTAACTAACAGAAGAAACTGTGGATAGGATCCAGCCAATGGAAAGCTTCTGGAAAAACAGGAATAGTGGAATGTAGTTCTATTCACAGAGACTGTGGGTAGGATCCAGCCGAGGTGAACTAGGGGAAGTTTTAGTGAAGTTTCTCTACATGGCAAAATATGGAAAATAAATTAAGGCAACCCCCCCCCCCAAGAAAAAATTCCCTATTGCATTTCTATAGCAAAAGACGTTCCATCAGCTGCAGCATACTAACACTGATTTACAGTAAGATGGTAATTGTGGAACTTCACCTTTCCAACAGCCCTCCTCTCCTATCCTTTCATGATCAAAACTCATAAAGAGCCAACACAGATATAAATGCACACGGGCACACATACATACAAACATGTGCAGATATACCAGCCCACAAAGATGCGCAAACCCACAAATACAAAATAGCAATAAAGATACAAAACAGAGAGACGCACACACAGGCAAAACAGCCACAACACACATACACACAGAGGAGTTTGAAAGACTACCATGAGCCATGCTTTGCATTCTTTCCCCACTCGTTACATTAATGAGAATTATTTTGTTTTCCTCTGCTTTCACTTCCATGTCCCAGCTAATAACCACACCAAAGGGATTATTCACTACCCAGGAATGAGCATTTGTTAATTATTACTTCTCCTGGGCCCACAGCATTGGAGCACTAACACATTTATCTTTGGAAAGGGTTTTAGAAATGCTGACTGTGGCTTTGGCTACTTAAATGGAGATGGCTTGGGTGACCAACAAAGCCTGTGACCCTGGGATTGCAGCTCCTGCCAGCTGAGCAATTGTAGTTTTATACTGCTGGAAGCACATATGCGTTTCCATTTTTGGATGCTTTGTTCTTCGATGGGAACTGCATGCAAAGAAGTGTGTTACAGAAATTCTCTTCAAATCTCACACCACAGCATCATAATAGCTGTACTGATCCCAGAAAAAAACAGGATTTTTTTCCCAAGTTTTATTAACTACTTATTGGACTAATGTAAGAATTATCCTCAGGTGGGGTCTGGCCTGTGCTTTCATGATCACATATGTTTTCGGTTTAGGTGCAGTCTGAAGGACAGATCTATGTAATCTGTATTCCTGTCTGGCATCTTTTGTTAAAATCTTGCAGCATCTTTTCTTGTATCGCACCTTTCCCCTTGAGCTGAATTTTATTAGTTCAGCACTGTGCCCAATTTTGTCATTTTTTTCCTTTTACTTTGCAGACACAGGCTAAGCAAAACATTAAACCATGTATAATTAAAACAAAATTCCCATATCCATCACAAGGATTATGGACTAGTTCTCTGTACTGCCCGATTGTCATGAGACTGAGGGCATGAGCTGCTATATTTTGAGAGTCTGAGGGTAAAGAAGCCTGACCTGAGGGGACATGTCCTAGTGAGTTACTACCTCAATATCTGAGGTCATCTGTTGGCAGAGAAGAGAAGGTTTTGTGTGCAGCACAATTAAGAGGTTTTCTATGTAGAAAAGAATTGATCTTTTTATGTACAGAGCTGTGTACAATTTTCAGGCAATCTGTGCAAAATGTTAAGCGTGCGCAGTGTAAACTCTCCGTAATGTGCTTCATTACTGCATCTGCTTTGCTAAGATTTGCACAGATCTCTTACTGTTCTTTATCGGTATCTGATTCCAATCTGAGGACTGTATCATGGTTCCTCTAAAACCTATACAATGATGGAGACTTCCGAAAGTTAAGGGGCTTCAGCTGATCATTCAACCCTTGAGGTCCAGCCCACCACTCTGGTTTTCAGAATATCCATAACATATATTAATGAGATATTTGCTACTTAAATATGCATTGTAGGTATCCTGAAAACCTGACTGATGGGGTGGGCCTCCATAGCTGCTTTGGAAATCACTGACTTAATCTATTCCAGCCTTTCCATGCAGAATCCACATTATTATTAGTCTATTGTTAAAAAGCTTTAGTGATTTACTATTGATCAATACAAAAATGTAGTCAGTCTATGTTGATTTCCATTAGACTTTCTTTTGCTTGCTGCTGTCAGGAGACAACATTCTTGAGATTTGAGGGGAGAGAGGAGAGGTGAGCACTAATATTAATTTTGTGCATCAGCCAACAGTTTAACCCCAAGATTAGCAAGACTCCTGCAGAAACTGAGCTCGCCACCCACACATAGATTCCCCACATTGTCTACCTTTGCTGGCAGCGAGGAGAGTTATGCACTGTGGTACATTGCCAAGGCACTGAGCCAGGCAAGGACTGCTTTTCAGGCATAATTGGCCTGATCTTAGAAATACCATGGAGTCAGAATGGGAAATAGATCCCAATGTGGTTAGAGACTGGCAGAAGAAAACCTGCTCTGTTTCCTTGACATTTGCAAGACTGAGCCAATGCTGTGGTTCAAAGCAGAGCTTATATCAGATTGCCAGTCACATTTTTAATGTTTTTTTTCCTCTCCATCCTTCTTAAACCATTATGTGCAGTGTATTGAAATAAAAGATGTGGAATTGATCAACCATATCCTCTGGTCTGATATTCTCATTAAGGGGGCAGTTTGCAAAGTGTCAAAATAAAGGTACTACATGCCTTTGTTGCATATTGTTTGAATTTTTTGAGGTAAACTATGCATTGGGATAAAGATCATGTGTACTTTTTACTCGTGGATTTTACCTTAAATTTTCAAAGTGAAAGAAGGTGTATGTGCTCTTTGGCTTTGAAACTTGCCCTGGTGCAAAGTAAATGTCGCCTCCACCTGCATTTTTGGACAGGTAGTTCCAATATTCAATGGCAACAGCAGCTAGCGCGATTGCAGCAGCTAGCAGTCGCCACTGAATGCTAAGCCTGGATATTCAATGTCGGGGCCGTACCCAGCCATTGCCATTGAATATCTGAGTCAGCCGACGACAGAGGAAGCTAACAGGACAGCGAATGATATTCAGTGGTTAGCTGCAGCAGCAAAAGTTAGGATAGCCTTTAATGTGCCTAACGTTCACTGTTGCTGACTAGTTATCCCTGGGTTCTGCCCGCAGAAGGCCCTGATGGTAACCGGTTAGCGTCAGAGTGCCAAGCAGCGGCACCCACGGATATTCAGCAACATTAACCATGTTCTGCCACTGAATATTCTGCTTAGCGGCATTTATGCAGTTTGCAAGTCTGCAAACCATGTAAATGTCTTTGAATAATGGGCCAATAAATTTTTGCTGGAAAAGTGTGTGCGAAGATTTGAAAGTGCTTCTATGCCACCCCTAACCTGAAGACAGCCTCTCAATTGAAGTAATATGGTGTTGGACACTATGTGGACTTCTAGTCACATTAAGAGAAAGTGTAAATTGCTATGCACACATTTAAATAGTGTGGAAACGTCCTTTAGATTTTTATGCTGGTTTATAAATTTCAGTCATAGTAGGCGAATAGGAAGTCTGTATTACTAAAGGGAATTGGTTCAACTAATCAATTCTGTGTCCGAATTCTTTGATATTGAACAAAGACTGTAAGAATTTTGTTCATGAAAGCTCTGAATTACATATTTTTTTAAAAATTCTTTCCAATCCAACAGAAGTTGGAAAGAATTATACCAAAGGAGTCGAGAATGCCTATCTACCCATCTGGGGGCAAAATAACTTCTGAAACTTTAATAGAATGGGATGGAACTTGGTATGTGGGAAAAACCATAGACAGACATTGAGCTTGAAAATAGACCAGATCATATCAGGAGTTCCAGAGAAATAAGCACCCGCCTCCCCCCAAAAATAGCCCATTATGGGCCCAATTCTAGTAGGAGAATAGCAGGGCAGCACGTCCCATGGGGAGGTGCTGTCCTGCTATCCGCACTGGTGGTAATTCCGCCTGACACCCCCTCTGCACGCAAAGAGCCGCTGTGCATGCAGAGGGGGACGTGGGCAGGCCCAACCCCTGGACATATGCAGATTCCATTGACGGCCCTGTACGTCCGGAGCTCACTGGGGGGACAGTCTACTTATTCCATCTTGGAGGTGGAATAAGGGCAGGCTGGGGCACGCTGGGCCATCCTCAGGCCCGTCCTGCTTAGGGTCGTCCAGATGGCCCGGACGTGCCCCTTTCTGAATCGGGCTCTACATGTTTAATGAAGAAGTAGTTCCAGTATATGTAGCATATAAACTTACGTACAATGAAACATACTACTGCTACTGCTATTAATATATTTATATAGCGCTACAAGGCTTACACAATGCCGTACAGACACACATAAAGACTGTCCCTGCTCATCAGAGCTTACAATCTAATCAAGACAGACAGTACAAAAGATGAGAGTAAAGGTACAATAGGGAAGTGTAAGGAGACAAGAACAACAAAGGATTAAGATCCAAAAGCGGCCTGAAACATAGCAATTAGGGAATTCCTCCTTTAAAACTGTCGCTCCCCTATTCTTTCCCCAACTCCTAATGATGCCCCACCTTCCAAAAACTACCCTGCTGCAACTGTTCCACCACCCCATCAAGCTAACCTGGTGCAATTGCCCCATCACCACCTCAAACTGCCCCACCCACAAACTACCCCCTGCAACTGGCTCACTAGCCCCTCCCCCAAACTACCCCCAAGTTATCCCTACCCTTTTGCAACTGCCCCCCAAAATTATCTCCCCCCCAACAATTAGACCACTGCAACACAACAAACGTGGGATTACAAATAATTTCTTCTCTGTGATGTGCTGCACTTTTAGTGATTTCAGATGTATATTTTATTTATTGTTATTTGTACTAAGAAATCTACTGACAAACTTGTACTGCTTTCTTATTGGTTACTACAGTGCCAACTAAATTCAGTAGCTATGGGCAGAGCCAGATCTTGTCAAATTAGGCACATATCTAGGGTTCAGAGTTTAGGAAGCCTTGTCAGAGTTGACAGTTGTCTTTTTTCAGGATTCAGCATATTTTTATATTAATGTCCAGGAAAGATGGCTAATGTCTGGACTTTTTTTTTTTAAGAGTTTAAAACCTCTATCTGCAGTTCTCCAGTTCCCCCCGCCCATGTGAGTGAACTTGCCCTGCCTGCTTCCGGTGTATCTAGCAGCAGAAACTGTGGATAGGATCCAGCCAATGAGAAGGCACTGGAGGCAGGAATAATGGAAGGTAGCTCTAGTCACAGAGACTGTGGCTTTGATGCAGTAAGTGCTGCTTTAGAATGCTATGCTAAGCTTCCGTGCATAGTGATGTAAGGCACACACTTAAACTTTTTCACTAGTGGCATGCAGATTACCACTGCATTAAAAGGTTTGCACTGGGGAAGGGTCTGTGCATTAGGGGGTCACATGATGTGGTGATCACAGGGAAGACTTGCTTTCCTGAAGCTCAGAGTCCTTCCCTGCTAAACTGTTACTGCAACTCCTCCAGCCCTATCAAGATTTTATAAGTTCATTTAGACCTGACCTAGTTCTTCTGGACAGTTTATTGTATTGGTTTGATGGCAACTAAGGGACCTTGATAGGAAGAAGAAGAGTCGACTCCCTGATAAGCAAGATGACAGATGGACAAATTACCTTGAAGGTACTGGTGGAGGAGCTGACCAAGGCTGTGTTAAAAGCTCTGGAGAGCATATTCAAGCATGTTTATATGCAACTAGACACTCTGACCCATTCTTTGTAGTCCTTTCCGCAGATATCTGGATTGATGCATAGGTGAGGTTTTGGCCCTGGAGGACTTGGCCGAACATGTAGCCACAGATTTGTCTGCACTGCAGGATTTGGTGTGATACCAAGCAGAAAAGACTGAAGAGTTTGACAACTGCTCTCACAGAAGCAATTTGTGGTTCTTGGGAATCTCTGAGAACGTTTAGGAGGGCAAGTAGCGAGGTTTTCTGGAGTCTTCAGTGCCTTCTCATTGCCCCTTGGCCTGCAACTGGAAGTGAATATTGGGCCTCTGCAGATTGAAAGAGCGCACTGTATTGGCCTGTGGCAAAATGAATGAGGGTGTTCTCTCCTGGTTATCACTCGGTTCCTGAATTTCGTTCATAAGAAAGAAATCCTCCTTCTTGCACAGCAACAAAGAGACCTGACTCTGGAAAGAGTTGCCATCAGGAATTCTCTGAAATATGTCAATCGCTCTTTTAAAAACAAAGTTAGTTTTCTGTTGCAGTGCCTGGCATATCTTTGGGTCCACCACAATGGGAATATGCATGTCTTTACCACCGCATTAGCGGCCGAGAACTTAATTTGGCACCACTGACTGGGGAACACCATGGACTCCTGAGGAGGACAGTTGGAGTACCATCTTAGCTGGACTGCCATATCCCCTGCATCAGATGGTAAGAACCTAAGGGTGGGGCCTTAGTGAATTTTGACTGCCCTAGCTTCTATAGGCCCTTCAGCTTAACTTTAGCCATTTAAGAAAGAAAAAGGATACAAGGGATGGACTCTCTCAATGAGGGGGCCTTTGATGCCAGGTGGGCAAGCTATGCCAAAGGGGTTGTTCTGTTGCTGTTTGGAATGGGCCTGAGGCTCCCTTTGCATTGCTAAAGTGATTTATGGGCAATCCCTGTGTAGCGCCTCTGTGGATAGCCTTGCCATTGTCTGTGGCCCAAAAACACCAGAATTTTGTTTTTGGAATGTTTGAAAACTTTTGCTCATTATATAGCCTATGTTTGGGACGGTATTTGTCATGCTGGCGCTCTCCAATTCTGGAGGGGGTAACTGTTTTAGCGGTTAGCCCTTAGTCTTCTACTGTTTTCTGACTCTGGATTGCTTTTTTCCATTGGTTCTTTGACTTTTGCTGTTTGGCATATCTTATGTTATACTGGGTTAGACCAAAGGTCCATCAAGCCCAGTATCCCATTTCCAACAGTGACCAATCAGGTTCCCAAAAAGGTAGACAGATCCCATGCTGTTTATCCCAGGGGTAAGCAGTGGATTTCCCTGGTCCTCTTTACTAATCGTCTATGAACTTTTCCACCAGGAACTTTTTTATATCCACCTACGCTAACCCATCCTCTGGTAATGAATTCCAGAGTTTGATTACCCATTGAGTGAAAAAAATATTTTCTATGATTAGTTTTAAATAGGCTACATTGTAGCTTCATTACATGTCCCTTAGTCTTTGTACATCTCCAGGAACAAGCAGGAATGTAGTCTTCACATATGGGTATCGTCGGTACCGACGGAGCCTGCGCGGGAACGCTCCCCAGCGTCCAGTAGGAAAGCTTTTGGGAGCATCCCACAGCACCTGCGTGCTGCCTTCCCACCTTTCCCAACTGTCCCTCTCCAGTTCTTTGTTTTCCGCAGAGCCGACAGGTCGCACATCCTGTCACCGCAGAAAATTTCCCTTCTTAATCTTTTTTGTAGTAGCGTATGCCTTCCCTCAACGCTATACCGGTACTGCCGGTTCTTTTCTTTTTTCTAAAAAAATCCCTTTGTTTCTGGAGTCTTTCTCCAGTAATTTTCTTTTCGGGTGCCATGCGCCATTTTGGGCACTAGGCCCAATTTTTTCCTTCAAAATGGAAAAACCTGCTTCGGGTTTTAAAAAGTGTTCAAAGTGTTCTAAGTGTGGCGGTACCATCTCCGTCACCGACACCCATGAGTGGCGCCTCAAATGTTTAGGATATGACCACTCTATTTCAGAGTGTGTTGCCTGTGGGATGATGTCGAAAAGGGGCCGGCAAAACTGAGCTGCTAAACTTAGCACCCTTTTTCCCTCTGAAGCAGCCCCCATGGCATCGACGTCTTCCAAGGCTTCTTCTTCCTCCAATGGATCTCAGGTAACTGAACATAAATCTAGCCGGTCCTCAAAGGGTAGATATCCTTCCAAACATCGAGATGCCTCTGGCATTGCCCTTGAGGGACTTTCACCAGCAAAATTGCCCCGGTGGGAGGCTTCGGCTTCCAAAGCACTAACGGGGCTCCAGGATGTTCTCGAGGCTTCAACCTCGGCAGAACTACTGGTGCCATTCTCTGGGGTTCCGGCCGCTTCATCTGGCACTGATAACCAAGCATCGGCATTATCGATAGACCAGAGATTCTTGGCTATTGAACACAGTCTGGCAGCTCTTCTCACGGCCTTGATGCCCCTGAAACCGCTAAAGACAATTCAACTGGTACTGGCACAGACTGCATCGACATCGGCAGATATTCTACCGGGACCGAGTCATGCATCTCTATCCGGCATCGACAAGTCGGTACCGGACCACTCCGATGCCGACTTCGATCGGTACTGGTACCGTGCCTTGCACGATCACAAGGATCAGAGATACTTCGAATCCTCGGATGAGTCTGAAGACTCTGAAAGCTCTGCCGATACCAGAGTACTTCTTCCTGAGGATTCCTCTTCTCCTCAGCATAGGATGTCTCCACCAGAGGATATGTCCTTTCAGGATTTTATCCGAGATGTGGCCCGGGGTCTATCCATCACAGTGGCTCCTTAAAAAGAGCCTAGGGCAAAGGAATTAAAAATCCTACAATACCCTAAAGCTCCCAAGGAGGCAGCTACCTTACCTATTCATGAGATCTTGCATGATCTTATGTTAAGGATGTGGGAAACACCTCTGACCACATCTCCTCACTCTCGAAGACTCGACACCATGTATCGAGTTCCTCCTTGTCCTGGGTTTCAGAAAACTCAATTACCACACCATTCCATAGTGGTGGAATCAGCCACGAGACGGATAAAGAGTGCAAAAAGGCATGCATCTAATCCTCCAGGATGTGAGTATAGGACTCTTGACGCCTTTGGATGTCGATCCTTCCAGGCTTTCATGCTTTTTGCTAGGATCAGTTCCTCTATCTTGTATATGGGAATGTTCCTTAAGGAGGTCACGGGAGACTTAGAGCTTATGAGCCCTCTCTTTCCTGATGATAAAAGGCAGGATTATCTTACTCTTGTTAAACATGCTCAGGATGTTTCCAAGTTTGTAAATCGTGCAGCCTTTGACTGCTTTGAATGCATAAGCAGAACCTCTGCTATTGCCATAGGTGCACGTAGAATTGCCTGGCTCCAGGCATCTGACTTGGAAATCTGGGTATAGAACAAACTGGGAAATATACCTTGCACAGGAGAGAATCTCTTTGGCAAGAATTAGCAGGAAAAAGCTAATGCTGACAATACCACTTTGGATAGATTGTCTAAATCTACAGCTGATCCTGCAAGGAAAAGATCCTCTAAGAAACCATTCTTCAGCAAGAAGAAAAAGTTTTATTCCTCCTATACCCAGCAGGGCATCGTTTAGGTCAGTCTGCCCAAAAGGGACAGCAGCAACAACCTAGGCAACAAAGGAAACCAAAAGCAGCTAAGCCGCAACCAGCTCAGGGGACTCAGCCTCCACAGGGGCTTTGACTCCTTTCTAGAGAACTTTGCCTTCCTGGCCCTGAATGGCCCAGAACCCTCCACCATCCCAGGAAGGTTATGTCATTTTGTCCCCAGATGGGGGTCAGATAACAGCAGAAAATTGGACTCTGTCTATTGTAAGAGAGGGGTACAAGCTTCATTTCGTCAGCATGCCCCCCTCCTACAATGGTAACAGTTCAATTCTCGGACCTCTCTCAACGACTGGTTAGGTCAAGAAGTCACTATGCTCCTTGCTCAAGGGGCAATAGAAAAGGTACCCATTCCCCAACGGGGTACAGGGTTTTACTCCCCCTATTTCCTTATTCCAAAGAAAACAGGAGGACACAGACCCATTCTAGACCTAAGAGAATTGAACAAATTCCTATTCAGAGAGAAGTTCAAAATGATTTCTCTAGGAACTCTGCTGCCATACCTTCAGAGTCAGGATTGGCTTTGTTCTCTAGATCTCAAGGATGCGTACACTCATGTTCTCATCCATCCAACTCACCAAAGGTTCCTTCGATTCCTGGTTCAAGGGAAGCACTACTAATACAGGGTTCTTCCTTTTGGCCTGGCCTCTGCACCACGGGTGTTCACAAAATGCATGGCTGTGGTAGCAGCATTTCTCCACACCCTGTTAATATTCATCTTCCCTTACTTAGATGACTGGCTCATTCAAGCCCCTTCAGAGCCAGAGGCCAGGGTTGCTCTATCTCGCACAATGCGCATCCTTCAGTATTTGGGACTTGTCATAAACTTCCCAAAGTCCAGCCTTGCTCCCAACTCAATCCCTAGAGTTTATAGGAGCTCTTCTGGATACCAGACAAACAAAGGCGTACCTTCTACAGCCCCGCTGCCTTCGCATTGTGCAGTTAGCTTCCCAAGCAGTGCTAAATCCTCACCTCACTGCTTGGGAAATGTTACAGTTGCTAGGCCACATGGCATCCACCGTGCATGTGGTTCCTTATGCTCGCCTCCATATGAGGGCAGCCCAGTGGACCCTATCTACTCAGTGGACTCAGGCGTGAGGTTGCCTGTCAGAAAAAAATAGCAAACTCAGATCGCCTTAGGGAGGCGTGGTCTAGTGGTTAAGACAAGGTACTTCAGGCCGGAGGGCCAGGGATTCAAGTCCCACCTGGGGACAGCAATCTCAGGCTGGAGAGACTGGGATTTCTAGTCCTATAGGCACTCCTTGTGGTCTTGGGCAAGCCACTTCACCCTCCATTTCCCATGTTCCCTGTAAGTATTAGCGTATGTGTCTCATATCCCCTCATGTTAAATGTATCTCCCAATTGACCGCTTTGACCCGGTGAAAAGCAGGATATAAATACAGCTAAATAATATTAATAATAATAATATTTTGTCCCTCCAATGGTGGCAGACACCCAAAAACCTTTTGGTGGGGTCTCCTTTTCAGCAACCCCTACCCCAAGCCACTCTAACAACAGATGCTTCATAGGTGAGCTGGGGAGCCCACTTGCAAGACCTCTCGACCCAGGGTACCTGGAGTCCACAAGAGGCCTATCTCCATATCAATCTCCTGGAGCTCAGAGCAATCTTCCTTGCTCTTCGAGTATTTCACACCCAGCTCAGCTACAAGACAGTCCTAGTTCAGACGGACAATCAAGTAGCCATGTTCTATGTGAACATGCAGGGCGGAACAGGCTCTCTGTCGCTCTGCAACGAAGCTTTGCGACTATGGGCCCTCGCCAGAGAGCATCAGATTCATCTCCTTGCGGTGTATCTTCCAGGCATTCAAAACTCTTGGGCAGACAGACTTAGTCGAGTTCTGCTTCCACACGAATGGTCTCTCCATGCAGACCAGGTGGCCAAAACTTTTCAAATTTGGGGAACCTCGGACATAGACCTCTTTGCAAGTCCGCTGCATGCCAAACTTCCCCGGTTCTGTTCCAGAATTTCGGCTCGGGGTTGTCAGGCCAGGGATGCTTTCCTCCTCCATTGGGGTCAGGACTTCCTGTATGCCTTTCCACCCATTCTCCTAATTCCCAAAGCCCTGTTCAAGCTTCAGAGAGACAGAGGTCATATGATCCTCATAGTTCCACGTTGGCCACGGCAAATGTGATACCCTCTGCTCCTACATCTCTCTCAAGCTTCGCCTCTGGAGTTAGGATCTGCTCCAGATCTCCTTTCTCAAGAGGACAGGATGCTGTGGCATCCCAATCCCCAGTCTCTGCATCTCAGGGCCTGGTTGCTGAAAGCCTAGAACGTCACGGTCTTAACCTTTCCCAGCATTTAAAGGATATCCTTCATGCTTCCAGAAAACCTTCCACAAGACGCTCTTATGCATTTAAGTGGAAAAGGTTTACCATATGGTGCTCGCAGAAGGGTCTTAACCCTCTTGCGATACCTCTGGAATCATTACTGGAGTACCTTCTTCATTTATCAAATGCAGGGCTTAAGACTAATTCAGTGAGAGTCCATTTGAGTGCTATTGAAGCTTCTTACAAGCCTCTTAGTGGACAACCTATTTCCTCTCATCCTCTCATAGCGAGGTTTATGAGAGGCCTTCTTATAACGAAGCCTCCCATTAAGCCAACACCTGTGGCATGGGACTTGAATCTGGTGCTCGGGTAGCTCATGAAACCGCCCTTTGAACCATTAGCCACTACCTCTTTGAAATTCCTTTCCTGGAAAGTTATCTTTCTCATTGCAATCACAGCATGTCACATCAGTGAATTGCAATCGCTAGTGGCTGATCCTCCTTATACAAGGTTCCACCATGATAAGGTAGTTCTTAGGACTCATCCACACTTTATGCCTAAGGTGGTTTCGCCTTTCCATTTAAACCAAGCGGTTTACCTTCCTGTATTCTTTCCAAGGCCTCATGCCTCCAGTGCAGAAAGGAACCTTCATACCTTGGACTGTAAAAGAGCTTTGGCCTTTTACTTGCAAAGTACACAGCAACATAGAAAATCTTCTCAACTCTTTGTTACTTTTGATCCTAGTCATTTGGGACTTCCAGTTTCCAAAAGAACTCTATCTAACTGGATTGCTCAGTGCATATCCTTTGCCTATAAGAGTAAGAACCTTCCTCTTGAAGGCCATGTCACAGCTCACAATGTGAGAGCCATGGCAGCCTCAATGGCTCATCTTCACTCTGTGTCTATCGACGACATCTGTCGAGCAGCTACCTGGGCTTCGGTACATACCTTCACAGCCCACTACTGCTTAGACAAGTACTCCCGGGATGCCTTGTTTGGCCAGGCTGTTCTTCAACACCTTTTTCAGACTTTAATCAACTCCTACCCACCATCCCTGGTAGGATGCCAGAGATCCATGGGGGGAAGTATGGCCCTTTCACAAGGGCTAACATCTTCCTGGGGCCATCTCCCTGGCATCTGCAGCTAGGGAGTCCCCATATGTGAAGACTACATTCCTGCTTGTTCCTGGAGATAGCGTAGTTACTCACCTGTAATAGGTGATCTCCGGGAACAGCAGGAATTTAGTCTTCACAACCTGCCCACCCCCCTAGGAGTTGTATCTCTCTCTCTCTTTTGTCTCAGCTATAAACTCAACTGGAGAGGGACAGTTGGAAAGGCGGGAAGACAGCACACAGGCACTGTGGGATGCTCCCAAAAGCTTTCCTATTGGACGCTGGGGCGCGTTCCCGCGCATGCTCCGTCGGTACCGACGATACCCATATGTGAAGACTAAATTCCTGCTGTTCCTGGAGATCACCTGTTACAGGTGAGTAACTACGCTCTATTGTAGGTGATATGGAAGGGCAGACTAGGTAGGCCATGTGGTCTTTTTCTGCTGTCATGTTTCTATGTTTCTAATACTCCCACATGCGCACACACATACGCCCATGCATGCATAGAAACATGCACTGACACACAGACACATGCACATACATACAGATATGCCAGATATTACCAGCTCACACACAAATAAAACAGATTGACATAAAAAGCAGAGCTATATACACATGCACACACAATGCGAATACAAATAAAAAAACATTCAAATAAATAAATAAAATACAGTTATGCACTTGCACGCGAACACACACACTGAGGGTTGGAAAGTGTTCCATGAGTCATATTCTGCATGTTTTCCCCTCTTATTTTGTCTTTAAACAGAAAAACTACACAGACTATTGCTGTTTTTTTGAACACAAAGATAATGTAGCACTTTCCAACTGTGCTGCTTGCATGTGGAAGGCCTTGTGTTTGTTTTTCCATGTACAAACTCTGAGTTAGAATTATCCAATTTAGAACCTAAAATAACTGGTATAGTTTAATTATTTTAACACTGTAGTGTTCTGCAAATTAATTAGCATATGATAGTATAATTTTAACGATGCTGTAGCAGTTCTACAAAATGTAAGCTCATAAAATAACTTTAAGGTCTTTTTTCTTTTAAGTTTTAATTAAAAATGATTAGATTTTTTTTTTTATTCCTGGAAAAACAAGATAGTGAGTTCTCATGTATGAGTGACATCACCAAAGGAGCCCAGCATGGGAGCTGCTCCCCATCATTAGACTTTCCTCATAGCTTTTGAAAGCACTGTACTGTGTATTAATGCTTGTTCCTGCCTGCTGTTGTCACACGAGACCACCTCAGTCTTTCGTTTTCCTTGGCACTGAACAAACATGGCTACTTGCTTTTTCCACACCTGCTGTGTATTTGGTATTTATACAATTATTTCACATTGGAGTGGAGGAGTAGCCTAATGGTGAGAGCACTAGCTTAGGAACCAGGATAACCAGGTTTCAATTCACACTAGCACGCCTTGTGGCCTTGAGCAAGTCACTTAACCCTCCATTGCCTCAGAAGTATCAGTTATCAATGTACCTGTTTTTAATATACATTACCAAGTTTAAGTTACAATGTAAATCGCTTTGACTAAATGAAAAAGCAGTATTAAAAAACCTGTTAAATACATTTATTCATAATTTTCCTCCTTTTTTTATTTTGTTCATGTTGTATATTTTATTGGGTATAGTAGATCTTTTTCTTAATATTTACATTTTTTGTTCATAACAAAAAGGTGAAAAATATGTTTTTTTTAAGAAACCGTTCTTTGTCAAATGTGTCTATATTGAGGAAGGAGTGCTGCATATGTCAGTAGCATAGCAGAGCCCCTTTGCCGCTTGCATGACGAGTTGACATGTTTAGCCTGTTGAGGTCTTCAGAGAATATATTGGGATGAGAAACCTTCTGAAACTGGCTTATCACTCTTTTTTCTTGGTTTCAAACTATAACACCCAAACTTAAAGTCATCACATTATCAGAGTAGTTTACAACAGTGTCTTTTTAAAAAAAGAAAATGAAAAATAAAGCAGAAAAGGTGGTAAAAGATAGAGAAACAAAGCAAGATTGCAGCCACAATCAGCAGCCATCAGCGCTAGCCAACTTAGTTGAGCCCAAAAGACATGGTAAAATAGCGTGCTTTAAGTCCAGTTTTGACTTATTGTAAGACTTTCCAACCAAAGATCTTTAGGGATGGAATTCCATAATAAAGGAGCAAGAAATTTTGCCATAACATATATTCTTTATCTTGATGCTTGATAACCAGCTTATAGCATCCAGTGTTGTGAGTACCTCAGTGACTTGGTTGGCGAGAGCCTTTAACGCTCTTCATCACAACTCCTAGTTGTTTGTTTCCTTTTAGTTGGGTTGCATACAAAGAGGAATTACCAGCAGAAAGGAAGAGGTACTAATGCCACTGTATAAGTCACTGGTGAGGCCTCACTTGGAATATTGTGTTCAGTTTTGGAGATCATATCGCGCAAAGGATATAAAAAGGCTGGAAGCAGTTCAGAGAAAGGAGACCAAAATGATTTGGAGCCTGCGTCAGAAGGCTTATGAGAAGAGACTTGAAGACCTAAATATGTACACTCTGGAGGAGAGGAGGGACAGGGGAGATATGATTCAGACCTTTAAATACTTAAAGAGTATTAATGAAGGAACAAACCTCTTCCAAAGACGAGGAAGCTGTAAAACTAGAGGGCATAACATGAAGCTGCAAGGGGGTAAATTGAAAGGCAATGTCAGGAAATACTTTTTCACAGAAAGGGCGGTGGATGCTTGGAATGCCCTCCCGATGGAAGTGGTGGGGGCAAACACAGTGGATCCCTTTACAACAAGAGGATAAAATCAAAATAAACTTAACTATCTAATTTCTCAACAAATAGGGGTGTCCTATACGGAGCGGTGGGTTCACCCCTAAACAAAGATATGGGGAGGGGTGGCCTGCACAGAGCGGCAGATGCACCTACTCTTGCCATCTTATTGGGCAGACCAGATGGACCGTACTGGTCTTTATCTGCTGTCATTTACTATGTTACTATGTTTAGTTTTTTTTCATCTGTTTGTTTTTTAACTGGTAATATGGAAAAGAGGAAGGAGAAATTCAGAACCTTCCACAGTTGAATCTGTGATGACTTCCTGGAGTCTGATGGACAGTCATGTATGGATTTCTCAATGGCATGTTGATGGTGCTATTTGGAAGAAGCAGAGAGAAGGGCAGGTCCCTTCCACCTCTACCTTCACCAAGGATTGGTAGCAACACAGATGCCACCCAGCTTGAGACTCCAGACCTTGAGAAGGAGAAGGAGATGAACAGTAGCTAGTCTGTATCGAGGCCACAGGTAGCTGCAAAGCCAGACAACAAGAAGGTTATTGCAGCCAGTGGGGACACTATTACTGAGAGGCAGAAGCAATCAGATGGCAGCGGGACTTGTGCCCTGCTTGATAGAAGGTTCTGCTTCCAGTGACAAATTTT
The DNA here is from genome assembly GCA_033557465.1 of Ichthyophis bannanicus. Classification (NCBI taxonomy): domain Eukaryota; kingdom Metazoa; phylum Chordata; class Amphibia; order Gymnophiona; family Ichthyophiidae; genus Ichthyophis; species Ichthyophis bannanicus. Next base: position 191,070,089 of record CM066040.1, read on the forward strand.
CCCTCCTCTGGATGTGAGTAGTACATTCTATGGAGCTCCCTTGGCTACCCCTAACATTACTTTGCTGAATATGTGGAAAGTAGTCTTCCAAATGGAGTGAAGGCTTTTAGACTGAGTTAGTTATGTACCGTTTTCTAAAGAAGCAGCAGCTAAATTAGGAGACCATGGTAAGAGGCAAGCAGGCTGAATTAGAAAGCTTGTTATTCAACATGGGAACACGCATGTCTGCTCTATAACCTTCTGGAGTAGCTATTGAATTTTTCCAAAGACTTGACTAATATGATATCTTCCGATGTTATGTAAGGAATAGAAATCTCTTTAAATAAAATAATATATAAAGATATCTTAACTTTCTGCAACTAGAGCTGCCTTCCAGTGCTCCATCCCCACAGCCTTCCCATTGGCTGGACCATACTCTGTTGCTGCAGCTAACACTGGAAGCAAGCAGGGCAAGCTCACTCAAATGGGTGGTGGGTGGGGGGGATTAGAGAATTACATATAGAGGTTTAAACTCTGAAAAATGCCTAGCCACATAAGACAGACATCCTTCTACCTTCTGTACATTTAATGCAAAAATCTGTTGAATCCTGAAAAAGTCAGAAAGTTGGCAGTTCTAACCTCCTGATTCTTAATCATATCTCACAGGTTCCCTCCAAACAGTAAAATATATTAGTTGGGAGTACACATAACAACCAATAAGAAAAATGTATGATTAAGTCAATAGTTTTCACTGTAGAATTAACAAAGCAATTAAATATAGGTGATGATGACTGAAATGCATCCCGTCAGAGACCAGAGCATTATTTGTAATCCCCGTGCCTATGTGTGTGGTGTGCACGTGTTTTTGTCTGAATCTCTGTTGTGTGTGTGCTGTGCCTGCGTTGCCTTTGTGGTGGGGGAGCAGTTGTGGGGTGAGGGGGATATTGGGATAGTTTTATGGCGTAGTTTTTTGGGGGAGTGTAGGGTGGTGGGAAATTGCAGGTGAATAGCTTTTGAGAGTAGGGGCAATTTGTGGGGTGGTGGAGCAGTTGAAAAGGGGTACTATTTGGGGAGTGGTGCAATTTGGAGGGTGGTGGTGTAGTTGAGGCAGAAGTACCTTTAGGGGGAGGGGCAGATTGGGGGATTGGGGAAAACAGGGAGAGACAATTTGAAAGGAGGAATTCTTAATTGCTAGGTTTCACTGTATGTAAGTTTCTATATTATACGAGTAGAAGCAGAAACTCCTCCCATAGAAATGTATTAGTACAATTTTTGGGGGGCTTTTTTCTCTATAAACACTGGTCTAATTTGGCCCATTTTCAAACTCGATCTCTCTTTATTGTTTTTTCCCAGATGCCAAATTTCATTCCATGCCTTTATATTTTCAGAGAGTTACTTTTCCCACAGACAGACATTCTCGACCTCTTTTGTGTAATTATTTCCAACTTCTATTGGGTTTCAAAGAATAACAAAAAAACAAAAAACATACCTTGATGTCTGTATACAAATGCTAGAAGCCTAAAAAATAAGATAGGAGAGTTAGAATATATAGTAGTGAATTAAGAGGTAGATATAATAGGCATCTTGGAGACCTGATCAAAGGAGGATAACCAATGGGACACTAATACCAGGGTACAGATTATATCACAACGATTGGATGAACAAAAATTAGGTAATCTTACAAAATTGGCAAGACAGTAAGTAATAGGTGATTTCACTAACCCCAATATTGCCTAGATAAATGTCACCTCAGAATATGTAGAAAAGATAAAGTTCCTTGATGAAATAAGAGACTACCTTATAAAGCATTTGGTTTAGGAACGGACAAGAGGGGGAGCTGTTACAGATATAATCTAGTATCAAAGAACTGTTTGAAAAAAAAGCCCACTAAAAAGGGGCAGCTGGAAAGGTTAAGAGTTTATATCAGGTGTGGAAATTGTTTAAAAATAGCATTCTTGGAGCCCCAGACCAGATGTATTCCATTTATTTTAAAAAAAGGCAAAAGGAAGACCAAACAGCTGGCATGGTTAACATCTTTCAAACAATGGAAAAAGGATCCAAATAAAGATAATAAGAAACAGCAAAAGCACTAGCAGGTCAGTTTTAAGCATTGATATGGAAGGCAAAAAGTGAATTTGAAAAGAAACTTGCTATACAGAAAAAAAAATGCTTTCAGGTACAGCTGAAGCAAAAAGACTGAGGGAATCAGTTGGACTGTTAGAAGGGTAAAAGGGCACTCAAGGAAGACAGGGCCATAATTGAGACTAAGGGGTATGTTTACAAAGCATACGGAGCTGCAACCCCGATATTGCACAGAGACCACTACCACTGCTTTGTAATCATACCCCTCAGGGGCATATTTACTGAGCTGTGCTAGCTGTTAACTCCGCACTTTGTGTTAATCGCACGGGTTCAAGCACACGTTAATACTCTCACGCGACGACGAGGAAATGGATGGGGTAGGGGGTGGAGCATGGGCGTGTCTGCATAATGTTGTAGTTTGTGTGGGTGCATAATACCACGTCAGTGGGTGGTGGTAAGTGTACCCAGGTTATGTACACATGCTGCTGGCGGAGGTTAAGATGAAGGACTAGAAGTGATGAAAAGGAGATCAGGTGAAGGCTGTGGGGGTATGAAGAAGAGAGAAACTGGGATACAGGCAGGAAGGGGGGTATGAAAGAGAGAGAGAGGAAGACACTGGGTAAAGGCTGAAAAGGAGGTATGAAAGAGAGACAGGGGTAAAGGCTGAAAAGGAGGTATGAAAGAGAGACAGGGGTAAAGGCTGAAAAGGAGGTATGAAAGAGAGACAGGGGTAAAGGCTGGAAGGGGGGAGGGTTATGAAAGGGAGAGAGACTGGAGGAAAAGTCAGGTCACTGAGATATGTAAAGCAAAGAAGCAATTGCTGCTTTGCTTCACCCATCATTGGGTGCTGTCACACAGCTGATAGCATGTTTGAGGAAGAGAGACCGCTGACTTTTGCCAGTGATGTGCAGTGAGGCACCTCAAGAAACTGATTTATTAAAAACTCTTTGCCCATAGACACAGAATAGGGCAAGAGCCTTAGTAAATCAGTTTCTACAAGAGCTGCAGCTAATCTCAGAGGGAATTCCCTCCCCCTATTTCAAACTTCACTAGGAGCAGTGTTGAGAGGAGTCTCAGCTACTGGCTTCTATGTTTTTGAGCTGGATCCTAGATTTAGTGAAAATTTGTTGAGGCCTGATTTGAAGGGTTGCACTTCAGCAGTGTTGTGATAGTAAGATGTTTCTCCGGGAACAAGCAGGATGTCAGCCTCACATATGGGTGACATCGGCACTGACGGAGCCCTCGCGGAAGCATCCCCCAGCTTTCAAAGAAAGCCTTTGGGAGATGCCACCATGCATGCGTGGTCCCCTTCCCGCCCAAGGGTGCCATCTTGCTCAATCTCTTTTTTTCTGCAGAGCCCTTCAGATGTTTGTCTGGCTTGTCCCCAGAAAAAGTTGATTTTCTCTCTCCGAGTTTCATACTCATCTCCGGTATTGCACCGGTACTCTTCCTTCCGCCCGACTTCATTGCCTCGGCGTCGAGTTCGGGTCTATTTTTGTAGATTTCTTTTCCTGGCATCTTCGTGCCTTTTTTCCTCCAACTGGCAGCCTGGAGAGTCTTCGACCTCGCAGGAGTACTTTTTTCCCCCATGGCTACCAGTGGCTTTAAGAAGTGTGATCAGTGCTCTAAAATTATGTCTTCGACCGACACACACAATTTCTGTCTCTGCTGCCTAGGGCCAGACCATGACCTGGCAGCCTGCGGTCTCTGCAAGAGGATGTCCAGTAAGGCCCTCAAGAGCCGCCAGCAGCAGCACTATGTTTTTCCCCGAATCCCCGGTGCCTCTGAAGGCCAGGGCTTCATCTATGTTTATGTTTATTTATTTGATAAAAACCGCCTTTCTGAAATAACCAAGGCGGTGTACAATTAAAACAATTTTAGTAAAAGAAGGCCAAAGGCCAACGAGAAGGAAAAGAAATGTACAATTTTTTAAAAAGGATAGCAGAAGAGAAGAGGCAGGACGAGACAGAACAACATGGGGAAGCGTCAGAAGGAAGGAGGAGAGAGGATAGTAGAGTCACACAAAGGGAGAGGGAAGATTAAACGCTAGGGAAAACAGGTGGGTCTTGAGGTTTTGCTTAAAGACATTGTATTGGGGTTCTAAACGGAGGGAGGAAGGGAGAGAATTCCAAAGGGCGGGGCCAGCAAAGAAAAAGGCAGAGGAACGAGTGGATTGTAGATGAGCACGGGAGGGGGAAGGCAAAGTGAGACGGTTGAGGTGAAAAGAGCGAGGGGTGTATCTGGGAGAATGAAAGTAGAGGAGATCTGATAGGTACTGGGGGGTGCTGTCATGGAAGGCTTTATGGACCAGAGTTAATAGTTTGAAAGTGGTGCGGAAGGGGACAGGCAACCAATGGAGATGAAATAGCTGAGGTGTAATATGGTCACGGAGAGAGGTGTGCGTAAGGAGGCGTGCTGCAGTATTTTGGATGCGTTGCAGGCGATTCAGTTGGGATTTGGGGAGACCAATGAAAAGTGAGTTGGAAAAATCCACACGGGACATAACCAGGGAAAGCACCAGGGTAGTGAGTGCAGAGGGGGAGAGAAAGGGACGAACAGAGCGGAGCTGACGAAGGAAGAAAAAGGATGTTTTAGTAATGTGAGAAATGTGCGTATGATAGGACAGATCGGAGTCGAAGTGTACACCAAGGTACCGGAAAGTGGAGACCAGAGGCACAGAGGAGCCAGAAAAAGAGGGGGCCATTGAAGGGGAAGGAGCACCGTGAGTGAACCAAATAGCGATAGTCTTAGTCAGGTTTAGATGAAGACAATTAAGTGTTAGCCAGTTTGCCACGGCTGAGAGACAGGAATCCAGTGCAGTGAGATCGGGACTAGAGGGTGAAGTGTGGTGAAGTAGCAGAATGTCATCAGCGTAGAAGAAAGAGGAGATACCAAACTGTTGTATTAGAGAGGCAAGAGGGGCTAGGAAGAGATTGAAAAGAAGTGGTGCAAGGACAGAACCTTGAGGGACCCCACAGAGGAGGGGGTGGGGATCAGAAGGGGGAATAGAAGAAGAGGAAGGAAGAACCGAGCAGGACCGAGAGGAGAGAAAAGAGTGGAACCAGTGGTGGACTGTGCTGCAAAGACCCGCGTCCCGTAAGCGTTGTAGAAGTAGGGAGTGAGGCCTCGACGTCTTGGGTGGAACGTCCCAAACCTGAGCCCCATTGTGGGTCCTCAGAAAAGAGGTCTCCCTTGAGGGAATCCAGGAAGAAGAAGAAACCCTTGAAGGCGGCGTCCTTAGATGGTTCCAACCAGCCGGGTGCCCCCCAGGCCCGGTTCCGAGATGCTCTTCTGAGGCTTTGGGGAAGGAGCAGCCTGCAAAGGTCCCCTGAAAGGATCCGACCATAGACCAGCCGCGGTCTGCAAGACACCATCCTCGTCGAGGATTCCCTTTTGGGATAGCTGGCATTGGGGCCAAGTTCCTCGGTACCCACGCCAAAGGATGCGGAGCCTTCTGGTCTGGAGTCCAGAATGGCGGTCCTGGAGCACAGTTTGTCTGTCTTCATGGACCAGCAGCGGGCGCTGTTGTCCAGCACGACTGATTCATCCACTCGGACGCGGTGGTCGAAGATGTCCCTGGAGGCTGAGCCGATCCTCGAGGTCCTGCGGCTTCGAGTTGATCCTCGGCCGAGGTTGTGATCAGAGTCCCGCTAGACAGGACCGCAGTCATCCCTGGCGAGTTTGCCGGGCATCGGCCTTGGAGCTTCGTGAGCCCTGAGGCCCACGGAGCAGCCCTCCTACGAGTCCTCGACGGACTACTCCGAGTGGGAGACGGAGGACAAGGAGTCCCCCAATACCTGTCGCCACCGCAATGTCCCATCTGACTCCCATCTCGAAGCCTTGATGGCAGTCCCCGCCGGAGAATGTGGGCTTCCTTGATTTTGCCAAGGATATGTTGAAGGCCCTGGCGTTCCCCACGGAGGAGGATCCTCGTGCGGATGAATTGGAGATCCTCCAGTACAAGGCTCCTCCGCGGGAATCACTCACGGTGCCCATCTCTCCAATCCTGGAATGGCTGATGCTCCGAATGTGGGAGACACTGGCTTCGGTACGAGTGGTGAGCAAGCGGCTCGACTCGATGTATCGAGTCCGCCAGAGCCTGGGCTTCCAAAAGTCACAGCTGCCGCCTAAATCCATGGTGGTGGAATCGACCATGCGTCAGCTGAAAAGCCAGAAGGCGCACTTCTTGGTGCCCCCGGCAGGTAAGCCCGCACCCTGGACACCCTTGGCAGAAAGTGCTACTAGGGCTCAATGCTCATCGGCTGCATCCAGGTCTACCCAGCTGTACATGGGCATGTACCTGAGAAACCTGGCAAAGGAACTCACTGGGTTCTCAGCTGGTCTCTCCGAGGAACCCTTGCAGCAGTTCAAGAACCTGGCCAAGGCCGTCCGTGAGTGCCCTAAATTTATGTCTCGAGTGGCCTATGATGGGTTTGAATCGGCGACTCGAGTAGCGGTGACAGGCATCAGTGCACCAAGCTTGGCTACAGTTGTCCAACCTCGAGCAGTGGGTTCAGGACAAATTGGTCAATGTCCCATGCCAAGGAGAGAACTTCTTTGGCAAACCCATAACCAACAAGGCTGCCGAGCTGGAGACCGAGTTCGTGATGAGGACCAGCTCTCCAAAAAAACTGCTGCTCCTCCCCGATGGAAGGGCTCAGGTAAAAAGTGCTTCTACCCAAGGAAGGGAGCTGCTTACAGAAACTACCCACCTTTTCAGGCCTCCCTAGCTCCCCAACAGGGTCAGCAGGCCAAGGGACATGGGCCTGGCCCTCGAAAGCAGAAGGCTCCAAAACCCCAGGCACCGGCTTTGGCCCAGCCAGAAGGGAGTTTTTGACTCCTTAAGCATAGCCTATCTACTCCAAAGAGATCAACAGCCTACAGGGGGACGTCTGGCCCTCTGTGCCCAGAGGTGGTTAACCATCACCACCGACTTCTGGGCACTTCGGATAGTCAGGGATGGTTACCTCCTCCACCTGACTCAGACACCTCCCCCTTATTTTCTGGGAGAGCCCCTCAGGCTCCCTTCACTGGGACTTTCTACTGAAGGAGATGGCAGGTCTTCTTAAGGACAAAGCTGTGGAAGCAGTGCCCCACGACCTCAAGGGCAAGAGGTTCTACTCCAGGTACTTCCTCGTACCAAAATGAATAGGGGGTCTAAGAGGGAATAGGGGATCAGCGTGCGCAACATCAGTGAAGTCCTGGTGAAGAAGAAGTTCAAGATGCTCTTCCTTGGAACCTTGCTGCCATACCTCCAGCAGGGAGACTGGCTATGCTCCTTAGACCTCAAGGAAGCTTATACTCACATCCTCATCCACCCCAACCTCAGGCAGTACCTGCGGTTTGTAGTGGGGGGCAGGTATTTTCCGTACAGGGTGGTGCCCTTTGGCTTGGCCTTGGCCCCAAGAGTCTTCACAAAATACCTGGCAGTCATGACTGCCTTCCTCCGCCTCCAGGGGGTCTTTGTCTTTCCCTTCGTGGACGACTGGCTCATAAGGGGAGGCACAGCCTCAGAGGTGCAGCAGATCACTGCATGAACCATCCAGGTCCTGCAACACTTGGGGTTTGTCATAAACTACCCCAAGTCTCACCTCCTCTAGGCACAATGCCTGGAGTTCATCGGGACAAAGCTTGACACTCTCTAGTCGAAGGCCTTCTTGCTCAGGGACCAAGCCGACTGTCTCAGGACTATGACACGGGACAAACAGTACCGTCCCTCGGTGCCCGCTCGACTTTTTCTGTGCCTCCTTGGGCTCATGGCCTGCACGGTCCATGTCACCCAAGACGCTCGCCTCCACATTGAGGGTGGCGCAGTGGTGTCTCTGGGACTAGTGGTCTCAGGCCACGGGTTGCCTCTGAGAGAATCTCTGTAACCCACCAACTGGCGGACTCCCTGGTCTGATGGCAGTCTCTCCAGCATCTTGAGATGGGCATGCTTTTTCAGGCCCCAAACCCCTCAAGGGTCCTCACCACAGACGCCTCCCTGCTTGGCTATGGAGCCCATTGCGGGGAGCTCCACATGCAGAGCAACTGGTCACCAGGTGAGAGCACCGAGTAGATCAACATCCTGGAGCTCCAAGCCGTATACTTAACCCTGCGAGTCTTCTGTCACCTCCTACACCTCCAGTGCTGGTCCAGGCAGACAACCAGGTGGCGATGTTCTACATGAAAAAACAAGGGGACACGGGGTCTTGTACCCTTTGTCAGGAGGCGTTGGTTCTCTGCTCATATGCAATCCAACAGGGTATCCTCCTGCAGGCAGTGTACCTGCCAGGCCAGGACAGCCTTTTGGCCGACAGGCTGAGCAGAGTCCTTCATCCGCACGAGTGGCAGCTGGCCCCAGGGTAGCCAGTCGGCTTTTCCAGCCCTGGGGGAAACCTGTGATGGACCTGTTCACCAGCCTGGACAACTTCCAGTTGCCCCGCTTCTGTTCTCGGCAGGCCCATCCCTCCAGGGTGACAGCAGATGCGTTCCTTGTCTCATGGTTGGAAGGCCTCATATATGCCTTCCCTCCCACACCGCTGATCACCAAGACCTTGTTTAGGACCCTCCACGACAGAGCCTCACATCTTGATAGCTCCTCGGTGGCCCAGGCAACTGTGGTTCCCGTTGCTCCTCCGGTTGACTGTGGAGACCCCCATCCCCTTGGGGGACCACCTCGGGACTCCTGTCTCAGGAGGGGGGCTGTCTTCTGCACCCCAACCTGGGATCCCTGTTGCTGACAGCGTGGCTGCTGAGAGGATGATTCTGGCCCCTTTCAACCTTTTGGTTGAGGTGGAAGACGTTATGCTGACCTCTCGCAGTGCCTCTATTAGGAAGGCTTATGCCCTCAAATGGTGCAGTTTCTTGGTTTGGTGCGCCGAGCATGGGGTTGACCCGTTCTCCTGCCCGGTTGCACTGGTATTACAGTACCTTCTCCAACTCTCTCAACCCGGGCTTAAGTCTATCTCCGTCCAAGTGCACCTTAGTGCCCTGGTGGCACACCACCACTCAGTGGATGGTAAGCCCCTCTCGGTCCAACTTTTGATGACCCGTTTTCTTCGGGGCTTGCTGTTAGTTATCGAAGCCGCCGGTTTGCCCTCCGGTAACCGAATGGGACCTCAATGTAGTGTTGGGGCACCTCACTCGCCCACCCTTCGAGCCTCTGGTTACCTGCCTCCCTCCCTACCTCTCTTGAAAGGTGGCTTTCCTGGTTGCAGTCACCTCCAGTCACAGAGTTAGCGAGCTTCAGGCCCTTGTGGCGGAGGCACCTTATACCAGGTTCTACAAGAACTGAGTGGTGCTTTGCACGCATCTCAAATTCCTGCTGAAGGTAGTGTCATCCTTCCATCTCAACCAGGAAGTGGTGCTCCCTACCTTCTTTCCAAGACCTCACTCCAGTTGGGCGGAGACGGTCCTTCACACCTTAGATTGTAAGAGGGCTTTATCCTTCTGTATCCAAGTCACTCAGGGCCACCACAAATCTTTTCAGCTTCTCATCTCCTACAACCCCAGGAGGCTGGGGGAGACAGTGACCAAGCGTACGCAGCCCACAGGGTGTCGGACTGTATCGCCTTCACTTATGAGCAGGCGGGCTCCCGCTGGAAGGCTGCATCACGGTGCACCATGTCAGGACCATGGCAGCATCGGTGGCAAACTTGCACTCTGTCCCGATGGTGGACATCTGCTGGGCCACCACCTAGTCTTCAGTCCATACCTTCGCAGCCCATTACTTCCCAGAAAGAGAGTCCCAACGGGACAGTGTGTTCGGCCAGGCTGTGCTCAGTAACCTTTTCGGGGTTTAGGCAACTCCTACCCTCCGACCCTTCTGTGTTCAGGCTACCGGAGTGCTGGTTTCATCAGACACAGGAGTTCTGCTGTGGTCTGTGGACACGGAATCATTTGCTGCTGCTTGCGACTCCCTGTGAGGGAGCCCCTATGTTTGCTATGGGCTTTCGGTAGCCTGTAGCTGGGGAGTCCCATATGTGAGGACTAACTTCCTGCTTGTTCCCGGAAAAAGCATAGTTATTCATCTGTAGCAAGTGTTCTCCGGAGACAGCAGGAATCAGTCCTCACAACCCTCCCTCCTCCCCTTGGTGTTGCTCCTTTACCATCTTGTTTTTGCTGTCTTTTAACTATGTCATCTGAATGAGCAAGATGGCACCCTTGGGCGGGAAGGGGACCATGCATGCATGGTGGTATCTTCCAAAGGCTTTCTTTGAAAGCTGGGGGGATGCTTCTGTGAGTGCTCCATCGGTGCCGACGTCACCCATATGCGAGGACTGATTCCAGCTGTCCCTGGAGAATACCTGTTACAGGTGAGTAACTACACTTTCATGTAGCTCATTTTAGACTAGCCTGCAGAAGAGAATGGAGCTCTCAAAAAGCTAGTTGCACACTTAAGTTTGTCCACTTTAAATATATCACCTACAACTTGTTTGTCGACTTTTGTTTTTCCATATCCAAGTGGACTAGCACAATAACGAGACTATTTTATTCTGTCTTGCAAAACTGACGCTTGCGCACACAAAAGACCAGTGGCTAAATCTGTTAAGTGAATGAGTAATAAGATAAACCATGTTCACGCAAATGATTCAGAATATTCCAGATTCAAGGCAGATTTTAAACACAGACCCACACATACTTCACTGTTTTGTAATTACAAATGTAGCTGTATAAAATAAGTATAGCCCATGCTGTAGAGTTTTACCCACATGACAGAAAATAGGTTTTTGTTTGTTTATTTTTAGAAACAGCACACTTTTCCCAGGCCTCAATGAAACTCATACTTTTGATTAATTTTAGATATTCTAAGAAATGAAAAAGAAAGCATTAAGCAGTATATGCAATTAAAAAAACTACTTTTGAAAATTTATTTTAAGGTATTATGAACTGGATTCTGGAAAAAGTCTTCTTGAGAATTTGAAAAATAAAACTATAATAGAGTACCCAACATTGCATATCGTGTTGAACAACTTCAAGAATGATTTTGTGAGTCGTGGCGAAGGTAAGTGGTGTTTAGGCCTTGCTCTGCAGCACTATCTATAGGGTTGCCAGGAGTCTAAATCGACTAAATTACACACAACATGCAGCTTTTAGATTTTTTTCTTAATAAACAGTTAACTGAGCACCTACCTAAAGTAACTGTCGAACATATGCAGTTTCCCATGTTTCCTTCTCTAGCAATCCTGCTCTCATAGTCTTTAAACCTAATTTTGTGAAAGCTTCATTTCATTAAATTTCATGAAGGAAATGTTTTGGGTTTATAGAGCACGTACACCTCGTATTTGTTGTTTCACTTTGCGTATGTACTGTTACATATTCCATGGAAACACCTAGTAAACACTTAAGGTCATTCAAATTTGTCAGCTTAGTCCATGCTGAAAATTTTACAAAAATGTTCTTTAAAGCAAACATTTACATACTGCCTAAGAAGTTGAGTTTATTGGAGGGATTACAGTGTCTCTTCATAATGTGCCATTTCCACATAGTTAGCAATTCCTTCTCGCCGTTTATCTCTCACCCACCTTCTCCCAAGCACAGATTTGGGCTTAGGAATCAGTGATTACATGCTAGAGAGAAAATGTGGGCTAGTAGTTTGAATGATGAGTTTGGAGTAGTCTTGGGATGAAAAGTTCAGACCTTACTGCAGAAAACCAAGCCTATTTTCTCTGTGTTTTGTATGTCCTCTAACTTCATATTTGACTGTCTCAGGACCTGATTACGTCAGCTACAATGGAGAATATTTTAGGTGCACTTTATGGAACAATTTTTGAAATATTAAGGAGAATTTCAGAAATATTAAATCTTGGTTCTGTGTTTTTTATTGCCTATAGGTATCATTTTAGAAGCTGTATTTGTGCTTTCCATGTCTGACATCACCCATTCAGATGCTAGAAGCACAGACATACCATTTTAGAAAGCCCCGAAATTACTTTTTCTCTAGGCAATCACGTTTATGTTGCCTAGACGTAAAGATAAGAACATAAGAAATGCCATACTGGGTCAGACCGAGGTCCATCAAGCCCAGTATCCTGTTTCCAACAGTGGCCAATCTAGGTCATACGTACCTAGCAGTTTCCCCAAAAGACACAGGTTCTGCAGTGCTTGTACTAGGTCAAGCATTGATATCCTGGGTCCCTTTTTAATAGCGGTTTATGGACCTTTCCTCCAGGAACTTGTCCAAACCTTTTTTAAACCCAGCTATACTAACAGCCCTTACTACATCCTCCGGTAACAGATTCCAGAGTTTGATTACACGTTGAGTGAAGAAATATTTTCTCTTATTTGTCTTAAATAGTTTACCCCGTAGCTTCATTACATGTCCCCTAGTCCTTCTATATTCTGATAGCGTAAACAATTGATCCACGTTTATCCGTTCCACTCCATTTATTAATTTATAGACCTCTATCATATCTCCCCTCAGCCGTCTCTTTTCCAGGTTAAAGAGCCCTAACCTTTTTAGCCTCTCTTCATAGGAGTAGCCTTCCATCCCCTTCACCAATTTGGTGGCTCTTCTCTGTACCTTTTCTAATAACTCTATGTCCTTTTTAAGATACGGTGACCAGAATTGCACACAATATTCAAGGTGCGGTCGTACCATGGAGCGATACAGAGGCATTATAATATCCTTTGTTTTATTCTCCATCCCTTTCCTTATGATACCTAGCATTCTATTTGCTTTCTTGGCCGCCGCTGCACACTGGGCGGAGGGTTTTAACATGTTATCCACGATGACTCCTAAATCTTTTTCCTGGGTGGTGGTTTCTAATGTGGAGCCTTGCATCGTGTAACTATAGTGTGGGTTGTTCTTTCCTAGGTGCATAACTTTGCACTTGTCCACATTAAATTTCATCTGCCATTTGGATGCCCAGTCTTCCAATTTATCCAGATCCTCCTGCAGTTTTCCACAATCCTCTTGGGTTTTAACAACTTTAAACAGTTTTGTGTCATCTGCAAATTTGATAACCTCACTAGTTATTCCCTTTTCCAGGTCATTTATGAATATGTCAAAAAGTAGCGGACCCAGTACAGATCCCTGGGGTACTCCACTATTCACCTTTTTCCATTGGGAATATTGGCCATATAGCCCTACCCTCTGCTTTCTATCTTTTAACCAGTTCCCGATCCACAATAGTACACTGCCTCCTATCCCATGACTTTTTAGCTTTGCCAAAAGTCTCTGATGGGGGACCTTGTCAAAAGCTTTCTGAAAGTCCAGATACACTATATCAACCGACTCACCTTTGTCTACCTGTTTATGCACACCTTCAAAAAAACAGATCAGATTAGTAAGACAAGATCTTCCTTGTCTAAAGCCATGTTGGCTGTCTCCCATTAGGCCATGACTATCTACATGCTGTGTAATTTTGTTCTTTATGATGGTTTCTACCATTTTCCCTGGTACTGACGTCAGGCTCACCGGTCTGTAATTTCCCGGGTCACCCCTGGAACCCTTTTTAAAAATTGGTGTTACGTTGGCGACCCTCCAATCTTCAGGTATTACAGATGATTTTAATGAAAGTTCACAGATTACAAATAGCAGGTCTGCAATCTCATATTTCAGTTCTTTCAACACTCTGGGATGTATACCATCCGGTCCAGGTGATTTGCTACTATTCAGTTTATCAAATAGTTGTAATATATCTTCCCGGTGTAGCGATATTTCTCTCAATTCCTCTGCAGTATCACCTTTAAATACCACTTCAGTCTTGGGTAACATCCCTACATCTTCCTCAGTAAAGACCGAAGCAAAGAATTCATTCAGTCTCTCTGCTATAGCCTTGTCTCCTCTTACTGCCCCTTTTACCCCTCTATCATCTAATGGTCCAATTGACTCTCTCACAGGCCTTTTGCTACGAATGTACTTGAAAAAGTCTTTATTTCGTGTTTTTGCTTCCGTAGCAAGTTTCTTCTCAAATTCCCGCTTTGCCTGCCTTATCAATGCTTTGCATTTAACTTGCCAGTGCTTGTGCTGTTTCCAGTTTTCATCATTTGACTCTTTTTTCCATTTCCTGAAGGTTGCTCTTTTGGCAGCAACAGCCTCTCTGACCTCACCTTTAAACCATGCTGGCAGTTTTTTGGACTTTCTTCCACTTTTAATGCGTGGAATACAGCTGGTCTGGGCTTCGAGGATAGTATTTTTAAATAACACCCAAGCTTGCTGTAAGTCTTTAACCTTTGGAACCGCTCCTTTTAGTTTTTTCCGAACTATATTCCTCATTCTATCATAGTCTCCCTTTTGAAAGTTAAAAGGTAGTACTGTGGATTCCTTTACTATCTGTCCTCCACTGATTAAATCAAACATGATCATACTATGATCACTATTGCCAAGTGGTCCCAACACCCTTATTTCTTGCACCAGATCTGGCGTTCCACTAAGGACTAGGTCCAGTATGGCTTCCCCTCTGGTCGGTTCATGAATCAGCTGCTCCAAGAAGCAGTCATTTATTTCATCTAGAAACTTTATCTCTTTAGCTTGTCCTGCTGTGACACTGTCCCAGTCGATACCGGGGTAATTGAAATCACCCATTATTACTACTCTGTTGTGGCTTTTGTTAGCTTCCTTGATTTCTTTGAGCATTTCATCATCCATTTGTTCAATCTGGCCAGGCGGTCGATAGTATACTCCCACTGCCATCACCTTCCCCTTCATAAATGGAATTTCAATCCATAGAGATTCTACAGCAAATTTTGTTCCCTGCAAAACTTTAATCCTTTCTGACTCAATGCCCTCTCTAACATAGAGCGCAACCCCTCCACCAATTTGTTCAGCTCTATCATTACGATATAGTTTGTATCCAGGTATCACAGTATCCCACTGGTTATCCTCCTTCCACCATGTCTCTGAGAGTCCAATCATATCTAACCTCTCATTTAGTGCTATATATTCTAATTCTCCCATCTTATTGTTTAGACTTCTAGCATTGGCATACAAGCATTTTAGAGACTGTATTTTATTAATATTAATCTGGCTATTGGTAGGCATGGGTAATTGGGAATCTTTATGCTCTGTCTGCTCCTTACTCAAGGGCATTTGGGCTACTATACTCCCTTTTGGAACCTCACTGCTTTTGGTAGTATCCTTCAAGGATACCTTTGTCCGAACCATGCGCTCTTGGGTGACTGTCGGCTTTCCCCTATTTTCTAGTTTGAAAGCTTCTCTATCTCTTTTTTAAAGGTTAATGCCAGCAGTCTGGTCCCATCCTGATTAAGGTGAAGCCCATCCCTTCGGAAGAGCCCCCCCTTACCCCAGAATGTTCCCCAGTTCCTAACAAATCCAAAACCCTCATCCTTGCACCATTGTCTCATCCACGCATTGAGACTCCGGAGCTCTGCCTGTCTTTTGGGTCCTGCACGTGGAACAGGAAGCATTTCGGAGAACGCTATCCTGGAAGTTCTGGATTTCAACTTCCTACCTAAAAGCTTAAATTTAGCCTCCAGAACTTCCCTACCACATTTTCCTATGTCATTGGTACCAACATGTACCAAGACAGCAGACTCCCCCCCAGCACTATCTATGATCCTATCTAGGCGGTGCGTGAGATCTGCTACCTTCGCACCAGGCAGGCATGTTACCAGGCGATCCTCACGTCCACCAGCCACCCAGCTATCTACATTCCTAATGATTGAATCACCAACTATAACAGCTGTCCTGATCCTCCCCTCATGGGGACATGGCCCTGGAGAAACGTCCTCGGTGCGAGAGGGTTTTACATCACCTGGAGGACAGGTCCTAGTTACAGGATCACTTCCTGCCACACCAGGGTGATGCTCTCCTGTCACGTGACCTCTCTCCTCCATGGCAACAGGGATGCTGCCAGACTGGAGGTGGGACTTCAGGACTATATCCCTGTAGGTCTCGTCCATGTACTTCTCTGTCTTTCTTATGTCTTCCAGGTCTGCTACTCTAGCCTCTAGAGAACGGACTCGTTCCCTGAGAGCAAAGAGCTCCCTGCACTTAGTGCATATGTAGGACCTCTCACCAACTGGGAGAAAATCATACATGTGACACTCAATGCAAAAGACCGGAGAACCCCCATCTCGTTGCTGGACCTCTGTCTGCATCTTAGTTTAAAGCTTGTGTTTAGGTCTTTTAAATTCGGTATATAATAAGGATTGGTGTAGATGCTTATACTAATAAAAGTGTACCTAATACCCCTAATACACCCTGTGTACCTAAAGCTTAATTAATCTCAGGTCCTCTGTGTATGACTGATTTGGATTAAGAGCTGCACCTGAGAGCAGCCCCTTTCCTCTAAGATGTGCAAGTACCTATAAAACTACAATTACCCCAGGGGTGGGTGGGTGCTGGGGAGGGAGGGAGGGAGATAAGTCCTATTAAAGAGGGCAGTTACAAGGTACCCTGTCCTGAACCCTCAGCAGGGGGATGGGGGTACCACACAAAGCCCAGTTAGTTGAGAGAGGCAAGGTAAGTACAGCTGAGAAGGCTGAACTAGCACACCACTAAGACAAACAATAAATAATTAAACAAACAGTTAGACAAACAGTAAATAATTAAATAAACAGCTAGAACTCACAGTAAGATGTCCCAGGAGGCAAATATCCACTCACTAGCAGAGCTCTGTAAAAGTACAGCCCTTCTCTGATCAGAGAAAAGCAAAGATAGACATGAGTGCCTGATTCCAGAAATGGCCTAGACGTTTCAACCCGCCGGAGATGGCATTCATGTCTGTTCCTGCTCCAGGGCACAAATAGACATCAGAAAAGCTCTCAGTCTGGAACCAAAATGCCTGCAGGAATTAGAGAAGGCTACTCTTATATCCCCATTACCTTTCATAACTGTAAAGAAAAATACAGGGAAATGAGGACACTTGTTTTGTGAGTGGCGTGCTGCGGACATCTCTGCTTGCAAAATGACAGGCTGGGACATATATGTAGGATGGGAAGACACCCCTATCCTGAAATAATTTTGCGGGGACATCTTTGTGGCTCTGGATGCCACCGTCCATTTCAGGCATGTACAAGTTTCTGAGATATGACCGAAACTTGCACGTGTTCACTGGTTTCAGTGATCACAAAGATGTATATCTTAGGGAGGAGACAGAGCAATTTTAGAAGGCACTTACACATGCCCACTTTCACTTCCATGATATGTGGAACATTTTGACTTGGATGACCCAGACTGCACCTGGACGTTATTTTTTTAAAATGTGCCTTCATATCTATTTCAGCATCTTTTTTTCTATTTGTGTTGTTGTCTTCCCACTTATTCTTTTTTGTCCTTAAACATATGTGCTTTTCATTGTTTCATTCTTTCCTACCCTTTCATCTGCCTTATTTACTATTTTCTTTGCATTCATCATTTTTTTTAGCTGCCACTCTATGCAGCTACCTCCACCTATGTTTTGTCATTGCTACCATTGCTTTCCCTAAACTTTTATTTCTCTTTCCACCTCCTTCCACAACACGCTTTCCCTCACTGATGTTGTTGTTAAGTGCCATCGAGTCGGAGTCGACTCATGGCGACCCTCTGGATAGCTATCCTAACTTGTGTTCAGTCTTCAGTCAGGCGGCTCATTGTTGACATAGTGGTACCCGTAGCTGCTGTTATTGTATCGATCCATCTCGTGGCTGGCCTTCCTCTTTTGCGTTGACCTTCTATCTTGAAAAGCATGATGTCTTTCTCTAATGATCTCTCTCTTCGCACGATGTGTCCAAAGTATGAAAGTCGAAGTCTTGTCATCTGAGCTTCTAAAGAAAGCTTAGGTTTGATCTCCTCTAGTACCGACTGGTTTGTTCTTCGGGCAGTCCATGGTATACACAGTATTCGCCGCCAGCAAAATAATTCAAAGGCATCAATTTTCTTCCTGTCTATCTTTTTCACTGTCCAGCTTTCACATCCATATGATGTTATTGAAAATACCATGGCTTGAACAAGTCTAATCTTTGTATGGAGAGAGACATCTCTGCTCTTGAGAATCTTATCTAGGCCTTTCATAGCCATTCTGCCAAGAGCAATGTGTCGTCTGATTTCTTGACTGCTTGTTCCTTCTTTATGTTGATCCAAGTAGGTTAAATTTGTACACAATTTCAATTTCTTCTCTCTTCAACGATGAACCTGTTGATTATGCCAGTTGTCATGATCTTTGTCGTCTTTACATTAAGGTACAGGCCCATTTTGAGACTATGTTCTTTGATTGTGAGAAGCAAATGTTTCAGATCATCTTCACTTTCAGCCAGTAATGTGGTATCATCAGCATAGCGAAGGTTGTTGATGAGTCTTCCACCAATCTTCACACGTCTGTTGTCTTCATACAATCCTGCTTCTCTGATGATTTGTTCTGCATATAAATTAAACAGGTAGGAGGAAAGTATGCAGCCTTGTCTTACACGTTTGCTTATTTTAAACTATTCTGTTTCTCCTTGTTCCATTCAAACTGTTGCTTCTTGATCAAAGGGCCCTCACTGATAAGACACCTCATTTGTCCCCCCCTCCATGACTCTTCTCCCCCTCCATATTTTTAATGAGTACAGTAAATTCAATTGGGTTTCCAAAAGCTCAACTAGCCTGTGCCTAGGGTTCACACACAAAGCAAAGTTCCCGTACTTGCCCAATAGCACAGTTTCAACCTTCAGCATCTCCACAGAGAAATATACTGCCCCACTTCCTATCTGCAACCCCAGCACAATGTCACTTCCCATCTATAGCTGCTTAACCATTTATACCACCAGCATCTCCTAAACTCCTCTTTAGCCACCCTGTAGCAGCCTCAGCTCTGGCTAGCTGCTGCACACTTAAACTTCATCCCACACAAGAGGCTTACAGGAAGTATTGGTGAACTGCTGCTCCAGCAGGAAACAGAACTGCATGTTTGGAGGGGGGTGAGGGGAAGGGGGAAAGAGGTTTACCTGATAACTAGGAACATTCTTCTCTAAATGCAGAAGACCCCATATTCTAGCCTTCATATTCCATTGTATTTCTATAGCACCTGTAAAAAAAATGTAATCGGTAGTCTAAGCAGATATGAGCTGAAGGTCCTAGAGCAGCATTGCACCCAACCCCCAAAAGTGCAGATTATAAATAGTGACCTGCCTCTCTGGATAGACACTTTCAGGATTTGAAAATGTGTATCTCCAGGAACAAGCAGGAATGTAGTCTTCACATATATGGGTATCATCGGTACCGACGGAGCCGGTGCGGGAATGCTCCTCAGGGTCCAATAGGAAAGCTTTTGGGAGCATCCCACAGCGCCTGCGTGCTGCCTTCCCGCCTTTCCCAACTGTCCCTCTCCAGTTCTTCGTTTGCTGTGGAGCCGACAGGTTGCATATCCTGTCACCGCAGAAAATTTCCCTTCTTATTCTTCTTTTTTGTGGTCACGTCTGCCTTCCCTGGACGCTATACCGGTACCGCCGATTCTTCTTTTCTTTTTTCTAAAAAAAACCCCCCTTTGTTTCTGGAGTCTTTCTCCAGTAAATTTCTTCTCGGGTGCCACGCACCATTTTGGGCACTAGGCCCAATTTTTTCCCTCAAAATGGAAAACCCGCTTCGGGTTTTAAAAAGTGTTCTAAGTGTGGCGGTACCATTTCCGTCACCGACACCCATGAGTGGTGCCTCAAATGTTTAGGTCCTGACCACTCAATTTCAGAGTGTGTTGCCTGTGGGATGATGTCGAAAATAGGCCGGCAAAACCGAGCTGCTAAACTTAGCACCCTTTTTCCCTCCGATGCAGTCTCCGTGGCATCGACGTCTTCCAGGGCTTCATCTTCCTCCCATGGATCTCAGGTAACTAAACATAAATCTAGCCAGTCCTCAAAGGGTAGATCTCCTTCTAAACGTTGCCCTTGAGGGACTTTTACAAGCAAAATTGCCCTGGCGGGAGGCTTCGGCTTCCAAAGCACTAACGGGGCTCCAGGATGTTCTCGAGGCTTCAACCTCTGTAGAACTACTGGTGCCATGCTCTGGGGTTCCAGCCACTTCATCTGGCACCGATACCCAAGCATTGGCAGCGTCGATAGACCAGAGATTCTTGGCTATTGAACGCAGTCTGGCAGCTATTCTCACGGCCTCGATGCCCCTGAAACCGCTTCAGACAATTCAACCGGTACCGGCACCGACTGCATCGACATAGGTAGGTATTTTACCGGGACCGAGTCATGCGTCTCTATCCGGCATCGACAAGTTGGTACCAGAGCACTCCGATGCCGACTTCGATCGGTACCGGTACCGTGCCTTGCACGATCACCCGGATCGGAGATACTTCGAATCCTCAGCTGAGTCTGAAGATTCTGAAAGCTCTACCGATACCAGAGTACTTCTTCCTGAGGATTCCTCTTCTCCTCAGCATAGGATATCTCCACCAGAGGATATGTCCTTTCAGGAGTTTATCCGAGATGTGGCCCGAGGTCTTTCCATCACAGTGGCTTCTGAAAAAGAGCCTAGGGCAAAGGAATTAGAAATCCTACAATACCCTAAAGCTCCCAAGGAGGCAGCTACCTTAC
Organism: Ichthyophis bannanicus; assembly: GCA_033557465.1. Taxonomy (NCBI): domain Eukaryota; kingdom Metazoa; phylum Chordata; class Amphibia; order Gymnophiona; family Ichthyophiidae; genus Ichthyophis; species Ichthyophis bannanicus. The sequence continues at coordinate 191,090,591 of CM066040.1, forward strand.
CTATTCATGAGATCTTACATGATCTTATGTTAAGGATGTGGGAAACACCTCTGACCACATCTCCTCACTCTCGAAGACTCGACACCATGTATCGAGTTTCTCCTTGTCCTGGGTTTCAGAAAACTCAATTACCACACCATTCCATAGTGGTGGAATCAGCCACGAGACGGATAAAGAGTGCAAAAAGGCATGCATCTAATCCTCCAGGATGTGAGTGTAGGACTCTTGACGCCTTTGGATGTCAATCCTTCCAGGCTTCCATGCTTTCTGCTAGGATCAGTTCCTCTATCTTGTATATGGGAATGTTCCTTAAGGAGGTCACGGGAGACTTAGAGCTTATGAGCCCTGTCTTTCCTGATGATAAAAGGCAGGATTATCTTACTCTTGTTAAAAATGCTCAGAATGTTTCCAAGTTTGTGAATCGTGCAGCCTTTGACTGCTTTGAATGCATAAGCAGAACCTCTGCCATTGTCATAGGTGCACGTAGAATTGCTTGGCTCCAGGCATCTGACTTAGAAATCTGAGTACAGGACAAACTGGGGAATATACCTTGCACAGGTGAGAATCTCTTTGGCAAGGATTGGCAGGAAAAAGCTAATGAGATAGATGCTGACAATATCACTTTGCATAGATTGTCTAAATCTACAGCTGATCCTGCGAGGAAAAGATCCTCTAATAAACCATTCTTCAGCAAGAAGAAAATGTTTTATCCCTCCTATACCCAGCAGGGACATCGTTTATGTCAGTCTGCCCAAAAGGGACAGCAGCAACAATCTAGGCAACAAAGGAAACCAAAAGCAGCTAAACCTCAACCAGCTCAGCAGACTCAGCCTCCACAGGGGCTTTGACTCCTGTCTAGAGAACTTTTCCTTCCTGGCCCTGAACAGCCCAGAACCCTCCACCATCCCAGGAAGGTTTTGTCATTTTGCCCCCAGATGGGGTCAGATAACAACAGAAAATTGGACTCTGTCTATTGTATGAGAGGGGTACAAGCTTCATTTCCTCAGCATGCCCCCTCCTACAATGGTAAGACAGTTCAAGTCTCAGACCTCTCTCAACAACCAGTTAGGTCTAGAAGTCACTATGCTCCTTGCTCAAGGGGCAATAGAAGAGGTACCCATTCCCCAATGGGGTACAGGGTTTTACTCCCCCTATTTCCTTATTCCAAAGAAAACAGGAGGACACAGACCCATTCTAGACCTCAGAGAATTGAACAAATTCCTATTCAGAGAGAAGTTCAGAATGATTTCTCTAGGAACTCTGCTGCCATACCTTCAGAGTCAGGATTGGCTTTGTTCTCTAGATATCAAGGATGCGTACACTCATGTTTTCATCCATCCAACTCACCAAAGGTTCCTTTGATTCCTGGTTCAAGGGAAGCACTACCAATACAGGGTTCTTCCTTTTGGCCTGGCCTCTGCACCAAGGGTGTTCACAAAATGCATGGCTGTGGTAGCAGCATTTCTCCGCACCCTGGGAATATTAGTCTTCCCTTACTTAGATGACTGGCTCATTCGAGCCCCTTCAGAGCCAGAGGCCAGGGTTGCTCTGTCTCGCACATTGCGCATCCTTCAGTATTTGGGACTTGTCATAAACTTCCCAAAGTCTAAACTTGCTCCCACTCAATCCCTAGATTTTATAGGAGCTCTTTTGGATACCAGACAGACAAGGGCCTACCTTCCACAGCCCCGCTGCCTTCGCATTGTGCAGTTAGCTTCCCAAGCAGTGCTAAAACCTCACCTCACTGCTCGGGAAATGTTACAGTTGCTAGGCCACATGGCATCCACCGTGCATGTGGTTCCTTATGTTCGCCTCCATATGAGGGCAGCCCAGTGGACCTTATCCACTCATTGGACTCAGGCGTCAGGTTGCCTGTCAGACAAAATAGCAAACTCAGATCACCTTATTTTGTCCCTCCAATGGTGGCAGTCACCCAAAAACCTTTTGGGGGGTCTTCTTTTCAGCAACCCCCACCCCAAGCCACTCTAACAGATGCTTCACAGGTGGGTTGGGGAGCCCACCTGCAAGGCCTCTCTACCCAGGATACCTGGACTCCACAGGAGGCCTATCTCCATATCAGTCACCTGGAGCTCAGAGCAATCTTTCTTGCTCTTCAAGTAATTCACACCCAGCTCAGCTACAAGACAGTCATAGTTCAATTCAAATTTGGGGAACCCCGGACATAGACCTCTTTGCAGGTCCGCTGAATGCCAAACATCCCCGGTTCTGTTCCAGAATTCTGGCTCGAGGTTGTCAGGCCAGGGATGCTTTCCTCCTCCATTGGGGTCACGACTTCCTGTATACCTTTCTACCCATTCCCCTAATTCCAAAAACCCTGTTTAAGCTTCAGAGAGGCAGAGGTCATATGATCCTCATAGCTCCACATTGGCCACGGCAAATGTGGTCCCCTCTTCTCCTACATCTCTCTCAAGCTCCGCCTCTGGAGTTAGGATCTGCTCCAGATCTCCTTTCTCAAGAGGACGGGATGCTGTGGCATCCCAATCCCCAGTCTCTGCATCTCAGGGTCTGGTTGCTGAAAGCCTACAACTTCACGGTCTTAACCTTTCCCAGCAGGTAAAGGATATCCTTCATGCTTCCAGGAAACCTTCCACAAGACGCTCTTATGCATTCAAGTGGAAACGGTTTACCATATGGTGCTCACAGAAGGGTCTTAACCCTCTTGCGATACCTCTGGAATCATTACTGGAGTATCTCCTTCATTTATCAAATGCAGGACTTAAAACCAATTCAGTGAGAGTCCATTTGAGTGCTATTGCAGCTTCTTTCAAGACTCTAAATGGACAACCTATTTCCTCTCATCCTCTCATAGCGAGATTTATGAGCGGCCTTCTTTTAACTAAGCCTCCCATTAATTAATTTATTTATTTAGCTGTATTTATATCCCGCTTTTCACCGGGTCAAAGCGGTCAATTGGGAGATACATTTAATACGAGGGGATATGACACACATACACTAATACTTACAGGGAACATGGGCAATGGAGGGTTAAGTGGCTTGCCCAAGACCACAAGGAGTGCCTATTGGACTAGAAATCCCAGTCCCTCCGGCCTGAGATTGCTGTCCCCAGGTGGGACTTGAACCTGGTACTTGGGCAGCTCATGAAACCGGTGGCATGGGACTTAAACCTAGTACTTGGGCAGCTCATGAAACCGCCCTTTGAATCATTAGCCACTACCTCTTTGAAATTCCTTTCCTGGAAGGTTATCTTTCTTACTGCAATCACATCAGCACGTCGCATCAGTGAATTGCAAACGTTGGTGGCTGATCCTCCTTATACAAGGTTCCATCATTATAAGGTAGTCCTTAGGACTCTTCCACACTTTATGCCAAAGGTGATGTCGCCTTTTCATTTAAACCAAGCGGTTTACCTTCCTGTATTCTTTCCAAGGCCTCACGCCTCAAATGCAGAAAGGAATCTTCATACTTTGGACTGTAAAAGAGCTTTGGCCTTTTACTTGCAAAGGACACAGCAACATAGAAAGTCCTCTCAACTCTTTGTTGCTTTTGATCTTAGCCATTTGGGACTTCTAGTCTCCAAAAGGACTCTGTCCAGCTGGATTGCACAGTGTATATCTTTTGCCTATGAGAGTAAGAACCTTCCTCTTGAAGGCCATGTCACAGCTCACAATGTGAGAGCCAATGCAGCCTCAATGGCTCATCTTCACTCTGTGTCTATCGACGACATCTGTCGAGCAGCTTCTTGGGCTTCGGTTCATACCTTCGCAGCCCATTACTGCTTAGACAAGGACTCCCGCCGGGATGCCTTGTTTGGTCAGGCTGTTCTTCAACACCTGTTCCACACTTAATCATCTCCTACCCACCATCCCTGGTAGGATGCCAGAGATCCATGGGGGGAAGTGGAGCTCTTTCACAAGGGCACACAACTTTCTGGGGCCTTCTCCCTGGCATCTGCAGCTAGGGAGTCCCCATATGTGAAGACTACATTCCTGCTTGTTCCTGGAGATAGCATAGTTACTCAACTGTAACAGGTGATCTCCGGGAACAGCAGGAATTTAGTCTTCACAACCCACCCACCTCCCCTAGGAGTTGTATCTCTCTATCTCTTTCTCTCTTTCCCTCTCTCTTTTGTCTCAGCTTTAAACTCAACTGGAGAGGGACAGTTAGGAAAGGTGGGAAGGCAGCACGCAGGCGCTGTGGGATGCTCCCAAAAGCTTTCCTATTGGACACTGGGGAGCGTTCCCACGCAGGCTCCGTCGGTACCGACAATACCCATATGTGAAGACTAAATTCCTGCTGTTCCCGGAGATCACCTGTTACAGGTGAGTAACTATGCTTTATTGTTTCTCCTTATTTTAATAACTGTCTCATTTGCTGACATGGCAACCAGGAAAATAACAATCCCAGCTTTATAGCCTCTGTGTACAAGGCACACTGGTGGGCTATAAAGAGCTGTGCTGTTTATAAAATGATTAAATAGTTTTTATTTCCAAGCAGAAAGTGTTTGAGGAAGTTACTGCAAATGCTACCTAAAAGAAATGTGGAAAAAGAGTATAATGAAGCTTATTAGAGAATTTTGCCCTGGCCTGCGGCCACCATCATGTGTCATATTTTATTGCTGTGTGGCAGTAAATATTTATACCAAAGAGGAGGAAAGGCATAAGAATTGTTATAAACATTAGATTCTTGTTTTAATGTTTTCCTAGAGACCAGTGGTACCAGAGGTCTAGCATCATCTGCTTTATCTCAGCCTGAAAAAGAAGAACTAGAGGAAGGAGAAATACGAGACAGCACCTGAAAGCTACAGACTAATTGAAAAAAGAGGTTCTGGGAGGAGTAATTTGTGGAGGTGTTTGTATACATGTATATCCAATGCTTTATAGAATAAAGTATGTTTTTATCATATACTACACTTGAAATTCTTCATAAATGTGAAGATAGTTCATTCTCATGTAGTTTCTCCCTGAACTGATATGCTTTTCAAGATATCCACATTGAACCTACATATGGCAGAGAGATTTGCATACATCTAGTTTAAGAGTCTAATTAGTCTATTCGGGCAACCTATATTAGTCTACTACTACTATTTATCGTTTATATAGCGCTACCATTCGTACGCAGCGCTGTGCAGACATAAAAGAGACAGTCCCTGCTTGTCAGAGCTTACAATCTAGTTAGGGACTATGAAGATGGGGGAGAAGTGGAGGAGTTAAGAATCACTATAATAAGGTTATTATCCCATTTGCTCCTTCCTTAATTAATCAATGTTATTAACTTATTACATATTATTTTCCATTATCTTTTGTTTGTTCCTTACTTTCATATAGTATGTATTGTCTTAGAGCTTAGCATCAGATGGGTCCAGGGAGACAACACATATTGGTACATTCATTGTTGTTGCTTTTTACAGACATATAGGAGGCCTTAAAGATGAAAGTTTATGTTGCGACTTTAAATTTAGAATGCCAGGGGTGCCTTGGAGTTACTGAATTCAAGAGTTTGGCAGCTCATGCAGCCCAAGCTAATATCACAAAGATATCATGATATACCTAGCTAAAAGGCTGCAGTGCTGCATTTTCCCACACAGAGTGTAATCATTTGGATTAAAGGAATTACAGATGTTAAGGAAACACATCTATTTTATTTCTGTTTGTGGTACTTTTTTCATTCAAATTTATACATTCTTGTATGATATGTTTTAAAGAAAAACAATGAAGGCAAGACAAATAACTTAATTGGTTAATAAGTACCTCAACAGCATTGATAAATAAGCAGAACCACAAATTCCTTATTTGCTTAGAGGCCCATTCAGAAGGTGGCCGTTTGGACGTCCAGAAATCTAGATGGCCGGGAGGTACACCCAATTCTGCTCCTGCAGGAGCTAGACATATCCACAGGAGCAGAATCGCGGCATAGGGATTGGATGTGCCGGACGTACCCCTGTTCAGGCACCCCGGACATCCAATCCATTGCCAGACTAGCCCAGCCTGGCTTCATGCAGGAGTCGCGATCCTCTGCAGCAACAGCGAATCCTTCGTTCCCCGCAGCCCAACCTCCGATCAGGCCTTTCATGGCCAGGGTTGGACTGCAAGGGACCCCTGCACCCCTTCACCTGTATTGCAGGCCCCGGCTCTGGCATCTCCCAATATCCAGAGGGACTTATTCCACCTCTGAGGTGGCATAAGTCCCCCATTTAAATGGCCAACCCTGTACATACTGGGCCGACCTTGGAATCGGCCCTGTATGTCTGGGGACATGGCACTGCCCGCCCTCGCTGCTCCCTCGGCCCGTCCCCGTCCAGAGCTCCCTGCACATCTCCCTTTCCCATGGAGTGGGAAACCGGTCCCGGGCATTTAACGGCTCTGGACTTCCGGACTGGACCTCCAGACCTGCTAAACACAGTTCAGAATGGCCCCCTTAGTCTATTGAACATCTGCCTGTAAAAATATAGAATATAATAGCCGATGAAGAGTATATGGCCAGCCAATCTATTCATAACAATTTGGGGATACAGATGCAACTGAAGTTGGAACAGAAACCAGAATGTGGAGCTAGAACTAGAATTGAACAGTAGTTATAACCTTGACAAGGAACAAAGCTTTGTAGCTGTAGGAACATAAGAAAAGTCATACTGAGTCAGACAAGGTCCTTCAAACCCAGCATCCTGTCAGACAATGGCCATTCTGGGTCCCAAATACCCAGCGGATCTCAAAATGTAGATTGGCCTCAAAGCCTCAAACCTCAATACACTTAAGAAAAAGCAATCCTTACAAACTATGATTAATAATGAATGATTAATGTAAATAGTTACAACATTACTAGCCAATGTTAATTGTATATAGCTATGGGAAAAAAAAAAACACGGTTCCATGTTATTGTTCATGAAAAGTTAATTGTACATAGTTATGAAAAAACACTGTTCCATGTAAAACCATGTTCATTATATGTTAAATGTAAACCGCCTTTGATCTTTGGAAAAAGCGGTATAGAAGAAAAGCATAAATAAAAAATAAAATAAATTAGAGGCCCGATATTCAAAGGCATTTACATGTCTTGCAGACCTGAAACCATGTAAATGCCGCTTAGCGGGATATTTAGTGTCACTACTACTGCTTATCATTTGTATAGCACTACAAGCTATACGCAGCGCTGTACATATAAATGTAAGAGACGGTCCCTGCTCATCAGAGCTTACAATCTAATCAAGACAAAAAAAATCATAAAACTGGGGGCTTAGTGTATGGTAAGATGCACATAAGTGGTGAACAAGTTAAGGCATCAGGATCCAAAAGCAGCTTCAAAGAAATGGTTTTTTAGCCTGGATTTGTGTAGGGCTAGAGAAAGGAGCCTGACGTACTGACTCAGGTAGAGACTTGATGAACGATATTGCAGAGGTGTTAAAGAAGAGGAAATGATGATGTGGATTGGAATATCTTGTCCACAATCTGGAAAGAAATAGAAAGGTCAGGGGTGCCCTAGAAGAGGCTTTACTCAGGCAACTGGTGATGTGTAACCCACCACAGAAGGGTCAATACTAGATCTAGTATTCACCAATAAAGATAATGAGCCCTATATTCAGTGCTGGTGACTAATGCAGCTAGTCACTGGCGCTGAAACCTAAACCCGGATATTCAATGCTGGGGTCATAATCTGTCCTGGCATTGAATGTCTGGGTTAGCTGCATTTACCGCTCGCTAACCAGGCAGTGGCGATATTGAGCAGATGCTCAGCGATATGCGGTGAAAGTTAGGCCAGTTACACTTTCACTGCATATCGCTAACCAGGCAGCAGCTCAAAATTGCCACTGCCCGGTTAGCAATCGATGCTGCCTTCACTCCTCACTGAAACACCCTCGACACACCCTGATGCTAAGCCGTAAGCAACGGGGCACGTAGAAGTGGCATCCATGGATATTCAGAAGCACTAACCATATTAGTGTCGCTGAATATCCTATTTAGTGGCATTTATACGGTGTGGATCTGTAAATCGTGTAAATGCCTTTGAATATCAGACTCAATGTGTCTAATGTCCAAGTGGGTGCCCACTTTGAGCAGCAGTGATCACCATACAGTATGGTTTGAGGTAAAAGCCAAAGCAGAGTCCAATCACAGCAAACTCAAAAGACCTAGATTTTAAAAATGCTGACCCCAATAACATGGAAAAGAGGAGCTGGCAGCATGGGAAGAGATAAGAGAAATGGAAAGGCAGAGGGCTAAAGTGACAAGGACTATAATAGCAGCAACAGATCCATCTGTAAGGAAAGTATATTAAAGCAAAAGGAAAAATAAACCGATATGGTTCTCCAAAGAAGCGGCTGCAAAAATAGATTCAAAAAAGGCAGTGTTCGCAGAATTCAGAAGATCACAGAAAGATGAACACAGAAAAGAATACCGGATAAAGCTGAAAGAGACAAAGAAAGAAATCAGAATGGCAAAAGCACACGGAACAAAAATGGCCACAGATTTGTGAGGCAAGGTGACAAAACTGTTTTTTCAGGTATATTGAGGAGAGGAGGCAGGACAGAGGTGAAATTGCAAAGCTCAAAGGTGCTGAGGACCAATTTGTAGAACGTGATAAGGAATAAAATGAATTGCTAAACAAATACTTCTGTTTCGTGTTCACAAAAGAAAATCCTGTACGAGGACCATGCACGATTGGCAAAGGTACTAATGGGAGTGGAGTGGATGCCACACCATTCACAGAAAGATAAGAACATAAGATATGCCATACTGGGTCACACCAAAGGTCCATCAAGTCCAGTATCCTGTTTCCAAAAGTGGCCAATCCAAATCACAAGTACCTGTCAGGTTCCCAAAAGGTCGAAAAATTTCATGCTGCTTATCGCAGGTGTAAGTAGTGCATTTCCCCAGTCCACTTTAATAATGGTTAATGGAATTTTCTCCAGGAACTTGTCCAAACCTCTTTTAAACCCTGCTACACTAACGGCTTTTACTATGCCCTCCAGCAATGAATTCCAGAGTTTAATTATGTGTTGAGCGAAAAAAATATTTTCTCCGATTAGTCTTAAATATACTACATTGTAGCTTTATTGCATGTCCCCTAGTCTTTCTACTCTTTGAAGGAGTAAACAACCGATCTATGTTTACCTATTCCAACTCCACTCATTATTTTATATACCTTTATCTCCCCTCAGCTGTCTCTCTTCCATGCCAAGAACCCTAACCTTTTAAGCCTTTCCTTGTAGGAATATCCTTCCATCCCTTTTATCATTTTGTGGCTCTTTTTTATACCTTTTCTAATTCCACTATATCCTTTTTAAAATATGGTGACTACAATTGCACACAATATTCGAGGTGCATTCGTGACATGGAGCAATAACAGAGGCATTATAATAATTATTTAACTGTGCTTATATACGTTTATATCTATGAGTCAGGTTTACAGGATAACAACATAGCCAACGTGGCTTAACATAGAACATTTAGTGTTAGTGGGTAACTATAACATTAGGAATTGTGGATCAGCTATGGTACAGGTAAGGAACTTATTTACATGCCTGAGGTAGAAAGGGGGCGGGGGAAGTAAAAATGGGATGGGTAAAGGAGGAAGAGGATTATTTCATAAGTGTAAGTGTCGCAGTGCACTAAGTAATCAAGTTTTATCATCTGCAAAACGCTCAAGGAAGAGGAATGTTTTGAGGCTCTTTCTGAAGGCCATTAGGTCCTTTGTGGCACGGAGGCTGTCTGGGAGCACATTCCACAGAGTCAGTGCAAAAAGGGAGAAGGCTGTCTTTGATGTCGTGCAGTTGGTCTTGGTGTTTAGTGCTGGTATGCTGAGGGAGTGGTTTCAACACATTTTTCGGGAACAAGCAGGAAGTCAGTCCTCACATATGGTGATGTCTGCACCGACAGAGCCTTTGGGAGATATACCACAGATGTGTGGTCTACGTCCCACCCAAGGGTGCCATCTTGCCTCAATCTCCTTTTTTTTGCAGAGCCCATCGGACGTTGTCCAGTTTTCCCTGGAAAAAGTCTGACTTTTGTTGTTGAGTTTTGTTCGGTTTGCATACGGTTCCTTTCTGCCCCCAAGCTAGCTCTCCTCTGTGTCGCTCCTTGGGTTCATCTGTTTTCTCATTTTTTCATCAAGGTGCTCCTTGACCAGCATTTTTGCCCTTTTTCAGCCAAAGACCTCGGACCCCTGCCAGGAGGCGGAGACCCCCTTTATCCTATTCTCCTCCAGTGGTTTCAAAAAGTGTGACCAGCATGGCAAAATGTCACTCACCAACCCACACGACTGCTGCCTCCAATGTCTTGGTCTGGAGCATAACGAGCTCTGCAGAACCATGACCTTAAAGGTCTTGAAGAGCCACCACCAGCAGCAGAAACGTTTCTTTCAGAAGTCTGACTCCGCCCAGGAGTCTCCAGTGACAGCATTCTCCAGGACCCCTTCCAACACTTCAGTGCCCCGCGAAGCCAGAGCCTCCTTGGAGTCCCGCAGCCACAGTCCTCCAAGCAGAAATCCCCAGAGGTGGAGCACAAGAAGAAGAAACCCTTAAAGACCGTCTCGGAGGACGGATCTTGGAAAAAGGAGAATTCCTACCTCAGGACCTGCAGTCCCAGGCATAAGTCTGAGGAATCTGGGCAAGAGCGGCCTGCCAAATTGCCCCATAAGGAGTCATCGGCACCCAACGACTGTCCTCATCGAGGACTCCCCCTCAACAGTACCGACACTGAGTGAAACCCCCAGTACCCGCATCAAAGGCTGTGGAGCCAACTAGTATGGAGATCAGAATGACAGCCCAAGAGATCAGTATATCTGCCCTAGTGGGCATTCATGTCTAGCTCATCCAGTTTATCTGCTCCGACGATGGAACCCTCGACATCAAGGGCTTCTCCAGACATCAAGCCAATCCTTGAGCGTCATCGGCCTCGAGAGAGCCCTGGTCCTGGTCTCATTCCTCGGGACACACCCTCCGTTCGGACTGATGATCCTCTGGACACGAGGTGACACCATGATGTGCCCTCGGACCATCTCCCCCGATGACCCAATGCCATTCCCCGCCTGAGGACATTGCGTTTCTTGATTTTGTGTGGGACATGGCCAAGGCTCTTGCCATCGAGACCGAGGCCGAGGAGGACCTGCACACCGAGGAATTGGACATACTCCAATACGAAGCACCCCCTAAGGAAACCCTCACGGTACTGGTGCCCTCGATCCTCGACCGCCTCCTCCAGATGTGGGAAATTCCGGCGTCTGTTCCATCCATTAGTAGGTGCCTCAATGCCATGTACTGGGAACGCTGAAACCCTGGGTTTCAAAAGACCCAGCTTCCCCACAACTCCATGGTCATAGTCAGCAATGTGCCAGCTTAAGAGCCAAACAAAAATCATGCATCGGTGCAATCCACAAGGGAGGCCCGAACCCTCAACGCCCTCGGCCGGAAGGCCTTTCAGGGCTCGATGCTAATGTGCCGAATCCAGTCCTACCAGCTCATTATTGGCATGTACCTGAAGGAACTGTCGAAGAAGCTTGGTGGATTCTCGGCAGGCCTTGATGGGGAACCCCTGCAGAGGTTCAAGAACCTGACCTCAGCAGTAAAGGAATGCGCAAACCTTCTGTCCCAGGCAGCCTACGATGCCTTTGACAGCCCAGGGTGGCCACCGCAGGCATCAAGGCATGACACCAGGCATGACTACAGTCATCGTACCTGGAACAATGAGTGCAGGACAAATTAGTAGATGTTCCCTGCATAGGAGAAACCCTATTCGGGATAAAGCAGCGAAGATAGAGACAGAGTACATGATGAAATCCAGCCCCGGAAGAAAGCCCCAGAGAAAAAGTCTTTCTTCCTGAGGACGAAAGGAGGCTTTAACAGTGCTCCGTATTTCTTCCTCAACAGGGCCAGCCTCAAAAAAGGCTAGGGACATGGTCCTAGAAACAAAAGGTCCCAAAGTCCCAGGTGCCAGCTCCAGCTAAGTCTGGGGGGGAGCTTTCAACAGCCTGGGTGCAACCTCCCTAACCCCAGGGGGTCCTCTACTGCCCACAGTGGGGCACCAAGCCCTGTTTGCCCACAGGTGGACAACCATCACAACTGATACCTGGGTGCTATAGGTGGCCAAGGAGGGCTACCTTCTCCACTTACAACAGGTGCCACCCTCGTACTTCCCAGGGGAGCTCACCAGGCCTCTCCTTCACCCAGGATTATCAGCTCTTTTTTTGTGTTGGCAATTTCTGATGTCTGTTTGAGGATATCTGATATACAGAACTCCTACAACGACTTCTGACCTATCAGGTAGATAGGTTTTTATTGGTGGTTACTAGTATGTCCGATTCCTCTGTACTTTCTGTTGTTTGGGACCTGAGGTGGAGATGAGATTTTGCTATCATTGCTACTACTCCTCCTCCTTTGGAATGTGTGCATGAACAGTTGCAGAAGCTGTATTCTGCATAAATAGTTGCAGAAGGGGATTGAGTTGGTTCATGAGTACGGTGTCTGTCTCTGTAAGCCAAGTTTCTGTGATACAGAGAATATGGAGTTCTTGGATTATGGGGATTTTATTCCTCACTGACCGTGCATTTACGAGTGAGATTTGGAGTGTTTGAGTAGTTACTATTGTTGAGGTGTGTATGGTTGAGGTGGGGTTTAAGCCATCGTTGGGGTTGAGTGCTCAAAGTTGGTTGCGGCTCTGATGTACTATGTGTTGGGTATTGTGGTTTGTATATTGTGTTTGCATGTTTGGTTAATTCATAGGTGTGGGAGCTGTTAGCAGGTATGTTGATGCAAGGAAAGGAGGCATGATGTCTGCTGTACCTGATTTTGCTGGTTAATTCGGCTGAGTTTATCGTGCTTGCTTCATTGGTAACTTTCTGTTTGCCGATTTGTTTTTATGCTTCTTGGTGCTGCTAGGCTGTCCAAGTTTGGTGTGGATTAATCGTGTCCGAGCTCTTTGTTTGTCCCCCTGCGGTCCTTGCTCAAGGGCCACACCCAAAGGCCTTTAGCATGGCCCTTAGGCATGGGCCTGCCAGGCGCGGGAACTACTGGTGGCACATTTACTTTAATGTGTTCCTCAATGGCCCCCCCGATTGGGCTGGGGCTTGAGAGCAGGAGGAGTTTCACCTCGTGCTCTCCTGCTCTACCCTGATCAGAGGAACGGTGGTGGAGTCAGCTGCAGGTCCCGTTCGCGCCCAGTGGCACCTTTACTTTAATGTGTTCCTCGACGGTCCCTGATTGGGCTGGGGTTGGAGAGCAGGAGGAGTTCCACCCTCGTGCTCTCCTGCTCTACACCGATCAGGGGAACGGTGGTAGAGTCAAGAGTCTCTCATGAGGGAACTTGTCAAAGGCTTTCTGAAAATCCAGATACACTGTATCAACTGGTACACCTATATCTACCTGTTTATTCACACCTTCAAAAAAATATAGCAGAAGACGACTTTCCTTGGCTAGATCTATGTTGGCTTTGTCCCATTAAACCGTGACTATCTACATGTTCAGTAATTTTGTTCTTTATAATGGTTTCTACCATTTTGCCCAGTAATGATGTCAAGCTCACCATTTTGTAGTGTCCCGGATCACCCCTGGAACCCTTTTTAAAGATTGGCAATTATACTGGCTACTCTCCAGTCTTCAGATACTACAAATTATTTTAATGATAATCCATGGATCATAGGTCTGCAATCTCATTTTTTAATTTCAGCACCCTGGAATATATACCATCTGGTCCAGGTGATTTGTTGCTCTCTCTCAAATTACTATATTATATCTTCCTGGTTTATCGAGATTTGTTTCAGTTCTTCTGATGCATCACTTTTAAATATAATTTCTGGCATGGGTAACTTCCCTACATCTTCAGTAAAGACCGAAGCAAAGAATTCATTCAGTCCCTCTGCTATGGCTTTGTCCTCCCTTATTCCCTTCTTTTACCTCTCTATTATCTTATGGTTGAACTGACTCTCACAGGTTTTTTGCTACAAATGTATTTGATAAGTTTTTATTGTGGGTTTTTCCTTCCACTGCAAGCTTCTTTTCAAATTCTCTTTTTGCCTGTCTTATCAATATCTTGCATCTAACTTGCCAGTGCTTGTGGTGTTTAGTGTTTTCATCATTTGGCTCCTTTTTCCATTTTCAGACAAATGGTTTTTTTTGCTAAAACAGCCTCTATGAACTCACTTTAAATCATGCTGGCAGTCATTTGACCTTCCTTCCACCTTTCTTAAAGCGTGGAATACATCTGGTCTGGGTTTCCAAGATAGTATTTTTAAACTATGCCCAGGTCTGATGTAAACCTTTAACCTCTGCAGCTGTTCCTTTTTTTAAAACCATTGTTCTCATTTTATCATATGTTTACAGTATGTTTATGCAATTTCTTGATATACCACCCCTTTTGAAAGTTAAAAGCCAGCACAGTGGATTTCTTTGCTGTCCTCCCATTTTTTTAATCAAATATATGCCAGGCCATGATAACACCTATATTAGACTACTGTAATATAGTTTACCAAGGTCTCCCAAAGAAAATAATACACCCACTCCAACTGGAACAAAACACTGCAGCATGCAAAATCACTGAAACTGCAAAACATTATCACATAACACTCACCCTACACCAGCTACACTGGCTCCCAGTTCTACACGTTCCAAATACAAAACATTATTGATAATCTTTAAAAGCTTACACAATTTATCAGCATCTGTCCTTCGACTGAAGATCACAAAGAATCCTGAAAACAGAGCAAGAAAAACATAGAAAAATAACACACTGGCCATCCCCATAAGCAAAACGAAAGCCAAGCAGACAACATGTAAGAGAGTATTCTCCTTTTAAGGCTCTGCCATTATGGAATGAACTGCCTGATACAATAAGAGCTGTTAAAGACCTCTCAGACTACAGGAAAGCAATAAAAACATTCCTCTTCATGGAGTATTATGGACCCACCTTCTGAGCATATAGTGCTCTCTTCCCTTGTACTGCCTGCTTAACATTTCCCATGCACATCGTATACCCTTCCTTCCCTTGTCCTAAATGTTTTGTAAACCCTTCCCCTGACTTGAATTGTAACCCTTTACCCTGGTAATATACCCATGCACCTAGTACTTACTCTCGTCTAGGCACCATCAAATACACTAGCATATTTTTATTTTAATGTATATATTCTCTTCTGCATTTATTTACACTATAGCTATGAATCCTATAAGCAATATGGCACCCCTTATATAATCATCCAAGTTTATTGCCCCTGTTCATTGTACATTTCCTGGTTCATGTAATGTAAACTGCTTTAAATATACGATAAGGTAGTATAAAAATTGTGTTAAATAAATAAATGTGATCATGTTATGATCACTATTGCCAAGTGGCCTCAACACTTATCTCTCGCACCAGATTCTGTGTTCCACTAAGGATTAGATCTAAAATAGCTTCTCCAGGAACAAGCAGGAAGTCGGTCCTCACATATGGGTGACGTCGGCACCAACGGAGCCCACGCGGAATATTTCCCCAGCTTTCAAAGAAAGCCTTTGGGATATGCTACCATGCGTGCATGGTCCCCTTCCTGCCCAAGGGTGCCATCTTGCTTAGTTTCCATTTTTCCCACGGAGCTCAACGAACGTCTGTCCAGTTTCCTCGGAAAAAAAATCCATCCTATATCCTTAAGAATTAGCTGTTCCTGGTTTGTGTCACGGTTCCTTTTCCCACCTCGAGCCGGCACCGGACCCAGTGCTGTTCTCAGCTCTTTTCCTCATTTTTGATTGAGGCTTGCCTCGACAGGTGTTCGTGCCCTTTTTGCCCGGGGGTCGTCAACCTCGACTGGGTGTCTCCCACCATGTACCCCAGTGGGTTCAAAAAATGTGACCATTGCAGTCAAACCATGTCTGTCACCGACACCCAAACTGCTGCTTACACTGCCTGGGACTGAACCATGATAACATCTCCTGTGACTTGTGTCAGGCCATGATGCCTAAAACCAATAAAAAGAGGTCAGAGTTGCAGGAGAAACTGTTCCTACGGTCTTACTCGGTACTGGCCTCCCCAAGGCCAGCACTTCCCGTGAGGCCCGAGTGTCGGCTCCTCTGAGAAGACCTTGGAGCCCTAGCAAAAGAAGAAAAAATCCTTGAAGTCCATTGAGGTCCCACCGGAGAAACCCGGTAAGATTGCTCAGAGGGATTCTGGCGATTCCAAGAAGCATCTGACCAAGGTCCTCAAAAAGGATTCCTTGGCCAGCGGAGACAGTGCGAGGTTCCTCAAGACCATAGTCCTCATTGAAGACGCACTCGCGAGAGTGCTGGCACTGGCTCGAGATCCTCGGTGCCTGCTCTGAAAGCTGCAGAGCTGGAAACCAGAATGGCAGTCATGGAGCAGAACATCACTGCTATCCTGGCCATGCAGCAGGCAATGATGGCTGGTTCATCCGCATCATCTGCTCCGATAACCGGGCCCCTGACTGCGGGCAAGTCCCCAGTCGTTGAGCTGAGCTCCGAGCTCCACCGGCCTCAGGTAAGTCCTCAGCCCCGGTTGAGGTCCTGGTTCCTTGGGCATCTGGTCCACTCCAGCCAGTTTCTGAGACTTGGACCCCAGGTCCTTGGGAGGACCCCGGGCCTTCGGTGTTGACCTCGAGGCAAGAAGTCACAAGGCCTTGGACTCGTCAACACCCCTTGACTCCGAGTGGGAAACAGAAGACAAGGTCTGCCCGGAAACCAGATGGCGCAGAGACATTCCCTCAGACCAGTCTCCCCCAGCATACCAGCGCCATTCTCCTCCAGAGGACGTGGCCTTCCACGACTTTGTATAACTAGAGCCCTCTTGGTGTAAACTGAGGTAGAGGAGGACACACGCACCAAAGAACTGGAGATTCTCCAGTTCGAGTCTCCATCCAAGGAAACTTTCACAGTGCCGGTGCAGCCGCTCCTCGAGCAACTACTGTTGTGAATGTGGGAGATCCTGCCATTGGTATCGGTGGTCTGCCAACACTTCGACGCCATATACCACATCAGGAAGGGGCCGGGGTTTCACAAGCCCCAACTCCCACATAACTCCATGGTTGTCGAGTCAACCATGCAGAAGCTCAAGAGCCAGAAGACTTACTCTTCTGTCCCCCTGGAAGGGATGCTAGAGCCTGATGCCCTTGGGCACAAGTGCTACCAGGGCTCGATGCTGGGGTGTTGAATCCAGGCCCTGACCCATGAGTTGTCCAGGTTTTCAGTGGGACTGGCCAGGAAAACTCTCCAACAGTTCCAAGCTCTGACCTCCAGGATCAAGGACTGCTTGAAATTTCTCTCCCGAGCGACCTACAATAGATTCGAGTCAGCTCGAGTAGCAGCAGCCGGCATCTTGGCTTGAGGCCAAGCCTGGCTGCAGTCATTGAACCTTGAGCAATGGGTCGAGGATAAGCTGCTCGATGTCCCCTGCACCAGAGAGTACCTGTTCGGCAAACCCATGTCCAACAAGGCGGCCAAGATAGAAGTGGTGACCTACCAGATGCTCTCAAAAAAGACCTCTTCCTTTTCCTGCAAGAAAACCTCTGGGAAAAGGCCCCTGTTCCAAGGGAAAAAGGGGCATTTCTAACAGAGTCACTGCTACCAGTCCTCCTTGGTAACAGGGCAACAGGGTTTTCACCCTAAGAGACAGGGCCAAGGAGCTCAGAAGCCCCGGCCTCAGCTCCAGCCCAATCAGGGGGGGAGCTTTTGATTCCCATGGCAGGGCCTCCCCTACCCCAGGAGACATTCACTTTGCCCACAGGTGGGCCGAGGTCACCTCAGACCGGTGGGTTCTGCAGATGGTAAAGGAGGGATACCTCCTTCGCTTACAACAGATACCACCCAAGTTCTTTCCAGGAGAGCCAGTGCGACCTCTCCTTCACCAGACCCTTCTGCTGTCAGAGCTCGCAGGTCTGCTCAGGGACAATGCAGTGGAGTCTGTACCCAAACATCTATGGGGAAAAGGCTTCTATTCAAGTTATTTCCTTGTCCCCAAAAGAACCAGGGGCCTCAGACCCATACTACACCTGCGAAACTTCAACAAGTTCTGGTGAGGGAGAAGTTCAAGATGCTCTCCCTTAGAACACTGCTGCTTTATCTCCACCAGAGAGATTGGCTGTGCTCCTTGGACCTAAAGGATGCGTACACTTGCATCCTAATCCATCCCTCCCACAAGCAGTACCTACCGTAGTGGGAGGAGGGCACTACCAGTACAGAATGCTGCCCTTCAGTCTGGCCTCCTTGCCAAGAGTTTTTTCCAAGTGCTTGGCGGTGATAGCCGCCCACCTGCGCCTACAAGGGGTTTTCGTCTTCTCCTACCTGGACGAGTTCATAGGGGCTCAGTTAGACACTTTACAAGTCAAGGCTGTCTTCCCAAGAGAAAGGGCAGACTGCCTCATACAACTGGCTCGAGAGGTACAACACCACTGGTCGGTACCGGCTCACTTCCTCCTCCACCAGTTGGGCCACATGGCCTCAACGGTCCATGTTACACCATTAGCCTGCCTACACATGCGGGCAGTCCAATAGTGCCTCCGCTTGCAGTGGACTCAAGCCACGGGCAGATTACGGGACAGAGTCAGAGTCACCCACCAATTGGCGGAATCCCTCACCTGTTGGCAAAGTTTGCACCACCTCCAGGTGGGAATGCCATTCTAGACACCCGCACCGCAGAGGAACCTGACAACAGATGCCTCCTTCCTGGATCAGGGGGCGCATTGCGGGGACCGCCGCATGCAAGGCAGCTGGTCCCAGGAGGAGTCACTCTTGCAGATCAACCTCCTAGAACTCAGGGAAATCTTCCTGGCCCTGCGAGCATTCCGCCACCACCTGCGGCACCGACCTGTGCTGATCCAGAGACACAACCAGTTTGCCATGTTCTATATCAACAAGCAGGGGGGCACAGGCTTGTACTCCCTCTGCCAGGAGGCGGTGGCCCTCCTCTCCTTCGCAGTGCCCAACAGCATGCTCCTGCGAGCGGCATACCTGCCAGACCAGGACAGCTGCTTAGCAGCAGGCTGAGCAGAGTCTTTCACCCACACGAGTGGCACTTGAACCCCAGGATAATAAAGCAACTCTTCCACTGCTGGAGCAGGCCCATGATAGACCTATATGCCTCCCCAGACAATGTGCAACTGTCTCGCTTCTGCTCACGCCAGCCACACCCGGTCAGAGTGGCAGCAAATGCCTTCCTGATCTTGTGGTCAGAGGGCCTACTCTATGCGTTTCCACCGAGCCCCCCCCCCCCCCCATCGCCAAGACCCTCTTCAAGGTTCAGAGTGAGAGGGCTTCAGTTATACTGATCCCTGGTTCCCTTTGTTGCTTTCCTTTTCAATGGCACTCCCAGTCCCACTGGCTGGGCTCTGGATCTCCTGTCCCAGGAGGAGGGCTCCCTCCTGCACTCCAACCCGGGGTCACTAAAGCTAACGGCGTGGCTGCTGAAAGGGTAGCATTCTTCAGGGGAAGTTGAGGAGATCCTACTGGTCTTTCAAAAGCCCTCCACCAGACGGGCTTACGCCTTTAAGTGGAGAAGGTTCTCTGCCTGGTGTGCAGAGGAGGAGGAGAATCCCTTCTCCTGCCATGTGCAACTGGTTCTTCAGTACCTACTGCACCTGTCACACGCCGGGCTGAAATTCAACTCTGAAGGTGCATCTGAGCGCCATAGCCATGCACCACCACCTTATCGAGGGGAAACCCCTCTCAAGCCAGCCCCTGGTCTTTAGGTTCCTCCAGGGCCTCCTGTTATCCAAGCTCCCCCTTCTGCCGGCAGAGTGGGACCTCACCGTGGTGGTCTCCCAGCTCACTAAACTGTCATTCGAGTCCCTAGCCACTTGCCACCTGAGATACCTGTCTTGGAAAGTGGCCTTCCTGGTGGCCCTCATGTCTGCTCGAATGGTGAGCGAACTCCAGGCCCTGGTGGTGTTCTATAAGAATAGGGTGGTGCTCTGCAAACATCCCAAATTCCTCCCAAAAATGATATCTCCTTTCCACCTCATCCAAGAGGTGGTCCTCCCCACCTTCTTTCTGCGGCCTCACGCCGGCAGGGAGGAATTAATACTTAATACACTAGATTGCAAGTGGGCTCTGTCCTTCTACTTACAGCAGACTCGGGCCCATCAGAAAGCTCCTCAGCTTTTCGTGTCTTATGACCCCAGTAGACTGGGGCTCCCCATGACTAAGCAAACTATCCACTTGGATGGCGGACTGTATTACCCTCGCCTATCAGCGAGCTGGTCTCTACCTTGAGCACCGGATCACAGCGCATCGTGTCAGAGCAATGGCCACGTCGGTGGCCAACCTCTGCTCAGTGCTGGTGACAGATCTGCAAGGCTGCCACAAGGTCTTCAGTTCATACATTCGTAGCTTGCTACTGCCTGGAGAGTGAGTCCTGCAGGGACAGTGCCTTCGGACAGTACTCCGTAATATTCTCAGGGTGTAGGCTACTCCTGCCCTCTGACCCTTCTGCATTCAGGCTACCGGAGTGATAGTGTCACTGGACACTAGGGTCTTGCAGAGTCTCTCACTGGGGACTCACCTTCTGCAACTCAAGGCTACCCGATTGGGCATTGGTGGTGCTGTCCTGGTTCAGTCCTCAGCAGCCTGGAGCTAGGGAGTCCTATATGTGAAGACTGACTTCCTGCTTGTTCCTGGAGAAAGTGTAGTTACTCACCTGTAACGGGTGCTCTCCAGAGACAGCAGGAATCAGTCCTCACAACCCTCCCTCCTCCTCCCCTGGGAGTTGCCTCCGTACCTTGTTTTAGTTTTTTACTACCATCCTAGCTATGTCATCTGACTGAGCAAGGTGGCACTCTTGGACGGGAAGGGGACCACGCATGCATGGTAGCATATCCCTAAGGCTTTCTTTGAAAGCTATGGAAATGCTCCGCATGGGCTCCGTCGGTGCCAACGTCACCCATATGTGAGGACTGATATCTGCTATTCCTGGAGAACACCTGTTACAGGTGAATAACTACACTTTCCCCTCATGTTTGTTCATGAACCAGCTGCTTCATGAAGCAGTCATTTATTTTATATTTTCTGTATGTAAGACTGTAACCCACCTGGTGTTTTGGATAATGCAGGCTATAAATATTTTAAATAAATCAATCAAGAATCTTTCTCCCTAGCATGTCCTGATGTGAGATGGACTCAATTGATACGGAGGTAATTGAAAATCACCTATTACTGTGTTTTATTGTGTTGGACCTTTTGTTAGCTTCCCTAATATCTTTTAGCATTTTGTCATCTATCTGTCATTCTGGCGAGGCGAACGGTAGTACACTTACATTGCCATTCCCTTCCCCTTTTTATATGAAATTTCTATCCATAGAGATTCTACAATGTATTTTGTTTCCTACAAAACGTTTATCATGTTTGACTCAATGCCCTCTTTAACATATAATGCAACCTCTCCACCCATTTGATCTGCCCTATCATGATATAATTTATACTGTCGCCAACCTCCCCCTGGTGGCTGGTGGCTGAACGGGGAGGCTGGGCATATAGTTAATTTTAGGAGGAGGGTTCTTTAAGGCCAGGTGCAGCCTGGTCTATGTAGTCCTGCTCCTGGTGCAAATAAGTCATGTAAGCCAAAGTGGAGGGAGAATAAGGCTTTTATTTCCCTTTTCACAAAAAGATTTGTTGGGCTACAAAAATTAAAGAAAGTCCTTCTTTTCAGGCATAAACCAAACTCAAGGTACAAAGTAAACTGTTATAATCTTCACAGTTGTGGAAAGGAATTTAACCAAGGATTCTTTCAACATTGGAGTAAATTACATGTCTGAACATTCTTCTTTCATTCAGCACAAATATGAAAACTTCTTAAGGTAATAGCTGTAAGGCTCACAGTTCCGGCAGTGATTCCAAACTACCCACAACGCACATGGAACAATCCAATTCCTCCTGAGATGAGGGAATAGGGTCTATAAGCTCCACTTGCATCGGTTCTAAATCACTATTATCTTCTTCTGAGCTGGGGCCTTCTCTGGCTGTTATCACTGGCCAGTCCCTATTTCTGTTCCCTTGTTTTCCATACAAGTGTTCTAAGGTTCTTAAATGAGCATGGCCTGTTTTATTGCCTCTATATCTTGGCTGGTGAAACTTTGGCCTGCTTTCTCTTCCTTTAAACTGGGCATCTGTTTTATAAGGGCTTCTAGCAGCTGAGCCTTTCTTCATGAATAAAGAATCATCATACCTTGGTTTCCTGTAATAGGCATAGCTGGAAGTGTCCTCCTCAGGTATTTCCCTTAGGACCCAGTCTCTCTGGCAATCTTTCTCTTGAAAGCTTCTGGTACCTTTCAATCTGGTCTCCGGGCTTTCTGGCAAGCGTAGGCCTCTCTCCAAGCCTGGCTTCCTGCTTCTTAGCTCTTTACCTCTGGAGTTTCTGGCTACCACGACTTCCACAGAATTGACTCTCCTCCGTCTGTCTTTCTCCCTGGGACCTTCTGGTTCTCTTCCAGTTCCTGCAGCCGTGCCACTAGTCCTGGTTCCACTGCTCTGTTTCTCAGCAGTGCTCTGCTCTCCAGTGCTGCTCTGCCTTCTGGTGCTGCTCTGCTCGCCAGTGCTGCTCTGCCTTCTGTCTCCAGCCTCTTGCTTATAAAGGTCTTCTGCCTTTGAGCTTCCCGGGCTAGTTCTCAGGTGCTGCTAATTAGCTAGGTGTGTCCACTCAGCCTCTGTAAGTGCACGCCTGCTCCCTCTAGCTGTTTTGCTAGACAATTGCATTCTCTGCACCTCATTTGTTTTGGGACAGACAGCTTATTTTCCTATATCCTCACTTTTATTAGCTCCTGCTCTATGACAATACCCAGGTATCACAGTATCCCATTGGTTGTCCTCCTTCACCAGGTCTCTGACATGCCAATTATATTTAACCTTTCACTCAGTGCTGTCTGTTCTAACTCTTTCATCTTAATTTATTAGAGTTCTAGCATGTGCATACAGGCATTTCAGAGTTTGTATTTCTCCAGGAACAAGCAGAAAGTCAGTCTTCACATATGGGTGACAT
Organism: Ichthyophis bannanicus; assembly: GCA_033557465.1. Taxonomy (NCBI): domain Eukaryota; kingdom Metazoa; phylum Chordata; class Amphibia; order Gymnophiona; family Ichthyophiidae; genus Ichthyophis; species Ichthyophis bannanicus. Next base: position 191,113,501 of record CM066040.1, read on the forward strand.
CTGTGCCAATGGAGCCCGTACAGTAACCTCTCTTCAGCTTTCAAAGAAAGCCTTTGGGAGATGTACCATGCATGTGTGGTCCCCTTCCCACCCAAGGGTGCCATCTTGCCTCAGTCTCCTTTTTTTCTATGAAGCTCATTGGATGTGTGTCTGTTCCCCTGGAAAAAGTTGGTGATTTTTTTGTCCTCTTTTTTGCTTTCTCCAGTAGCATACTGGTGCCTTTTCCTGCCCCTGGGCCTGCTTGCCTCGACTTCGCATCCTCTGGTTCTTTTTTCTTATTTTTTCAATTGGCACGGGTTTGTGTCTCTTTCCTGGCTGTGCCCAATGAATTTGATCTCGCGAGGGCTATCTTCCCCACCATGGCCTTGGCCAGTGGATTCATGCCATGCGACCGCTGCGCTCATAATATGTCGTGCACGGATCTGCACAACTGCTGCCTTCAATGTCTCGGGCCGGACCACGATACCTTGGCCTGTCTGTGCAAGCAGATGACCCCTAAGGCCCTCAGGAAATTCAGCAGCAGCGTGTCGATTTCTCAGAAGACTAACTCAGCTGCGGAATCTTCCATGAGAACCCGCTCCGAGACTCCTTCCAGGACCTCGAGTACCCACGATTGTGTGACCTCAGAGCCCTAGGACCACGGAACCTCCGGCCGGAGCTCCCACATCAAGGATTCTGCCAGGAAGGGCCGGAGGAGGACCCCACTGGGCAACGAGTCAGGGAAATCCCACAGGCCCCGGGCCCGCAGCCCTCGATGGGAGGTGAGGGCAAAGGCAATGAGCAGCCATTCAAGTTGCCTTGCCGGGAATCATCCACGCCCTCGGATTAGTCTCAGACCCCCGAGGCCATCCTGGTCGAAGACTCTCCCTCGATGGAGCTGGTGCCGAGCCTGAAGTCCTTGGTGCCCATGCTGAAGGCTGTAGAGCCATCTGGTCTTGAGGCCAGGATGGTGGTCTTGGAGCATAGTTTGTCTGCCTTCATGGCCCAGTAGTGGGCTGTGATGCCTGGTTCCTCCGGGTCATCACTTCCAACCACTGAGCCTCCACTATGAGGGACTCCCCGGAGGTTGAGCCGATCCTCGAGTGCTGCCAGCCTCAAGAGACGCGTTGGCTGCGGCCCCGAGGTCCTCTGGGTCGGACCAGCACCCCAAGTCACAGAGGACCCCCGACTCTTCGAGCTGGACTCAAATTGGGAGACTGAGGACAACGAGTCCCCAGATACCCGCCATCACCATGATGTGCCCTGAGACCCATCACGTCTGGAGTTGAGACACCGGTCCCTTCCTGAGAATATGGCCTTCCTCGATTTTGTGCGGGACATGGCCAAGGCTCTGGACTTCGCCAGAGTCGGAGGAGGACCCTCATATGGAGGACATCAAGATCCTCCAGTACGAGGCTCCCCCGAAAGAGGTTTTCATTGTGCCCATTCCCCCATCCTGGAATGGCTTCTCCTCTGCATATAGGAGACCCCCCATTGGTGCCCATAGTTAGCAGGTGGCTAGACTCGATGTACTGGGTCCGCCGGAGCCCTGGCTTCCAAGAAACCCAACTGCCTCACAACTCAATGGTGGTGGGGTCAGCCGTGCGGAGGCTCAAGAACCAGAAGATGCACCCTTCGGTGCCCCTGGGCAGGGAGACCTGCACCATGGACAGAAAGTGCTTCCAGGGATCGATGGTTGTTGACTGGATCCAAGCTTACCGCATGTACCTTCAAGAACTGTGAAGGAACTCATCAAGTTCTCAGCTGGTCTCTGAGGAACCCCTCCAGCAGTTCCAGACCCTGGCCTCAGCAGGCAGGGAGTGCTGCAAGTTTAGCACTCGAGTGGGCTATGATAGCTTTGAGTTGGTGACTAGTGTAGCTGCAGCAATGAGTCCAGGACAAATTGGTCAATGTCCCTTGCCGTGGAGAGAGCCTCTTCGGCAAATCCATGACAGACAAGGCTGCTGAGCTGGAGTATGAGTTCCTGACTAGGACCAGGCTCTCCAAGAAGACTGCTGACCCTTCCAGGAGGGAGGCTTTGGGTGGAAAGCCCTCATACCTGAAAAAGAGGAAGGCTTACGGAAACTACCCTCAATACCAGGCCTTCCCAGCTCCTCAAAAAGGCCAGCATGCCAAAGGACAAGGGCATGGTCCACATAAGCCTTAGATTCCCAAACCCCAGCCCGCACCCCCAATGCAACCTGGGAGGGGGGCTTTTGGCTGCTTGAGCATAGCCTCTTTCTGCCCAGGAAGCACAACCCTGCAGCACACAGCTGGCCCTCCATTACCACCGACACATGGGCCCTTCGGGTGGTGAAAGAGAGTTACCTCCTACACCTCCACCAGACACGGCCACCATTCTTCCTGGGAGAGCCCCCAGGACTCCCCTCCATTGGGACCTGCTCCGGCAGGAACTCGTGGGCCTTCTGGAGGACCAGGCAGTGGAACCTGTCCCAGCCCACCTCAGGGGCACAGGGTTCTAACTCCTCCTACTTCCTGGTACCAAAAAGGACCGGAGGGTTCCACCCCATCCTCGACCTGTGGGACCTCAACAGATTCTTGGTGAGGGAAAAGTTCAAAATGCTTTCTCTTGGAACATTGCTGCCATACCTCCAGCAGGGAGACTAGCTATGCTCCTTGGATTTAAAAGATGCGTACACGCACCTCATCAACCCCCTACACAGGCAGTACCTCTGCTTCGTGGTTGAGGGAGAACATTGTCAATACAGAGTGCTACCCTTCGACCTGTCCTCTGCCCCAAGGGTATTTACCAAGTGCCTGGCAGTGGTCGCAGCCCATCTCAGACTCCAGGGGATCTTTATGAGCCATTTGTCCAGGTAGTGGAAAACAAAGGGCAGCATGGCTGTCAAGGCCTGTTGAGCGACAGCACGCACCATTCTCCTGCTAGAGCACCTCCACTTCGTCATAAACTATCTGAAGTCACATCTCCAGCCAACCCATTCCCTCTGTACAGGCCCCTACGTTTCCAAGCACTTGCTGCAAGCATACAGTGCCATCGTTCTGCTTCAGTCCACCTCATGTTCCACCTGCTGGGGCATATGGCATCCATAGTGGATGTCACTCCAGATGCTCGCCTGCAGATGCGGGTGACCCAGTGGGCCCTCTGCTTGCAGTGGGCCCTCTGCTTGCAGTGGTTCTAAGCCATGGGACACTTGCGGGACAGAGTGCTCATCACCTGTCCCCTGGCTCTCTCGACTGGTGGCAAAACCACCTGTGTCTACTGGCTGGAATGCCCTTACAGTCCCCTGCACCCCAAAGGATCCTCTTGGCAGATGCTTCCAAGCTGGGGTGGGGAGCACATTGCGATGACCTCCATACTCAGGGCAGCTGGTCACCGATGGAGAGTCTCCAGCAAATCAATCTCTTGGAGCTCCAAGCAATAGCTTTATTCTTCCGGGCTTTTTGCCACCAGCTGCAGCACCAGGCAGTGCTGGTTCAGACCGACAACCAGGTGGCAATGTTCTACAAAAACAAGCAGAGGGTTCGGCCCTGCTCTGCCAGGTAGCGGTGAGCTTCTGCTTGTATGCCAGAAACAATGGGATTCTCTGTGGGCAGTTTGCCTCCCAGGCCAGGACAACACCCTGGTGCACCAACTCAGCCGGGTCCTCCAGCTGCATGAATGGAGGCTAGATCCCAGGGTAACCAGCCAGTTTTTCCAGCGCTGGGGGCTCCCGAGGGTGGAACTCTTTGCCAGTCTGGTCAATGCATAACAGCCCTGCTTCTGTTCTCAGCAGCCACACCCCTCCCAGGTGGCGGCGGCGGATGCATTTCAGATCTTGTGGGCGGAGAGCATCCTTTCTGCCTTCCTGCCCACACCATTGATCGCCAAGACCCTGTTCAAGGTCCAGCATGACAGGGCCACAGTGATCCTGGTGGCCCCATGATGGCCAGGCAGCCATGGTTTCCCCTTCTCCTCCGTCTGACCACATTGCACCCGGTTCCCCTAGGGTGCAACCCAGGTCTACTAACACAGGAGGAGGGCGCTCTCCTTCACCCCAACCTGGGATCTCTGACACTCACGGCCTGGCTGCTAAAAGGATAGCCCTGGTCTCTTTCAATCTTTCTATTGAAGTGGAGGAGGTCCTCCTTACTTCCTGCAAAACCTCCACCCGTTGGGCGTACACCTTCAAGTGGCGGAGGTTCTCGCTCTGGTGCGTGGAACGTCGGGTCAGTCCCTTCTCCTGTTCCATCCAGCTAGTGCTGCAGTACCTACTTCACCTGTCCCAGGCAGGGCTGAAGAAGTCTAAGCCTATAATAGCGCACCACTATTTCATTAAGGGCAAACCCCTCTCTGCTCAACTCCTCGTGTCTTGCTTTCCGAGGGGGTGCTCTTGTCAGAGTGGGACCTTAACGTTGTGTTCTCCAAGCTCCCTGCACCACCCTTTGAGCCTCTCGTCTCCTGCCACCTCAAGTATCTCTCCTGGAAGATGGTGTTCCTCGTGGTGCTCACCTCCACCCACAGTGTCAGTGAGCTTCAGGCGTTGGTGGCAGAATCACCATACACTAGGTTAGGGGTGGCCAACTCCGATCCTAGTGCACCATGATCCAGCCTGTGTTTCAAGATGTCCCTAATGAATATTCATGAGGTATATTTGCATCATGAGTATTCATTAGGGATATCCTGAAACCCAGGCTGGATTGTGGTGCACTAGGACCGGAGTTGGCCATCCCTGCATTAGGTTCTACAAGAATAGGATCATACTCCACATGCACCCCAAGTTTCTACCCAAGGTGGTATTTCCGTTCCATCTCAACCAGCAGGTGGTGCTCCCCACCTTCTTCCAGTGGCCTCACGCCAGCAGGGCAGAGGCCATTATCCACACACTGGATTGTAAATGGGCACTTGCCTTTTATCTCTGGTACCCCCAGGAGCACCGCCGAGCTTCTCAGCTCTTTGTTTCCTATGACCCATGTTGTTGGGAGCTGCAGTCACTAAGTGGACCCTGTCCAACTGGGTCACTGACTGCATCGCCTTCACATATGAGCAAGCTGGTCTCTCACTGGAGCACTGTGTCACAGCACACAGCATCCAGGCAATGGCAGCCTCTGTAGTGAACTTGCACTCCATTCCCTTGTCGGAAATCTGCCGTGCCACCACCTGGTCCTCGGTCCACACTTTCGCAGCTTACTACTGCCTGGAGAGATTCCCATCCAGACAGCACCTCGACCAGGCAGTACTCCGTCATTTGTTTGGGATATAGGCAATTCCTGCCCTCCAGCCCTTTGGTGTGTTAAGACTACCGGAGCATTAGCTCCTCCTGGGCACTTGGGCTCCTCGGAAGTCTGTTTTCTCTCGACTCATTGCTAGTGCTTACGGTTCCCCATTTTTTTGGTCAACCGTGAGCTTTTTACAGGTTTTTCGGTAGCCTGTAGCTAGGGAGTCCCATATGTTCCCATAGAAAGCGCAGTTACTCACCTGTACCGGTGTTCTCCAGGGACAGCAGGAATCTGTCCTCGCAACTCTCCCTTCTCCCCATGGAGTTGCTTTTTCTTTTTACTGTCTTGTGCTATGATATCACACTGAGGCAAGATGGCACCCTTGGGCGGGAAGGGGACCACGCATGTGTGGTACATCTTCCAAAGGGTTTCTTTGAAAGCTGGGTAGAGGTTACCACACGGGCTCCGTCAGCACTGACATCACTCATATGTGAGAACTGATTCCTGCTGTGCCCGAAGAATACCTGTTACAGGTGAGTAACTATGCAATTTTTCATATTAGATCTAGTTATCAGTTGACTGGGGTAATTTGGAATTCTTCAACTCTGTCTGCTCTTTACAAAAATGTATCTGGGTTTCTTTTACCTTTTTTAGAACCTCTCTATTGGAATGACCTAACTTCCCTGTTTTGCTAGTGTCCTGCAAAGATACATCATTCCGAACCATGCACTCTTGGGCAACTGTTGGCTTTCCCCAATTTCTAGCTTAAAAGCTGTTCTAATTTCCTTTTTAACAGTTAATGCCAGCAGCCTGGTTACACCCTGGTTAAGGTGGAGCCCATCCTTTTGGAAAAGCCTCCCACTTCCCCAGATTGTTGACAGTTCCTAACAAATCTAAAACTCTCTTCCTTGCCCTATCGTCTCAACCATGCATTGAGACTCTGGAGCTCTGCTTGCCTCTTGGTCCAGTGCGTGGAACAGGAAGCAGGAGAGGAGGAATAGCCTAGTGGGTTAGAGCACTGTCTTGGGAACCAAGAAACTACGGTTCAATTCCCACTAGCACTCCTTGTGGCCTTGGTAAAGTCATTTAACCCCTCCATTGCATTATCAAGTTTATGTGGGAGACACCGGCTTTGGTGCCGGTGGTGAGCAAATGGCTTGACTCGATGTATTGACTCCGCCGGAGCTCGGGCTTCCAAAAGTCACAGCTGCCACATAACTCCATGGTGGTGGAGTCGGCCATGCATCGGCTGAAAAGCCAGAAGATACACTCTTCAGTGCCCCCCGGCAGGGAGGTCCACACCTTGGACGCCCTCGGCAGAAAGTGCTACCAGGGCTCAATGCTCATCTGCCGCATCCAGGCCTACCAGCTGTACATGGGCATGTACCTGAGAGACCTGGCAAAGAAACTTGCTGGGTTCTTGGCTGGTCTCTCAAAGGAACCTTTGCAGTGGCCAAAGTAGTCCATGAATGCTCCAAATTCATGTCTCAGGCAGCCTATGATGGGTTCGTAGCGGCGGCTGGCATCAATGCATGCCGCCAAGCTTGGCTACAGTCATCTGACCTCGAGCAGTGGGTTCAGGACAAATTGGTTTATGTCCCCTGCCAAGGAGAGAACCTCTTTGGCAAACCCATGACCGACAAGGCTGCCGAGCTGGAGACCGAGTTCATGACAAGGACCAGGCTCTCTAAAAAGATTGCTGTCCCTTCCCGACGGAAGGGCGTTGGTAAAAAGCCTTTCTACTCGATGAAGGGAGCTGCTTACAGAAACTACCCACCTTATCAGGCCTCCCCAGCTCCCCAACAGAGTCAGCAGGCCAAGGAACATGGGCATGACCCACGTAAGCAGAAGACTTCAAAACCCCAGGCACCGACTTCGGCCCAGCCAGGGGTTAGCATTTGATTCCTTGAGCATAGTCTGTCTACCCCAAGGAGATCAGCAGCCCACAGGGGGATATCTGGCCCTCTATTCCCAGAGGTGGTTAACCATCACCACCGACTTCTGGGCACTTTAGATAGAGAGGGTTACCTCCTCCACCTGACTCAGACACCTCCTCCTTATTTTCTGGGAGAGCCCCTCAGGCCTCCCCTTTTCCAGGACCTTCTACAAAGCAATGGAACCGGTGCCCGTCCACCTCAAGGGCAAGGGGTTCTACTCCAGATACTTCCTCGTGCCAAAGAGGACAGGGGGCATAAGGCCCATCCTCGACTTGCGCAACCTCAACAAATTCCTGGTGAGGGAGAAGTTCAAGATGGTCTCCCTTGGATCCTTGCTGCCATACCTCCAGCAGGGAAACTGGCTATGTTCTTTAGACCTCAAGGATGCTTATATCCACATCCTCATCCACCCCAACCACAGGCAGTACCTGCGGTTCGTAGTGGAGGGCAGGCACTTTCAACATGGGGTGCTTCCCTGTGGCCTAGCCTCTGCCCCAAGAGTCTTCACAGAATTCCTGTTGGTCGTGGCCATCTCCCTCCGGCTCCAGGGGTCTTCGTCTTTCCCTACCTGGACGACTGGCTCATAAAGGGAGGCACAGCAGGTCACTGCACGCACCATCCAGGTTCTGCAACACTTGGGTTTTGTCATAAACTACCCCAAGTCTCACCTCCTCCTGACACAGTATCTGGAATTCATCGAGGCAAAGATCAACACTCTTCAGTCGAAGGCTTTCTTGCCCAGAGACCAAGCCGATCATCTCAGGTCTCTAGCTCGAGACGTACAGTACCGTCCCTCGGTGCCCGCCCAGCTTCTCCTATGCCTCCTCAGGCACATGGCCTCCATGGTCCATGTCACCCCAGATGCTCGCCTCCACATGTGTGCGGCACAGTGGTGTCTCCGGGACCAGTGGTCTCAGGCCAAGGGCCACCTCTGAGACAGAGTTTCTGTGACCTGCCAATTGGCAGACTTCCTGGCCTGGTGGCAGTCGCCCCAGCACCTTGAGGCAGGCATGCCTTTTCAGGCCCACCAAGTCCCTCGAGGGTCCTCACCACGGACGCCTCCTTGCTCAGCTGGGCAGATCTCTGCACTCAGGACAACTGGTCACCAGGTCACCAGATGAGAGCACCCAGCAGATCAACCTCCTGGAGCTCTGAGCAGTACACCTAGCCCTGAAGGTTTTTTGTCATCACTTGCGTCACCAGCTGGTGCAGATCCAGACGGACAACCAGGTGGCAATGTTCTACGTGAACAAACAGGGGGGTACGGGGTCTCGTACCCTTTATCAGGAGGCACTGGTCCTCTGTTCGTACGCAATCCAATAGGGTATCCTCCTGCGGGAGGTGTACCTGCCAGGCTAGGGCAACCTTCTGGCTGACAGGCTGAGCAGAGTCCTCCAGCTGCACAAGTGGCTACTGGCCCCAGGGTAGCCAGTCGGCTTTTCCAGCTGTGGGGGGAATCCGTGATGGACCTCTTCACCAGCCCGGACAACTTTCAGTTTCCCCGCTTCTGCTCCCGCAGGCCCACCCCTCCAGGGTGGCAGTGGATGCTTTCCTGGTCTCATGGTCGGAAGGCCTCATGTATGCCTTCCCTCCGACATCGCTGATCACCAAGACCTTGTTCAGGACCCTCTGCAACAGGGCCTCGCTCATCGTGATAGCTCCTAGGTGGCCCAGGCAACCGTGGTTCCCGTTGCTTCTACAGTTGACAGAGGAGGCCCCCATCCCCTTGGAGACCACCCCGGGACTCCTATCTCAGGAGGGGGGCTCTCTTCTGCAACCCCAACCTGGGGTCCCTGTTGCTGAGAGCGTGGCTGCTGAGAGCGTGGCTGCTGAGAGGGTGACTCTGGCCCCTTTCAAACTTCTGGTTGAGGTAGAGGACATTCTGCTGGCCTCTTGCAAGGCCTCTACTAGGAAGGCTTACGCCCTCAAATGGTGCAGGTTCTCGGTTTGGTGCGCCGAACACAGGGCTGATCCTTTTTCCTGCCCGGTGGCTCTGGTATTACAAAACCTTCTCCACCTCTCTCAGTCCGGGCTCAAGTCTAACTCCATAACGGTAAATGTAGATCGATTGTTTACATTATCAGAATATAGAAAGACTAGGAGACATGCAATGAAGCTACAGGGTGAACTATTTAAGACTAATAAAAGAAAATATTTTTTCACTCAACGTGTAATCAAACTCTGGAATTTGTTACTGAAGGATGTAGTAAAGGCTGTTAGTGTAGCTGGATTTAAAAAAAGGTTTGGAGAAGTTCCTGGAGGAAAGGTCCATAAACAATTATTAAGAAGGGACCCAGGGCTTGACCCAATACAAGCATTGTGGAACCTGTGTCTTTTGGGAAAACTGCTAGGTATGTATGACCTAGATTGGCCACTGTTGGAAACAGGATACTGGGCTTGATGGACCTTGGTCTGACCCAGTATGGCATATCTTATGTTCTTATGTTATTTTCCGTCCGAGTGCATCTTAGTGCCCTGGGGGCGCACCACCATCCAGTGGAAGGTAAGCCCCTCTCGGTCCAACCGTTGGTAACCCGTTTCCTTCGGGGCCTGCTCTTATTGAAGCCTCCGGTTCGTCCTCCGGCAACCGAATGGGACCTCAACGTGTTGTGGCAGCTCACTTGCCCACCCTTCAAGCCTCTGGCTACCTGCCACCTTCGCTACCTCTCTTGGAAGGTGGCTTTCCTGGTTGCACTCACCTCCACTCACCAAGTTAGCAAGCTTCAGGCCCTTGTGGTGGAGGCACCTTACAAGAACAGAGTGGTACTTCGCACACACCCCACATTCATGCCGAAGGTAGTGTCACCCTTCCATCTCAACCAGGAAGTGATACTCCCTAATATCTTTCCAAGACCTCACTCGTTGGGCAGAGATGGTCCTTCACACCTTGGACTGTAAGACGGCTTTGTCCTTCTACATCCAATGCACTCAGGGCCACCACAAAGCTTCTCAGCTTTTCATCTCCTATGACCCCAGTAAGATGGGGGAGGTGGTGACCAAGTGTATGCTGTCCACATGGGTGGCGGACTATATCGCCCTCGCTTACGAACAAGCGAGGCTCCCGTTGGAAGGCTGTGTCACGGCGCACCATGTCCGGGCCATGGCTGCCTCAGTGGCAAACTCGCGCTCTCTCCCGATGGTGGACATCTGCCAGGCCGCCACCTGTCTTCAGTCCATACCTTCGCAGCCCATTACTGCCTGGAAAGAGAGTCCTGATGAGACAGTGCCTTCAGCCAGGCTGTGCTGCATAACCTTTTCAGGGTTTAGGCAACTCCTACCCTCCGACCCTTCTATGTTCAGGCTCCTGAAATGCTGGTTTCATCGGACACAGGGGTCCTACTGTGGTCTCTGGGCACAGACTCAATTGCTGCTGCTTGCGGCTCCTCCTAATGGAGCCCTGTTTTTACTATGGGCTTTCGGTAGCCTGTAGCTGGGGAGTCCCATTGTGAGGACTGACTTGCTTGTTCCCTGAGAAAGCGTAGTTAACTCATTTTTAACAGGTGTTCTCCGGGGACATCAGGAATCAGTCCTCACAGCCCTCCCTCCCTCCTCCCCTTGGAGTTGCTCCTTTACCATCTTGTATTTTTGCTGTCTTTTAGCTGTGTCATCTGACTGAGCAAGATGACACCCTTGGGCAGGAAGGGGACCATGCATGTGTGGTGGCATCTCCTAAAGGCTTTCTTTGAAAGATGGGGGGATGCTTCCATGAGAGCTCCGTCGGTGCCAACGTCACCTGTATGTGAGGACTGATTCCTGTGGTCCCTGGAGAACACCTGAACAGGTGAGTAACTAAGCTTTCTCTTATTAATCTTAAATAGGTTACCCTGTAGCTTCATTGCATGTCCACTAGTCTTTCTATATTTTGATGGCATAAACAATCAATTTAAGTTTACCCGTTCCACTCCATTAATTTATAGACCTCTATTATATATCCCCTCAGCCGTCTCTCTTCCAGGTTGAAGAGCCCTAACCTTTTTAGCCTCTCTTTATAGGGGTATCCTTCCATCCCCTTTACCATTTTGGTGGCTCTTCTCTGTACCTTTTCTAATAATGCTATATCCTTTTTAAAATACAGCGACCAGAATTGCACACAATATTCAATGTGCAGTCGCACCATGAAATGATACAGAGGCATTATAATATCCTTTGTTTTATTCTCCATTCCTTTCCTTATGATATCTAGCATTCCATTTGTTCTCTTGGCCGCCGCTGCACACTGGGCGGAGGTTTTCAACATGTTATCCATGATGATGCCTAAATCTTTTTCCTGGGTGGTGTTTCCTAATGTGGAACCTTGCATCGTGTAACCATAGTTTGGGTTGTTCTTTCCTAGGTGCATAACTTTGCACTTGTCCACATTAAATTTCATCTCCCCTTTGGATGCCCAGTCTTCCAGTTTATCAAAGCCCTCTTGCAATTTTTCACAATCCTCATGGGTTTTAACAACTTTGAATAATTTTGTGTCATCTGCAAATTTGATCACCTCATTCGTTATTCGCATTTCCAGGTCATTTACAAATATGTTAAAAAACAGCGGACCCAGCACAGATTCCTGGGGTACTCCACTATTCACCTTTCTCCATTGGGAAAATTGGCCATTTAGTCCTACCTTCTGCTTTCTATCTTTTAATCAGTTCCTGATCCACAATAATACACTGCCTCCTATCCCATGACTTTTTAATTTTGCCTGACATCTCCTGAGGCGTCGGACTCAGATTGGGTCTACGATGACTCATGGTTTTTGCTTTGCCAGAGCCCGAAGCGCTTTCCGGGGAGGATCTAGCTTTTGACTACCAGGAGCGGGATCAAGACAGAGACCCTTGCCAAGGATCTTATCGAGGCTCGGGGCTCTCAAGGATTGGTTTGGCGGCCTGGGGAGTCCTCGCCTTTGAGAACGCTGCGGTCTCAGCATGCGCACCGTCAGAGCCTGGCATCGACACTTGCTGCGAGGCCAAGAAGGCAGTATTGCTGCATTCCAACGCCATCATCCTGGATTCCCACCCGGGAGTTGCAGCCTTCGACGCGGGCACCAGGGTGACCGGTTCTGACTTTGGTGAGGAGAGGGAGTCTTCAACAGGATGAGCCTCAGGGGTCCGTGCTCCATTGCCAGAGGCCTCGGTGTCTGTTCTGGGCACCTTCGCCAGCCTCTCCCGCTCCGACTCCTTGGAGTCCCTCCGGAGACTTTGGGACATTGCACAGGACTTGCCACGCGTGTCCGATTCCCAGGAAGAAGTCCTCAAGGATTTCTTATTCTTCTTGCGCTTTTGATCTGGGGAACCCTTGTCAGAGTGTCTCCGGGCCCAATCGGGCACCGCGGGGGCTTTACGCGACTGAGGATCCGTGTGGGGCCTTAGAGTGCGGGGATACCATGGCTGAATCTGACCTGTGGAATATGTTGTCCTGCTTCTGCCACCAACTTTGGATGGCCTTCACGGACATCTTTTTACACAGGGTGCAACCTCTGGGTCATGGTCGGCATCTAGCCACCAGAGGCAGCAGTTGTGTGTATCAGTTAATCAGTTAGGGGCATGTTCTTTGTGCACCGATCATACTATTTGAATCCACTGGCCATTGGGGCAAAAAGGACTCCAGTGAGGTTGAAGACCCTCGACGCGGCCAGCGGTTAGAAAAGGGCACAAAACCACATTGGAGAAAAAAACTAAAAAGGTTCCGAGCCTCAAAGCCAAGGCGACGGGGCTTGGACGCGGGAAAGGGACTGGTGCTAACCGGATGAAGAATGTACTTAATGCACAAAAAAACAACTTTTTTCTGGAGGAACAGAGAAGGACGTCTGTAGGGCTCTGTGGAAAAAGGGAGACTGAGTAAGATGGCACCCATGGGCAAGAAGGGGACCACGTATGCATGGTGACATTTTCCTAAGACTTTTTTTGAAAGCTGGGGAGATGTTTCTGCGGGGCTCCGTCGGCGCTGACCTCGCCCATATGTGAGGACTGACTTCCTGCCTGTTCCTGGAAAATCTGCCATCATTTACTATGTTATATGTTTAACTTGCGTACCTATTCACCAAAACCTCTGCAAGTATTTTCATTTCACAGTACCAAATGCCTATTGTCAGTACAAGCCTTTACTGTTTAGTCTGGCATCAGCAGCACCAAGAGTGTTTACAAAGCCTATGGCAGTGATAGCAGCATATCTTTGCAAACAGAAGATGCACAGTTTTCCATATCTAGCTGACTGACTAGTAACGGCACATACAAGATTAGACATTATACATGCCATGCAAGTCACTATTCAACTTCTACAGAGCTTGGGGTTCCTCATAAAGTAACAGTTCTCTAGGAACAAGCAGGAAGTCAGTCCTCACATATGGGTGACGTCGACAGAGCCCCATGCAGGGCAAATCCCCAGCTTTCGAAGAAAGCCTTTCGGACATGCTACCACGCATGCGCAGTCCCCTTCCCGCCCAAGGGTGCCATCTTGCTCAGTCTCCTTTTTTCCGCGGAGTCCAACGGACGTTGTCCTAGTTTTCCCTGGAAAAAGTTGCTAAAACTTAGAAAATTTTATTTTCTACTAGCCAGTTCGACACCTGTTCCCCTTCCCGCCTTCAGCTTGGTACACCGGTATCGAATCTGATTTAAGTTTTCGTTTTTGTCCTTAGTGACTCGCGTTCACGCACTTTTTTCCTTTTTAGCTGGCAGCCCGGTCCTTTGACCTTGCAGGGGGGCCTTTTTCCCCCCATGGCTGCAAGTGGGTTTAAGAAGTGTGATCGGTGCACGAAGCTAATGTCTTTCACTGACACACATGACTGCTGCCTCAAATGCCTCGGGCCCGACCATGACTCTGTGGCCCATGCAAAATGATGTCTTCTAAATCCTTGAGGAGCAGGCAGCAGCAACATGATAGAATTTTCCCCGAGTCCGCAACCGCCTGGGCCTGGACCTCATCAGAGGCCTCAACCTCTCGGGAGCTGTCTGATCCTAAGCAGCGTTGGGGGTCCTCTGAGAGGGGGTCTCTCTCGTGGGAACATTGGAGGAAGAAGAAATCTGTGAGGGCGTCATCGTCTGAGAGCTCCGAGTGGCCTGGTCCCTCGCGGGCTCTGTTGCAGAGCCCGGCACACTGCCCCGGATCCTCAGAGTCGGAGAGGCCTTCCAAACTCCCTCGAAAGGACCCAGAGACACCGAGGAAGCTAAGCATGGTCCTCATCGTGGACTCTCCCCCAGGAGAGCCAGCGTCGAGGCCGACGGCAACGGGGCCCCAGCCGGGGACTGCTGAGCCTCCTGAGCTCAGTCTCAGGTCGGCGGCCTTGGAGTGCAGTGGGCGCTGATGGCCGGTCTCACACGTCCGTCTGCCCCAACCACCGGGACTTCGACGTCCAAGTCGATACTGGAGGCCGAGCCAATCCTCGAGTCGATAAGGTCTTGAGTCGATTCTCAGCCGAGGTCCCCCTTGACCTCCAGTTTGGGACCAAGGTTGTCGACGCCGATTTCCTCGGCGTTGGGGTGGTCAAGACAGAAGCCCTCGAGGCCGAAGCCGATCGACTCCTCCTTGGAGTCCGGTTGGGAGATGGAGGACAAGGAGTCCCCGGGCACCCACCATACTAAGTACATCCCCTCAGACTCCCCGGGATCTGAACCTCGGAGACTGTCATCCCCGGAGGACACCCGATTCTTGGACTTTGTCCGGGACATGGCAAAGGCTTTGTCATTCCTGGCGGATCCCAAGGAGGAGCCTCCAGCTGAGGAGCTTGAGGTCCTTCAGTATGACTTTCCTCCAAAGGAAGCCCTTACTGTACCGGTGCCCCCCATTCTGGAAAGGCTGATGCTCCGCATGTGGGAGACATCGGCCTCGATGCCGGTGCTCAGCAGGCGAATTGATTCCATCTATTGAGTTCGCAAGAGCCCTGGGTTCCAAAAGGCACAGCTGCCGCACAACTCCATGGTTGTGGAATCGGCCATGGGCTGGCTCAAGAACCAGAAGATGCACCAGGGATCGATGCTGGCATGCCGAATCCAGACGTACCAGCTGTACATGGGCATGTACTTGCGAGACCTGGCAAAGGAGATTGCCGGGTTCTCTGCTGGGCTCTCTGAGGGTCCTTTGCAGCGCTTCCAGGTCTTGTCCACTGGGATCCGAGAGTGCTCGAAGTTTATGACTCGAGCAGCCTACGACGGCTTCGAGGCTTCGGCCCGGTAGCGGGAGCCGGCGCCGATGCACGACGCCAGGCGTGGCTACAGTCATCAGACTTAGAGCCATGGGTGCAGGACAAGTTGATCGATGTCCCTTGCCGAGGGGAAAACCTCTTTGGCAAGCCCATGACTGAGAAGGCTGCTGAGATCGAGTCCGTGTACCTGACCCGGACACGACTCGAGAAGAAGACTTCTGCCCCTTCTAAAAAGAAGGGCTCAGGTAAGAAGCCCTTTTTCCCGAGAAAAGGATCAGCTTACCAAAACTACATATCAGGCCTCCCCAGCTCCCTAGCAGGGGCAGCAGGCCAAGGGACGGGGCAGGGCCCGCGTAAGCAAAAGGCCCCCAAACCCCAGGCACCGGCTCCAGCCCAGCCTGGAGGGGGCGTTTGATTCCCAGTGCATAGTCTCTCTCCCTCTGTCTGCGCATCCTTTGGTGTCCAGGTTTCTGCGAGGTTTGCTTCTACTGAAACTCCCCTGGTTTGCCTCCCGGCAACCGAGTGAGATTTGAATGTGGTCTTGCAGCAGCTGACTCGCCCACCCTTTGAGCTGATGGCTGCATGCCATCTCCGCTTCCTTTCCTGGAAGACGCTGTTCTTGATGGCACTCACATCGGCCAGACTAGTGAGTGAGCTATAAGCTCTGGTGTCCGATAGACCGTTCACACGGTTCTACAGGAACAGGGTGGTGCTTTGCACACACCACAAGTTCCTGCTGAAAGTGGTCTCCTCTTTCCACCTCAACCAGGAGGTGGTGCTTCCGACTTTCTTTCCAGGCCCCATGCCAGTCGGGCAGAGGTAGTTCTGCATACCCTGGACTGTAAGAGGGCCTTGGCCTTCTACTTGGAGCGTATGCGGTGGACATCGAAGAGCTTCCCAGCTCTTTGTTTCTTTTGACCCCAGTAAGCTGGAGATGCCTGTCTCCAAGCGTACATTATCCACCTGGGTGGCAGATTGCATCACCTGGGCATACAGGGCGGCCTATCTCCCGTTGCAGGGTCGAATCACGGCCCACCGGGTCAGGGCTAAGGCCACATCAGTGGCTCACTTCCGCTCTGTGCCGCTGGCAGACATCTGCCGGGCCGCAACCTGGTCTTCAAGCCAGACTTTTGCAGCCCATTACTGCCTGGATAGGGAGTCCCAGCAGAACAGTGCTTTCGGCCAGGCTGTACTCCGTAATCTGTTCGAGGTTTAGGCAACTCCTACCCTCCGACCCTTTGGTGTCAGGCTACTGGAGTGTTATTTTCTCGGTGGAACTCCTATCATGGCTGCTGTGGCTCTTTGAGAGGGAGCCTATTTTTCAGTTATGGGTTCTCGGTAGCCTATAGCTAGGGAGTCCCATATGTGAGGACTGACTTCCTGCTTGTTCCTGCAGAAAGCGTAGTTACTCACCTTTAACAGGTGTTCTTCAGGGACAGCAGGAATCAATCCTCACGACCCTCCCTCTTCCCTTGGAGTTGCAGTCCTTTGATTAATTTTTATCCTTTTGCCGTCTTTTTAGCTATGTCATTTGACTGAGCAAGATGGCACCCTAGGGCGGGAAGGGGACCGCGCATGCATGGTAGCATGTCCCAAAGGCTTTCTTTGAAAGCTGGGGATTTGCTCCGCATGGGGGCTCCGTCGACGTCACCCATATGTGAGGACTGATTCCTGCTGTCCCTGGTGAACACCTGTTACAGGTGAGTAACTACGCTAAATCCAACATCATTCTAGCCAGGTAACTAAGTTTCATAGGGCCTCATCCTCATCTGTGTTCAATAGAAGGAAAACGTTTTCTTACCACATAGCAGAATGAAAGACCTGTTAGATTTCAATGAGAAGGTCACTTCCATCACTAATGTAATGGCAAGATTGTACTTTAAAATGCTTGGTTAGATGGCATTAATGGTATATTTAGCTTCATTTGCTCATCTCCAGATGAGAAGACCTGGGAGTGGAAATGGCAGTAGAATTCCATCATACACCCTCTCTCAGAAAATTCAGTTTTTTTCTCCAACTTTGTTCATTCCATTGGTGAACTATTTATTTGAAAAGGGCTGCTAACAACCATATCATCATTGTGTCCTCACTGCAAATGCCTTGAACATAAGGTGGGAAGCACATCTCCACTCAAGATGAATTCAGAATATCTGGTTCATAAAGGAGAAGAAACTTCATGTAAAACAACTGGGCAATATATATCGCCTTCAAACATCTTTTCAGTAAATCTTCAAAGCTAGCTATATATACATTTTTATAAACTTTGAATTATTTTATATGTATGACCAAATGGTGGCACTGATTTTAGGAAGTTGCCATACACCTTGAGCTTTAAGACAATGTCCTTTGCACATGGGTGCGACCATGCGTGAGTAGGGATTTTATATTTTAAAGAAACTGCAGTTTTCCTAACCCAGGGGTTCTTTTTCTTTATTTCGCCCCCATTTTTTCTTCTCTAGCCCTCTGGCCCCCTTTTTGACTGTATTGAACTAATGTGGATATTTGTTTATTTTGTGAAAACTTTATTAATTACTTTCTGTAAGTGGAGACTTCCAAATGGTCTAGGCCTGGGTGCAGAATGTGTGCTTGCAGAATATTATAAAACTTTCCAAATATGTTGTCTCCTACATTAGTTGAGTATGCAGTGGATGTTTGGAAAAGGACTTTTGCTAGGAAGTAGGGATTAGGCAGTAAATAGCATTAATTGCAAAGGAGAAGCAAGATTTGTAGTTGTGCCAGAACTATAAGACTATTTCTCCTTTAATGTTCATCTAAATATATTGATCAAGGTTTTGGCAGAAAGTCTTGAAAAAGTTATTAAGTTAATGTAATAGAGCAGGTCACTGTGCTCTTCTCTTAAGAGACTTCTTAGTTCAGGTTGCTGGGACATCTGGCTTCTAGCCCAGACGTCTGGTTTCAGGGGAATGCTGATCTATAGCATATCTTCAGTCAGATCTGCTCTCTGTAATACTTTACCAATTCTTCAAGGTTCCTGGCCTGAGCTTCCAACCGTTAATTTCTTTTCACCCCTCCTGGTCGTCCATTGTTCATTCGGTCAGCCTGGCCTGTTTGAAGTCATTGGCTTCTGGTTTAGGTTGTTCCTGGATCCATTGACCTCTTCATGCTCTTCACTAGGACTTCACCATTTCTTTCCTCTTGCTGCCTTGCAATATCTTTCCTTGTAGGCTCAATTGGATGGTCTATCTGGTTGGTACTCAGTCTCTCTCTATCCTCAGATTCTACTCAAGGGCACCATTTTCTAACTTTGTTTTCTTTTATGTAATTTTATTTGTAACTTTTTCTCCTTCATCCCTGGAGCTTTGTTTCCACGTTTAGCCATTGCCATGCTGAGTCAGATAAAAGATCTATGAAGCCCAGCATCCTGTCTCTAAGAGTAGTCAATCTGGGTCACAGGTACCCAGCAAGATTACACAGAGTAGATCCAATCTTGCTTGCACATATCCAGGGATAACCAATGGCTTTCCCAAGTCTACCTGACTAATAATGATTTATGGACTTTTCCTCCAGAAATTTGTCTAATCTGTTTTCACCACATTCTCTGGCAATAAATTTCATGGTTTAATTGTGCACTGAGTAGAAAAAACAATTTTCTGATTTGTTTTACGTGCTGACTATTGGCTTCATGAAATGTTCTCTAGTCTCTGTACTACTGTATCTGAAGGGGTTAATAAAGTGTAGTTACTCGTAACAGATGTTCTCTGGGGACAGCAGGAATCAGTCCTCACATATGGGTGATGTCGGCGCCGACAGAACCTGTGCAGAAGTATCTCCCCAGCTTTTAAAGAAAGCCTTTGGAAGATGCACCACGCATGCATGGTCCCCTTCCCACCCAAGGGTGCCATTTTGCCTCAGTCTAATGACATAGCTAAGATGACAAAAATAAAATACAGTTTAAGAAGCAACTCCAAGGGGAGGAGGGAGAGCTGTGAGGACTGAAACCTGATGTCCCCGGAGAGCACCTGTTACAGGTGAGTAACTATGCTTTCTCCTGGAACAAGCAGAAAGTCAGTCCTCACATATGGGACTCCCCAGCTACAGGCAACCGAGAACTTGTACATAATGCCAGGGTGACCAGAGGTGGTGAGCTATGAGCTGCAGTAGTTGAGTCCCAACTGAGAGACTCTTGAAGACCCAAGTGTCCGTCGGGGGAAACAACACTCTGGTAGCATGAACACAGAAGGGTCAGAGGGCAGGAGTTGCCTATACCCTGAAGAGATTATGGAGCATGGCCTGGCTGAAGGCGCTGTCCCGTTGGGACTCCCTCTCCAGGCAGTAGTGAGCTGTGAAGGTATGGACCGAAGACCAGGTGACGGCCTGGCAGATTTCCGTCACAGGTACAGAACACAGATTTGATAGAGGTGGCCATGGCTCTGACGCGGTGAGCCGTGACCTGGTGGTCTAATGAGATCCCAGCATACTCATAGGCGAGATTAATGCAGTCTGCCATCCAAGTGGACAGAGTTCGCTTGGTTACTGCAAGCCCCAGTTGGCTGAGGTCATAGGAGACAAAGAGATGAGGTGCTTTGCGGTTTGCCTGAGTCTGTTGCAGATAGAAGGATAGGGCCCTCTTACAATCCAGAGTATGGAGAACAGTCTCCGCCTTGCTGGCATGAGGCCTCAGGGAGAAGATGGGGAGCACCACCTCCTGATTGAGGTGGAAGGGGGGGACACCATCTTTGGCAGAAACGTGTGGTGTGTGCAGAGTACCACCCTGTTCTTGTAGAACCTAGTGTACGGCAGCTCTGCCATCAGAGCCTGGAACTCGCTGACCCTGTGAGCCGATGTGAGTGCCACAAAAAAAACAACCTTCCAGGAGAGGTTCCACAAGTGGCAAATAGCCAGGGGCTCAAATGTCAGCTTAGTAAGCTGTGAGAGCACCACACTGAGATCCCACTCTGCCGTTGGTGGGCGGACGGGAGGCTTGGACAAATAAGCCCTGCAGAAAACTTGAATAAGAGGTTGAACCGAGAAGGGAGCTGTGTAGCAAGCTAGCCTTTACTAAGTGTTAGTTCCCTCCTATCCACCCTGACTCTCACCCACCCCAGGCATAATCTTAGCTTTATAGGCTCTTAAACCTATTAAAGCGGGAAGGGTAGTCTAAGTCCTTTTCAGGTTCAACTGGTTATTATCACCAGGAATAGATTAAGGCCCTGAAGTTAATTAATCTTGAGTTGAACTAAGTCTCTTAAATTTTCTTGAAATAGCTGTATCAGTACAAGTATCCCTTGCAACATTAAGTAAACAACTTAAACAGCTAAATAAAACCTTAAAACTAAGATGCAGATAGCAGTCCAGCAGTGAAAGGGGGGCTATCCATTCTTTTGCACTGAGTGTCACATATACGATTTTCTTCCAGTTTGTGAGGTGTACACTAGGTGCAAGGAGCTCTTTGCCCTCAGGGAATGAGTCTGATCTCTGGAGGCTAGAGTAGCAAACTTTGAAGACACAAGGAAGACAGAGGTACATAGATGAGACCTATATGGATGTAGTACTGAAGTCCCACTTCCAATCTGGCAGTCTCTCAGCTGGGTCATGGGAAAGGGGAGCATCACCCTTGTGTGGCAGGAAGTGATCCTGTAGCTAGGACCTGTCCACCAGGGGATGTAAAACCCTCTCACACTGAGGAAGTTTCTCCAGGGCCATGCCCCCATGAGGGAAGGGTTAGGACAGCTCTTGGTGATTTGATCATTAGGCATGTAGATAGCTGGGTGGCTGGTGGATGCCTAGTAACATGCCTCTGTGGTGTGTAGGTGGTGGACCTCATATGTCACCTAAACATTTTAGATAGTGCTGGGGAGGACTATGCTGTCTTCGTACATGTTGGCACCAATGACAGAAAAGTGTGGGAGGGAGGTTCTGGAGGCCAAATTTAGGCTTTTAGGTAGGAAGTTGAAATCCAGAACTTCCAGATAGCATTCTCTGAAATGCCTCCCGTTCCATGCGCAGGACCCCAAAGACAGGCAGAGCTCTGGAGTCTCTATGCGTGGATGAGATGATGGTGCAAAGAAGAGGGTTTTGGATTTGTTAGGAACTAGGCAACATTCTGGGGAAGGGAAGGTCTCTTCCAAAGGAATGGGTTCCACCTTAACCGGGATGGAACTAGGCTGCTGGCATTAACCTTTTAAAAGAGAGCATCTTTTAAACTAAATAATAGGGGAAAGCAAACAGTTGCCCAATAGCGCATGATCAGAAGGATGTATCAGTGAAGGATACTAGCAAAATAGGGAAGTTAGGACATCCTAACAGAGAGGTTCCAACAAAGGTAAAAGTAATCCAGATATTCTTCAGTACAAAACCGAAAGATTCCAAATTATACCTATCAACTTATAACCTCTAAAATGCCTCTATGCAAATGCTAGAAGTCTGAAAAATAAGATGGGAGAGCTAGAATATATAGCACTAAATGAAAGGTTAGATATGATTGGCATCTCAGAGATCTGGTGGAAGGAGGACAACCAATGGGACATGGATTCCTGGGTACAAACTATATCGCAATGATAAAGTAGATCAAATAGATAGAGGGGTTGCACTCTATGTTACAGAAGGCATTGAGTCACAAAGGATTAAAGTTTTGCAGGAAACAAAATACACAGTAGAATCTCTATGGATAGAAGTTCCATGTAAAAAGCAGAAGGCGATGGCAGTGGGGTTGTAATACCGACCGCCTGGTTAGAATGAACAGATGGATGATGAAATGCTAAAAGAAATCAGGGAAGCTAACAAAAGTTACAACCCAGTAATAATGGGTGATTTCAGTCACTACAGACAGGTAACTCTGATGTCAGTATTGGGCAAAATGTTTGAAACTATTGTAAAGAATAAAATTACTGAACATGTAGATAGTCATGGTTTAAGGGAAAAACCCAACATGGATTTAGCCAAGGAAAGTCTTGTCTTACTAATTTCTTATATTCTTTTGAAGGTGTGAATAAATAGGTAAACAAAGGTGAGCCAGTCGATATAATGTTTCTCCAGGACCAAGCAGGAAGTTAGTCCTCACATATGGGTGATGTCAGCGCCGACGGAGCCCCTATGTGGAGCATTTCCCCAGCTTTCAAAGAAAGCCTTTGGGAATGCAGCGTGCATGCGCGGTCCCCTTCCCACCCAAGGGTGCCATCTTGCTCAGTCTTCTTTTTTCCGCAGAGCCCGATGGATGTGTTTTCGTTTCACCCTAGGAAAAAGTCGATTTATTCTGCGTGAACCCGTTTTTCTTCGGTTCGACGCCGGTTTCCCTTTCCCACCTGGGCCCAATACATTGGTATTGAGCCCGGACCTCTTTTTTTGGTTTTTGTCCTTCGTGACTAGCGTACGCGCCATTTTTTCTGTTTTCACTGGCAGCCCTGTCTTTTGACCTCGCAGAGGCCCTTTTTCCCCCGATTGCTGCCAGCGGGTTTAAGAAGTGTGATCGGTGTAAGAAACTAATGTCTCTCACCGACACACATGACTGCTGCCTCCGGTGCCTCAGACCCGATCATGACCCGATGATCTGTGGCCCGTGTGGGAAGATGTCCTCTAAGGCGTTGAGGAGTTGGCAGCACCAAAGGAAAGAATCTTCTCTGACGCCGCGTCCGGTCGGGCCTGGACCTTGTCAGAGGCCTCGACATCTCGGGACTCCGGCCCCGAGCAGCGCCGAGGCTCCTCTGAAAGGGGGTCTCCCTCACGGGAGCATCGCAAGAAGAAAAAACCCGCGAGGGCGGCATCGGTGGATGCACTTGTCTCATCGAGGGCCAAGTCGCATAGCCCCGAGCGCCGTCCCGGGTCTTCGGAGTCAGAGAGGCCTGCAAAACAACCTCGTGTGGAGATAAAGTCCCTGGGTCACGTGAGTACTGTAGTCCTCGTGGACTCTCCTCCAGGGGAGCCGACGTCGGGCCCGGCGCCGCCAGGGCTCGAGTCGGGGGCTGCTGAATCTCCTGAGCTCGGACTCAGGTTGACGGCCTTGGAGAGCAGCTTGGCTGCCTTCATGGAACAGCAGCGGGCACTGATCGCCGGTCTCACCGGTGCATCTGCCCCAACCACCGGGACATTGACGTCCAAGTCGACCCCGGAGGCCGAGCCGATCCTCGAGTCCATGCGCGCTCGAGTCGATCCTCAGCCAAGGTCTCCCTAGGCCTCCCATTTAGGACCGAGGTCATCGACGCCGGTACCCTCGGCGTCGGGGCAGAGGGCATCGGTGCCTGCCCGACCGGAGCCACTTGATTCCTCCTCCGAGGAGTCCGGCTGGGAGACGGAGGATGAGGAGTCACCCGACACCTTTCGGACTCGATGCGTCCCTTCAGACTCACCAGAGTCCGAGCCTCGGAGACGGTCCCCACCGGAGGATACCCGGTTCTCAGACTTCGTGCGGGATATGGCCAAAGCCTTGGCATTCCCCGGGGATCCCGAGGAGGAGCCTCGAGCCGAGGAGCTCGAGGCCCTCCAGTATGACTCTCCTCTGAAGGAGGCCTTTACTGTTCCGGTTCCTCCGATGCTGGAACGGTTGCTCTTCCGCATGTGGGAGGCGCCGGCCTCAACGCCGGTTTTAAGCAAGCAGGTCGATTCCATCTATCGAGTCCGCAAGAGCCCCGGGTTCCAAAAGGCACAATTACCGCACCACTCCATGGTTGTGGAATCGGCCATGCATCGTCTGAAGAGTCAGAAGATGCACTCCTTGGTGCCTCCCGGCCGGGAGGCCCGGAACCTGGATGCCCTCAGTAAGAAGGCATCGATACCCCACTTGTATATAGTTACAACTGAGTTAGAGACAGTACCTCAGTTTAAATTGTTACACAATCTGTGTTAGTTGATTTATTGAACTATTCCGCATAGATTTTACATACACTTTGTTGTTTTAAGTTAAGATGTTCATTGTAAAAAGTTATAACTGTTCTATGTAAAACAAGCTCTGCATTGTTAATTGTTGTTAAATGTACACCGCAACTGATCGCTGGAAGATGCGGTATATAAATAAGTGTTAAATAAATAAATAAATAAATAAATAAGTGCTTCCAGGGCTCTATGCTTGCTTGCCGTGTCCAGACCTACCAGCTGTACATGGGCATGTACCTTCGAGACCTGGCAAAGGAGATTGCCGGGTTCTCTGCTGGTCTCTCCGAGGAACCTTTGCAGAGGTTTAATGCTCTGTCATCGGGTATTCGTGAGTGCTCGAAGTTTATTTCTCGAGCAGCCTATGATGGCTTCGAGGCTTCGGCCCGAATAGCCGCGGCCGGCATCGGTGCACACCGTCAGGCCTGGCTACAGTCATCGGACCTCGAGCCATGGGTGCAGGACAAGTTGGTCGATGTCCCCTGCCGAGGTGAAAACCTTTTTGGCAAGCCCATGGCTGAAAAGGCTGCAGAACCCGAGACCGAGACTCTTACCCGGACTCGGCTGTCCAGGAAAACCTCTGCCCCTTCTCAGAAGAAGGGGGGCTCGGGGAAAAAGACCCGAGGAAGTCATCTGCCTATAATCAGTACCCTCATTATCAGGCCTCTGTAGCTCCCCAACAGGGTCAGCAGGCCAAGGGGCAGGGACATGGGCCCCGTAGGCAGAAAGCCCCCAAGCCACCAACACCGGCTCCTGCACAGCAGGGAGCGGGGTTTTGACTCCAGTGGCATAGCCTTTCCTCCTCAGCTGGCCCACATCAGCACAGGAGGCCGGCTGACCCTGTTTGCCCACAGGTGGTCAGCCGTCACAAGAGATACTTGGGTGCTCAGTATAGTCCAAAGAGGCTATCTTCTTCACTTTCACCAGGTACCCCCCTCCTATTTTCCAGGGGAGCCTCCAAGACTCCCTCTGCAGAGGGACTTACTCCTGCAGGAGTTGGCAAGTCTTGTGAAGGATCAGGCAGTGGAACCGGTGCCCCACCACCTGAGAGGTCAAGGCTTCTATTCCAGGTACTTTCTGGTACCAAAAAGAACAGGAGGCCTCAGGCCCATCCTAGACTTGCAAAATCTCAACAAGTTCCTGGAGAGGGAAAAGTTCATGATGCTCACTGAAACAAAAATAATTTTCACACAATGCAAATTGCGCTATGGATAAAAGAAAAGCAGTAAGAATCCGTTTGTGACTAGACCTTTTAAGTGACCATTCTTCAATTATCACTAAGGATTCTGCTTGTGGAACATTAGTATACAATGACTCTACGTCCAATGTTACCAACATCACATCAGAACTAAGATTGTGGAAACCTGAAAGAATTTCAATAACGTGTGCTGAATCTCTTACATAAGACCACATTTGAGTTACAAAGGATCGTAATAGCACATCTAGAAATTGTGAGATGGGTTCCATCAGGGACCCAATAGCCGATACTATAGGGCGACCTGGTGGATTGGTCATAGATTTATGTATTTTGGGGTTGACATAAATAGTTGGAATAACTGGCTTGGGTACAATCAAAAAATCTTTTTCTCTCTTGGTAATATATCCTATCTCGAATGCTGTAAGAATTAAATTATCAATACTATTCTTAAGTTCATCGGTGGGGTCTTTATCCAACTGAAGATAAAACGACTGGTCATTCAATTGTCCATTTATTTCATTAATATACATAGTTTTATCCAACACGACTATTGCTCCCCCTTTATCTGCAGGTTTTATGATAATTTGGTCATTTCTTTTGCAACGACTTAATAGCATCATTCTCACCCTTAGTAAGATTATGAAATATAGCCCATGGTCTTGCACAAATTTTGTTCACCTGTTGTAAAACAACTTTTTCAAAAGCTTCTATGACCGGTTCAGTTTGAGGGGGAGGAACCACTACTGCCTTGAGAGGGAGTCCTGCAGGGACAGTGCTTTCGGGCAGGCGGTACTCTATAATCTCTTTGGGGTTTAGGCAACTCCTACCCTCCGGCCCTGGTGTTGGGCTACCGTTCGGGGGTGTTATCAGAGAAGATTCTGTTCTTGCATGCTGAGGCTCTAGAGGGAGCTCATTTTTTCAGCTTGGGGTCTCCGGTAGCCCTAAGCTGGGAAGTCCCATATGTGAGGACTGACTTCCTGCTTGGTCCTGGAGAAAGCGTAGTTACTCACCTGTAACAGGTGTTCTCCAGGAGCAGCAGGAATCAGTCCTCACAACCCTCCCTCCTCCCCTTGGAGTAGCAGTCATATGATTTATTTTTGCTGTCTTTTAGCTATGTCATCAGACTGAGCAAGATGGCACCCTTGGGCGGGAAGGGGACCACACATGCGCGCTGCATTCCCAAAGGCTTTCTTTGAAAGCTGGGGAAATGCTCCGTACGGGGGCTCCGTCGGCGCCGACGTCACCCATATGTGAGGACTGATTCCTGCTGCTCCTGGAGAACACCTGTTACAGGTGAGTAACTACGCTTTCTGCATTTTCAGAAATCCTTTGACAAGGGTCCCTCATGAGAGACTTCTGGCGAAATTAAAAAGTCATGGAATAGGAGGCATACTATTGTGGATCAAGAACTCGTTAAAATATAGAAAGCAGAGAGTAGGGCTGAATGGCCAATTTTCTCAGTGGAGAAAGGTGAATAGTGGAATACCCCAGGGATCTGTACTGTGCTGCTGCTTTTTAACATATTCATATTCATAAATGACCTGGAACTAGGAACAACAAATCAGGTGATCAAATTTGCAGATGACACAAAATTAAAGTTGTTAAAACCCATGAGGATTGTGAAAAATTGCAAGAGGACCTTGAAAAATTGAAAGACTGAATGTCCAAATGGCAGATGAAATTTAATGTGATCAAGTGCAAAGTTATGCACCTAGGAATGAACAACACAAACTGTGGTTACAGAATGCAAGGTACCGTCTTAGAAATCACCACCCAGGGAAAGCATTTAGGTGTCATCGTGGATAATACGTTGAAACTCTTCATCCAGTGTGCAGCGATGGCCAAGAAAACAAATAGAATGCTAGGAATCATAAGGAAAGGAATGAATAATAAAACAAAGGATATTATAATGCCTCTGTATCGTTCCTTGGTGCAATCGCACCTTGAATATTGTGTGCTATTCTAGTCACCATATCTAAAAAAGAATATAGCTGAATTAGAAAAAGTACAAAGAAGAGTGAGAAAAATGGTAAAGAGAATAGAAGGATATCCCTATGAGGAGAGGCTTAACAGGTTGGGGCTCTTCAACTTGTAAGACGGCTGAGGGGAGATATGATAGAGGTCTATAAATTAATGAATGGAGTGGAACGGGTAAACGTAAATCAACTGTGTCGTCCATCAAAAAGTAGAAAGACTAGAGGACACACTGAAGCCACAAAGCAATTCATTTAAGATTAATAAGAGAAAATATTTTTTTACTCAACCTTTAATCAAACTTGAATTACTTACTAGAGGATGTGGTAAAGCGTAGTTACTCACCCGTAACAGGTGATCTCCAGGAACAGCAGGAGTTGAGTCTTCACATATGTGTCAGAGCCCACGCAGGAATGCTCCCCAGCGTCCAATAGGAAAGCTTTTGGAAGTATCCCACTGCGCCTGCGTAGCTGCCTTCCCGCCTTTCCAGCTCTTCCTCCTCAGTTGAGTTTGTAGCTGAGATAAAAGGAGAGAAGGAGAAGAATAGGAAAAGTACAATTCCTAGGGGAGGAGGGTGGTTTGTGAAGACTCAATTCCTGCTGTTCCTGGAGATCAGCTGTTACAGGTGAGTAACTACGCTATCTCCAGGAACAAGCAGGAATGTAGTCTTCAGATATGGGACTCCCTAGCTTGGAGATGCCAGAGAGATGACCTCAGAGCGAGCTGTGGAACACAAGCCTAAGTAGTAGGTCATATATCCTCCAAGGATGTCTGGAATCAAAACCCGGGACAGGGGGTAGGAGTTGATCTAAGTCTGAAAGAGATGCTAGAGAACAGCTTGGCCAAATGAGGCATCCCGGCGGGAGTCCTTGTCCAGGCAATAGTGAGCAGCAAAAATATGGACAAAGGACTAGGTTGTTGCTTTGCATATCTCATCAATTGCTGCAGAGCACAGATTCATCATGGAGGCAGTCATTACCCGAACATTATGTGCAGTGACGTGACCCTCAAGAGAGAGTCCTGCATTGTCGTAAGCAAAGGAGATACAATCTGCTATCCATCTAGAGAGAGTTTGCTTGGATACTGGTAGTCCTAGGTGACTGGAGTGAAAAGTTGGGAAGATTTTCTGTGCTCCCGAGTTCTCTAGAGATAAAAGGCCAAAGCACTTTTGCAATCCAGAGTATGAAGGGTTACTTCCACTCTAGAAGAATGAGGTCTAGGGAAAAAAACAGGGCAGTACACCGACTGGTTTAAGTGAAAGGGCAAGACCACCTTTGGCATAAAGTGAGGATGAGTCCTAAGGACAACTTTATCATGGTGGAATCGTGTATAAGAAGGATTAGCCACCAAAGCCTGAAGCTCACTGATGTGCCTTGCTGAAGTGAGGGCAATAAGGAAGGTGACCTTCCAGGTAAGAAACTTCAGAGAAGTAGTGGCTAGGGGTTCAAAGGGCAGCTTCATAAGCTGTCCTAACACAACATTGAGGTCCAATGCCACTGGGGGTGGCTTAGTTAATAGAAGACTTCTCATGAAGCATGCTACAAGAGGCTGAGAGGAGATGGCTGACCATCTAAGGGCATGTGAAAAGCCGCACTGGCACTTAGGTGGACTCTTACCGAATTGGTTTTGCGTCCAGAGGAAGAGAGGTGGAGAATATATTCAAGTAATGCTTCCACCGGAGCTGAAAAGAGGTTAAGATCCCTTTTCGAACACCAGAGAATCTATACCACTTGAAGGCATAGGAGCGCCTTGTAGAAGGTTTCCTAGAAGCCAAAAGGATAGCAATCACTTGTTGAGAGAGGCTGATGTCCTGGAATGCTATGCCTTCAGCAGCCATGCTGTAAGATGTAGGAACCGCAGATTGGGATGCAGCAGTGTCCCGTTCTCCTGTGAAAGGAGATATGGAGCAGACCCCAAATCTACTGGTTGAACTTGAGAGAGACATAGAAGCAGAGGATAGCACGGTTGTCGTGGCCAACGCGGGGTTATAAGAATCATGTAGCCCTTGTCTCTCTGGAGTTTGAAAATAGTTTTGGTGATGAGGGGAATGGGAGGGAAGACATATAGGAAGCCCTGATCCCAGGGAAGGTGAAAGACATCTCCCACTTGGTTGTTCTGAGCAGATGTTCTGGAGCAGAAGCGGGGAGGTTTGGCATTCTGAGGATTTGCAAACAGGTTCCCCAGATATAAAAAATGTGAGCAACCTTGTCTGCATGGAGAAGATCACTCGTGGGGTAGCAGTACTCGACTGAGTTTGTCTGCCAAAAGATTCTGTTTGCCTGGGAGATACACCTCAGGTAGGTGAATCTGATGCTGTATGGCAAAGGACCACCAATGTAGGGCTTCGTTGCAAAATGTCCAAGATCCTGTTCCGCCCTGCTTGTTCAAGTAGAAGATGGCTACCTGCTTGTCCGTCTGGACCAGATGTGAAGATCATGGAACACCTTCAGAGCATTGTGGATGGCTCTGAGCTACAACAGATTTATGTGGAGTTGTGACTTCTGATGAGACCAAAGACCCTGAGTGGAGAGGTTATCCAGATGAATTCCCCAGCCCAATTTGGACGCATCAGTTGTCAGGGTACATTGATGTGGAGGCTTCTGAAAAGGTGACCCTACGAGAAGGTGATCTGGGGATTGCCACCACTGGAGAGACGAGATGAAACATGCAGAGAGTATTATCCTGTCTCCCAAACAACCGGATGCTTGAGACCACTGGGAAGCCAGGGTCCATTGAGCTGCATGCATATGCAGACAAGTGTAGGGAACCACATGTACAGTAGATGCCATATGGCCCAGGAGTTGCAGCATTTCTCGAGCAGTGAGAAAGGTCTTGAGGCATGCTTGGGATGCAAGCTGAATGAGTCGAGTACAGCGGGCTTGCGGCAGAAAAGCCCCTGACTGTTGAATGTCTAGGAGAGCCCCTGTAAACTCTTAGAGAGGGAACAAGATGGGATTTTGGAAGATCTATTACAAATTCCAAGTGTTGCAGCCCCTGCATGGTGCGCATGAGAGAAAGATTGGCCTCTAGAGATGTGCTTGCTCAAATGAGCCAGTCGTCTAAGTAGGGGAAGACAAATATCCCTAGAGTCCATGGGAATGCAGCTTCCACTGCCATGCACTCAGGGGCGGCCCAAGGGGGGTGCGGGGCCATGTGCGGAGACTCGGTGCGGGGCCTCATTTGCATAAAGGGCCTCATTTGCATAAATATTTGCATAATGTTACCATATACTAACTTTTAGTAAACGTGCCTCTTAATGAGTGTATGGATAAAGAAAGACTAAAAGATTTCTACATTACTATAATCCAGTGCCAACTGCCAGACACATTTATTTATTTTGCTGTATTTATATCCTGCTTTTCACCAGGTCAAAGTGGTCAATTGGGAGATACATTTAACACAAGGGGATATGACACACATACGCTAATACTTACAGGGAACATGGACAATGGAGGGTTAAGTGGCTTGCCCAAGACCACAAGGAGTGCCTATAGGACTAGAAATCCCAGTCCCTCCAGCCTGAGATTGCTGTCCCCAGGTGGGACTTGAACCCCCGGCGGGACTTGAACCCCCGGCCCTCCGGCCTGAAGTACCTTGTCCTAACCACTAGACCACTCCTCCCACACATTAGGAACTACTACAAACACTGCCCATTTAGAACCCATAGCAAACCCGCCGTATCCTAACAGCACTACCAGGACTCACAAAGCACCATACTCTACCAATCAAAAGGCAACACTGCAAATATTAAACCAATACATTTCAGAGAACAAGAATACATGACCTACTGGGGAAGGAGAACAAGTGGCAATGTCAAATAGGAATTATATAAACAGAACATCTCAGCTCAGTTACACATGCAGAACATAGACCATCACCAAACAAGTAATCACAATTTAGAAACAGGAAGACAATTAAACTGGGAATCCCAAAAGCCAAACTTGGAATGTACAACACTGTAGAAATAAAACTATACATTAATTTGCTCTTGTACTAAACAAAGTGCAGACGTTAATGATGCACATTTACCAGAGCTGACATATTCCAATTAATACATTCAAAATAAAGAGATATTTTTCTACCTTTTGTGCATTTTTTTTCAGCTGCAATTGCTCCAGCCACTTTCTTCTGGTTTCTTCGTGTCTTCTGCTAACTCTCCATCGTCTGCTGTCCATTTGTCCTTTCTTCTCTCTTCTAGTTTTTTTCCATTCTCTCTCTACATCTGCTTTAACATACTAAACTTTCTCCTTTTGCTCTTTCCTCATTCCTATTTCATCCACTCAAATTTTACCCCTCCATCCTCAATCCCCACTTACTCTCCCAATACCCGGCCAATTGTAGATTTTTTATCCCTCCCACACAAAATATTTTTCCCTTCTCCATTTTACTCTTCCAGCCCCATCCCATTCTAATCCTACCCCAACATCAGCTCCCTTCTAGTTCAAGTCTCACCCAGCATCCATTCCCTTCTAGTCCCTGCATCAGCCCATTTCCAGTCCTAGCCACCCATCAGCCCATTTCCAGTCCTAGCAACCCCCTAACCCAATAACAGTCCTAGCCCCCCCATCAACCCACTTCCAGTCCTAACCCCCTATCACCCCATTTTCAGTTTAAGCCCCCCTATAACCCATTACCAGTCCTAAACCCCCATCAGCCCACTTCCAGTCCTAACCTCATCAACCCATTTCCAGTCAGCCCCCCATAGCCCATTGCCAGTCCTAACCCCCTCCCACATCAGCCCCCAGCCTATTACCAGTCCTAACCCCATCAGCCCACCTCAAGTCCTAACCCCTCCCCATCAGCCTATTTCCTGTCCTAGCCCCCCCATAGCCCATTATCAGTCCTAACCCCCCCATAGCCCATTACCAGACAGCCCCCATCAGCCCACAGCCCATTACCAGTCTTAACTCCGCCCCATAGCTCAGTCCCATTTCTAACCCCCCCCAACAGCCCACAGCCCATTACCAGTCCTAAACCCATCAGCCCACCTCAAGTCCTAACCCCTCCTCATCAGCCCATTTCCTGTCCTAGCCCCCCCATAGCCCATTATCAGTCCTAACCCCCCCCCCATAGCCCATTACCAGTCCTAAGCCCCCATCAGCCCACAGCCCATTACCAGTCCTAACCCCATCAGCCCACCTCCAGTCTTAAGCCCCCCAGCCCATTTCCAGTCCTAGCCCCCCCATAGCCCATTACCAGACAGCCCCCATCAGCCCACAGCCCATTACCAGTCTTAACCCCCCATAGCCCATTACCAGTTCTAACCCCCCCCCAACAGCCCACAGCCCATTACCAGTCCTAACCCCATCAGCCCACCTCCAGTCTTAACCCCCCCAGCCCATTTCCAGTCCTACCCCCCCCCAATCGGATCAAGTAAAATTAAATTTAAAAAAAAAAACGCTGGCTGCTACCGCTGCCGCCGCCGCCGCAGCAACAGCAGAATGGACTGTCCCGCGGGGCCCCCTCTGCCCGACTGAATCCCTCCCTCCCTCCCTCCCTCCGTGACGGCTGAGCCCCTCCGTGCCGGCTTTGAGAGTCGCGAAGGGAGAGTGTCTCCCTCGCGTCTCTGTTAAGCCTGCAGGGGCAGATGGGAAATAATTTATTGCTACTCGGCTGCCCTTCTATTTAATAAATACAAGGGTATTAAGGGGGAGTATTCTTTCCAGTCCAATGGATGTTTGGGGGCAAAATAACTGAAAATGTAATAGAATGAGACCAGATTTGGCATGGGAGGAAAACTGGTGCAAAGATGACACAGATTCAAAAATGGGCCATATTGGCCTGGTAGTTCAAAAGAAATTAGCTCCCCTAAAAAATGGCCGAGTGTATTTTTATGCAAGAAGCATTTCCAGATTCTGCTGTATAGAAATGTTGATAGTGAAACATAAAAGCTAGGGAATTGCTCCTTTCAATTTCCTTCTCCCCTCTATTCTACTCTCAAGGTCACAGACAACATGCCAATTACACATAAGACATACACAACACAGATAAAACCACACCTCATAGGCACTGGAAATAATTTCATACAGATGTTCCGCATGCTTTCCCCACTATGAACCTTCACCAGTGCTGCCACACACCACTCTCATTGATGGCTTAACTTATACTGATTCAGATGCATATTTCATTTTCTTTTTTGTAATTCCACCTCAAAACCTACCGACGGAACCATACAGCTTTCTTAATAGTTTCTATGTGCATTGCTGTTAGTTGTTGCCATGGGCAGAGTCAGAATAAGTCATAGGAAAACTAGGCACACACCTAGGGCCCAGATGTTTAGGAAGAACCTGTCAGATATATTGAGGATGCAGGAGATTTGGATTTTCAACTGTCTATTTTTTCAGAATTGTAATAGAGTAGTGAGCTGAGAACCAGAGAGACTAGGGTTCAAATCCTATTGCCACTGCTTGTGATCTTTGCAAGTCACTTAATCCTCCATTGCCCCAGTTACAAACTTAGATTGTAAGCCCTCCAAAGATAGAACACCTACTGTACCTGAATGTAATTTGCCTTGAGCTACTCCTGAACAAGGCATAAGTTAAGTCCAAAATTCCCTCCCTTCCTAACATGTCTGGACATTTTTCAAAGTTTAAAGCATGTATCTGTAGCCTTCCAATCCTCTCCTTTGTATGAATGAGCCTGCCCTGCCATGCAATGCTCAGGGCTGGCACTGTCCATTAGGCTAACAAGGTGGTCATCTAGAGTGCAAACGTTTTGAAGGCAGCCCAGCAGCAATTACCCAAAGCCTCTGGCACTGCGTGCTGTTGGTGCTCACTTTGACCAGCTGCTTCCGCCTCCTCGGACACAGACTTCCTGTTTGCATGTGGGTGCTGCATCATAATTCTGCAGTAGAGGGGGCAGAAGTAGCTGGTTAAAGCAGGCACCGACAACACACAGTGCAAGAGGCTCTGGATAAGCACTGCATTGCTGTTTTACTGTCATTTCTGCAGCTGCAGGTCTTGAAGGGGGATAGCAGCAGGGGTAGGGGTGGGCAGGAGAACTTGTGCTATACAAGCAAAATTTCTGCATGAATTAGGGACTGGGAATGTGCTCTGCAAGAGGCAAAGAGCTGAGAGAAAGCCAATGAGTAACCCGGAGGGGGGAGGATACTGAAAAAGGGTCAGCATGAGAGAGCAATAGGAGGAAAGGAGAGGGAGACCGCTACTGCAACAGACTGAGGAAAAGAGCTGGCAAAAATTGCAAAAACTTTACATGATAGCGGCCTGAGCTGAAAATAATTGGGGAAGGGGGTGTCACTCACTGAGTACATGAGCGGCAGGCAGTGGCACAATACCAGATGTAAGTGTGTGTGCAGTTCTGTCTCTCTTTGGTGTGGCCAATATCATATACTGTAAATAGAAATACCCTTTGAGCTAAACAAGTCCACTGCTAGAAATATACCCATGCACGTAATAACTGGAAGGAATTTCAGTCTGGTGAATTTACTCACGTAACTATTTAATTACCTGGACAAATACCTCAGAAAACTGACCTCATAGTGCTGCTGTTATTTTCTATATCCTTTCAGAGGCACCAAAGAAAGTTAAGAAAGTTCTCTGTTTTGTTTTGGTTTTTTTTTTCATTTCTGAAGCCTTGTTGACACTTCATTCTTTCTAGATTTATACCTTGGCCACATCCAGAGGCCCTCGCGTCTCTGTTAAGCCCGCAGGGGCAGATGGAAAATTTCCCATCAGCCCCTGCGGGCTTAACAGAGACGCGAGGGAGACACTCTCCCTTTGCGACTCTCAAAGCTGGCATGGAGGGAGGGAGGGAGGGATTCAGCCGGGCAGAGGAGGCCCTGCGGGACAGTCCATTCTGCCGCGGTGGCGGCAGCGGTAGCAGCCAGCGTTTTTTTTTTTAAATTTAATTTTGAAAAAGCAGAATGTTCTTTGTGCGGGGCCCCCTGAAACGCGAGGCCCTGTGCAAAAAACATTCTTGCTCAATGGACGGGCCGGCACTGAGGAGAGTAAAGAAGAGGCATGACGGAAGTGAGGGTGAGGTTCTCTCAGTGAGAGTGGATATTTATTTATTTATTTTATTTAACCAGCTTTCTATACCACCTTATCCTTCAATCAAAGTGGTTTACATTATGTAATTACTACAGACAGGTACTGGATATATTCCCTTGTCCCCAAAGGGCTCACAATCTATGTGTTCCTGAGGCAATGGAGGGTTAAGTGGCTTGCCCAAGGCCACAAGGAGTGCCTATAGGACTAGAAACCCCAGTCCCTCCAGCCTGAGATTGCTGTCCCCAGATGGGACTTGAACCCCTGGCCCTCCAGCCTGAGGTACCATGTCCTAACCACTCCTCCCTCACCTATGGCTGAATGAGAGAAAGAACATGGTAAAGCTTTAGGGCAGATGATAAAGTAAACGACAAAATGGTAGGGGAGGTGGGAACGGTAAGGAGTGGGTGATAAGGAGTAGGGGCATGCAATTGTTGGAATGAGGGGACAAGATTAGGGAGAGTTAACATCAGGAACACAAAGTGATGTGGAACCATAGGAGTGGGAGAGGAGAAGAGAATGCAAATCAGAGGAGATACAAGTGGAAAGGCAGGAGAGAAGTCTTAGTGGGTTCAGGTGCACCTGAGTAATTGCATCAAATAGCAGAGGAAGGCTATGAAAGAATTAAGCCACTGGAGGATAGGCGCATATTAAAGTTAAGTGATGAGAAGGGAGGCACAGCATTGTAGTTGCAGAGAGCAGGAACTATGTAAAGGACACAGAAGGCAGGTAAATTAAAGTGGGCAGATTCCACAGGAAGTGCCCTAGTAAAAAAATCAGGGAAGAACAACCCAAAATACGGTTACACGATTCAAGGTTCCACATTAGGAGCCACCACCCAGGAAAAGGATTTATCCATTATCGTGGATAATACGTTGAAACCCTCTGCTCAGTGTGCAGTGGTGGCCAAGAAAGCAAATAGAATGCTAGGAATCATAAGGAAAGGAATGGAGAATAAAACAAAGGATATTATATTGCCTCTGAATTGTTCAATGGTGCAACTGTCCTTTGACTATTATGTGCAATTCTGGTTGCCATATCTTAAAAAGAATAAGGAGAACTAGAAAAGGTACATAGAAGAGCCACAAAATGATAAAGGGATGGAAGGATACCCCTTTCAGGAAAGGTTTAAATGGTTAGGGTTCTTCAACTGTGAGGCCCTGTTACCCACAAAAAGGCCAATCACTAATTCTCACTAATTTCCTATAATGTCCAGATCCAAAGTCGGCACAGGTGCTATCAGAATCTCTGTTTATTAGGCAACCAATGGACAATACAGGCAATGGAGAAGAGTGCTTCTATTGGGCACTAGGTACCTCCAGAATTTCTCCTCCCCCTTGGTACAATATTCTTGTTACTTATATACATTTTCTTACTTCCGTGTATGTGCACAGCTTCCAAATCTATTTCTCCTTGTATCCTATCTTTTCTTACCATCTGTTTCCTGTTATTTCCTTTCTATCCCCCCCTTGTTCCTGTTTAATACCCATTTAGGTTCCTTCTCTTGTCTGCTCTTGCACTATACCTACCAACCAGGGGCGGCCCAAGGGGGGTGCGGGGCCATGTGCGGAGACTCGGTGCGGGGCCTCATTTGCATAAGGGTCCTCATTTGCATAAATATTTGCATAATGTTACCATACACGAACTTTTAGTAAACATGCCTCTTAATGAGTGTATGAATAAAGAAAGACTAAAAGACTTCTACATTACTATAATCCAGTGCCAACCGCCAGACACATTAGGAACTACTACAAACACTGCCCATTTAGAACCCATAGCAAACCCGCCGTATCCTAACAGCACTACCAGGACTCATAAAGCACCATACCCTAACTATCAAAAGGAAACGCTGCAAATATTAAACCAATACATTTCAGAGAACAACAATACATGACCTACTGGGGAAAGAGAACAAGTGGCAATGTCAAATAGGAATTACATAAACAGAATACCTCAGCTCAGTTACACATGAACAGAACATAAACCATCACCAAACAAGGAATCACAATTTAGAAACAGGAAGACAATAATTAAACTGGGAATCCCAAAAGCCAAACTTGGAATGTACAACACTGTAGAAATAAAACTATACATTAATTTGCTCTTGTACTAAACAAAGCGCAGACGTTAATGATGCACATTTCCCAGAGCTGACATATTCCAATTAATAAATTCAAAATAAAGAGATATTTTTCTACCTTTTGTGCATTTTTTTTCAGCTGCAATTGCTCCAGCCACTTTCTTCTGGTTTCTTCGTGTCTTCCGCTAATTCTTCATCGTCTGCTGTCCATTTGTCTTTTCTTCTCTCTTCTAGTTTTTTTCCATTCTCTCTCTACATCTGCTTTAACATACTAATCTTTCTCCTTTTCCTCTTTCCTCATTCCTATTTCATCCACTCAAATTTTACCCCTCCATCCTCAATCCCCACTTACTCTCCCAATATCCGGACAATTGTAGATTTGTCTTCCCTCCCACACAAAATATTTTTTCCCTCTCCATTTCACTCTCCCAGCTCCATCCCATTCTAATCCTCCCCCAACATCAGCTCCATTCTAGTTCCAGTCCCACCCAGCATCCGCTCCCTTCTAGTCCCCGCATCAGCCCATTTCCAGTCCTAGCCCCCCATAAGCCCATTTCCAGTCCTAGCTCCCCCATCTATTTGCAGTCCCATCCAAGTCCCTCCATCAGCTCATTTCCAATCCCAGCCCCCCATGAGCCCATTTCTAGTCCTTTCCTAGCCCCACCATCAGCCCATGTCAATACCTCGCTCCCCTCCGCTCAGCCCATTTCCAATCCAAGCCCCCCATGAGCCTACTTCCAGTTCTAGCCCCTTCATGAGTCCATTTCAATCCAAACCCCCACCACAGCCCATTTCCAATCTTAGCACCCCCCAACAGCCAATTTCCAGTCCTATTCTAGCCCCTCCATCAGCCCATTTCCTGTCCTAGCCCCCCCCTCACCCATTTCCAGTCCTAGCTCCCTCCCCCTCACAACCCATTTCCATTCCAAGCCCCCGTCCCCATCAGCTATTTGCAGTTCAAGCCCTCCTTCCACTCAGCCCATTTCCAGTCCTAGCCTCCTCATAGCCCATTACTAGTCCTAACCCCCCATCAGCCCATTACGTCCTAAACCCCCATCACCCTATTTCCAGTCCTAGTATTTCCAGTCTTAGCCCCCCTCCCATCGCCTATTCCCTGTCATACCCCCCATCAGCCCATTTCCAGTCTTAGCCCCCCATAGCCCATTACCAGTCCTAACCCCCCCATCACCCTATTTCCAGTCCTAGCCCCCCCATCAGCCTATTTCCAGTCTTAGCCCCCCCCATAGCCAATTACCAGTCCTACCCCCCCCATCAGCCCACTTCCAGTCTTAGCCTCCCCCCCCATGGCCCATTACCAGTCCTAACCCCCCCCCATGGCCCATTACCAGTCTTAACCCTCCCCCCCATCAGCCCATTACCAGTCCTAACCCCCCCCTGGCCCATTACCAGTCCTAACCCCCCCCCATGGCCCATTACCAGTCCTACCCCCCCCCCATCAGCCCACTTCAAGTCTTAGCCCCCCATTTGCCCTTTACCAGTCCTAACCCCCCCCATCAGCCCATTTCCAGTCCTACCCCCCCCCACTTCCAGCCTTAGCCCCCTCCCCATAGTCAATTACCAGTCCTACCCCCCCATCAGCCCATTTCCAGTCTTAGCCCCCCCATCAGCCCATTTCCAGTCCTACCCCCCCACTTCCAGCCTTCGCCCCCTCCCCATAGCCCATTACCAGTCCTAACCCCCCCATCAGCCCACTTAGCCCGCCGATAGGCGATTACCAGTCCTAACCCCCCCCCATCAGCCCATTACCAGTCCTAGCCTCCCCCCCCATGGCCCATTACCAGTCCTAACCCCCCCCAGCCAACTTAGCCCCCCCCCAGCCCACTTAGCCCCCCCCCCATGGCCCATTACCAGTCCTAACCCCCCCCCAGCCCACTTAGCCCCCCCCCCCATTGCCCATTACCAGTCCTAGCCCCCCCCAGCCCACTTAGCCCCCCCCCAGCCCACTTAGCCCCCCCCCATGGCCCATTACCAGTCCTAGCCTCCACCCCCCATGGGCCCTTAGCAGTCCTAACCCACCCCATCAGCCCACATAGCCCCCCCCATAGCCCATTAACAGTCCTAACCCCCCCCCCATCAGCCCACTTCCAGTCTTAGCCTCCCCCCCATGGCCCATTACCAGTCCTAACCACCCCCCCCCTGGCCCATTACCAGTCCTAACCCCCCCCCTGGCCCATTACCTGTCCTCAGCACCCCCCCCCTTCAGCCCACTTCCAGTTTAGCCACCCCCCCATGGCCCATTACCAGTCCTAACCACCCCCCCCCTGGCCCATTACCAGTCCTAACCAGCTCCCCGGCCCATTACCAGTCCTCACCACCCCCCCCCCCATCAGCCCACTTCCATTTTAGCCTCCCCACCCATAGCCCATTACCCGTCCCAACCACCCCCCCCCCCTATCATTCCAAATTAAAATAAAAAAAAAACCAAACTGGCTGCTTCTGCCGCGGCAGCATCAAGAGCTCTGCCGCGGCAGCATCAAGAGCTCTGCCGCGGGGGCCCCCCCCCTGCCCGGCAGAGCCTCCGTGCATCCTCAGCAGCTTTCTTCATGTCCAAAACGCAGGCTTCTTTCAGAGCCGCGAGAGTTTCTTTTCTCGCGGCTCTCTTAATCCCGCGGGGCTGATGGGAAATCCCATCACCCTCGGCGGGATTAACAGAGCCGCGAGAAAGGAAACTCTCGCGGCTCTGAAAGAAGCCCGCGTT
This sequence comes from Ichthyophis bannanicus, assembly GCA_033557465.1. Taxonomy (NCBI): domain Eukaryota; kingdom Metazoa; phylum Chordata; class Amphibia; order Gymnophiona; family Ichthyophiidae; genus Ichthyophis; species Ichthyophis bannanicus. The sequence continues at coordinate 191,153,517 of CM066040.1, forward strand.
TTGGACATGAAGAAAGCTGCTGAGGATGCACGGAGGCTCTGCCGGGCAGGGGGGGGCCCCGCGGCAGAGCTCTTGCTGCTGCCGCGGCAGAAGCAGCCGGTTTGGTTTTTTTTTTTAAAACTTGGGATGCTGAAGAATGTTTTTTGCGCGGGGCCCCCTGAAGCGCGGGGCCCTGTGCAAAAAACATTCTTGCTCAATGGACGGGCCGGCCCTGCATGCACTTTGTAAAGACTCTTGGGGCAGAAGCGAGGCCAAAAGGTAGGACTCTGTACTGATAATGTCTCCCCTGAAACAGGAAACGCAGGAACCTTCTGTGTTTTGCATGGATAAGAATATGCGTCCTTTAGATCTAGAGAACAGAGCCAATCCTGACTGGAAATAGGGGAGAAGAGTACCTAGGGAGATCATCTTGAATTTCTCCCAAAGTAGATACTTATTCAGTTTTCTGAGGTCCAGGATGGGCCTGTTATCCCCCTGTCTTCTTTGGAATGAGGAAGTAAGGAGAATAGAAGCCCAGACCTTGCTGGGAGAGTGGCACCTCCTCTATTGCACCCTGTGAGAGAGGGGAGGTGACCTCCTGCAATAACAGAGTGGTGAGAGGGGGTTGTGAACTGAACTCTCTTGGAGGAGACTGGGGGGGGGGGGGGTAGACTATGGAAGTGAAGTTGGTAACCCTCCCTTACTATGGAGAGAGTCCAGTGTTCTGATGTTACAAGATGCCACCTGTAGGCAAAGTGACATAGTCTTCCGGGAATGCAGATGGGATCTGGAATCTCCAGAGGCAGGACGGCTATGTTCTCCAGAAAGGAGTCAAAGACCCTGAGGAGGTTGGGTCTGCTGAGTTGGCTGAGACCTGGGAGTCTGAGCCTTCCTTTGCTGTTTTGGTTGTTGCTGCCCCTTTTGGGGAGCATGAACGGGACAGTGCACCACAGGGGTGTAAGAAGGATAGTACTTCTTTTTCTTATTGAAAAATGGTTTCTTCAATGTCTTTTTTTTTAGCTGCATTGGCAGTAGATCTAGAAAGTCTATTAAGAGTGGTATTCTCAGATTCTGAGAAGCCTTATCTTGCCAGTCCTTACCAAAAAGGTTTTCACCTGTGCAGGGTATATTACCCAGCTTATCTTGAACCCATTGTTCAAGATCAGAGGCTTGGAGCCAAGCAATCCTGCATGCACCAATGCATATAGCTGAAGTTTTGCTGGTGCATTCAAAACAATCGAAGGTTGCCCTGTTAACATATTTGGAAACATTTTGGGCATGCTTCACCAGGGTGAGATAATCAGCTCTCTTGTCATCAGGGAGAAGAGGAGCCATCAACTCCAAATCCCTAGCCACCTCCCTAAGGAACATACCCATGTAGAGTATGTAGGTACTGATTCTGGCCAATAACATGGAGGCCTGAAAACATCGACAACCAAAAGCATCAAGCGTTCTCGATTCCCTGCCTGGAACGTTTGAGGAATGCATTTTAGCACTTTTAATTTGACGCATTGCCAATTACACCACCATGGAATGGTGTGGTATTTGCGTCTTCTGGAAGCTGAGGCATTCCGATACCCAGTACATTGTATTGAGCCTTTGCGTATGTGGAGAGATGGCTAAAGGTGTCTTCCACATTCGAAGCATAAGGTCGTGAAGTATTCAATGAATAGGGAGAGTAGCAGTTTCCTTTGGGGCTGCAGGGTATTGAAGAATTTTGAGCTCCTCAGCCCTAGGTTCCTTCTCCGAAATCATCGTTATGGACAGGCCCCGAGCAATATCGTGGATAAAGTCTTGGAAAGACATGTCCTCTGGAGGGGACATGCGATATTGTGGGGACAGAGTGGATTCTCTGGGAGAGTTCTCATTTCCCAGATACTGGCCAATTCATCATCCAACGAATCGGAGTCAGAAGACTTGAAGTATCGATGGGCAAGGTGCTCGCGCTCTGCACGTACTTGATACCACTTGAAGACGGCATCTGAAAGTTTCGGTGCCAGAATCTCTGTACCAGAGATGGATTCGAGGGCCGGCATGGGTGGCAGCGTTGTAAGTGGCAAAAAAGTTGATGCAGGCACTTTCGGTACCGTCGTCTGTACCGATGGCTGAGGAATCGTCTGTAGAGGCTTTACCGGTACGGAAGCTGCTAGTAAGGCTGCTAAGCTACACTCAATAGCCAGGATACGTTGATCCATGGAGCTTGCCGATGCTTGGGTATCAGTACTGGAGTTACGGGCCACGATCCTTGAGCATGGCACCAAGAGCTCTCCGGAGGTAGAGGCCTCGGGAGCATCCTGGGACCCCCACTAAGGCTTTGGAGGCAAGGACCTCTCGCCGGGGTTGTTTGGCCAGTGTGTCCCACTCCAGGGCAACGCCTAGGGCATCTCGATGCTTAGAAGGAAATCTACGCTTGGAGGGCTGACTAGTCTTCGATGAAGACCTGGGTTTTGATACCTGAGATCCCTAGGGGAAGATGAAGCTCTCGATGACGTCAATGCTACCGACATTGCATTGGAGGCAAAGAGGATGCCGAGTTTCGTAGCTCTGTTCTGCAGGCCTCTCTTTGTCATCTTCCTACAGAGAGGACATTCAGATGGTTGATGATCCGATCCTAAACATTTTAGACACCAGTCATGGGTGTCCGTGGCTGAAATTGTACTGCAATATTTGGAACAATTCTTAAAACCACTGGCTGGTTTGTCCATTTTGGGGAAAAAAAGGCCTAAGCCTAAGATGGCTTCGATGCGCTCTGAGGGAAGGGTTTCTCCCCTCAGAAAAGTTGTTTTTTTTCTTTTAGAAGAAAGAAAGAAAGTGAGCATAGATGGGGTCGGTACCAGCGTCGACGGGAAAGCAGACGCGACCACAAAAAAAAAGAAAAAAACCCAAATATTCTGCGGTGACAGGAATTGCTTCTTGTCGGCTCCACGGAAAATGAAGAACGGAGGAGGGAGAGCTGGGAAGGCAGCTACACAGGCGCAGTGGGATGCTCCCAAAAGCTTTCCTATTGGACGCTGGGGAGCGTTCCCACACGGGCTCCTTCAGTACCGACATCACCCATATGTGAAGACTACATTAATGCTTGTTCCTGGAGATAAGCTGTTAGTGTAGCTGGGTTTAAAAAAGGTTTGGACATGTTTCTGGAGGAAAGGTCCATAAATCATTATTAAAAAGGACCCAGGGACAAGCAATGTGGAACCTGTGTATCTTTTTTGGGTACTTGTGGCCTGGATTGGCCACTGTTGGAAAGAGGATACTGGGCTTGATGGACCTTGGTCTGACCCAGTAAGGCATTTCTTATGCTCTTATGAGGAGGGGAACTGCTGAGGTGTGCGAGTTGTGATGCACCGCTTAAGCTGAGCCACCAGGGAAGTATCGGAGGAAGTGAACCAAAAGTGGAGGGGAAGGGGCTGTAGAGAAAAGAATATGCAATAGTGATCAGATCAGGGAAGTGGAATAGTGGAAAGAGCAGAAGGAACAAAGGAGAATCATGATGAGATCTAATGCATGTCCGGTGACGTGAGTGGGGCGGCAGATGTGCTGATGGAGGGAGAGATCATTAAGATCAGTAATCTGTGAACTATCATTAAAATCATCTCTAATACCTGAAGATTGGAGGATCGCCAATGTAACACCAATTTTTAAAAAGGGTTCCAGGGGTGATCCGGGAAACTACAGAACGGTGAGCCTGACGTCAGTACCAGGAAAAATGGTAGAAACCATCATAAAGAATAAGATTACTCAGCATGTAGATAGTCACAACCTAATGGGAGACAGCCAACAGGCTTTAGACAAGGAAGATCTTGTCTTACTAATCTGTTATGTTTTTTTGAAGGAGTGAATAAACAGGTGGACAAAGGTGAGTCGGTTGATATTGTGTATCTGGACTTTCAGAAAGCCTTTGACAAGGTCCCTCATCAGAGACTTTTGGCAAAACTAAAGAGTCATGGGATAGGAGGCAGTGTACTATTGTGGATCAGGAACTGGTTAAAAGATAGAAAGCAGAGGGTAGGGCTAAATGGCCAATTTTCCCAATGGAGAAAGGTGAATAGTGGTGTACCCCAGGGATCTGTGCTGGGTCCGCTGTTTTTTGACATATTCATAAATGACCTGGAAAGTGGAATAACGAGTGAGGTTATCAAATTTGCAGATGACACAAAACTATTTAAAGTTGTTAAAACCCAAGAGGATTGTGAAAAATTGCAAGAGGATCTTGATAATTTGGAAGACTGGGCATCAAAATGGCAGATGAAATTTAATGTGGACAAGTGCAAGGTTATGCACCTAGGGAAGAACAACCCAAACTATGGTTACACGATGCAAAGTTCCACATTAGGAACCACCAGAAAGGAAAAAGATTTAGGCGTCATTGTGGATACCATGTTAAAACCCTCGGCCCAGTGTGCAGCGGCGGCAAAGAGAGCAAATAGAATGCTAGGTATGATAAGGAAAGGAATGGAAAATAAAACAAAAGATATTATAATGCCTCTATATAGTTCCATGGTGAGACCGCACCTTGAATGTTGTGTGCAATTCTGGTCGCCGTATCTTAAAAAGGATATAGCGATTTTAGAAAAGGTTCAGAGAAGAGCCACCAAAATGGTAAAGGGGATGGAAGGATACTCCTATGAAGAAAGGCTAAAAGGGTTAGGGCTCTTTAACCTGGAAAAGAGATGGCTGAGGGGGAGATATGATAGAAGTCTATTAATTAATGAACGGAGTGGAACGGGTAAACGTAGATCGATTGTTTACGTTAGCAGAATATAGAAAGACTAGGGGACATGCAATGAAGCTACAGGGTAAACTATTTAAGACTAATAAAAGAAAATATTTTTCACTCAACGTGTAATCAAACTCTGGAATTTGTTACCGGAGGATGTAGTAAAGGCTGTTAGTGTAGCTGGGTTTAAAAAAGGTTTGGACAAGTTCCTGGAGGAAAGGTCCATAAACCATTATTAAGAAGTGACCGAAGATATCAATGCTTGACCCAGTACAAGCATTGTAGAACTTGTTTCTCTTGGGGAAACTGCTAGGTACATGTGACCTAGATTGGCCACTGTTGGAAACAGAATACTGGGCTTGATGGACCTTGGTCTGACCCAGTATGGCATATCTTATGTTCTTATGTTCTAAGAAGAGCAAGGAAGGCTCTGTTCTTAAATCTGGAAGGAGAATCAAGATATAGATTAAAGTCACCAAGTATGAGGGTAGGGGAGAGAGATTTTGGAGAGGGTGAGCAGCAGGACTCCCATAGATGGGGGGGGGGGGGGGGAAGAGTATAAAAGAAGGAAATAGAGAGGAGAGTTGAATCTAACTGGAGTAGAAGGAATTCAGGGTAGTGGAGAGCTGGAGATTAAATTTCATGTATGGGAAGGGCGGAGTGATGAAGGATAGCTCCACCCCCACTGCTATGTTCTGACCGAGAAGTGGAGAATCCTGGGGGGAGACACCGGTTAAGGAGGGAGGTCTTTACCTTCCCACAACCAGGTCTCAGTGATGAACAGGGCATCTAGTGAATGTTGTATAATGAAGCCATGAATAAGAAACATAGAAACATGATGACAGAAAAAGACCACAAGGCCCATCTAGTCTGTCCTTCCATAACAACAACTACAACAGTCCACGTTTTAGCTTTAGAGATCCTCTGTGTTGGTCCCATGCTTTTTTGAATTCAGTTACTGTCCTCATCTCTACCACCTCCACTGGGAGACTATTCCACGGATCCACTACTCTTTCCGTAAAGAAATATTTCCGCATATCACTCCTGAATCTATCTCCCTTCACCCTCATCCCATGTCCCCTCGTAGCAGAACTTGCTTTCAATTGAAAGAGGCTCTCTCCCTGAACATTTATGCCCGGAGGTATTTAAACATCTCAATCATATCACCTCTATCCCGCCTTTCCTCTAAGGTGTACATATTAAGATCCTTAAGTCTGTCCTCATATGCTTTATAATGAAGCCCATTAATCATTTTAGTAGCCACCCTCTGCACCGACTCCATCCTGTTCACATCCTTTTGAAGGTGCAGTCTCCAGAATTGCACACCATACTCCAAATGAGGTCGCACCAAAGACTTATACAGAGGCATTATCACCTCCTTTTTTCTGCTAGCCATTCCTCTCCGTATGCACCCAAGCATCCTTCTAGCTTTTGACGTCGCCTTTTCTACCTGTTTAGCTACTTTAAGATCATCAGACACAACCACGCCTAGGTCCCGCTCTTCTTTAGTGGACAAAAGTACTTCACCTCCTATACTGTATTGCTCCCTTGGATTGCTGCAGCCCAAATGCATGACCTTACATTTTTTAACATTAAATCCCAGCTGCCAAATTCTAGACCATTCTTCAAGCTTAGCTAGATCCCTCCTCATGTTATCTACACCTTCCTGAGTGTCTACTCTATTGCAGATTTTGGTATCATCCGCAAAGAGGCAAACCTTACCCGACAGCCCTTCCGCTATATCACTAACAAAGATGTTAAAAAGAATCGGACCAAGGACAGATCCCTGGGGCACACCACTGGTAACATCCTTCTCCTCAGAGTGAGCTCCATTTACTTGTACTCTTTGTCGCCTCCCACCCAACCAATTTCTAACCCAAGCAGTAACTTTAGGGTCCATCCCTAAGGTGCTCAGTTTGTTTATAAGTCGCCTGTGAGGAACAGTGTCAAAGGCTTTACTGAAATCTAAATACACCACATCTAGAGCTCTCCCTCGGTCCAACTCCCTGGTCACCCAGTCAAAGAAATCAATCAGATTTGTCTGACAAGACCTGCCTCTGGTGAATCCATGCTGCCTCGGATCCTGTAATCCGCCGGACTCCAGAAACCTCACTATTTTCTCTTTCAGCAGCGTTTCCAATAATTTACTCACCACCAAAGTTAAACTAACCGGCCTGTAGTTTTCAACCACATCCTTACTTCCGCTTTTGTGTAAAGGCACCACATGTGCCTCTCTCCAGTCCTTTGGCACCACTCCCGACTCCAATGAGGCATTGAAAAGGTCAGTCAGTGGAGTTGCTAGAACGTCCCCAAGTTCCCTCAGTATTCTAGGGTGTATCCCATCCGGTCCCATCGCTTTGTCTACTTTAAGTTGAGCTAGTTTCTCATGAACACAGTCTTCTGAGAATTGGTCAAGATGTCCCTCGCTTCTGTTCTTATTTGTGGGTGTTTTCTGAGGTCCTGCTCCTGGTTCTTCATCTGTGAACACAGAACAAAAATATTTGTTAAGCAATTCCGCTTTATCCTTATCAGCTTCTACATATTCCCCCCCTGCACCCTTGAGTCTGACAATACCACTTTTGCCCTTCCTCTACTCACTAATATATCTGAAAAATGTCTTATCCCCCCATTTTATTGCATTGGCTATTTCCTCCTCCTTTTGAATCTTTGCCTTCTTGACTACTTTGCTAGCTTCTCTAAGTTTTTCCAAATACAGATGCCTGTCTTCCTCTCTCTGTGATCTCTTGTATTTCATGAAGGCCTCCCTCTTTTTCTTCACTTTTTCAGCTACTTCCTTCGAAAACCATAGCGGTCTCCTGTTCCTTTTACCTTTATTTACCATTTTAACAAAAAGTTTGGTTGCCTTTAAAATACCCCCTTTCAGTTTTGCCCACTGTTTTTCTACATCCCCCAGCTGTTCCCATCCCACTAACGACTCCCTGAGGTATTGGCCCATCTTCGCAAAGTTAGTCTTCCTAAAGTCTAAGATCTTCACCTTGGAATGGATTCTAACAGCCCTAGTCCTAATACTGAACCACACCATCTGGTGATCACTGGATGCAAAATGATCTCCCACTACAACATCAGAAACACTTTCACCATTGGTAAGCACCAAGTCCAGTATGGCCCCTTCACGTGTGGGGTCTGTTACCAATTGCCTGAATAGTTCTCCCTGTAGAGAATCCAGGATCTCCTTACTTCTAGATGATACTGCAGCAGGAATGTGCCAATCAACATCTGGCATATTGAAATCTCCTAGCAGTAGCACTTCCCCTTTCCTAGCAATGCTGCGTATGTCTTCAATTAACTCTCTGTCCACCTCTTCCTCTTGTGAGGGAGGTCTGTATATCACACCAATGCAAATAGATTTCTCTTTCCCTCTTTCTAGTTTAACCCACAATGCCTCCTCTCTCCCTTTTAAGCTCTGTAATTCCAAAGCTTTAATAGTAGTTTTTACATATAGTGCCACTCCTCCTCCCCTTCTTCCTACCCTGTCCTTTCTGAATAAAGTATAGCCAGGGATAGTTACATCCCAGTCATGGTTTTCTGTGAACCATGTTTCTGTAACTGCCACTAAATCCAAGTCAGCCACTCCCACCAAAGCTTCAACTTCAGGGATCTTATTTCCCATGCTACGGGCATTAATACACACTGCTTTCCATATGTTACCCCTGTTACCCATTTCCATAAAGGTATTTAATGTATCACCTACCTGGGGGCTTTCACTTACCTGGGGGCTTTCTTCACCCATCCCCAACGAATCTAGTTTAAAGCCCTCTTCAGTAGATTAGCCAGTCTACTACCAAAGATGCGTTGACCTTTCTTGGACAGATGGATGCCATCTCTGCTCTGCAACCCTTGACTTTGAGCGAAGAAATTTCCCATCAGCCCCTGCGGGCTTAACAGAGACGCAAGGGAGACACTCTCCCTTCGCGCCTCTCAAAGCCTGCATGGAGGGGCTCAGCCGTCGTGGAGGGAGGGAGGGATTCAGCCAGGCAGAGGGGGCCCCGCGGGTCAGTCCATGCTGCCGCTGCCACCGCGGCAGCAGTAGCAGCCAGCGTTTTATTTTTTTTATTAAATTTTACTTTAGGCCGATGGGGGGGGGGGGGTAGGACTGGTCATGGGCGAGGGGGGGGGCTGGGAGTGGAAATGGGCGTGGGGTTAAGACTGGAGGTGGGCTGATGGGGTTAGGACTGGTAATGGGCTGTGGGCTGTTGGGGGGGGTTAGAACTGGTAATGGGCTATGGGGGGGTTAAGACTGGTAATGGGCTGTGGGCTGTTGAGGGGGGGTTAGAACTGGTAATGGGCTATGGGGGGTTTAAGACTGGTAATGGGCTGTGGGCTGATGGGGGGGTTAGAACTGGTAATGGGCTATGGGGGGCTGACTGGAAATGTGTTGATGGGGTTAGGACTGGAAGTGGGCTGTGGGCTGATGGGGGGGGTTAGGACTGGCAATGGGCTATGGGGGGCTGACTGGAAATGGGTTGATGGGGTTAGGACTTGAGGTGGGCTGATGGGGTTAGAACTGGTAATGGGCTGTGGGCTGATGGGGGGGGTTAGGACTGGCAATGGGCTCTGGGGGGCTGACTGGAAATGGGTTGATGGGGTTAGGACTTGAGGTGGGCTGATGGGGTTAAGACTGGTAATGGGCTGTGGGCTGATGGGGGGGGTTGGTTAGGACACGCAAATGGAGAATGGGTTGATGGGGTTAGGACTGGAAGTGGGCTGTGGGCTGATGGGGGGGTAGGACTGGCAATGGGCTATGGGGGGCTGACTGGAAATGGGTTGATGGGGTTAGGACTTGAGGTGGGCTGATGGGGTTAGGACTGGTAATGGGCTGTGGGCTGATGGGGGGGGGTTAGGACTGGCAATGGGCTATGGGGGGCTGACTGGAAATGGGTTGATGGGGTTAGGACTGGTAATGGGTTATAGGGGGGCTTAAACTGAAAATGGGGTGATGGGGGTTAGGACTGTAAGTGGGCTGATGGGGGGGCTAGGACTGGTATTGGGTTGGGGGGTTGCTAGGACTGGAAATGGGCTGATGGGTGGCTAGGACTGGATGCAGGGACTAGAAGGGAATGGATGCTGGGTGAGGCTGGAACTAGAAGGGAGCTGATGTTGGGGGAGGATTAGAATGGGATGGGGCTGGAAGAGTAAAATGGAGAAGGGAAAAAATATTTTGTGTGGGAGGGATAAAAAATCTACAATTGGCCGGGTATTGGGAGAGTAAGTGGGGATTGAGGATGGAGGGGTAAAATTTGAGTGGATGAAATAGGAATGAGGAAAGAGCAAAAGGAGAAAGATTAGTATGTTAAAGCAGATGTAGAGAGAGAATGGAAAAAAACTAGAAGAGAGAAGAAAGGACAAATGGACAGCAGACGATGGAGAGTTAGCAGAAGACACGAAGAAACCAGAAGAAAGTGGCTGGAGCAATTGCAGCTGAAAAAAATGCACAAAAGGTAGAAAAATATCTCTTTATTTTGAATTTATTAATTGGAATACGTCAGCTCTGGTAAATGTGCATCATTAACGTCTGCGCTTTGTTTAGTACAAGAGCAAATTAATGTATAGTTTTATTTCTACAGTGTTGTACATTCCAAGTTTGGATTTTGGGATTCCCAGTTTAATTATTGTCTTCCTGTTTCTAAATTGTGATTACTTGTTTGGTGATAGTCTATGTTCTGCATGTGTAACTGAGCTGAGGTGTTCTGTTTATATAATTCCTATTTGACATTGCCACTTGTTCTCTTTCCCCAGTAGGTCATGTATTGTTATTCCCTGAAATGTATTGATTTAATATTTGCAGTGTTGCCTTTTGATTGGTAGAGTATGGTGCTTTGTGAGTCCTGGTAGTGCTGTTAGGATACGGCGGGTTTGCTATGGGTTCTAAATGGGCAGTGTTTGTAGTAGTTCCTAATGTGTCTGGCAGTTGGCACTGGATTATAGTAATGTAGAAATCTTTTAGTCTTTCTTTATCCATACACTCATTAAGAGGCACGTTTACTAAAAGTATATGGTAACATTATGCAAATATTTATGCAAATGAGGCCCCTTATGCAAATGAGGCCCCGCACCCCCCTTGGGCCGCCCCTGCTGGGGTCTCACAATTTTTGTTGGCGTAGGGCCTCACTCAAGGTAAATCCGGCCCTGCACCCACCCATGACCCACATTAGTACTCCTTTCTTAATTTGCCCTTAACATCAACATCCCCCTCCTAGCATCCCCAACCCCAAGAATGCATCATCCCTCACTCCCCACTAGGCCAGTAGCGGTGGTCTGCTTCATTACATTTTCCCAAGCGGCAGCAGTAATCTGATCACAGTGGAGCTTGATGCATGGCCCACACAGCTCTGTGCAATCTGTCACATCGAAATCTTGGATGTGGCAAGTCTTGTTGATGAGCTCCAGATTTTGATTCTTCCACCTTGCTGCTCCTTATGCCTGGAACAAACTACCTGAGTCTTTGCATCAGGCTTCATCTCTGGGCCTTTTCAAATCCAAGCTGAAAATTCACCTCTTCGAGGCTGCTTTTGGATCCTGATCCACTTAGTCGATGTGTTTCCTTACCATTCCCCTAGATATGTCTTTGTTTCCGCTGTTGTATTGTTTGTCTTGACAAGACTGTAAGTTCTGATAAGCAGGGACCATCTTCTACATGTGTCTGTACAGCACTGCATACGCCTTTTAGCACTATACAAATGCAGCTGGCGGGGTTTCAAAAGTGCAAGATTAAAGCTTGCACAGAGCCATATGGGCCATGCATCAGGATCTGCTATGGTCAGATTCCTGCTGCCATTTAGGAGAGTAGAATAGAGAAGACCACCGTTGCTAGCCCGATGGCGAGAAGGGGATGATGTGTTCTCTGGGTCAGGGGGGATGCTTGTGTTTGGGGTAGTGCAAAATAGAGCAATATCTTCAGTTAGTCGGGCTTGGGGATACTCTCCAGCAACAGAATTCTCTCTGTAGACACAGGAGGGGCCTGTGCCTCACCTTAGCTACATCCCTGGTTTAGGTGGGGGAGGGGGCATACACATGTTTGTTTGAAAGCATGCGCACATAAACATTCATACAGACAAAAGTCTATCCAGTCGGCTGGACCCTCAACAATAGGTGCTATGCTGAACAAAACACACCTAAACATGCATTATGCAAATGTCAAACAGTCTAAGGAACAACTTTGCTTCATTCGTGAAAACATCTGGTAAAATAGGGCTGTGTAAAGAGGAGCCAGCTTTTCAAAATGAATGAGACTGCTTGAACATCACACTAACTGCTTGCCTTGGTTTTTGTTATCTTCTATGGCAAAAAGAAAGCAAGAAAAATTATAGACATAGCTGGTGAGCCAATTTTTAAATGTTTTAGAGCAGAGCAAGGAGATCTTGTGGTCCAAAGAAGAAATGGGTAAGCATTTGAAAATCATGCCAGTCTCCTCTCCTTCAACCCCAAGTCATCCCTAATGGTCTCTTTCCCTTCTCTTCTCCAGCCCATAGACACCACATTATCTTCTGCCTCCAACCTGCTCAAGTCGCACCATGCTACAGGTTTCCTCAAGCCATTCAGCACTCCTCTCTCCCCTTCTTAGCCTTTCCACACATTCCTCCTTTTGCTTCTTCTAATCTTTTTTTTTCTCCATTCCCTTCCTTATTCTTTTCTCTTCATCCCCTTCATATCCTCTTTTCTGTTTTTAAATGTTCATTCTCCCACCTAAGTGAAGTTCGAATTTCATATTTAGATGCCGTCGGTTTAATACCTCTCTACTTGCGCACTCTCACATCCTAATCTGCTTTGGTGCCCTCCTATTTCCCCACACCCATCATTCCCTATTCAGGGGAGGAAGGAGTGGCTCAGTGGTTGGGACAGGTTACCTCAGGCCGGAGGGCCAGGGGTTCAATTCCCACATGGGGACAAGCAACCTCAGGCCAGAGGGACTGGGGTCTCTAGTCCCATGGCCACTCCTTGTGGCCTCGGGCAAGCCACTTAACCCTCCATTGCCTCAGGTACACTTAGATTGTGAGCCCTTCAGGGACAAGGGAATAAAAAAAAAAAGTACCTGTTAATTTACATTTAAACCGCACTGATTCTAAAGAGCATGGTATAAAAAATAAATAAAAATAAATTTAGCTTCCCTCCCCTGCAAGCTCAGCTCATCCACCCCTCACTGCTTTTCTTTCTGAGCAGACTACACTCCTTCAGCTTGGCTTATTTCAGAATTTGTGATTCATCCTACCAAAAGAGGTTTGGATCACCTCTTTGTCCTGCCCTCCCAAAGACCAGATACATCTCTTTGGGACCCTCTCTATCTTCCCATCCCCTGCAGCACTTCTGCTACTCACAGATTACCGGCTAGCAGAAGTCCCATGCACTGCTGCCTGCATACCTGAAGCCCTAGCAACTCCCCAGCCATGAGGCTGCAGCTGAATGTGGTGCTTCCTACCTTAAGCCTGGAAATTCAGAGATCACATGTTGACGGGGGAAGCCAGACATGCACAGTATACTTACACTGAGCCAGCTGGTCTGACTACCTGATACAGCTCCGGTGACCTAAGGGAATGGAAAGTGTGGGAAGCCAGTAAGAGTGCTACAGGGTTCTGCTGAGAGTGAGGAAGACATCCAGGATTTGGAGGCTCCGCTAGAAGGGAAAGAGAATCAAAAGTAGGAAACACATCTAGTTTGAGGAGCAGTGCACTTCTGCCCATCTCAAATTTCTCCCATGCTTTTCTGTGACCTCGTCCTGCTGCTGTGCTGCTTCTTTGGACCCATACATTTATTTAGATCTAGCTCACCTTTTTTCATTGGTCGCATAGAATGAGTTCTATTCAGGTACAGTAGATATTTCCCTATCTGTAGAAAGATTGTCATTTAAGGGCTAGATTACTTCAATGTGCTACGAGATTAGCACATGCTAATGCCATTAGTGTGCATTATTAGTAAATAGGTCCCATTGCATTAAATTGTACCTGCAGTAATATTAATGCCTTGCAGTGATTTCTAGTCCTAAATTTGTACCCCATATCATGTCCATAAAGGACTGCCACAGTTGCTGTATCAAGTGCCTCAGTACGGATCACGATGACTCCACTTGCCCGCTCTGTCTGCAGATGTCGAGCAAAAGCTGGAGGAACTGTGAAAAGCAGCGGGGGGAGCTTTTCGGCTTGAAGGCCTCTGCTACAGTGCCGGCATCAAGTCTGGAATCACTGCCCTCGGAGACTGTGTCTGATGACTTGGCATTGCGTGCAAATGCTCGGTCTGAGCCCCGAGGTCATGGAGCCTTGGACCGGGGGTTGTCCTCAGAGGACCTCCTTTGTGGGTCCAAGACATCATTTAAGTCGGTCCAATCCTGGAGCTGGGGGTAAGAACTCCCATACCTGGCCTCAGAGTCCTTGACCCGATGCCGAGGGCGATGGCCAGGAGCAGCCCTCAAAGCTGTCCCAGCGGGAGGAGACTCCCACCGCATTGAGGGATTGGGCTTGGTCCTCTGACACGATCACCACTGATGATTCCCCTTTGAGGGGACCGACTTCAGGCTCAATGCCTTAGAGACCCGAACTGGTCACTGCTGAGCCTAACGAGGCCCGATGCCCAGAGCCTCCAGGTCATCGGTGCCGACAACAGGACCCTTCACCGCAAGGACCTCCCCAGAGAACATCCAGCCTGTGCTGGAACAATTCGCTCACTTGGAGCTGCGTCGGTCGGTCTCCCGCTCGAGGTGCAACTCGCCACAGAGCACCTTGGGGTCAGCACTTTGGGCACCTCGCTCTCCCTCGGCACTGGTAGCTCATCGCCTCTAGGTCTCGTCCAGCTCCGAGTTGGGCTGGGAGACAGAGGAGTTGCCTGACACCATGTTTTTCAGGGATGTCCCCTCTAAACCATCTCCCCCTCAGGAGCACCGGAGATCCCCACCTGAGGACCTCATGTTTCTCGACTTTGTCCAGGAAATGTCGAAGGTCCTGGCCTTGATGGCAGAACCATAGGATGAGCCTCATGCTGAGGACATGTAGATCCTCCAGTATGAGGCCCCTCCAAGGGAGGCACTGACGGTGCTGATTTTCCCCATCCTGAAGCGCTTGCTGTTCAAATTGTGGGAGAACCTAGTGACAGTGCCAATAGTGAGCTGGTGACTCAATTCCCAGTATCAAGTTGGCAAGAGCCTGGGCTTTACAAAGACACAGCTGCCTCACAACTCCATGGTGGTGGAGTCGGCCATGCGTCAAATAAAGAATCAGAAGACTCACTCCTTGGTGAACCCTGGTAGGGAGGCTTGCACCATGTGCTACTAGGGCTTGATGCTCGCGGCCCACATCCAGGCTTACCAGCTATACATGGGCACGTATCTGAGGGAGCTGGCAAAGGAGCTTGTCAGGCTCTCAGTTGGACTGGCAGGTGAATCTCTTGAGTGCTTCTGGACTCTCGTCTTCTCGTTCAAGGAATGCTCCAAATTCCAGACTCAAGCGGCCTATGATGGTTTCGAGTCCGTGGCTGGTGTGGCTGCAATGGGCATTAGTGCTCACTGCCTGGCTTGGATACAGTCCTCTGACTTGGAGCAATGGGTATAGGACAAACTGGCCGATGTCCCCTGCCGAGGAGAGAACCTCTTTGGCAAACCCATGACTGACAAGGCAGCAGAGTTGGAGTCAGAGTTTATGACCAGGACTAGACTGTCCCGAAAGACCGCTGACCCTTCCTGCCAGAAGGCTTTGGGGGAAAAGCCCTTCCACCCGAAGACGAAAAAGGCTTAGAGAAAATACGCCCAATTTCTGCCTATCAGACTTCCCAACAGGGTCAGCTGGCCAAGGGCCAGGGGCACAGCCCCCATAAGCAGAAAGCCCCAAGCCCCAAACAGTACCCCAATGGCAGCCTGGGGGAGACTTTTGACTCCTTGAGCATTTCCCCCTGAGGACCAGGGCCTAAGACACACAGGAGGATTTCTGGTTTACTTCGCTCACCTCTGGCCGGTTACCTTCTGCACTTTGACCAGACGCCGCCTCCTTTCCAGGGGAACTTCCCATGACCTCCCTGCACAGAGAGCCCCTGCAGAAGGAACTAGAGTCCCTGCTCGATGATTGAGCAGTAGAGCCAGTCCCTCGGCTCCTCTGGGGTACCGGGTTCTACTCCTGGTACTTCCTCATCCCTAAAAAACAGGGGACGTTCGGCCCATTCTGGATATGCGGGACTGAAATCACTTTCTGAACAAGGAGAAGTTTAAGATTCTATCCCTTGGAATATTGCTGCCCTACCTCCAGTGGGGAGATTGGCTATGCTCCTTGGATTTCAAAGATGCCTATACCCACATCCTGATCCATCCCTAGCACCATCCATAACTCCACTTCATCATTGGAGGCTGCCACTACCAGTACTGTTTACTCCCCTTAAGGCACTTCTTGGCCCCCCGCCCCCCGGGTGTTCACCAAGAGCCTGGCAGTAATGGTCACTCACCTCTGCTTGTTTGGGAGTCTTTGTCATCCCCTATCTGGATGATTGGCTCCTGAAGGCCAGCTCGCCAGAAGAGGTATGTCACGTGGCCTACTGCACTATCAGGGCGCTGCAGCATCTGGGGTTCGTGATCAACCTCCTAAAGTCACATCTGCTACTGACCCAATACTTGGAGTTCATAGGAGCTATTCTGGGCTCCACCCAGGCCAGGGCACAGCATCTGATGACCCTAGCAAAAGAGGTGCAGGGTTACTTATCGGTGTCCTCCCGTCTGCTGCTGCACCTATTGGGGCACATGGCCTCGACAGTCCATGTAACCCCGCAGAACCAACTACGGATGCGAAAGGCCCAGTGGACCCTCAGCTCTCAATCGACTCAGGCCATTCAGCGCTCCTTGCTGTCCTTTATGGTTCACCTTTTGGACTGACTTCCTGCTTGTTCCTGGAGAAAGCGTAATTACTCACCTGTAACAGATGTTCTCCAGGGACATCAGGAATCAGTCCTCACAACCTTCCCTCTTCCCTGTGGAGTTGTTTTTTCTTTTTTATGCTTGATTAAGCTATGTAAGTGTGGAGGAGTAGCCTAGTGGTTACAGCAACTGCCTAGTACCCAGAAGATCAAGGGTTTGATTCCCACTGGTGCTCCTTGGGCAAGTCACTTTATCCTCTATTGCCTTGGAAGAAAAGGCCTGGCAATTTACTTCCAGTGATACATTGCCAAGAAAACACAGAGTAGTCAACGCTGACTTGACAGCACTAAAAAAAAAAAAAAAAGATATGTAGTCATACTGAGGTAAGATGGCACCTTTGGGCGGGAAGGTGACCATGCATGTGCCATCTAACGCCTGAAAGCTTTCTTTGAAAGCTGGGGAGTGAATCTGTGTGGACTCCATCAATGCTGACGTCACCCATATGTAAGGAATGATTCCTGCTGTCCCTGGAGAACACCTGTTAAAGGTGAGTAACTATGCTATTCCTTCAATTGTATGTTGTTAAAAGCTATTTCAAGCTTTCAGTTAGCAACATTTACGTTTGTTACTGGCTGATACCAGTTATTTAAAATAGTCTTCTGAAAACTTTTTCCTTTGAATAAATCTTAAATTATATCACTTAAAGAACTGTCTGACACCTTTATTATAAGAGTCTAACACTTCGCTCTTCTACACAGATTGGTTTTGACAGATTTTTTTTTTTTAATATATATTTAACTTTATGGGTGAATGTCCTAGTTCTGCTCTGCACGCTT
Organism: Ichthyophis bannanicus; assembly: GCA_033557465.1. NCBI lineage: Eukaryota > Metazoa > Chordata > Amphibia > Gymnophiona > Ichthyophiidae > Ichthyophis > Ichthyophis bannanicus. Next base: position 191,170,888 of record CM066040.1, read on the forward strand.
GTCGAAGGATGGATTTTTGTGGATGCAGAATATATGTTCAAGAACCATAACTCAATTTATAACAAAATAAAATTAGTTATAATTTGGTGTTATAAACTGCACTGTGGTTCTCGCTTTTTCTTGGTGTGCAAGCATCTTGCATTTCCTTTGTTTTTTGCAGAATATATATTTACATTAACACTATGCTCTTCCAATGTGCAGTTCCAGAGGAGTTATGTTGGGGTTGCCCAACTCCTTGTTTTTGTGGCACATTTAGTGGCATATTTATTAAGCTCCACGCTGGTAACACATGGGTGAGCTGCGTAACCAATGCGGGCCTGTAGGCTAACTGCAGGAGGGGGCAGGTACATCCCCCTGCAGTTAGTGCATTAGTTGCACCCATGCTGCTTGCACCGAGCCATTATGCTAGTTTCTGTCGACAGTGCAGATGCCTTCGTGTGAGAGTTCTCTCTCTCGCCTCACTCTGGAGGACAGTATAATTTTGGGAAAGAAGTTCTGAAAATCTGGGAGTAAAGGAAAAGGCATGGATCTTACTCCCTGGTCCGGCCAGAAAGTGGCCATGTTATTCTTGCTTTTCTCTCGTTCCAGCTTCACTTTCTACTGGCAGTCATGTAGTCAATGTACTAGCAGTAGGAAGTGAAGCTAGAGCGAGAGAAAGCCTGAGTAACAGAGGCTTGATCAAGAAATGAAACATCCTGTGATCCAGCAAGGGGAAGGCAAGGGCAACCAATTTTGTGACCCTCATTGGAGCTCTGGGAGCTGTTCAAATGATGATAGATCAGGGGCCCTAAATGTTGATGATCTTTTGCAATGTCGGTTGGCTGTTTAAGGATGTGACTTTCACGCTTGGGAATCTGCGGAAGTCTGTTTGTGTTATGAAAGCATGGTACAGTAAAAGATTTTAGGGAAAAATAGCCATCAGATTGCTTTAACATATATTATGGGCACTAATGTTTGGGCTTCCCAGTCCAATTTATTAAATAGTGAATTGCCTGGGCACAGCAAACCTTCTGAAATGCTAGCATATGAATAATATATTCAGAGTATATTTTCTTATTTTACAGCAGTCTAATGATATGCTTGTATATTGTTGGCCTATTTTACTAATTATTCTTCATATTGCTATAACTTGTAACCTACTGATTTGTCATTGAAACCTATTTAACACATGGTTTAAATTAGCAGTATATTAATGTCACTGTCTTCCTACTGTGACAGATATGTTGTGACTATTCTTTGCATCAACATTATACCAGTTTTGCTTAGTTTCTAGAAGTACATTGACTGCATGGCTATCATGTTTATTCCTACATTCTGTAAAAAATCTTTTTCCTGCATATTTTATCAGTGAGTAAAATATTTCCGAGCTGTCTGTACCGCTGAATGTTTTTCTTTTGATCCATATGTGAAATATAACATACTCTTGGATTATCACAGCCTGTTCTTATGATGCTAAGTATTTACTGTTTTGTTTTGTTTTTTAAAGTGCTGTCAAGTCAATGCTGACTCTTGGTGACCCAGCAGCCCTTCCTTGGGTTTTCTTGACAAGGTATGACCAGAAGTAGATTGCCAGGCCTTTTCTTCCGAGGCCTACCAGATGCTGCCAATTCCATTTGGGGAGGGAGGCGGGCAGTGGCAGTATTTCCAAAAGCGGCAGCAAAAAAGCCTCCGCTTTTGGAAATACTGCCACTGCGGCTGCCCGCCTCTCCCTCCCAAGATGGAATCAGGGCAGCTGGGGTTTTTGCCTAGGGCGGCAGAAACCCTTGGGCTGGCCCTGGCAGCTGGCATTAATAATGAGGGAGGGGGCACTGATCTATAGATTGCAGGGAGGCGCCACAAACCCTAGCACCGGCCCTTGGCACAGGATTGTTTCATCAGCTGCTGCCAAAGACATTATTTGGTAGACCAGAGGAGATAAGAACATAAAATATGCCATACTGGGTCAGACCATGGTCCATCAAGCCCAGTATCCCGTTTCCAACAATGACCAGTCTAGACCACAAGTACCTAGCAGCTTCCTCAAAGGACACAGGTTCCACAATGCTTGTATTGGGGCAAGCAGTGGATTTCCCGGGTCCCCTTTAATAATGATTTATGGATCTTTCCTCCAGGAACTTGTCCATACCTTTTTTTAAACCCAGCTACATTAACAGTTTTTACAGTAACGAATTTCAGAGTTTGATTACATCTTGAGTGAAAAAAGTATTTTCTCTTATTAGTCTTAAATAGATTAACACTGTAGCTTTATTGCATGTCCCCTAGTCTTTCTATATTTTGATGGTGTAAACAATCAATCTACGTTTACCCGTTCCACTCCATTCATTAATTTATAGCCCTCTATCATATCTCACCTCAGCCGTTTCTTTTCCAGGTTAAAGAGCCCTAACCTTTTTAGCCTCTCCTCATAGGGGTATCCTTCCATCCCCTTTACCATTTTGGTGGCTCTTCTCTTTACCTTTTCTAATAACGCTATATCCTTTTTAAGATACAGCGATCAGAATTGCACACAATATTCAAGGTGTAGTTGCACCATGGAATGATACAGAGGCATTATAATATCCTTTGTTTTATTTTCCATTCCTTTCCTTATGATACCTAGCATTCTATTTGCTCTCTTGGCTGCCGCTGCACACTGGGCGGGGGGTTTCAACATGTTATTCACAATGACACCTAAATCTTTTTCCTGGGTGGTGGTTCCTAATATGGTACCTATGTGCCTCAGGTCAGCTGTCATGCATGACGAACTGACTCTACTAAGGATACACCTAGCTGCCATGCATAAAGAAGTGACACTACTGAGGGAGGAAATAGCTGCAATGAAACGCACCTCTTCTAGTATACAAACTGAACAAAGTCCACCACCGCTCCCACAAAGAATCAAACACCCCAGGAACAAATGGATCACAGTGTGTTCTGGTAGATTGCGACCTGTAACGCAGAGACATCCTATACATCAAGAGATATCCCTGCATAATGTCTTCTCTGCCTTGGCGAATGAGGATGCCCAATCCAAAGAAACTGAAGGGCCCTTAAATGAGTCAGACAATGCCCAATTTCCTGCTAAAGCACCAAATATGAAGAAAACCTCACCAGACAGAAAACTACAACTACTTGGAGAATTCCATCATCAGAGGCACCAACTTGGTAACACAGTTCAAAGGAGAGAAGATAGTCATGTGCCTACCAGCCTCGACAGCCAGCAGGAATACAAACCAAATTGTTGAAGTACTTAGCACAAAAAGTGAACAAACTTGATGTTGTTATCCACTTGGGCACAAATGACCTGGCTAGAAACAGTGCCTCTACAGTCCAAAAAGACTTCTAATCTCTGGGAGAGAAACTCAAGCCCATTGTGAACACTGTTGCATTCTCAGAGGTTCTGCCTGTTCTTGGTAAGGGGACAAAAAGGCTGCACCGCATTAACAGCTTTAATACATGGCTCCAGACCTGGTGCAAACAAGAAGGATTCCAATTTATTGGTGACTGGGGAAACAGGTGGATCGACAAGAGTACGGTGCTGATGGACTACATCTCTCTGTCACAGGGAAAAGAATCTTAAGTGAAAAATTCAGGCACTATGTGGATATGTATTTAAACTAGGAAAAGTGGGTGACGGATGTGGAAGGTCAAGACCGGCACGCCATCCCCTGCAAAAGCAGAATATCATCAGAAACAGCCACACTTTTAAACCACACATCACAAACAAGTGGGAAGATGTGGGCAGAACAAAATCAATGCAAAATACACACAAGCCAGGTAAATGCTGGAAAGCAATGAGCAGAAATGCTCGAAGCTTAGCCAACAAATTTCTGGACCTGGAAACCCTAATGGTGGAAATGGATTTGGACATTGTGGCCATTACAGAAACATGGTTCAATGAATCGCATGATTGGGATGTGGCCATAGCTGGCTATAATCTATTCAGAAGAGACAGAGAAAATGGAAGGGGAGGAAGAGTGGCCTTGTATGTCAGAGGCAATTTTAAAGCTACTGAAATGCATGGGGAAAAGAAGAAGCGCTCTGGATTGTGTTGGAAAGAGGAGATGGCACTGTCATCCATACTGCTGTAATCTACAGACCTCCGACTCAAATTGAAGAGATAGATAACGATTTGATTAAAGATATTGCCAAGATAGCCACAAAGGGGGACATAATCATTTTGGGTGACTGTAATCTTCCTGATGTGGATTGGATTACTCCTTCTGCATATCTGGAAAGCAGCAAAAAAATTGTAGATGCTCTCCAGGATGCATCACTTAGACAAATGGTCATGGAGCCAACCAGGGAAAGCTCAACGCTGGATTTAGTGCTCACCAATGGTGATAGTGTGTCAAATGTCTGTGTGAGTACCCCTGTGAGCAACAGCAATCATTACACAGTGTGGTTTGAGATAAAAGCCAGGGTACAGGCCAAACCTAGCAAGCTCAAAGTCCTAAACTTCAAAAACACTGACTTCAATAAAATGGCCAAGTACCTAAAGGAGGAGATGACAGGGTGGAAGGAGATAAAGGAAGTGGAATTGCAATGGGATAAACTAAAGGTGGCAATAAAAGAGGCAACAGACAAATATGTTAAAAAAGTAAACAAAAACAAGAGGAGAAGGAAACCTATTTGTTTTTCCAAAGACGTGGCTGCTCAAATAAAGGCAAAAAACACAGCTTTTGCAAAATTCAAAAGCCTGCAAACAGAAGAACACAGAAATGAATACAGGATCAAACTCAAAGAGTCAAAAAGAGAAATAAGGATAGCAAAATCAAAGGCAGAGGAAAAGATGGCTAAAGATGTTAAGGGTGGCGACAAAACTTTCTTCAGGTATATTCGGGAAAGGAAGAAGATCAGAGTTGGAATTGCAGGACTCAGAAGTGCTGGGAAAAGACTCGTGGAAAGTGACATAGAAAAAGCGAAATTGCTAAACAAATACTTCTGCTCTGTTTTTACTAAAGAAAATCCTGGAGATGGACCAGCTGGGACTCTCAAATATAAAAATGGGAACGAAGTAGATACCACACCATTCACAGAAGATGAGGTGTTGGAACAACTTGCTAAACTGAAAGTGGGCAAAGCCATGGGACCGGATGGGTTACATCCCAGGATACTGAAAGAGCTCAGAGAAGTTCTATCAGGGCCATTAAAGGATGTATTCAAAAGATCCTTGGAAACAGGAGAGGTTCCTCAGGACTGGAGAATGGCTGATGTCGTACCTCTACACAGAAGTGGTGACAGGGGAGAAGTGTCAAACTACAGGCCTGTGAGCCTTACCTCGGTGGCGGGAAAAGTAATGGAGGCACTCCTGAAAGAGCGAATAGTGAACTTTCTCAAAACCAACAGGTTGCAAGATCCGAGGCAACATGGTTTTACTGAAGGATGGTCTTGCCAAACAAATCTGATTGAGTTCTTTGACTGGGTGACCAAGGAACTAGATCAGGGGCATGCGATGGATGTCATCTACCTTGATTTCAGCAAAGCCTTTGATACTGTTCCTCATAGGAGGCTTGTCAAACTCAGTAGCTTGGGGATGGGTAACAAGATAGTAAACTGGATTAGAAATTGGTTGACTGACAGACGACAAAGGGTGATGGTACATGGAGCTCACTCGGATGAGGGGAAGGTGATTAGCGGGGTGCCCCAGGGTTCAGTCCTGGGCCCGGCACTGTTCAATGTATTTGTGAGTGATATTGCTGAAGGACTGAATGGAAAAGTCTATCTTTTTGCAGATGACACAAAAATTTGCAACAGAATGGACTCTCCCGAGGGAGTTGATAAGATGAGGAAAGATCTACAAAAGCTGGAAGAATGGTCAAATGCTTGACAATTATGATTTAATGTGAAAAAGTGCAGTGTCATGCACTTAGGTAGCAGAAATCCAAGGGAAATGTACGTGGTGGGGGCGAGAGGTTGGTGTGCATGGTTCAGGAAAAAGACCTTGGTGTGATTATCTCTGATGATCTCAAGGTGGCAAAACAGTGCGACAAGGCGGTGACAAAAGCCAGGAGGATGTTGGGCTGCATACAAAGAGAGATTACCAGCAGAAAGGAAAAGGTACTTATGCCACTGTACAGGTCGCTGGTGAGGCCTCACCTGGAATACTGTGTTCAGTTTTGGAGACCATATCTTGCAAAAGATGTAAAAAGACTGGAAAGTGTGCAGAGGAAGGCGACCAAAATGATTTGGAGCCTGCATAAGAAACCTTATGAGAAGACACTTGAAGACCTAACTATGTACACTTTGGAGGAGAGGAGGGATAGGGGAGATACGATTCAGACCTTTAAATACTTAAAGAGGAAGGATGAACTAACAAACCTCTTCCAAAGACGGGGAAGCTGCAAAACTAGAGGGCATAACATGAAGCTGCAAGGTGGAAAATCGAAAGGCAATGTCAGGAAATATTTTTTCACTGAAATGGTGGTGGATGCTTGGAATGCTCTCCCGATGGAAGTGGTGGGGGCAAACACGGTGACGGAATTCAAAACAGCATGGGACAAGCACAACGGATCCCTTTACAGCAACAGGATAAAAACAAAATAAACTGAACCATCTAACTTCTCAACAAATAGGGGTGTCCTACATGGAGTGGTGGGTCCACCCCTAAACTAGGACATGGGGAGGGGTGACCTGCACAGAGCGTCAGGTGCACCTACTTTTGCCATATTGCTGGGCAGACTGGATGGACCATGCTGGTCTTTATCTGCCGTCATTTACTATGTTATTATGTACCTTGCATCATATAACCATAGTTTGGGGGGTTCTTACCTAGGTACATAACTTTGCACTTGTCCACATTAAATTCATCTACCATTTGAACATCCAGTCTTCCAATTTATTAAGGTCCTCTTGCAATTTTTACAATCCTCTTGGGTTTTAACAACTTTGAATAATTTTGTGTCATCTGCAAATTTGAGTACCTCACTTGTTTATTCCTATTTCTAGGTAATTTATGAATATGTTAAAAAGCAGTGGACCCAGACCAGATTCCTGGCGTACTGCACTATTCACCTTCCTCCATTGGGAAAACTGGCCATTAAGCCTTATGCTCTGCTTTCTATCTTTTAACCAGTTCCTGATCCACAATAGTATACTGCCTCCTATCCCATGACTTTTTAATTTTGCCGAGTCTCTCATGAGGGACCTTGTCAAAGGCTTTCTGAAAATCCAGATACACTGTATCAAATCGACTCACCTTTGTCTACCTGTTTATTCACACCTTCAAAAAAAAAAACGTAACAGATTAGTAAGACAAGACCTTACTTGGCTAAAGCCCTGTTAGCTGTCTCCCATCAAGCCATGACTTTCTACATGTTCAGTAATTTTGTTTTTTATAATGGTTTCTACCATTTTTCCCGGTACTGACATCAGGCTCTCCAATCTGTAGTTTCACGGATCACTCCTGGAACCCTCTTTAAAAATTGGTGTTACATTGGCCCTCCTCCTCCATTCTTCAGGTATTACAGGTGATTTTAATGATAGTTCACAGTTTACTAAGAGCAGGTCTGCAATCTCATATTTCAGTTCTTTCAACCATCCGGTCCAGGTGGAGGATAAGCTGGCTGAGTGATTGCCACCACAGTGTGGAATGCTCTTCAGAGCAGCTCTGCAGGGCTGGATCAAGAGAAGAGTACTGCCACACACTAGCTGTGGGTACAGTGGAGCAATTTAGTGGGCAGTTGGTGGTGTGCTCTTCCTTGCCCCAGCCCCTCCTTCCCTCCCCTTCATACTTTTTATTTAGTTTCTTCCATTACCCCATTTTTGTTTTTTTCATGAAAGGTGTTAGGGCCTGCCTGTTGCTTAATTCTAAACCCTATTAGGCTGTACATTAGATAGCCAGCCTTGGGGTCACACCTTGGCTAAGTGATAGCAACACAGAAGTCATCCTTGCCTGGGTTCTGGTACCCTCTCCCTTCCCTTTATGGCCCCATTAATGACTCATTTTTTACTCCCCTTGTTCCCACCCCATTTCCCATTAAAAATGACTTCTACAGTTAAGGCTCTGAGGAGCAGGTCACAGAATAGTGGAGCAGAGGCACAGGCAACACTTTCCCCTCCCCGTTAGCTTTCAAATTTTCTGTTCTTTTTTATTTTGATTTTTTTCTTACTGACTGCACTAGGAATCTGGCTGTCAGTTTGCATGTCGTATTAGTCTTGCCCATGTAGGTGATTGCCCCCCTCCCCTTCATGAGAAGAGAGACTGAAGAGGATGTTTACTGCCCCGAAGAGTTCCAGTGACATGGCACAAAAGGGTTTAACGAGTCATCGGATGGGTCTCCTGTGCTGGCTTGTATCCAGCTCTGCTTGTCTTTGTTGCTACCTGCTTAATTGCCTGCTATACAGTCAGTTCCTGGTTCCTACTTAATACCTGTTTATTTGCTTATAACCGGCTTGTCTTCTGCTTGCTGTCCTGGTTCCTGTTCCATGTGCGGCTTCTGCTCCATGAATGCACTGCTTCACCCTGCCTGGGCCTAACTTCCGTACCTCGCTCTGGCCCAGGTCCTGCTTTATAGCTAAGTCCACACTTAGATCAGTCACAAGAATGGTGCTTGGGAGTGTACGAAAGCTACTGTGCCTGAATTCAAGAGCCCACGAACAAGAAGAAATTGAAAACAAATATGCTATGAACATCTCTCCAAATAATTGCAGACATCAAAGAAAACACGCAATTCTTGCCAGCCATGCAGGCGGAAACCAGCAAAATGGATGCATGTTTCACTTTTGAAAAATGTTAATTGCATTAAAATATAGGAAAATACTCTACACTTGCCTCAGAATTATAATCCATTTGATAGTATGGTAATAGTTAGAGATGAAATATAAAGCTGACTTGTAGTTTGCCATCTAAACCCTGTCCAAGCGAAGACTGGCATTCTTGTTCTCTTCAGTGCTGCTCTTGGTGTGAGTGGTTTGTTTCTTGACTGGCGCAACCTCGTTACTGGTTAGAGGAGACTCACATGGCGCTGGGACTCCCGACTGCCTCCAGTTAGAAGGTATTTATTTATAGCATTTTCCTAGCTGTGTACAATTGTTGCTTTTTCATTTGCCTGAAAATGATTTTTCAGAATCAAAACACTCATCAAAGATCACGTTTAATGGAATGTAATGACATAGCAGAAGCTCATTAAGAGGTGGATTCCTTCCTCCATGAATAGAGGCAGTGTGAACTTCCTAAAGTCATTCTGTTTTCCTCTTTGGCTTTCCGCTTGTTTTACAGTAATTTTTTTTATGAATGTAATGACTTGTGAAAGAAGTAGTTGAACAGTTTTGTAAACTCAAATACTCCCTGTTAATGGTAACAGAGAAAATGACGAGCAGACGAGAACCACAAGGCCCATTCTTGATCTAATACCACCGAGTCTTTGCAGTCTCGGGCCCTGACATCCTCGCATCTAAGAATCCTTTCTGCTTTCTTGCATTCTGTGATAAGGAACAGCCTCCTAAGTGAAGACAGTATCTTCCATCGCTCCCTCCAGAACTGTTTCCTTATGTTAATCCTGGATCCTACCCCCTTGGAGCTTCATTTCCTTCCCCTTGTATTAGAATTTCCTTTTTGATGTTAAATGCTTCTTGTGCATTAATGATTTGTTTATTGTTTATGCAGGGTTTTATATACCACCTTTCATAAAATCAAAGCAGTTTTCAACATATTCAAACAAAAAATCAGTTAAAACAAAAAAAATAAAATAAAATCAATAGCAACCAAAGAGCAGGTACAGTGTAGCATCACTTCGAGAATGCCTCCCCCACCACCGAACCATCCTATTAGTCCAGAAAAGAAAGAAATGGGTTTTCAGTCCAGTCTTAAACTTAATTTGTAATGTGAATCTTCTTTTTTTTAACAGGTCCCTTTGGAAGTCCCTTCCCTCCACACTTTGCCAAGAACAGTCTTACATAAGCTTAAGTCACTTCTAAAAACCCACCTTTTTAGTGCCACCTAGGACCTTCCTCCTCCTTCATAACCCCGCTTTTTTGTCAAAGTTATTTTCTCTTCTTTCCGTTACTCTGGTATGGTTGTTTGCTTTCCTGTCCAAAGTTGTAGTTCCTCTTCTGTTTCTGGCTATGGCCTCTTTTTGTTTTACATTATTGTAAACCGCCCTGATGGTTCCCAAAGTTGTGGTAAATCAAGATAAAGGTAGGGAGTCCCAAAGGGAGGGTGCCAAATAGAAAAAGCAGTATGGCGAGATACCTGCAATCTTATTGCGGAGGGAAGGGGAACTGTTAACAAATTCTCCTTCTGAGACCTAAGTGTTCTAGTGGGTAAATTAAGGTATAGGTAAATCAAACCTTTAAGGTAATTCTCCCCCCACCCCCTCCCACATACACAAATTTCGATCCTTTTCATAGGCGCCAGCTCTGTGGTTGCTTCAAAATGCCCAGTATTTTCCCCCTGTATGTCCCTATTTCAAGAGCTGAAAGCAGGGTCACAGAGGAAGGCAGGAAGGAAGCACTTGTGCCACCTCCCACTGCAGCCTATTAGCTGGCTAAAGAATGTGTGATCAGTGGGCGGCAGGGGGGTCAGAGTTGCGGCAGCATAGGACAGGACAGCCTCCTACCTTTGGTGTGCCGTGGGGGTGGGTGGGTAGGGAATGAAGAAATGACAGAGGGACAGGGGAAGAGAAGGAAGGGCTGAGAGAAGGACAATGAGGGGAGTGAGAAAAGCACTGAGAGAGGGCTTAGGAGAGGAACTGATGGTGGCTTGGGTGAAAGGAAAGGGTAATTGCAAAAGGGGGTACTATTTGAGAGATATAATATTGCTGTGAGGATCCGGGAGAGTTTCTGAAAGAAGGAATTCTGTCTGCAAGAGGAGGAAAACTTAAGGGAGAGGGATAGCAAGGAGGATTGCTGATGGGACTGTGGGTTAGAGAGAAGATTAGACACAAGATGTGAGCACTGAAAGAGAAGGGCTTGGGTTGCGAGGGGAGAAAGTTGCAAAGAGAAGGGGACATACACTTCCTGAAAGAGAAGGGCACGAGGGGAGAAAGTTGCAGAGAGAAGGGGACATACGCTTCCTGAAAGAGAAGGGCATGAGGGGAGAAAGTTGCAGAGAGAAGGGGACATACGCTTCCTGAAAGAGAAGGGCACGAGGGGAGAAAGTTGCAGAGAGAAGGGGACATACGCTTCCTGAAAGAGAAGGGCACGAGGGGAGAAAGTTGCAGAGAGAAGGGGACATACGCTTCCTGAAAGAGAAGGGCACGAGGGGAGAAAGTTGCAGAGAGAAGGGGACATACGCTTCCTGAAAGAGAAGGGCACGAGGGGAGAAAGTTGCAGAGAGAAGGGGACATACGCTTCCTGAAAGAGAAGGGCACGAGGGGAGAAAGTTGCAGAGAGAAGGGGACATACGCTTCCTGAAAGAGAAGGGCATGGGCTATGAGGGGAAAATGTTGCTGAGAAGAAGGGGTTTGCTGAAAGGCTAAGAAGCTGAGAGAGGAGACTTGAGCAAGCTGCATTCTTCTTTAACTTGCCTTCTCTCTGGAATGCTCTTCTTCAACCCTCCTTCATGCGGAATCCTCTTTTAAAAACCCCCCTGTTGTCCTTTACATTCTGAAAATCATAGGCACTATTCAGTTGACCTGCCTGGGGCAGACAGACAGCTCCTCTCCCTAATTACTCTATCTATTCCTTACCCCTTGTCTATCCTGTCCACAACTTTGGAGTTCCTTTTATCTGATCAAGAACATAAGAACCTAAGATATGCCATACTGGGTCAGATCATGCCCAGTATCCTGTTTCCAAAAGCGGCCAGTCCAGGTCACATGTACCTGTCAAGTTCCCAAAAAGGTACACAGATTCTATGTTGCTTCTCCCAGGGTAAAAAATGGATTTCCCTGGTCCTCTTTAATAATGGTTTATGGACCCTTGCTCCAGGAACTTGTCCAAACCTCTTTTAAACCCAGCTACACTAACAGCTTTTACTACATCCTCCGATAACTAATTCCAGAGTTTGATTACACCTTGAATGAAAAAATATTTTCTCTGATTAGTCTTAAATATGCTACATTGTAGCTTCATTGAGTTTTCCCTTACTCTTTCTACTTTTTGAAGAAGTAAATAACCGATCTATGTTTATCCATTCCACTCCATTCATTATTTTATAGACCTCTATCATATCTCCCCTCAGCCGTCTTTTTCCCAAGTTGAAGAGCCCTAACCTTTTAAGCCTTTCCACCATTTTGGTGGTCGTCTCTGTATCTTTTCTAATTCTGCTATATCCTTTTTAAGATGCGGGGACCAGAACTGCACACAATATTCAAGGTGCAGTCGCACCATGGAACGATACAGAGGCGTTATAATATCCTTTGTTTTATTCCCCATTCATTTCCTTATGATTCCTAGCATTCTACTTGCTTTCTTGGCCGCCACTGCACATTGGGTGGAGGGTTTCAATGCATTATCACGATGATGCCTAAATCCTTTTCCTGGGTAGTGGTTCCTAATGTGGAACCTTGCATTGTGTAACCATAGTTTTGGTGATTGTTCCCTAAGTGCATAACTTTGCACTTATCCACATTAAATTTAATCTGCCATTTAGATGCCCATTCTCCCAATTTTTCAAGGTCCTCTTGCAATTTTTCACAGTCCTCTTGTGTTTTAACAACTTTGAGTAATTTTGTGTCATCTGCAAATCTGATCATCTCACTCGTTATTTCCATTTTCAGGTCATTTATGAATATGTTAAAAAGCGGCTACCTCAGCAAAGAACCCTGGGGTACCTCAATATTCACCTTTCTCCATTGAGAAAACTAGCTATTTAGCCCTATTTTCTATCTTTTAACCAGTTCCTGATTGACAATAGTACACTGCCTCTTATCCCATGACTTGTTAATTTCCCAAAGTGTCTCTCATAAGGGACCTTGTCAAAGGCTTTCTGACAATCCAGATACACTGTATCAACTGGCTCACCTTTATTAGTGAAACAAGACTTTCCTTGGCTAAATCCATGCTAGTCATAGTTTAATGGAAGAAAGGGTATCTACATATTCAGTAATTTTATTCTTTATGATAAAAGGCTCTGCCAGGAAATTTGGAAGACAACATCATGACCAACTGACTGGAAAGGTTCTGTGTTTATACCAATACTAAAGAAAGATGATCCAACTGACTGTGGAAATTATCACACAATCGCTCTGATCCCACATTCCAATATGATTCTACTGAAGATTATTTAGCAGAGACTGCAACCATACCTGGAACGAGAACTGCCTGAAGTGCAAGCAGGATTCAGGAAAGGGCGAGGAACGAGAGACATCATCGTGGATGTGAGATGGATCCTTGAAAAGACTAAAGAATACCAAAAGAATATGTATATGTATTTTAAGCCTTTGTGTAAACCATGAGAAATTCTGGGCCTTATTAAGAAGTTTGGGTATACCAGAACACCTGTTCTCTTGCACAATCTTTATATTGATTAAGAAGCAACAGTTTGAACGGAACAAGGAGAAACAGAATGGGTTAAAATCAGCAAAGATGTACGACAAAGCTGCATACTTCCCTCTATCTGTTTAATTGATAAGCAGAACAAATCATCAGAGAAGCAGGACTGTATGAAGACAACAGAGGTGTGAAGATTGGTGGGAGACTCATCAACAACCTTCACTATGCTGATGATACCACATTACTGGCTGAAAGTGAAGACGATCTGAAACATTTGCTTCTCAAGATCAAGGAATATTTATTTATTTAGCTGTATTTATAGTCTTAAAATGGGCCTGCACCTTAAGGTAAAGAAGACAAAGAGCCTGACAACTGGCAAAATGAATAAGTTCATCATTGATGGAGAAGAAATTGAAATAGTAGACAATTTTAACCTACTTGGATCAACTATCAATAAAGAAAACAACAAGCAGTCAAGAAATCTGACGACGCATTGCCTTTGGCAGAATGGCTATGAAGGACCTAGACAAGATTCTCAAGAGCAGAGATGTCTCTCTCCATACAGAGTTTCAACTCATTCAAGCTATGGTATTTTCAATAACATCATATGGATGCGAAAGTTGGACAGTGAAAAAGTTAGATATGAAGAAAATTGATGCCTTTGAATTATGGTGCTCGCGATGAATACTGCGTAAACCATGAATGCCCGAAGAACAAACCAGTCAGTACTAGAGGAGGTCAAACATAAGCTTTCTTTAGAAGCTCAGATGACAAAACTTCAACTTTCATACTTTGGACACATCATGCGAAGAGAGAGATCATTAGAGAAAGAGAGACATCATGCTTGGCAAGGTAGAAGATCAACACAAAAGAAGGTAGCCAGCAATGAGATGGATCAATACAATAACAGCAGCTATGGGTGCCACTCTGTCAACAATGAACCGCCTGACTGAAGGACAACTATCCAGAGCATCATCATGAGTCGACACCGACTTGACGGCACTTAATAACAGCAACATGATGGCTTCTACCATTTTGTACTGATGTCAGACTCACTGGTCTGTAGTTTCCTGCATCAACCCTTTTTAAAAATTGGCATTACATTGCTCTCTCTCGAATCTTCAGGTACTACAGATGATTTTAATTATAGTTCACAGATTACTGCTAGTAGGTCTGCAGTCTCATATTTAAGTTCTTTCAGTGCTCTGGGATGTATACCTTCCAGACCAGGTGATTTGCTACTCTTTTAGTTTATTAAATAGCTGTATTACAACATCCCGGCTTATTGAGATTTGTTTCAATTCTTCTTATATATCGCCTGTAAATACTATTTCAAGCATGGGCAACTTCCCTACATCATCTTCAGTAAGGACTGAAGCAAAAAATTCATTCAGTCTCTCCACTATGGCCTTGTCCTCCCTTAAGCACCCCTTTTACCCCTCTATCATCTAATGGTCCAGCTGACTCTCTTACAGGCTTTTTCCTACAAATGTACTTGAAAAGTTTTTTATTTATTTTTGCTTCCATGGCAAGCTGTTTTTCAAATTCTTGTTTTGCCTGCCTTATCAATACCTTGCATCTAACTTGCTAGTTCTTAATGTTGTTTGCCATTTTTGTCATTTGGCTTCTTTTTCCATTTCCGGAACAATGCTTTTTCAGTTACAACAGCCTCTCTGACGTCACCTTTAAACCATGCTGGCAGTCATTTTGCCTTCCTTCTACTTTTCTTAAAGCATGGCTTCTAAGATAGTATTTTTAAATAACGCCCATGCTTGATGCAAATCTTTAACCTTTGCAGCTGCTCCTTTTTATTTTTTTTTCTTAACTACTTTCCTCATTTTATCATAGTCTCCCTTTTGAAAATCAAAAGCTAGTGCTGTGAATTTTCTTGCTGTCCTCCCTCTATTTATTATATCAAATGCGACCAAGTTATGATCGCTATTGCCAAGTGGCCCCAACATCGTTCTCTTGTGCCAGATCCTATGTTCCACTAAGGACTAGGTCTAAAATAACTTCCTCTCGTGTTGGTTCATGAACCAGCTGCTCCATGAAGCAGTCATTTATTTCATCTAGAAACTTTACCTCCGTAGCATGTACTGCTGTGACACTGACCCAGTCAATACCGGGGTAATTGAAATCACCCATTATTATTGTGTTATAACTTTTTGTTAGCTTTCCTGATTTCTTTTAGCAGTTCATCATCCATCTGTTCATTCTGGTCAAATGGATGGTAGTACACCCCCACTGCTATTGCTGTCCCCTTTTTACATGGAATTTCTATCCATAGAGATTCCACAGTGTATTTAGTTTCCTCTAAACTTTTATCTTGTGTGACTCCATGCTCTCTCTAACATACAGTGCAACTCCTCCACCAATGTGATCCACCCTATCATTGCGATATAATTTGTACCTAAGTATCACAGTGTCTCATTAGTTGTCCTCCTTCCACCAGGTCTCTGAGATGCCAGTTGTATCTAACCTTTCATTTAGTGCTAGATACTCCCATTTTATTTGTTAGACTTCTAGCATTTGCATACAGGCATTTCAGAGATTGTATTTTGTTCATATTAACAATCTGGTTATCAGTTGATGGGGTAATTTGCAGTGTTTTGACTCTATTGGCTCTTACTTAAAGGCATCTGGGTTGCTTTTACTGTTCCTTTATGGGAACCTCTTTGTTGGGATGCCCTAACTTCCTTGTTTTGCTAGTATTCTTCAAGGGTACTTCATTCCGAACCATGCACTCTTGGCGAATGTCTGCTTTCCCCTAACTTGTAGTTTAAAAACTGCTTTATCTCCTTTTTAAAGGTTAAAGCCAGCAGCCTGATTCCACCCCGGTTAAGGTGGAGCACATTCTTTCAGAAAAACCCCTCCTCTTCCTAGTTCCTAACAAATCCAAAACCCTCTACCTTGCACCATTGTCTCATCTATAAATTGAGACTCTAGAGCTCTGCCTGCCTCTTGGGTCCTATGCGTGGAATGGGAAGCATTTCTGAAAATGCTACCCTGCAAGTTCTGGATTTCAACTTCCTACCTAAAAGCCTAAATTTGGCTATCAGAACATCCCTCCTACACTTTCCTATGTTATTGGTACCATCATGTACCAAGACAACAGGCTACTCCTCAGCACTGTCTAAAACCTTATCTAGATAGCGTGCAAGGCTGCTACCTTTTCACCAGGCAGGCAGGTTACCAGGCGATCCTCACATCCAGCAGCCACCCAGCTATTTACATGCTTAATGATTGAATTGCCAACTATACTGGCCTTCTCTCATGGGCACATGGCTCTGGAGAAACCTCCTCATTGTGAGAGAGTTTTAAATCACCTGGAAGACAGGTCCTAGCTGCAGGATCATTTCCTGCCACACCAAGGTTATGCTCTCCTGTCATGTGACCTTTCTCCTCATGGCATCAGAAAGACTGCCAGACTGAAGGTGGGACTTCACTACTATGTCCCTGTAGTTCTCATTTATATATCTCTCTGTCTGCCTCAGCTCTTCCTATATCTGCTACTCTAGCCTATAGTGATTGAACTCGTTCCCTGAGAGCAAAGAGCTTTTTGCACCTAGTACACATGTTGTGGTAGGCAAAGGCCTATGATCCACGCTGCTTGAACTAGGCAGGCAGGCCTAAGCAGCTTGACCTGTAAGTAAAGCCTGTGGTTAGGCCCAGAGGAGTGAACCCCCCCCCCCCCACCCAATGCTGCTTTCATAGAATCGAAACTTAACTAAGCATAACCAAGCATAGCTAAGCAGAATCGAAACTTACAAAAGATAGAAAAACAAGCTTTAAATTGGTACTGATAAGAGTGTGAAAACTTTTGTGAACTAATTAATTCTGCTGAGAGAAGGGTTACAGTGCCCTGCTTTCCCACATGTTCTAGTCAGCTAAGTGACCTTTGAGGAGAATTGTATCAAGAGTCTAAGAACTGTCCATTGTAATGGGGACTGTAAGGGGGGCAAGCAGGTGCTGAGCCCAGACCAAGGTCCTCATTGGATGACTACGTAGTGGTACTGGGACCAATAGATGGGGAAGAAGGGGTTACCGGGACCAATGAGAAGTTTGCCTATGTACAGAATGGAGAAGAAAGGTATAAAAGTTGTTGTTTTGCTAGAAACCAGGGCTCAGCCATTTTGAATGTGATTCTGCTTGAGTCTTGTGCACAATAAATGATTTGGACTTTCTGAACAGACTCCTGGTATTATTGGATTGTTTGCGCTCTGCCACTACATATTCTTGGTGCGTTGGCCGGGAACGTGTGGTGAGTAGAGGGTATACGAGCTGATATACCACGACTTTCCGCCTCTATAGGTTTGGTCCTGCCGGGCTCGTGCCTCTCCGACGTGGGCTCGCTCCCAGGCGCCACCGGTCCAGTTGCATCGGAGGGAGTTGGGCCAGGCCTCGGCGGGTGCTGGACCCGGATGGAGCCAACACCTCGAACTCGTGAGGGGAGTCCGAGGTCCAACTCATGCGCTTGCTCGGGAACGGGGACCGGATCTGGTGAGTATAGTTTTTGGTATGTCTAGACAGATGAGTCAGAACTGCAGTTTGTAACTTGGAACTAGTAACTGGCCACTTGGAACTTAGAACTTGGAATTTTGGTAAGAGAGCTTGATCACCTCTCAAGACGGTCCGATTAACCTTGCATAGTGTATTCGCGGGGTGAAACTACCGTCTTCTTGGAACTTGGAAAAAGCCGGCATAACTTGTATAACTTTGGTATAGCCTAGTCAGAATAGACAGGATTGGGCTTGTGGGGAGTACGTTGCTAGCATGATTGTGTGAATGAAGTGTGGTTGAGAGGTCTGGTGACACAGACCAAGCGAAGGCGGACTCCTGAGTAACGCAGTTCCTGGCCGGGCGACCGCGTCCAGGTCGTAAAAAGGAGGAAGCGACCGTCGTCTTGTCTTGTTTTTGTTTCCCTTGAATGTTTCTAGGGCCGTGAGGACCCCTTACCCACGGTCCGCCCTCCTTTTCCCTTCTGTCTGTTGTTGCGCGCACACATCGATATGGGAGGGGCGGGATCTACTGTGCACACTCCATTAGAATGTATGATTAAGTATTTTAATAAAGGATATTCAGGAGATTATGGGGTGAAAATGACTGCGTCACGATTGCAACTCTTGTGTACTAGGGAGTGGCCCACCTTAGACCCCCATGTGGCCCCGAGATGGAACATTTAACATAGGAATTATTAAGTCAGTTCATCGGAAGGTGCGAGCAGCGCACCCCGACCAGTATCCCTATATAGATTCCTGGTTAAGTATTTGTGAAAGCCCGCCCCCTTGGGCCCGGCGCTGTTATGAAGAACAGTGCAGAATAATGGTAGCGCTGACAGAACAGACACAGAAGACAGGGATAGAGAAGCCTGTTTATGTTGATCCTGAATCCCCGGAAGTTGTAACTAGACCGCCCCAAGCTCAGCGCCCAGTAAGAGTACCACCGCATCCCGCGGCAGGCCCCCGGGACCGGCGGGATCCACCCCCTGCCCAGCCAGAAGCTCATCTAGATGAGCCGCCCCCTGAAGAGGTTGATTCGCCCGAGGTTGAGGAAAATCTTGAATCGTCAGAGCAGGAAGAAGAAGAAACGTCTTCCCAGACCGAGACTGACAGTGTAAAATCAGCTGTCAGCGCAAGTACATCTGTAGCAAGCGAAAGTTCCCAAGTCAAACAAAAGTTGAGAAAGAGACCCCCCACTAAGAAATTATTGCCACTGCGGCAGGTCCCGGGAATGCCCGTAACGAACGAAGAGAACCAGATAGTAGCGGGACCCACGAGTCTAGTTTATGTGCCCTTCTCCACCACTGATTTGTTGAATTGGAAAATGCATTATGCTTCCTATACTGATAAGCCCCAAGAATTAACAGAAGTAATGAATACAATTATGCAAACCCACCAGCCTACTTGGGCAGATTGCCGTCAACTCCTGTCCACTCTATTTACTACTGAGGAGCGGACGAGAATTATGCGAGCAGCTGTAAATTGGCTAGCAGAAAACCCCCTAGTAGCGGGAGGAGAAGGAATAGATAACCGCGAAGCAGCAAAGAAAGAGTTTCCCAATGAAGATCCTCGGTGGGATCCGAATACCGATGAAGGATCCAGATCCCTAGCTCGGTTTCGCCAAGGCCTTATGCAAGGTCTGCGAAAGGGGGGTCAGAAAGCCATGAGCCATGAACCAAGGTAGCCGAAGTTATCCAGGGCGTAGATGAAAGCCCAGCAGTGTTCTATGAGAGACTAGCCGAAGCATATAGAATGTATACTCCCTATGACCCAGCTGCACCCGGAAGCCTTTGCATGGTGAACGCCGCTTTTGTCAGCCAGTCCCAACCAGATATTAGACGCAAGTTACAGAAATTAGAAGGGTTTGCGGGCATGAATACGTCACAGCTAATGGAAGTCGCTCAGAAAGTGTTTGTGAACCATGATAATGAAAGACAGAAAGAAAGTGAGCGTAAAATGAAGAAGAAAGCCGATTTTTTGGCTGCCGCTTTAGTTGAACAGAAACGGGGAGGTTTCCCTAATCGAAGGAGCAGAGGAAGAGGAAGGGGCCGAGGAGATAGCCGGCCCCTGCTAGGCGTGAATCAATGCGCTTATTGCAAGGAAGAAGGACATTGGAGGAATGCATGCCCGCAACTCGAAGGCACCTCGCATGAAGAAGAAGAAAATGCCCCTCGGAGAGAGAGGGAGAGAGGCCGATCACAGAATCGCAGAGGGACAAATCGAGCACATTTCCAACGGGAAAGAGGGGAGGCCATAGAGGCAGTTGCAGCCGCAACGGACTATGATTTAGATGAAACAGATTAGGACAGACCGGGCTCTGAATTCGTTTTAGGTTCCCAGGAGCCTATGGTCTGCTTAAAAATAGGGAACCAATTCATGGACTTTATGGTTGACACTGGAGCAGAACATTCTGTAGTAGATAAGCAAATAGCTCCTTTGTCCACAAGAGCAGTCACAATTATGGGAGCAACTGGTGCCAAAGCCACCAAGTCTTTTTTGAAAGACTGTGTATGTGAATTAGGAGGACAGCAAATAGCACACCAATTCCTTTATATGCCTGAGTGCCCTGTGCCGCTACTGGGACAAGATATGCTAGCCAAACTGCAGGCCCAAATATCCTTTACTGAGAAAGGAGAAATGCAAATGGCTATAAATTCAAAACCTGCAGGACTAATGGTGCTTACTGTTCCCCGAGAAGAAGAGTGGAGATATTACAGTACTAAACCAGTTCCTGATACCAATTTCAGCATGCCAGCCAACATTATGGCTCCTCCTGGAGTATGGGCAGAAGGTAACCCACCAGGTCTAGCCAAACACATAGCCCCAGTGATTGTGACCCTTAAGCCTGGAGCAGCACCAGTACATGTTAAACAATACCCACTCCCAAGACCAGCCATTGAGGGCATCCATCGTCATTTATTAAGATTACTGGAGTATGGCCTTCTCAAAGTATGTCAATCACCTTGGAATACACCTCTCCTGCCAGTTAAGAAGCCTGGGACAGGTGATTACCACCCGGTGCAAGATTTGAGGAGAGTGAATGAAGCAGTTAAAACCATACATCCAGTTGTGCCAAATCCTTATACACTCTTAGGACTGATACCTGCTGAAGCTACCCACTTTACTGTCCTGGATTTAAAAGATGCTTTTTTCTGCGTAAGATTAGCCCCAATTAGCCAATTGTTGTTTGCCTTTGAATGGCAGGACCCTGTCTCAGGGAGACGGGGCCAACTTACTTGGACACGATTGCCTCAAGGATTCAAGAACTCACCCACTATCTTCAGTGCAGCACTGAACCAAGATCTTTCCAGCTATCCTGTAACCCCTGGAACACGAGTGCTTCTCCAGTATGTGGATGATCTGTTGATAGCTACCACATCGGAGAGTGAATGTGTACAAGCCACAAATGACCTTTTACAACTACTGGATAAAGCTGGATACAAAGTTTCCAGAGCAAAAGCACAGCTATGCCAAACAGAAGTAAAGTACCTGGGATTCTGGCTGACCAAAGGAAGCCGGCAATTAGGACCAAAAAGAAAAGAAGCTGTGTGCAGTATCCAAACCCCAACCACCAGGAGACAAGTCAGAGCCTTCCTGGGAGCAGCAGAATACTGCCGAATATGGATACCCAACTTTGCTCAGATTGCTAAACCACTATATGAAGCCACCAAAGGAGAAGAGAGGTCACCGCTAGAGTGGGGACCCGATCAAGATAACGCTTTCAAAACTTTGAAGGAAGCGTTAATGTCATCACCAGCATTTGGACTACCAGATGTCCAGAAGCCTTTTCATTTCTTTGTACATGAAATGCAAGGGAATGCTCTGGGAATGTTAACCCAGACCTTAGGACATTGGGAGCGACCCGTAGCATACTTATCAAAACAATTGGACACTGTAGCCAAAGGATGGCCACCATGTTTGAGAGCTGTGGCAGCCACAGCATTGTTAGTGAGTGAAGCAGACAAACTCACGTTGGGACAGAACCTGCGTGTGACAGTACCCCATGCAGTACTTGCCCTTATGGAACAAAAAGGAAATCACTGGTTCACCAATTCTCGAATGCTGAAGTACCAGAGCATGTTATGCGAAAATCCTCGGATACAACTGGAAGTGAGCCATGCCCTAAATCCAGCTACATTGATACCAATTAGCAAAGATCCACCAGAGCATGACTGTATGGAGGTCATGGACACTGTGTTTTCAAGTCGACCTGATCTAACTGACGTACCTATAGAAAACCCTGACCAGACTTATTTCGTGGATGGAAGCAGTCTCATCATCAATGGACAACGTTGTGCCGGGTATGCAGTGGTCACCCGGGAGAAAGTCATTGAATCATCAGCTCTTGCCTCAGGAACATCAGCACAGAAAGCAGAATTGATAGCGCTAACAAGGGCACTAGTATTAGGTGCTGGACTTCAGTTGAACGTATATACAGACTCAAAGTACGCTTTCACAACTTTACATGCTCATGGAGCTCTGTATAAAGAACGAGGACTCATTACCTCGGGAGGCAAATCAATTAAGTACGGCCCAGAAATATTAATGTTACTGGATGCGGTCTGGGCCCCAAAACAAGTCGCTGTAATGCACTGCCGAGGACACCAAACAGGGAAAGGAGAAGTTGCCCAAGGAAACAGATTTGCTGATGCCTCAGCACGCAAAGCAGCCATGACAGGCCAAATTTCATCACAAGTGACACCAGTACAAGCAGTATTGTTTCCTGTACCCCTTAACCTATGGACACCACGATATACCACAAGGGAATTGGACTATTATTGTACAGTAGAAAAGGGGATACTGAAAGATGGATGGATCGAGTTACCACCAGCAGAGAGCAACCAACCTCCGGGACGAATAGTCATCCCTGAATCATTGGGACCAGCCTTTGTAAAGGCCTTTCATCAAGCTACGCATTATGGGAAAAATGCCATGGAAAAAGCATTGAGACCCCAATTTTGCATTGCACTGTTGGGAGCCTTGTCAGCTTCAGTAGCTCGCCAGTGCGTAACTTGTGCGAAGAACAATGCCAAGCAGGGTCCTATACCACCACCCCGAGCTCAGTCAGGTGGTGTAGTCCCTATGCACAACCTACAAGTAGACTTTACTGAAATGCCAAAAGCCCATGGATATCGCTATTTGTTAGTCTTAGTCTGTACCTTCACTGGGTGGGTGGAAGCTTTCCCCACCAGGACTGAAAAAGCCAGAGAAGTTACCAAGGTATTGTTGAGAGAGATCATTCCCCGATATGGAATTCCTGCAGTAATAGGGTCGGACAATGGGCCCTCATTTGTGTCCCAAATTACCCAACAGTTAGCAAGTGCCCTACAGATACAGTGGAAGTTACACACTGCATACAGACCCCAAAGTTCAGGGAAAGTTGAGCGAATGAATCGCACTCTAAAATCCCAGCTGTCCAAGTTGTGTCAGGAGACTCACCTGAAGTGGCCCCAGGTTCTCCCAATAGCTTTACTTAGAATACGTTCAGCCCCTGTGAAATCATCAAGATTTTCTCCCTTTGAAGTCATGTATGGTAGGCCCCCACCAATAGTACAGGGGGTCAAAGGGAGTTTGACACAAATTGGCTCAGAGATAACCAGACAAGAACTCCTAGCTCTTAGTTCTGTTCTGCAGACTCTCCATACGTGGGTACAGGACCAGTTATCCATCAACTTGACGGAATCCTTGCATCCCTACAAGCCTGGTACCTCGGTGTGGATCAAAGATTGGAAGAAGACACCGCTGGAACCACATTGGAAGGGACCGTACACCGTCATCCTGTCTACACCAACAGCTGTCAAGGTCGCAGAAATCGAATCTTGGATCCATCATAGCAGAGTCAAGCCAGCAGCAGTTCCAGAACCATATCAGTGGACAGCAGTGCAGCATCCTGATATTCCCTTGCGGCTCACCCTGAGGCAGCAACCGGTGGCCTAGCACCCTACTCAGGCCACCCAAAAACTACCGTACTTCACAGTAGACAAGTCTTTCGAAGAGGATTGCTGTTTCCAATACAGCAAAGACATTTGTTTTCTTCATCGAATAACTGTGCCTCCACAGACTTTCTTTGAGCCAACTACAGTTGGTAGGTTGGCATTCAGCGGAAACTTGAGGATCTTCAATCAACATTGACACCCGTTGAATTGCTTCATTAGCAAACGGGTTAGCATTGTGTCAAGGAACAACGGACGTCGAGGTCAAGATCTTCTAGCGGAGACTCAGAAGGACTACAATCAACATGCATCTTTGTTTCTATTTTGTTCTGGTTGCCTGCCTGGGGAGCTTTGAACTTACTCTTGCTTTACCCCCATGCACTGCCTGCATTACTTCCACTCGGACTGGAATGAAAGTAACTCAGACTTTGCTTTATCATTCTTACTATACCTGTACTGGTACAGTAAGCCGATGTATATATAACACCACTGAACTGAACATTTGCACCAAGGGTAATACCAAAGTTTGTTTTAACCCACATCAGAACCCCTCCTATTATACTCTAGAAATACGATGGGATGATGCAGATGGAGCTTTACTTAATGCCACACCCCCACTCATTGATCCTACAAAGGGTGCCATTTTGTATTTTGATGCCTGTGATGCTATAAATAGAGATGGTCGTTCTAGTTGTGCCAATTGGGAGAAAGCATATTCTCATGATCATAAGTATATGTGTCCGGAAGGAACAACCGGGGTGGGGGGCATCTACAGGTAAACGAGTTTTAGCAAATGAATATAGCACAGCACCAGTTAAAGACTACTATTGCCCAAAGTGGGAATGTGTGTTCTATGCTACATGGAAAACTGGTATGGTAGAGAATACCAGGGATAATCGAATGGCAGCCCTGCTTAAGCCCTATCTAAAGAATCCAGAAAAATGTAAGAAGGGTGCCTGTAACCCATTAGAGTTACACATAATAAACCCTAGTGCTTGGAAGCAAGGATATAAATTTGGACTACGTATTGCGGGCACTGGATCAGATCCCGGAACCATTGTATATATAAGACTGAATACCCAGGCCCATCGTTCATCACGGTATCATATACATAATACTTTCTATGAAACTATGCATGTAAACAAGTTTGACATTCCCCATCCTTCACAAAATCTGTTCTTAGAATTAGCTGGAGCAGTCGTATCCAGTCTCCACATTTCAGATTGTTACTTCTGCGGAGGAACTAGAATGGGTGATCAGTGGCCCTGGGAGGCCCAAGAATTGAATTACTCAATAGCTTATAATCATACTGAACTGCATAAGACCACCAGTGAATGGGTATTAGCACACCCAATAGTAGGACGTCTGTGTTATGCTCGGACTGGACCCCAGTTCACCTTGAAAGTAGGACAGCTTGTCTGTCTTAGCCAGAAGTTTTATAATGACACCACAAAACAGACGTCTTGGTGGTCAGGGGTTAATGAACCTGAACCTACCAACCCATTAGCGAAATTCCCTGAGCTTGCCGATTTATGGACTAACCTTGCCCAGCCTCATGCCTCGCAAGCCCCACCTGGCTTGTATTGGATCTGTGGAACCCGAGCATATGCTCGACTCCCTCTCCACTGGGGAGGGGCATGTGTCTTAGGAACCATCCGACCTTCTTTTTTTCTGTTACCCACAAAACATGGAGAACAATTAGGTTACCCAGTCTATACCAAAAGACAGAAAAGAGCAGCCTTGAAGATAGGCAAATGGGAGAGGTGGGATGGGGAAGATTGGCCACCTGAGAGAATTATTGCCTATTATGGACCCGCCACTTGGGAGCAAGATGGCACCTGGGGATACCGGACCCGTGTGTATATGATAAACCGTATCATACGCCTACAAGCAGTAGTTGAACTAATTACTAATGAGACTAGCCAAGCACTTACACTTCTAGCTAGACAAAGCACACAAATGCGTACTGCAATATATCAGAATCGCTTGGCACTAGATTACTTATTAGCAGCTGAAGGAGGAGTATGTGGTAAGTTGAATTTAACCAATTGTTGTTTGAAGATAGATGACAAGGGTCAAGTAGTTGAAGAGATTGCTGAAAACATGCGAAAACAAGCTTATGTGCCAGTACAGACCTGGCATGGTCTTAAGATACCTAACTGGTTCGAATCTATCTTCTCTGGCCTGGGGGGACTTACTACTTTTGCTATGATAATATTAGTATTTGTAGCCTTGTTTCTGTTGTTACCATGTATAATCCCATGCTGTATGCGCTCCATTAACAGTGTTATTGAAAATACAGTAGAACGCAAGACTGCCACTAAGATTTTGGCCTTATGGCACCCTAATCCTAGTACGTATGGTCGTAATCCGACTCCAGTGTAATTGAGTGATTTAACTCTCACACCTTATTGAAAATAGGGTGAGATTAATCAAAGGGGGGAATGTGGTAGGCAAAGGCCTATGATCCACGCTGCTTGAACTAGGCAGGCAGGCCTAAGCAGCTTGACCTGTAAGTAAAGCCTGTGGTTAGGCCCAGAGGAGTGAAACCCCCCCCCCCCCAATGCTGCTTTCATAGAATCAAAACTTAACTAAGCATAACCAAGCATAGCTAAGCAGAATCGAAACTTACAAAAGATAGAAAAACAAGCTTTAATTGGTACTGATAAGAGTGTGAAAACTTTTGTGAACTAATTAATTCTGCTGAGAGAAGGGTTACAGTGCCCTGCTTTCCCACATGTTCTAGTCAGCTAAGTGACCTTGGAGGAGAATTGTATCAAGAGTCTAAGAACTGTCCATTGTAATGGGGACTGTAAGGGGGGCAAGTAGGTGCTGAGCCCAGACCAAGGTCCTCATTGGATGACTACGTAGTGGTACCGGGACCAATAGATGGGGAAGAAGGGGTTACCGGGACCAATGAGAAGTTTGCCTATGTACAGAATGGAGAAGAAAGATATAAAAGTTGTTGTTTTGCTAGAAACCAGGGCTCAGCCATTTTGAATGTGATTCTGCTTGAGTCTTGTGCACAATAAATGATTTGGACCTTCTGAACAGACTCCTGGTATTATTGGATTGTTTGCTCTCTGCCGCTACAATGTAAGACCTCTCACCAACTGGGAGAAAATCATACATGTGACATGCATTGCAAAGGATTGGATACCCCCCATCTCGCTGCTGGACTGCTGTTTGCATCTTAGTTTTAAATATTTGTTTAGCTACTTAAGTTATTTACTTATTTAAAGTTGCTAGGGGAATAGGGATACTTGTACCAATACAATTATACCTAATAACTGTAAAGGATTTTGTTTAAGATGAATTGCAGGAGCTCAAAGAAGCTCCTTCAGGGGAGGACTGCGCCAGCAGCAAAGGGGCAAAATGCTTGTCCAGAGGGCCAACCGGTTTAACAACTCCAGTCTCAGCATCTAGGACTTTGCCCCCAGTTTTGGCCTTCCTTTTCCCCATACTGAAAAATCAAAACCAAAACAAACAGAAAAAAAGAAATAACTATATAAAAAGGACACAATGTTAAAGAAACAAAAATAAGAAAGATAAAACTAAATGGGAAAACCTCTGAGGGCCAAAACAATCTCCTGATGACGCCGCCGTGACGCCAAGGGGGCATTACCTGCCCCTTTAGACACGCCCCTTCAGAACACGCCCCATGGTCACGCGCCGCGTCGCGGAGGAAAGAACTGTAACTTATAGCCCAAAGGGAAGGGAAGTCCCCACAGGGTGCAGGCTGCCCCAGCTGTGCCTGCCTGATGGAATAGGGGGGAGCAGCAGCGTCAGCAACACATTCACCACAGCGGCAGTCACAGGGGCCGATGTCCAGGCTCAACACAACTCCTTCACAGTAGCAGCTGAGTCCGAGGAAACAAACCACCAGGTACAGTTCTTACAGCCCGAAGGGAAGTCCCCACAGGGTGTAGGCTGCCCCAGGCGTGCCTGCCCATTGGAATAGGGGGGAGCAGCAGCATCAGCAACACATCCACCACAGCGGCAGTCACAGGGGCCGATTACCAGGCTCAACACACCTCCTTCACATAGCAGCTGATGTTTTTGTTTCCTTATTATAATAGCAGTTGGGTTCCCATGATGTGGACTCTAGCATCTTTTTTTTATTCCTTAAATTGTATTTTCCTTTAAAGTTATTATGGGATTGTCCTTGAACTGTTTTTTTTGTTATTGTAACTTGACTAAAATTTCATTAAAAAAAAAAAAAAAGATGAATTGCAGGCCTTAATCAATCTATTCCTAAGGCCTTATAACTTGCTAATGAATATAACCAATTAAACCTGAAAGTAAATTAGACCACTTTTATCCTTAATTAGCTTAAGAACCTATAAATCAAAGATTATGCCTGGGATGGATGAGTGAGATTCGGGGGGGGGGGGGGGGGGGGTGGAAATGAACACTAACTAAAAGCTTTCTAGCTCCACAGTGCCCTTACGGCATTTATAAAACACAAAAATTTAAAATACAGACAGATTTTATCAGCTTAAACCCAAAGAATTCCCTTTAACCCAAGATTTTGAGAAATTCCCAGCAGTTAAATACTTAAAAAGTGCAAATTGGGGGAAGGGATATTCAGTGGCTGCGGCTAGCCCTTGCCACTGAACGTTTAACCCAGATATTCAATGCTGGGACCATATCTGCGTTGGCTGGATAGCACCACAGGTACCTGGGCAGCAGCGATATTCAGTCGCTGCCTAGATAGTTACAGCGGAAAAGGTTAGGCCAGCCTTTCAGGTGCGTTTCCCTGCTCTAAGTCATTTCTACCCATACTCCCCCAAATAAATTGAAAATATAATAAAAGGACTTAATTCTACCACCTCGCCTCTGATGCATGCCCTTCTCATTGGATCAAGTCTACTTGCCCTGAATTAAGTTCCCACATCTCCAAGATTATCAACCATGCCTTCAACAAGGGTCTGGCCCCAGTATCACTGAAAACTGCCACAATCAAACCTCTCCTAAAAAATCCCAAGCTAGACCTGCAGGACCCAAACTCCTATCATCCCATATCTAGTCTTCCTTTCTTGGCTAAGATAATGGAGAAGATAGTACAGCAACAAATCCAAGACCACATTGATTGCCATGCACCACTTGATTCGCAACAGCATGGTTTTCGACAACATCATGATGTCAAGGCTTTGCTCACTTCCCTGTTTATTTAAGCCTAAAATCAGGTTATCAATCTGAAACAAGGCTTTATCTTGATATTCATGAATATTGCTTCAGCCTTCACTGTCACAGCCATTTGATTAATCTGCTTAAGCTTAAGGGCATTCAGAGCTTAGCACTAGATTGGTGTCGCTCATATCTAACAGATTGCCCATACAAACATGTTTTTGACAATCAAACATCAGATATGTATCAGCAAACCCAAGGAGTACCACAGGGCTCTTCCCTATCTGTCGTGCTATTTAACATATACTTACAACCAATATGTATCCTTCACCATTCTTTATCACATCTATGCAGATGATGTGCTGCTCTGCTCTCCTTTCTCAACAGACAACCCAAACTTCACTGGAATCATCAACTGTTTCAATGCTGTCTCTGACTGGCTAGCTGCTCACAACCTGAAAGTGAACTATAAAAAGACAGAAGTCCTTTTTATAACAAAGGTCTCGACATTCATATCCCTAACAACCCTACAGATTAAGAATGCTGATCTGAAGTCTAATCACAAGGTTAGATATCTGGGCGTCACTCTGGACCAGTCCCTAAACATGGAGTCCCGTATAAGCAATATCACGAAGGCTGTCTATCATAAAATATGTTCCCTTTCACCATCTCCGACCCTTACTGGAGCCTACTTACTTCTGTACTGTCTTCCAAGCCCTTATCACTCCGCTCTTCGACTACACCAGTATCATCCTACATGGTCTTCCTGGATATGCTCTCTATCCTTTGCAATTGGCATTGAATACTGCGGCACGAACCATTTATGGAGCTTCTAGATACGAACATGTAACTCCTCTCCTAATTCATCTACACTGGCTCCCAATAAGCAGTCGACTTAAGTACAAAACTCTCCTGATAACTTTTAAAATTCTCCATCACCTATCCGCTTCCTCACTGGAAGATCTCTTACATTGGACTCCTGACAACAGAGCAAGAAGAACAAATATGGCAAACACTCTTACCATCCCACCCAGCTAGAAAAAACTCCCAGTTTGCCAAGAACAGAGCCTTAGCCCTCTTCACCCCTCTACTATGGAACTCCCTACCTGCTCCTATTCATCTCATTTCAGATTTGGCCACCTTTCGCAAAGCAATCAAAACACACCTATTCCATCTTGCTTTTGACCACATAACTTAAAGCCTTGTCTGTCAATATCATACTCAAGATTCTGTCATACTGTAAATAGTTCACCATTCTTACTTGCTACTGTTGTATGATTTATTAATGTAAATTTTTTAATTGTATTATATCTTGTTCACATGTTCAATGTAAAATGTTCAATGTATAAACCGTGCTGATTATGAATGGTGTGGTATAAAACCAAATAAATAAATTAAATAAATTTCACCACAGTTGGATAATCAACAAGCGGCTGAATATCGCTGCTAGCTGGTTATCCCCAGGTGCTGCCTCCACTCCAGCCCACCCACAGAATGCTCCATTGCTAGCCAGCTAACTGCATTAATCACTCTGTATATTGGTCCCATTCAGGCACATTCCAACATGTGCGTCCAGGCCTTTGTGTGCCCCTTCGGAATTGGGGAGAGCTATGTATGTAGCTGCCAAGGTTGCCATACTGGAACAGGCCTTGACAGCTGCCTACCACCAGCGATTCAGAAAGGGGGGAGGGGGGCTCCAGATAAGAGAGCCCTTGGAGGTTCCTCTATCAGTTGAAGGATCTTGCATGGTAGTGGCTGCAACCGGAGGAAAAGACCGGGCCTGAGATAGCCAAGATTGTGCTATTAGAGCAGTTTTTGGAGGGCTTGACCGCCTCAATGAAACAGTGGGTACATCACCACCCCAAGCTTACATTGGCCCAACTGGTAAATGAAGCGGACACTGAGAAGGGGAAGATGTCACCCATCAGCCCAGGAGGAAAGAAGGGGAAGTCAGAACGGATGTTGGCTCCCTTGTTTCAACAAGTCATCTCCTAGGCGAGGACATGGCCCCAGACATGATCCCTTCACCTGTTTTGGGTGTGGAGCCTGGGGACACTTTGCTTGGGAATGTCCCTTGGGTACAGAAGAACCCATGGATGTCAGCCTAACCACCCTCAAACCCGCGCTTTTGTGGTCACTCCCCATCCAGGGGCATAGAATTTTGTGATTCCAGTGGTGTTCAAGGGAAACCACCTTCAGGTCTCGATAGACTCTGGAATTGAGCGGATCCTTATTCACTAGGAAACTGCAATCCAATTTCAAATTGACTATGCAAAGATGTTAACACTGACCTGTGTACATGGAGACCAGAGGCAGTATCCAACGGCACAGGTTTCATTTAAGACTCCAGCAGGGCAAGCCATGTGGTGCTACCCTGGCTCCCATAAGCGTAGTTACTCACCTGAAACAGGTATTCTCCGGGGACAACAGGAATCAATTGTCACATATGGGTGACATCGGCGCCAATGGAGTCCGCGCGGTAATCTTTCCCCAGCTTTCAAAGAAAAAGAAAATGCAATTCCATGGGGAGGAGGGAGGGTTGTAAGGACTGATTCCTGCTGTCCCCAGAGAACACCTGTTACAGGTGAATAACTACGCTTTCTCTGGGAACAAGCATGAAGTCAGTCCTCACATATGGGACTCCCTAGCTACAGGCTACTGAAAAACCTGTAAAAAGCTCATAGGTCACCAGAAAAAAGGGGGAACTGTGAGCAGCAGCAATGAGTCGAGAGATAAGACTCCTGAGTGGCTCAGGTGCCCAGTGAGGAGCCAGTTCTCTGGTAGCCTGAACACACCAAAGGGCCGTATGGCAGGAGTTGCCTATACCCTGAACAAATGACGGAGTACTGCCTGGTTGAAGGCGCTGTCCCGATGGGACTCTCTCTCCAGGCAGTAGTGAGCTGTGAAAGTGTGGACTGAGGACCAGGTGGTGGCACAGCATTTTTCCAACAAGGGAACAGAGTACATGTTCGCTATAGAGGCCGCCATGCCCCGGACACCGTGCACCGTGACACGGCGCTCCAGTGAGAGACCAGCCTGCTCATTTGACAGGGTCTACTTAGAGACTGCAGCTTTCAACTGACTCAGATCGTAGGAAACAAAGAGCTGAGAAGCTTGGCGGTGCTCCTGGGTGCACCCAAGTTTAAAGGCGAGCGCCCACTTACAGTCCAGTGTGTGGAGAACTGCTTCCGCCCTGCTGGCGCAAGGCTGTGGGAAGAAGGTGGGGTCCACCTCCTGCTGGTTGAGGTGGAACGGAAATACCACCTTCGGCAGAAATGGTTGCGTGCAGAGCACAACCCTGTTCTTGTAGAACCTATTATATAGTGGTTCTGACACCAATACCTGAAGCTCGCTGACCCTGCGGGCAGAGGTGAGCACCAAGAAGAACACTACCTTCCAGGAGAGATACTTGAGGTGGCAGGAGCTGAGAGGCTCAAAGGGTGGCACTGTGGGCTTGGAGAGCATAACGTTAAGGTCCCACTCTGCCGGTGGATTCGACAGGAGGAGCCCCCTCAGGGAGCAAGATACAAGGGGTTGAGCAGAGAGGGGTTTGCCCTCAGTGAGATGGTGGTGCACTGTAAGAGCGCTGATGTGCACTTTTATGGAGTTAGACTTCAGCCCTGCCTGGGACAGGTGAAATAGGTCTGCAGCATTAGCTGGATGGAGCAAAAGGGGTTGATCTGATGCTCCGCGCACCAGAACAAGAACCTCTGCCACTTGAAGGTGTACGCCCGACGGGTGAAGGTTTTGCGGGAAGAGAGGAGGATCTCCTCCACTTCTATAGAGAGACTGAAAGGGGCCAGGGCTACCTTTTCAACAGCCAGACCGTAAGTGTCAGGGACCCCAGGTTGGGGTGCAGGAGAGAGTCCCACTCCTGCGTCAGTAGGCCTGGATTGCATTCCAGGGAAACCGTTGGTTGATGTGGTCAGGCGAAACCATGGCTGCCTGGCCCATCTTGGGCCACTAGGATCACTGTGCCCTGTTGCGCTGGACCTTGAACAGGGTCTTGGCAATCAGTGGTGTGGGCAGGAAGGCATAAAGGAGGCCCTTCACCCAAGAGATCAGAAATTTTTATTTTATTTATTTAAAAGTATTTATATCCCGCTTTATCCTTGAATCAAAGCAGATTTCACTGCAAACAATCAAGTAGGGTAGATTCGTCGTCACCACCCGAGAGGGGTGCGGCTGCTGGGAACAGAAGTGGGGTAGTTGTGCATTGCCTAGACTGGCAAAGAGGTCCATCCTCGGGAGCCCCCAGCGCTGGAACAGTCCGCAGGAAATCCTGTTGCTGCTGGCATATGAACAGAGGCTCACCATTTCCTGGCAGGGCAGGGCTGGGCTGAACCCGTGCCCCTCCCCCCTGCTTGTTTATATAGAACATCGCCACCTGGTTGTCAGTCTGAACCAGCACCGCCTGGTGTTGCAGGTGGTGGTGAAAAGCCCAGAGGGCTAAGGCTACGGCTCGGAACTCCAGGAGGCTGATTTGCTGGAGATTCTCTGTTGGAGACCAGCTGCCCCAAGTGCAGAAGTCATTGCAATGTGCTCCCCACCCCATCTTGGAGGCATCCATAGTGAGAATCCTTTGGGGTGCAGGGGGCTGGAAGGGCATCCTGGCCAGCAGACACTGGAGATTTTTCCACCAGTCAAGAGGGAGGGTCAGGGATGGGTGATGAGTACCCTGTTCTGCAAGCATCCCGTGGCCTAGGACCACTGCGAGCGGAGGACCAAATGAGCCTGATTTTTCTGGCCTGGGGACCATAAACAGGTGGAGTTATATTACCACTCATGCCCCACCTGCCAACTTCATAACCCTGCCAGAGTCCAACCAACCCCTCTAGTGCCTATGCCTATCATTGAAACCTCATTTGAAAGAGTGGCCATGGATCTGGTAGGACCCTTGAAGCGAACCACCCAAGGCAATAAATATATTTTAGTCAAACTGGACTAAACTACCCAATATCCGGAGACCTTTGCTCTAAGGAATATGAAGACTACTACAATCGCAAATGCCCTCTGGGAAGTATTCTCACGGGAGGGAATATTCAATGAGATCCTCAGATATCAAGGAACACTCTTTGTATCCAAGGTGATGAAGAAAGTGTGTGCCTTGACGAAGGTCAAGACACTGCAAACATCAGTATATCGCTCACAGACAGATGGCCTTATTGAGCGATTCAATAGAACCCTGAAACGGATGTTAAAAAGGTTTGTGCAGGTCAAGGTTTGAGGTAATCTGGCTGGGGTGGAGGAAGGGAGGGGAAATGGTTAGGTTAGGTAATGGGTAGATTTGGAGGTAAACTGTATAGTTTATTTTATGTTTGTTGGTACTGGTCGAATGTTCTGGGATGTATTTTGCAGCGTGTAGTTGGTATGCGGGAAAATTTAATAAAAAAATTTTTCCAATTAAAAAAATAGATAGGGGAAACATTAGAGGGTAACGGGTAATAGGCGGTATAATTTTTGAGGAAATTTAAGACCAATAACTTACAATGTATACAGCTAATGGAACAATAGGCAGGACACAGAGGGGTACCGATATACCGTTTATTAAGGATAAGAACTGATAACAAAGAGTACTGTAACAATATGATGTTAGCATACAGACTAATTTTTACTAAATATGAGGTTTTGCATTGTATAGGGGTTAAGGGATAACCAGTTGAACTGTGTAAAGTTGGATGTCTGACAAATGTAACGTTTGTACATTGGATACTTTGACCATTAAATAAACAAAATTTTAAATTTAAAAAAAAAAAAAAAGGTTTGTACAGGAGGACAGGAAGAATTGGGACATTCTCCTGCCCTATTTGATGTTTGCCATCCGTGAGGTACTTCAGAGTTCCACAGGGTTTTCACTTTTTGAGTTGTTCTTCAGAAGATGGCCAAGAGACATATTAGACATGGAAAGAGAGACCTGGGAAAAAGAAGAACCCTGTGCCGGGCGTAATTTGGTGGAGTACGTCATACAAATGCAAGACTGACTGACTGAAGAAAACTAGAGAGATGGCCAAACTCAGTCTGGAAAAAGCCCAGGCTGAGCAGACCAGGAGCTACAATCGGGTAGCCGTGCATCAAACCTTCCAACCATGAGACAGAGTTTTAGTCTTTTTGCCCTCATCCAAGAGCAAGTTACTCTGTAAATGGTAGGGGCCCTATGAGGTGGAAAAGAAAGTGGGGCCTGTTAATTACAAGACTGCCCAGCCAGATAAATGGAAGAAACCCAAAATTTACCATATTAACTGACTGAAAATGTGGACTCCAGTGGCGGCTAGGGTGGTGCAGGGAGATGTTTTTGGGCCAGAAATTTCAGCCCCATCTGATCCAGCTCAAGTTCTCATTGGAGACCAGCTCTGTGCTTCCCAGAGAAGAGATCTAGAAGGTTTGAGCCATCGGAAACTAAAGGAGTTCTCCACCTACACGGGACGAACCCACTTCATTTGTCATGATATCGTTACTGACCCTGGGATGGTTATCCAGCAATGACTATTTGATTCCAGAGGCCCCACAACAGGCCATTGCCAAGGAACTGGAAGAGATGTTTAACCTGAGAGTTATAGAAGAATCTATGAGTGATTGGTCATCATCCATCGTTTTGGTTCCTAAACCCAACGGAAGCATCAGAATCTGCATTGAAATCCAGAGCGTTAATGCAGCTTTTAAACTGGAAGCATATCCCATACCCAGAGTAGATGAGCTAATCAAGCGACTCTGAGGAGCATGCTTTATATCAGCCTTACATTTGACCAAGGGATACTGGCACCTGCCCTTGATTCCAACTGTTAAGGAGAAGACTGCTTTTTTTACACTGCAAAGTCTGTTCTAGTTTACAGTACTGCCCTTTGGATTACATGGGGCTCCTGCCACGTTTCGACGCATAGTCGACCGCCTACTGCAATCGCACAAGATGTATGTGGCTGCATACCTTGACGACATTGTCATCTACAGCAGAAACTGGACTACCCATCTACAAGCCATGTTGACCAGCCTTCAGAAGGCCGGGTTGACTGCCAACCCCAAGAAATGTTTCCTGGGTGGTTGGGATGTTCATTACCAGGTATATTTAATCACAAATTTATTATTTATTTATTTATTTGTTACATTTTCTATACCGCCCCTTCCAGAGATCAGGAGCGGTTTACAAGGAACTCAACAACAGTTTACATAGAACAGGAAACAATTTTTGAAAAGGATAACATTTCACATAGAATAGTAGAAAATTGTAGTTATATTATCTTAAAACCATAACTATGTACAGGTTAACTATGCACAGGAGATCTTTGTATTTGTTCTGAGGATGCATGTTTTGTCATGGTTGTCTTAGGTGGGGGGCTAGTCTGTTGTGTGAGTTTTTAGGTGTAAGCTGTCATTACCATAGTGTATGGTGAAGAGGTAGGTTTTGAGCTGTTTTCTGAAGTTTTTAAGGTTTTTTGTTGCTCAGATGTGCAGGGGGGAGGGAGTTCCAGAGGTGGGGGCAGTGTATGAGAATGCTCTGGATAGGGGGGGGGGGGACTGTTATGGAGTGTAGGGCATTTTCCCTACGGGATCTGATGTTTGCAGGGATATGGAGGAGGGTTGAGAGGAAGGAGGGTGCAATGTTGATGAGCTTGAATGTAGTTACGAGGAGTTTGTATATTATTCGGCTTTCTATTGGGAGCCAGTGTAGGTCATATAGAAGCGGTGTGACATGGTCAGCAAGTCTGGCTTTGCGGGTGATTCTAGCTGTGATATTTTGTGCTCATTGGAGTATGTGTATGTTTTTTTCTGGTAGACCCTGCAGCAGGCTGTTGCAGTAGTCAAAGTGGGGGGTGATGATGGCTTGGATTACTGCTCTGAAGTCGTCTTCTTCGAGGAGGTGTCTTAGATGTTGTGTGGTCTTTAGCTTGTATAGAATCGTTCTGGCTGTTTGTTTCAGGTGGGGTATCATGCTCAGTGATGTGTCGAGGATTACACCCAGGTATTTAACTTCTTGTTTGATTGTAATTATGGTGTCGTTGATGGTGATGGTTTGGAGTAGTGCTAGGTCTCGGTTCCTTGTGACGTGCAGTGCCTCGGTCTTTTTATAGTTTAGGTTGAGGTTGTTGGATTTTAGCCATGAGTCAGTTTCCTTGATGCATTCAGTTAGGCTGTTGTAGATAGGGGTGTTTACATCTATTGGGAGTGATAGCATGATGTCATCCGCATAGATGTAGTACTGGATGTTGTGCTTTCGGAATATTTGGGTGATTTATTTATTTATTTAGCTGTATTTATATTCCGCTTTTCACCGGGTCAAAGCGGTCAATTGGGGGATACATTTAACACGAGGGGATATGACACACATACGTTAATACTTACAGGGAACATGGGCAATGGAGGGTTAAGTGGCTTGCCCAAGACCACAAGGAGTGCCTATAGGACTAGAAATCCCAGTCCCTCCGGCCTGAGATTGCTGTCCCCAGGTGGGGCTTGAACCCCCGGCCCTCTGGCCTGAAGTACCTTGTCCTAACCACTAGACCACTCCCTCCCTGGGTGATGGGTTGTAGATACGAGTTGAACATGAGGGTGGAGAGTGTGAGGCCTTGTGGTATGCCCTGTTCTTGTGGAAAGGTGTTTGGTGATTCTTTTCCCATTTGGATCTGGAGTTTGCGGTCAGTGATGTAGGATTTGAACCATTGTAGAACTGTGCTGCTTAGGCCAAGGTGGCTCAGTCTTGTGATGAGGGGATTATGGTTTATGTTGTCAAAGGCTGATGCGACGTCTAGGAAGAGTAGGAGGAAGGCATGATTGGGATTGCCTATGCCTCGGATAAGGTTATCTGTTAGGGCTAGTAGTAGTGTTTCAACCCCATGGAATGGGCGGAAACCATATTGGTGGGTATCCAGGGGGGCGTTGATGTCAAGGAAATCCTGGAGTTGGTTGAGGACAGTTTTCTCAATTATTTTAGCAACGAAAGGGATGCTTGCAATTGGCCTGTAGGAGCTTGGCTCATTCCTGTTCAGAGTCCTGTTTTTTAGTACTGGGCAGACTGAGGATGTTTTTAGATCAGCAGTCATGATCCCTTGGAGAAGGGATTGATTTACTATATGAAGGAGATATGGGGCGAGTTCAGCTTTAGTTGCTTTGATCCATGATACAGGGCATGGGTCCAGGGGGGAGGTGGTTGTATTGATGCTAGATATTAATTTTAGGAGGTGCTTTTGGTCTAGTGTGTGGAAGGTGGTCCAGATATTGGGCTTTCTTATTGGGTCGGGTGGGGGGAGGGAGAGATCGTTGTTTTTTCTTCTGAGTTTGTTGGCAAAGTGGTTGACGAGGGTACAGGGTTTTACGCTGCATGTGTCTGAGTCATTTTGGTTGTTTTTTGTTAGTAATCGAACAATGGTGAATAGTTCTCTAGGCTGATTCAGGGCACTGTTAATGACTTTGGTGTGGTGCTCCTTTTTAGTTTTGTTTAGTGCATCCTTGTAGGCTGTAAGTGTGTTGTTGTATTGGAGTTTGTTCTGTTGGGTTTGTGATATGCGCCATTTCATTTTTAGTTTTCTCAGGTGTCTCTTGAGTTTTAGGAGTTCTGGGGTGTACCATTTTTCTGAATGTTTGGATGGATGATTTTCATGCTTAGTAGGGAGAGATGCTGCTTTTTGTATGGTGTTGTTCCATGTAGTTAGTGAGGTGGTTAGGTCAGAGGTATCCTTTGAAAGCTGGGGTATGATGTTGTGGAGGAAGGCGTCTTTGTTGAATGGGCAGATATGACCTTAGCCATGGAAGGTGAATGCCACTGCCCAGGTTCCCACCCCAGAATTGAAGAAGGAGGTTCGTGCCTTCCTTGGATTGATTAAGGATGAAATGGCAGTTATAGCCAATTTTGCAGAGGTGGCGGAGCAGTTAACCAATCTCTTCCAGAAAAGAGTTTCCAAATGGATTAGATGGTCACCAGACCTGGATCTGTCATTCCAGTGCCTCTAGAAGGCCATGTGCTCTGAACCTGTCCTGATTTCTCTCTACCATTTATTATGCAAACTGATGCCTCGGAGATAGACCTAACAGCCTTTTTGGCCCAGGAAGTCAGGGGTGAAGAACATCCATTAGCACTCATCTGCAACAAGCTGCTTCCTCAGGAAGAGCATTATGTGGTAATTGAGAAGGAAACCCAGCCTTTCCTCCTTATACTTTTATACTTGTATTTGTCCTTAATGTTACAGTCCTAGTCTCCCCCCATATACCTTGCTCTTGTGTTTGTCCTTCTTTTCATATCTGTCTCCCCGCCCCACCCTATTACCATGTCTTTGTCTATTTGTTTGCTGACTTCCTCTCTCCTATTCTGTCTGATTTGATGGCGTTCTTTTCCTAATTTCTCGCAGCCTGTAAATTTTAATTGTGAACCGCCCAGATGCCTATTTTGGTGTGGGCGGTATATCAAATTTTAATAAAACATAAACATAAACATAAACATAGGCACTTGAGACCTTCAAATACTATCTACTTGGCCATCAGTTTATACTGGTAATGGACCACCAAGCCTTCAATTGGCTAGCTCAACATAAGGAGTTCAATGGCCGTATTATGTGATGTTTTTTGAATCTCTAATCCTACCAGTTTTGGGTCCACAATAGGATAGGTCAGACTCACCTGAATGTGGACTTCCTTTCCTGGTTGGGGGTCTTGGGTGAGGCTGGTATTCAATGGGGCATGGTTGAGCTGAGGGGAAGAGTGGGTGATGAGGTCTATAGAATGTTACCCATCCCTCTCTAAAGGTATTATCAACAGTCCACTTTAAGAGAGTCTGCAGCCCAGAGTTCAGGGCTGGGAGGGTGTGGTTCACAGGGAAAGGTTAAGAACCCAGCAGGCTGCAGGAGGGAGAGAGGCCTGTGGAGTCAGAAGTCCTTCCAAGACAAGCCATGCCAAGAAGTTCTGAGATAGGAATGTTAACTGGGGCTGGAGGAAGGGCTGGAAGAACCAGCTTGTGGAGGTTTAACAAACATCCTTTTCCCGCAGCCTGATCCCCAATCTGGCCTTCTATGAACAGTGTCGGGGTTGCAGAGAACCCCCTGCACCCCCTTATCTTTTGGGTCCCCAACATCCAGGGAGACTTATTCCACCTCTGAGGAGGAATAGGTTCCCCCGTCTACCTTGCTGACCCCAGATGTA
This sequence comes from Ichthyophis bannanicus, assembly GCA_033557465.1. Taxonomy (NCBI): domain Eukaryota; kingdom Metazoa; phylum Chordata; class Amphibia; order Gymnophiona; family Ichthyophiidae; genus Ichthyophis; species Ichthyophis bannanicus. The sequence goes on from CM066040.1 coordinate 191,210,927, forward strand.
GAGGACTGACCTCAGAATCGGCCCTGTACATCCAGGGTCGCGTTCCTGCACACAGTCTGCCCGCACTCTTCCTACGGCACTCCTCCTCCCACCCACAAACAGAGCTCCCTGCACAAATTGGCAATATGTGCAAGGAGCTCTGTCACCAGCAGCACGATCCTGATGTTTAGCAGGTCTGGTTGTCTGGATCGGACGTCCAGACCTGAGAAACCAGGATTAGAATGACCCCCATAGTGAAACTGGGGAGGCAAATATGGTAAGATACACATAAGAAGTGGACAAGAGAGTGAGGAGCATCAGGATCCAAAAGCAGCCTCAAAGAGGTGAGTCTTTAGCCTGGATTTGAATAGGGCTACAGAAGGAGCCTGACACACAGACTCAGGTAGTTTGTTCCAGGCATATGGAGAAGCAAGATGGAATAAACTGCCAGCATGGTTAAAAGGTGAGGTCAGAGAGGCTGTTGCCAAAAAAGCATCTTTCAGGAAATGGAAAAAAGAGCCAAACGACGAAACCTGGAAACAGCACAAGCACTGCCAAGTTAAATGCAAGGCATTGATAAGGCAGGCAAAGGGAGAATTTGAGAAGAAGCTTGCTGCGGAAGCAAAAACGCGTAATAAAGACTTTTTCAAGTACATTCGTAGCAAAAAACCTGTGAGAGAGTCAGTTGGTCCATTAGATGATATAGGGGTTAAAGGGGCACTAAGAGGCGACAAGGCGATAGCGGAGAGACTGAATGAATTATTTGCTTCGGTCTTTACTGAGGAAGATGTAGGGATGTTACCCATGACTGAAGTGGTATTTAAAGGTGCGGAAGAATTGAAGGAAATATCGATACACCAGGAAGATGTATTACAACTATTAGATAAAGTGAAGAGTAGCAAATCACCTGGGCCGGATGACATACATCCAAGGGTGTTGAAAGAACTGAAATATGAGATTGCAGACCTGCTATTAGTAATCTGTGAACTATCATTAAAATCATCTCTAATACTTGAAGATTGGAGGATGGCGAACGTAACGTCAATTTTTAAAAAGGGTTCCAGGGGTGGTCCGGGAAGCTACAGACCGGTGAGCCTGACGTCAGTACTGGGAAAAATGGTAGAAACCATCATAAAGAACAAAATTGCTGAACATGTAGATGATAGTCATGGCTACAGTCAACATGGCTTTAGACAAGGAAGATCTTGTGTTACTAATCTGTTATGTTTTTTTTGAAGGTGTGAATAAACAGGTAGACAAAGGTGAGTCGGTTGATATAGTGTATTTGGACTTTCAGAAAGCCTTTGACAAGGTCCCTCATCAAAGACTTTTGGCAAATCTAAAGAGTCATGGGATAGGAGACAGTTTACTATTGTGGATCAGGAACTGGTTAAAATATAGAAAGCAGAGGGTACAGCTAAATGGCCAATTTTCCCAATGGAGAAAGGTGAATAGTGGTGTACCCCAGGGATCTGTGCTGGGACCGCTGCTTTTTGACATATTCATAAATGACCTGGAAAAGGAAATAACGAGTGAGGTTATCAAATTTGCAGATGACACAAAACTATTTAAAGCTGTTAAAACCCAAGAGGATTGTCAAAAATTGCAAGAGGATCTTGATAAATTGGAAGACTGGGTATCAAAATGGCAGATGAAATTTAATGTGGACAAGTGCAAAGTTATGCACCTAGGGAAGAACAACCCAAACTATGGTTACACGATGCAAGGTTCCATATTAGGAACCACCACCCAGGAAAAAGATTTAGGCGTCATTGTGGATAATATGTTAAAACCCTCGGCCCAGTGTGCAGCGGCAGCCAAGAGAGCAAATAGAATGCTAGGTATCATAAGGAAAGGAATGGAAAATAAAACAAAGGATATTATAATGCCTCTATATCGTTCCATGGTGAGACCGCACCTTGAATATTGTGTGCAATTCTGGTCGCCGTATCTTTTAAAAGGATATAGCGTTATTAGAAAAGGTCCAGAGAAGAGCCACCAAAATGGTAAAGGGGATGGAAGGATACCCCAATGAAGAAAAGCTAAAAAGGTTAGGGCTCTATAACCTGGAAAAGAGACGGCTGAGGGGAGATATGATAGAAGTCTATAAATTAATGAATGGAGTGGAATGGGTAAACGTAGATCGATTGTTTACGTTATCAGAATATAGAAAGACTAGGGGACATGCAATGAAGCTACAGCGTAAACTATTTAAGACTAATAAAAGAAAATATTCTTTTCACTCAACGTGTAATCAAACTCTGGAACTTGTTGCCGGAGGATGTAATAAAGGCTGTTAGTGTAGCTGGGTTTAAAAAAGGTTTGGACAAGTTCCTGGAGGAAAGGTCCATAAACCATTATTAAGAAGGGACCCAGGATATCAATGCTTGACCCAATACAAGCATTGTGGAACCTGTGTCTTTTGGGGAAACTGCTAGGTACTTATGACCTAGACTGGCAACTGCTGGAAACAGGATACTGGGCTTGATGGACCTTGGTCTGACCCAGTATGGCATATCTTATGTTCTTATGTAAGCTGGGGCAGAATGAAAAGCTGTTTTTGGTTTTCCCTGAACTGCTCCCTGGCTTGTGTTGTACAGAAAACCCCTTCCCACTGCAAGCCACATTACCACACTAAGTTAAACCCGGTTGCATTATGATGTAATGGACACCAGACTGGGCAGGAGTCAGTTCTGTCTGAACTGGAGAGAACTATAAAAGGGCCCTGCATGGAGAAGCTCATGTCTTACCTTCACAAAGAGTCTGGGGAAGTAGGAGATGTTCTCTGAACCCATAGCTGGGTACAGCACAGCTAGGATACTGCATGTGATGTGACCCATTCGTCCACTTGATATAAGATAGCAGTTTACCCACAAGCTGGCTAGGCTTGGACCCACAGTACACTGAACAAAAGAGAGAAGGAGAATACAGACAAAGGAAAGTCAGTGAGAGATGAGACAGAGAATCTGGTTACTGAGGCCGCAGACTCTCTTAAAGGTGACTGTTGATAATCCCTTTGGAGAGGGATGGGTAACATTTTATAAACCATCAGTTGGGGAACAAGACTAAGATGTAGGAAGGGCCTACATTGCTATGGTGGAAAGGGCCTGTGCCCCAGCTACATTTTATTTATTTATTTATTTATTTATTTAGACAGTTTTGTATACCGCCTTATCCTTCAATCAAAGCGGTCACAACACAATTGGGGGATACATTTAACACGCGGGGATATGAGACACATTCACTAATACTTACAGGGAACATGGGCAATGGAGGGTTAAGTGGCTTGCCCAAGACCACAAGGAGCATCTGTGGGACTAGAAACCCCAGTCCTTCCGGCCCAAGGTTGCTGTCCTCTAGCTACATCCCCTGCCTCTCCAAGCATAAAACCAGTAACAAAAGTATATCAAATAATTCTTTGACTAAGAATTAGTTGATATACTTTTGTTACTAGTTTTATGCTTGCAGTCTTTGGGAGGAGAGCAAGTGAAGCCCTATCCCATATCTCCGCATGAGAGACATACCTCTCATTTTGAGAGGGACTGAAGGAGTTGGAGTTTTATTGTCCGGAGCAATATTAATTCACTTCTGGTGCTTAATCCTAAACACCTGTGATATATCTGAAGGCAAAGCTACCATTTTCATTGGAGAAACTGCAGAGAAGACGAGGAGGAAATGCCCAACTGGCAACCAACTACAGTAAGAAGGGAGAATAACGAAGAAGCATGTGAGGGAGATCTTTAAGTCCAAGGACTTTGAAAAATCACCTGGAGGTAACTTTTGGACTTTTATCACTTATATTGTTCTCTCTGACTTAGAGGACTGTAAATACTTGTTTTGGAGATCACTAAATAAAGGAGCTTTACTTAAAATAGACCTTTTATGCTCACTTTGCCTTTTGTCTTTCTTTATTCATTTTAGCCCTCAAGCCCTGTCTCTCTCTTCCACCAGGGCCCTTTATCTTGATTATGGTGCACTACTCTTCTGTCTTTGTCTGTTTTCTTCCCATTTAAAGCAATAGATACCCCTTATAAATTTCTTTTGTGCAGTGCCTCTGAGACCACCCTCACCCCCTAGGGCTTACATAAGTATACCACATTCGTGTTCACCTCAATCTAAACCCTTTGGCTACCTGGTCAAAATAGTTGATCAAATTTGTTTATGAGCTTCCTCTACTAAAACAATGCCACCTTGGGTTCTGTAGCTTATTGGATTCAAGACATTTATCTGTTTGTTTTAGTAGTGATTCCATCGATTTACTCAGCAGACTGACAGGTCTATAGTTTCCAGCCTCCTCCCTGTTTCCATCCCGTAGTTATTTATTTAAAGCATTAATATACTGCCCATCTGCAAAACAACGCAATCTAGACAGTTTACAATCAGGTACTGTATATATTCCCTCGTCCCCAAAGGGCTTACAATCTACATGCATACCCAAGGCAACGGAGGGTTAAGTGGCTTGCCCAAGACCACAAGGAGCACCTAGGAGGAACTAGAGATGAAGCAAGACAATGTCTGCGCATCTTCAGTCCTCTGGAACCACTCCTGTCTCCAAACAATGATTGAGCAGAACTGTCAACAGTGCAACCAGAACCTCTTACTGATATAGTAGGCTGTATCCTATCTGGACTATCCATGCATAACTGCGTATACCATGGACTGCCCGAAGAACAAACCAGTCAGTACTAGAGGAAATCAAACCTAAGCTTTCTTTAGAAGCTCAGATGACAAGACTTCGACTTTCATACTTTGGACACATCATGCGAAGAGAGAGATCATTAGAGAAAGACATCATGCTTGGCAAGATAGAAGGTCAACGCAAAAGAGGAAGACCAGCATTGAGATGGATCGATACAATAACAGAAACTACGGGTACCAGTCTGTCAACAATGAGCCGCCTGACTGAAGACCGAACATAATTAAGGACAACTATCCAGAGGGTCTCCATGAGTCGACACTGACTCGACGGCACTTAACAACAACAACATCCTATCTGGACCATTGCTTTGTCTATTTTCAGTTTTGTTCATGTGCATCCTGCTCACTGTAATAAAGAGGGGATAGTAATCAAACAGCCTGCGTTGTTGCAAACTCTGCATGTAGTTTTTACCCATGGGGTTTGTTTTGAAAATTGACACAGGAGAAAGTATCCAAATAGCTTTGCAACAGCTTTTTCTTTGAATAGTTTTGCTGGGCAAAACCATATGCATAGTTTTGAAAAACAAAAACTTTGAATGTTGCCTCCAACCTACCCCCACCCATGGACACATCTCCAAACAATGTGGATGAAATTACAATGCACGTAATTTTCAAAGACTGAAATGCTGCTTTACCCATGGAAATATCTTTGAAAGCGACACTCAGAGTGCTTATGGGTGGCAGCAATAGATCCCTGTGAGAGAGTGAGGAGGTCACCTGCACATACCCTTTATGCTTTTATCTCTCTGTCACGTAGCAAGACCTACTGCTATACTTGGTCTTTCCATGTTATGGGCACTGGTTGAGTGGGGTTGGATTAAGACAATTGGCTTGTTTGACATGCATAGATGATAATTAGAGATGTGCAGTTGTGATTGTGCATTCGGTTCATTTGAGTTCCTAAAAACCTAAAGTACACACATCACTCGTATGCTCACAGATCTATACATTAACAGGTACAATAAATTTACATGCTTAAAAAAATTCTAGCATGCATCCAAGGCATGCCTAAAGAACATATATGTGAAACAAACACAAAAAAAATGCCTGAAAATCAGTAAACGTTTGTTTTAAATGAGCACAAACTAACCTTTTTTTCGGCTCTGCATACCCTTATTATTAATATTGAGTATTACTAGTAAACAGATCTGAGGTTCAAATTGTGTGGAATGCTCCACAATCCTGTGATGTCCATTATAAACAGTGGGCCTAATTTCACTACAAGCTAAAGTGTTTAAAAGCAGGTGGAAAATGTATTACTTGTATTTCCAGAAATTATATGGATAAGATCAGGCTGCGTAATTCACAGACTGGTCAGATATTATCTGTATAATAAGGAGCCAGCTTGGGGGAGGAACAAAGGTGGAGCCAGCAATTATAATTATCTATTTAGCGCAATATTCAGCCAGTAAATAGATACGTTTTCCATTTAATTTAGGCCTGCTGAATAGCAGCCACATCAACAGCACTTACACATATATTCAATGGAACTAATGGAACAAATAGCAGTACTGAATATATGTATAAAGTGAACTCTCTACTGTTCATTTTATAACAAGATACAAAGTGGGCTGTTCCGAGTTCCCATTTCTTTCCCACCATGACCTCTGACATTTATGGCTACCTGCAGAATGTTTTCAGACTCAGCCCAGGGACATAACTAATTGGGCTAGTTTTCCGACTATTCATAATGAATTTACCTGAGATGCATTTGTATACAACGGGGACTCAGTGCTAGAGCTGTATCCCATAGGAACATTATCCTTTCCAATCCTTTCTATGGCTTTACAGTTGGTAAATTATTCCACAAGGTGGCACTCTTTGCCGATGATGGAGCTACTACTAATTGTATGGAACTTTCTTTCCTTTTTTACTGTTCTAACAAAAATGTTTTCCTGGCATTACCATTCCTAACATTAAAACTTTTAGCTAAATCATATACAGTTCTTTCACAGCTTAAAACAACAAAAGCAGACATACATAACAGTGATACTAATATTGTATGTGTTTTTATCCAATTATTGCTTCCAACCTGAACCAAAGAAAGCAGTTGATGGTGTCTTATACTATACAGTTATAGTTTTAAAAGATATAATGGGAAAGTGTGACTCAATCTAGCCATTATTGCTTTCTCTTCCATGGGTATGTTTGAGGGATGGAATTTAGGTTATGTAATTGAGACTCTAAAAGCATCTGATAAGGCCAGTTCTGTTCCTTCATCTCTTAGCATCCGCTGCTGTTCCAGTCATAAGCCTCTCTGAAGAGAATGACCCCTGTGCGCAGCACAATGCACCGGTGATGTGGCTAGATCTCAGTGTCATTAAGAGTAATAGAATATACAATTTAATTCTCAGTACAGTTCCCTTAGCAGGAATTAGTTTAGGCCTGAGAAAACAAACAAACAAACAAAATCCAACAATAACCATTTTAAAGACTAGAACATAAGAACATAACAAATGCCATACTGGGTCAGACCAAGGTCCATCAAGTCCAGTATCCTATTTCCAACAATGGCAAATCCAGGTCACAAGTACTTGGCAGGTTCCCAAAAGGCATACAGGTTCTACAATGCTTGTATTGGGGCAAGCAGTGGATTTCCCGGGTCCTCTTTAATAATGGTTTATGGACCTTTCCTCCAGGAACTTGTCCAAACCTTTTTTAAAACCCAGCTACACTAACAGTTTTTAATACATCCTCTGGTAACAAATGCCAGAGTTTGATTACGTGTTGTGATAAAATATTTTCTCTTATTAGTCTTAAATGAGTTATGTTGTAGCTTCATTGCATAGTCTTTCTACTTTTTGATGGCGTAAACAAGTGATCTACATTTACACATTCCATTCCATTCATTAATTTATAGACCTCTAACATATCTCCCCTCAGCCGTCTATTTTCCAAGTTGGAAAGCCCTAACCTTTTAAGCCTTTCCTCATAGGAGTATCCTTCTATCCCCTTTATCATTTCGGTGGCTCTTCTCTGTACCTTTTCTAATTCTGCTATATACTTTTTAAGATCTGTCAACCAGAATTTCACACAATATTCAAGGTGTGACGCACCATGAAATGATACAGAGGCATTATAATATCGTTGGTTTTATTCTCCATTCCTTTCCTTATGATTCCTAGTATTCTATTTGCTTTCTTGGCTGATGCTGCACACTGCACGGAGGGTTTCAACATATTATCCACAATGACGCCTAAATCTTTTTCCTGGGTGGTGGTTCCTAATGTGGAACCTTGCATCATGTAACCATAGTTTGGGTTGTTCTTTACTAAGTGCATAACTTTGCACTTGTCCACATTAAATTTCATTTGCCATTTGAACGTCCAGTATTCCAATTTATCAAGGTCCTCTAGCAATTTTTCACTATCCTCTTGTGTTTTAACAGCTTTGAATAATTTTGTGTCATCTGCAAATTTGATCACCTCACTTGTTGTTCTCATTTTCAGGTCATTTATGAAGATGTTAAAAAGCAGCGAGCCCAGCACAGGTCCCTGGGTACTCCACTTTTCTCCATTGAGAAATGCCTGAAATGGTACTTAAAGGTGATATATCAGAATAATTGAAAGAAATATCCTCCCGGTTTATTAATATTTCTTTCAATTATTCTGATATATCACCTTTAAGTATCATTTTAGGCATTGGTAACTTCCCTACATCATCTTCAGTAAAGACCAAAGCAAAGAATTTATTCAATCTCTCTGCTATGGCCTTGTCCTCCCTTAGCGCCCCCTTTTACAGCTCTATCATCTAATGGTCCAACTGACTCTCTCATAGGTTTTTTAATGCCAATGTACTTGAAAGTTTTTATTATGCAATTTTGCTTCCACAGCAAGCTTCTTTTCAACGTTTCTCTTTGCCTGGCTTATTAATGCCTCACATCTAACTTGCCAGTGTTTATATTGTTTTCCATTTTCGTCATTTGGCTCCTTTTTTCCATTTCCTAAAATATACTTTTATGGCTACGACAATCTCTCTGACATTGCCTTTAAACCATGCTGGCAGTTTTTTGGTTTTTCTTCCACTTTTCTTGTAAATAGTTACAATTTTGTTAGAATCGTAAATATGCTTGATTGTTTATACGCATTCACTTGTTAAATTGTTAAAATGTTCAGTGTAACTCAGTTGTTCTGTATGTAAACAGCTGTGATTTCCCAAAATGGCGGTATAAAAATTAGAACACTAAGGCACCTCAGGCCCATGTTACCCCACAATGACTTCAGGACCATCTTCCAGGCCCTCATTCTTCCACATTTTGATTACGCAAATGTGGCCCTTTATGGACTCCCCAAGAACACCCTTAATCCGCTGCAACTCGCCATGAATGCGGCTGCGCGTGTTCTATGTGGTTTAACAAGATCAGACCATATTACCCCGATACTCAAGGAACTCCACTGGCTTCCAATTCACTGCAGGTTAACATACAAAATCCTTCTCATCACCTTCAAGATCATTAACAACCTAGCCCCCACAACACTCAGTGACCTTATCACCCTCACCCCGAAAAACAGACTCAGAAGATCAGTAACCGACAATACCTTGATCATCCCCAAAGAATCCATCAAGTGCACACAGACGACCAAGAAAAGAACATTCGCCTTCTATGCCCCAAAATGTTGGAACGAACTTCCACCTGAAATTAGATCCATCAAAGGCCTTATGCAGTTCCGTAAGGCAATCAAACACCACATTTTCCTACTTCACTTTGCTCAAGCATCTGCCCCACCTCTACCCACCCACCCACCAATGTCTACAAACTGCATCCTGTCACAAGTATCTTGAGCCCGCTTTAGACTTACTGTATATACAAACCAAATCTAATTATATTTTGTACATATGTTTATAGTTTCTCTGTTACTCCAAGTTTATGCTCCTGTTACAATGTACTGTCCAAGTTTAAACTCCTGTTACAATGTAAGCACAGAACAGTTTTCTGACTGTGCACCCTTGTTGTATGTAAACCGCACTGATAACAAATAGCGCGGTATATAAAAGCTGTTAAATAAATAAATAAATAAATAAATACATCTGGTCTGGGCTTCCAAGATAGTATTTTTAAACAATGCCATGCTTGATATAAAATCTTTAACCTTTGCAGTTGCTTCTCTTAGTTTTTTCTTAACTATTTTTCTCATTTTATCATAGTTTCCCTTTTGAAAGTTAAAAGTAGTACTGTGGATTTCCTTGCCATCCTTCTTCCATTTATTAAATCAAACGCGATCATGCTATGATCACTATTACCAAGTGGCCCCAATGCCCTTCTCAATTGCATCAGATCCTGTGTTCCACCAAGGACTAGATCCAAAATAGCTTCCTCTCATGTCGGTTCATGAACCTGCTGCTCCAAGAAGCAGTCATTTATCTCCCTAGCATGTTCTGCAGTGACACTGACCCAGTCGATACTGGGCAATTGAAATCACCCATTATTACTGTGTTGTAACTTTTGTTAGCTTCCCTGATCTCTCTTAGCATTTCATCATCCATCTGTTCATTCTGGCCTGGTGGCCAGTAGTACACCCTACTGCCATCGCCTTCTCCTTTTCACATGCGGTTTCTATCCATAGAGATTCTACAGTGTATTTTGTTTCCTGCAAAACTTTAATCCTGTGTTAATCAATGGCCTGTCTAACATAGAGCACAATCCCTCTACCAATTTCATCCACCCTATCACTGCAATATAGTTTGCACCAGTGGTGGGAATCGATCTGAACAGGAACCAGTTTGGATTGATCCCACCACTTACAGAACAGAGCGGGTGGCAGCACTGCATGTATTTGCATTGCTGATGCTGCACACTTATGCTGCTGGCGACCATTGCAGAGCAGCAACTCCCTGGTAGCCCCACTGGCGGGTGGGGAGATACCTGCCAGTGCAGCGTCAGCATTGGAGCACTGGCATCAAGGCGCCGTTTTTGGCCCGGTTCAGCGAAAGCAGCCTGTGGCAGGAACCAGTTCACACAAACCGCCCCGAACCAGCCAAATCCCACCACACGTTTGTATCCAGGTATCACAGTGTTTCATTGGTTATTCTCCTTCCATCAGGTCTCCGAGATGCCAGTCATATCTAACCTTTCATTTAGTGCTATATATTCTAGCTCTCCCAGCTTATTTTTTAAACTTCTAGCATTTGCATACAGGCATTTTGGAGGTTGTATTTTATTCATATTAATCTGGTTATCAGTTGATGGGGAAATTTCAAATCTTTCAGCTCTGTACTTAAGGGCATCTGGGTTACTTGTATCTTTACTGGAACCTCTCTGTTGGGATGCCCTAACTTCCCTCCTTTGCAAGTATCCTCCAAGAATGCATCATTCCGAACAATGTGCTCTTGGGTGACTGTAGACTTTCCCCTGTTATCTAGTTTAAAAGTTGCTCTGTCTCATTTTTAAAGGTTAATGCCAGCAGCCTGGTACCATCCCAGTTAAGGTGGAGCCTGTCCCTTTGGATAAGCTCCTTCATTCCCCAGAATGTTGCTCAGTTCCTAACGAATCTAAAACCCTCTTCTTTGCACCATCGTCTTACCAACACATTGAGACTCCGGAGCTCTGCCTGCCTTTTGGATCCTGCACATGGAATGTGAGACATTTCAGAGAATGCTACCCTGGAAGTTCTGCATTTCAAATTCCTATCCAAAATTCTAAATTTGACCCCCAGAACCTCCTTCCCACAAATTCCTATGTCATTGGTACCAACTCGTACCAAGACAGCAGACTCCTCCCCAGCACTACCTAAAACCTTGTCTAGGTGGCATGTGAGGTCTGCTACCTTCACATCAGGCAGGCATGCTACCAGGCAATCTTCACGCCCACCATTCACCCAGCTATCTACGTGTCTAATAATCAAATTGCCAACTATAATGGCTGTCCTAACACTTCCTTCATGGGCACACCTAGCTACAGGATCACTTCCTGTGACTCCAAGGAGATGCTCTCCTTTCATGCGACCTCTCTCCTCCTTGGAAAGTGAGAGGCTGCCATACTGGAGGTAGGACTTCAGTACTACATCCCTGTAGGTGTCATCTATATACCTCTGTCTTTTTTATTTTCCTCCAAGTCTGCAACTCTAGTCTTCAGAGATCGGACTTGTTCCCTGAGGGCAAAAAGCTCCTTGCACTTAGTGCACACTTAAGACTCCTCACCAATGGGGAGAAAATCGTACATGTGACACTCTATGCAAAAGACTGGATAACCCCCATTTTGCTGCTGGACTGCTGTCTACATCTTAGTTTTAAGGTTTTGTTTAGCTATTTAAGCTGTTTACTTACCTAAAGTTGCTAGGGATACTTGTACTGATACAACTGTACCTAATAAGTTTAAGGGACTTAGTTTACCTCAAGATTAATCATTGTATTCTGGTGAGGATAATCAGCTGAACCTGAAGTGAATTTGACCATCTCTTTCCCTTTAATAGGTTTAAGAGCCTATGAAGCTAAGATTATGCCTGGGGCAGGTGGGAGGGAAAGAACACATAGTAAAAGCTGGCTTGCTACACAGTGCCCTGACCTGAGCTTCTATGGTAATCTCTTAACAATTTCCTGGGTGATTCACACAGCCTTTGGTTTGATAGAGAGAGCCTTTCAAATTGCCCCTTTGACCTGTCACTTGGCTTTAACACCTATTTAAAACAGTTTCACAGGTCTCTCACCCCTTAACTGGAAGGCCTCTTCATAAAGGTCTCTAGAAACAATTTATTTATTTCTACTCAAAAAGTATTTACCCTATTCTTCCTTCTATGCTAAGCTATATTCTAATTTGATTTAAATTAAAAGCTCTCTGGGGCTACTGAGATTTTAAATCTAAATTAAAAGCTCTCTGGGGCTTTTTACTGAGGTTTAAATTTTAATTAAAAGCTCTCTGGGGTAAATGACTGAAGTTTAAATTTAAATTTACTGGTTTTGAAACTGTATTTGACAATATAAGTAACTTAATCTTACACAGCTGGCCACCTTTAGTAAAAACAGTTATTGCTGTTTGCTAAGTTAAACCTTTGTGATGCACAGCAGGTGAGGTGATTAATTGGTTCAATCATGTTATGGTGCACAAGTCTGAAACTCAAAAATCATATCAATGCGATAGAGAGATCATGGGTTTTTAATATTGATCTCTATATATACACATCTAAGGCCATTCTTCTAAAGATGATCTCTGAGCATTATAATGTAAATACAGAATTTTGCTTTGCACAGATCACGTGAGATATAGGCAAACAGTTTATGAATGGCCTTTATATAATTAGATGCTAGCTAAGGTATATGATACTGAAGGAATGCATTGTTGTCAGATCTTCCCGTTAACCAAATCATTTGTGACAGTGCTACAATTCAGATGATTTTCCAGTCTGTTGCTACAGCATTATAGAAACATAGAAAATGACTGGAAAAAACGAGAAAAATCATAAGCCCTTTGGCTATTACTCCAAGAGATGTATCACTGAAAGAGATGTTCTCTATTCCACCATTATTGGCCTTCTAACAGCCACCCAATCTGAAGCAAAACTTAGTGAGAAGTAAGCTAAAAATATGAAAATAGCACAAGTCCCTTCAGTATACCAAGCTGCAAACACATCTCACAGAATTACCCACATGGGAAAAACATCCAACATAAGGGGATTCCACTCATGCTCCTCCTCTAATGTAGAATGTATTATTCAATACAGCAAACATGGAGGATACAATGTTGGGGAAACAAGTGAGAAACACTTCAAATGGATATCACATCAAATGCCACAAAGCAGACCAAGATGACAAGATGGTGCAAGGATGAGGGTTTTGGATTTGTTAGAAACTGGGGAACATTCTGGGGAAAGGAGGGGCTCTTCCGAAGGGATGGGCTTCACCTTAACCGGGATGGAACCAGGCTGCTGGCATTAACCTTTAAAAAGGAGATAGAGCAGCTTTTAAACTAGATAATAGGGGAAAGCCGACAGTCACACAAGAGCGCATGGTTCGGAAGAATGTATCCTTGAGGGATACTACCAAAAGCAGAGAGGTTCCAAAAAAGAGTAAAGTAGCCCAAATGCCCTTGAATATGGAGCAGACAGAGCTTAAAGATTTCAAATGACCCATGCCTACCAATAGCCAGATTAATATGAATAAAATACAGTCTCTAAAATGCTTGTATGCAAATGCTAGAAGTCTAAAAAATAAGATGGGAGAATTAGAATATATAGCACTAAATGAGAGGTTAGATATGATTGGAATCTCAGAGACATACTGGAAGGAGGACAACCAGTGGGACATTGTGATACCTGGGTACAAACTATATCGTAATGAAAGAGCTGATCAAATTGGTGTAGGGGTTGCGCTCTATGTTAGAGCATTGAGTCAGAAAGGATTAAAGTTTTGCAGGAAACAAAATTTGCTGTAGAATCTCTATGGATTGAAATTCCATGTAAAAAGGGGAAGGCGATGGCAGTGAAGGTGTACTATAGACCGCCTGGCCAGAATGAACAAATGGATGATGAAATGCTCAAAGAAATCAAGGAAGCTAACAAAAGTTACAGTACAGTAATAATAATGGGTGATTTGAATTCCCCCAGTATCGACTGGGTCAGTGTCACGGCAGGACATCCTAGGGAGATAAAGTTCCTAGATGAAATAAATGACTGCTTCTTGGAGCAGCTGGTTCATGAACTGACCAGAGGGGAAGCCATATCAGACCTAGTCCTTAGTGGAACACCAGATCTGGTAAGATAAGGGTGTTGGGGCCACTTGTCAATAGTGATCATAGCATGATCGCATTTGATTTAATTGTGGAGGAGGGATGGTAAGGAAATCCACAGTATTACCTTTTAACTTTTGAAAGGGAGACTATGATAAAATAAGGAAAATAGTTAAGAAAAAACTAAAAGGAGCAGTTGCAAAGGTTAAAGACTTACATCAAGCTTGGGTGTTGTTGAAAAATACTATCTTGGAAGCCCAGACCAGCTGTATTCCACGCTTTAAGAAAAGTGGAAGGAAGTCTAAAAAACCGCCAGCATGGTTTAAAGGTGAGATCAGAGAGGCTATTGTTGCCAAAAAAGCATCTTTCAGGAAATGGAAAAAAGAGCCAAATGATGAAAACTGGTAACAGCACAAGCACTGGCAAGTTAAATGCAAGGCATTGATAAGGCAGGCAAGGGAAGAATTTGAGAAGAAGCTTGTTGCGGAAGCAAAAACGCATAATAAAGACTTTTTCAAGTACATTTGTAGCAAAAAAACTGTGAGAGAGTCAGTTGGTCCATTAGATGATAGAGGGGTTAAAGGGGCACTAAGAGGAGACAACGCGATAGCGGAGAGACTGAATGAATTCTTTGCTTCGGTCTTTACTGAGGAAGATGAAGGAATGTTACCCATAACTGAAGTGGTATTTAAAGGTGCGGAAGAATTGAAGGAAATATCGATACATCGGGAAGATGTATTACAACTACTAGATAAAGTGAAGAGTAGCAAATCACCTGGACCGGATGATATACATCCAAGGGTGTTGAAAGAACTGAAATATGAGATTGCAGACCTGCTATTAGTTATCTGTGAACTATCATTAAAATCATCTGTAATACCTGAAGACTGGAGGATGGTGAACGTAACACCAATTTTTAAAAAGTGTTCCAGGGATTCCGGGAAACTACAGACTGGTGAGCCTGATGTCAGTACCGGGAAAAATGGTAGAAACATCATAAAAAACAAAATTGCTGAACATGTAGATAGTCATGGCTTAATGGGAGACAGCCAACATGGCTTTAGACAAGGAAGATCTTGTCTTACTAATCTGTTATGTTTTTTTGAAGGTGTGAATAAACAGGTAGACAAAGGTGAGTCGGTTGATATAGTGTATTTGGACTTTCAGAAAGCCTTTGACAAGGACCCTCATTAGAGACTTTTGGCAAAACTAAAGAGTCATGGGATAGGAGGCAGTGTACTATTGTGGATCAGGAACTGGTTAAAAGATAGAAAGCAGAGGGTAGGGCTAAATGGCCAATTTTCCCAATGGAGAAAGGTGAATAGTGATGTACCCCAGGGATCTGTGCTGGGTCCGCTGCTTTTTGACATATTCATAAATGACATAGAAAAGGGAACAACAAGTGAGGTTATCAAATTTGCAGATGACACAAAACTATTTAAAGTAGTTAAAACCCATGAGGATTGTGAAAAATTGCAAGAGGATCTTGATAAATTAGAAGACTGGGCATCAAAATGGCAGATGAAATTAAATGTGGACAAGTGCAAATTTATGCACATAGTGAAGAACAACCCAAACTATGGTTACACAATGCAAGGTTCCACATTAGGAACTACCACCCAGGAAAAAGATTTAGGCGTCATTGTGGATAACATGTTAAAACCCTCCGCCCAGTGTGCAGCGGCGGCCAAAAGAACAAATAGAATGCTAGGTATCATAAGGAAAGGAATGGAAAATAAAACAAAGGATATTATAATGCCTCTATGTCATTCCATGGTGAGACCGCACCTTGAATAGTGTATGCAATTCTGGTCGCCGTATCTTAAAAAGGATATAGTGTTATTAGAAAAGGTTCAGAGAAGAGCCACGAAAATGGTAAAGGGGATGGAAGGATACCTCTATGAAGAAAGGCTAAAAAGGTTAGGGCTCTTTATTTATTTATTTATTTATTTATTTAAAGTCTCTTTTATACCGCGCTATTCAGCATCAGCGCGGTTTACAATAAACAGTGAACATACACATTTCCAATAGTACTTTGTGTTTACATATGAACAGGATAATCAACTTGGCTAACAGGGTAACTATGTACAACCACAAAATATACAATATATACAATTTGTAGGCTGATCATGTGTTTGTATGGTTTTAGACAGTGGTGATTTGGGTGGATTCGGCAAATGGTGCTGAGTTTCTATTAGGTTCAGGGTAATGTATGAGGAAGAGGTAGTGTTTCACGGCCTTCCTGAATTGGAATTTGTCTGGGATTGATCTAATGTTGTGAGGGAGGTTATTCCAGATCACTGGTGCATAAAGATTGAAAGTCCTGCTGGATGTTGACTTGGAGCATTGAGTTATAGATCTTGGGACTATCAAGGTGTTTTGAGCTACTGACCTTCTGTCTCTGGAAAAGAGATGGCTGAGGAGAGATATGATAGAAGTCTATAAATTAATGAATGGAGTGGAACGGGTAAACGTAGACCGATTGTTTACGTTATCAGAATATAGAAAGACTAGGGGACATGCAATGAATCTACAGGGTAAACTATTTAAGACTAATAAGAGAAAATATTTTTTTACTCAACATGTAATCAAACTCTGGAATTTGTTACCGGAGTATGCAGTAAAGGTTGTTAGTGTAGCTGGGTTTAAAAAAGGATTGGACAAGTTCCTGGAGGAAAGGTCCATAAACCATTATTAAAAAGGGACCCAGGATATAACTGCTTGACCCAATACAAGCATTGTGGAACCTGTGTCTTTTGTGGGAACTGCTAGGTACGTATGACCTAGATTGGCCACTGTTGGAAACAGGATACTGGGCTTGATGGACCTTGGTCTGACCCAGTATGGCATATCTTATGTTCTTATGACACCTCTGTGGGAGGCACTTTTCAAGAAATTTAGAACAAATCCAGGTAAGACTTTTTTTGAAGTTAAAATGATCAGATATTTTAAAACCAATAAGAAGGGATTTAACACATTTCTGGATTTTCTAACATATTATAAACCATAATTTTCTACTGCCTCTCACTTTCTGATCATGCATTCATCCCACATCTTCTCTCCTTCAGACTATCATAGTAATGTTTTCATGATTCACTTATATATTCTAGTATTGCCATCTTTTTGCCCATTCCGTCCTAATCTAAGGAAGGGGTTTTTAGCTCCTGAAAGTTAGTCAAAAAATGTATTGTTCATCCAATAAAAAGGTTTGATTTTATGTTCTTTTTTAAATTTTCATTTATAAATGTTTTTCTGTGGAAAATGACAGCAGAAAAGACCCCTTCGCCATCGGAGATCTTCTGTGCTTGTCCCATGCTTTCTTACATTTTGACACTGCTCTTGTGTCCATCACCTCCACTGGGAGGCTATTCCACACATCCACTACCCTTTCTGTAAAGAAATATTTCCTCAGATTACTTCTGAATATGCCTCCTTCCACCATCATCCTTTGATCCCTTGTTTCAAAATCATCTTTCCACTAAAAAAGGCTTGATTTCCTATGTATTTATTTACCTTAGAGCAGAGATTCTCAATCTAGTCCTCAGGGCATACCTAGAGAGTCAGGTTTTCAGGATAACCACAATGAATATGCATGAGATAAATTTGCATGCATTGCTTCCATTGAATGCAAATGTGTCTCATGCATATACATTGTGGTTATCCTGAAAATCAGACTGGCTAGGTGTGTCCCAAAATCAGGGTTGAAAACCCCTGTCTTAGAGGTATTGAAATATTTCTATCATATCTCCCCTTTTCTGCTCTTCCTCTAGGGTATATATGCGTAGATCTGTAAGTCTCTCTTAAGCTTTATGACGAAGACCACAGAACATTTTAGTAGTCACCTTTTGGACCAGTTCCATCCAGTTTATATCTTTTTGAAGGCATGGTCTCCTGAATTGTATACAATACTTAAACAAGATCTCACTAGAGACTTATAGTCTCTATCATCTCCATTTTCCTGCTGGTCATTCCTCTCCTGCATACAAGCCTTTTTCTAACTTTTCCTTTTATTTTACTTCTTTGGCCATGTTAAGAACATCAGATATCTGGCCACATTCTACTTTGTGCACTGAACTTCACACGCTGTGCTACTCCCTTTGGTTTTTACAGCTCATATGCTTGACTCTACATTTTTTTAGCATTAAATCTTAGCTGTCAAAATCTAGACTAGACAAAAAAAACCCAATTTAGTGATAAATAAATAATACTCTCACAAAAATCACCAAAGTAACCCCCAAAAAGTGACAATTTTGTTTTTTGTCGGATACCACTGAAAAAGGCACACACTTTATACTTAGTGCCCTCCCTTCAGTTGTGTCCCTTTTAATTATACATTAAAAAGTTCAAAGCTACTTAGCTTAGCAACAATGTGATTTCCTCACTCGTTTCAAATCCAAGTAGAAGGTTAGCAGCAACTTGACTCAATCATCCAAATGTAAATGCAGGTCTCCACGCACGACGTGCACGTTTCGGGACGAATGCCCCTGTATCAAGTGCCAGCAGAGATTAGCTCAATTATTACAAGTGCTGTCTTCCAAGCTTTTTTCAACTGCCATACAACGCGTTGTATGGCAGTTGAAAAAAGTTTGGAAGAAACAAAATTGTCACTTTTTGGGGGTTACTTTGGTGATTTTTGTGAGAGTAAAATCTAGACTAGACCATTCCTCAAGCTTCACTAGAACCCTCTTTATGTTTTCCACACCTTTCAGGGTGACTACGTTATTGCAGGTTTCAGTATCATCTACAAAAAGGTAAACCTTTCCTATTAGCCTTTCTATGATTTAAATTATATACGTCAATGAATTTAGATCAGTTTATGTTTTATGGTTAAATCTTTTTATTCATTTTGAGTATCTGACAGAAATGAACATGGTAAACATCTGACGTATTGAAACATGTGAGAGTGAAGTGACAAATGGAAATAATAATGTAAATGACACACCTGTTGCAACACTGTAAGCATCATAAAGTTTGACACATAATAAACAGCAGACTACTGTACACATTGCTCCCAGAGGTAAAGAAACTAACCAACAATAGTCTATCCCACTACTGGCGAAGATGCCATACTGTAGGCCTAAGTCTATGCATTCAATCCAGATAACAAAGGTACAGCGGAAAGATTGAAATATGTGACAGACCAAATGAAGCTGCAATCACACTTTCAGGTCAAATTCCCCCCTGACGACATCATCCTCTGAGCAAGATGCCTCCAAAGAGGGAAAGGAAATACAAAAGATGAAATAAAAGGGTACTAATCTGGGAGTTGTAAGCCAGGAAATGTTAAACGTTAAACGACCCAGAGTGGTTCCAACCAGAGAAACCTCCGGGATAAACTGCAACCAACACCTACCCCGCTTCCCTCCGACCCTGGATCTTCCTCCCCTTTTAACTACCCCTTCCTTCCCCTCCCCTCCCCCCTCCCCCCCTCCCCCCAATGCCAGTTTATGTTTTAAAATGAGCTATAAGGTGTGGACATAAAAATTTAGGTTTGTAACTTGTCATGCAGCAGGAGCTGATGGAAGCAAAGATGCAAGAAAAGAAGCTGTTTTTCATAATATAAAAGATGTGCACGGGATGCAATTCCCACACAGAGCAGCTAGAGGGAGCAGGCGTGCACTCACAGAGGCTGACCTGACACACCTAGCTAATCGACACCACCTGACAAGCAGCCCAGAAAGCTCAAACACAGGAGAGCTTTATAAGCAAGAGGCTGGAGACTGGAAAGCGGGTGGAGGTAGAGGTGGACCGGAGAGAAGCACCAGGAGCAAAGCCGGGCGAGAGAAATGCACCATGAGCAAGGGCCAAGAAGAAGGAAGCACCAGGAGCATTGAGCTAAGCCCTAGGAGTGAATGGGAAGGCAATGCTGAGCAAAGGAACAGTCACTTTGGGAAGCAGAGCAGTGCTGAAGGAAGAAGCCAGAAGTTAGGCTTGGAAAGAGGCCTGCGCTTACCGGAGGAACCAGTGACCAGACTGAAAGGTAACAAGAGCTTTCAGGGAAAAGACTGGCACGAGGATTGTATCCCAGGAGAACTACTGGAAGGAGAAATTTCCTGTTCTACATGCTGTTGGAAGCCAAGGTATGCTGACTCTGTTTTTAAGAGAAAAAGCTCATCTCATAAGTGCCCTTTAAAAAGCAATGCTCGTGTTACAAGAAAGGAAAGTAAACCTACCTTGTATAACCCAGATGGTAAAAGCACAAAGGTAGGCCACGCTCACTGGCAAACCTTAGAAGAACTCTACAAACACCCAGAGAATAAGAATAGCGACTGGCCAGTTCCAATAGCCAGAGAAACCCCAGATACAGAAAGGGATAACTCTGACTCAGAGCCGATGCAAGTGGAATTTGTGGAGCCTAGTCTTTTGTCTCAAGAGGAGATGGACTGTTCTCTATGCGTTACAAGCAGTATAGAATCACTGCTAGACTTGTAAATAATATATGCTGTCTCCAGAGTGTTACTTGTATGCTAAAAGGAAGAAGAGTGTTGAAGCGGTTGAGTTACTCTAGGAAGCTTTAATTAATATTTGTTACAACTGTGAAGCATAACAGTTTTTTCTTTACCATGAGTTTGTTTCATTCCTGAAGTAAAGGACATTTTCCTCTATGTTGTGATCCACTTGAACTGTTTGCGTAAAGGGAAATAAAAGCCTATGTTATCTCTCTACTCTGCATTCACAATTTACTTCTTAACAGGAGCTGAACTACTAAGACCAGGCTGCACCTGGCTCTTAAAGGAACCTCCTCTCATATAAAAATATCTTTGTGTCCAACTTACCCCTATGACCACTGGCCACCAGGGGCGGTACACGACAAACTTCAGCCTCTAACCTATTGGTATGCCATTGTAACTATACTGGGCCCCCAAAAGTTTTGTGTTAAGTGATATGAAACTAAATTGGTGACATTTAATTTTTGTTAACTCTTTATTTTATATAGACATAAAACAATATGGCTAAAGCTGCCACATTCAGAGACATCAAAAAATAAGAAGAATACAAAAGACCAATGATTCTCAATCAGATGATTCATTCTGCCATGTTTAATAATGATCCTGGGTAAAGTTATATTAAGCAAGATCACACTTCAAGTGCATAGGTTAGTCTTCCAGCATGGGCAACATGTGAAGTGGCATTTTAGAAAGGACGCCATACTACAGGGTCTGCCAAAGAAAACGCTAAATATATTGCAATTGGCCCAAAATGTGGCGGCTAGGATCATCACACGAACAAGAATCACTCAGCGCATCACACCTGTACTGATCGATCTACATTGGTTACCAGTTGTGGCCAGAATACAATACAAAACTTTGGTAACCACATTCAAGCTCATACATGACATAGCACCCTCATTCCTCTCAACACTGATCAACAAACAACCTACCAACAGAGACAGGCGAACTATTAACTCTAACACATTACAAGTTCCTAACAATATCAGATCAGTAAAAACAAGCACCAGCAACAAAGCATTCTCATTCTCAGCCCCGATAACCTGGAATCATCTACCACATGAACTGCGAGCTATAAAAGACATAAATGACTTTAGAAGGAAAATAAAAACTCATCTTTTCAAATGTCACTATAACCTGATGTAAAAAGTGAAACCATTATGCCGACCTGTATAAATGTAAATAATAGAGAACTGTGTAAATGCCGACCTGTGTAAACGTAACTAATAGAGAACTGTAATTATGTAAATATTGTAAACCTAATTTTTGAAGTGTCTAACCCTGCATGTTGTGCCTAACCCTAAATCTATGTATATATGATCCAATTTTCCTGTCTTGATTTGACATATCCCACAGTTGTAATCAAACCGCTGCTGATCGCTGGAAGTAGCGGTATATAAGTGTAAACTAAATAAATAAAATAAATAAATAAAAATCAAATCTGGGATGGCCAGGGCGGAACGTGCAGAAAAACACCAGGACTGTCTATGTCACCAGCCGATTTTTATAATGTGGATGTCTCCAATGTGGACTTCCATGCTGGCGGCCACGTAGAAGTTACACTTGGGTAAGCATGGGACAGGGATGTCTATCTCAAGTAAGCTAGGATAAGGGCACACCCAGTTGCGTAGCAAAATGGAAACATGTACTCTATTCCTCATCAGTGTTCATTGTCATATTGTAAAATAAAGGGGGTATTAGTGTAGCACTTTCTGCACACCCTCCAGACATTTGCCTGACAAAGCGATCACTTTTCAGATGCCTGTTCTTGCCTGAAACAGGTATAACCTTAGATGCAATGCCAGATGCCTAGATGTCTGAGATCAGGTAAAGAAGTCAACGTTCTTGGAAATGCCCCAGCCACACCTCTGTCCCCATTCAGATTTGGACATCCTTATGCTGGGAATATCCATAGTTCTGGCTTTGGAAATGGTTCTGGAAACGTCTCCATGTTTTGGATGTTTCTATGCCCATTTACAGACTTCCAAAGCATGAAAAGGGCTTCCAAAATAACCCCGTTATGTTATTACGTCTGTAGGAATTCTGTCCAAAAAATATTAAAAATTCTGCACTCACTATTCTGCAAACTTCTATATTCATTTATGCTTTATTTTATGCAGAATGCCCCCATCATAAAGGCCGGACTCCAGGCGTGACACACTGTAGCTTTCTCCCTGCTCAGGCTTAACTCTCCACCTTCCCAGCAGTCTCTCCCAAAGTTAGCTTAAACCTTTCTTTAGGCTTTATCTCACGCCTCCCCTCCTCCCAGCAGATTCAACTCTACGTTTTCTCTGCCCTACTCTCCACGATGGGCATATCCCCCAGCCAGTGGCATACCAAGGATGAAGCAGTGGGTGTGGCCTGCCCTGACTGCCATCTGGGAGGGGGTGCACATTTAACAGGCCCACATGGCAGAGCCAGCATGGCAAATTTAAAGCCGTGGGTGTCTTGCTGTACTGCCTCTGCTCTGGGCTTATCGGCTCTTCTCTCCCGGCTGAAGTCTTATGAATCATGGGATTTTGGCTCGGGAGAGAAGAACCACCAGGCTTGGAACAGAGGCAGTGTAGCAAGCCACCTGCGGCTTTAAGTTTGCTGTGCTGGATCCACTGTGCGGGCCCAGCAAGGGTAGGGGGGTTCCCGCTCTAGGATCCGAGGGGGATTGGAATGCCACTGTCCCCAGCAACACCTCCAGTTCTACCTCCATTCTTTTCAATGGTTCTTTAGAGTCGGGAGTGATCCCAGAGGACTGGAGATAGGTAGATGAGCTGAAGTAAGGACGAGATTGGGAACTATAGACTGGTTAGTCTCACCTCTGTGGTGACTAAATGGAAATGCTGCTAAAGCAGAGGATGGTGAGGTTACAGGATTTAAGACAGCATGGCTTTACTAGAGGTAGGCCTTGTCAGATGAATCTGATTGATTTGAGTAGGTGACCAGAGAATTGGATCAGGGGAGAGTGCTAGATGTGGTATAAATAGATTTAAACAAGGCCTTTGACACCGTTCCTCATCAGTGACTGATAAATAAACTGAATGCCTTTGGGATGGACTCTAAAGTGGCTGAGTGGGTTAGAAACTGGTTGAGTGGGAGGCGACAAAGGATAGTTGTGAATGGAGTTTGCTTTGAAGATAGTTTGCTTGAAGGACTAGAAAAAGGGACTGTTACTTCTGGAGAGAGATCTGCAACTGTGAATATATATTTCTGGTAATTTTCTAAAAGGAATTCTTTGTATTAAAGCTAATTAATCTGTGAACCCACTATTTTTTGTTAAATCAGTCAGGGCCTAGTAGCAGCAGTTGAAGTTTAAATTTAAAACACAGAGGAGAACTTTCTGGTTACATTTCATACCCAGCAGAGAGCTTGTAGTTTACATTTAATAGTCACTCAGGGCCTAGCATCAGCAAAGTACTGTTAGCTTAAATTTAAAACACAGAAGAGAGCTTTTTGGTTAAATTTAGAACCCAGCAGAGAGCTTGTAGTTTAAATTTCATAAGAAGTTAGAGCCTAGCAGCAGCTAAGAGCTTTAATTTAAATCAAAACAGAATATAGCTTACCTCAGCAGCACAAGACAGGGTACTGTGTAGCAGCCCTCTTTTAATACGTGTTATTTCCCTCCCTCCCTCCCCACACCCACCCACCCCTGGGATAATCGTAGCTTTATAGGTACTTACACATCTTAAAAGGCAGGAGGTGCTCTCAGGTGAAGCTCATTACCCAAATCAGTCATACACTTAGGACCTGAGATTAGTTAAGCTTCAGGTGAACAAGGTATATTACACGTATTAGGTACAGTTTTATTAGTATAAATATCCATAGCAACCTTAGTAAGTAAAGAACTTAGATCTAAACACAAACTTAAAAACTAAGATGCAGACAGCAGTCCAGCAGCGGGATGGGGCTTTCCAGTCTTTTGCATTGAGTGTCACATGTATGATTTTCTCCCAGTTGGTGAGAGGTCTTACGTGTGCACTAGGTGCAAGGAGCTCTTTGCTCTCAGGGATCGAGTCCGTTCTCTAGAGGCTAAAGTAGCAGACTTGGAAAGCATAAGACAGACAGAGAGGTACATAGACGAGACCTACAGGGATATAACCTGAAGTCCCACCTCCAGTCTGGCAGCATCCCTGTTTCCATGGAGGAGAGAGGTCACGTGACAGGAGAGCATCACACTGGTGTGGCAGGAAGTGATCCTGTAACTAGGACCTGTCCTCCAGGTGATGTAAAACCCTCTCGCACCGAGGAACTTTCTCCATGGCCATGTGCCCACGAGGGAAGGGTTAGGACAGCCGTTATAGTTGGTGATTCGATCATTAGGCATGTAGATAGCTGAGTGGCTGGTGGACGTGAGGATCGCCTGGTAACATGCCTGCCTGGTGCGAAGGTAGCGGACCTCACGCGCCACCTAGATAAGGTCTTAGATAGTGCTGGGGAGGAGTCTGCTGTCTTGGTACATGTCGGTACCAATGACATAGGAAAATGTGGTAGGGAGGTTCTGGAGGCTAAATTTAGGCTTTTAGGTAGGAAGTTGAAATCCAGAACTTCCAGGGTAGCATTCTCTGAAATGCTTCCTGTTCCACGTGCAGGACCCAAAAGGCAGGCAGAGCTCCGGAGTCTCAATGCGTGGATGAGACAATGGTGCAGAGATGAGGGTTTTGGATTTGTTAGGAACTGGGGAACATTCTGGGGAAAGGAGGGGCTCTTCCAAAGGGATGGGCTTCACCTTAACCGGGATGGAACCAGGCTGCTGGCATTAACCTTTAAAAAGGAGATAGAGCAGCTTTTAAACTAGATATTAGGGGAAAGCCGACAGTCGCCCAAGAGCGGATGGTTCGGAAGAATGTATCTTTGAAGGATACTACCAAAAGCAGACAGATTCCACAAAAGAGTAAAGTAGCCCAAATGCCCCCAAGTATGGAGCAGACAGAGCTTAAAGATCCCAAATTACCCATGTCTGACCATTAACAATAGCCAAATTAATATGACCCATTAACAATAGCCAAATTAATATGAATAAAATACATTCTCTAAAATGCTTGTATGCAAATGCTAGAAGTCTAAAAAATAAGATGGGAGAGTTAGAATATATAGCACTAAATGAAAGGTTAGATATGATTGGAATATCAGAGACATGGTGGAAGGAGGACAACCAGTGGGACACTGTGATACCTGGGTCCAAACTATATCGTAATGATAGAGCTGATCAAATTGGTGGAGGGGTTGCTCTCTATGTTAGAGAGGGCATTGAGTCAGACAGGATTAAAGTTTTGCAGGAAACAAAATCTGCTGTAGAATCTATATGGATTGAAATTCCATGTAAAAAGGGGAAGGCAATGGCAGTGGGGGTGTACTATCGAGCGCCTGGCCAGAATGACCAAATGGATGATGAAATGCTCAAAGAAATCAAGGAAGCTAACAAAAGTTACGGTGCAGTAATAATAATGGGTGATTTCAACTACCTCGGTATCGACTGGGTCAGTGTCACGTCAGGACATGCTAGGGAGATAAAGTTCCTAGATGACATAAATGACTGCTTCATGGAGCAGCTGGTTCATGAACCGACCAGAGAGGAAGCCATATTAGACCTAGTCCTTAGTGGAACACCAGATCTAGTGCAAGAGATAAGGTTGTTGGGGCCACTTGGCAATAGTGATCATAGCATGATCGCCTTTGATTTAATTAGTGGAGGAGGGATAGTAAGGAAATCCACAGTACTACCTTTTAACTTTCGAAAGGGAGACTATTATAAAATGAGGAAAATAGTTAAGAAAAAATTAAAAGGAGCAGTTGCAAAAGGTCAAAGACGTACATCAGGCTTGGCTGTTGTTGAAAAATACTATCTTGGAAGCCCAGACCAGCTGTATTCCAATCTTTAAGAAAAGTGGAAGGAAGTCTAAAAAACTGCCAGCATGGTTTAAAGGTGAGGTCAGAGAGGCTGCTGTTGCCAAAAAAGCATCTTTCAGGAAATGGAAAAAAGAGCCAAACGACGAAACCTGGAAACAGCACAAGCACTGGCAAGTCAAATGCAAGGCATTAATAAGGCAGGCAAAGGGAGAATTTGAGAAGAAGCTTGCTGCGGAAGCAAAAACGCGAAGTAAAGACCTTTTCAAGTACATTTGTAGCAAAATACCTGTGAGAGAGTCAGTTGGTCCATTAGATGATAAAGGGGTTAAAGGAGCACTAAGAGGCGACAAGGCGATAACGGAGAGACTGAATGAATTCTTTGCTTCAGTCTTTACTGAGGAAGATGTAGGGATGTTACCCATGACTGAAGTGGTATTTAAAGGTGCGGAAGAATTGAAGGAAATATCGATACATCGGGAAGATGTATTACAACTATTAGATAAACTGAAGAGTAGCAAATCACCTGGGCCGGATGGTATACATCCAAGGGTGTTGAAAGAACTGAAATATGAGATAGCAGACCTGCTATTAGTAATCTGTGAACTATCATTAAAATCATCTCTAATACCTGAAGATTGGAGGATCGCCAATGTAACACCAATTTTTAAAAAGGGTTCCAGGGGTGATCCAGGAAACTACAGACCGGTGAGCCTGACATCAGTACCAGGAAAAATGGTAGAAACCATCATAAAGAATTAAATTACTCAGCATGTAGTTAGTCATGGCCTAATGGGAGACAGCCAACATGGCTTTAGACAAGGAAGATCTTGTCTTACTAATCTGTTATGTTTTTTTGAAGGAGTGAATAATCAGGTGGACAAAGGTGAGTCGGTTGATATTGTGTATCTGGACTTTCAGAAAGCCTTTGACAAGGTCCCTCATGAGAGACTTTTGGCAAAACTAAAGAGTCATGGGATAGGAGGCAGTGTACTATTTTGGATCAGGAACTGGTTAAAAGATAGAAAGCAGAGGGTAGGGCTAAATGGCCAATTTTTCCAATGGAGAAAGGTGAATAGTGGTGTACCCCAGGGATCTGTGCTGGGTCCGCTGCTTTTTGACATATTCATAAATGACCTGGAAAGTGGAATAACGAGTGAGGTTATCAAATTTGCAGATGACACAAAACTATTTAAAGTTGTTAAAACCCAAGAGGATTGTGGAAAATTGCAAGAGGATCTTGATAAATTGGAAGACTGGGCATCAAAATGGCAGATGAAATTTAATGTGGACAAGTGCAAGGTTATGCACTTAGGGAAGAACAACCCAAACTATGGTTACACGATGCAAGGTTCCACATTAGGAACCACCACCCAGGAAAAAGATTTAGGCGTCATTGTGGATACCATGTTAAATCTCTCGGCCCAGTGTGCAGCAGCGGCCAAGAGAGCAAATAGAATGCTAGGTATGATAAGGAAAGGAATGGAAAATAAAACAAAAGATATTAAAATGCCTCTATATCGTTCCATGGTGAGACCGCACCTTGAATATTGTGTGCAATTCTGGTCGCCGTATCTTAAAAAGGATATAGCGATTTTAGAAAAGGTTCAGAGAAGAGCCACCAAAATGGTAAAGGGGATGGAAGGATACTCCTATGAAGAAAGGCTAAAAAGGTTAGGGCTCTTTAACCTGGAAAAGAGACGGCTGAGGGGAGATATGATAGAAGTCTATAAATTAATGAACGGAGTGGAACGGGTAAACGTAGATCGATTGTTTACGTTAGCAGAATATAGAAAGACTAGGGGACATGCAATGAAGCTACAGGGTAAACTATTTAAGACTAATAAAAGAAAATATTTTTTCACTCAACGTGTAATCAAACTCTGGAATTTGTTACCGGAGGATGTAGTAAAGGCTGTTAGTGTAGCTGGGTTTAAAAAAGGTTTGGACAAGTTCCTGGAGGAAAGGTCCATAAACCATTATTAAGAAGTGACCGAAGATATCAATGCTTGACCCAGTACAAGCATTGAGGAACCTGTGTCTTTTGGGGAAACTGCTAGGTACATATGTCCTAGATTGGCCACTGTTGGAAACAGAATACTGGGCTTGATGGACCTTGGTCTGACCCAGTATGGCATATCTCATGTTCTTATGTTCTTATAGGGGCATTATCCATGCCACAGGGATTGGTCCTTGGTCCTGTTATCTTTATCTTTATTTGTGAGGCTTGATATACCGCCCATGCATAAGCTTTAGGGCGGTGTACAATAAAACATAGGCTGCCAGAAGAGGAAAAGAGAGAAAGGAATGCCATTAACTTACAGGAAAGAGAAGACGGAGAGCAAAAGGAAGAAAAGATAGGGAGAGAGACAGAAAGAAGACACCAGTTTGCAGGGTGAGGAGGGAAGAGGGGGAGGGAGGAGGGGAAGGGCAAGGATCTATGGAAGGGGTGTAATCTCAATGGTAGAACCCACAGCTAGGGGGGAGTCAAGGTGGTTCAAGGGGGAGGGGAGGTCAAAGGCCTGGTGGAAGAGGTGGGTCTTAAGAAGGCCTTTGAACCGGGGGAAGGATAGTTCTGTGCGAAGGGAGTATGGGAGTGAGTTCCAGAGGACAGGACTTAGGAAAAAGAAGGCTGAGCGGCGAGTGAGTTCAAAATGAGCCTGAGACGAAGACAGAAGGAAGAAGCGGTTACCATGTGCAGAATGGAGGAGGCGAGCAGTGGGCTGGAGGCGGATGAGAACGGCAAGGTACTGCGGTGTACTAGTGTAGAGGACTCTGTGGGTGATAATGAACAACTTGTAAATGAACCAGACCTTAATGGGAAGCCAGTGGAGGTTGAGGAGGAGGGGGGTGACATGATCAAATGAGGAAGAGTGGGTGATGAGACGGGCGGCGGTATTCTGGATAAGTTGAAGGCATCGTAGCTGATTCTGTGGAAGACATTCAAGAGATGAATTACAATAATCTAAGCGAGAAATTACAAGAGAAAGGTTGAGAGTAGTGAAGGAGGAGGGAGGGAGAGAAGACCGGACAGCACGGATTTTGCGAAGGTGAAAAAAGGAACTACGGGTGAGCGCAGAAATATGGTGGTGGAAAGAAAGCGAGGGATCCAGATGATTCATTCTGAGATAATGGAAGGTGGAGACGAGAGGGATGGGAGAGGCGAATAGAGTAGGAGATAAGGAGGGAGAGGGAGCACTGAAGGAAAACCAGAGAGCAGCAGACTTGGAGGGGTTCATGTGAAGGAAGTTGCCAGCAAACCAAGTGGCGATATGGGCAAGACAGGTATCAAGGGCAGTGAGGTCAGGGGCCAAGAGGCTAGTGCGATACAATAGCAGGATGTCGTCGTTTTAACATTTTTGAAGGTGACAGTGCAGAAGGTTTGTAGGGAAAAGTTTGCTTCTTTGTGGATGATATCAAAATATGCAACAAGGCAAACACCCTGTGGATAACATGAGGAGGAATCTAGCGAAGCTTGAAGAATGGTCAAAAATTTGGTAGCTAAGATTTTTTTTTTAATTTACTCTTTAATGGAATTTTATAATAACACTCAAGTAATTACATTAAGTGAAATTAAGGAAATATGGGAAATAAACATAAAATACTTGTGTATAACTTATAAAATAAGAAATAAATCATCCCTAAATTAGCCCACAAAGAAAACTGGGGGGGAGGGGGGTGGGGGGAGGTACAGGAAATATCAATACCCTAATTAGACTCTTTTACAGGAACACAACTAAGGTACAAATATAAGGAAAAAAAGGAGAAATACATTTCAGCAAGCCAAGACTTAAGCGTCAACGTAATGGGCCCAACCTCGACACTAATCTCTTCCCTCACACAAAGAAATTCTGAGAGCTGTTTTGGGTCAAAAAATAGGAAATTTTTCCCCTGGTAGGAAACATAACATCTAGATGGATATTTTAACACAAAAGAGGCACCCAATGAGGTGGTCCTGGATCGAAGAGCCAGGAAATCCTTCCTCCTTAATTGGGTGGCACGTGATAAGTCAGGAAATATACGAACTTTTGCTCCCAAAAACAACTCATTAATATTTTTAAAAAAGGATCGAAGAATTAAAGCTCTGTCAGCTTCCAAAGACAGAGTTACAAGCATGGTAGTCCTCTCTGTAACTACATCTAAAGAACTTTCAAGAAATCCTGTTAAGTCCCCCAGTCCACTCATAGAGACCTCAACATTCTTCCTCTTAGTCTCCAAGATGTTAACAGACAGATATTGTGCCCTCGTAATTGGAGGTAGATATTCCATGGGAATTCTAAGCACTTCCATCAGATATTTACGTAACATCTCCACTGGTGGCATAAGGGGGGATCTCGTAAAGTTAAGCAGATGAAGATTGTTCCGACGAGCGAGATTCTCCAGATATTCAGTTTTGTGTGTTAACATGGTCCTTTCTCTCATCAGAGCAGCATGCTCCTCTTTAAGGTGAGAAATCTCCTCATTAACTTGAAGTAGAGAGGCAGTCTGTGATTCATGGCTTTTAGACGCTTCCAATTTCACACTAGCCATTTCAGAACTCACAAAGCCCACAACTGTAGATAAGGAAGTTGTCAGGGCCAAGATGGCATCCCACAGTGCATCCAAAGTAATAGTTGCAGGTTTCTCCAGCACTAAATTTACTGGCTTTTGCAGACCTCCAGGCTCCAGCTGCCATAGAGAATCCGCACACACAGACAAAGCTGTTAACCGACTCTCAGGCAATCTCTCCCCGCCGGAGTCCAAAGACAGCCGCTGAACCATTTGTCTCTCACTGTCGGGTAGTGGGGTACTCTCCCGACCTCTCGGCAGCACCCGAGCGCAAACTACAACTGGAGAGATATAATTTCCGGGTTGAGCTGGAGGAGACCGCTGGTCAGGAGACAAACTAACTCCTGAGGCGCCCAGCACGGATTCCAGGTCTCCAACCCGTGCTGTCGAAGACGCTGCTTGAGACCCCACTGCTGCAAAACCGCAGTGCTCGAGGGTCCGCTGAGTCAAAGGAAACCTGCGGCATAGAAATGGGGAGACCAGCCTGCTTCCTTTTTCTCCGCCCCATGATAAACGAGGCAGAGGTTCGGCATCAGCACAATCACTCAAGCAAATGTGGAGCACAGCAGCCAGAGGTCAGTTGCCTGCCACCATCTTGCCCCGGTAGATAAGATTTAATGCTAAAAAATGTAAGGTCATACATTTTGGGCTGCAAAAACCCAAGGGAGCGGTACAGTATAGGGGGTGAAGTATTTTACTGCAAGAAAGAAAAGCTGGATGTGAGGGTTAACTGAACCACTTCTTACTTACTCACGATCCATCACCTCACTCATTCTCTCTGCCTTCCCTTCCTCAGATTCCCTGTTTTCTGTGGATTTTGATTCCCTCCTGGTCAATGTCCAGACTGATACATGGAATAATTTACTTCGTGCTACTCTGGGCACCTTGGCCCTTCTTATGTTTTGTAGCGCTATACAAATGTTCAGTAATAGTACTACTACTACTAAACGGCTTCCCTGTTTGCCCCACCACTATCCGTAGTATCATCAGAGTCATGCCCTTACACGTCCCCAACTACACAGAGTAGAATGTACCTGGCACAAGCTGTATATCCTGTCTCTCTTTCAGCTTTTACAGATTTTCATGTTCATAAGACTGTGGTCATCAATGCAAAAAAAGACTATTTTGACAGCTTCATCACTAATTCTGCTAATCGCTGCAAGAAACTTTATTCAGTTGTTCCACACTCATTATGCCCCCCTGTCCCCATGACATCCCAAAGTGTTCAGTTTTGGAGACCATATCTCACAAAGGATATAAAAAGACTAGAAACGGTTCAGAGAAAGGTGACCAAAATGATTTGGAGCCTGTTCTAGAAGATGTCTAAGAAGAGACTTGAAGTCCTAAATATGTATATGCTAGAGGAGAGGAGGGACAGTAGCGATATGATTCAGACCTTTAAATACTTGAAGAGTATTAATGAACAAATAAACCTCTTCCAAAGATGGGGAGAAGCTGTAAAACTAGAGGGTATAACATGAAGCTGCAAGGGGGTAAACAAAGGCAACGTCAGGAAATACTTTTTTCACTGAAAGGGTGGTGAATGCTTGGAATGCTCTTCCGATGGAAGTGGTGGGGCAAACACGGTGACTGAATTCAAAATGGCATGAAACAGACACAGTGGATCCCTTTAAAGCAACAGGATAAAATCAAAATAAACGTAACTATCTCTTATATCTCAACAAATAGGGGTGACCTGCTCAGAGCAGTGGGTACACCCCTAAACAAAGGCATGTGGAGGGGGGACCTGCACGGAGCGGCAGATGCACCTACTTTTGCCACCTTGCTGGGCAGATTAGATGGACTATGCTGGTCTTTATCTGCCGTCATATACTATGTTATTATGTATGTTACTATGTTACAAAGTGACATCCCTATAGCAGAGCAGCTTGCTCACTACTTTCATAAGAAAACCTCTGATCTACAGGATGAGTTCCTCCCATTTCCCCCTGATGACAGCATCTACACTGCCATTAGCTTTACTCTTACCTCATGTGGCTCTCTCTCTCATACTTTGGACTGACTTTAACCCCATATCCCTTGAGTCTCTTACAAAATCCATCACTACTTCTCGCAAAATGACATGCATTTCAGACCCCATCCCCTCTTCCTGGATCTCTATCAGTGCATTTGTCCTCCTTCCACGGATCTTTTCTCTTTTTAACAATAATTTAGACACCAGTACTGTCCCCCTCTGCTGGAAGACTGCCATTGTGAGACCCATCCTAAAGAATGCCTCTTTAGACACTGCTTCCCAAGCACACTATTGCCCTGTTTCTAATCTGCCCTTTCAAACTGGTTTTTGCACAATTATCCAATCACCTTGAAAAATCTAACATTCTTCATCCACGCCAATCAGGATTCCATTCTGGACATAGTATAAAAACTATTCTGCTTTCCCTTCTTAGTGAAATACATGAAACCATTGATAAAGGTGATACCTCTCTAGCTGTCTCACTCGATCTGTCTTCCACTTTTGATCTAGTGAATCACTCTATCCTACTCTCTCATTTGCAAGATACTGGTCTTCATGGTACTGTTGTTCAACGGTTCCATTCCTTCCTCTCAAGCCGTATGTACTCTGTTAGCTTCTTATCCTCTACATCTACTAATTTCCATCTCGCTTGTGGTGTCCTTCTTTTCAACATCTTCCTAGCTCCACTGACAGTTCTTATTCAGCAGTCTGGTGTCTCCGCATATTGTTATGCGGACAATATCTTCCATGTACATCCAGCTGTCCCTGATCTTTACCATTGTGAATGACTGTCTCTCCCAGGTGGCCCTCTGGCTAAAATATAATCATCTCAAGCTTAATGCATCAAAAACCTCTGCCACTGACTCACTGGCTCCTCCATTGCTCCATCTCTTGCTCCACTTCTTGACAACACCCTTATTACCTTGACACCTTCCTTCACCTTGGGGTCATATTGGATAGCACTCTTACTTTCCATGATCACATTAGTTCTGTGGCAAAATGCTTTTCCTTCATCCTTCGCCAAATCAGAGCCATTTGTCCTTTCCTTTCCACCTCATTCCTCACCACATTGCTTGTATCCCTGACCTTATCCTGTCTAGATTATTGTAATGTTATCTATGCCGACCTCCTAGTCTATGGAATTCATTACCATCAGACCTTCATCTTGAACTATCCTATACTAGATTTAAATCACTCCTCAAAGCTCACTTATTCCGTCTGGCTTTTGACTTGAGTCCACAGTAACGCAGGCTCCTGCCTCCTCCTCTATTCCCCTTCCCTCATGTTCCACTAATGTATGCTCTGTGTGCTAATTCTCTTTCTGATTATATTGGAGTTTTTTTCTTTTCTAATTTTAATGGTGTT
This sequence comes from Ichthyophis bannanicus, assembly GCA_033557465.1. Classification (NCBI taxonomy): domain Eukaryota; kingdom Metazoa; phylum Chordata; class Amphibia; order Gymnophiona; family Ichthyophiidae; genus Ichthyophis; species Ichthyophis bannanicus. The sequence goes on from CM066040.1 coordinate 191,245,434, forward strand.
CTTTACTCCTTTTAATTTAATGTACACCACTCTGCTGTCTCGAAGGGCAGTATATTACATTTTAATAAACCATGATCATATCAGATGATCTTAAAGTGCCAAAAGGGTAGAAAAGGTGACAGCGAATGCTTGTGTGCATAGGGAAAACAATGAACAGCAGGAAGGAGGTGATAGTGCCTTTGTATAAGTCTCTGGTGAGGCCTCATTTGGAATATAATGCACAATTCTGGACACTGCACCTTCAAAGGATATAAACAGGATGGAGTCAGCCCAAAGCGTGGCTACTAAATGGTCAGTGGTCTTCATCATAATGCATAAGTGGATAGACTTAGATCTCACTATGCATACTTTGGAAGAAAGGCAGAAGAGGAAAGATATGATAGAGACATGTAAATACCTCCAGAATATCAGAGTATATATGCACAGGAGGTGGCTCTCTTCCAGTTGAAGGAAAGCTCTGAAAGCGTTATTAGAAAAGGTTCAGAGAAGAGCCACCAAAATGGTAAAGGGGATGGAAGATACCCCTATGAAGAGAGGCTACAAAGGTTAGGGCTCTTCAACCTGGAAAAGAGACAGCTGAGGGGAGATATGATAGAAGTCTATAAATTAATGAATGGAGTGGAACGGGTAAACGTAAATCTATTGTTTACGTTATCAGAATGTAGAAAGACTAGGGGACATGCAATGAAGCTACAGGGTAAACTATTTAAGACAAATAAGAGAAAATATTTTTTCACTCAACGTGTAATCAAACTCTGGAATTTGTTACTGGAGGATGTAGTAAAGGCTGTTAGTGTAGCTGGGTTTAAAAAAGGTTTGGATAAGTTCCTGGAGGAAAGGTCCATAAACCATTATTAAAAAGGGACCCAGGATATCAATGCTTGACCCAATACAAGCATTGTGGAACCTGTGTCTTTTGTGGAAACTGCTAGGTACTTATGACCTAGATTGGCCACTGTTGGAAACAGGGCTTGATGGACCCTGGTCTGACCCAGTATGGCATATCTTATGTTCTTATGAGGGGTCATAGGATGACGATGAAAGTGGATAGACTCAAGAGTAATCTAATACTACTTTATAGAAGTGAATCTGAATTGAAAAAAATATGGGATAAGTACAGAGGATCTCGGAGAGAGAAGAAGAGATGATTATATATACATAATTTATTTTTTTTTTTAATTTCGATATTTATTAAATTTCCAATATACATCCACTGCTGGGCCATAAGGGAGAGATACTGTGTTCCAAGGTTGCCACCCTGGTCTCCATGCAAGTGGGCACTGAGGGCTTCAGGCCCGGTGTCAGTAATGTCGAGGGGGAGTCCTCAATGAGGATAGCCTTGGGTGTCTGAGCCCGGTCACCGACTGCCGATGCCTCCTTCTGGGGCAGCTTCTGAGCCTGCTCCTGCTCCGACCCCTCTGACGTGCCTGGAGCTGTGGGATCTCGAATGGGATTTCCTTGATTTCCCAGGCCCATCCTCTGGGGCTTCTTCGAGGGTTTTGACTTCTTGCGTTCCACCTCTGGGGATTTTCCCTCAGAGAATCCATGGATGCAGGACTGAGAAAATCCTGGCATGGTAGGGCACCGAGGTACCAGAGGGGGCCCTGGAGTGTGGTATCACTGGAGACTCTGGTTCAGTCAGACTTGTGAATAATCTTTTCCTGCTGTAGATGATGACTCTTGATGGTCTTTGTGGTCATCGCCTTGCAAAGTTCGCAGTCCGAGTCATCATAGTCTGGCCCAAGACAGTGGAGACAGCAGTCATGTGAATTGATGAGGGACATCATCTTACCGCACCAATCACATTTTTTGGAGGCCATCGGGAAAAAGGAGACCATGCCACTCGGGCATGGGTCAGAGGCTTGTGACCAAAAAAAGGCACAAAACAGCGGCCGAGGAGCACTTCAAGAAAACAAAAAGAAAAAAAAAAAAAAGACTAACCCGATGAGTGACGCCGAGGCGAATTGGCTCGGGGGCGGGAAAGGAACCAGTATGCGTACCGGATAAAACGAGACAAAAAAGGCACTTTTTCCGGGGGAAACTGGACAGACATTTGAAGGGCTCAGCCAAGCATGATGTCTTTCTCTAATGATCTCTCTCTTTGCATGATGTGTCCAAAGTATGAAAGTCGAAATCTCGTCATCTGAATTTCTAAAGAGAGCTTTGGTTTGATCTCCTCTAGTACTGACTAGTTTGTTCTTCAGGCAGCCAATAGTATGCATCGTATTCTTCACCAGCACCATAATTCAAAGGCATTGATTTTCTTCTTGTCTATCTTTTTTCTCTGTCCATCTTTTGCATCCATAATACTGTATGTTATTGAAAAGACCATGGCTTGGACAAGTTGAATCTTTATATGGAGAGAAACATCAATGATCTTGAGAATCTTGTCTAGATCCTTCATAGTCATTCTGCCAAGAGCAATACCTCTGATTTCTTGACTACTTGTCATTTCTTTATTATTGATCCAAGCATGTTAAAAGTTGTCCACCATTTCAATTTCTTCTCCATCAATGATGAACTTACTGATTTTGCCAGTTATCAGGATCTTTTTCTTTTTTACATTAAGGTGCAGGCCCATTTTAAGATTATGTTCCTTGATCTTGAGAAGCAAATGTTTCAGATTGTCTTCACTTTCAGCCAGTATTGTGGTGTCATCAGAGCTGGAGTCATGGGAACTTTTTATGTTACAACATGGGGTCGTGGGTAAAAAAATGTTTGGGAAGCACTGCATTAGGGAGTCCCAATTTGCTTAGAAAAACAAATAAAGCCAAAACGTCGTACCTGCACAAATGGAGAAGTAGTCAGATACACAGTAGGTCTTGACAAAATGCATAACATTACTCAAGATAGCGGCGGAGTACAACGTGCCATTTGGAGGTCTGCTTTCTTGCCTGCTTGAGACGTGCTGCATTGTATACCCTAGAAGATTTTGATGGGGCAGCACAAGAGGAAGCAAATTTTCAGCCCTCCAACCCATTGCAGGCTCTAGTGGCATCCCAGCAGACCATGGATAAGTTTTGTTCTCCCCAGCCATTTCACATGGCTTCAGCAGGTTTGCTGAACGCCATGGTGGACCTGAGCAGCAATAGGGTTGAGTTCAGCCTCGACTTCAGACCCTTGCCGCTGCAACCCAGATCAAACTGAGGGGTAATCGCTCTTGGTGCCTCACTGAAGTGGTGCAGTGGCACTGGGAGGTGGGTATGGCCCCTAGCTTGAGTTTCATTAGTTCTCTGTAGGGGCAGTTAGGGGTAAATTGGAGCTCTCTGGAGCCATCCAACCCCCTTTGACAGCAACTGTGAAGATTCTAGGACAATGTCTTTCTGGAAACAGTAGGCTGATAAAACCAGCTTTAGTTATTTTGGATGGCTTGTTAGATGTAATAACTACCCTCAATAATTCTCTCCTTTCTACGGTGAGAAGTTTGAATCAAGAGGTTATTTTCTTAAAAACTTCAGTGCAAGCAATTTCTTTGGAGCAGGTCCAGCAATCTGCCGAGTTGCCCTGCTAGAAACACAGCTGGGAGACCTACAGGCACTTGGTAGTGTCCATAAGAGAAGAATGTACAGAACTCATAAGATTGAATAAATGGAGAACAAGCGCAGGAGGAATAATTTATGCTTTTTAACTTTTCTTAGATCACTATTGCTTCCATCTGATTCATAAGTAGTTTATTGAAGTTCTAAAGATCCCTCAGGAAGATTTACCTCTGATTAGAAGAACTCAATATGTGTCTGCTCCTTCCGGAACTGTGGGATCCTCTGGTCCAGGAGATCAGTTCAAGAAGGCAAGTTTAGATATCACTGGCTTCCTGGAAAGTTCTCTTGAAGGATGACTGGCAGGGCCGCACTGTTGTTGTGCTTTGCATTTTGAATCAGAACAAAATTCAGTGTTGTGCTTATACTTCAAGAATATGAATACCCAGTTTATGGGGACAAGAATTTCTGTTTGTTTGATTTTTCTAGGTATACCCAGAAGGGCAGGAGAGACTTTTTAGTTTTTTGCCAGAGGTTCCTTGCTCTGAGGGCTACGTTTCATTTGAAATACTCATGCAAATGTTATGTTATGCATGAATCTAAGCAGTTTCTTTATTTTGACCCCATACAATTTAGAGACTTTTTGTTAGTATATGAGACTGTTTCTGAAGGCTAAGGAGTGTGTCTCATACTAGCTGCTATATCATATTGTCAACTTTGCTCCTGGTTTGCTTTTTTTTCCTTTATATCTTCTTTGTGAAGTATTTTCTTTATCGAATCCTCTTAAATTTGTGAACTAGCATTTCAGTTTTCTTTCCTTTTTTACTAAGCTGATGTTAGGGTAATTTCTGTTATCTCTTTATTCATATAGGATAATGTAATATTGAAATGCTATAAAAAACATTAAAAAAGACAAAATGCATAATGTTAAATAGTCTTCAGTTGTCTGCGGTTGGGAGACTTACCTTTGACAAATCCCAACTGATTTGGATCTATGAAAGAGGACATCCAAGAAGAACTGTTGCTAAAATCTATATCTGAATCGATCAGAGAAATTGGCCAATAGTAGACATTTCTTTGAGGTCTAATTTTTCTTCTTAATTGACTGATTTTATTGGAAGTCACGAACTGACTGTGGTTCAAGCTTTTATCTTTATGTATTTGATATATAGCCATAGTTTTTGCTTATTGCTTCCACATGCTGAAGAAATAAGCCAGTTCCATCATCTGCCCGATCTGAAATATCAGATGCCTTTTTACTTTTTTACTACTTACATCTGGATAAATCACAAGTCTTGCTCTTGGTTAACTGTGTGACTGTCAGCTGTATTGCACATTGTGTCATCTGTATATTTTGTATTTTCCCTTTGGATATTTTTGAAGATATATCCATTTTAGTGTTTGTATTAGTTTTTTTTAAGCCAGCTAAGCAATATAATACCATTGGGTAAAATAAAATGAATGGATATGGCTCATACCATTGAAATCCTCACAAGCACTAAATAATGTTGACAGTTTGGGTTTTCTAGAATATCTTACATGCAAACTGTCTCATAGTTGTGCTTTAGAAATGTACAGTATTATACATACTTTACTGGTATTTCTGCATTGCAATGGCTAATCATTTTTTAAGGCTCACATGCTACCTGACTGCTTATGATGAGAAAGTAAGAGGCATAGACATGTGGAGGGTAATTTTAGAACAGATTGTCTACATGTGATGGTTATGTGGCGCTCAAGAAGGTGCTTATTCTTAGTCTCTTTTATAAAGACACATAGGAGTAGAGTAGGTTTACTAAAGCAAAGCAGGTTTTGCTTTAGTAAAGTTCCTTAATGTGGCATTTGTAATTAACACGGGCACACTTAATGTCACTCAATGAGGTGGCATTAACTGCACCCATGCTAACTGCAGCATTGACAATTAGCACACGTTTGTCATCCCCCTGCTAACCGCAATATGCAGTCAACACCCAGTCTCCACCACTAACCCACCTAGTACATGCCCCGTTGCACACTAAGCCGTTAATGCAGGATTTTTACCATTCTGGTTGCTCTTAGCATGTAGTAGCCATTACTGCAATCCAACACTAACCACTTAACATGTGCTAAAGCGCACATTAACTGTTAGCACACATGCCCCATAGACACCTATGTATCTTTATAAAACGCCAGGGGCAAACTGGCAGATCTCATGGCTGGACTGAAGCCGCAGGCATTTACACTGCTCAGAAGCAGAGAGAAATGTTAGCACACAAAGTGCATACTTTCTAAACACCTGCAAATTGTGACTTTGCCCATGCTCCGTCCAAATTCTGCCACTGAACATGCCTACATTTGAGTCATATAAATATAAATGCCTTCTTGACACCGCATGTACTTTTATGCGTATAACCCCGGGGTAATTTTATAAGCACTCTTTTATGCACTAAAATTCCTTTATAAAATTGCCCCCAGCTAGAGTTACTAACTTGTTCTACTGGGTCAGTGCACACTAGCACTGTTAATGCACATCACTAGTAACTAGGTCCCACTGCATGAAATGGAATCTGCAATAAAATAATGCATGCTAATAGTGTTAGTGCACAGTAGTGCTCATTGGTAATTCTAGCTGAAAATTACTAAATAATAATGTGCCTATAATAATTAACTTTACCATCTCAGTCCACCAACGTGTTTAGCCCTAATCTCCTCATGATGGTGACATTTTGGGTTTTCAATCTCTAACCCAGTGTTTTCCAAATATTTCTTGCCCATTTTTAAGGCATGAAATATTCACATGACTCTAATCCTACCTTTATATCCGTGCTTCACTCCATGCTGACTTCTAGCCTCAGCTGACAATGCTGCAGCAGGCCTTGCCTCCCTTCAAGTCCATGAAGGAAGAGTAATAGCATTCTGCTGGCCTGAATAAGCTGATGATGCCAGTCCATTGTTTTTCTTTTTTCTTTTATTGGCTATTGTGATCCCAACCCCTAATAAGAATTTTGCCATCCCATTTGGGATCGCAACCCAAAGTTTGATAACCACTGCCCTAACCAGCAAGGAGTAGGTTTACTATCTGTCTTGAACATATTAGGCTCGATATTCAAAAAGACATATGCAGTTGGTGTTGGCACCAATGGCATAAGTCTTAATTTAAAAAGTTTCCAATGGTAATACATATAACTTTATGCATAGAACATGCCATCGCAAGTAATACAGTGCTTCAGGAGCGCTAGTCCAGGGACTGGATCGCTCCTTCGATCAGTGGCCAGCAACCACTGGGACTCCCCTGGGGGAGTATATCGGGGCTCAGCCAGGCAAGGTAGGCCAGCATCCATGTGGCAGCTAACTCCGCCCAGGGGCGGCCCAAGGGGTGTGGGGCCATGTGCGGAGACTCATTGCGGGGTCTCATTTGCTTAAATATTTGCATAATGTTAATGTGCACTAACCTTTAGTAAACATGCCTCTTAATGAGTGTCTGGATAAAGAAAGACTACCAGATTTCTACATTACTATACTCCAGTGCCAACCACCAGGCACATTAGGAAATACTACAAACACTGCCCATTTAGAACCCATAGCAAAGCCACTGTATCATAACAGCACTACCAGGACTCACAAAGCACCAAACCCTACCTATCAAATACTGCAAATATTAAACCAATACATGTCTGAGAATACCAATACATCTCCTACTGGGGAAAGAGAACAAGTGGCACTGTCACATAGAAACTACATGAACAGAATACCTCAGCTCGGTTACACATGCAGAACATAGACCGTCACCAGACAAAGAACAAGGGATCACAATTTAGAAATAGGAAGACAATAATTAAACTGGGAACCCCAAAAGCCAAACTTGGAATGTACAACACCACTGGAGAAATAAAACTATAAATTAATTTCCTCTTGTACTAAGCAAAGCGCAAAGATGTTAACAATGCACATTTCCCAGAGCTGACATATTCCAGTTCATAAATTCAAAATTAAAAAGTGCTTTTCTACCTTCTGTTGTCTGGACATTTTATTTTTCAGTTACAATTGCTCCAGTTACTTTCTTCTGGTTTCTTCATGTCTCCTGCTAACTCTCCATTGTCTGCTGGCTATTTGTCCTTTCTTCTCTCTTCTAGTCTTTTTTCATTCTCTCTCTACATCTGCTTTAACATACTGATCTTTCCCTTTTGCTCTTTCCTCCATTTCTTTCTTTATTCCTTTTTTATCCACTCAAATTGTATCCTTCCATCCTCAATCCCCACTTACTTTCCCAATACACAGCCAATCGTAGATTTTTCTTCCCTCCCACACAAAATATCTTTTCCCTTCTCCATCCTCACTCCCCCAGCCACATACCCTTCTAGTCCTCCCCAACATCATCTCACTTCTAGTTCCAGCCCCACCCAGCATCCGCTCCCTTCTAGTCCCATTCTCCCATCCCCCCGCATCAGCCCTTTTCCAGTCCTAGCACCCCCATCAGCCCATTTCCAATCCTAGCCTTCCCAAAGAGCCCCGTGCCTGTCTGACTGGCTTTTAGGAGGAGCCGGAGAGGCCTCGGCTCGCCTCTGTACAGCCTCCAAAATGAAGAGCACAGTTTTTCTTCACTTTGGCAGTAGTGTTCTAGTATAGGCCACTGGCACGCTGAGTGCCGGGAAACAGGAAATGCCCTTTAACCTCCGGTGCACCAACAGCCTACACAAGACCACAGCTGCTGAAGTGAAGAAAAATGGCGCTCTTCACTTTGGCAGCCAGCAACTACTGGGACTCCCATGGGGAGCATATCGGGGGTCAGCCAGGTAAGGTAGGTCAGTCTCCCTGGCTCCCTCTGAAGCTGGCCCTGCCGGGAGCCAAACAGCATGTGCGGGATGTTGCTGGTGTGTGGCGCACTGAAGCATCGGACCCTGTACAAACAACATTCTCACACAATGGACAGGCTGGCCCTGACTCTGCCTCCTGACCAGCGTCATCGCTCACTGACCCAGCTCTCACTTCCAGCGCACCTGCACCTAAATGCCTCTCCAAAATGCCCTTAGGCATGGCCCTTTAAAAACTATATCCCATTCTTCAAGTCTGGAGTCGGCCAGATAGGCCCCCAACACCAGCAGTTGCCGTAGCATCATATGCACACAGAGGCAGGTCTCCTTCCTGAAGAACAAGCACTGCCAACCATAAGCATCTAACTCTGCCGACTGACTTGGCCCGAAGAACCTGTAACCTGACTCCAGCAGCCCCTCCATAATCAATGAACTCTGACATATGAAGTAAGAAACTCCCCACCAATGAAACGTCTTTTCATCCAGATACTGCCTTCATACCTGGATCGTAGTGCTGGCTGTACCTAAAGCAGTACCTGAGCATACCTCTGCTTATCCCCCATTTTATTGCACAACCCCACAAGACAAGCCACAAGTCGGAATAACTTGTCACCTTCTACCAGTTAATATTTAAAGGATTGCAACACAATTGTCATGGCTTTGATCACTCCTGCTAAGCATTACATGCATCTCATTACTAATTATGTACAGGGAATCCTTTACTCCTCAGGTGAGCCTCATCCCTGTTATATGCCATAACCCTTGTTGTGCTATCTCCCATAAAGCACCTAAATCAAGGAGCAGGGGTTCTTATACCCTCATCAGAATTAAACCTCTTGATTTCATGGGAACACATTCCCATGATCCTTCAACAGTCTCTCATCATCTGAAATGTGTTCTTCTCAGCACTCGCTCTGCTCGCAGCAAGATTTCCTTGCCATCTGATTATCTTAGTGAACACAACATCAATATCATGTGTGTCACTGAGTGCTGGTTCACTGACACTGACAATGTCCTAATGAATCTGCTATTGCCACCAAACTATAATCTCTTCAACTGCTCTAGGACCAACAATAGAGGTGGAGGAGTCTTTTTCCGGGAACAAATAGGAAGTCAGTCCTCATATATGGGTGACATCAGTGCCAAAGGAACCCTTGCAGAAGCATCTCTCCAACTTTCAAAGAAAGCCTCTGGGAGATGCACCACACATGCGTGGTCCCCTTCCCGACCAAAGGTGCCATCTTGCCTCAGTCTCCTTTTTTCCGCAGAGCCCTTCATATATCTGTCCAGTTTCCCCCACAAAAAGTGCCTTTTTTGTCTTGTTTTAACTGGTATGTGTACCGGTTCCTTTCCCACCCCCGAGCCAGTTTGCCTCGGCATCGCTCCTCGGGGGCGGGGTAGGTTTAAAACTCTGCTTTAGTGTCTTTCTCAGCTCTTTGAAGCTACTGACACCTTATCAGGTGTTAGTTCTCTCCCTACACCCCCAACTCCCACCCACCCCTAGTGAGCAGTCTTGCTTTATAGGGCACCTCCCCAATTAACTACACGCAGGGTCTTGGAACAGCACATTTTGAACACAATTAAAAGAGATTTAACTGCTTTTTCTCTGAAAGGACAGCTGGGAAACCTGCTGGTACTTTGGTAGGTCTCTCTCTCTTTTGCCTTAACAGATACCTAAGCTCCACCAACTGAACAATGGCTGGGAAAAATCGTATTGCCAAAGCTGTTGCCCCCGTTACAGCTTCTGCCTCTGTCTAGACAGAAGTCCCAATGCCAGTTGAAGGACTGGTTCCATGTGCAGGATGCCTGCATACTAAAGCTCTCAGGAAACAAGTGGAGGAACTCAGAGAGGAGGTGGCGAGGCTGAGGAGCATTCAAGGCGGTAAGAAGGACATTGATGAGATGCTTCTTGCAACATCCAAGCTCTCCAGCAGAGGTGATGATGGGAGCCTATAGAATGTTGAAGGTTGGACACAAGTCACCAGGGCCTACAGAATCACCAATCCAACTTCTCCTGTCCTTGAAATGAAGAACCATTATGCAGCCCTGGAAGTGGAGAAGGTGAAAGCATCCCTGGAAAGGGAAGCACCAGAGCTCGAGCACCCCAAAGTTGCAGAATCAGTGACCACAAGGAAGTGAAGGGTAGTGGTGGTTGGTGACTCTCTTCTGAGGGGTACTGAGGCATCCATATGCTGACCAGACTTGATGTCCAGAGAGGTATGCTGTTTGCCAGATGCCAAAATCTGAGATGTTATGGAGAGTTTGCCGAGACTCATCAAGCCCACTGACTATTACCCAATGTTGCTAATCCATGTCGGCACAAATGATACTGCCAGGTATCCCTCTGAGCATATCAAAAGTGACTTCATGGCTCTGGAACAGAGGGTGAAATAGATAGAGGTGCAGGTGGTGTTCTCTTCAGTCCTCCCTGTTGAAGGTAAAGGCCAAGGAAGAGAAGCTCGCATCTTGGAGATGAATCCATGGCTGTGTGGATGGTGTCAACGAGAGCATTTTGGTTTCCTGGACCATGGGATGCTGTTCCAAGGGTTGCAGAGCAGAGATGACATCCATCTGTCCAAGAAAGGTCAACATGTCTTCAGTATCAGACTGGCTAATCTACTGAAGAGGGCTTTAAATTAGATTTGTTGGGGGATGGATGAAGAAAGCCCCCAGGTAAGTGAAATATTAAATACCTTCATGGAAATGGGTAAAAGGGGCAACATATGGAAAGCGGTGTGTATAAATGCCAGTAGCATGGGAAATAAGATCCCAGATGTTGAAACTTTAATGGGAGAGGCTGACTTGGATTTAGTGGCAGTTACAGAAACATGGTTCACAAAAAACCATGGCTGGGATGTTTCTATACCAGGCTATACTTTATTCAGAAAGGATAGGGTAGGAAGAAGGGGAGGAGGAGTGGCACTAAATGTAAAAAATAATATTAAAGCTTTGGAATTACAGAACTTAAAAGGGAGAGAGGAGGCACTGTGGGTTAAACTAGAAAGAGGGGAAGAGAAATCTATTTGCATTGGCATGATATACAGACCACCTCACAGGAGGTGGACGGAGAGTTAATTGAAAACATACACAGCATTGCCAGGAAAGGGGAAATGCTACTGATAGGGGATTTCAAAATGCCAGATGTTGATTGGCATATTCCTGCTGCAGTATCATCTAGAAGTAAGGAGATCCTGGATTCTCTACAAGGAGAACTCTTCAGGCAACTGGTAACAGAACCCACATGTGAAGGGGCCATACTGGACTTGGTGCTTACCAATGGTGAAAGTGTTTCTGATGTTATAGTGGGAGATCATTTTGCATCCAGTGATCACCAGATGGTATGGTTCAGTATTAGGACTAGGGCTGTTAAAATCCATTCAAAAGCGAGGGTCTTAGACTTTAGGAAAACTAACTTTGCCAAGATGGGCCAATACCTCAGGGAGTCGTTAGTGGGATGGGAACAGCACGGATTCACCAGAAGCAGGTCTTGTCAGACAAATTTGATTGATTTCTTTGACTGGGTGACCAGGGAGTTGGACCGAGTGAGAACTCTAGATGTGATGTATTTAGATTTCATAGATTTACTCTCATAGATTCAGTAAAGCCTTTGACACCATTCCTCACAGACGACTTATAAACAAACTGAGCATCCTGGGGATGGACCCTAAAGTTACTGCTTGGGTTAGAATTTGGTTGAGTGGGAGGCAACAAAGGGTACAGGGTAAATGGAGCTCATTCTGAGGAGAAGGAGGTTACCAATGGTTTGCCCCAGGGATCTGTCCTTGGTCCGATTCTTTTTAACATCTTTGTTAGTGATATAGCGGAAGGGCTATCGGGTAAGCCCTCTTTGCAGATGATACCAAAACCTGCAATAGAGTAGACACCCAGGAAGGTGTAGATAACATGAAGAGGGATCTAGCTAAGCTTGAAGAATAGTCTAGAATTTGGCAGCTGAGATTTCAATGGGGCCGCGGCTCCGATAACAATCGGAAACCGCTACCGCGGCTTTGTAAACCAGCCCCTTAATGTTAAAAAATGCAAGGTCATGCATTTGGGCTGCAGCAATCCAAGGTAGCAATATAGTATAGGGGGTGAAGTACTTTTGTCCACTAAAGAAGAGCGGGACCTAGGCGTGGTTGTGTCTGATGATCTTAAAGTAGCTAAACAGGTAGAAAAGGCGACGGCAAAAGTTAGAAGGATGCTTGGGTGCATAGGGAGAGGAATAGCCAGCAGAAGAAAGGAGGTGATAGTGCATCTATAAGTATTTTGTGCAACCACATTTGGAGTATTGTGTTCAATTCTGGAGACCACACCTTCAAAAAGGATATAAACAGGCTAGAGTCAGTACAGAGGGTGGATACTAAAATGGTTAGTGGTATTCATTATATAGCATATGAGGACAGACTTAAGGATCTTTATATGTACACCTTAGAGGAAAGGCGGGATAGAAGTGATTATGATTGAGATGTTTAAATACCTCCGTGGCATAAATGCACAGGAGGAGGACCTCTTTCAATTGAAAGCAAACTCTGCTACAAGGGGACATGGGATGAGGGTGAAAGGAGATAGATTCAGAAGTGATATGTGGAAATATTTATTTACGGAAAGAGTGGTGGATCCATGGAATAGTCTCCCAATGGAGGTGGTAGAAATGAGAACAGTATCTGAATTCAAAGAAGCATGGAACAAACACAGAGGATCTCTAAAGGAAAAAAAGGGGACTGTTGTGGTGGTTGATATGGAAGGACAGACTTGATAGGCCATGTGGTCTTTTTCTGTTGTCATATTTCTATGTTGTTCTCTTTTATTCTTTTTGTTTTCTTGAAGTGTTCCTTGACCGGTGTTTCGTTCCTTTTTTTGGTCACAGGCCTTTGACCCATGCCTGGGTGGCAGGGTCTCCTTTTTCCCGATGGTCTCGAGTGGTTTCAAAAAAATATGATTGGTGCGGTAAGATGATGTCCCTTATAGGTTCACATGATTGCTGTCTCCGCTGTCTTGGGCTGGACCATGATGACTTGGACTGCGAACTTTGCAAGACGATGATCACAAAGGCCATCAAGAGCCATCAGCTGCAGCAGGAAAAGATTTTTCACAAGTCAGACTGCACCAGAGTCTCCGGTGATACTGCACTCCAGGGCCCCTTCTGGTACCTCGGTGCCCTGCAATGCCAGGGCTGCCCTGAAGTCCCGCAGCCGCAGGTTCTCTGAGGGAAAATCCCCAGAGATGGAACGCAAGAAGTCAAAACCCTCGAAGAAGCCCCAGAGGACGGGTCTGGGAAATCGAGGAAATCCCATATCAGGCCCCACAGCTCCAGGCGTGACTCCGAGGGGTCAGAGCGGGAGCAGCCTCACAAGCTGCCCCAGAAGGAGTCGTTGGCAGTCAGTGACCGGGCTCAGACACCCAAGGCCATCCTTGTTGAGGACTCCCCCTCGACATTACCGATGCCGGGCCCGAAGCCCTCGGTGCCCACTGGCATGGAGAACAGGATGGTGACCGTAGAGCACAGTATCTTTCCCTTATGGCCCAGCAGCGGGCGTTCGTGTCCAGTTCCTCCAGTTCAGCTGCTCTGACGACCGGACCCTCGACATTGAGGGCTTCCTTGGAAGTCAAGTTGATCCTCAAGTGCCACCGGTCTCAAGAGACAAATCGACAGAGGACGAGATACCAATCTTGTTCCTTGGGACACCGTTCCTCCCCGGCCAGTCCCCGTGGCTCAGACCACAGGTCCTCCAGGGCAGTGGGCCTCAGAGCCGGGACCTCAACCGCAAGAACTGTGAGGCCTCAGACTCTTCCTTGGACTTCAAGTCTGATTGAGAGAATGAGGATGAGCAGTCCCTGGACATTCAGCAACACAGAGACATGCCCTCTGACCTGTCTCCCCCAGTGTCCCAGCGCCATTCCCCACCTGAGGATGTCGCCTTCTTGGACTTTGTGCAGGACATGGCTAAGGCGCTCGCCGTCAAGACCGTAGCGGAGGAGGACCCCCAACATGGAGGAATTGGAGATTCTCCAGTACGAGGCCCCTCTGAAGGAGGCATTCACAGTGCACGACCCTCCGATCCTTGAGTTCCCCCTTCCTCCATAAGTGGGAAACACAGGCGTCGGTGCCCATAGTAAGCAGACTGCTTGACTTCATGTACCGAGTCCGCCGAAGCCCCGGGTTCCAGAAAACCCAACTCCCACACAACTCAATGGTCATTGAGTCCGTCATGCGCAGACTCAAAAGCCCCATTCCTCAGTGCCCCCAGACCGTCAATGCCCTTGGCCAAAAGGCCTTTCAGGGCTCAATGCTTGCGTGCCAAGTCTAATCCTACCAATTATACATCGGCATGTATCTCAAGGAGCTGGCGAGGGAGCTCTGCCGATTTCTCAGCAGGCCTCAACGGGAAACCTCTCCAGCGGTTCAAGTGACTGGCTTGGCATTCAAGGAATGATCAAAGTTGTTATCTTCATGACCTCAACCAGAGTAGCCGCCGCAGGCATCAGGACCCAATGCCAGGCCTTGTTGCAGGGCTGAGGACAAGCTCATCAATGTCCCGTGTATCGGAGAGAATCTCTTCGGGAAACCTATGGCAGACAAAGTGGCTGAAATAGAGATTGAGTTCCTGACAAGGACCAGACTCTCTAAAAAGACCTCTGTGCATCCTTGTAAGAAGGGCCCAGGGAAGAAGCCCTTTCCGAGGAAAAAGGGGGGTTTTGGCAGTGCCCCACAGTTCAAAAGCCTTCTCTGTTCCGCAGGAAGTCCAGCAGCACAAGGAGCAAGGGCATGGCCCCGCAAGCGGAAGACCCCCAAGACCCAGGCGTTGGCCCCAGCCCAGCCTAGAGAGAGTTTTTGACTCCTTGGGCATGACTTCCCTCCCCCCAGGAGGTCCCTTACAGCCCACAGGGGGGCGTCTGGCTCTGTTTGCCCACAGGTGATCCTCCATCACCACCGATTCCTGGGTACAGCAAGTTATCAGGGAGGGTTACCTCCTCCACCTGCAACAGACGCCACCCTCTTATTTTCCAGGAGAACTTGTCAGGCCTCTCCTTCATCAGGTTGTGCTCCCTATAGAACTCGCAGGCCTCCTCAAGAACAAGACAGTAGAGCCAGGGTCCAAATACCTCTGGGGCAAAAGCTTCTACTCCAGATATTTCCTTGTTCCCAAACAAACTGGGGGCCTCAGGCCTATCCTAGACCTGTGGGACCTGAACGGATTCCTGGTGAGGGAGAAGTTCAAGATGCTCTCCCTTGGAACTCTGCTGCCATACCTCCAGCAGGGAAACTGATTATGCTCCTTAGACCTGAAGAATGCTTATACACATATCCTGATCCATCCCAGCCACTGAAAATACCTCCGGTTTGTGGTGGGAGGAGGTCACTACCAATATAGGGTGCTGCCCTTTGGGCTGGCTTCATCGCCAAGTGCATAGCAGTGGTTGCAGCCCACCTTCGCCTCCAAGGGGCCTTCATCTTTCCCTACCTAGACGACTAGCTCATAAGGGGAGGCACAACTGCAGAGGTGCACCATGCCATTGAGTGCACCATCCACACTATGCAGCACCTGGGGTTTGTCACTAACTACCCCAAGTCCCACCTCTCCCCAGTTAAGTGCCTGGAGTTCATAGGGGCTCAACTACGTGCCCTCCAGGCGAAGGTTTTCCTCCTTCTGGAGAGGTCAGAACACCTCAAGGTGCTAGCTGCAGAGATGCAGCACCACCGGTTGCTGCCTGCCCGCCTTCTCCTCCGCCTGCAGGGACACATGGCCTCCACGCCTCTTTTATCTGTTGTCTTGTATACCTCCTTATTGATGTACAACTCCTGCTTCCCCTTTTTACCTGTTGTCCTGTCTATCCTTCTCCCTTCCTCTATCCTTATCTTCTGTGTCCTGTTTTAAAATTTTTTTAATGGCGTTCCTTTTTTTTTCTCTGCAGCTTTTAGTTCTGTTTGTAAACCACCCATATGCTTCTGTTATGGGCAGTATATTAAGTTTTTAATGAACATAAACACGGCCCACGTGACCCCATATGCCCATCTGCACATGAGGGCAGCTCAGTGGTGCTTCTGGTCCCAGTGGACACAAGCCATGGGCAGGCTCTGAGACAGGATAAGAGTGACCTGTCACCTGGTGGACTCCCTCGAATGGTGGCAGCTTCCCCGCCACCTTCAGGCAGGAATGCCCTTCCAGGCACCCACCTTCCAGAGGGTCCTAACCATGGTCGCCTCCCTGCTGAGTTGGGGAGCTCATTGCAAGGACCTCTGCACACAAGGCAGTTGGTCCCAGGTGAAATGCCAGTTGCAAATCAGCCTTCTGGAGCTCCAGGCAATATTCCTGGCCCTCTGAGCTTTCTGGCACCGGCTGCAACACCAGTCGGTGTTGGTCCAGATGGACAGCCAAGTCCAAATGTTCTACATGAACAAGCAGGAGGGCATGGGTTCATACTTCCTATGCCAGGAGGCTGTGGCCCTCGCCTCATATGCAACACACAACAGGATGCTCCTGTGGGCTATCTACCTCCCGTCCAGCAAAATGCCCTGGCAGACAAGCTGAGCAGAGTCCTCCAGCTGCACGAGGGGCACCTGGACCCCAGAGTGGCCTCCTGGCTTTTTTTTACTCCAGTGTCCCCTAGTGGACCTGTTCACCAGCCCAGACAATATGCAGTTGCCCCGCTTTTGCTCCACCAGTCACACCCATCCCGCATGGTGGCAGATGCTTTCCTCATTCCATGGACGGTGGGCCTCCTCTATGCCTTCCTGCCCACACCGCTGGTCTCCAAGACCCTCTTCAGGTTCCACAGTGACAGAACCATTGATACTGATAGCCATGAGGTGACCCAGGCAACCTTGGTTCCCGCTACTTCTCCACCTGTCGGTGGCATTTCCGATTCCCCTAGGTCACGCCCCAGGACTTCTGTCACAGTAGGAGGGTTCTCTCCTGCACCCCAACCTGGGGTCCCTGTCACTCATGGCCTGGCTGCTGAAACGGTAACTCTTGCTCCCTTCAACCTCCATGAGATGTGGAGGAGGTGGTTCTTGCCTCTTGCAAGGCCTCCATGAAAAGAGCATATGCCTTTAAGTAGCACCGCTTTTCGATGTAGTGCACTGAAAGACAGGTGAACCTGTTCTTCTGCTCAGTGCAGATAGTACTCCAGTACCTACTCCACCTGACCCAGGTGGGACTGAAGTCCAACTCAGGGTGCTCCTGAGCACTATCACGGTGCACCACCACTCAGTTGTGGGAAAGTCCCCCTCGGCTCAGCCCCTTGTTTCTCATTTTCTACAGGGCCTCATGTTGTCTAAGCCCCCCATCCGCCCACCAACAGTGGAGTGGGATCTCAATTTGGTGATCTCACAGCTCACTAAGCCGCCGTTAGCCCTTGGCTACCTCCCACTTACGGCACCTCTCCTGGAAGGTTGTCTTTCTCGTGATACTCACATCGGCTCAAAGGGTCAGTGAGCTCCAGGCTCTGATGGCAGAGCCTCCCTACATGAGGTTTTACAAGAATAAGGTGGTGCTCTACACACACCCCAAGTTTCTCCAAAAGGTGGTGTCCCCCTTCCACCTCACCCAGGAGGGGGTGCTCCCCACATTCTTCATGAGGCCACAGGTCAGCAAGGTGGAGACTGTCCTCCATACTCTGGATTGTAAGAGCTCCCTGTCCTTCTATCTGCAGCAGAATCAGGGCCACCGCAAAAGTGCCTCAGCTCTTCATCTCCTATGACCCCAATTGACTGGGGCTTCCAGTGACCAAGCAAACTGTCCACTTGGGTGGCAGACTGCATTACCCTTGCCTATGAGCAGGCTGGGATCTCATTAGAACACTGCACGGCACAGCAGGTCAGAACCATGGCTACCTCTGTAGCGAATCTGCGTTACGTACCTATTACAGAAATCTGCCGGGCCGCCACTTGGTCTTCTGTACATACATCTGCAGCTCACTATTGCCTGGAGAGGGAGTCCCAATGGGACAGCGCCTTCGGCCAGGCCATACTCCGTAATCTCTTCAGGGTGTAGGCAACTCCTGCCCTCCGACCCTTCTGTGTTCAGGCTACCGGAGTGCTGGTTCTCTGCCGGACACTTGGGTATAGCGAGAGTTTGTCAGTTGGGACTTAACTGCTGCAGCTCACAGCTCACTTTTTCTGGCCACCATGGCACTTTGTACAGGTTTCTTGGTAGCCTGTAGCTGGGGAGTCCCATATGTGAGGACTGACTTCCTGCTTGTTTCTGGAGAAAGCATAGTTACCTGTAACAGGTGTTCTCTGGGGACAGCAGGAATCAGTCCTCACAACCCACCCTCCCCTTGGAGTTGCTTTTTTACCATATTTTAATTTTTGCCATGTTAGCTATGTCATGAGACTGAGGCAAAATGGCACCCTTGGGTAGGAAGGGGGTGCCACACATGCGTGGTGTATCTCCCAAAGGCTTTCTTTGAAAGCTGGGGAGATGCTTCCATGAGGGCTCCATCGGTGCTGATGTCACCCATATGTGAGGACTGTTTCCTGCTGTCCCTGGAGAACACCTGTTACAGGTGAATAACTATGCTTTATCTTAGCTAAAGACTAACTACAGTTCCACAATATTAGTACCAATACAGGACAGGGCATGGACATGCTCAATCTCAAACAAACATTTTGTGCTTGCCTAGCCTATAAATCCCCAACTGCACAGTCAGACAATCTGCGACCAACCTACAAACAGCAAGCAAGTCCTGCTATTAGGCAACCTGAATCTATCCTCAGCCCTTTTAAGATCTCTTAGTCCTTTATAGATGCTATGAATGCATTTGAATATACCCAGATTGTCAATGAACCAACTCATGAAAAGGGAGGTCTGCTGGACATCATTTTCATTTTTAATCATATGTTCCTAAACAAATGGAGTGGAGGAGTGGCCTAGTGGTTGGGGCAAGGTACTTCAGGCCGGAAGGTCAGGGGTTCAAATCCCACTAGAGGACAGCAACCTTGGGCCGGAAGGACTGGGGTTTCTAGTCCCACAGGTGCTCCTTGTGGTCTTGGGCAAGCCACTTAACCCTCCATAGCCCATGTTCCCTGTAAAATAGTTATCTCCAAGTTATAATGCCCTGTTCAATGTAATTTCGGTTTGTTCAATGTAAACCGCACTGATGCAGAATAGCGCGGTATATAAGAGAATGTAAATAAATAAAATAAAAAAATCACTTTCCATTACCCACCATATCATCAGTACCTTGATCTGACCATAAACAAATCATCTTTCATCTTCCCCAAGGCCTGCCTCTAGCTCCAAACATCTGCTCGCAATCACAAGAAGGTTCACACACATGGATAAGAGAGTTCCTGACTGCAGTCATTCCACAGCTAGACCAGGATTCTCAAAACCTTGATATCTTGGTCCAGAACTGGAATCAAACAATATCCAGTGCTGCAATTGCACCATAGGCTAAGAGACACACTAGAAAACACCACTCTGCTATCTGGTACTCCACAGAGCTGAGAAACGTTAAATGCAACTTCGAGAACTTGAGAGGAGATGGCTTCAGTCTAGGTCTACACATGATCATGATGCTTACATAGTAGCATAGTATATGACATGTCCAAGCTGCAGGAATATCAAGATATGATCAACAGAGAAAAGAAGGAATATCACTCCAAGCTCATTTTAGCCTCCTTAAACCATCCCAGAGAATTGTTCGATATAGTGAAGTTATTGCTAAAGAGTCCCATGCAAGGGAACAGGCACAATGCCTTATCCCCACAAGCATTAGCCAGTTACTTCCAAACCAAAACCTGCAAGAAGAGCAAAACACTGACCTCAGCCATGATGCTGTTCACCTGAAGCTTTGCCCCTTCCACATGGCACATCTTCCACCACATATCCCTGGAGCACCTAGAGAATATCATTTTTATTTATTTATTATTTATCATGTTTTATATACCACTTTATCCTTCAATCAAAGTGGTTTACATGGAGGGGGAACATGCAGAAAGGGAAATAGAAATAGGAAAGACAATTGTTTTAGAGTCAGGAAGGTTGCAAGGCAATAGAGGTGGTGGGGTCATTGGTTGGTAGGGCCATAGTGATCGGAGAATAGTAAGGTCTTAAGCATCTTACGAAAATCCTTAATGTCCTTTGTTGAGCGCAGTGGTTTTGGAAGGATGTTCCAAAGTGCAGGTGCTGCAAGGGAAGGGGCTCTTTTGGTAGTTGATTGGTTGGCACGTTGGAAGGCAGATGGTGTGATGTGTTTGTTCAACATGTTGCTTCGCCTGGGTCTTATGCTGGAGTCCTTGGTTAGAGTGCTCTGGAGTGCCATGACTGAGAGGTTGTGAAAGATGTTAAAGATGTTTAATGTCGCCTTATATCGTACCCATGAGTGGATGGGCAGCCAGTGAAGCTGCTGAGGATGATGTGCTCGCTTCTTGCAGTGTTTGTGATGATCTGAGCCACTGTGTTCTGTACCTACAGGAGAGGATGGAGGTATTGTTTAGGCAATCCAAGGTAGAGCGAGTTGGCATAGTCTAATATCGATGTGATTATAGCCTGGTATACTGTGAGGAAGTGGTCATTGTCCAGGATAGGTTTGAGTCTTCTGATAAACTTGTCAATGGTGTGCTTTGTTGGTAGTTTTGCTGATGTGTGATTGAAGGGAGAGTGTGTTATCTAGGATGACACCTAGGTATTTCACTTAATCTTTTACTGCAATGGGTTTGCCTAGGATGCTGATCGCAGGGGGTGGTGTGAAGGCGATGCTTCTAGAGACGAACATAACTTTACTTGTCGCAGTTCACAGATAGGGAGTGAGCCATGAGATCTTATCCTCCAGACACTTGGTAATGGGGGCAAGGTCAAGATTGTGTGTGTGTGTGTGTCTACGGGGGCATAGATTATGATGTCATCTGCATATATGTGGTCGAGCATTTTATGTTGTTTGATTATGTTACATATTGGCTGTATATATATGTTGAAAAGGATGGAGGATAACGCTGATCCTTGAGGAATGCGTCAAAATCACAATCTCATATTTTAGACCCATGCCCAGTGAGTTGGATCAAAATGGCTCGCTACAAAATCACCCCCACATTACTCAAAATCACTCAGCTCTCTCTCACACAAGGCTATATGCCCACCAATCTTAAGTATGCATCCATATGACCAATCAAAAATACTTTGTTGGATCTAAGCACTCCAAGTTCATATCAATCCATTTCCAATCTGCCCTTCCTTGCAAAAAGTACTGAAAAGGTTGTACAGCTGTAGCTTCAAAAACACTTCAATGTGCATGTGCCCCTGGACCCACACCAGCACAGCTTCAGGCCCAGTCACAGTGTGGAAACCCCTCTAAACAGCTGTCATGGATAGACTATTGCAAGGTATCTAAAAACCTTATCAAGGATTCATTCTTATGTTTTGAGACATCAGAGCTGCCTTTGATTCAGTTCCCTATGACGTGCTACTTCTCCACTTACAAGCCATAGGTTTGTGCAGCACAACATTGAAGTGGTTCACTTCCTACCTAAATGAGCACCAACAGCATGTAAGAACAACTATAATTGCTTCTGCTCCATACATGCTCCAAAAGGATGTTCCTGAAGGCTCTGTGCTGTCTTTTCTCCTGTTTGAGCAGATGGGCTGTAAGTAAATGTTAATTATACTGGCACACAACATATTGTATAATATCTATGCTGACGATGTAATGCTTTATGTACCCTTCACCCTGCAGCCTCTATATACCTCACTAATAAATTGCTTTACAGCTCTCACTCAATGGCTAGCAGAACATACCCTATCCATGAACTGCAAGAAAACCGATGCCCTCCACATCGCAAGAGACACGAGCTTCAAACCACCAACATACATTAAAGTACCAGGAGCACAACTGCAAGTGAAATCTCACGTGTGTTACTTGGGAATAACCCTGGACCAGTGCCTAACACTTCAAGCACACACCAATATTAGGCTCACAAACCACAAAATAAAAATGGTACAGGGCCTATGACCTTTACTGAACACCATGACTTCCATACAAGTCTTTCAGGCCTTGGTATTCCCACACTTGGACTACTGTAATATTATTCTACAAGGATTGCCAGGTTATGTGCTTCACCCTTTACAGTTAGCCCAGAATACTGTCACCCAGATATGAATACATAACCCCAGTTCTCAGGAACTTACACTGGCTTCCCACTGCAATCCATGCAAAATACAAGGCTCTGCTTACTGTTTTCAAAGTATACCACAACCTTTCCTCAGATTACTTACAATCTCTACTACACAAGACACCAGACAACAGAATGAGAAGAACTAATATGCAATTTACCCTCATCATTCCTGCATCAAACAGGAGGAGCAGCCAGTCCACATCATGTAGAGCCTTCTCACTCTATACCCCAAATATATGGAATTTGCTTCTTCATAGTACTCAGGCTACACATGACCTTGCTGAGTTCCACAAGAAACTGAAAACTCGTCTGTTCATCAAGCATTTTGGCATTCAAAGCTAGGCATCCTAACATACCCTTACAGAGAATTCTATCACTCCTCAACTCATCGACACTGAACTCCTTTAGTACATGGGACTCTACCTCCCTGATACCTGTCATGCATAAGCTGGGTATCTCACTGCCACTGACGCCCTCCCTTTTTACCTTTTTTTCTGCATTATTATACCCCCTCACACTATCTACTTATAAAATATGTTAACTGGTTTTATATTGCAACCTTTGTTTGCATGGCTTCTTCAAAGCTTGCTTTTTTTTTTTTTTTTTTTTTTTAAGTACCATCAAGTCAGTGCTGACTCCTGGCAACCCAGCTGCCTCTGGGTTTTCTTGGCAAGGTATGACCGGAAGCAGATTGCCAGGCCTTTTCTTTCAAGGCAATGGAGGGTAAAGTGACTTGCCCAAGGTCACAAGGAGTGCCAGTGGGAATCAAACTCTTGATCTTCTGGGTACTAGGCAGTTGCTCTAACCACTGTTCCCTCTAAGCTGTGCACGTGTGCGCGCGCACACACCTCACCGAGCGAGCGCACACAACTTTTAAAGGAGCGCACAAAAATTACTGATTTCATGAGTTTTCAAACCTTGGGTTTTTTTAAGGCTGCGGCTGCACCACCGATCTACTGCCATTCTGTAATTTTCGTCACTTCCGAATCTCTCCTCTGTCTGAACTGAGTCCCCTGCCCTCACTCCTCTCACATGTGACCAACGATTGACGAATCATGGCAGGCTAGAGGGAAATAAAAGGGAGGGGCAGCCAGCAAGCCAGCCTCTTTCTGCTCTTGTGCCTGCCTGCCTGCCAGCCACGCACCTCCTTGGATCCCTCCCTCAGCCAGCCTTCAGTGCCAAGTGCTGCCTTGGATGCGAGAGCAACACACCGCACCAGCGAAGAAGAGGAGACCGGTGCTCCGGGACTGCTGCCTGGGGACGGGCTATCGGCAGCGGAGCTGGTGAGTGCATATCTATGCTTTTTGAGGCATCGCGAGAGAGAGCCTACACAACTAGTGTACAGGAGGAAGAGGAGGCGGCGGGCCTGGGCAAGAAAGAGCAAGCAGTGGCAGCTCCTCGATTTGGGGTCCTTCGTCGTCCTTCTCTATCTCTCCCGCTCGCGGGCTGCCTGCATGTCTACTCTGTACTGCGCCCGCCTCCCGCCTCCCACACCGTCACCCTGCCACCAGCAGCAGTACCCCATCACCGCTGCGCTGGATGCAAGTAAGTGGGCATTTGTGGTGAGGGGGATGGAGATGTTGGGCGTCTGTGGCCTCTTCTCCGTGCCCCCCGCCCACTCTGGTCGCGGTGTTCTTTGTGCTGCGCGCCACCCTCGCCTGATGCTGTTGGGGTTTGCAGCGCGTATACTCCCGTGTGTATTTCAGATTGTTTTTATTTGTCTTCTTTTTTTCACCCTGGGGGAAATGGGGAGTTCTCTCAGTAAAGTGGAAAGCTGGAGTTTCACAGTGTTATCTCGGCCCTACTGCTTTGTTGGGGTGGCGTTTAGTTAATTTTAGACTTAACGAGACCTTGTTCTGTAGATTCTGTCTTTTAATGCCATCTTCTCTGGCTTCATTATTTTCACGCATCTGCCGCTTTGTTTCTGCATGATTAAACTTTGTACTTGTGTTCAGTAGAATTATTGATGTGGGAAAATAGTATACCTCAAATTTTAACTGTGGCTAAAAAAGTGGTTTGTATCGGGGAAAAAAACCCTGTCTGACTTGAGGAAGGAGCATGTTAAAAACACTGTGGGACTGCTGCTCCTACTGAGGATGCTCTTCTCACAACTGTCACGGACTACTTTCTTCAGAAAGTTTGTTTAAAGCCATTTATTCCCCGACACCATTCTTACCTGTTGTGTAAGGCCCCCTAGAATTTCAGTGTGTGTTTTGCTCTTCTCTAAATGGTACTATTCATCTGTGTTTTAATGAGAAGGTGAAGAATGTCGCAGGAAAGCACTTAAGAAATGAGGAGTGGGATTTCTAAGTTCTTGCCCCCTTTTCTTTTTATTTCAGGTGGTTTCCCCATAGGGCTGGTGAGTACAGGCATAGGAACCCTGTGAAAGAGGGAAAATGTCCTTGACTTGCCCCCACTTTTCTCTTCTTTCAACCAGAGATGATCTTTCTTTTTGCCAAATGTGCTTATCATTACTTTTGTACTTATCTTCAGAGATATCTTTTAATGCCAAAAGTATTTATTATTTTTACTACATATGCCATCCATCACCTTTTTTATTAGTGGTACTTTTTAATCCCATTTGTTTCCCCCCTTTTCTTTTAAACAGAGCTCTTACAATACAATGTCAGTTTCTTTTTCTTATTTTCTTTTTCTTCCCCTTCCCCCTTCCTCCCCCCCCCCCCCCCATGTTATTGATGCTTGTTATCCCTCAGTCGTCGATTTTTAGTGTTCAGCTATTTTTATGTCATTTTAATGTTTTGACCTTTTGGTAAGTCACTAGGCCATATGTTTTTTTGAGTTGCTTTACATAAAATATTGGTGTATGTTGTTTTTATACATGTACATACCTTATAGATGTTTTTTATGTGTTAATCTTGGCTATATCCATAGTTTTAAAATTAAGTCACTTTTCTGGATTTGTGTTAAACTGTTAATCCATGTAAGTAATACTGTGCCTTCTTTTTTACTATGTATTCTTTTTCTCTTTGTTACCACTATAACAATATTGTTATATTGCTTGCAGTTCCAACTTCCAAGCCCATCAGGCTTTGGATGAAATGCATTGGGGCATTTCTTTTGAATAATAAAGCACCTGCTGTGACCACCAGACCACTTTTAAAATGTCGAAACCAATAGCAATGAGAGGTGCAAAACGTAAGAGAACGGCCAGAGCTTTTAAGCCTGAATGGCTTGAAGAAATTATTGAAAACGGAGACACCGAAATCTCGGGATAAAACGTGCGTTCAACTGCGTGAAATATTCACTTACGAAGAGGATGACGGAGTAGTCTGTTTATATTGCCGAGATGCAAAAACCATCAGAGAGTTTTCGAATGGCAAAATTTGGGATGATGTGTGGAAACTGGACTTTTTGAAACGACATCTGTCTAGTAAGACTCATACTGAAAGTGTTAAGAAACTTAGAGCTAAAAATCCAAATTTAAGAGGAGGATTATTTAACTTGTTGCTTGAGAGCACCGCTGAAAAAGAGAAAAGGCAAATTAGTAATGAACGGAAGCGTTCTACACCAGAAGAAATTAAAATTCTAATTGATAGTGTTTTGCTGGCTGTTCGGATGAATATTTCCATGCTCTCTGTTCAAGATATTAATGAACACATGTCCAAGTACATAACCATACCTGAAAGCTGGAGAAGCAAAAACTATTCGTTTGAATTTCTTGAAATTATAAACATGAATGTCCAAGATAGGCTCATGGCAGATGTTGCATCAGCAGCGTATCATACATTAACTATTGATGAAAGCACAGACATTTCTGTCAACAAATACTTAATACTGTACTTCAAATATCGGCCAGTAAATTCATGTCTGTATAAAACTTCATTTGGTGGGATGCTACAGTTGGAAGCATGCGATGCTGCATCAATAGTCAGTGCATGGGAAATACAAGCTTGACCTTAACAAAATGGTCATGTTTACTTCAGATGGTGCCTCTGTCATGTCAGGCAGAATAAATGGTGTTGCTGCGCAGTTCAAACAAAATATTTCGCATTTAGTGCAGGAGCATTGTGTTGCCCATCGTGAAGATTTGGGGATCTCTGAATCATGGAAGGAAGTAAAGTTGATGAAAGTTGTTGAAACTTTCATGAGAACTGTTTACACAACCTTTTGTCAATCTTCTACTAAAAGGTCACAATTTAAAGAATTAGCAGATGCTTCTGAATGCGAGTCAATTGCTTTTAGACCTCTGAACGAAGTGCGGTGGTTATCTAGACATTTTGCTCTTCAAGCAATTATTCGAAATTATGATCCATTATTAAAATACTTTGAAGAAGATAAAGGATAATGATCCCATTGCAAAGTACTGTTATAAAAAGCTAAACAGCCATCAATTCCATATAACACTGCAAATTTTGAATGATGTTTTATCTGAACTAGCTTCATTAACAATGGCATTTCAGAAACGTGGGCTAACACCACTGGAAGCGTATCATCTTGCACAGGGTAAGCTGAACAAAATCTGAATGCAATACTTGGGTGACACAGTAAAATGGACTGATAATGTTAAAAATTTTCTCGACAAGATACCTGGAGATGCTTCAGTGGATACTGGTTCCACACTTACTTTCATTAATATGCTGTGTCTGCATTTAGGGGAAAGATTTCCTGAAAATGAAATTGAGGAATGGTCTGCTTTTGACTTGACAGCAATAGCACAGTGTGATTATGAATTTGGAATTGAAAACGTCCGATCACTCTGTTTAAAGTAGAAACAATTTCTTATGGAGGAACATATTGTTGTTCAGCAGTACAATGACTTCAAGTTTTTAGTTGCAGAAAAAATCAAAAGCAAACTGATAAACAGTTTTCCGGATATGGTGACTTTGGTGTTTCAGAATGCTCAGTTTGCAGATTTAGCGAAACTGATCGATATTGGTGGAACATTTTTGGCTTCTAGTGCAGATTTTGAGCGTGGTTTCAGCTTGATGAACAGTTTAAAAAACAAAATAAGGAATCGCTTACATTTAGAACATTTGGAAATGCTGATGCTGATGGAGTGGAGGAGTGGCCTAGTGGTTGGGGCAAAGTACTTCAGGCCGGAAGGTCGGGGGTTCAAATCCCACTAGAGGACAGCAACCTTGGGCCGGAAGGACTGGGGTTTCTAGTCCCACAGGTGCTCCTTGTGGTCTTGGGCAAGCCACTTAACCCTCCATAGCCCATGTCTCCCTGTAAAATAGTTATCTCCAAGTTATAATGCCCTGTTCAATGTAATTTCAGTTTGTTCAATGTAAACCGCACTGATGCAGAATAGCGCGGTATATAAGAGAATGTAAATAAATAAATAAATAATAAATGCGTGTTAAGAGTCATCTTCAAGATGGCGGATCAGTAGACCTTGATAAAATTTATTCAGACTGGGTACATTTGAAAGATCGAAGAGAGAAATTTTGAGAACATAGTAAGTGACGGCAGATAAAGACCAGCATGGTCCATCTAGTCTGCCCAGCAAGATGGCAAGAGTAGGTGCACCTGTTGCTCTGTGCAGGCCACCTCTCCCCATGTCTTTGTTTAGGAGTGAACCCACCACTCCATGTAGGACACCAAACTCTTCTTCCATACATAAATTATTTACATGGAATAACAATGGCTTTCAATAAAAATTAACTGAAATAATACCACATTTGTGATTGTAATTACTAGAAATTTTCCGCTTCATTTAGTAATCGTTTATTTTCATTTAATTTGATTAACATCAATGTGGTGTACATACTGTATTCTAATGTGTAGTCAAATTTTAAAGTATATAACTCCAAGTGTCGTTATGTAGTGCACAAAAAATTTAACCTTCCTTCAAAAGCCGCACAGCTGATATTTTATGCGCACACAGCCTACAGAAAATTAGAGGGCACATTGGCTCTAACCACTAGGCTACTCCTCCACGCTTCAAAGTTTATGATTGTGTTATTATGTTCTCATGCCCCATAAACGTTAAGTTTCATGCAATCTCTTAACTTGTAAACCACTTTGACACTCTGATAAGGTGCTTTATAAAAGCAGCTAAATAAATAAATAAGTACACATAAAAATTCAGCGGAGGTGGCTAGCGTGATTATAGCGCCTAGCCATGCCTGCTGAAAAGAGAGCCCAGATATTCAATGTCAGGGCCATATCCAGCCACCAGTATTGAATATCTGCATCTGCCACACAATCTGGAACTTAACCGGGCAGTAGCGATATTGAGCCATTGCCCGGTTAGCTCCTGTGGGCAAAGATAGGTGCCGGAAAATCTGGCCTATCTTTACCCATGGGTTACTAACTGGGCAGTGGCCTATACCTGGTTAGCGACGAGTACCGTCCCTGGAATGCTTCTATGCTAAGCGGTTAGCATCGGGGCATATGGCAGCGGCGTCCGGGGATATTCAGCGGTACTAATCATGATAGTGCCGCTGAATATCCCGCTTAGAGGCATTTACACGGTTTACACATCTGTAAACCGTGTAAATGCCTTTGAATATCAGGCCCTATATGTATATAGATAGGAGAGGTTGGGGTGATCTCTGGGAGGCACTGACACTTATCTATATAGCAGCAAAATTCAGTTATCTATTTAAGATAGGCCAGCAATGCAGCAGGCCAAATTCAGATGGATAAGTGATGGCACTAGCCAACACATTTAGTATATATTCAGCAGTACTATTCAACGTATAATGCTACTGAATATACAAATAGAGTAAATCGCTACCCCTGATGTTTCATCAAGCTCCTGCTGCTGAAAACGAGACACATTTTCTTCAAGTGAGCGTATGCTGAGCTCACAGTAAGAGCACTGATCATCTTTTCTTTGGCGAGTGCAACATGGTTTACTCAATAATTCCCATCCTTCAGATCTTCTTACAGGTGAACCCTTCTTTCCATTCCCATGAAACATTTGGGGGCCAATATTCAGAAGACCTTATCTGGATGATTACAGAGATTATTGGACAGAGATTCAGTGGCACTATTTATTTAAAAGTATTTATTCTGCACATGGGTGGATCACCACAATATGACCTATAATAAAATACAAAAATAAAATGAATGAGACAAAATAAAAATAATACCTAAAAAATAAAAACATAGGGCTCGATTTTGAGTTGGGCAGGCTAAGTGCTGTGGCGACGCATAGCCTGCCCGCCGAACCCCTTAACCTGGATTTTCACTTCTGTGGCGGTGGAAGTGAAAATCCAGGTTAGCCTGGACACCCGGGCAGCCGCAGAGGCTACACGGATAGCAGAGATTTTTGATGCTACCCGCATAACCTCTGCGCCTTAAAGATAACGAGGAAAAACCTTGCCCATTTTTAAGCCACAGAGGGCTACGTGGGTAGCATCGAAAATCACTGCTACCCGTGTAGCCCCTTCCTCCACCCCTGCAAGCCCCTAACATGCCCCGATGCTATGCGGATAGCATCTGGGCAAGTTAGGGTCATATCCAGGATTTTTTGAAGGGCACTACCCATGTAGGTGCCCTTCGAAAATCCTGGATAAGGCCTTTACATCGGTAACTAGAGAAGTTACCCATGTAAAGGTCTTCGAAAATCGGGTCCATAATAAATTGAAAAATCTAAATATAAAATTATAAAATATGACAAAACTTCTCAGATTCAATAAACTGCAAACAATTTAAATAAATGTGCTCTGAGTCTTTTCTTAAAGGAAAGCATGTTTCTATCCATTCAGTCTCAGAGGGTGCTAAATTAACTTGCCAATTATGAAGGTTCTTCTAAAAGTTTTAATTTTTGTGAACATAAAGCACTATCTGGATAGTGTGGAGATGGCCCATGGGCAAGTGAGGGTTGTGCTGGTGACTATCCAGTTAGTAGCAATATTCGACTGCTACTTGGATATTTCCACTCTTATGCGGATAGTCTATCTGCATAACTTAGAACAGCAAAAAAGCTTTCCTAAGTACTATACAGTTAGTCTATCTGGATAGTGGTCGGGGCTAACCATAGTATCTGGATATACGGCACCAGTTACTATCCAGATATCAGCACTGAATATCCAGATTGTTTTTGTTTTTTTAGTACCATGTTCAGCACTCACTTTAAATATTTGGACTTTTTGAATATTGACCCCTTATTTCCTCTAAGTAAGCAGAAATGGTCTCTGTGCCACATGTAGCCTCAATCTTCTGTTTTCCTCACATCCCAAAAACTACAATACATCCGCTATTCAGGCTGCTATTTTACGCATTCAGACAAAGCCAAATCTTTCGGATATTCACTGCTTCCTTACTAATATTTGGATCTGTTCAGTTCTCCTCTTCATTATCATATTGTTCCTTAAAGCAAGGGTCAACCATTAATGACAATGTGCTGAGGCCTACAAAATCCAGACTAGAAGTAAGGCAAGACAAAACAGCTAGAAGCTAAACCATATCATAGCTCTCAAAATCAGCAACTTTCACAAAGTTAAGATTGTGGCTCATCAGCCTGACATCCGTTCACATTATGTTCTTGTATACAAAGTAAGCAACAGTTCTCATGTTCCAACATCTCAAGATGATGTACTGCAAAGCCGGAAGACTTATGGAGTTGATTAATGGCTGAAGCAAATGGGAAATAAATCTTTCATTTTCTCATCATATAGGAAAAGCAGCTGCATCTCTAATCTTTCTCAGAAAGGAATTCCACGAAGTCAGAGCCATATAACTAAGCTGTATGCACCCTATGACTTTCCCTGCCACTGTTCATAGATTCCAGAAAAATCTTTTAACGATAAAACAAGAGAAAAAAAAACAGAGGTGTCAGATCAGAGTTCATGGCTAGAATTTAGCCAAGACTGATAGTCAAAACTGTATGTAGTATCAGGTCTATGCGTGAGGGCTAGAGTATAGTATAGTAGTAGATGGCGGCAGATGAATACACCAGTCTGTCCAGTAAGGTGGTTGGGGTTCTTATTGCCACTCTCTGCAGGTTACCCCCCCCCCCATGGGACCTAATTACAAATAACTTGTGCTGTTAACCCAGTTTCGTTGCTGTCCCACCTGAGGACAGCAACCTTAGGCAGGAAGGACTGGGCTTTCTAGTCCCACAGGTGCTCCTTGTGGCCTTAACCCTTCATTGCCGCAGGTACAAAAAAATAGATTGCGAGCCCTTCGGGGACAAGGGAAATATATATACAGTACCTGAATGTACACCACTTTGACTTGTAGAAAAACAATATACAGTATAAGCTTAGTTAAATAAATAAATGCAGTTTTTCCCCATCTCTTCTTTGAAATAAATTAACATATAAGCCATAAATCCTTAACTTTTTGGTTAGCTTTCCATGTTGAATTGTTGACTAATAAATCTATTGAGCCTAGATTACATCAATAGCTGATACTCAAAACATTTTGTTGTTAATCTTTTTTTTTTATCTGTTTTTCTTAAATTAATGAGTGATTTAGGCAAAATGGGCACATTTATAGAGAGCTATTGTGAAGCTGTGTGCTTTAAATCCCTATTTTTATTCTTTTTTCCCTTCCTCGTGGATATTTTGAGGCTCTTTTTTTACTAAAGCGCACTAAACAGTTAATGTGCATTTTCATGCATGGTAGCAGTCACCATGATGGCATGACTGATACCGCATGTTGATTCACGTGCTAACTACCACTCACGTGTTAGGGTGCGAAATAGGGGGGGGGGATAGGGGTGGAGAGTGGGCATGGTGAGCACATTGCAGTTAGCGTGGAGGGGGGGGGGGTGTATATATTATGTGCTGTCAATGTTGCCATTAATACAGATACACCTAACGCCACCTCAATAAGTGAAGTTAAGTGCACCTGCGGTAATAGCTCCGTGTATTAGGGTACGCATCCATGTGTTAACTGTCGGGAATATGCTGGTCACACCGCTGACAGTTACTCAATACTTTTTAGTAAAAGGACTCCTTTGTGTTTTGGTTTGTAAGCTATGGTACTATTTTTGTTTTCTTCAGTGGAGTATTATAGATTATGCTTGGTATTATAGACTTCCTTGATGTCAATTTTTGCATGAATGGTGGTATAGCTAATGACTCTAAATAAATAAACTGTGCAATAGGAGTATGCAAACATTTTTTAGGTTTTTTTCGGATCCTTTTCAGGGTTTTTTAAAACTATTTTCAGACATGTTTTGGTTCATTTCAAGAAATTAATGCATGAAAATTTTTGATTAAAGCATGTAACCATTCTAACACACATAAATCAACTTTGCATGCATTTATTTATTTAGTTAGTCGTATAAACCACATATCTAATAGTCTATGCATGAGGTTTCTGAAATGGAAGTGCTACTGCAGATTCCTAATGTTCAATAATTTGTATAAAGCTAAAGCAAAGGGGGTCGGGCTACCTAACATGTGCAGCAGATATGTACATAAGTTATACCAATTTTAAAAAGGCAATGCATATGTATGCTTTCAAAAATTACCCAAAGGGAAGTACACTCACACATTTATAACTGCCCTGAGGCATGACAAATTTTCCAGTTGATTTAATATGCACATTATATGCATGTGCACAGGTATGCCTCTGTTATGTTGGAGAAGCTTAGGTGTATGCAGGGAGTATACACATAGGTTTACATACATATACTTGGGGCAGTTTTTCCTTTCCCTATAGATACAGCCCATATCTCCCATACCTGCTATTCCTACTGTTGCCTTCCTCTCTTGCAAGTCCCAACCTTGCTACGCATGTGGTGCAGCTCAAATCTCCCATACCTGCAGTTGTCTTCCTCCCTCGCCAATCCTGACCTTGCCACACACTGAGGTGACATATCGCCCAGCTGACTACTTAAAGACTGCTGCTTCCCCATGGTTGCATCACAGATGTGTGCTGAAGGAATGTGCTTTAGAAGCAAGTACTCCTTGACCGCTCCTTGGGGTGCCTCCTAGAGTTCTTCTCTTTGTTCTCTCAGATTACACTCGCTTGCTCTGCTCTGTTTCCTTATTCTGGTTCTTCTCTTACAAATAAATCTTCACTCTGGTTACTCTGTAATTTGAGGTCATTGTTCTGTTGTCTCATCCCTATTGCTTCATTTCTTCTTTCTCCTCCCCTTTTGCCTATGAAGATGGTCGTATCTGTCTGTGTTGTCAGCTTACTTAACACAAGCTCTCTTCACCACAAGTCTATTTTTGTCATAGACCGAGTCACTACCCAATCATTTGTACTCTCATGGAAACTTAGTTAAGCCAGGTGACCAGGTGTGACTTTACTGAATTTATGTTCCACCTGGGTTTTTCACAAATTATTACTTTTACCATCCATAAATCTGGCTATCTTCCTTCTCAGTCCTTTCTTCTCACTTCCCCCTTTCCCCACCTACACCCTGTCCCTATGGTCTGACCACTTTCTCATGTCCTTCTTGCTTAACATTTGTCTGCTGTGACCTTGGGCCTTTTCTTTCCAGAATATAGTCTGGGACTTTTCTCTAGCTACTATCAATAAGTTTGCTTAGTAAGAATCCTCTGCCCTTTTTGCCCCTTCTTCCACCTTCCTTGACCTCCAACAGTCCACTTGGACAGATGTGTTGGCCTCTGCTCTAGAATATCCACCGCTCCCTGTTGCCCATCTAAATGCATTTCCTGCTACTATCATCACTGGTTTCACCCCAGCCTGTATCTCCTTCATAACCAAGTATGCCATGCAGGGTGTCAGTAGCGTAAATGTCATTCTTCCAGCTCCTGAACTCTCTGGAAACAATGCTCTTATTCTTATAAGAATGCTTGGCATATGGCCAGGGCAGTTTTTACTCAAAATTGTCTCTCTTCTGCAGCAAAGGGGGCCTTGCAAGCTGTTTTGATTCTTCGATTGGCTTGTCCCAGTTTCTGCCCCCTCATCTTCCACCTGGTCCCCGTCCCCAAGTGTCCTTGCTGCTTTTCTTGAGAACAAGATCTTTCCTCTGTGTGTCCTTACTTCCTTCTGACCCATCCCCTTTCTCCCCTCTCCCTCCCCACTTAACCCCTTCCTTGGCTTTTCCTTTTTATCCCTCCCCCTTCACAAACTCTGCCCTTTTGCTGTTCCCAACTGCTGTCATCCCCTTGTTCTGCTAGCCCTAACCTGTACTTTTCTTTTAGCTTGTCCTCCTTCCCCTTGCCTGTCTAGAGTGTGCTGTCGAGCCTCTTGATCCATGCTCTCATCATCTCATTGTGAAACTTCTGGGTGCTCTCTCTCCCAGCATTCTCTTTCTTCTCCAGTCTAGCCTCATAGATGGCTATGCTCCTCCTCCATAGAAGCATGCCATTAGCAACCCCTGTATAAAAAAAAACAAAAAAACTTTTCTTGAGCCCACTATCCTTTCTAACTATCACCCAGGTTTAGATCTTGTTTTCCTCTCCAAAATCCTGGAATGCATTGCCCTCTGGCAGTTCTCCCTTTTCCTTGATAAAGCCCTCATTCCTCCATCCCAGGCAGGCTGGCTTTCGAACCAATCACAGTACTGAACCACTTCTCACTGTTCTTCTGAATGAAGTCTGCATCACCCTCGATCGCAGCCATTCTCCTTTCCTTAGATCTCTCTTCTGCCTTCTGTCTAATTGACCACTGTTTTCTGCTGAAATGCCTCCATGGTCTTCATAGAACAGTTCTTACCTTCAGGACAGGACTGTCAAGTTTCTTCCACCTCCAGGTTGTCTTTCCTTCCCTCTTCTCTCTAGTGTCCCTCTGGGATTTCTCTTAAACTCTACCCTTTTCAGCATGTTCCTGTCCCCTCTTCCTCTACTGATACAATTCCTGGGTTATAGTCCCTATATCTACATGAATGATGTGCAGATTCTCTTCACTGCCCCCCCCCCACCATTCAGATATCTCTCCTTACAAGATTGCCTTTGAACCGTGAGCTTATGGCTTCATAACCATCATTTAGTATTGAATGTTTCTAAATGCAAATCTATTTGTTTTCATTCTCCCCTCCTATATGGTCTGACTCACTCCTCCCTTATTGTGATTCAGTGAAAACACTTGGCATGTTTACTAAACGTTAAAGCACATTAAGTGCTGCAGTGGCCTATAGAAATGGATGGGTAGTGGCAGTACTTAATACACATTAACTTTACTTAATGCGCGTTAACCTTGAGTTAACATGTCCCTTGGTCGTGTTATAGATTCCTCTTTAACCTTTAAGATCCAGATCAACATCATGATTCAGTCTTCATTCCTTGCTCTCTGATGTATCTGTTCTGTTTTCACTGTCTCACAGCGCAAACACCCGGTCCTCTCCCTAGTTTTACTAAACTAGATTATAGTAATACTCTTTTTAATGGCTTCCATTCCATTCAATTAAACGTCTTCAATTAATCTAGTCCACAGCAGCTAAGTTGCTTTATGGCGCTCGATGTTCTGATCATATTATTCCCCTGTTCATTTATCTTCACTGGCTGCTGGTATCTGCCCACTTCAAATTTAAGATCCTAACCCTAATCAACTAGGCTTATTGTGTCTCTGTCCTCCCCTCCCTACATTGAGTCACTGATCTGCCCTTACAGCCTTCTTGTTCCCTTGGCTCATCTCAGATCTCCCTCTTGGCCCTCCTTCCCTTCCAGCTGAAAATTTCCAGGCACTCCTCCTTCCCCTACCTGGATCCATCTCTATGGAATTCCCTTCTTATCCATCTCTGCCAGGAGCCTTCCTTCCTCAAATTCAAAAAGGGCCTTAAGACCTGGCCCTTCCAATTGTCTTTCTCCCATGCCTCTGACTAGCTTTCCAGGCCCACTCCTCCCTTCCCTCGCCTTCTAGGGCTCACTCTCCTCCTCCTCTGCCTCCTTGCCCTTCCTCTGTTTTTGTGCTTCACCTGCTTCCTTTCGTCCTTCCTCCTCTTATTGTCTTAAGCATTTTGTATTTGCCCCATTTTTCCACTCTCTTTTTCCCCCTCTGTATCTCCTTTTTCTATTTTAAATGTTCTTGTAAGCTGCTGTGATGTGTTGTAGTACGTGCGTGATATAAAAATAAACAAAACTGGTCACTTTTATGCATAAAACACAGTTTTCAATGCAGAAATGCCTTAGAAAATTACCTCTATGGTGTCTTACTGCTTCACTGGATTAATATGATTGTGAAGATATGAATGTTGGACTATTCTGTTCCCCTGCTTCTATTTGCTTAAATTACCAGACAGAATCAATTTTTAGAGCCTCAATTCTGTAAAGTTCATTCTACAGTTTGTGTTGTCACTTTCTTTTGTGTGACATGTGAAAAGTGAAGGACTTCAATCATAGATTAAGATTCAGTGGTCCTTGGGGTCACTTGGAGCAGTCTATTAGTGACT
The DNA here is from genome assembly GCA_033557465.1 of Ichthyophis bannanicus. Classification (NCBI taxonomy): domain Eukaryota; kingdom Metazoa; phylum Chordata; class Amphibia; order Gymnophiona; family Ichthyophiidae; genus Ichthyophis; species Ichthyophis bannanicus. The sequence goes on from CM066040.1 coordinate 191,282,046, forward strand.
CTCAAAAACCACTAATGCAAGGGATGGTCTGTATTTATGCAGTCACATGCTGGTAGGTTTGCTTAGTGGCTGAGTGAGAAGTGCTATAGAGAGAAGCTGGGTTTAATTCCTAAGCCAGTATTCTAGTTCCTAGGCTAACCAGAGCTGGGGATATTGTGGAGTTAGGGCTCATAGCCCCTAGCAGTCTCAGCCATCGCTCAGCGGCGACACTACTACCTGTAGTGGGGTAGTGGAAAGATAGTAGAGAAGCAACATCAATTTTATTGTCAATAAGTCACATATACAGTTTCACAGTGCTCGGCTATGAACAAATCCCAAGCTGGTATCATCATCTGGCAAGGACTCGTATTGCTGTCAGCATTTTTGGATGATACTTTGCCCTGGATGTGATATTTTTTACTGTCACAGATAGCTGCCAATATTAATGCAGTCTTCCCTGATATGTGCAAACAGTGCCAGGGAAGAATGACTTTGAAAATGCAACCAGTGCCATCATTTTGGCAACAGTAAAAGCTATTATCACCATGTCCCTTTCTGAGAGTTAAAGAAATGAGACAATTACTGGTTTCATTGGCCAACAATTATTCCGTGATCCCATAACAGCAACTAGAGTAGTTTTAATTATTATGGCTGTATATGATATCTTATTTAGTATAATTTTATGAGCTCTAAGAGGAATCAATAGAAGCTTCTAAACGCCTAGCATTTATAAAGGCAACCAATTGGGAGGGCTCAAAAAATATATAGGAAACAGAATGATATTTAATCAAACATTTGCATGGGTGTTTGAGGAAAAACAACCCGCCCAACTGCAAAATTCCAGGATGGAGCAGTAAAAACTCTCTGCGCCGTTTCTGGGTGTCTCTTGAAAGATCTGGATATATACGGACAGCTAAACCCCGGAACAGGAGCTTCCTTTTTTGGAAAAAAAGTTTTAACATCCACTCTTTATCCGATAACAGTGCAAACGTTATTAATAGAAGGCACTTGGGATTCAAGACCAGAGTTTTCTAAGAGGTCTGTTACATTGAGAGCATTCCCTTGTACCAAACCACCACCCGAATTAGCCCCAGAAGAAACACGTCTAGCTTTAGGAAGATAATATATTTTTACCAAAGGTGGCATTAGGTCAGGAGAGACCCCCAATGTCTCAAGCAAATATTCTTTAAACATGTCCCTAGCAGAAACAGAAGTTACTTTAGGAAAATGAACAACTCTAAGATTATTAACACGAGAAAGATTATCTAACTGTTCTAATTTTACTTGCACCGACAAAAAGTTCCTTTTAAAGACATCCACTTGATCCTCTAAGATGGTAACTCTCCTCCGTTCAACTTCTGATTCAGTAGAGATACCGGAAACCTTCTTCTCTAGTTCAGATACAGATTCTATCGTAGATTGTACTGTAGTAGATATAGATGTAATCTGCGGAAGCAGGACTTCTCCAAGAGACACAATAGCACTCCAAATCGATTCCAAAGTGAAATTAGTAGGGCGTTGAAGAACAAAAGCTCCATCCGGAGTAGATGCTGTCGCATTCTCCATCTCCACAGGCAGTAAAGAAGAAGCTATGCGTTGCACAGACGAAGCGAACTTCCTTGTGCACTCGGTTCCAACTGGCGCCAACGATGAGAGAGAGTGAAGGGCAATGCCGGCCCCACTCACAGGCTTCTCCGGCCCACCTTTTCCCAGCCCTCGCAAGATTGATACCTCAGCTGACACTCCAGGAGAGGGAATCTCCAGGCAGCCTTCCAGCAGTGAGCTGCTTCGAAAAACCTTTGGCGCCGGGCTCACACCTGGGGAGGAAGATGACACCGAGGCTGCCACCGAGCCGTCCAGCTCCGATGATCCTGCCAATCGGTTTTCTCCACCAGTAGCGCCTGGATCCCGTGGACCGCGAACCAAATATGTGTCCAGCGGACCCAAAACAGGGGCAAGCGGCGTAGAGGTGAGAGTGGGCTGTGAAGGCACCTGCCCAACTTTTCCCTTGCGCTCCTTCCCCATGAGAAAGCAAGGACGCGCTCACACGGTAATGACTGCATCCGCCATCTGGGAACGCCCCCCCCCCCCAAAACCTCTCAGCCAGCATTTAGTATAATTTTAAATTTATTGTAACTCACCAACAGTCCTTATTTGATAGGAAGAGATATAACTTAACAAAAAAATACTTACACATGTTGAACTTTGCATTTTTTGTTTCTCTGCAATAACTGAATATCTGAAAAGGGGATTTAACCAGTAAGCTGGTCTGGGGAGTTATGGAGCACCAAACAAACCATGCAAAGGTTTTAGTTTTACACTATAACCAATTATAAGAGAGACACTCTTGCATTTGCTCCAGTACTGATATCTATGTGTGAGTCCAAGTTGTATGATGGTGAAAAACACAAGAGGCCAAAACTGGCAAACAAATTTTAAAATCCATATACAGTATATAAGGAGTGGGGAACTTACAGCCCTAGGGAGTTGTAAACTGGATAGATTTCCAAGATATCCTGATGATTATGCATATGAGAGTTTTTCCTGAACTCTGCCTCAACTGTATGCAAATCTATCTCGTGCAAATGCAATAAGGAGATCCTGGAAACCTACCCAGTTTGCAGCCCTCAAATATTTCCTCTCTTGATTTATAATTGTTTTCACATATTCAGTTATTGCAGAGAAACAAAAAATGCAGAGTTCAACATGTGTAAGTATTTTTTGTTAAGTTATATGAGGTGTGACAAAAAAGAAACGAGACTGTGGCAGCCATGCCCATGACTCAATGCCATTTGGCTAACCGCTTATGTCACTGTGTTGTGCAACATCTTGCCATTATTCTGCTATAATATTTTTCATCTCTCTCACCGTTTTTCTTTTTCAGTTTTTTATGTAGCACACTGCTCCATCGCTTTGTCACGCAACTGGAGGTGGCAGAAATATGAATCAACTTGAAATTTCTGGTTAAGTTGGAGAAGGGCCCAACTGAGTGTCTCCAACTTCTCCAAAAGGCTTATGGAGAAGATGCAATGTCAAGGCTGCGAGTCTGAGTGGCACAAATGCTTCAAGACTGGCCGCGAGGAGGTGGAGGATGACCCCAGGTCAGTACAGCCTTCCACGACAAAGACGGCTGAGAACATTGACAGAGTCAACCAGCTAGTGCTGAGTGATTGCAGATTGACCGTACGGATGATAGCCGAGGAGCTCAGCCTGAACAGGGAGTCAGTGCGGACTATTATGGTGTAGGAGCTGGGGGTATGGAAGGTGTGCGCCAAGATGGTGCCCAAGCTTTTATCGGACGACCAGAAGGAGCACCGGGTCAATGTTTGTCGAAACTTGCTAGAGAAGATCGGAGAAGATCCAGAGTTCGTTGGCCGAGTCATCACAGGAGATGAGACTTGGGTCTTCCAGTATGACCCTGAAAGCAAGAGACAGAGCCTGCAGTGGAAGACTTGACTGTCACCCAGACCCAAGAAGGTGCGCATATCCAAATCAAGGATCAAAGGTCATGCTGATCGCATTCTTCGACCAGAAGGGAGTGGTCCATCATGAGTTTGTGCCTGAGGGTCAGACAGTCAACCAGCACTTCTACCAGCAGGTCCTCAATCACCTCCATGACCGGGTTCAGCGCAGCAGGTGGGTTCTGTGGAGAGACAAGTCCTGGCTGCTCCACCACAACAACGCGCCTGCACACACCGCGCTCAGTGTGAGGCAGTTCTTGGCCAACAAACAGATCACAGCTCTCGACTACCCTCCTTATTCCTCAGATCTTGCACTGTGCGACTTCTGGCTCTTCCCCAGGCTGAAGACTGTGCTCAAAGGAACTCATTTTGCCTCTGTAGAAGAGATCAAGGCCACTGTGACGAGGGAGCTGAGGGACCTCAAGGAGGAGGACTTTACCGAGTGCTTCCATACGTGGCAGAAGCGAATGCAGAAGTGCATTAACTCGGGGTGGGGGGGGGGGGATTACTTTGAAGGGGACAATGTGTAATTTCTCTGTAGATTTTGTAATAAAACATTTATGGGACAGTCTCGTTTCTTTTTTGCCACACCTCATATCTCTTCAAATCAAATAAATACTCTTGGTCAGTTACAATAAAGTGAAAATCTTCCTCAAAAAAAGCTCTTTAAGTCATTTTAGTAGGAAACTTGTGTATCCCTTTTTCGTTCTTGAAATCTCTGTCAAGAGTCTGTAGATGTTGTCAAGACTGGCACTAATCAGATGGCTGGGAATGGAACCAGTCTGACCAAAGAGATCAGGTTTGAATCCCATTGCCACTTCTTGTGGCCTTGCTTAATCCTTCAGTGCCTCAGGTACAAACTTTGAAAGACTAGCATAGTTGGTATGGAAGGGCAGACTGGATAGGTCATATGGTCTTTTTCTGCCTTCATGTTTCTATTTGTGGTTTATGAAATATATGCAGAAGTGACAATCTCACCCCTGCTTCATCTCTTCTCTGCCCCCAAGAATGCCTATGCGTACGTCATGTAAAAACAGCTGCTGCGTGACTGTGCACTTACTGTATACACATATCTACCTTGGGGCAATTTTACAAAAACCTACCTGAATGTTTAAAGTGCTTGCCTCTTATTAAATTGCCCCCTAAATAATATATTACTAAAATAAAAAGAGCACAGTGCTAGCCTACCAAAGCTACATAGAGACCTGTTTACTAAAGTGCGGTAGCTGGGAGCATGGGGTTTAGCATAGTGCTTGTGTGCATTTTGGCTGGCGTAGCTGGAAGCTTGCTGCCAACATGCGACGATACTAAAAATGCCATGCCGCCCAAGCAGCACACAAATAGGCAGGCTTAGGGAGAATTGTGGCAGAAAGTGTACCGTAGCAGCCATGTGTGGCTGCACTAGTGGTTTATGGTTTATTTTCTACACTGTCCTTCAAACAAAATACCAGAGCGGGCTACAATGCTATCAAAAAGAGAATTCTGTGGTACGTCTGGGCTTGAAAGATGGTGCTAGTGTGGGTGGAACTACTGCCGTGACCAGGCGATAGTTGCACCTGCTTTGCTAGCACGCCACAACACATGGCCCAAGTGCAAATGTAGAACTGTTTAAAGTCCTGAACCATCCCATACATTTCTCATCATTGACAATGCTGGATGACAATGTCCAGAAATGAACCAGGTGCTTGCTTTGGGATCAGTATTGGAGGGGTAGCATGGCAGTGGAACACTGTAGCCTAACAACCACAAAACCGAGGCCTGCAGCACATGAGTGTACCTGTTGGGACTCAAGAGAGTGGGTAAACATCTACATGCATAGAAATGTCTGTCTGGAAATTATGATGGTTACGCCTGCATATGCACTGGATAGATTTGGAAGGGTTGCTGGTGTTATCAGCTGCGGTGGAATTGGGGGATGGGGCCTGTGCTCAGTGAAACAGCGAGAACTGGCCACGTAGACAGGGTTTGAAACAGTTGGGCACAGTTGGGGGAAGGTCATTTAAATGAGGTATTACAACAACTGGAAAAAATGAAGGTTTGGCACCAATATGTGCTATCGGATCACCACCTCTTCTACATGGGGTAGGGGGAGAGAATAAAGTTCCCTCCTCAAGTCTTGCTGAGTACCTTCACATGGTGACCCTGTTTTATAACATCTATACCAAATTTCAGCAAGGTGACGCTACAATTGAAGTATGGTAGGAATGAGAAGAAAAATATATACTGGCCACACGTTGCATAGGATAAAAAGGTGCCCACCCTTAGCTTACACACTAGGGCTAACAATGATGGTTGCGAAAGTGCAAGTGATACAAATGCATATAATATCCCTGCCATAGATAAAGGCCACAGGGAGCCTGTTCATGGACCCACTATGGTAGGAGATAAACCACAGAAGTTAATGAAAAAGATGAGGATTAACTATGGTTAAGTGGAATTCTGCCGATAAAGAGGAGATAATGTACTGCTATTTTTATGCTAGAAAACCTACATTTAAATCAAGAGGGTATTTATTTATTTAGCTGCATTTATATCCCGCTTTTCACCCGGTCAAAGCGGTTGGGGAATACATTTAACACGAGGGGATATGAGACACATATACTAATACTTACAGGGAACATGGTCAATGGAGGGTTAAGTGGCTTGCCCAAGACCACAAGGAGCACCTGTGGGGCTAGAAACCCCAGTCCTTCCGCCATCAGCTGTAAGAAAGATGAAAATTGCCATTAGAAAAACTGCAAAAAATAACATGCAAATTTAATATCTTTAATTTTAAAGATCAAAAAAAAGTATGTGAATGATAACATTTTGAAGCAACTATTATCGTAGGCATCCATCAGATCCAAATTCGCAAAAAGTGCTGAAATATGAAAGTAAACGTCCAGAATCTGTCTCCATCAAACTTGGACAAGTGTTCTGATGATTAGAAGGAATGAGTGAGAATCCACGGGCATGTAAGAGAATTTGCAAAACAAGAGAAAAAACTCTTCAAAGAATTAGATCAGCAGGTGAGGAAAAACAAGTGGCAAATTCACAAATAAAGTGGAAAATACAGTGTTACTCCAAGAACATTTTGTCGATCAAGAAAGGACACATGAATAGTTGAGGAGAGGTGAACTGAAACTGAAGAATGAAAGATTAATAGTTGCAGCCCAGGACAGTGGAGAACAGACTAGATGGTTTATGGCAAGTATTGAAAAAAACTGGCACAACAGACATATGCCGATTCTGTAAGAAAGAACTGGAAACAGCGACTCACTTAATAGCAAGCTGTGAAGTTCTCATGGCAGAAAATTTCTATACAGAAAGGCACAACAAAGTAACACGTCTCCTCCACTGAAAACTCTGTAAACATTACAACATCACTGTCCCTGAAAAGCACTGGGCTCATGACCCTAAGAGAATAACAGAGAATGAAGAGGTTATGATCACCTGGGACATGTCCATTCCAACGGATAAGAAACGTAATGCCAGGAAACCTGACATAGTGGTAAAGGAGGAGAATGCCAGAACAGCATTGATAATAGAAGTGTCGGTATTGAGTGATTATTCTGTGAATCGCGTGGAGAGGCAGAAGATCCTGAAGTACCAAGAAATGCAATCAGAGACCAAGAAAATGTGGCAGAAAGATATGAAAATTTTTCCCATTGTACTAGGAGCCACAGGCTTGATAAAGAATTTCCACGAACATCTTGACAAAGTACCCATACATGTTACATCTTACAAACTCCATCAGGAGGCTATCTTTGGCACGATGCAAGTATTATGCTGAGCATTAGCAGTAAATTTGAGATACTAAGATCATACTCCACATACCCTGGCTTAGAGGTAAGGTTCATGACTGCCATAATATGCGCAAAATTAACCCATTTGGAGAAATTACCCCGAGGGGAGCCATATAGCCGTGCATGTTCATCTGGGGGGCTATGCAAGTGCCATGGGCTCTGTCCCTGTGGGCAGATGGCTCCCTCACCCTGACCATAGGAGGACATGTCTTTGGATTACTGGCTCAGAGCAAATATCTGCATTTCTTGCATAGAACATGGGCTAGCTTGGTTGGAGTTCCCTGATCAGTGTTCCTAACCCTGGCCTCTTGCCTAGGGGATGAGATGTTTCTCAGAGCTGTTGTGGGCTCCTAAGGGCCTGTGGGTATTCATTTCCTTAAGATCTGGTGTGCCCCAGCAGGGAGCTGCTTGAGGATGCCTTTCTCTAAGGGGGTGTGTAGGGTATCCTGTAGGGTCTCCTCAGAGCTCTCTCCATGGTGAGACTGCCTCCCATTCTCCTCTTCCAGGGCAGAGATTAGGCCATGTGCCATGTGATGGGTCAGGGGGGTGCATCTGGATACCGTGGACCTCATGGGATGGAAGGGTGGGTGGCAGACTGCACCAGCCATCTGTTGACCCAGCCATTAGGCTCCCCCACATTTCTGTGATCACTGTGTTGGGTCTGCTGTTCTGCAGGCTCTAGTGCCTGCCTTCTTCCATATGGCGCCAGCAATCCTCATTAGCAAGGGTAATAGTCCGGATGCCTCAGGGTGAGAGGAGTTCATATGGTCATTCAACATGACGGCCGCTGCTACCACCCTGCCTTCTCCCATACATGGCCTCCTGTTCATTCAGATTCTGCATTTGCACCCTATCTTCCCCAGAAAGAACCACAGCATGGTCTCTATGCATGTGTTTGCTTCCCTGATTTGTATGCCCCACCCCCTCGTACTTTGGCCCAATGCTTTGAGTTGTGCAGCTGGATGTGCCTATTTCCAGGTCAGCCTTCTCTCTCTCTCTGTCACTGGCCACTTACTGTGTGCCCTGTTAATGGGATCGGGGCCCAGGTATTGTTGTCTAATAACTTTGCAGAGGTTTGGTAGCCTACTGCCAGCCATAAATATTGCATTGGTAGCAAGAAAGTGCAAGGTGGATATAGCAAGTGCCTTCGTAGTGTGCATATGCTACAGGCACGTGCTCCTTACTACCATGCTACAGAAGCACCTAGTGTGGCAATACAACCCTACCACAGCCACGCCTCCTGTTTATACTGTGGCCACCATGCTGCTTCTCTAGTAAATTTGTATGCTAACCATGCGATTGCCTCGCACTAGTCATAGCACTTTAGTAAACATGTCCCACAGAGTCTTAACAAACCCTTGACACAATACTCCCATAAAGCTAATGTCCCTTATTCCTCAAACATAGCAATTGGTTAGCTTGCATCAAAAGTCTTGAAAGAATTCTAAAAGAATACTGGATATCTTTCTGGAATCATTTAAAAAGAAAAAACAGTCCTTATTTGTGCTGTTGCTATAGTGTTGGGTTCTGCCATATGTAGCAGATGAATGGATCACACAATGTGTTTGTATTCTAATGTTGCTATGGAAGTGCATATGGTTTTATTTTGTGGAAATATGTAGTAAAATCTAAAGAATTTAGATGCCTGCAAGGCCAAATGAAACTTTTAATAAATGCTCTTCTGAATAAAGACTGAAACCGAAACAAAACCATAGGATATGTATTAAATCCTGAAAATGTATAGTATAGCTTATTTATCAGGGATTAGACTGTTATGGCAGAAAGAATACAGTCCTTAGCATGCAATATTAGAATGAATACATTTACAGCAAGAGTACCATAACTGTAATATAGGTCATGACTCACAGTAGTTGTATATGCAAAATAATAAAGATATTTTGAACTAACCTTGGATTTTGTGTTGAGCAGAAACACGGACAGGGAGTATATATTACTGATATTGCCTTGTCAAGATTCTCTGTCTAACACTGCTAATTTGTCAATACTTGCCCTCATCTTTTGTATCCTCCAACCCCCTTCTCTCTCCTATCTACATAGCATACACACCAGGAACTTTTTGGGGGTAATGGCATGGAAGAGAAATATTATGAATCCATAAGTGGATTAAAGCTAACGAGAGGTCAATTCACTCAGTGGCAAAGCAATAATCATTTGGACCATGGTACATATGTCCAAGATAATCCCCCCCCCCATACCCCCCAAACCAGTGATGAGAGTTCTGGAAAGATCTCCCATCAATTTCCGATGATGACTTCCAGGGGCAAGGGACTTGTGCAACTCAGTCAGTCTGAGCTTGTTGGATTATGATACTATGAGGGAACGGTGGGAATTTGGGCTGGCTGCACAGCTATAGCCCGATTCTGCTATAGGAGGACCCCATTATGTGTCCTGTGTCTTATAAAAAGGAGGAGCATTCAGGATTCCATGCTCCTAAGTTGAGCCTCAGTAGGAGATGTTATGGGGAAGAGCCTCACTGTCAATTATATGACAAGAGTGTTCCCCACTGAATTTTAGAGGGAGGTACGAAGAGACTTAAACTCTCAAGTGCAGTGTCTTCTTTTCCCAGAGCTCAAGAGAGAGGAGAGGCTGTCTGCTGAGTCCAAAGTTGGGACCCAGTACAGACAGAATGTGGCATTTATTTGTAATCTATGTTGCAAGCACAGAGTAAAGGAAGACTGTGCAAGAGAGGAGCATGCAACAGAGGAGCTGGAGATACCAAGAGAGAAGGTAATTGCTGTCAAAGTGTATAAAAAGGACTTGTTTTCCATGTGTGGCCCTTCTGAACTTTTGAGAGGAAATGACCTGCTCATCAGGTGTATCCCTCTCTTAACAATAAATTGTGGAGATTCGGGCTATTTCAGCTGTGGTTGTTGGCCTGAGCTCCAGTGGTGTTTTGTGTGATTTTCCCCAATTTAAAGCAACAGGCACTCATTTGCAAATGTTTCCGTAGGGGCCTCTGGGCAACCCTCACTCCACCTAGGGAGGACCTCTGTTACACTAGCAAAGCTCCCTTCACTCCTTTGACCCTGGTGCATTATACTGGCTGCTCTCCCACCCTGGATTCACCTCTGGCATTTGGTGTCCAGATGACTAGCAGCTGAATAATAGATATTTCTGGATAATTGCTGTACAGTGTATTGTCAACATTTTTAAAAAGTATTGCACGAGCTTGAAAAAAAAAAAAGAGATATGTAGGGCATGCATCATCAACTGTCAGTAAATTTCTTGAAACATACAAATTGCACTTTCTACATGCCATATGCTTAAAATCAATAGTGTGTCATTTCACATCAAATTGGTATTCCTTGAAATGCTCTCCTATAGTTTTGCCCTCAGATAGGCAATCAAAGGCCGTTCAATAAATACTATGGGCTCGATATTCAGCAGCAGCGGCTAGTGCTCCTAAAGTGGCTAGCCACCACCACCGAACTTTAAACCTGGATATTCAATACCAGAACAGGGCAGCCAGGAATACCTCCACACAGATCATGTAATGGTAGACGCATTCTTTCAGTACACTTACATTTAAAGCCCTGTGATATTTTATAACAGCCCTTTTCTGTGTGTAAAACATGCTTTCCACTTGGAAAATGTTTTATAGAATAAAGGCAATTTTGTAACAGGCTGTCTAACTTCTGCAGTGAGTATTCTCATAAGTTATACCAATGATCTAATGGAAAATGTGTGCATGCTTTCCCTTTCAAAATTACCCTATGGAAAGTGCATGCTCACATTTACAATTGTTATTGAATATATGCAACATTCCAGGTTTATTTTATTCATATATACATGCATTTTATTAAACCTCCGTATAAGCGCTAACCCCTCTTCAACCCCACAACCAGGAATACTTCTGCTCCAGTCAGAAAACCTTATGCACGTTCAAGATCCACAGTGCATCACTATTAATGTTTGGTATAAAATCCTTAGTGTGGGAGGGGATTTTGCCCCGTTCTCACCCACCCTGTTGTAAGCTAGTGAAAGAATAAATTAAAGTTCTTACCTGTTCTAGGGAGGGGGGGGGATGAGGGGGCAGACAGGAGTGCTAAGAGGGACTGGGCAGTAGTCAGAAAAACAGAGGCTGTGGTAGGCTGCAATAAAAGCAGGCCCAAGAAACTTTAAAAATATGGTCCACAGTTCCAGCAGCTTTAAAAAAGTTTAAAAATATATTGTGGAAGCTGCTGAGAGCTGGTAGCATGATTTGAGGCTGACACTTACTGCAGGGAGTCTGGGGGACAGAGCTGAGAAGTCGCAGTTTCAATCACACTGCTCCGTGAAGAGAAGGGCTACTGAAGAAAAAGAGTTTTAAATTTAAAGGGGCCATGCAACATTTTCAATGAAAACTTAAAAAAAAAGAGCAGGAAGCTTCTGATCACATACAGGGATCAGGTAAGGGGCTGGAGCAGATTTGTGCTCAGTTATTAGTTTGAAATTTAAAGGGACCACATACTCAGAAATTGTGAAGGTTTGCTGGGGGGTCAGTCTGGAGCAGAGCTTAGTATTTGAGTGTGAGGGGGGGGGGAGGAGGGGGGTCAGAGTAGAACATAGGGCAGTGGTTCTCAACCCAGTCCTCTGGAACCCCCAGGCCAGTCAGGTTTTCAGGATATCCACAATGAATGTGCATAAGATAGATATGCATACAATGGAAGCTGTGCATGCAGATCTATCTCATGCATATTCACTATGGATATCCTGAAAACTTGACTAGCCTGGGGGTCCCAGAGGACTGGGTTGAGAACCACTGATGTAGGAGAAACAGACATGAGGTTCGCTTCCCAAAGATTTAAAGGGTGATCTCCCTAAAATTTAAACATGCTTGATACTATTAAAAAAAAGCAGGAAAATGGGCAATGGTTTGTTTAAGGGCATGTAGCTGGCAACGGGGAAGGAAATCATATACAAGGCAGGCTGATAATGCACAGAGAAGTACAAAATAGGAAATGCCAATAGAAAGGGATAGCATACTGGAAGAAAGAATTTTATTAGGAAAGATTACATTACTTATTAATTTAGGGGAGGATTTAGTGAAAACTGATGTCTGGGAATTTTGGGGGCTGTAAAGTTGAAATTTATGATTTCTACATAGGAAATAATGGCTCCCATAGAAAGTAATAGAGCACATTAAAGTCTATGGGACGTTTCCTTGACAACAGCTAAAAATACCAAACATTCCATGATGAACAGCTGCAGTGTGACAAGGTAAAGGAGACTCTTTTATTTGACGCCCCATTGGCTAATCCATGGCAACGCCACAAACACCAATAAGAGCATAGCGGAATCTCACAGATTACTTAGGTAACAGGTGAATGTTTAGAGAGATCTCTATAGGCTGTTAATGAGTGCAGACCTGTTTTTGGAGCTGCTACATGTAGCCTTGGCAAGAGAAAAGTGTCAAAAGTGTAAAAAAGGGGTTGGTTTGAGTGAGTGAGAGAATGTTTTAATAGTAATTTTTGGCAGCCCACATATTAGTACTGCCTTAGAAGAGAGTGTGATGTTTGCAGAGAGTGCTTAAGAAAACGTTCTGGTGCAGCTGTGATACTACACAATTGCTCTTATTGATTAACTATGATTATAATTAGAAGGCATTGGTGAGTCTGAAGCAAATATTTGTGTCAGAGATCTCGGAGAGAGACTTGAATAATTTCAAAGAAGACTTAAGAGACAAAGAGATCATTGAAGAAGTCATTGACTCTCTGATTAAATTCACCTGAGACCTATGATCAATGGCAAGAGCTGAATATTGAGCCATGAGTGTTGAGTGTGTGCAGGAAAGTTTGGTAACTTTCCTTGCCCAGATCTCTGTTAGTCAAGGGAAAATAATTATCATTTATTAATTTTTTTTTATTTTTACAATAGTGACAGTGTAGGGTCCTGAGTCAGCTAAAGGAGCTGTTAATCATAAAAAAATATATATATTTTCTTTTTGCCAGAAGAAAAGAGAGAATTAGTTTATTGAGGGTTTTCCTTTATTTTTTTTTAAGTGAAGTAGTAGGTTTTCCTCAGCCACACCGGGTTTCAGGATGACAATGAGAGTGCAGCATGTCAGGAGCAACACGAGAAGAAATGCATTACACTGAACTGAATAAGTGTACACCAACAGACATTGTGTTTTTTGTTTACTCTGGCCAGAAGTAGGTTTTTTTTTTTTTTAAGGACAGAAGCAAGCAAGATTAAAAACAGGAATATTTTGTATTTGTTAAATGTTTTATCTTCGCTACATAGAGACAAGCATTTGAACATATAAACATACTTACAGTACCTGAGGGTTGAAGAGCAATGCTGTGGATGAAAAGCAGCAGAAAGTATCAATTCTTAGGTTACACAATTTATGGTAAATGTAAAATAGAGAAACAGTAAAAGCGAAAGGTAGATACTTACCTGAGTTGAGCAGAATGTATTTGAAGAAAGTGTAACTGTGAAACAAAAAGAGAAATAATATAATTGTTCTACTCTGTTGCTTAAGAATAATTCTCTGTCAAGAATAAGCAATAGTTACTTTCATCTTATCAAAATAAAAATCTGTTTAACTTAATAATTTTCATTAAATTCTTAGTTGTATTACTGTATGTTAAACATTAACGTTCAGTATTTTACTTCTCTTTGTGAAAGCAAACTGGTGTCACCTATTGAACCCATTTTGATCTTACCCACTGGGTCACTGACACAAACAAAGTGGGATGGGTTCAAAATCAGGCTTGCTTACACTGTGGTAAAGACAGAGTTCAGCATCAGCATTGCTGTATTCCCTAGATCAGTGTTTCCCAATCCAGTCCTCTGGTACCCCCAGGCCAGTCAGGTTTTCAGGGTATCCACAATGAATATGCATGAGAGAGATCTGCATGCACTACTTCCATTGTATGCAAATCTATCTCATGCATGTTCATTGTGGATATCCTGAAAACCTGACTGGTCTGGGGGTACCCGAGGACTCAGTTGGGAACCACTGCCCTAGATTGTAGTTCCTGGACCAGAGGACATGGGGCCTGGAGAAGATGCACTGCTGTGTTTTTCTACTTCTGAAAATCTTCCTGGGAAGGATCAGAATTCAGAAGAAGAGTCCCTGGTCATTCTTCTAGGAGAGGGTCCAGATAGCGGCTGAAAAATGCTGTTCTCCATAGAGCTAATGGCAGTCACAATGGAATACGTATATCCAGCGCTGCTGCTTCTATGTATAGTGGTACTGAATATACATAATAGGTTTAAATGCTGCAGCTGGTGTTTAAAAAAATGCTGACCATGCATTTGAATATTGAGGCATTTATTTTTACATTCAGCCAACCTCTGTCTGGACAGTGAAGTTTTTGGAGGGGAAGATGCAGACAAGGCAGCTACTGAGGAGTAATTGTGAACAGGGAACACAGAAGGAAAACTTCCATAAACATAGGGCCTTGAAATTAGTGTTCTCCATGAACAGCCAGCGTAGAATGCTACCCCTTACTCAGCTAGCATCCTGTAAATCTACTCAGAAGGGACCCTTGGGCTACAAAAACCTTTTGCACATATCTATGTACTTATGTTTTCCCCACTGAATCCTATGTAACTGTCACAAATAAGTGTTTCAAACAGTAACCAAAAGAGGCAGAGTTGGACGTAAGTCTGGGCAGGCATTTTTTTTTTTATTTAATATTTAAACAGTTTCCCATTTTACAAACACAAAAAATATTAGGAACATACTACTAAAAAAAAAAAAATACACAACAAAGTAAACCTACAACTCAATAATCAGTAGATTAGTTCCATTAACTTAGTCCCCAATATCAACACCTCTATAAGGTTCCAAACAAAATAATCATAATAAAGAGAGATATACATCAATTGAGCAAAGATATAACACATGGCTGCCAGTACAGGAATTATCCCACCTCCCCCCCTCCCACCTCCCTCACCTGTAGAAATTTAAGCAGTTGTAAGGGTTCAAAGAACAAGAAATGCTTAGACTGATACAATAAAGCATACTTACAAGGAAACCTCAATTTAAATTGGGCACCCAACGCAGTAGCTCTCTGGTGTAAAGCCAGAAACTCCTTCCGCCATTTTTGGGTGTCTCTTGACAAATCAGGAAATAACATTACCTTTGAGCCCATAAACTGAGACAATGACATCCTAGTGAAATATAACCTAAGCACGGTATTGCGATCAGACTCAAAGGCAAAGGAAACTAACAATGTGGCTTTACCGGTAACCACCTCCAGGGAGCTCTCCAAAAAATCCGTTAATTCCAACTGGGCCGGCTCAGGAGCACCCACATCCCCTCCCTTCGCCCCAGACCCAGAAGACAGAACATACTGAACTCTAACAATAGGTGGCAAATTGTCCGATGGCATCAGGAGGACTTCCGTAAGGTATTTCCGAACCAGTCCCAGTGGTTCCAATAATGGTGATCTCGGGAAATTCAGGAAACGCAACATATTTCTACGCATAACATTGTCCATATATTCCAGTCATCGCAAGGATATCAAACGCTCCTTGGCAGAAGCCTCCCCCACATTCTGTAACTCCTCCACCTTAGCTTCCAGCACCGCCACCTTATCAGCTTGCTCCACACACTTGGACTCAACCGCCACACACCGACCTTTCACAAATAAAGATTCCTGCGACAATGCTCCCACTACCGGAGCGAGGGAGTTCTGGAGCGAGGAGATAGCTTCCCATAAGCTATCTAAAGTTACCTTAGCTGGTTTCTTCAAACCGCATATCACCTGCAATGCTGGAGGTCCTGTCGGCTCGATGGTCATTCGAACCCTGCCGGGTCCCTCGACTGGAAGACACTCCACTGCCACTGCTCCTCCCGACTGCACAGCAGGGCTCCTAGGCGGCTGAGAGGAAGCGCCCCCACACAAGGCTGGATCCTCCTGACCCGGAGGTAAACCCGCTCTCTCTACCTCCTCCCGCCGACCACTGGGCTGCGGTGGCAACAGCTGACTGACAGGGCTGAGATCCACCCCGTTGCTGCTCAGATCCCCCGACACTTCTGAGGGATCTGCTGAGGCCATGGTAGCCGTCCGAGGGGCACAGAAGGAAGCAATTGAGGTTTGTACCAAGCCCCCAATAGGGGTAGAAGAAGTTGGGGGCTGTGTTGACTTTTGCTTCCGCTTTCTCCCCATCGGAGCCGCGTCCACCTCACTGCTATCCTGAGCTCCGACTGACGGCGTCTACTCCTCCACCATCTTGGAACCTGGGCAGGCATTTTTGACTTCTTAGATTGCACTGACATCCTGGTCCGTGTATACTCAGTTTCATATCTTCTTCTCTAGAGGCAAAAAAAAAGTCCTCAGGTCAGGTTTCAATATGAATATTTGTTAAATGTTCTAGAGCAGTGGCTCTTAACCAGTCCTCCTTGAACCCCTAGGCCAGTTGGGTGTTCAGGATAGCCCTAATGAATATGCATAAGATATATATGCATTAGAGATATCCTGCCAACCTGACTGGTTTGTGGCCCTCTAGGGCTGGATTTGGAGACCCCTGCCTTACACCTCTGTCATTTAAGAATGTGAGTGGGCAAGGTGCAGATCTCCAAGACATCGAAAAGGTTAGATAGAATTTGTCACATGCCTCTATTAGACAACGTTTTGGTGGTGGTGAGAACTGAGGAGATATTGGAGAAGAATTGGAGTGGAGGAGTTGCCTAGTGGTTGGGGCAAGGTACTTCAGGCCAGAAGGTCAGGGGTTCAAATCCCACTAGAGGACAGCAACCTTGGGCCAGAAGGACTGGGGTTTCTAGTCCCACAGGTGCTCCTTGTGGTCTTGGGCAAGCCACTTAACCCTCCATAGCCCATGTTCCCTGTAAAATAGTTATCTCCAAGTTATAATGCCCTGTTCAATGTAATTTCAGTTTGTTCAATGTAAACCGCACTGATGCAGAATAGCACGGCATATAAGAGAATGTAAATAAATAATTTGGACCATTTTGGTGGGAACTATTGGATTTAAGATTAATATGTTGTATTAAAAACAAGACATCTATAATAAGATACATCAGAAATCTGAAACATGACTTTATTTCATTCATTTAACTTTTTTATATACCACTTTATCTGAAAATCAAAACGGTTTACAGCGTAACTTAACTATATGCGTTTACATAGAACATAGAGGAATTTAGCTGTACAGAAGCCTTATGAGAAGAGACTTGAAGACCTAAATATGTACACTTTGGAGGAGAGGAGGGACAGGGGAGATATGATTCAGACCTTTAAATACTTAAAGAGAAATGATGAACAAACAAACCTCTTCCAAAGACGGGAAAGCTGTAAAACTAGAGGGCATAACATGAAGCTGCAAGGTGGTAAACTGAAAGGCAATGTCAGGAAATATTTTTTCACTGAAAGGGTGGTGGATGCTTGGAATACCCTCCTGATGGAAGTGGTGGGGGCAAACACGGTGACGGAATTCAAAAAGGCATG
Source organism: Ichthyophis bannanicus (assembly GCA_033557465.1). NCBI lineage: Eukaryota > Metazoa > Chordata > Amphibia > Gymnophiona > Ichthyophiidae > Ichthyophis > Ichthyophis bannanicus. Next base: position 191,299,695 of record CM066040.1, read on the forward strand.
GGACAAACACAGTGGATCCCTTTACAGCAATAGGATAAAAACAAGATAAACGGTACCATCTAACTTCTGAACCATATAACGTCTCAACAAATAGGGGTGTCCTACATGGAGTGGTGGGTTTACCCCTAAACAAAGACATGGGGAGGGGTGGCCTGCACAGAGCGACAGGTGCACCTACTCTTGCCATCTTGCTGGGCAGACTAGATGGACCATGCTGGTCTTTATCTGCCGTCATTTACTATGTTACTATGTTACTTTTACATAGAACACAACTTAGAATGAACTTCTAAATTCTTACATAGTAACAGGAGCAGGGAAAAAACTGTGGATTCTAGTATACACATTTTTCATCTGGTTGCTACTTGAGACAGGGAGGGAAAACATCTACTTAGAAAAAGATCTATGAGAACAGTAACTAAACAGAAAGCAATTCACATACAATTCCTCAGCTCTTAAAATAGAACCGTGCCACTTAGTGGTCTTATGTTAGATGGTGGAAACGGATTTGGACATCGTGGCCGTTATGGAAACATGGTTTAATGAATCGCATGATTGGGATATAGCCATAGCTGGCTATAATCTATTCAGAAGAGACAGAGAAAATGGAAAAGGAGGAGGAGTAGCCTTGTATGTCAAAAGCAGTATTAAAGCTACTGAAATGCAGGGAACATGGGGAAAAGAAGAAGCGCTCTGGATTGCCTTGGAAAGAGGAGATGGCACTGTCATCCATATTGCTGTAGTCTACAGACCTCCGACTCAAATTGAAGAGAGAGATAACGAATTGATTATAGATATTGCCAAGATAGCAACAAAGGGGGAAGCGATCATATTAGGTGACTTTAATCTACCTGATGTGGATTGGATTACTCCTTCTGCACATCTGGAAAGAAGCAAAAAAATTGTAGATGCTCTACAAGATGCATTACTTAGACAAATGGTGATGGAACCAACCAGGGAAAGCTCAACGCTGGATGTAGTGCTTACCAACAGTGATAATGTGTCGAATGTCTGCGTGAGTGCCCCTGTGAGCAACAGCGACCTTCACACGATGTGGTTTGAGATAAAAGCCATGGTACAGGCCAATCATAGCAAGCTCAAAGTCCTAAACTTCAAAAACACTGACTTCAATAAAATGGCCGAGTACTTAAAGGAGGAGATGATGGGGTGGAAGGAGATAAGGGAAGTGGAATTGCAATGGACTAAACTAAAGGCGGCAATAAAAGGGGCAACAGATAAATATGTAAGAAAAATAAATAAAAACAAGAGGAGAAGGAAACCTATTTGGTTTTCCAAAGAGGTGGCTGCGCAAATAAAGGCAAAAAACACAGCTTTCGCAAAATTCAAAAGCTTGCAAACAGAAGAACACAGAAATGAATACAGGATCCAACTCAAAGAGTCTAAAAGAGTAATAAGGATAGCAAAATCAAAGGCAGAAGAAAAGATGGCTAAAGATGTTAAGGGTGGCAACAAAACTTTCTTCAGGTATATTCAGGAAAGGAAGAAGATCAGAGTTGGAATTGCAGGACTCAGAAGTGCTGGGAAAGGACTCGTGGAAAGTGACACTGAAAAAGCGAAATTGCTAAACAAATACTTCTGCTCTGTTTTTACTAAAGAAGATCCTGGAGATGGACCAGCTGTGACTCCCAAATATAAAAATAGGACTGAAGTAGATACCACACCATTCACAGAAGATGAGGTGTTAGAACAACTTGCTAAACTGAAAGTGGACAAAGCCATGGGACCAGATGGGATACATCCCAGGATACTGAAAGAGCTCAGAGAGGTTCTTGCAGGACCATTAAAGGATGTCTTCAACAGATCCTTGGAAACAGGAGTGGTTCCTCAGGACTGGAGAATGGCTAATGTTGTACCTCTACACAAAAGTGGTGACAGGGAAGAAGTGTCAAATTACAGGCCCGTGAGCCTTACCTCGGTGGCAGGAAAAGTAATGGAGGTGCTCCTGAAAGAGCAAATAGTGAACTTTCTCAAAACCAACAGGTTGCAAGATCCAAGGCAACATGGTTTTACCGAAGGACCGTCTTGACAAACAAATCTGATTGAGTTCTTTGATTGGGTGACCAAGGAACTAGATCTGGGGCATGCAATGGATGTCATCTATCTGGATTTCAGCAAAGTCTTTGATACTGTTCCTCATAGGAGGCTTGTCAATAAACTCAGTAGCTTGGGGATGGGTCCCAAGATAGTAAACTGGATTAGAAATTGGTTGACTGACAGACAACAGAGGGTGATGGTACATGGAGCTCACTCGGATGAGAGGAAGGTGATTAGCGGGGTGCCTCAGGCTTCGGTCCTGGGCCCGGCACTGTTCAATATATTTGTGAGTGATATTGCTGAAGGACTGAATGGAAAAGTCTGTCTTTTTGCAGATGACACAAAAATTTGCAACAGAGTGGACTCCCCCGAGGGAGTGGATAACATGAGGAAAGATCTACAAAAGCTGGAAGACTGGTCTAATGCTTGGCAACTACGATTTAATGTGAAAAAGTGCAGTGTCATGCACTTGGGTAGCAGAAATCCAAGGGAAAAATACACAATAGGAGGTGAGAGGTTGGTATGCATGGTTCAGGAGAAAGACCTTGGTGTGATTATCTCTGATGATCTCAAGGTGGCAAAACAGTGTGACAAGGCAGTGGCAAAAGCCAGGAGGATGTTGGGCTGCATACAAAGAGGGATTACCAGCAGAAAGGAAGAGGTACTTATGCCACTGTACAAGTCACTGGTAAGGCCTCACTTGGAATACTGTGTTCAGTTTTGGAGGCCATATCTTGCAAAAGATGTAAAAAGACTGGAAACTATTCAGAGAAAGGCGACCAAAATGATTTGGAGCCTGCGTCAGAAGCCTTATGAGAAGAGACTTGAAGACCTAAATATGTACACTTTGGAGGAGAGGAGGGACAGGGGAGATATGATTCAGACCTTTAAATACTTAAAGAGAAATGATGAACAAACAAACCTCTTCCAAAGACGGGGAAGCTGTAAAACTAGAGGGCATAACATGAAGCTGCAAGGTGGTAAATTGAAAGGCAATGTCAGGAAATATTTCTTCACTGAAAGGGTGGTGGATGCTTGGAATGCCCTCCCGATGGAAGTGGTGAGGGCAAACACGGTGATGGAATTCAAAACGGCATTGGACAAACACAGTGGATCCCTTTACAGCAACAGGATAAAAGCAAAATAAACGGCACCATCTAACTTCTGAACTATCTAGCGTCTGAACAAATAAGGGTGTCCTACATGGAGTGGTGGGTTCACCCCTAAACAGAAACAAAAACATGGGGAGGGGTGGCCTGCACAGAGCGACAGGTGCACCTACTCTTGCCATCTTGCTGGGCAGACTAGATGGACCATGCTGGTCTTTATCTGCCGTCACTTACTATGTTACTATGTTACGCTCTTCAATATAAGCTTTAGCTTACATCTGTTGGAAATTTCCATAAATCCTTTCTTTTTGTTTTATATACACTCAGCTACTTTATGCTGTACCCATGAGCAAGTATTTAACACAAGTACAAGCAAGCAGCTCCTGACTATAGAATCTGGTATTTTACATAATTTGAAACAACTGAGCAATTTTGTCAAGAAATTAAATTGTCTAATTAAACTTCTAAAAACTGTAACGTGAATATCCACATGATGACCATTAGCTAAAGCCATTATGGTTCCCAAACCTGTCCTTGGGACCCTCCAGTCAGGTGGGTTTTCAAGATTGCCAAAGGGAAAATACATGAGATAACTTTGTATATATTGGGTCTCCCATAAATGTACATCTATCCTATTCACAGTCATTTGTGGCTATCTTGAATGGCTGACCTGGCTGCAGTTTCCTGGGTGCGGATTTGGGAACCACACAACATCGTTTATTCAAACAAGTTGAATCTCACTTCTTGCTCCTCTGGTATGCTAATCTAATAGCAGAGATTTGTGGAATACTAATTGGAAAGCTGTTTTATAGAACTTTGTGTTCAGCTGTAAGCACATTTGTAACAAGAATATAGTGTTTGAAGAGAACATTTCAAGCATGTTGGCTACTCACATCTGTTGCCCATCAGCTTGTCTACTTTAATTTCAAGAGGATTTTACAAACATTCCATAGGCTGTTTAATATCATTGCTGAATAATATTGCTAAGCCAGTGTTTCTACTTAGAGTAAACAAGGAATGCTCTGTAAACAAAAGTACATATTTATAGAATTTTAGATAAATGTTTGTAAAGATAAAAAGAAATGCCCACCATATCCTGAAATAAAATTAAGAGAACTCTTCTTAACTCTTTCAGGAGGGGATGTGTATTTTATCTCCCTCTAAATCTATGTAACATGTGAAAGAACATACTTTAGAGGAAAATTTTATTGCTTTATCTTCCCTTTTGAACAATAAACCTATTTATAGTAAGGATCAAAAGGTCAGTTATGATCCCCAAGGAAAGCAATATATTTCTTTTTCTTTCCAGTCCAAATGTGAAGCAGAAATTTGTGCAAGATGACCCTAATCCCACTCCTGCAACATTTCTTTCCATACCTCAATGGAATTTGTTCCAAACTTTGGATTTATTACCAATCCTTTCTGCCCCCACCCCTCCCTGTACATGGATTATTAAGGCCAAGTGGAAAAATTAACATTTTCTTTTCTCTGATCTCTGGGAATATTTGTTTAACACATTGTCCCACTACTGCCTCTTCAAAGCACATCCTTCCTTTTATAAATTAAAGACAATGACTCCATCCATTCATAGGAAAGATGTGAGTTAACTACATATCTACACAACAGTACAGCTTTCGGGCATTAGTGGGAAAGAGTAGTGTGCCACCTATTCTTCACCCAGACCTTTTTGGTTATAAAAACAACTAAGCAATGAATGGCTGACCTACAGCCCTGGTCTTCAATCCCAGTTCTCAAGGGCCACCAATGTGTCAGGTTTTTAGGATAGTCCTAATAAATATGCATGAGAGATATTTGCATACAATGGAGATAGTAGGGCATGTAAATCTCTCATGTATATGCATTAGGGATATTGTGAAAACTTGACCTATTGATAGCCCTTAAGAACTGGGAGTGAAGACTAAGGACCTATGGTATTCAATAGGTTAATTTATTTACACCTTTGCCCATCCTAGTGTTTTCAGTCATGATCCATTTGGTTATACAAGATACAAAGAACATTTCACTGATTTTCAAGGCTGTTGAATAAGAGCAAAGATGTACTTTTTCATGCAAGATATTTGCTGTCATAGAATCAGCTTTTAGAACAGTGCCACTCTGTTTGTTGAGAATGTTTGCTAAATCGTATTTGGAGTTATATAAATTGAACATTTCCTAGATACTTTTTTCTGCTCATTCTGACAGCATTTTGATTTTTTCAGGCAAGTTTCACACTGATGAGTATGGAATGAGAGAGATCCCCTGCTCTATTCTCTTCATCTCATTCAACCCTTTTCTGTCCTATACCACAGTCTGATGGCTGTTCTAGTGCACAAAGGCAAATTTCCCCCTTCTGCAGAGAGTACAACAACTGCACCCTAACTTTCTCAGATACAGTACCTCCTGAAATTACTTGCTTAGCAAAAAGCAGGTCAGAGACCAGTGAAATGATGAGTCATGCCAAAGATGAAAGTCTGAGATTAACAAGGGAAGACCCATTTTTTGTTGCTAGCCTTTTGCTATTCATACAGTAGATTCAGAAGCCAACACTTGTTTATGTAACTTCAACCACCTAGTAAAATACCTTTCTTGCTTCATACATTCCTCCCTTTCCCCTACAGCTAGTCAAATGTCATTCAAGCCCCAGAAATGTTCATGCAATTATAAAAAGTGGCATTTTTTCCTGGCCTTTCCTCTCAATTGGCAGCATACTTGAAATTTCTTGCATACCTATCCATTTAGCAGCATGTTTACTTTTAATCAGCATGCTATTAGGATTAACAGGAGCCATTGCTCCAAGCTCATTTAATGAAGGTGAACTATGGAGTGCTGGGGTTGTGTTCTTTTTTTCAAACCAGCCTATTAATTTGCAAGAGCAGACTATAGCAAGTAATGTTTCAGTCCTAGCAAGTGCTTTCACTCTATTATTCAGCACACTTGTGCATGCATTGCATTTCTCCTTTTATTGCAATGTTCAGAAAAGTAAAAAACAGTGTGGCAATTCAAGTAACTGTGTGGACTCACTGTAGAATCATGCTCTCCCTTTTCTCTTGCAGAAAAGTTGCTAATCTGGTTAGAGCTTGTGGCATTTGTATTATTTTTCCCCCAACTGACAATATGTATCAAGAATATTTCCCCCATTTGTTTCTTCCATAATCAGATGAAAATAGGATGCTCACTACTATGGCTTTTGTAAAATTGCAACCATCCCCTCCCCCGCAACTAAACATGTAGTCTTGATCAAGGAAGTATTCAGGGCTGGCCTGCCCACTAGGCATCCACCTAGGGCAGCACAAATCTGGGGATGGTACTGACATAATAGTCCTTGGCATCCTAGAAAGTGGTCAGGAAGTTCAGAAAAGCAGGTCATGTTCTGCCCTGAGTGCATGTCTGCTCAAGGCCTCACCTCGGTCATGTTTTCTTTAGAGTTGGCCTGATGGAGAGTAGCAACATCAACAAGAGGCATCGGGTATGAAGCAAAACGTGAATATGCTGCTACCTGGAGAAGGGGGAAGGAGGATGCTGTAATGATGGATCCATGAAGAAAGGGAGATGCTAGGCAATGGGTGGGGTTTGGGAAATGGAAGGTGAGGGCAGAGCATGGCAGATGTTGGAATATGAGGAGGGAGGAGGGGTAGCACTTGGCTGAAGATTTAGCTAGGGTGTCACTGTTATCCTCACCCTTGGACTAGCCCTGGAAGTATTCATGATTTACTTAATAAAAATATTCAGTAATTCAGTTCTGAATGATGTCTAGTGCTCATAATAAAAAAAAAAAAAAAAAGGGGGTAGGAAGCTTTAGGACATGATTCATTTCATAAATAAATCTTTAATAAATTGCATATAAAATTAAAATCATTTACAATTTATTCCAGTATTACATTTTCTTCTTAAAAAGCTACATTTTGATAAATAAAACCATTCAGTTTTAGATCATCAACTTCTGTTTGCTGTTAGGATATTGTTGGTACAGGATAGCTGCCACAAGAAAAAGAAACCTCAGAGACATCCACGCTGGCAAGGCACATTGCCTCCAACTTAATTTTGTACAAGATTAAAGGGTTTTTTTTAGATCTTCAGCTAACAGAATGTATAAAAAAAAACAAAAAACAAACAACCCTCAAGCAGAACAGAAAAATAATCACATAATTTACAAGACAGAAAAAAAACATTACACAGTTAAAATTAAAAATATGCTCCAAATAGAAGCAAATCATTTGGCTCCATTATGAAGCTTTAAATAATTGTAAATCACTGTTGTAATAAAGTCCAACCTCAGAGTGCACTTTGTAAGTATGAAATTGTCCTGAAAAAGACAATGCATAGTTTCCCCAACAAAGTTCACCTTTTGTTTCTCATTACCTCAGCTTGCAGCAGTATTGTGTGTCTGGTTTGCTTACAGTTAATCCCTAAACTTGTGAATGTCATTAAAAAGCTGGTAGTATGGATAGGCTTCAGTTGCTTGTGGACAGTTGTAGCTGCATCTGCAAGACTGGATCATCATAACATTCTTAGTGAAGGTCTCACCATCCAAACAATGGAACCGAATCTTGGCTGTCCTGGTCTGGTGAGGAGTGCAGCATCTCCCATCTACACAAGAGCCACAATATTTAGGGCGATATGCCTTCACGCTTGAGCATCCTGCATATGTAAATTTCACTGGCTCCTGGGATTTTTTGGTCTTGGTGCATTTCTTCCCTTTCTGCAAGAAAAAAGGGATAATAAGCTGACTGTTAGTGTAAATTACACACTGATCTCATAAAAAAAAAAAAAAAAAAGTGTTAAGCTAAAAGTGTAGAAGCCAAAACTTTAGAATAAAGAATAAATCCTACCTTAAGATTAGTGTAAGCTTGATGTCCACATGGCCGAACTTCACAAATTTGTGTTTCTCTTATTAATTTACATTCTGGATTGTCATTAGTGACTCTTGTAGAAATGCCAGCTCCGCAGGTCTTTGAACACTGGGACCATGAAGTGGTTTGAACAATGCACTTTGGATGCTCAAAAGACTGCACATGTGGCAGACTTACAAAAGCTACAAAAACAAACACAACATGAACAATCTTAGTGGAATTTCTTCATCATAGAATACGCAAATATATTGTTTATTAACATTAAGGGGTTACATATCTTTCTTTATGGACACAATACTAGACTATGCTAGCAGGCTTTGATAGATTTTCCATTCCTCACTCACCTGGTAGCATTTTTAGCCCTCCTTTTACTGCAGCAACAAATTCATTCTTGCTAGTTAATTCGCCTTCTGAAGCATCCACATCAAATGCTTGGTTGAAGAAATCTTGTAGCTCTTCCAAAGAGTCTTTAGTTTCATCACAGACCCATTCTTCACAGCACTGTCCAGGAATTTTGACCAGCCTTGGGTTTGGGCAGCCCAAACTAGGGAGAGATAATTCCTGAGGACACAGAGGAATGCAGCCCACAGCTCCATCTATACATGTGCACTGATGTTTACAGTTTGGCTGGAAGCTTTCCCCATTCTGGTAGATTTTGGAGTTATATTCACAAGGCCGTCCTTCTGACTTTGCTGTAAAGAACAAAATAATCCAGAATTTAGAAATCAGCTAGAATCCTTTGAACACAGTCATTTCTGCTCTGGTAGAGTTCCCTGGAGGATCCAGGCTAGAACAATAAGTCAGTCAGAAATTGCTTTTCCTTATGCAGTTTTCCTTGAGCACAGACGTTGAATTGCATTCCAGTCTGCTGAAATCATAAGCCTTTCTGCCAAGCTTCCAACAACAAAGCATAACCATACAAGGGCTCAGAATTACTAACCTCCAGGACTATAGAGACTAAGAGATGTGTTTATTTTTGTTTAAAGTAGCCAAAGCACAGGCGTCTTACCTCTGCAGATCCCCTTAAGAGCACTGGAACTAGCACCGAAATTGCACTCCAGTCCCTTGGTGTGATCACAGGGCTGATATTTACTGCAATCTTCATTCAGCTGCTTAGCACACACTTTACAGCAGCCACAGCCATCCAGGACCAAGCTAACTCCGGGAGCGCATCTTTGCACGGCCAAGGGGCAAAAGCACTCACTGGGACAGGATGAAATTGCCTGGAAAAAAAGAAAGCAAAGCGACTAAGTCAATGAAAACACAAACGTTGCACCAGTCAGTCACTCTAATAGAAGGGAACACGACTTTATGAAGTTACTAGTGCTTAACAACTCCAAACTTAAAATCATATTAATAGGTTTCAACATTGTTAATGACAACTATACAAAGAAAAAAACCTTTGCTAAGTAAACAGCAGTAAACGTACCATACGGAGTAATTCACCGAGGATAAAGAAGAAGAATGATCTGTCCATCGCGCTGCTGAACTCGTGCTCCTCTCTTCTGTTACAAGTCAACCGCAAGTCTACAAGTGTTAGATAGCAAGCGTTTGCTAGGATGGCACAGAGGCAGCTGCAATGCTGAATCCGAAGAGCGCCTGTAGCACTTCCTCTCTGCGCGCGGCTGGGCTCTCGGAACGGTCTGGGGAAGCTCGCGCCGCCGCCGCTTAAATAGCCAGCGGCCGCGTGCGCCTCCCCTGACGTCACCGTTGGCTGCCTGAACCAGCATTTTCAAGCATCTCAGGAATGCTTCTTGGCGCGATTTTAATCCAAGTACCTCCCAGTCTAAATTTCACTTTTTATTTTTTTGTCTCGTTTGCGTAATTAAAAATAAGTTCAGCCTTTTCATTTATAACTTATTCAAAGTAAGTTGTCTTATTGTTTTTTTTTAATCTGGCTTTATTTTCTGATTTTTTTTTTTGTTTTCCATTTCAGCCCTAATGATTTTTTAGTGGTTACTGGAGATGAGCCTGAGGTATGAGGAAGACGGTTCTAAATATGCTTCACTGGAGCCCACCAATGTATTGTTAATAAGCTCTAGTACGAGCTGATCACGCAGACGAAGTGAAAACTTATTTTCAGTTGACCAAATCCATTGCTTGGTAATGTTCAAAGAAAAGTGAAAATAGTATGTTTTCCCATTAAGAGACAATGAATCAAGAATCCGACCTTAGTTAAGAACTGAGCGAAATCTAGTGATCGACTTGATTGGATGCAAAGAGTGCAGGGCAACGAATTTTTGACATTTTGTTCACATATGCAGAGCACAGTTCCTTGGCTCACTTTGACCTTGTCTCCCACAGGTCGACTGACCGCTTAAATGATTATGGGATTGACAGCAGTGCACCTGTCAGTGTGACAGATCAGGGTCATTCCTCTCAGTTTAAACTCAATACGCAGAAAAAACATTATTTCAAAAACTCGGGGTCCTCTGGCCTGCCTTGCTGAACTTATACAGCTTAACGGAGCAACAAAACCAAAACTTGTGTATGGGAAGATACTTCATAAAATATGGAGAATAAACCTGTATATAAACTTTTTGATCTGCTATAACATAGTGAATCCTGCTTGTAATGCACTGTGAGACTTGATGTCTTCTAAGCAAATATTTAGGTTTGCAAATATTTTTGGGTTTGAGGTGCTCAGTGATCAGTGCCATTAATACAAAGGAGTTTTTTGTGAGAATGAACTCTGTATGTATTAGACAAATGAAAAAAGTGCTTTAAAATGAATGATAAACATGGAAAAGGGGAACAAACAAGAAATGGCTTATACCACGCCTCAGTTCAAACCAGGCCTGGATTTAGGCATAGGCAACATAGGAAAATGCCTAGGACAACAAATATTAAAGGTGCCAAATACCAGGCCAAAGAGGAGCCCACACCCACTTCCTTTAAAGCCAAATGCATGTGCAGCTTCAAAGGGGCAGTGGTCTCCAAACTGTGGGTCGGGACCCCAAATGGGGTCATATCATCAGTGGATGGGATCACAAAAACAAGGCTGCACTCCTCCAGATCTCTACTATGACCTATGTCCAGTAATGGTAATCAACATGGGATGTGTGAGTCTGAATGCTCACAGACCCTATTCCCTTCCTCCCATTAGACTGCAACCCATGCAGAGTACTGGGATCTGTGAGCGCACATGCACATAGGGCCTGTGCTGGCTACTGCGGCTCTTGCTACTGCCGTTGCTGTGGCTGCCTTCATGTTTTGGATAAGTGGAGGAAGTGGGGAAGTGGATGAGGAAGGGGTGTTGGCAGGGCCGTCCCATCCACTAGGCAAACTGGGCAGCCAACCCAGGTGGGCGGCTTTGTTGCCTGCGGCAGGTCATGTGCTTCTGCACACATGACCTGACGCTTCTGATCACCCTCTGATGTAACTTGCTGTTGGAGGGGGGGTTCCAGAAGTGGCAAGTCATGTGTGCCAAAGCACATGGCTTGACACGGGCAACAAAGTGGCTATTTGTGCCGCTTTTAAAATACTGCTGCCACTGCCACCTGTCTCCCCCCTCCAAGATGGAATTGGCGGCAGCGGGGGCTGTGACTCGGTAGGGGTGGCTTGGCATGGGGAGTTGGCAGGGCTGAGGTTTCTGCCTGGGGCAGCCCTGGGTGTTGGGCAGAGGTCTGCAATTTTATTTTAAATCATTAGCTGTCAGTTGGATTGTATTTTCAAAAATTCAATAATCATCTCATCTGACAACAGTATACAAAAAGAAACAGCCAGGAGCAGTGGAATGCCTTTTTGGTTGGAGGGGCCAAACAAACCAATCAGCAGCCTGCCCCCAAGTTCTCTATTGCTGATGCTATGTTGGGAAAAATATTGGTGGTGCCATGGCCCCTCTGGTCCATTCTTTTCTGCTGCCTTTGGAAACAGCAATATTCACATAAATGAGCAGAATGCCAATGGCAAAAGCAACAAACTCATGTCAATCAGCACACCTATGTACACTTAACTTTCCCCCTTCCTTCTACCCCTCCTCCACTACCACACAGCTATACCATTTGGAATTAGATTCTGATCACACTGAGGTGCCAATGCCTCCAAAAAGGACTGCCAGACAGCTAAAAGCTTCTTTTTCTTTTTCATACTTGCCGCCTGAATTGTTAGGTGCTCCATCTTCAATAACATATACATCTGCATCTTCCATGTTTCAAAGAAGTCTGCTATTTGTCATCATATTCATCATCTGGGGTCACATGAACTTTTAAGTAATAAAATGGGGTCATATTGGATAAACGTTTGGGGAGCACTGAACTATGGCCTTCCTCAGCTCCTATTCTGTCTCTCCAATCATCTCCTCCCCTGTTGGGAGCAGTTTCTCCAAATGGGTTAGTTTTGTGCACTCTACCAACCTACTGCCAAAGGGTAAACTGAAAATATAACAAATACAAACACCCTTCGAAACACCACACTTCACCAATCGTCAATATTTCAAACTGACTAATCACAACTCTCTGCCAATCATTTAAGGTATTAATGACCTCAGGGTAATCTTTCCCCTACATTTGGCGAACTGAATCACCATAGGGTCAAGTAGCAGATCTCACATCACAGGTCATAACCTTTTATTTTCAATTCAAATTTACATAAAACTAAACCAAATACAATAAAACTACCTATACTCAAAAAGTACTTTTTAGGGATTCTCAAATCGTCTTCAAAGAAATTCTACTAATATTTTAATTTATTCTAAACCGCCTGCACCTTAGCGGAGAGTTGAGGCTCACAAACTGCCCAGTTAGTTCCTGCAAAAGAGAAACACAATTCTTCTTCAACTCAATAGTATTATATACCATACTAATAGCATTAATGCACTTATCTGAGCATTGTAGCAGCAACAGCCTATACCATCGAGAAGATGCCAATTCTTTCCAAATACATTATAACAGCCTTAATATCTGCTCTAAATGCCCAACAAAAGCTTCTGTTTCACCCATGCGGCTTCATCAGGGATTCAAAAAATCCAATTCTTAGCTTCATTCATAGCTTCAAAGCTTCAAAAACGGGCACCTCCAATGCCTCTTATCGTTCGCACTGTTTTGTGCACACCATGACCATTGTGAAGCTCACTCCTAAGCCAGTATAGGTGGAGTACAAACTCAGTCTCTCAGATTTACTGCTAATGCTCACCCTGATACTTGCATGTGTCAAAGAGCTCTTTGGGTCTGGTCTTGCCTGTGGGCATCAAAATCTTAACTCTAGCCCTGGTTCAAACACTGTTTTTAAACAATGCTCATTTTTTCACTGAAAGAGTGATGGCTGCTTGGAACGACCTCCTGATGGAAGTGGTGGGGGCAAATACTGAAAGAATTCAAAATAGCATGGGAGAAACACTATCCCTTATAGCAAGAGGATAAAATAAAAAATAAACTTAAATATCTTTTATACCAACAAATAGAGGAAGGGGACCTGCACAGAGCGGCTGATACAACCCTAAACAAAGGCTTAGAGGGGGTTGGCCTGCATGGAGCAGTGGGTAGACTTACTCTAGCCACCTTACTGGGAAGACTAAATGGACCATACTGGTCTTTATTTGCCTTCATATACTATGTTACTATATATATTACATTTCTGACTTGTGTAGTAATGAATAGTATCGGTTAGGTTAATTTGACAGTCTGTTTATAGCCCTGACTTGATAACCAAGAGACCAATGTTCAATTCCCACTGGCACTTCTTATGACCTTGGGCAAGTTATTTAACCCTCTCTTGCTTTGGCCTGGCAATCTACTTCCGGTCACACTGCCAAGAAAACCCAGGAGCTGCTGGGTTGCCAGGAGTCAGCACTAACTCGAAGGCACACATTGTTTGTTCTAAGAAAAGGTTTTGCTTCATGCATTTTGTATGTGCAAAAGTTTTGTTTAAAATAAGCCGACAGTCCAAATGGCTCAGTGGCACTTCTATGCCAATGATCTGAGTTTGATCCTTGGATGAAGGTCTCTGGGGTGGGATGTTGTTGAAGTAGCTTCAGAGTTTGTGAGGGGCATGGAGGAGGGGTAGAGGGGTAATAAACCCTGATGATGTGCAACAGCAACACCTAGTGAACAGATTTAAACTAGAGCCCACTACTGTAGCTGTAGGGAAGGGGAGCCCTGATGCATAGTCTCACTTGAGGACTGTGACCCCAATTCATGGGCTATGTAAGTCTGAGAAGGATATAAAATAGGAGATAATCCCCAGGTCTTTGTGCATGAGGGCTCATGACACCGGATCCTAGTCCTGGTTACTCTTGACCTGGAAGTCTGAAACTGTCAGACTAAAACAAAATTAGTTAAGAAAAAAAACGAGAACCACCCCCACCCCACTCTCGCTTCTTGCAAAAATAACACCCCAAAGTAATTTATTCAGTTTCTATATGCTGTTCACCCTGACATAGAATTCCTTTCAAGCTCCTGTTTTGAGTTTCTGCTTCTGTTGGAGTATCTTTGACTTGCCTGCATTAAATGTTTCCAGATGCGGAATCAGACACCAGACGTAACAATATTTCCATATTTGGTATAGCAGTAGCCTGCGTTTTTCACATTTTTCTACCTCTGTTATCCAACCACAAGGCATTCTTGACAGCTTCAGATGTTGTTAAATATAGTCTTGACTTACGCTCCCAAGGGCAGGAAATTCTTTGGAATTCCTATTTTTTTACGCAATCTGTCATGACTTGAAAGGACATTACAGAGCCTGGTCCAATTGTCCTTATAAGTTGCTCACTTATGGAGAAAAAAAAGGCAATTGGTTTAGTCTGCTTTTCAACAACATTAAATAAGTAACTTTTCGAGGACTGTTAAAAATTCTTATTAACAGAAATCAGCTGTTTTCACGGATTGAAATAGAAGGCGAGATGCATGATCGAACGAGAACTTTAAAGAAAACAGCTTCCATCGACCTTGAAAATACACCCAGGGGTTGCACGCCTTACCATGAAACCTGCTTGAAAACCGCTTCATCACTATTCTGGAAACTAAAGAGACAGCTCAGAGTAGTGCAGCAGAAAGTGATTACTTCTACTCCGAAAAGAACAAATATGGCGAACTAGGGGGAATGTCAAGATCAAAGTGGACATATGCGAGTAAGTAATGGTAGAAAATCAAGCCGCCGGCATTTATTTCTGTAATGTAATAACGACGGATGTTACTTCGCTCGCCCATCGGTGAGAACAGAAGCTGCTAGAAACTGGAGTGGTATTCTGAAACGTTGTGTCCAAATTCATCCACGTGAGTACGAAGGTGTGATCCCTTTAGACCCAGACTGCCTGGTTTTCTTACTCCGGAATGCTGCTACCTGTTTCTCCAGTACCACGAAGATGTGAACAAGCCCGAAGCGAGGAATTGCATAAACAGCGTTTCCCCAACATACCTGACAAGCTTAAATCTGAAAGTTTCCAAATCACGATAGACATTTTTCTTAAAACCTCGAGTCTGCTTCATAACCAGCTCCAGATCCCTAAGGAATAAGGCGGTGCAGATTGATGAGGTTCATCTTTGTTGACACCACTGGGTAACTGTTCTTTCCTATGGTCTACTCTAGATACAAAAAAACAAACAAACAAACAAAAAAAAACACCACTTCACGAGGAAACCATCTGTCGAGCAAACAATATGATTTTCAGCATAGTACTCTCAGACAGTTCTTGGACTTTAAGCTGAAGAAAAAGCCTTTAGACCACCGCTTAGGAGAGGCAGGATTTTAACTGCGAGTGTGTGAAAAGACTGGCTATGTTTGTGTTTTTTAGAATATTAAAACTTCAGGTTTGCACATCTGCACATTAAATACAATTTCCACTGCTGGAGGTTTTATCTGTAGTTTTCCAGCTGTACCTGCTTCTAGTTATTATTAAAGAAGTCGCTGGGGGCGCAGTTCCAGATACGTGTCTGAGTGCAGAAACTTAGCTAAACTTCACGCGCCTCCGAGAGCGTTTCCAGCTCGGATCCATATTTGGTGAAAGGCTGAAGCGTCGTCATTCCTTGTTTATACAGCAGGATTCGTTTTAGTTTTTTTTTTTAAAAAAGGAAATCGGAGGTCAGTGACCCGCATACCAAAACCATTGGTCACTCGAAGAATCCCCGGGTCACATTTTTGTAAGCTGAAGAGGATTTTCCTTTGGCTGCTGCCTGTCAGGAAGTGTTTCCCTAGCTTAGATTCCTCTGGCATTTTTCCCCAAATAAAAGGCTAGTTTATGCAACTGAATTAATTTATTGAACATGGAAATACATCATCTCCTGTTGATGTAATAATTAAAAATGTGATTATTTTGACATAGCTTGACTATTTAATTCATGTCTTTTAGCATTCGCACAAATAATTTAGTTGTCTTCGTCCTTATTTTATTAGGGGAGGGGGTGGTTAAATTAAAACTCTATAAATTGGATACGTGAGCAAATTTATTTTACTCGTTTTGTACTGGGCTTTTTAATGATCACGTTTGGGAGCATAGAAGTGGTAACTGCGACTGAATTCAGAGGGGAGCGACGCTAGTCACCTTGAGTCCCCGCAGCAGGGCGGGGTTAAGGCGCTCAGCATTGCTCTTGCGCGGGTGGCGCGCCCGTGCTAGGCAGGAGCTGTGCCGGTCGCGACTTTCATCAGAGTCGAGGAATGTCAGCATGTAGAAGAAATGGGTGCAAGCAGGGATGGTGCAAGGTGATCCTTCAGCCTCATTATGCCCCTCCCTTCCCAGATAATTGTTGTTAATAAAAATGAACACTTGTGATCATTCCCAGCCACCCTTCCCTCAACAATCCTGTAAACATGCATAATTGGACAACATACTTTTAAATATGAATCTTTGTACATATATATGTTCTACTCTCCCTGCAGGCAAAAGCATGCACGTGATGGTTCTTTGAGTTTGTGTGGCTGCCAAGATCTATTGTTTTGATTTGACTGCAACTGTCATTTGCTGCCCCAGACAACAGCCTAGTCTTGTCTAATAGTTGGGCCAGCCCTCTGTATCAAGACCTATGTGCTGTTCCTTAGGGCTACTATAGACATAAAGATGCCTAAACTGGGGTACAATAGCTTAGGAAAGCAGATTGCAGATACTGTTGTACATATGATTTAGTATATTGTATGTTATTAATCCTGTTGCTTTGGTTAAGGTCCAAATAGTTTCATATCCCCAGTGAGATCCAAGGATGGGAGTTAACACACCTTCCTCTCTCCCAAAACCATCATATTCTGAACCTCAGCCAAAGAACTAAGAATGGATCATCCTCAGCACATAGAGCTTAGATAAATATGATTATTACTGAACAGCAATACACAGAGTAGTAATTTTGGAGGCATGTTTATGAATATGTTTCTTTTAAGATGATGTAATAAACTGCATTGGATTAGTCCACTGTTTTGCATTGACATTAGCAAATATTTTTTGTGCACCAAAATTATTTCCCCCTATAACAAAAATTTTAGTGCATGAACTTGTGGGTTCATATTTCTTGCATGACAATGACCTGCATAAGGAATTACTTCCAGTGCAGCAAGGTTGACTGGAAATTAACTTTTTTTTTTTGTTTCCCTTATCTCAGATATTTTACTCCACCTCCTGGAAAGTAAATGTAAATTTAAAAAAACATCAGCCACTCATAGCCCTTGGACCCCCAATTTGAGGATCCCTGGACATGGGACACACAATTTAGTAACTTCCACACCTGGGCCTCTTAGGCCCTAGGTTATGACAGGGACCCTGCACCTGAGAAGCAGGAGTCCTGGATCCTTGCATTCAAGAGACCCAAGTTTGGGAACCTTGTCCCTGTAATTCCAAGGTCTGGGACTCCTACACCCTTGAGAGCAAAGTCTGGGGACTCCACATTTGGGAAGCTCAGGTTTGGGATTCTCACATCTGGGAGATCTGAGTCTGGAACCCTTCATTTAATTCAATATTTATATCCCATATCATACACTTTAAGAAATCTAGGCAGTCCCTTGCAGTCTGAGTCAAAGACCCTCACACCTGCAAAGCCTGAGTCTTGGAGCACCCAGGGCCCTCAATTCCGAGATTCTTGTCCCGAGGAAGCCCAAGTCCAGGACTCCTGCAACCATGTAGCCAGAGTCCAGTATCCTGCATCCTGCAACCAGTCCTCCATGTTGGATCCTAAAAAGGCTCGCTCACCCACTCATCCCCATGGCCCTCATCCCCTCTGACCCTTCATACACCTTTAGCAACCTACAACCTTCTCACTTACCCTCCTATCATGCATAAAGGCCCACTCATGCATATAAATCAGAGAATAGGTAATTTACATGTGTCAATGATGTGTATCTTAAAGTGGCTCTTTATAAAATTATCTTACAAGAGTCACATAGGTTTAGAGGGCAAGAAGGTATCTATTTGGCCCAGTTTCACGAAGACACATAGGCTTCTATGTGGCTATAATACTAGCACAAATTCTGCCGCAGTCCCGGCTGCACTGAGGTTGCAGACATTCACACCTGTTCATAGAGTACACGAGTATGCCCATAAATTAGTATCTTTAATAATAAGATAGACAGGAAGAAAATTGATGCCTTTGAATTATGGTGCTGGCGGCGAATACTGTGTATACACCATGGACTGCCCGAAGAACAAACCAGCCGGTACTAGAGGAGATCAAACCTAAGCTTTCTTTAGAAGCTCAGATGACAAGACTTCGACTTTCATACTTTGGACACATCATGCGAAGAGAGAGATCATTAGAGAAAGACATCATGCTTGGCAAGATAGAAGGTCAATGCAAAAGAGGAAGGCCAGCAGTGAGATTTTATTTATTTATTTATTTATTTATTACAGTTGCTTATATACCGCACTATTCGGTATCAGCGCGGTTTACAGTATAACAAAGTGACCAATACACACATTCTGTTTGGTTTTACATCGAACAGGAATATAAACTTGGATAACAGGGGCTGAACTATATACATGAACTATTTACATGAAATATGCTATATACATGAGGTAAAATTCCTATAACATTGTTGAATTGCACAATAAATGATGAATCCGTTTTGAATACTTGAGACCTTGTGAGTATGGGCTGCAAAAGGGCGGTGTTTCTTAGGTGGTGCTAACTAAATTCATCGCTGGTTGGGTAGTATTGGAGGAAGAGGTGATATTTGATTGCCTTCCTGAATTGGGTCAGGTCTGCTATAGCTCGAATGTCTGGTGGGAGTGCATTCCAACATTTGGGGACGTAAAGGCTGAAGGCCCTATTTGCTGTTGTATTATTGCATTTTGTCAAGGTCTTCGGGGTTGCTAATAAATTTAGGGCTGTTGACCTCCTAGCTCTGTTGGGGGGCACTGTATGGATGAGGTCCGTAAGTGCTGTGGAGGAAAGGCGCTTGATTGCCTTGAATGAGAGGATTAATGTTTTGAAGATAATTCTTCCGTGTATAGGTAACCAATGAAGCTGTTTTAATATCGGAGTCACGTGGTCTCTTCTGGAGGCTCCATGAAGAATCCTTGCTGCAGCATTCATGGCCAGTTGTAGCGAGTTTAGTGTGGATTGCGGGAGACCTTGTAGGATGGAATTGGCAAAGTCAAAGTGCGGCAGGATCAGTGCTTGGTATATGGTCCGGAAATCATCTGGCTCCAGTAGGGAGCGCAGATGTCTGAGTGAACGGATTTTAAAATAGACCGCTTTGACAATGTTGCTTATATGACATTTCATGTCCAGATGTTGGTCTAAGGTGATCCCCAGGTATTTTATTGTTTCTTTGGTTTGTAATTCCGCTTCCTTTACCTTTATATGTGTCGGTGGGGTAAAATCTGGGTCTCTAGCGATGAACAATACCTCCGTTTTCTTGTGCTGGATGCGGAGGTTTTGTGCTTGTAGCCAATCTGATATGGTATTGAAGCATTCTATAAGAGGTGTAAGGTCCATTTGAACGGTTGAAAAAGGCATATATAGTAGGATGTCGTCTGCATATATCAGACAGCTCATATATCAGACAGCTCGAGATGGATCGATACAATAACCGCAGCTACGGGTGCCAGTCTGTCAACAATGAGCCGCCTATCTGAAGACCAAACACAATTTAGGATAGCTATCCAGAGGGTCGCCATGAGTCGACTCCGACTCGACGGCACTTAACAACTACAACAATAATCAACATGCACACTTTGCACCTTCACCCAGATTGCACCTACATAAAAGTATGTGTGTTCATGTTGCCATGTGTACTTTTACACCTCAGGTAATTTTATGCACATATAGTGCCACATGCGTGCTAAAAAGACTTTATAAAATTACCCCCTAATTGTGTTAATGCACACCAAACTGATAATGCACTTTACCAACTACAGCCCTGAGTGAATAACTGAAGCAGTGGGGAACAAAATGACTTGCCTGTCGTTATGCGTGGGAGAAATGGGATTTGAATCCTGGTTTCCCTAATTCTCAGTTCATTGCTCTAGTCAGCAGGCCAGTCCTTCTCAGCAGAAAAGGAACATTTGGTCCACCCAGCTTTGTGTCTCTCCCTTGCATATGTGAATTCTGTCACTGGTTTGGCATTTGAGAGTGCATCAAGTTAGCAGCAAAACATGTACAAAAATGAGATAGCTTTCCATTCTCTGCATCTGGAGTGAATGAGAAATATTTAAGGTATCTGCGATTTTTATGCAGTCCAGCCTCATGCAGTCCGATACAATTTGTTCATATAGAGACATGTTTACTATAACAGCACATTGAGCCCCAAAGTTTATCACAGGAGTGATGCTGTACCCACGCTAACAAATGGAGGCATGCCCGGCATGTCCCCATGTAGTTAGAATGGGTTCCACTCAGGACTGTACCAAGCTAGGTAAGCATCCTGTGTGACTCACAAACCTGGTGTCCCCCCCCCCCCCACCCACTTGCACAAAGAACTTAGTCTTGTTGGGATTTCTGGAAGCCCATTGATGACATTTGTGCTCCTTCTGTATTTGTGCCCTGTGCAGCCACACTGCTCACACTGCTCTTGGTATGGCCCTGGTTCCACACCACCCCTGCGTTAAGATCTTTGCTGCGATTACCATGGGTGCACTTAATACTACCCATTGAGGTAGCTATAAATATACCCGTGCACAGTGCAACATTGATGGTTAGCATGCGTTAAAGATGTCTCTGCTAACTGCAACATGCATACTCTGCCCTTGGACTACTCAGTTTCCCTCTCAACCCACACTAAGGGGTTAACATGGAATTCTCAGTGTGGCCACATATTTAGCATGTGGTAACTGTTACCGTAGCACACCTGGTGTGAGCGGAACCCAGTGCTAACCATTACCATGGTTTAGTAAACATGCTCCATAAAGAATTTCATTGTGTATTGAATCGGTGATGACCCGCTCTGTTGTATGATTACTTCTTTGATTTTTCAGTACCATTGAAGGAAAGTATTTTCATAGTATACTCTAGACCATGTAGAACCATCAGGAGACTTATATACTAACAAAATAATACATGACATTTTCAGTTTATGAAGGAAATTTGTGCCTTCAGGGTGCAAAGAACCAAAGTTCACTCTGTTCTAATGATATTATCTTTACTTCCTTCTAGAACTAGACTTGAACACAATAAATAGGAAAAAGAAGAATGAGAAAAGGGCACAGGAAAGACCTTCCTCTTTTTCCTTACCCAGTTTTACCTGCATTTCCTGCTGAGGACTCTGAAAGGTACAGTGATCAGTTTTGCCAATATACATTTACAGATTAAACAGGAGTAAGAAAATAAGATGAGCCATATTGCTTAGACTAAGGGCTCCTTTTATTAAAGTCCAATGTCCGGTTAACGTGTGTTTTAACATGTGGCAAATAGCAGCCAGGAACACTCACGTGCAGGCATGCCAGCCAATGCACGTTAAAACACAGGGTAATTGGTCATCGTGGCATGGGATGGGGTGCACATTACTGCTGGTGCCAGGGTAATTGCTGTGTGCTCAGAGGCAGTGTGGCTTTTAACGCAAGTTCACCTAATGGCATCTCTATGGGAGTCCTTAGGTTAACCTGCCTAACTGGAGCGCACGTTAGCATTCACCTCCAAGCGTTAACTTCCAAGGACATTCTGGTCACACCCCTGACAGCTAATGAAAGGGCTTTGCACTTAACATAGTAACATAGTAAATGACGGCAGATAAAGACCAGCATGATCCATCCAGTCTGCCCAGCAAATATACGGCAAGAGGAAGTGCACCCGTCGCTCCATGCAGGCCACCCCTCCCCATGTCTTTGTTTAGGGTGGACCCACCACTCCATGTAGGACACCCTTATTTGTTGAGAAGTTAGATGGTTCAGTTTATTTTTTTTTATCCTGTTGCTATAAAGGGATACACTGTGCTTGTCCCATGCTGTTTTGAATTCCGTCACCATGTTTGCCCCCACCACTTCCATCGGGAGAGCATTCCAAGCATCCACCACCCTTTCAGTGAAAAAATATTTCCTGACATTGCCTTTCAATTTTCCACCTTGCAGCTTCATGTTATGCCCTCTAGTTTTGCAGCTTCCTCGTCTTTGGAAGAGGTTTGTTTGTTCATCGTTCCTCTTTAAGTATTTAAAGGTTTGAATCATATCTTCCTTATCCCTCCTCTCCTCCAAAGTGCACATATTTAGGTCTTCAAGTCTCTTCTCATAGGGTTTCTTACGCAGGCTCCAAATAATTTTGGTCGCCTTCCTCTGAACAGTTTCCAGTCTTTTTACATCTTTTGCAAGATATGGTCTCCAAAATTGAACACGGTATTCCAAGTGAGGCCTCACCAGTGACCTGTACAGTGGCATAAGTACCTCTTCCTTTCTGCTGGTAATCCCTCTTTGTATGCAGCCCAACATCCTCCTGGCTTTTGCCATCGCCTTGTCGCACTGTTTTGCCACCTTGAGATCATCAGAGATAATCACACCAAGGTCTTTCTCCTGAACCATGCACACCAACCTCTCGCCCCCTATTGCGTACATTTCCTTTGGCTTTCTGCTACCTAAATGCATGACACTGCACTTTTTTGCATTAAATCGTAATTGCCAAGCATTAGACCATTCTTCCAGCTTTTGTAGATCTTTCTTCATGTTATCCACTCCCTCAGGGGAGTCCATTCTGTTGCAAATTTTTGTGTCATCTGCAAAAAGACAGACTTTTCCATTCAGTCCTTCAGCAATATCCCTCACAAATACATTGAACAGTGCCAGGCCCAGGACCGAACCCTGGGGCACCCCGCTAATCACCTTCCTTTCATCCAAGTGAGCTCCATGTACCATCACCTTCTGTCGTCTGTAAGTCAACCATTTTCTAATCCAGTTCACCATCTTGGGACCCATCCCCAAGCTACTGAGTTTGTTGACAAGCCTCCTATGAGGAACAGTATCAAAGGCTTTGCTGAAATCCAGGTAGATGACATCCATCGCATGCCCCTGATCTAGTTCCTTGGTCACCCAGTCAAAAAACTCAATCAGATTTGTTTGGCAAGACCATCCTTCAGTAAAACCATGTTGCCTCGGATCTTGCAACCTGTTGGTTTTGAGAAAGTTCACTATTTGCTCTTTCAGGAGCGCCTCCATTACTTTTCCCGCCACCGAGGTAAGGCTCACGGATCTGTAGTTTCACACTTCTTCCCTGTCACCACTTTTGTGTAGAGGTACGACATCAGCCATTCTCCAGTCCTGAGGAACCTCTCCTGTTTCCAAACATCTGTCAAATACATCCTTTAACGGCCCTGCAAGAACCTCTCTGAGCTCTTTCAGTATCCTGGGATGTATCCCATCCGGTCCCATGGCTTTGTCCACTTTCAGTTTAGCAAGTTGTTCCAACACCTCATCTTCTGTGAATGGTGTGGTATCTACTTCATTCCCATTTTTATATTTGGGAGTCACAGCTGGTCCATCTCCAGGATTTTGTTTAGTAAAAACAGAGCAGAAGTATTTGTTTAGCAATTTCACTTTTTCTATGTCACTTTCCACAAGTCCTTTCCCAGCACCTCAGAGTCCTGCAATTCCAACTCTGATCTTCTTCCTTTCCTGAATATACCTGAAGAAAGTTTTGTCGCCACCCTTAACATCTTTAGCCATCTTTTCCTCTGCCTTTGATTTTGCTATCCTTATTTCTCTTTTTGATTCTTTGAGTTTGATCCTGTATTCATTTCTGTGTTCTTCTGTTTGCAAGCTTTTGAATTTTGCGAAAGCTGTGTTTTTTGCCTTTATTTGAGCAGCCACTTCTTTGGAAAACCAAATAGGTTTCCTTCTCCTCTTGTTTTTATTTACTTTTTTTACATATTTATCTGTTGCCCCTTTTATTGCCACCTTTAGTTTAGCCCATTGCAATTCCACTTCCCTTATCTCCTTCCACCCTGTAATCTCCTCCTTTAGGTACTCAGCCATTTTTTTGAAGTCAGTGTTTTTGAAATTTAGGACTTTGAGCTTACTATGTTTGGCCTGTACCTTGGCTTTTATCTCAAACCACACCGTGTGATGATCGCTGTTGCTCACAGGGGCACTCACGCAGACATTCAACATGCTATCACCGTTGGTGAGCACTAAATCCAGCGTTGAGCTTTCCCTGGTTGGTTCCATCACCATTTGTCTAAGTGATGCATCTTGTAGAGCATCTACAATTTTTTTGCTTCTTTCCAGATGTGCAGAAGGAGTAATCCAATCCACATCAGGTAGATTAAAGTCACCCAAAACGATCGCTTCCCCCTTTATGGCTATCTTGGCAATATCTATAATCAATTCATTACACAGGTACACTACCAAAAAACTGCCTCCAGTTTTGCAACTGATTCCTATAGATTTTGGGGTGCTGAATCCAGGAAAAATAGCCAAAATGTTCCATCACGTCACGTTTTCTTGCAAAATTAGATTTCTTACCCATATAAGGAATGTTCACATAATTTCTTTTTAGCCGACTGCAGTTTATTTTCTTGGCCCAAAATAGAGGTTGTAATAGTTAACTAACTAGAAACACTCCCTCATGATATTTTAGAGTGTTTTGTATTCATTTTATACATTAACAGGACAATTGGGAGGCGGGGGGCTAAATCCAGTACTCGCGCTGGCGCATGTTCTTTCCTGTTCGCCTCGCCTCGTTCGCTCGCTCAAACACGGTGGTTGCGACATGAACGTTCCTGTCAAATTTCAGTTTCTTGCAAGTTCATTATTACCTTTTGTTTGCTCAGTCGTAATCCAGCTTTATTCCGAAGTGGTTCACTACAGTTGTAGTTTGCAGTGCTGTGTATTTGTGATGGCTCACAGAGCCAGAGGTTGCGTCAACTCTCCGGACAGTTTTTGTTTTATTTGTGGGGAATATACCGTGAAAAAGCGGCTGAGGAACATTTCTGCATTTATTAAAAAAGTATATTTCGCCTATTTCGGTTTGAAGTTAGGCGATCAAGACAAACCGTGGGCTCCTCACAAAGTGTGCAAGACATGTGAGGAAGATCTACGCTTATGGATGAAAGGTAAAAAACAAGCATTTCGTTTTGGAATACCTATGATGTGGCGTGAACAAAGAGACCACAGCAGTGACTGCTATTTTTGCTCTTGCATTGTGAAGGGATACAACTTAAAAAATAAGAACGTAATAAGTTACCCCAACCTTCCCTCAGCAATTAGGCCTATGCCTCATAGCAACGAAGTACCTGTGCCTGAACCACCAAAATCTTTGGATCATATTTGTGTGGACGGTTCTGATCATGATGAGACTCATCAGATGGCTTTTCCCGATGAGTCCAGTACTTCCGAGTTTGAAACTGAACCAGATCCGAAACCTGAACTTTTCTCTCAAGCTGAATTGAATGATTTAGTCCGGGATTTAGGACTCCCAAAAGATGCTGCCCAACTGCTAGGTTCTCGGCTTAAACAGAAAAATCTATTGTCACCAGGAACAACTTTTTATTGGTACCGCAACCGCGAGACACAATTTTTGAAGTATTTCAGCAAAGAGGAAGAATTGGTATTTTGCAACGATATATACGGAGTGATGGAAAAGTTTAAACTCAAGTATGATCCTGCTGAATGGCGGCTGTTCATTGATTCGTCAAAAGACAGCATAAAAGGTGTTCTTCTTCATAATGGCAACACATTCGCTTCAGTTCCTATTGCTCACTCTGTTATTCTCCAAGAAAAATACGAGAATTTGGCCCTGATTCTTCAGAAGATTCGTTATGATGAGCATAAGTGGATGATTTGTGGAGACTTTAAAATTCTATCCATGCTATTAGGGCAGCAATCCAGTTTCACCAAATATCCCTGCTTCCTTTGCTTGTGGGATAGCCGGGCCCGCGACCTACACTGGGGGAAAAAAGACTGGCCAATTCGGGAGTATTTGAGACCCGGTGAGAAAAATGTTCTTCATGAGAGCTTGGTACCTCGTGATAAAATTCTATTACCACCTCTCCACATTAAGTTGGGTCTCATTAAGCAATTCATCAAGTCCCTTCCAAAAGATGGTGAGTGCTTTCGGTACCTTTGCTCAAAGTTCCCCCGACTTTCTGAAGCAAAGCTAAAGGAAGGAGTGTTTGTTGGCCCTGATATAAGGAAACTCATTTCAGATGGAGCATTCGCTGAAACGATGTCTGAGAAGGAAAAAGAAGCCTGGGATTCCTTCAAGGATGTTGTTCTCAAATTCTTGGGGAACAGGTGGGATGAGAACTATAAGGATATTGTTGCCAGGATGCTCAATGCCTTCAAAGAACAAGGCTGTAACATGAGCCTGAAAGTCCATTTCTTGCACTCCCATGTGAACTACTTTCCCGAAAACTTGGGGGCGTACAGTGAAGAACGAGGTGAAAGGTTTCACCAGGACATCAAGGACGCAGAGAGAAGGTACCAAGGAAGATGGAACACCACTATGATGGCTGATTTCTCCTGGTTGCTGCTGCAGGAAACCCCAGATGAAAAATACGCCAAGCAGCGCACCAAGAGAAGCATTCGGGGGAAGAAGAAACGGGCCCACCAGGAGATTGATTGACCCAAGAATGACTTTAAAATCTAAACTGTGTTGACAAATATCGTGTTTTTACTAACTTTGAAATAAAAATTTGCTAGTTATTACCACAGTGTCGGATCTCATTTATTAGAATTTTATTTTCACACCATCGGGTGTTTGTCTTCATGTATTGCAATGGTGCGGTTTGCGTTTTCTATTCTTACATACATACCTGTACAACATTTTTTGCACATTTCTTTGCTTTGCTTTGTGTCTAACCTCGCTCTTATATGCTCAATGTTTGTGCACATGTATGTGGCTGTTTTTAAGTGCAGACAATTTTGCTACCATCACAGTGTGTTTTGTTGACATTACTCTATTCTTATGTGCTGCCTTGTTACAATTTTCTTTATTCTTATTTGAATAACTACTAAACAATTTGTATAAAGAATTCATCCAAGAAACTTTTTTTTTTTTTTTTTCAAAATTTTATTTTTGAACCATCAAACAAAACAGCAAAGATACAACAGAAAACGGTCGCTCCCTGGGGTGGACTCTGATCCCCAGGGTGCAAGATACATAGATGGTCACACAGTTTTAAGCAAGTACCCCCCCATCCCCCCTCCCCCACCCCACCCCCCCCAAGTACCCACCTTCCCCCCCCCCTTCCTCCCAAAGGCATTACCCAGCCGAACCAGCATATATAACATTACCAAAACTCAGTAAGTCTCCACATGTAAATAAGGCTATTAACAACCTAACTGTAAAAGTACGTTACGAGCCCGAGGACTCAAAGTTTGAATGTAGGGCTCCCACAATAACCAGAAAGCAGACCATCGCTTCGCATGGCCCCGCGCAGTCCTACATTCCAGGAGCATGAGTTGGTGGAAGGAGTTCCGCCACTCCCAAAAAGAGGGAGGGTGGCTGTCCCTCCACCCACGTAGGACTGGGCCCTTGCCCACCAGACATGCCTTCCGCACCAGCCAGCGACTCCATTTCCCCTTTGGAGAGGTGAGACCCAGAAGATCCAGGACAATGAGGGCCGCGTCCCAGTGAACAGGTTGCCCAATAAGGTCAGCCATAAATAGGGCAATTCTATGCCAGTAGGGGCGTATGCGTCGGCAGCCCCACCACATATGATACAGTGTAGCTAAGGGCTCCGCGCAACGTGGACAGCTACCATCCTCAGTCAGATGGCAGCGCAGTGCCCGCCTCGGAGAGAAGTGGACCCGAGTCAGGCACTTAATCTGGATTTCTCGCCAGCGTGCACCATCTACGAGGCTCGCCACTCTCCGAAGGGCTGCTAGAATGGTGCCATGGGGGATCTCCCGGCCGAGTTCCGCCCCCCAGGCCCGTTCCACGCCACTGTAATCTGGCCGTGATTGAAATTGTTCTAACCGAAGATGAAAAGATCGAATAGATGGCCGTTCGACTCCGCCAAATCCAAAGAACGCTATTATCTGGGCCGAGCGGTCGCCACAGAGGTCCGACCGGGAAAGAGAAGCCACGTAGTGGGCGACTTGCATGTATGCAAAAAAGTGTAGGGGCCCTAGTTCATATTCGCGAGATAGCAGGGGAAAAGGCTTAGGCTTGCCCACCAGATCCACCACAAGGCCCAGAGTATGCACTCCTCTCTCCCCCCACAGACGAAACGCCGCAGTTTCAGTGCCCGGGATAAAATTGGCATTGCCTCGGATAGGTAGCCAGCTCGACACCTGCCACCGATGGCCCCAATAGGCATTCAGTTTCCGCCAGGTCCGACACACCGGGGCTAACAACACACTGTCGGCTAAGTGCGTAGGCCATCTACTGACCTCTAAGTGCAGAAGGGCTCTCAGGGAGTGGGGTACCACGTATGCCTCCTCAAAAGCCCTAGGGGTATAAAGATCGGTATCCCCAAGCCAATCCCCTAAGTGGCGGGCCTGACAAGCCAGCGCATAAGTGCCTAGGTCTGGGAGCCCCCAGCCTCCCCCACGGAGCCTCCCCACTAGTCTACGATAAGAGATACGAGCTCTCGATCCCCCCCACAGAAAGCCCCGAAACTCCGCCTCAAAGCGCCTAAGATCCCGACGGAGGATCCAAACAGGGAGGGTCTGCAGCCAATATAAAATCCGCGGCAAAATGACCAATTTAATCGCCGCAATTCTTCCCATGAGGGAGAGAGGGAGGGGCAGCCACGCCTGTAGCTGGGCTTGCACCTTGCTCAGCATCCGTCGCAAGTTGGTCTTATATAGGTGAACTGGATGGCGGGGCAGTATAATCCCCAGGTAGATGAACTGGTGCTCAGCCCAGCGAAGGGGAAACTCGCCCACCCAGCTGCCCCGAAGTTGTCCAGAGACATCAAGGGCCTCAGATTTATCCCGGTTGATACTAAACCCAGCAAACTGCCCAAAGGCACGAAACTCCCGCAACAGAAGGGGCAGGGAGTCGCCGTGGGAGAGCAGGTGTACCAACAGATCGTCGGCAAAGGCCGAGATCTTAAATACCTGAGGTCCTATACTTACACCCTGGATGGTCGGCAGGCCCGCCACACGACGCAAGAGGGGGTCCAAAGAAAGAACAAAGAGCAAAGGAGAGAGGGGGCATCCCTGACGGGTCCCCCTCTGCAGCGGAAAAGGCTCTGATAAAACCCCGTTACAGAATATCGCTGCGGTGGGGTTGGCATACAGACTGTCGACCATGTTACAAAACGACGGCCCCAAGCCATAATGAGGGAGGATGAATCGCAGGTATTGCCAATCCACCCTGTCAAAGGCCTTCTCTGCGTCAAAGCTAATCAAGAGGGAAGACAGGTGTCTATGTTGGACCCATTCTAAGGATGCGATGATCTTGCGTAGGTTACGGACCGCATATCGCCCCTTAACAAAACCAACCTGGGACTCGTGAACCAGCAACCCCAAGAACTCCGCTAAGCGATCTGCCATGATCTTAGCCATTAATTTAAGGTCAAAGTTCAGTAAAGAAATAGGACGATACGAGGCTGCAGAGAGAGGGTCCTTTGCCGGTTTGGGGATAAGGACAATATGCGCATGGTTAGCCCCCCACCGAAAGGAGCCCTGCTGTGCTCTCCTATTATGTACAGCGGCCAATGTAGGGGAGATCTGCTCATTGAGGATTTTATAAAATTCGGCGCCTAGCCCATCGGATCCAGGGGATTTGTAGCAACTGGATTTTGAGATTGCCCCCTGCAACTCAGCCACCGTAATCGGTTGATCCAACTGAGCTCTCTGCTCCGTGGAAAGGCGAGGCAAGTCCAGTCCCCTCACATAATCCGCCATCTGCGCCGGAGAGGTCGCCTCCGCAGCATAAAGGTTCTGAAAGAAGGACCGAAACACCCGCACTATTGCCGGGCTTTCCCTGTGCAGGATCCCTAACTCGTCTCGCAGGGCGGGCACCAATTTAGAGCCCCGGGGTCCACGAAGGCACCGAGCCAATAACCTCCCGGGCTTGTCCCCATAGCGATATAGTTGATAACGGTAGTACAGTACGGACTTCTTAGCCCTTTGGTGCAGGAGTTCGTTTAATTCCATTTGAGTGTCCCACAGCTGCTTTTTAAGGCCCGCAGTGGGGGTATGGGCCCAGCGGCGTCGCAGTTTCGTCACCGCTCCCTCCAAAACCATGATACGTTCGGCCCTTAATCTTCGTTTTCTGGCGAGGAACCCAATTATATCCCCCCTCAGTACGACCTTTGCCGTTTCCCAGAGTAATTCGGGGTCATCCTGATGGCCCCTATGATCGGCTTCGAATTCCTGCCACCGCCGCTGGATGAATGCGCGAAATTGGGCGTCTCTATAGAGTTCCAAAGGAAAACGCCATTGGAAGGCCCGTGAGGTACTCCCACTCCAGAAGACCTCCAACCAAACAAATGCATGATCAGAGATCTCCACTGGCCCTATCTGGGCATCCCCCACCTTGGCGAACAGCCCAGCTGACACCAACAGGTAGTCGATACGTGCGCTTGTACCATGGGCCCGGGACTGGTGTGTATAGTCCCGCTCGACCGGGTGTAGTAATCGCCAGGGATCCACCAGCCCCAGTCTAGAGCAAAGACGTCGCATTGCCCGAACCGTCGCCAATCTTTCCCGTTGCTCCCCCGCTTTAGAGGTATCGAGGTCAGCATCCATGACCCCGTTAAAGTCCCCTCCCAAAATAACAGGGAGCTCCGGTAATGTTTCAAGTTGGGAGGCAAGGCGTGCATATAGGGATAGATCAAGTACATTGGGACAGTACACACTACCAAGAACTACTGGCTTCCCCTCAAGGGCTCCCTGTACCAGGACAAAGCGACCCGTTGGATCCACAAGGTCTTTCTCCACCTCCATCCTTACGCGTTTGTGGATCAAAAGCACCACCCCTCCCTTCTTACCAAGGGCTGGGGCCCCCCAGACCTGTCCCACCCAATCCCGGCAAAGCTTACGGTGTTCGTCGGCAGTCTGGTGGGTTTCCTGAAGCATAGCAATGTCTGCTCCCTGCCTGGCCAGGGCCTGAAGAATTTTTGCCCGCTTGATCGGACTGCCCAAACCGCAAACATTCCAAGAGATTATCTTAAGTGGCATGTAATACTAAACTGGGCTCAGAAGTGTCTAAGATGTACCACATAGGATATAGGGAAAACACCCCCCCAGCCTGAGGTGCTCCCCCCCCGTCCCTCGAACGTACTCCTCCACCCGTCCCTATCTCAACTGGTTCTTGAAAGTACAACATTCCGTCCCTGCCCTCCCCCCCTACGCCCCCTCCCCCACTCTCCCCCCCCTTACCTACGCCCTTCCCCCCACTATCCCTCCCCCACCCTCCCCCCTCCCCCCTCCGATCCCTTAACTCTACTTCCATCCTCCTCGCCTCCTCTATGAATTCCTGGATGCGTGTGGTACCCCCCCACCCCTCCAGCGCCCCAACTTCACTACAAGAACCCCTCCCCCCCAGGTCATACCGACACACCACCTCCCCCCGGGCCTCCTCCCGCCCATCCCCAGCCCCCAAAAAGGGCAACCAACAGCACTATATAAGGGCAATAAAGACAACCATGCAACCCTCCCCCCCCCCCCCAACCACCAACACCATCACTTTAATGTCAAGGACAGGATAGGATACGCTAACTTGCGCATCAAAACGATAGTCCTCTCCGCCAGTCCTCAGGATTCGGCCGCCACTGCGGCCCTCCGCCGTATCTCCTCCACGTAGGGCGTTGCTGCTGACGCGGAGTCAAAAGTCCGGCGGATCCCGTCATGGGTGAAGACCAATCGGGCGGGATATTGCACTATAAATTTAATGTTATTGTCTATTAGGGTCTGGCATAATGGTCCATAGTCTCGTCGCCGCTGTCCCAGGGCTGCTGAATAATCCTGGACAATACGTATCCGGGCATTGTCTTTCTGAATGATTCCTTTCTTGCGCGCTGCGCGCAGGACCGCTTCTTTCTGTGGGAATCTCAAGAACCGTGCTATCGTCATCCTGGGTCGGGTATCACTGGTCCTCCGCGGCCCAACCCGGTGTGCCCTCTCTATTTGTACTGAGGTACCTTCAGGCTCACTCGCCAGGAGTTGTTTCACCAGATCTTCTATGTAAGATTGCAGGTTCCGATCTTCGACGGCGTCAGGAATCCCGAGAAATCTCAGGTTGTTTCGGCGGGACCGATTCTCAAGGTCGTCGAGTTTGGCTTCCTGCCCCTGAAGCAATTTTTTCACCTGGGCCATCTCCCGCTGGAGCTCCAGCACATGCTCCTCCGACCTCTCTATCCGGTGCTCCGCCTCGTGTAGTCGACCGCCTAGGGCCTCCACTGAGGCTTGGACAAGGTCCATGCGGCCCCGCAGATCCGCGAACTGAGCGGACAGCACCCCCGCCACGGCTATGGAGATTTCATCCACCGTCGCTGCCGTGGTCTTAGCCTCCCCTTTCAGCGGTGAGGATTGTTCCCCCCCCCTGGGCGGCAGGGGGGTTTTCTCCTTCTCCACCCGGCGGCCTCCTTTTGCCGCCATCGCCCAGGCCTCTGCTGTAGACTGCTCCAAGGGAGGAGGATGGCGTATCTCGAGTCCCCACTTCACACCGCCAGGCGACGGGGCTCCAGTCGTCGACCACCTCAGGGCGCAGCACAGTCCCAAGTCCGAGTGGCAAGTGTCACCAGAGCCGCCTAGGCCGCAGTACACAGGAAATAGAATATGGATCAGGGACCCCGAGGTGCTAGAGGAAAGGCAGGTTTCTCGGCTGGCTAAGCACTGGTAGGAAGGCTGGGGTCCCGGGTGTCGGTGCGGCTGGGATTAAGTGCAGATCCTGGGCCCCTAAGTGCCAAAAAGGGGGGGGGGGGATGGTACTCCAGAAGGTAGATGTCAGACCCGGGCCCTTACCCGCAGGTGGGGGGGCAATGCCCCAATGTCGGGCTCCTGTGCACCCGAGGCTGGGCGCAGGGCCTATAGCACCGGCTCTTCAGGGTGGGGGGGGCAGGGCGCCGGCCAGAGACCTCAAAGTGCTGGAGGCAGGGGGCCAGGCGCACTCGTGGATGGCCCACCGAAAAAACACCAGTCACGCGCTTCCAGCTGGGAGGATGGAGTACAAGTCTCTATCGCCTGGGCTGGGGAGAGGAGGACATCAGCCCGGTCCGTGAAGCGGCATGCAAGTCCCCCAGTGGAAGAAAGAAAGCAGGCTGGACAAGGGGGGGCAGTTCACTGCTGGGCCCAGGGAAGGATCTCAGCCCCTCTTGAGTCTTCTGTCTTCTTCCCCTCCCCCCCCCGGCAGACATCCACGCGAGGCACAGAATGGAGGCGCGCTGAAGGCAAACAGGGGCGCTGAACACCAGCCGGTGAGCTGCAGCTTCCGCGGGGGCCCCACTGCGATCCCGGGAAAAGGTAAGGCTGTGCCTCCCGGCCTACTCACCCCACCACGCGCGGCTTGCACCCCAGTGCGGTGTCCGCAGCGCCCGCAGCACAGAACTAGGCCGCCTCCGTGAATCTTCAGGTGGGGGAAGAAAAGGCACGAAATCGTCCCTCCGGGCAGCGATCCGCTTCAGTCAAAGGTGCCTGGGGGGGGGGGGGGGGGGGGGGCGGGAGCCCCGAAGTCGAGCTCGTTAGGGCATGTAGCAGCGCCGGAGGAGCAAGGGGGCCCAGAGCTCGAGCAGCGTGCGACTGCTCGGGCTCACCGCATCACCGGAAGTCCATCCAAGAAACTTTTATCTCGATCGCACTCAATCTGAAACGTTCACCTCAAACTGCTAACCCAATGTAGCAAAAAATCTGTACGTGATGGAGCAAATTGGTTACCAGATTTGGATTCAGCGCACCAAAAAACGTAAAAATCAATCGAAACATTAGAGGCAGTTTAAAAAAAAAATTTTTTAGTGTACCTGTGTTATCTATCTCTTCAATTTGAGTCAGAGGTCTGTAGACTACAGCAGTATGGATGACAGTGCCATCTCCTCTTTCCAACGCAGTCCAGAGTGCTTCTTCTTTTCCCCATGTCCCCTTCATTTCAGTAGCTTTAATATTGCTTTTGACATACAAGGCTACTCCTCCTCCTTTTCCATTTTCTCTGTCTCTTCTGAATAGATTATAGCCAGCTATGGCTATATCCCAATCATGCGATTCATTAAACCATGTTTCTGTAATTGCCACAATGTCCAAATCCATTTCCAACATTAGGGCTTCTAGGTCCGGAACTTTGTTGGCTAAGCTTCAAGCATTTGTGCTCATTGCTTTCCAGCATTTACCTGGCTTGTGTGTATTTTGTATTGATTTTGTTCTGTCCACATCTTCCACTTGTTTTTGATGTGTGGTTTAAAAGTGTGGCTGTTTCTGATGTTATTCTGCTTTTGCAGGGGGTGGCGTGCAGGTCTTGACCTTCCACATCCGTCACCCCCTTTTCCTAGTTTAAATGCATATCCACATACTGCCTGAAATTTTCACTTAAGATTCTTTTCCCTGCGACAGAGAGATGTAGTCCATCAGCACAGTATAGTCTCTTGTTGGTCCATCTGTTTCCCCAGTTGCCAATAAATCTGAATCCTTCTTGTTTGCACCAGGTCTGGAGCCATGTATTAAAGCTGTTAATGCGATGTAGCCTTTTTGTCCCCTTACCAAGAACAGGCAGAACCTCTGAGAATGCAACAGTATTAACAATGGGCTTGAGTTTCTCTCCCAGAGATTGGAAGTCCTTTTGGACTGTGGAGGGCACTGTTTCTAGCCAGGTCATTTGTGCCCAAGTGGATAACAACATCAAGTTTGGAGTGTTCACCTTTGCCCTAAGTACTTCAACAACTTGGTTTGTATTCCTGCTGGCTGTCGAGCCTGGTAGGCACATGACTATCTTCTCTCCTTTGAACTGTGTACCCAAGTTGATGCCTCTGATGATGGTTTTGCATGTTAAGTGAAAACCTTTAGTGAGCTTTAGTAAAAGGAGCCATAAATGTCCATCAAACCCAGCCTTCTGTGTCTATTAGTGGCCAATCCAGTGCACAAGTGCCCAGCACGAGTAGATCCATTCCTGATTGTTTATACCCAGAGATAAGTGGTGACTTTGCCAAGTTTACATGGCTAATAATGGTTTATAGACTTGTTCTCAAAGAATATGTGCAAACCCTTTCCAGCTGTGTTAACTGCCTCGATTGCATCTTCCAGCAACAAATTCCATGGCTTAATTATATGTTGAGTAGAAAAAATACTTTCTACAGTTTAAGAACATAAGAAAAACAATGATGATTCAGACCATAGTCCATCCTGTCTCTGACAGTGGCTAGTCTGGGTTATACGTACCTATGTGCTATCTATTAGTTTCATGGAGTGTCCCCTTAGTACTGTTTGAAAGGCTAAAGCAACCTTTCCCTGTTTACCTGTTTGTTTGTTTATTTATTTATTAATTTATTGCAAAGATTACTAGAGTCTATTAAGGTGATTTACAATCTAAAAATACAATCCCCAGTCATGATTCAGTCATATCTTTTCTCATCTATCATATTACCTTTCAGTTGTCTCTTCTCCAAGCTGAAGAGTCCTAAACAGTTTAGTCTTTCTCCATGGGGAAGCCACTGGTAATGTCCTTCTTCTCAGAGTAAGCTCCATTTACCCTTTGTCACCTTCTACTCAACTAGTTTCTAATCCAGTCAGTCTTTTTAGGGTCCATCCCTAGGTCACTGAATCTATTTATAAATTGCCTGTGAGGAACAATGCCAAAGGCTTTACTGAAATCAAAGTAGACCACATCTAGCGCTCTCCCTTGGTCCATCTCTCTGGTCACCTAGTCAAAGAAATGAATTAAATTTGTCCTACTCTCTGTTTCCTATTCTTGTTAACCAGTTCCCAGCCCACAGCAGAGCTTTGTCTCCTATCCCCTGAGTCTCTTGTAAGGGACTTTGTCAAATGCCTTCTGAAAATCCATACTCACTAGATCAACCAGCTCATTCTTATGCACTTGTTTATTAACACCTTCAAAAATATCTAACAGATTGGTAAGGCAAGGCTTCCATTTGCTAAATCCATGTTGACTCCGCTGATTAAACAAATATTTCTACAAAGCCACAAATCACAATAACATGAAATGTACTATAATGCAGCTAAAGCCTTACAAAGGACAAATCAATTCAACCAACAAAAGTGTGCAAATTTTTAATGGCATCAATATCTCATATATAAGTTGAACATTTTAATATACTTTAAATTACAATACATCTCCCAATATTTCAAATACATAAAATACAATAACTATTATTAGAAAAGGTTCAGAGAAGAGCCACCAAAATGGTAAGGGGATGGAAGGATACTCCTATGAAGAAAGGCTAAAAAGGTTAGGGCTCTTTAACCTGGAAAAGAGACGGCTGAGGGGAGATATGATAGAAGTCTATAAATTAATGAACGGAGTGGAACGGGTAAACGTAGATCGATTGTTTACGTTATCAGAATATAGAAAGACTAGAGGACATGCAATGAAGCTACAGGGTAAACTATTTAAGACTAATAAAAGAAAATATTTTTTCACTCAACGTGTAATCAAACTCTGGAATTTGTTACCGGAGGATGTAGTAAAGGCTGTTAGTGTAGCTGGGTTTAAAGAAGGTTTGGACAAGTTCCTGGAGGAAAGGTCCATAAACCATTATTAAGAAGGGACCCAGGATATCACTGCTTGACTCAGTACAAGCATTGCGGAACCTGTGTCTTTTGGGGAAACTGCTAGGTATGTATGACCTAGATTGGCCACTGTTGGAAAAAGGATACTGGGCTTGATGGACCTTGGTCTGACCCAGTATGGCATATCTTATGTTCTTATGTTCTTATTACCACACTTCCTTCACACTCTCACTCATTCATTCAAAATACCTGTCTGGATGACATGAAACAAATGAATATCATTAATAGCAAATCTCTCATATAGGGACTCAAAAAAACAAATCCCTCCCACTACCAATGCACTTATGAAGGGACCCAGAAAAATCCTTCCTGCTAAGAATAACACATCCCCAGAAAAATCTTAAATTTTTCATTCAAACTGCAGGACAATCAGATCAGAGAGCTTCCATCTTGTTAGTAAATTCGCGGGGCTGATGCCGAATTAGCACACCAAAATCAGTCCACCAAAGTCTGACCAAAAATAATTTATTGAATCGATTTGGCCTTTGTAAGGCTTTAGCTGCATTATAGTATATTTCATGTCATTGTGATTTGTGGCTTTGTGGAAATATTTGTTTATACTGTTTAGTTTTATCCACATGTCAGTGACGCTAGTAGAATCTGTTATGAAGGATCAGTTATGTTGAAGTTAAGAGACCTACTATTTTACTGATCTGGATGCCACACATTTATTGGCTGGAATGCACGTCTTTGGAGCTGAGTCCATGGAGGCAGCGCCTTGTGATTGGTCTGAATTGTCTAATTTAAAGATGAGAATTACTCGGGCCGAATTACATGCAGAAACTATGAAGGAATGCTGTCATGAACACGGGATCCCTTGGGGTTTGCATGTATATAAAGCCCCCCTGTTTGAGACTTCCGGTGGCATGGTGGTCTAGGAAGGACGTCTCCTTCTTAGCTCCGGAGCCTAATCTCCCCCCCTCCTTACTTAATCGGTTAAT
Organism: Ichthyophis bannanicus; assembly: GCA_033557465.1. Classification (NCBI taxonomy): domain Eukaryota; kingdom Metazoa; phylum Chordata; class Amphibia; order Gymnophiona; family Ichthyophiidae; genus Ichthyophis; species Ichthyophis bannanicus. The sequence goes on from CM066040.1 coordinate 191,337,610, forward strand.
TACTGCCCCCTCGCTTGGCCTGAGTCGGAGGAGATACTGTCTTCTTGGAGGGGGACAGTTTAATGCTTCAGATTAGCTGTGAACCACATGGCAACGAAAACCCCGCGGCGGGAGTGGCCCAGGGGTGGAGAAGGCAAAATGGCGGAGACTGCTATGCCCGGCCCGACTACCACTGCCTCCTGCGCGATGGTGGATGAGGTCTCTAAGGCGGTAGTGGCTGCGTTGGAGGACCGCCTGGGGGGCCTGGCGACCCAGATGAATGCGGTGGTGCAGGCGGTCTCCGAGTTTACCGGCCGCGTGGAGCAGGTGGAACAACGCGTTAGTACCCTGGAGGACATGCGGGAGCACAATGCGGCCAGGATCCAAAAGCTGGAAGAGGCCCTGCTGAAACAGGCGGATAAACTCGAGGACCTCGAGAATCGGAGTCGCCGCAATAATCTACGCTTTATTGGTATCACGGAATTGGTACAGGATAAAGATCTCCGGCAGTATCTGGAGCGGTGGCTGCCTGCCAACTTGTCGCTGGTGGAGGGGCTTGGCGAGATCACCCTAGAGAGAGCGCACCGACTGGGCCCTTATAGAGCTGGCGATAATCGGCCCAGGGTGGTCATCGCCCGGTTTCTCAACAAGGCCCAAAAGGAGGGAGTTTTGCAGGCGGCGAGACAATCGCGGCGCTCCAGAGCATCTGCCTGCAGTGTGCTAATTTTCCAAGATTACTCAGCCGGGGTCTTGCAGCGGTGCAGGGCCTATAAAGAGGTCTGTGGCCGGATGGTGGAGAAGGGCATCCGCTTCACCTTGGCCTATCCTGCATTGCTCCGGGTGGATGGCGCGGGTGGACGCCGCGTGTTTTCCACGCCAGAGGAGGCTCTGGACTATTGTAACCAATGCGGGTGACTGTGGGGTCCTCAATTTGGCGGGACAGTAGAGCTTTTGAGCAGTCCCTGGACTTTGAAGACTTGAGCAGTGTGTGGGGGGGAGTACCTGCACGTTGGTTGATATACTGGCTGCTGCTTCATGTTTACTTCTCTGATTGTTAGCGCTCTGTATGCTGTACCAGCGGCCACAATGGGAGAAAGGTTGACCCCTACTCAAGTTTGTCATATTCTGCCACTACGGTGGTATGCGGGGAGGGTGTGCTTGTTTCCTGGCTGCGGCGTTGGTTGCCCTTGGCTTGAGTGGGGTCTCAGGTGGTCTGCTATATGTGGCTGCGGCTGCACTTGCCTTCTGTTAGCGGGGGGAAAAGTTACTCAGTTACTCACTCAATAGGTTAGTTAGCGGGGGGAAAAGTTACTCAGTTACTCACTCAATAGGTTAGTTGGGGCACTTGTTTGTTAGTTTCTTAGTTATAGTTGCCTACCCACTTGTAACACACCTCTCGACAGTTCCACGGTTTATCTCCCTATTTATCTCCCTTTTTTTTCACTACACCAACCTCTGTCCTTACTTGCTGTGTGGTGTTGGGGTCTAAGTGTTTGTGGTCTGCGGAGGGGATGGGGGGCGGTTGATCGGGGGGGGGGGGGGGTGGTGGAGGCACCGGGGAGCATATTTCCTTTTATTTCTTTCTATTGGAATTTGTTCTTTAATATTCAATTCCATCTGGACCTGGGGATGGTTTTCACTATGGTTTTTACGGTGTCTTACGAATGGGGGGCGGTGTTGCAGTCACTGTTGTTACCTGTGATGGGTGGGACAATTAGGCTGGGGTGGGTGGGGATTGGGGTTGCAGGACCTCTTGCAGCGGGGGGGGGGGGGGAGATGGGGGTAGCCATATGAGTGGGCCTTGGGGAGGGGGGGGCTCTACATGTCTCGGAAGGCATGGAAGTGGTGGGGGAACCTGGGGAGCCAGGGCGAGGGATGGAGAGTGGAGAGGGAGTTGGGCAGTTGCAGGGGGGGGTGGGGGGAGAGGGGCTTGGGAAGAGGGGGATTGTTCTGTATTTTAGGGTATGGGGGATAGTGGGGGGTTTGTATGTGATTGGCTTTTTGGGTATGTCAGGGTTGGTGCATATGTGTGCTTGTGTCCGTAGGTGTGCGTTGGTGAGTTGGGGTGAAGTGATGTTGGGGGGAATCCTAGGCTGGGGGGGTTCTCACCACGGTATGGGAATGGTTGGTGTTACTTGGAGATCCTTTTGTGGGAGGGGTAATGGGTAAGGGTATTAAGATAGCCTCCTGGAACATATGTGGTCTGGGCTCTCTGATTAAGAGATATAAAGCCTTACAACAAATAAAACAAAAGCAGATTGGGATTATAATGCTGCAAGAGACACATCAATCTGCGGCCGAACATGCGAAATTGTGCAAAGGCTACATTGCTAAGGTTTATGGGGCCCCTGCAATTGGGAAGAAACGAGGGGTGGCCATTTTAATTGCTAAGCACGTGAAATGGGTGGAGGAGAAAGTGGAAATAGATCCGGATGGTCGCTATGCTATGGTGTGGGGGCTGCTTGATGTTACCAAAGTTGCCCTGTGTTCGGTGTATGCCCCTAATGTCTACGAGGCTCGATTTTATCAGGCTCTTACTCGGTTGTTGGCGTCCACTGCTGGATATCAGGTCATTATGGGAGGGGATTTTAATACAGTTTTGGATGAGGATATGGATAGATCTGGGCCGACTGGGGGAGAGATAGGAGGAGCAAGCGGAGATTGTGGGGCTTGTGTGAGGCGAATAAGCTGTTGGATATTTGGCGAGTTTTACACCCTGGGGACCGAGAGTATACCCACATGTCTAGGGCCTATGGAACGTGGTCACGTATTGATTATTTCTTGATTTTGGACTCCCTGTTTAGCTGGGTGCTGGAAGCGGAGGTTGGTCCCTCGGTTATTTCTGATCATGCGATGATCATTTTGGAGCTGCGCGATCGCAGCCCCAGTAGAAACCGGCTTTGGCATTTTCCGTTGGAACTTAGTGGGGATGCACAGTTTGCCGGGTTTTTGCAGGACAGATGGAGAGACTATGTGGCCTTTAATGACCACCCGGGGACCTCTCCGGCTCTCTTTTGGGAGGCCGGGAAAGCGGTTCTTCGGGGGGAGATTATTAGTTACCATAGTCTCAGGCGGAAGCGGAGAAACCAGAGAATCCTTGTCTTGGAACGTGAACTGGGTATGGCGTGGAGACAGGTAGCGGCAAACCAGACAGCGGTAAATAGGCGTAAGTTGCAGGAAATACAGATGGAGTTGGAGATGCTCCTTCACCAGCGCGCTCAGAAATCCCTGTTGTATTATAGATATCAATTATGCCAGCATGGGAATCGGGCGGGGAGGTTGCTGTCATCTTTGGTGAGGCCGGTGGGGGGGTCGCGCCATATTGGGGTTATCAGGCATCCGGATGGGTCCCTTTGTAGGGAGGCGGTGGAGATTGAGAGGGTCTTTTCTGATTATTTTCGTCAGCTCTACACAGGTGATGGGGACAGAGAAACGGAGAGTAAGGAATTTTTGGCGGGGTGTGTTTTACCGCACTTGAGCGCCGAGCAAGTGCAGGCCTTGAATCAACCCATCTCCTTGCGCGAGGTGCAGGATGGGATTCGGAATTTGAAGAACGGGCGAGCGCCTGGAATGGATGGCTTCAGGGGCGAGTTTTACAAGACCTTGGGGGATGCAATAGTGGCCCCGCTTGCGGGATACTTTGAAGATTTGGTTCAGCGTGGTGGCTTTCCCTATGAGGCGAATAAAGCTGTGGTCATTATACTGCCGAAGCCGGGGAGGGACCCGCTTAACCCGGGATCGTATAGGCCCATTTCTCTTAATGTTGATATTAAGATCCTGGTCAAGATTATGGCGGACCGGTTGGCGGTATTTTTTCCGGTCCTGATCCATGGGGATCAGGTGGGCTTTGTGCGGGGCCGGCATGCGGATTATAGTTTGCAGCGCCTTTTGATCTCTGTCTGTGCGGGGTGGGTGGCTCAACTGGGATCTATGCTTATCAGTTTTGATGCTGAAAAAGCATTCGATCGGGTCAATTGGGGGTTTATGTACCAGGTTCTGGGTGCAATGGGATTTACCGTTTTTTTTGTTGATGTGGTACGGCTTCTTTACTCGGACCCGAAAGGGGCCATCATGGTGAATGGGAACCTGACCTCGGACTTTTCTATACAAAAAGGGATGCACCAGGGTTGTCCTTTGTCTCCGCTCTTGTTCGTTCTGACCCTGGAGCCTCTGCTGATCAGGATTCGGGCCCATTCTCAATTTCGGGGCATCCCGGTGGGGCGGACGGAATTTCGCGTTGCGGCTTTCGCTGATGATTTGCTTGTGCATTTAGCGGACCCTCAGAAGGGGTTGTCCCACTTGCTCAGTCTTCTTTATGAATATGGGGTGCCCTCTGGGTTTCGCTTAAATTTGGATAAATCTGAGGCGATGTTAATGGGCCCCGGAGCGCAGCAGGGTTGGCAGGGTGACTTTCCTTTGAAATGGGCGTGGGGGCAATTCAAATATATTGGCATTTATGTACTGGGAGAGTTGGGAGATCTTTACCAGCTGAATGTCACTAAGCTTTTAACCGCTTTGACGGTCAGTGTAGACAAGTGGCGAGATCTACCGTTATCCTTAGGGGGCGCATTGCCCTGTTCAAGATGACGATGTTCCCTCAGATTTTGTATGTGCTGCAGACTCTCCCGTTGTTGCTGAAACGTTCAGATCTGCGTAAGATGGACAAATTATTTAATCGATTCTTATGGCGGGGTCAGCGGCCTAGGGTGCGTCTGGAGGTGTTGCGGCAACCTTGGGCTTCTGGAGGTATGGGACTTCCCGATATTCGGAAATACAATATAGCTTGCTTGTTACAGTATGTCCGGGATTGGCTTTGGGATCTGGGGGAATACACTCCGCTGGAGATGTTGCGGGAGGCTGTGAGGCCTCTTCACTTGTGCTACCTCCTGCATGCGAGGGTGGTGCGGGGGCTGGATCGGGATCTTCGTGTTGTTGTTTTGGATCCCGTTCGCAGGGCGTGGAAGTATTTTTGTAAGAGCCAACAGTTTGCCACAAATTATTCTCCTTATCTCCCCATTCGGGGTAATGGTGCGTTCCTACCAGGACTTGGGGGTAGCCTCTTTGCGCGGTGGACACAATTGGGGATAGTGAATTTGGAGCATGTGGTAACGCCAGAGGGTGCGGTGGCGGAGTTCTCCGTGTTGCGTCGGCAGTACCCTCTAGGGGGACGGGATGTTTTCCTCTACGCCCAGATTCGTAGCTACATTTGTACTTTGCCTCCGGAAGCGCTGCGTGGTAAAGTCAGCTCTGGTATAGAGGTGGCATTACTGGGGGGGGGGAGCAAGAGGCGCGGGTGGCTTGGTTGCACAAAATGTTATGGGAATTGGTGGCGCCGGTTGCTTTGGAAGAATTGGCTGTTGCTTGGGCTCGGGAATTAGGGGAGGCGGTGATGAGTGAAGAGCTGTTAAGTGGGCTGTCTGCTATTCCGAAACTTAGCGTGTTGGTGACCTTTCGGGACATGCAATATAAATTGCTGCGTCGTCTATACTTTTCTCCCCTTAGAGCATGGAAGGCTGGGATTGCTGGCTCCCCCGATGTGGTGAAGGTAGAGCTAAGCTGGGTCATATGTTCTGGGGGTGTACGCCCGTCCAGGTCTTTTGGGGACGGGTGTTGGCCTATTTGGTGCAGTGTGTGCAGCGCCCGTTAACTTTTACAGCGGTGAATGTGGTGTTGGATGTGTGGGAGGAACTTTGGGAGGCAGAGGTGGGGCAGGGGGTACTGCAATGGGTGCGTTTGGTGTTGGTGACTGCTCTATGACTATTTTGCATAGGTGGGTGGATGCTAGGGGTCCAACGTATGGTTTGTGGAGGGGGCGCTTGCATGAGGTGCTGTTAATGGAACGGCTTCGGGCTAGTGGGCATCCTGGGCGGTGGCAGCGCTTTTTGTTGAGGTGGGGACCCCACTTAGATTCTTTGCCTAGGCAGACTCGTAGACGGATTCTGGGAGGGGTGTGAGGACCCCTGTTCTTTCTGGCCTTAGGTTCGCCTACGGTTCATTTACGGACACCTACAAACCTCAGTTTGGCATATACCAGTTGGGATGGGGGGGGGCGGCTGTGGGCGGTGGGGTAACTAGTGAGTCTGATTCCCTGGATGGTAAGAGATGGGCATGGGAGAAGAGTACACCCCGAGTCCGTCTGTGGCTGGGTCACATTTTTGCTGGAGTCAGAGGGGGGGGGGTTAGGAACATTTAGGTTGTTTTGTTATTTTTCTTGTGGGCTTTCTTCAGGGGCCCAAGGGTAAGAGAGTTTCTTTGGGGCATCTGCATGGGTCAGGGCTCTTGGGTTGCCCTTTGGTGTCATTCCTGGTTGGTGGTTTCCCCTTTGGGTTTTGTTTATTATTTGCTGATTTTATTTGATGACTTTATTTGCTGATTTATGCTTTTATGTTGTACTTTACTCTGTTGTGCAACCTTGTACTGTACTGGTTTGATGCTGTTCTGTTTTGGTGTGCACATGAAAATTTGAATAAACAAATTTGAACATAAAGTCCACCAAGGAAGAGCAGATCCTGCGAAGTCGAAGAAACTGACCCAGAGGCAGATTATTTCACAGTGGAAAGGGATGATGACTATGATAACAGAGCAAACTATTTCGCTGGCTTTGCTTCCTAAATAAAGTTGTACCAAACACACACAAAAAAAAAGAAAGCACCCCCCCCCGTTCATATTGTCTGATTCAGGGTTTGTGGAGGAATGGAATGCCATTTTGTCTAAATGCTGATTTTATGTTACATATTGTGGAAATACTACGGGGGTTGTTAATAAGTTAAGGGAAGAATTTGATGATAAAATATGTCATATACAATTGCAGGTGGAATATGAGACAATAAAAGGCAATTTTGATACGCAAATGTCCTAGTTCCATCAAGAAATTCTTAAAAAAAAATTGAAGAAATTTCAATGGGATTATTAACAAGGAGAGGTATACCCTTGGATGTTTCACAGGTTGACTTTAAAGTCTAGACAGGTGACATTTGAAGCTGTGAGAGAGTCAGTTGGTCCATTAGATGATAGAGGGGTTAAAGGGGCACTAAGAGGCGACAAGGCGATAGCGGAGAGACTGAATGAATTCTTTGCTTTAGTCTTTACTGAGGAAGATGTAGGGATGTTACCCATGACTGAAGTGGTATTTAAAGGTGCAGAAGAATTGAAGGAAATATCGATACATCGGGAAGATGTATTACAACTATTTGATAAACCGAAGAGTAGCAAATCACCTGGACCGGATGGTATACATCCAAGGGTGTTGAAAGAACTGAAATATGAGATTGCAGACCTGCTATTAGTAATCTATGAACTATCATTAGAATCATCTGTAATACCTGAAGGCTGGAGGATGGCCAACGTAACGCCAATTTTTAAAAAGGGTTCCAGGGGTGATCCGGGAAACTGCAGACCGGTGAGCCTGACGTCAGTACTGGGAAAAATGGTAGAAACCATCATAAAGAACAAAATTGCTGAACATGTAGATAGTCATGGCTTAATGGGAGATAGCCAACATGGCTTTAGACAAGGAAGATCTTGTCTTACTAATCTGTTATGTTCTTTTGAAGGTGTGAATAAACAGGTAGACAAAGGTGAGTCGGTTGATATAGTATATCTGGACTTTCAGAAAGCCTTTGACAAGGTCCCTCATCAGAGACTTTTAGCAAAACTAGAGTCATGGGATAGGAGGCAGTGTACTATTGTGGATCAGGAACTGGTTAAAAGATAGAAAGCAGAGGGTAGGGCTAAATGGCCAATTTTCCCAATGGAGAAAGGTGAATAGTGGTGTACCGCAGGGATCTGTGCTGGGTCCGCTGCTTTTTGATATATTCATAAATGACCTGGAAAAGGGAATAACGAGTGAGGTTATCAAATTTGCAGATGACACAAAACTATTTAAAGTTGTTAAAACCCATGAGGATTGTGGAAAATTGCAAGAGGATCTTGATAAATTGGAAGACTGGGCATCAAAATGGCAGATGAAATTTAATGTGGACAAGTGCAAAGTTATGCACCTAGGGAAGAACAACCAAAACTATGGTTACACAATGCAAGGTTCCACATTAGGAACCATCACCCAGGAAAAAGATTTAGGCATCATTGTGGATAACATGTTAAAACCCTCCACCCAGTGTGGAGCAGCGGCCAAGAGAGCAAATAGAATTCTAGGTATCATAAGAAAAGGAATGGAAAATAAAACAAAGGATATTATAATGCCTCTGTATCGTTCCATGGTGCAACTGCACCTTGAATATTGTGTGCAGTTCTGGTCGCTGTATCTTAAAAAGGATATAGGGTTATTAGAAAAAGTTCAGAGAAGAGCCACCAAAATGTTAAAGGGGATGGAAGGGTACCCCTATGAAGAAAGGCTAAAAAGGTTAGGGCTCTTTAATCTGCAAAAGAGACGGCTGAGGGAAGATATGATAGAAGTCTATAAATTAATGAACGGAGTGGAATGGGTAAACGTAGATCGATTGTTTACATCATCAGAATATAGTAAGACTAGGGGACATGCAATGAAGCTACTGGGTAAACTATTCAAGACAAATAAGAGAAAATATTTTTTCACTCAATGTGTAATCAAACTCTGGAATTTGTTACCGGAGGATGTAGTAAGAGCTGTTAGTGTAGCTGGGTTTAAAAAAGGTTTGGACAAGTTCCTGGAGGAAAGGTCCATAAACCATTATTAAAAAGGGACCCAGGATTTCACTGCTTGACCCAATACAAGCATTGAGGAATCTGTGTCTTTTGGGGAGACTGCTAGGTACTTATGACCTAGATTGACCACTGTTGGAAACAGGATACTGGGCTTAATGGACCTTGGTCTGACCCAGTATGGCATATCTTATGTTCTTATGTACCTGCAGTGATTCCACAGATGGATCGGATCAGAATTCTTCTTTTTTAGAGTGGGGGGGGGGGGGCAGAGGCACCTGGGGTTGAGCGCAATCATTGGGAAGAGGGGGTTGTGCGCTATGGTTTTTTCGGGGCTATTAACTACCAGTGTATTGCCACTACAGTTTTCTACACAGCGTTCAGAGTCTTCATCTTTAATTTTTAATCTGTCAGACTACTCTTTCACTTCAAGTGAGTAATTTGTTTTAAATTGGGGTTTTTCATTTATACCTTCTATCCACACAGATATGTTCGCTCTTATGTCAGTTTACAGTTTTGTTCGCAAGTTGCGATTAGCACTATATTTTGTGGACCAGCCAGATATGGCATCTATTTAAAAACAGTTCTGTGCTAAATGTATTTGGGTTCCTCCTGGTGCTATTGATTCCAATATTTTGGCTTTTGAGCAGGAGGTCATGCGGGAACTGGTGGCTCTATCGCCATGTCCTGTGAAGCATAACTTGTCAAGACAGAAATGGCAGGCAATTCGAACATTGCAGAGAGATCCCACTGTAGTAATTAAACCTGCTGATAAGGGTGGGGGTATAGTTATTTTAAATTAATATGACTATGACCAGGAGGTCTTATCTCAGTTACAGGATGTATCTTTTATCGTCCTTTACAGGGTGATCCTACTGTTGAGATCCAAGCTGAGATATTGGAAATTCTGGAATTTGTTTTATTTTCTAATATAATATCTGAACATCTGTTTAAATTTCTACATGTTGTGAATTCTAGGGGCCCTTTATTTTATGTTGTGCCTAAGGTAGATAAATTCCTTACTCCCCCCCACCCCCCCGGGCGTCCGATAGTCACTGGAATTGGTTCCTGTTTGGAATCTCTGTTGCAGTACGATGTATTTGGATTCTTTTTTGTGCCCTTTAATAAGAGAGGCTGTTTCCTGTATTCAAGACTTGGGGGATTTGTTGAATAAATTGGCTACTATTGATGAGATAGTAGTTTCCATGTTATTTAGTTACTCTTGATATAACTGCCCTATATACACATATCCCACAGGAGCAGGCTGTAGAAGTTTCCATGCAATATTTGGGATCTTTGGATTTTTCTGCGGCAAAGCTTACTTTTTTGCGGAGTTTGTTAGCTCTTGCATAACAATGGAACTATTTTGAATTTGTTGGTAATTTTTACCATCAAATTCATGGAGTTGCGATGGCTGCCTCGGTTGCCCCCTCAGTAGCAGGCTGAAATTTTGAGGAATGACATGTATACACATCAACATTTTGGTTGGAGGTCATCATTTGGGTGAGTTTATAGATGACATTTTTTTCGTGTGGTGAGGTGGTTTGGCTGGTCTTATGACATTTTTTGACTGGCTTAATACCAGAGATCCGAATTTGTGATTCATTCCTTGGTTTTCTCAGACATCTATTGATTTTTTGGATATAAAATTTTTTTTGAAGGAAGATAGTTTTGTTACTACCATTTTTCGAAAAGTCACAGATAAAAATAGTCTTCTTGATTACTGGAGTTTTCATCCATGTCACATTCGGGACAGTATCCAGTTGGTCATTTCCTAAGGTTATGGAAGTTGTGTTCAACACATGATGAATATATTAGTCAGGCTCGTTGTATGGAAACTCAATTTAAATGTCACCAGTTTCCTTTTTATATTATATGTAGAGCTCGTAAGCAAGCTTTGTATGCAAATCATGAGTTATTACCGATGCCTCTGACACGTTTTATTGAGAAGCAATTATTATGTGTGTTGCCGTATTCGGCTCAGTCTTCTTTGGTTAAACAACTGATACTAAAACATTGGTCCATATTGCAAGTAGATTCCGTGTTTCTAGAATTTCCAGTGTTTGCTTTGCACCGTGGGATGAATTTGAGAGACATGGTGGTTCATTCCAATGCTGGTCACTACTGTATATGTGACCTATGTGCCCAGCCTGTATATAGTTACCCACGTTAGTCCCCAAGTTACACCACCTGTTCATTGTAATGTACAGTGAAGGTTCCCACCACACTGTACAGGCTACTGTTTACCTGTAAACTGCACTGATGATAAAGAGCACAGTATAGAAAAGATATTAAATAAATGAATAAATAAAATGCATCCTTCTGCATCTGTGGTGACAGAATTACATGGTCATATACGTTGTGGTCAATGTGTGATATGTTCTTACAATTTACAATTAGAGAAGTTCACTCACCCGAGTCTTGGGTTCATCTTTTATTTAAGACATCTGATGTCTGTGGAGTGTGCTACAGGTCTTGTGTCTGACAGTGTTTACCACCCTGGGGAGTGACCCCAACAGTATTGCATACCATAGCCATGCCTGCACTATGCCAAGGACTGGAGCGGTGGCCAGGGCTGCCAAACACCTCTATAGTTGTACAATGCTGGCATAGGTGTGGGAGTGTGTGTCTGTCTATCCAGTGTGTGGTGGCTGCAAACACCCTCCACAGCCCACACTGCCAGCACTGTTGCCAGTATTGGCCTGCCAATGTGCATAATGAGGAGCAAGGTACCATGGGTATAGCCTGGACAGGGTGGCCTGGCCAGGATGCATCTGCACAGGGCATAGGGCAATGGCTGGGACATTGTAGTGCCTGGCCACCACCTGCACAGACAGGGTGGCCACAGCATGTCCTGCTGGGAGATCACTCTCACCCTGACTGAGCAGTGACCACGGCATGGCTAGGTTCCCCCCTAGTGCTGTATGGTATTTCTCTCATGTGATATTTATGAGTTCCCTTTTGGGGCCTGATCACTGACTTATCTGCTTGGTGTGTATGCTGACATCCTAGTTCTGGGTGCATGCATCTCCTCCAGGAACATGCACTATGGACTAGCTAGCAGACTGTCTGCAGCTAGTATGTGTCTTGCTGGAACACCTTGCAGGGTGCAGTGGCTGGAGACTTGCTGCAGGGGAATATCAGATAGTGGTGGGGTGCAGCTGAGCATTTTCAGGCCTAATGTCTGTCTGCTATTGCTTTTTGGATGTGTACAGAGCTGCATTGACTGCCCTGTAGGGTGTCTGTTCCCCAGCAGGACTAGGGTTGATGGTCCCCTCTACTGCCACCATTGCAGGGAGGTAGAATGTGGATCTGTTGGTGGGAGACCCTGTTTTGCACCCTGAGCCCCAGAGAGTGGGTTGGGTGGTGGTACGTAATCCACCCATGGGTCCATAAGGGCTAAACCTGACTGAGAAATACAGATGTATCCAAGGTGTGTCTGCAGGAACTACCTATCTCACACACTGGACCTGCAGCATGGCCCATTTCTGCCTTGGAAGGTGCTGTGGACCTGGTGCTGGGCGCCCCACCTCACCCTCAGGGTGAGCACAGTACCCGCACAATGTGATGGTGTGTAGCTACTCTGTGCCAGTAACACACACGGTCAGTTCCCCCTATCAGGCCGAGGTGCTGTGGGAGTGCATACCCCATCTTGTGATCATCTGTAGACTGCTGATTTGCATGTGCAGTGCATCATGGGTACGGGTGGGTTAACCCTATCCTGGTGATCACAGCAGACTGTTTGTGTGGTGACGTGCAGTCCTTCTGCAGCCAGCCAGGGGTTTGTTAGCAGCTATAGAGCTGTAGCCCACTGGTTACTTCACTGCCTGTGGAGCCAGAGGTCATGGGTTCAAACCCACAGTGGGGTTGTTTGATAGAGCTGTCTAAAGCATTGTCTATTTTTAATGTACATTAGTGCTGCCAGCAAAAACACCCTCAGAGTACTGTAACCATAAAGTGCCTCAGAAGGTGCTTTATAGGGCGCCCTATAAGGCGCCCTATAAAGCACCTTCTGAGGCACCTTATGGTTACAGTCCATATAAGGTGCCTTATTAGGTGTCCTATGGAGCGCCTTATAGGGTGCCCTATAGGGGACATTATAGGGTACCGTGGCAGACAGTGCACTTTATAATGTGCCCTATGGAGTGCCTTATAGGGTGCCTTATGCGGCACCTTAGGTTATGGCACATGAGGGTGTATTTGCTGGCAGCAATAATTAAAATACAAATAAAATGCCTCAAGAAACAATACTTACATGTCAAAGCTGATGCCTCAGCCAGCCTTATGCATTAGGCACACTGGGGGATCAAACTCATGACCCCTTTATCATCAGTCAGTGTATTAACCATTGTGCTACACCTCTGTTTCTATGTTTGCATGTCTGGGCGCCTACTTAAGATTACCGTGCGTTAACGCGCTTAGCGGCGCTTCGCCTGATAATGTGCGCAGCAGCGTGCGTTATCGCGCGATAAACCCGTTTTGCTACTTTAAGATTGAAACGCCCACTCCTTTTATGGCAGCCTGCACACTATCGCCGGGCGCACGTTAAGACGGTTTAGTAAACATACCCCTTTGTTTTTCAGAATAATGTTTGCCAGTTTGCCTGGCACCAACTGATCTGTAGTTAAAGATTAGATGTTACATTGGCCACTCCTCAGAATTTCCATAATAGGAATGTTCTCCCCACACAGTATTTATGTGTTATTTATTTTATTTTATTTACATTCTCTTATATACCACGCTATTCTGCATCAGTGCGGTTTACATTGAACAAACTGAAATTACATTGAACAGGGCATTATAACTTGGAGATAACTATTTTACAGGGAACATGGGCTATGGATGGTTAAGTGGCTTGCCCAAGACCACAAGGAGCACCTGTGGAACTAGAAACCCCAGTCCTTCCGGCCCAAGGTTGCTGTCCTCTAGTGGGATGTACCTATTAGTTGTAGAAACTTCACTTTATGTATCTCCTTTGATTGGACAGGTTTAGGGTAGAAAGCAGTGTATTCTGGAAGATTTGGATTCTCGGTCAGAGAAATACCTCTATACAGCAGCTGTCAGCTAAGCAACCTGTTTTTCTAAGATCCCATTGAAAGTGTATTGCTTTTTCATCTGTTTTAACTATAGGATCTATTCTGTCCCAGAAATAGTGGGAATGGACATCCCATCCCCACTATTCGCACCCCTGCCGGCCCTGTCAAAAGCCTCCCTGTACAAACAAGGGGTTTGTATTGGGAGGCTTAGACGGGGACGGGAGGGGGCATTGTGGAGGCGGAGTTAGGGCAGGCAGTGGGTGGTCCATGACTCCGGATGTACAGGGCCGATTCTGAAGATGGTCCTTTACGTTTGGGGTTGGCAGACTGGATGGGGGACTTATTCTATCTTGGAGGTGGAATAAGTCCCCTGGACCTCGGGGGATGGCAGGCCCGGGCAGTGCCAGTGAGATGAGGGGTGAAGGGGGTTCCTCGCAGTCTGACCCTGGCCATGGAAGGCCAGATCGGAGGTCAGGCTGTGGGGAAAGGAAAGTGTGGTTGGCGGCCAGGGATTGCAGCTCCTGAATGGAGCCTGACTAAGTTAGCTGGGCATGGGTCTGTACATGCAGACCGATCAGAATAGGGTCCTGGCCTGCACATACAGACCCTAGACCTGATTCTGATCCTGCGGGGCACATCTAGCCCCAACGGGATTGGAATCGGATCTACCTCTGTGCGTCCTGATTCCAATTGGGTGCACAGGGGCCTGGGCAGACATATTGGAATGTGCTCCATGTGTTCAGAGAAAGCCTAATTACAGCTGTGACACAGCTATAGACTTTGGTCCAGTTATTCTTGTCTCCATTTCTTGTTCCAATAGATTATGGAGATTATTTTAGAAGCTTTATTCATAATTTCCATTTGTAAAATCAGGGCTTTATATGTGAAAATCACATCCACGTGGAAATGACCATTTTATAAAAGGTCCAGTTTACAAGTGGAAAATCGTACCATGTTGAAAGTGCATGGGTGGCGTGTCAGGGACATGTCCGAGGAATGGCCTGGGTGGGACAAAAGTCTACAAATATATTCCTCATTTTATATAGGGAATGCATATGTAAGCTCAAAATTGTCTACATCCAGAATTATACCTGCTCCCTGATACAAGGGGATTTGAATAGTGCTCCTTTTGGCCACTCCCTTTACAAGAGGGGTTATCTCCCTAAATCCCCCAATATTTATTTTCCTTTCCAAGTTGAAATGAGGTGGAAATAGAGGCCTCTGTTTGTGCTTAAGAGCAGCTGCACGTTTAGGTTGAGATACCTGTGTAAATGCTGACATTGTGTTGTGAAATGCTAGCACTTACATGTGCCAAGTTTCCTCCATGGATTTTCCCCAAGTTTACATTTGTGGAATGGCTCCTTCTGCTGTATGGGTATGTGGATGTCAGTCCTTGTGCGTTCCTGCACTTACTTCTGTCTGTGGCTCATTTTTAACAATTGTATCCATTCTGAGGGGCAGGTTTTACATTGGCTTCACATGTACACCCTCTCTTCTAAAGTTGATGTATATTTGCAGACAGTTTCACTTTATTTAGCTAGGCTAGGCTTATATACCACTGTTCTACAAGTGAAAGCGGTGCACATTCAGATACTGTATATGTGTGTATGTGTGTGTGTATATACAGTATATATATACAGTATATATATATATAATTTCCCTTGTTCTCGAAGGGCTCACAATCCCTCCTACGACATACAGTAAGTGGCCTTTCTAAAATGTACCTGGGGCAGTTTCTCCAAATGGGTTAGTTTTGCACATAATTAAACAAATATAACTGCCTAAGGGTAAACTTAAATAAACTAACCAACAATGCCCTTAGTAAACCCCACAATTTAATTACTACCTCCAAACAATTTTTTACAAATATATCTTCTCCAAATTTCATATACCAATAACGCAATACGGCATTATAAGACCTCAGGATAGCCTAACCCCTACATTTGGCGAACCTAATCACCATAGGGAGATGGCAGACGCTCACATCATAGGTGTTTAGCCTAATAAATTTAATATTTTTAATTTAATAAATTAAATTTTCACTACAACCCAATTTTTATAGCAACAATAACACTTTCAAGGATCCTTCAAAGTTCAACATTATACAGCAACATTAACGTTAAAAATAAAGCGCCTGCAGTTCAGCATGGTGTGTACCGAATACTCTCCAGTGCCCGAATGACTCACAGGAAAGCTGACCAATTTCCCTGTAACAAAACAAAGGGACAATCTTTAAACAACCACTTTATCTACCCATCTTACAAAGTATACATCTACTTATCTGAACAGCTTCCTGGATACGGCACACAGAAATAGTTGTAGATCAGTCTTTCAACCGCTACCACAGCCGCGGTCAGACTATCCGACACCGACACTCAATACCCGACAAAAGCTTCTGTTTCACCTAAATCGGCTTTCTTAAGGGTTCTTGATGCAGTTAATAAATCAGACGCATATTCTTAATGCAGGTGAAGATCAAACGAATAGAATATCTCCTCCATAACAATTAACCTGCAAAATACAGTGGTGAGGAGTATTTTGCAGGTTAATTGTTATGGAGGAGATAGTCTATGGGGTATGTTTACTAAACCGTCTTAATGTTACCAGCGCTAGTTGCAGCGATAATGTGAAGAATGCCATATAAGGAGTGGGCGTTCCAGTCCTAAGGTAGCAAGAATCTGTATCGCGCGATAGTGGGCGCCGTGGCACGTTAGCGCACGTTAACCCTAAGTACATGCCAGCGCACTGTTCGAAGCTATAATGATGTAGCCCACTGGTTACTGCAATGACTGTGGAAGCAGAGGTAATGGGTTTGATCCTGCAGTGATGTAATCTAAAAAGGCTGTCTGAGGCATTTTCTTTTAATTTAAATCAGTGCTGCCAGCAAAAACACCCTCACAGTGCTATAACCTAAGGTGCCTCATAAGGCGCCCCATAAGTCACATTATAAAGTGCCCTGTCTGCCAAGGCACCCTAGAATGTGCCCTATAGGGTGCTGTATAGGGCGCCTTATAGGGCACTTTACAGGGCGTCCTATAGGGCGCCTATGAGGCACCTTAGGCTACGGCACTGTGAGGGTGTTTCTGCTGGCAGCACTGATTGAAATGAAAAGGAAAAGCCTCAGACAGCATTCCTAAATAACACCACTGTGGGATCAAACCCATGACCTCTGCCTCCACAGTCATTGAAGTAACTAGTAGGCTACATCTCTATAGCTACTACCACACTGCTGGCTGGCTACAGAAAGACTGCAGGTCACCATACAAACTGTCTGCTGTGGTTACCAGGATAGGGTAAACCCACCCTTACCCATGATGCACTGCACATGCAGATCAGCAATCTACAGCTGATCACATAATGGGGTATGCATCCCCACAGCACCTAGGCCAGGTGGGGGAACTGACCGTGTGTGTTACTGGCACAGAGTAGCTACAGACCGTGATATTGTGCGGGTCCTGTGCTCACCCTGAGGGTGAGGTGGGGCACCCAGCACCAGGTCCGCAGCACCTGGCTTGGCTGCGATAGGCTATGCTGCAGGTCCCCATCAGTGCCAGATAGGTAGTCCTTGCAGATACTCCTAGGATACACCTGTGTCCATCTGTATTTCCCAGTCACGTCTAGCACTTGTGGACTATGATGCACCCAGAATAGTGCATATCCTGTGTGGGTGCCATGGTCACATGTTATAGGTGAAGGGGGGGGGTGTTTGGACCCAAAAGCGGATAATGTAGCACCACCCAACACGCCCTCTGTGGCTTAGGGTGGGGGACAGGATCTCCCACCAACAGATCCACATTGTGCATCTCTGCAATGGTGGCAGTAGAGAGGACCATCAACCCCAGTCCTGCTGGGGAACAGGCACCCTACAGAGCAGTCAATGTAGATCTGTACACATCACATAAGGCAATGGCAGACAAGCAGAACACCGGAGAAGCTCAGCTGCCCCCACCACTATCTGACATTCACCAGCAGAGGGCACAGTCAGTCTCCACCCACTGCACCCTGCAAGGTGTTCCAGCCATACACATGCTAACTGCAGGCAGTCTGCCAGCTAATACATAGTGCATGTTCCTGAAGGAACTGTGTGCAACCAGAAATGGGATGCGAGTACACACACCAAGCAGGTATGTCAGTTATTGGGCCCCAGAAAAAAAGAACCCATACATATTTATTTATTTATATTTCTTATATACCGCGCTATTATATCACTTGAGAGACATGCTGCATGGCACTATGGGGGAACCTAGCCATGCCGTGGTCACTGCTCAGTCAGGGTGAGAGTGACCTCCCAGCATGACATGCTGTGGCCACCCTGTCCGTGCAGGTGGTGGTCGGGCACTACAATGTCCCAAAATCACAATAAAAAATTACCCCAAAGTGAAGCCAAAAAATCTATAAAACTTAATTATTAATTGTTAAATTATTTAAACTAGAGAACGGGTCTCAGACTTTGTTGAAACGGGTAGAACCCAGAAGGTAAACCTCTGCTGTGGTTCAATAACCCCTTCTTTGCATCAATGACCCTGTTGTTCTCCTCTTTTTTATTAAACGATTTTTTTATATATATAAAACCAGACTTGTAATGTTGATATCTCTTCTTAGCAGGGGAGTACAGGGATTAAGATAAGTTTGGATAAGCTAATAGTATGATGAGTGAACTGGACTGAATATAAGACATCGGAGTGGTTAAGAACTAAATGCACCAAACGAAATCCACTCTGTTTGTAATATCACTCATCGTTCTGCTAAGAAGAGATATCAACATTACAAGTCTGGTTTTATATATATAAAAAAATCGTTTAATAAAAAAGAGGAGAACAACAGGGTCATTGATGCAAAGAAGGGGTTATTGAACTACAGCAGAGGTTTACCTTCTGGGTTCTACCCGTTTCAACAAAGTCTTAGACCCGTTCTCTAGTTTAAATAATTTAACAATTAATAATTAAGTTTTATAGATTTTTTGGCTTCACTTTGGGGTAATTTTTTATTGTGATTTTGGGAATATTTACTCCATAAAACCCACATTTCTTTGTTTGTTACTACAATGTCCCAGCCATTGCCCTATACCTTGTGCAGATGCATCCTGCCCAGGCCACCCTGTCCAGCCCATACCCACAGTACCTTGCTCCTCATTATGCACATCGGCAGGCTAACACTGGAAACAGTGCAAGTAGTGTGGGCTCAGTAAGGTGTAGGCATTCACAACACACTGGATAGACATACACACACTCCCACACCTATGCCAGCATTGTGCAAATATGGAGGTTTGTGGCAGCCCTGGCCACCACACCAGTCCTGTGCACAGTGCGGGCATTGCTATGGTACGCAATACTGTTGGGGTCACTCCCCTGGGTGGTAAACACTGTCAGAAGCAATAACTGAAACACACTCCACAGTTATCAGAAAGGTTGCTATGATGAATTTCTATCAACAAATTGTGTTTAACTTAGGATTTGTTAGCTGACATTAATCATAGCAACCTTTTGATATATGTGGAATGTATTCCCAAGTTTAGGACGGCATTGCTAAGATATGCAGGTGCCAGTATTGGGTGATGCTGCTCCGCGCAGGGCCCAACAGCCTGACTCTCCATGAGGCTTTGGATAGTGGAGCCTGTGTGTGTGGGTGTTTGTGCCCCTGTTGGCTGCTGCTCTAGGGCAGAGGTTCCCAACTCCGGTCCTGGTGGGCCAAACACTGTTCAGGTTTTCATGCTGTCCCTAATTAATATGCATGAGATACATTTGCATACAATGGGGGCGATGCATACAAATGCAACACAGGCATAGGGACAGCATGAAACCTGAATGGTGTTTGGCCCTCCAGGACTGCAGTTGGGAAACTCTGCTCTAGGGATTGCACATGTTTATGGTGTCTGTGCTCTGTAGGATAAAATATAGGCGTTTCAGGCATGTTTATTTTATCTGCAATAAAGGTTCCGTCTTTATTACCACGGTTTAGTACTGGGTAAAATATGGGGACAAGGTTGGCAGGAGCCACAGCTGGGACTTGAACTTGTGACCTTCAGCCCCTGAACACACTGGCTGTGTGTACTGCACCAAACTGTTGCCACAGGGGCAGATCATTTCCCTGGGTTACCATGATTGTTCGTCAGACAGACCTTGTCTGTTGCAGTGCATGGCACCCACCTAAACAGGGCTTGGCCGTGGTCTGCTGTGGGCAGATGCCACTGCCCCCTCTGCCACCAGCACCCCTCCATCACCATGTTGACATGCCCTTATGCCGGTGGTGCTGGTGGTGCACAGTCCCAGGCCATTCAGTGTGCCAGTAGGCAGCTGCCTATGGTGTGGGATCTCGGGTAGGGGTGCCTACATGGACATGCGCGCTTCCCCCTGGCACCGCCTGCCAATATTATGAGCCCTTGGGGGTACCTGCTGAGTAATATCCCCTGTGACACTGTGGGACGCACACTCGTGCCCATGTTGGATCCTCGTCAGTTGCTGTCTTGCCGCTTTCCAGTTTCAGCATTCCTATGTGCCACCTAGGCATCTGCCTAGTCCGCACTGTGCCCCAGCTGGAGCACAGCATGTGCCGCCTACAGCCCCCTGAATCCCATTTACAGCATCAGTACAGTTGCCGTTTCCTATGTGCCCACTCTGCTGTTGCTGCACATGTGCACCCATAACAAACCTGCCCAATATACATGGCAAAAACCCTGATCACTGCTATTTCAATGTGGGATCATTCACTTTGTAGGGGGACAGAGCATAGACCCTTCCAAACATGATATCTTCCTTTTTACGCTTTGTCAGTAGTGTTGCTTTATGTTTATCATTAGTATCACTATTGGCCAGCTTGGTTATTGGGATTTCAAATGTGGTTCTGGTCATTTTATATGTTTATTTGCCTTTTTGGTTCCTGCACATGTATCACTACTATCACTTTTCTGCCTTTCCCTGCCTTTGCTGTACATTGCTGACTAAAATGGTTTCTCTCTCCTGCAAGTGTGCCTCTAACGCGAGGGTTTCACTGGCGTTAGTTTTCAGACCCGGATTTCACAGCATTAGTGTACCTGGAGCCTCTCCCCGCCTACTGTCCGCCCATTGACCCCTATCTACGCCCTCTGGGAGGCCTTACTCCACCCTTCAGACCCGGATTTTACAGCGTTAGTGTGCCTTAACGCTGCTGCCGACATTATCGTGCAATATTTTCACGCGATAATATTACGTATCGTGCGATAATGTCACCGCTGCTACGTTAAGACGGTTTAGTAAACATACCCCTATTTGTTTGATCTTCACCTGCATTAAGAATATGTGTCTGATTTATTAACTGCATCAAGAACCCTCAAGAAAGCTGATTTAGGCGAAACAGAAGCTTTTTTCGGGTATTGAGTGTCGGTGTCGGATAGTCTGACTGAGGCTGTTTCTTTCTGCCGTATCCAGGAAGCTGTTCAGGTAAGTAGATGTATACTTCGTTCCATGACAATCATGAGCCTTACTTGTAAGCCAGGGTATGTGGAATATGAGCTCAGTCTCTCAAATTTACTGCTAATGTTCAGTGTAGTA
The DNA here is from genome assembly GCA_033557465.1 of Ichthyophis bannanicus. Lineage (NCBI taxonomy): Eukaryota > Metazoa > Chordata > Amphibia > Gymnophiona > Ichthyophiidae > Ichthyophis > Ichthyophis bannanicus. The sequence continues at coordinate 191,358,791 of CM066040.1, forward strand.
CTTGCATCATGCCAAAGAGAGCTTCCTTCTGGAGTTCGTAAGATGTAACATGTATGGGTGGTTTGTCAAAATGTGCTTGGAAATTCTTCTTTATCAAGCCTGTGGCTCCCAGTATGATGGGAAATATTTCTATATCTTTCTGCCACATTTTCTTGGTCTCTAACTGCATTTCTTGGTACTTCAGGGTCTTTTTCCTCTCCATGCGATTCACAGAATATTCACTTGGAACCGACACCTCCATTATCAATGCCATTCTGGCGTTTTTTTTTCCTTTACCACTCTGTCAGGTTTCCTCACATCCAGTTTTTTATCCATCGGAATGGGAATGTCCCAGGTGATCCTAATCTCTTTATTCTCTGTAATTCTCTTAGGGTCATGATCCCAGTGCTTTTCAGGCACAGTGATGTCATAATATTTACAGAGTTTCCAATGTAGGAGGTGTGCTACTTTGTTGTGCCTTTCTGTATAGAATTTTCCAGAACTTCATAGCCAGCTATGAGATGAATCACTGTTTCCAGGTCTTTCTTACAGAATCGACATATGTCTGTGTTGCCCGTTTTTTCAATGCTCGCTGTAAAACATCTTATCTGTAATCTGCTGTCCTGGGCTGCAACTATCAATATTTCATCCTTCAGTTTCATTTCACCTTTCCGTAACCATTCATGTGTCCGCTCTTGATCAACAAAGGGTTCTTGGAGTAACACTTTGTATTTCCCACTGTATTTGTGCATTTGCCACTTGTTTTTCCTCGTTTGCTGATATAATTGTTTGAAGAGTTTTTTTTCTCTTGTTTTGCAAATTCTGTTGCTTCCTTTCTTGTCTGTGCTTGTGGATTCTCACTCATTCCTTCTAGTTGTCAGAATACTTGTCCAAGTTTGACAATGGAGACAGATTCTGGACATTTACTTTCATATTTCAGCACTTTTTGTGTATTTGGATCTTATGATGCTGTTAGGTAGATCTGGAGGCCACTGATAGTAGCTCTGTACATGTAATCAATCTCTATGAGGCCTATCCCTCCTTCAGCTCTAGGAATGTACAGTCTTGGCATACACTGATTCTTGTAAATTATCTCATGGTCATGGAGGAGTTTTCATGTTCGCACACCCAGTTTTTCAAGATCTTTAAGAGGCCAGTCTATAATCCCAAAGCTTTATGAGAGTACAAGAATTACCAGCTGATTGATGGCTTGAATCTTATTCCGTGATGTTAAGGCACTTTTCAATAATGCTTTTAACCTTCTATAGTATTCTTTGCTGAACTTTTCTCTTAGCAATTTCTGCTTAAGTGTTGTTTCTTCCTTCCTGTACTCCAAGATATTTATATATGCCTTTCTGTTCAAGTTCCTTGATGTCACAGCCCTCAACCAGGGAGATGTATTCTGTTTTTTTCTCAATATTCCTGTAAAAAAAGTTGCCTTAGCACATTTGTCATCCTGATGTCATCAGAAATGTGCCTTTATATGTTTCCAGATGATCTTTTACTAAATGTTTGGAATGTTTGGAATTTAAGAATTGGGTTGTCAATGTTTAGCTATCTGCATAGTCCTGCAGAGTGAAGTGCTGCAAGAGCAGAATAAGGAGTGTTTAGCAAGAAGCTAATTTTATTCCTATATGTGTTTATGTGTAAATGATCTTCTTTGAGCTTAATTTTTACTTTGTGAAGGTAGAATATGAGATATTAAATTAAGGGGCAATATTCAAAGGACTTATGTGGTTAGAAGGACCTGCTAACCAAATAAGTCCCCCTGAGAGGGTGTTCAGTGGCACTATCCAGATAGTGCCAGTGCTAACCACTGAATCCGGATAATCAGTGCCAGCCCATATCCACATACTGGCACTAAAAATCAGGATTTTTTTCCCACAGCAGCTGTCATTTTAAATGATGAATGCCTGCTACCACTACTTATCATTTTTATAGCGCTACCAGGCATACACAGCACTGTAGTGTAGCTTAAATGTCAGACCCTTAATATTCAGTGGTGCTGTAGCTTCATGATAGTGCTGCTGGAGTCAGATATTACTTGCCACTACTTTCCCTATCCCTACTTTCCATAAAACATCAATTTCCTAAAGTCAACCTCAAATTTTTCAGATTTTTCAGATATTTTCCATACCATTATATTTTCCAAAAGTCAGTTATTTAATGTTCCTTTGTTGTCAAGAGATTACTTCTTGCTCTGCTTGATTTTCTAGACGAGGAAAAGGTAGGAACAATGAAGACAGGAACAAAGGAGTCTTTTCACGAATGTGCGCTAAGGAGTGTGCGCTTTTAGCACACGAACACAGTTACTATTACTACGCTGGCAGGTTAGCATGTGACAATTCATGTCCTAACTGTACTTCCTGTTATGGTGTGGGAAATGGATGGGAACTGCGCATTGCAGTTAGCATATGGTACTTTACCATGCACTGTCACTTCTGCAGTTTGTGAGGTTGCACTTACCACCACCTAAATAGGAGGCGATAAGTGCACCCATGCTAATTGTGAATATGTTTAATGCATGATAAAGAACCTTTCTGTGTGGTGTCTGTATGGGGACATGCTGAGAATGCCCCCAAAGGTTAACACATAGACTTGGCATGTATTGTGAATTAAATTTAGCATTTAACTGCACTTTAGTAAACAGGTCTCTTAGTCAAATAACATTCTAAATGGGTCTAGAGGGCTATAAAATTTTAGGTGTACTCTGATTTGGCAGTTTAAATCCAAAATCTATTTTCAAGAAAAATAAAAATATGCTGCTCTGTTTTTGTGACCTGATTTCCACCAATGTTTCCTATATATTTGAGACTTGAAGCCTTCAGTGACCAAATATTGATAAATAGTGAGCTGTCATTAATATAATATAATTATTCTTTTTATGTATTTATTACTGCAAATACATTTTTATAAATCTCTTTGAGACAGTTAGTACTAGCAAAACATAGCAGGGCTGAGGTATGCATTTACTTGTAACCGGGTAGTTGGACCTGGTGCGCCGGCCCTCCCGAGCAAACCTCCCACCCCTATCATCCCTCCCTACTTTTGCCCCACAAACTTCACAGACAACCGTTCTTTGGAAACAACTGGTCGCAGCTTTATTAACATTCCAACATGTTGAACATTATCAACAGAATATTCATCAAATAACCAGAGCGTAGCAATGCTCACCAGCCATGCAACTAGCAAAGTGAGCTCGCCTCCGCTCCTGCTGCGGTCAAGCCACCGGCAAAGTTCCTACCACCCCGTCTCGACTTCACCATATCAATAGCAAAAGTCTGCCAGGGTTTATCCGGGTTGTGGGTACCCCGCCCAAGTATAGCCTAAGGCTCTGGACCCCAGAAACCTCCGGGATCCCGCATACCCCACAACCCCCGCTGTGACACCCCATACGCTGTCCCACCTCTCCTAATGGGTGGGTGGGTGGGACACCGTCTCCACTACCAACAGCCGCATGTGCTCGGGCGCGTTCACGGCTGCCTGGGCACCTGCAAGCACCCTCTCTCTCAGTGGCTCTCCCGTGCTCGTCCCCGTGGGTGGAGCCAATGCATTTAAATGATGCCTCCGTGCAGTGCCAATCGCCGCACACCCCGCCTCTCCCTAACCTGATGCGTGCAGGGTCCCCGCACCGGGCTGAGCACCCGGTTACAAATGGGTGCCGGGACCCTGCCCGCGTCCCTACCTTTAACCGGGTAGTTGGACCCGGTGCTCCGGCCCTCCCGAGCAAACCTCCCACCCCTATCATCCCTCCCTACTTTTGCCCCACAAACTTCACAGACAACGGTTCTTTGGAAACAACTGGTTGCAGCTTTATTAACATTCCAACATGTTGAACATTATCAACAGAATATTCATCAAACAACCAGAGCGTAGCAATGCTCACCAGCCATGCAACTAGCAAAGTGAGCTCGCCTCCGCTCCTGCTGCGGTCACGCCACTGGCAAAGTTCCTACCACCCCGTCCCGACTTCGCCATATCAGTAGCAGAAGTCTGCCAGGGTTTATCTGGGTCATGGGCACCCCGCCCCGCCCAAGTATAGCCTAAGGCTCCGGACCCCGGAAACCTCTGGGATCCCGCCACTGGCACTGGCTCATTAATGTGCCTGTGCCGCCCCCCCCCCCCCGACATCAAGCTGTGACCAGCGAGCGTCCCGCTGAACCACCTGCTCCACTGCCTCCTGCCGGTCATTCAATAGTAAATCAACCCCCGCCAGGGAGAGATACACCCCATCTGCCCTAAACAATCCAGCACATCCCACTTCAACCCAGGCATGCTGGACCTGGTACCCACCCAAGTCACACACCCAATGCCCTATCTGTCCATTGATTTTCGTCAACCCTCGGGACCAATGCCATTGCCCGCTAAAGGCCGGCCGTAGGATGATATCCGACCATATTAAAATCACCCCCCGAAACATCTTGTGGACTGCAGCAAAATCCTTTTTGGCTGCTCGGATCAACTGCTTACAAGTCCAGGAGACCAAATCATTGCCCCCCAAGTGCAACAGTATAATCGCAGGTTGCCTCCAAATGCGCCTGTGGTGTCAAAGCAAAGGCATCAGCTGAGTCCATTGCAGACCGTGCTCACCCAGCCATGAAATTGATACCACCGCAGGATCCAGTCCCAAGTTCAGCCCGACCAGCCGCACTGTTGCTCGCTGACCAGCCCAATACACAAACGAATGCCCCAGCATCCAACAGCCCCGAACGCTCTTGCCCCCATCTGCAAGAAAAAAGGTCTGTTAATGATGCCTATGGCTTCGTTTTGCCATGTTTTTTTTTTTTTTTTTTTTTTTTATGAGTCATAAACAAACATATCCGAGAAAAGTCCTAAACCGCCATCTGCCAATACTCTGTATCTGCCCTCCCGACAGCCCGGCCGCTGCTGCACTCGAAGCCGCACCAATACGGAAGGAATGCGAAGCATACAGGCTAATATCCTCTCCTATGTGCCGCAAAACCATCCTGAGAACTGCAGAAACCTGAAAACGCGTCACCAGCCGGGAGTTGCTATGAAGAAATAATCCTTCCCCTGCCACCGGGCGAAACCAGACGTTATCCCTCACAGCGGCTACAGGGCACGTGAGCCCTCTGATCTCCTTCAGGCACACCCACAAACCCTTTCCCTGCTGGTCTATTTTGGATTTCGTTAAAAGAACCCGTAGTCCACCACTTTCTATGTGGACGTGCTGGCATTGCGAGCTTCCCCCCACCCCCGCCTTAGCCGAGCCCGCTACCAATTCCCCCACATGGAAGGCCCCGAAAAAGGCCACTGTCAATAAAATATTACATATTCACTCAAAATATAACAAAAGAGTACAGATGCACTAAAGAGTATTACTTATGGTTAAATCCATGCCCGTCTCAAAAGGACAAATTCTGTAATATATTGAGGAAGGTCTCAGACCCCACGGCACTGGTCTTAGCTGCAATTGTGCCTGTTCGCATCAACGGTTAATGTCCAGTGCCATGGGGTCTGAGACCTTCCTCAATATATTACAGAATTTGTCCTTTTGAGACGAGTGTGTATTTAACCATAAGGAATACTCTTTAGTACATCTGTACTCTTTTGTTATATTTTGAGTGAATATGTAATATTTTATTGACAGTAGCATCGCTCAAGGAGTAGACCATATATAGTTGTGTTACCCAAAAAAGGCCAAGCAAAAAACCGCCCAAAAGAGTACCGCTTCATAGCGGGACTCCGCCACCTGCGGCAAAGCCTCATATAGTCAGATAAGTAAGTCGTGCGTAACCAGCTGCTGCTGGTCCCGCGGCATTGGCCTCGCCAGCTCTCACCCCCACAGCAATCTGCGCGCAGGGAAACCTCCTCCTGTGTTGCCCCATCCCACAGCCTTCGCAACAAAGGCAAAACCCGCCAAATGGCTACGGACCCTCGATCGGGCAACGCCTTCTGCTTTGGCCGTAATTATATACTGCCCCCCCTTGCCACCCGCAGCCTTCCAAGAAGCACTCAATGGTCTGACAACCCCACCGATACGCTTCTCAGGTTCGTTCTGAAACAGAACTCTGCGGCAGGTTCCTCAATTCCATTGGCCAACGCTCCATAAGTTCCAAGGGACCACAAGCCCTGCCATGTCCGCTGCCGGTGCCAACCTCCGGAACCGGTCCCACTGCAAATGGGAGAGAGCATCAGCAATGCTGTTAATATGGCCTGGTATATGACGTGCCCTCAACGAGACATTCAGGCGCAAACACGCTAGCACCACTGCCCGCATTAAAGATGCTACCTGCACACATCGCGGAGTGTAATGATTAATCACACTCACAACTGCTTCATTATCGTACCACCATATGACTCTTCCGTAGCCTATCCGGCCACAACTCAAATGCCACCAATATGGGAAACAGCTCCAAGAAGGTGATATTACTTAAGAGCCCCGCATCCTGCCAGAACGAGGGCCAACGATCTGCACACCAGGCACCCTGAAAATAAATTCCCAACCCACCCCACCCCCTGCTGCATCCATGTAGAACTTCAATGCATCACTAGACACCTCTGATTCCAACAATACTGACGTCCCATTAAAATTTTTGAGAAAGTGGTCCCACACCCCCAAATCCTCTCGCATGACTCTCGACACCCTAATGCGGTGGTGTGGCTTAACGACCCCAGCAGTCGCCAGTGCTAGCCGCCTAAAAAATACCTTCCTCATCGGGATCACCCTGCAGGCAAAGTTCAGTGAGCCTATCAACAACTGCATTTCCTTCAACGTTAATTTGGTGGATGCCAAGACGTGCGCCACTAAAACCCGCAACCGTGACACCTTCTCCACCGGTAGACGTGCCACCATGCTGTCTGAGTCCAACTCCACACCCAAGAAGGTGATCCTCGTCGCTGGGCCCTCGGTTTTGCCTGCTGCCAAAGGCACACCCAACTCCTCCATCAATTTCACAAAACCATCCAAAAGTGCTCCACACACTGGCGACCGGGCAGCCCCGACAAACAAGAAATCATCCAGATAATGGACCACATTCGTCGAACCCACCCGCCGCATGACTGCCCACTGAAGAAAATAGAAGCCATCATCGAATTGGAAACCTAACAAGGGAAACGCGGAAGGATGCACCGGTAAAAAGCGGGAAAGCAGATTCGATATCCACTTTCGCCATCAACGCACCATGCCCATATTTCCTGACCAACTCAACCGCTTTATCAAACGAAGCATATCGCACTATGCAACATTCGCGGGGAATATGATTGTTAACTGAGGACCCCAACGGAAATGACAAATTATGGATCAACCGAAACTTCTCTTTCTCCTATTTAGGGATGATCCCCAATGGTGAAACCACAAAATTATCAAAAGGCAGCTGCATAAACGGACCCACAATTCTCCCTAACTGCAATTCCGCCGCCAACCTTTCTTTCACTATGGTTGCAAAGCGCCCCACGGAAGGGGAATTCCGGGCCGTCGGTCCCGCCACCTCCCCCTGAACTGGAATAACAAAACCGAACTGAAACCCCAACTGTAAAACATCCCTGTCCTCCTGTTTAGGGTAGAGGCTTAACACATCCACCTGTACCGGAGTGGGGGCAATGCCAACCATGGCCCCTTTACTTGGGGGCTGGCAACACCGCCACTGATGCCCCCTTTTTGATGCATTTTGCTGCCGAGTGTGTACCTCCATAAACGGAGCACGCATGTTTGAATTTGCAGTCTGGGAAAGGGCATGAGGATTTATTAAACCTCCAGCAGACATCCCCCACGCCGTTGGCCACCTGTCTGGTTTGCTGTATGGGCCCTCCACCATGAAAGTTATGATTCACCTCCTCAATGACTGCTGTCCCCCCTTTTCCTCCACTCACGCCACCCGCTGTTGCTCTAGCCGACATCTGAGTTAGCCACAGGTTAATGTCCTGTGTACCCCACGTTAATAACTTGTTCTCTTCCATCTTATCCCGGAACCTTTCATCATAATTCAACCACACCCACCCTTCGTGTGTCTGCGATGCTTCCAAAATCGAGTCTGCATATGCCAATAACATCCTGTAATGCGCTGGATAATGCTGGCCCCAGATACTCGCCAAATGCAAGAAAGCCCTCACCCAATTCACGACATTATGAGAGACCTTCCTAATATGACCTGCCTTCTCATCCTCTTCCTGCTTCTTCCTACTCTCATCCGAATGCTTCCTACCCTCGAGCAAGTGGAAAATATCAATGTAGCGCCACTTCCTAATTTTACTCCGCAATTTCTTCGGCACACCTTCCCACAATTCCAACAACGCTGCTAATGACGGAGTAGCGCCCTCAGACCTGCACCTAGCCGCTGTGCCCTCACGCACCTCCGGTCCTCTTTGCTCTGCCCCAGAGGACTCCGAGGAAGAGTCCGAAGACGTCACAGAGGACAAATCTGACCCGCGCCACCGCCGACACGGATGCTTCTTCTTCCGACTTGCTTTTCCCTTCCGCTCACCCTGGGAACCACCCCTGTCACCTGCCTCTACATACGCCACAGGCAACTCACCAGTCTCCCCGCTATCCGTCACCCCCGATGCTGGTGGGCGAAGTACTCCTTGTGGATGACCCTCTGCCATCTGCTGCAGACCATCTCCTCAAGCTGCAGCCCCTTGTTCAGCATTACCCCGCGTAACCACTACCCCCTGGTCCAGCTGGAACACTCCTGATGGCACCACCGGCAAGTGCTCCATTCTGTGAGGACTCGGAAAAGGCACCTGCGAAGACAAAGAAGGGAAGACAGGGGGGGAACTGCTGAGGGGAAAACCTTGCGACCACGCCGGTTGCCACGCCCCTGCCCATTCTGCCCGAGAAGGACCCTGCCCTCCCCCAATCCAATGCTTCCACGCAGCCTGGTGCCCCACGGGCCCGTAATGTAGCTGCCAAGCAGGCCCCCCACAAGGGGAAGCTACCCCCCGGCCCACATCCCTGAGGGCCCCATAGATTGGCCATTTGCTTTCCACCACCACATTACCCGACCGGGACAGGGTCACCTCCCCAGGCTCCTGCTCTACGCTTCCTCGCACTTCGCCAGCCTCCCCTCCTGTCCCAGAACTAACCAGTGCACCAACCCACGTAGCATTCCCAGACCCCATCTGCCCCCGCACCCCCTGTCCTCGACCTCTGCGTCCCCCCCACCCCTGCGCAATGCTGGTGACCCCCCGTGCCCCCTTGCGGGCCTTCTGGCTCCTTCAGCTTATTGGCTAGAAGCCCTGATCACCGCTTGCCCAGGTAACCCCTTTTGCACCACCCTGTCTGTCCCCTGACCTCTCCCAGGCCTCCCCACTCCCACCTATATGCCCCCTGCCCCTTACGCTGCCTTCCTTTCTCACCCGACATCTCCCCTGTCTGTTTATTTCCCTCCTTAGATTATGAATTGAGAGGCGGCTGTACACGCCTGCAGCGCGGCAGCCCCGCTGCGATCACCTGTCGCTCCTCAGCCAGCCAACCGCACCCGCACTCCTGACATGACTTGGGGCCTGCGCGAGCTCCTCCTGCCGCGTTATCCCCGATCCCGGGAACTTCAGCTCCTGCTGCCCCTGCCACTGCCAAAAAGCCTCCAACACGTCACCTTTGCGCGGCCGGCTCTAACCACCTCTGCCGCCGCTGACCAGCCTTCTACGTGACGCCTCTGACCATGCTGCCACCAAACTGTCCCCGCTACCAACAGCCGCATGTGCTCAGGCGCGTTCATGGCTGCCCAGGCACCTGCAAGCACCCTCTCTCTTATTGGCTCCCCCACGCTCGTCCCCATGGGCAGAGCCAATGCATTTAAATGATGCCTCTGTGCGGCGCCAATCGCCGCACACCCCGCCTCTCCCTAACCTGATGCGCGCAGGGTCCCCGCACCGGACCGAGCACCCAGTTACAAACGGGCGCCGGGACCCTGCCCGCATCCCTACCTTTTCTAAATGTTAGATTTTATTTTGTTTTTATAGTTTCTTGGAAATAAACATTGCATTTAAAAATGAGTCTTCTAATTATCCACAAACTATAACAGGGTAGATAAAGAAATGAAAGATAAATATTTCATTTATATATGATAACCCCCCCCCCTTTCACCATTTATTGCCTTATTTAACTTAGGAGCTCTTTGATTAAATCTCGCTAAGATTTTGTAGTTAATGCGTAATTTTAATGCACGGTAAGTGCAAAGCCTCCGTGTTAATTGTTAGAGGTGTAACCAGCATGTTTTCAGCAATTAACACATGAACGTTTAAGTTAACGTGCAGCGCAATTAATGTGAGCGCACAGAGGTATCAGGTGCACCTGTGCTAATTGGCATATTGACAGTGATGGTACGTTATTGTGCTCCCCACGCCCACACTCCGCTGCTAACCCACCCAATTTCTGCAATCACGTGCAATTGCCAGTTAATGTTGATTCTGTGGTCATGTCTGTGTGTTATCGTGCACTGTGGCCAATTATGACATGCTAAAACCATTAACCAGTTAGTGGCATTTAGTAAAAAGATCCCTTAGTTAATGAATTTTAATTGGTTATTTGGGGGTTGAAGTACCTGTCTACTATCTGTATGGGCTTAAATAGTTATGACCTATGAGCATTCAAAGGGCAAAGATGTTAAGTATTGTTTTTCTGAATTCCATGTGGAGCCACAGTTGATTGGAAAGCTCTCTTTACTTGAATATATAGTACTGTTTCAGGCATGGTAGATGCCACAGTCCAAGCAAAGGGAAGGAAATACAAAATCCATATGTTTGGAGGAGGGGAGGCGGGTTCATCAGAACAGAATATTTCTTTCCCTGCACCTACTACTAACATGTAAGTTTTCAGTGAGACCTTTTTCATTGGACTAACTTTATAAGTATTCCCAGACAGTATCATCCTTAGCTCATTTAGCATCAACCCGATGAAGGCAGCGGGGTTCTCCAACGCTAGACACAATTTCATCGAGTTAGTCCAGTATCACCTTTATTTCTAAGTTAACTAACACAGCAATCATTCTACCCTGCTGTAGTACAACATTTTATATTACATTAGCTGTGTTCATTGAAACACTCTTAGGGGTATGTTTACTATGTTAACATATGTTAAGCAACGTTAACACGCATGAAGTGCTTACACTGCCCATTCATTCCTATGGGCCACTGCAGCACTTACATAGTAACATAGTATATGACGGCAGATAAAGACCAGTATGGTCCATCTAGTCTTCCCAGCAAGACGGCAAGAGTAGGTGCACCTACCACTCCGTGCAGGTCACCCCTCCCCATGCTTTTTTTAGAGGTGTACCCACGGCTCCATGTAGGTCACCTCTATTTGCTGAGATCTAAGAGATAGCTTGTGTGTTTTGATATTATCCTGTTGCTATAAAGGGATCCACTGTGTCTGTCCCATGCCATTTTGAATTCTGTCACTGTGTTTGCCCCCACCACTTCCATCGGGAGGGCATTCCAAGCATCAGTGCAAAAGTATTTCCTGACAATGCCTTTCAGTTTACCCCCTTGCAGCTTCATGTTATGCCCTCGACTTTTACAGCTTACCCGTCTTTCGAAGAGATTTGTTTGTTTATTAATACTCTTTAAATATTTAAAGGTCTGAATCATATCTCCCCTGTCCCTCCTCTCCTCCAGAGTGTACATATTTAGGTCTTCAAGTCTCTTCTCATAAGCCTTCTGACGCAGGTTCCTAATCATTTTGGTCGCCTTCCTCTGAACTGCTTCCAGCCTTTTTATATCCTTTGCAAGATATGGTCTCCAAAACTGAACACAATATTCCAAGTGAGGCCTCACCAGTGACTTGCAGAGTGGCATTAATACCTTTTTCCTCTCTGCTGGTAATTCCTCTGTGTATGCAACCCAGCATCCTTCTAGCTTTTGCCACCGCCTTGTCACACTGTTTCGCCACATTGAGATCCTCAGAAACAGTCACTCTGAGGTCCTTCTCCTGGTCCGTGCACACCAACCTCTTGCCCCCTATCACATACAATTCCCTTGGATTTCTGCTTCCCAAGGGCATGACACTGCACTTCTTCACATAAAATCTTAATTGCCAAGTATTAGACCATTCTTCCAGCTTTTGTAGATCTTTCCTCATGTTACCCAATCCCTCAGGGGAGTCCACTCTGTTGCAAATTTTTATGACATCTGCAAAAAGACAGACTTTTCTATTCAGTCCTTCAGCAATATCACTTACAAATATATCGAACAGTACTGGTCCCAGGACCGAACCCTGGGGCACACCGCTAGTCACCTTCCTTTCATCTGAGTGAGTTCCGTTTACCGTCATCTTCTGTCATCTGTCAGTCAACCAATTTCTGATCCAGTACACCATCTTGGGATCCATCCCCAAGCTGTTGAGTTTATTGATAAACCTCCTATGAGGAACACTAGCAAAGGCTTTGCTGAAATCTAGGTAGATCACATCCATCGCATATACTTGATCTAATTCTCTGGTCACCCAGTCAAAGAACTCAATCAGATTTGTTTGGCAAGATCATCCTTTGGTAAAATTATGTTGCCTCAGATCATGCAACCTGCTGGCTTCGAGGAAGTCCACTATTCACTCTTTCAGGAGCACCTCCATTACTTTTTCTACCACTGAAATAAGGCTTACTGGCCTGTGGTTTGTCACTTCTTCCCAACTACCACTTTTGTGAAGAGGTATCACATCAGCCCTTCTCCATTTCTGTGGAACTTATCCTGTCTCCAAGGATCTATTAAAAATATCTTTTAATGGCCCTGCAAGAACCTCACTGAGCTCTTTCAGTATCCTGGGATGTATCCCATCTGGTCCCATAGCATTGCGAGCTTCTGAATTTTGTGAAAGCTGTGTTTTTTGCCTTTATTTGTGTAGCCACTTCTTTGGAGAACCAAATAGGTTTCTTTTTCCTTTTGTTTTTATTTACTTTCCTTACTTATGTATCTCTTGCACCTTTTATTGCCTTCTTTAGTTTAGCCCATTGCAATTCCACTTCCCTTATCCCCTCCCACCCTGCCAACTCCTCCTTCAGGTACTTGGCCATTTAAGTTAGTGTTTTTGATATCTAGTATTTTGAGCTTGCTGTGATTGGATTCTACCTTGGCTTTTATCTTAAACCACACTGTGTGATGAGCGCTGCTGCTCACATGGGCACCCATCCGGATATTCAACACAGTATATCCATTGGTGAGCACTAAATCCAGCATGGAGCTCTCCCTGGCTGGTTCCATCACCATTTGTTTAAATAATACATCTTGAAAGGCATCCACAATTTTTTGAATTCTTTCCAGATTTGCTGAAGGAACACTTCAATCCACATTGGGTAGATTAAAGTCACCCATTATGATCACTTGCCCCTTCATGGCTATCTTCGCAACATCAACAATCAATTCGCTATCCATTTCTTTGGTTTGAGTTGGAGGCCTGTAAACCAGACCAGTATGGATGACAGTGCCATCTCCTCTTTCCAACACAATCCATAGCGCTTCTTATTTTCCCCACTTCTCCTGCATTTCAGCAGCTTTAGGGGTATGTCTACTAAACCGTCTTAACGTAGCAGCGTTGATGTTATTGCACGATATGTGATGTTCTCATGCGATAATGGCGCTTTACCATGCGAGAACATCACATATCGCGAGGTAATGTCTGCGGCGGCGTTAAGGTGCACAGAGGGTGGAGGAAGGCTCCCCAGAGGGTGGAATAAGGCTCCCCAGGGGCGGAGAAGAGGGGTCAATGGGTGGAGAGGGGGTGGGAGGAGGCCCCATGCATACTAACGCCGTGAAATGAAGCTCTGAAAATTAGCGCCAGTGAAAACCTCGCCCTAGAGGCACATTTGCAGGAGAGAGAAACCATTTTAGTCAGCAATGTACAGCAAAGCCAGGGAAACCCAGAAAAGTGATAGTAGTGATACATGTGCAGGAACCAAAAGGCAAATAAACATATTAAATGACCAGAACCACATTTCAAATCCCCATAACCAAGCTGGCCAATAGTGCTACTAATGATAAACATAAAACAACACTACTGACAAAGTGTAAAAAGGAAGATATCATGTTTGGAAGGGGCTATGCTCTGTCCCCCTACAAACTGAATGATCCCACAGTGAAATAGCGGTGAGCAGGGTTTTCTCCTTTATATTGGGCAGGTTTGTTATGCTGTGGTCCAGATGGGGCACAGTGCGGACTAGGCAGATGCCTAGGTGGCACATAGGAATGCCGAAACTGTAAAGCAGCAAGACAGAAACTGACAAGAGTCCAACATGGGCACGAGTGTGTGTCCCACAGTGTCACAGGGGATATTACCCAGCAGGTACCCCCAAGGGCACAGAACATTGGCAGGCGGTGCCGGGGGGAAGCGCGCATGTCCCTGTAGGCACCCCTACCCGAGATCCCACACCATAGGCAGCTAATGGTAGCCCCAGGGAATGATCTGCCTCTGAGACAACAGTTTGGTGCAGTACACACAGCCAGTATGTTCAGGGTCAGAAGGTCACAGGTTCAAGCCCCAGCTTTGGCTCCTGCAAACCATGTCCTTATATTTTACCCAGTACTAAACCATGGTAATAAAGACGGAACTGTTTTTGCAGATTAAATAATCCATAAACACCTATATTTTACCCTACAGGGCACAGACACCATAAACATGTGCAATCCCTAGAGCAGAGTTTCCCAAATGCAGTCCAGGAGGGCCAAACACCATTCAGGTGTCATACTGTCCCTAATAAATATGCCTGTGCTGCAATTGAATGCAACGCCCCCATTGTATGCAGATGTATTCATGCATATTCATTAGGGACAGCATGAAACCCTGAACCATGTTTGGCCCACCAGGACCGGAGTTGGGAAACCCAGCCCTAGAGCAGCAGCCAACAGGGGCATAAACACCCACACCCACAGACTCCACTATCCAAAGCCTCATGGAGAGTCATGCTGTTGGGCCCTGCGCGGAGAAGCATCTCCAAATACATTCCCACTTGCATACCTTAGCAATGCCGCCCTTAACTTGGGAACACGTTACACAGATATCAAAAGGTTGCTATGATTAATGGCAGATAACAAATCCTAAGTTAAACACAATTTGTTGATAGAGCTGAATCATAGCAACCTTTCTCATATCTGTGGAGTGTGTTTCAGTTTTGGTTTCTGACAGTGTTTACCACCCTGGGGAGTGACCCCAACAGTATTGCGTACCATAGTCATGCCTGCACTGTGCCCAGGACTGGTGTGGTGGCCTGGGCTGCCAAAAACCTCTATATTTGCACAATGCTGGCAAAGGTGTGGGAGTGTGTGTCTGCCTATCCAGTGTGTTGTGGCTGCCTACAACTTACTGAGCCCACACTGCTTGCACTGTTTCCACTGTTATCCTGCCAATGTGCATAATGAGGAGCAAGGTACTGTGGGTATGGGCAGGACAGGGTGGCATGGGCAGGGTGCATCTGCACAGGGCATAGGGCAATGGATAAGACATTGTAGTGCTCGACCACCACCTGCACGGATAGGGTGGCCACAGCATGTCATGCTGGAAGGTCACTCTCACCCTGACTGAGCAGTGACCACGGCATGGCTAGGTTCCCCCATAGTGCTATACAGTATTTCTCTCAGGTGATATTTATGGGTTTCCTTTTCTGGGGCCCAATCATTGACATACCTGCTTGGTGTGTGTGTGTGTGTGTGTGTGTGTGTGTGTGCGCTCACATCCCATATTTGGGTGCACACAGTTTCTCCAGGAACATGCACTATGTACTAGCTAGCGGACTGTCTGCAGTTAGTACGTGTATGGCTGGAACACCTTGCAGGGTGGAGACTGACCGTGCCCTTTGCTGGTGAATGTCAGATAGTGGTGTGGGGCAGCTGAGCTTTTCCAGCATTCTGTCTGTCTGCCATTGCCTTATTGATGCGTACAGATCTGCATTGACTGCTCTGTAGGGTGCCCGTTCCCTAGCAGGACTGGGGTTGATGGTCCCCTCTACTGCCACCATTGTAGAGATATAGAATGTAGATCTGTTGGTGGGAGATCCTGTTCCCCCACCCTGAGCCACAGAGGGCTGGTTGGCGGGTGCTACATAATCCGCTTTTGGGTCCAAACACTCCACTTCACTTATAACATGTGACCATGGCAGCCACACAGGATATGCACTATTCTGGGTGCATCATAGTCCACAAGGGCTAGACGTGACTGGGAAATAGAGATGGACACAGGTATATCCTAGGTGTGTCTGCAAAGACTACCTATCACACACTGGCACTGATGGGGACCTGCAGCATAGCCTATCTCAGCCAAGCCAGGTGCTGCAGACCTGGTGCTGGGTGCCCCACCTCACCCTTAGGGTGAGCACAGGACCCGCACAATGTCACGGTCTGTAGCTACTCTGTGCCAGTAACACACACGGTCAGTTCCCCCTACCAGGCCGAGGTGCTGTGGGGATGCATACCCTATCTTGTGATCAGCTGTAGACTGCTGATCTGCATGTGCAGTGCTTTATGGGTACGGGTGGGTTTACCCTATCCTGGTAACCACAGCAGACAGTTTGTGTGGTGACCTGCAGTCTTTCTGTAGCAAGCCAGGGGGGTGTTATATAATGTGCCCTATAAAGCACTCTATAGGGCACATTGTAAGGTGTCTTGGCGGACAGTGCACTTTATAATGTGCTCTATGGAGTGCCTTATAGGGCGCCTTATGAAGCACCTTAGGTTACGGCACTGTAGGTGTTTTTACTGGTAGCACTAATTTAAATTTAAAAAGGTAATGCCTCAGACAGCACTGATTTAAATTAAAGGGTAATGCCTCAGACAGCCTTATTACATAATACCACTGTGGAAGCGAACCCATGACCTCTGCCTCCACAGTCATTGCAGTAACCAGTGGGCTACATCTTATTCATTCTAACACTGCACTGGCATGAACTTAGGGTTAATGTGCGTTAGCGCACCAGCGCGCATGCGCAGTGTGTGCACCGTGCATGGCATGAGCGGCATCGCGCATGGGCAGTGTGCATGCATGCGTCAGCAACCCAGTCACTTCCGTGAATATGGAGAGGCGCTCACGTCAGCCAGCCTTCACCAGGTGTGATCTAAAACTCCTCGCAAACCTGATATGCCCAAAGCAGACCAGGTTATTTCCTGGATCATCCAGAAGGCAAGACCTCCACCCCGTCAGGAGGACATGGCACCGCATCACTAGGCGCTTTAATCGGATTGCTGACCACCCACGTGAGGTAAGTGAATGGGGTCAGGTCACACGATGCAAGGTGTGCAACACAATAACCAGCAATCAATGCACATCTTACATGTACAACATGGGAGAGGCAACATTCTGTGGTGCAAGCAGTGCTGAAAGTAGGTGTGGATGCTGCTGTGTGCAAGTATGCCTTATCCCCAGGAGGCCATGACCTGCTCACAGAGGTCAGGCATAAATCCTGTAGGTATGGAAGTTGCTGCTGTTGATGTGTTTACATACACCCTACCCCCAGGAGGCCTTGATCTGATTACAGAGGTCAGGCTTAAATCCTGTAGGTATGGAAGTTGCTGCTGTTCATGTGTTTATATCCACCCTACCCCCAGGAGGCCTTGATCTGATTACAGAGGTCAGGCTTAAATCCTGTAGGTATGGAAGTTGCTGCTGTTCATGTGTTTATATCCATCCTACCCCCAGGAGGCCTTGATCTGATTACAGAGGTCAGTTATACATCCTGTTGGTACGGTACTTGCTGCTGTTTCTGTGTTCCAATCCACCCTACCCCCAGGAGGCCTTGATCTGATTACAGAGGTCAGTTATACATCCTGTTGGTATGGTACTTGCTGCTGTTCATGTGTTTATATCCACCCTACCCCCAGGAGGCCTTGATCTGAATACAGAGGTCACACTTAAATCCTGTAGGTATGGAAGTTGCTGCTGTTCATGTGTTTACATACACCCTACCCCCAGGAGGTCTTGATCTGATTACAGAGGTCAGTTATACATCCTGTTGGTATGGTACTTGCTGCTGTTTCTGTGTTCCAATCCACCCTACCCCCAGGAGGCCTTGATCTGATTACAGAGGTCAGTTATACATCCTGTTGGTATGGTAGGTGCTACAGTTCATGTGTTTACATCCACCCTACCCCCAGGAGAGCCAGACTTGATTACTGTGTTCTGTTTGAAATCCTGGTGTCAGGGTACCTGCATCTGTTGTTGTTGCACTGCTGAGCCCAAACACCAGGAGACCCACACCTGATCACAGAAAGCTGCTGGTGAGCGTACCTGCAGCTGTTGGGGTGTCACTGCTCTGCCCGACCCCCGGGAGGGCCTAGACCGGATAACATAGGTCTATAGCTTAGCTAGGTGGGTTTGTGCATGCTCCGGTTGCATTCGGCCACAACTGCCCTATTCACAGGAGGCCTAAGTCCTGACCACAGAGGTAGAGTTGTAGGTCTGATGTCATGGTAGTGGCCCCTGCTGATGTGCCTGGCTCACCCAATTACCGGGCGAGGTCAGAATACATCACACATGTTCCTTAGAGAGCTCATGGTGCCACGGTGGGTGTGTTGGCTGATGTGTGTGGGTGAGCCAAATATACAGGTGTCTGCCGCAGCATACAGGGAGTTTGGAAATCCCACTTTTGGAGACCAACGTGACCACCACACACATGGCATGGTGCACTCATGTCATGCAAGGAGGGTGTGGGAATAGGTAAGGGGGCTGGGGGGTAGCACACAGTACATGTAGCTGGCACCCCACACATGGGCAGACTCACAGCCACACATGCATGCGGTGCTTCCAACAGGTAGTAGAGGACCCACTGGCCAGAGCAGCAGCAACACTCAGCTGCCTGCAGTGATGTGTGATATGCGATGGCCATCCACCAGATGTTCCCCCTGATGTGATATGCGATGGCCATCCACCAGATGTTCCCCCTGATGTTCCCACCCATTGCATTCCCCCCCAGGTGGAGGACCTTCAGAAGAAGGGACGGGAGTTGCGGCTGCACTGCCCGGATGTCCTTGAATGCCTACAAAGGAAGGCACAACAGGAACATGACGGTGAGTGTTGCGGCCACTGCAGGGATGTACAGCATGTCACAGTGGGCCAACAGCCTGTGTGTGGCCACACAATGTTTATGTGGTGTGGGAATGGCATTATGGTGTCCTAATGACTGTATTCTCCAACAGAGGCCGCTGCTGCTGGGGAACGGGCATCCACATCCGGGACACACACCACAGGGCCCGCAGCTCCATCCCAGCCGATGGAGGAGGAGGAGGAGGGGGCAGAGTCGGAGGACGGCTCTGTGGAAATGGAGTGGGCGGAGGGTGGTGTGGGGCGGGAGGGAGGGGAAGGGGAGGGTTGCTCCAGTGCACCGGTGGGTGGGTGGGAGGATGATGAGGAGGAGGAGGAGGAGGAGGAGAGTGTGGAGGGGGGAGGGCGAGGTTGGGTGGGAGGTGTCAGGGGGGTGGAGGGGGAGAGGGTGGCCCTGTGGGTGTAGTGACACCACCTTGTGCCACAGACAGGGCCCACGCACATGCCACCACACAGACTCTGGGCACCTGGGGCGGATGTGGTGACAGGTGTGTCCGGGACCTGTCTGTGGCAGTGCTTGGTGTGCTGCAATGGCAGCGGGCCCAGGACCCCACCATGCGGTAGCTGGCAGGTGCCATTCAGTGGCTGGCTACTGAGATGCACATGCAGGGTGCAGCTGGTATGGGGGGTGCATCTCGGCAGCCATCCCCTGATGGGCGGCCCCGGAGTGTCTGAGGGGAAGAGTGGCGGCCACACACGTGCCCTGTGGTGCCGTGTCATTCGGGCCACAGCATGGGTCTACCTGTAAATATTAGCCATATATGTAAATACACAGATTTGGTTATATATCACACTGGTCACATGTTTTCCGTATAGACAGACTGTTGAAGTGAGCATGGGACATGTGTGTTCATCCCTATGTGTATGTGTATTAGACATAGGTAACATACATGGACCGTCTCCACACTCATGTGTGGGGTCTGACCATGTGTGTAGCCGTCATTGCCCCCTGGTGCCCCTGTGATGTACCGCACTGCTGTGTGTACCACTAGCTATGAACACATGCTTGCTGCCTGTGATGTGTAGGCAGCATATCTGATGCACCATGCTCATAGGAGAATAGGGGGGATGGCCAGCAGCAGGTATGTGGCAGGAAGGATAAGATGGACTGCTGTACCCAGGAGCTGCCCAGGGGGATAGCTGGTGAGGCCAAGACAGGTGGATGTTGGTTTGGAGGGGGAGCAGCGGCTCACTACAGGCGCAGGGGGAGAGTGAACAACTGACTGTAACTAGTTACCTATGTCTGCCTGTGTCTTACACAATCATCTGCGGCTAAACAGCCACGTAGGCCCTGGTGTGGGTCAGAGGGAATGGCACACATGTGGGTGGAGCAATGGAGTGGATATGGGGTGTGAGAGAGTGACCGATCCATAAAACATACATGTACCACCATAAACATATTACTGCTTAACTGGAGAGGTAGGGTATACCCCCACGCATAGGTAGAAGGGTGCACACATGGCATGATTCATGGTACACAGGGCATGGTATAACGTCTGTGTGTTGATTGGTGGTAGTGCATACTGCGACACTTCCACTGGGGCCCGAGAGCTTACCAGCTGGAAATGGCCTTTGAGTGTCCTCTTTTGAATAAAGCTATTTCTATTGTCACCAGGGATTCTGGGACTTGTAGTTTTGCTTATTTCCTTAAGGACAAAATTGTAGTTATGACACAAGTGATTCAAGGCTGCAAGAATATTTATTTTATTTATTTATTTTATTTTATTAACATTTCTTATATACCACACTATTTGCCATCAGAGCGGTTTACATGGAACAGAAACATCCGACAACTTTCTTATGTCTGGTCATTACATTTAATAGGAAGTGGAACTTGGAGAAACAGGGTAAACTATATACATGGTGGTTCAAATGAGAAAGGAAACAGGGTAAACTATATACATAGGTGGTTCAATGAGATAGGAAACTGCTTGGTGTTTTACATTGTGGGGGACACCTGTTGCGAGGGCTTGCCTGTTTGACTACTACTGTTGTTGTGGTGCTCACTATTCGAGTGGGGATTATGTTCGGAGCTGTTAGTAAGATATTTGATGAAGACGAAGTGTTTTAGAGCCTTTATGAACTGGCTCAAGTTGGGGATTGCTCTGATATGTGCTGGTAAGGTGTTCCATAGACTTGGGGCGCAGAGTCGGAAAGCTCTGTTAGCTGTTGTTTTGGTGCATCTTGTGGTTTCTTTTGGGATAACTAGCATGTTCAACTCTGCGGTTCTTCGTGGTCTGTTAGGTGCAAGAGGTTGGATGAGGTCAGACAGAGAGGAGGAGGTGAGTCCCTTGACAGCTTTGAAAGTCAGCAGTAAGGTCTTAAAACTGATCCTTGCTTGAATGGGGAGCCGGTGTAACTGTTTCAGGAGGGGTGTCACGTGGTCTCTCCTGGATGCCCCAAAGAGTACCCGCGCTGCACTGTTCATAGCAAGTTGCAAGGGGTTCAGGGTGGATCGGGGGAGCCCTTGTAATATGGAGTTTGAAAAATCGAAATGGGGGATTATCAAGGCTTGATAAATGGTGCGGAAATCATCTGGTTCGAGTAACGTGCGTAGGTGTCTGAGGGATCTGATTTTAAAGTAGATCGCCTTTACTGTATTGGCTATGTGGTTCTTCATGTCGAGATTTTGGTCCAACGTTACTCCAAGGTAACGTATCGCAGGTTTCACTTGTAGTTCGGCATCCTTTACCTTCACACAGCTAGGTGGAATGAAGTTTATATTCCTTGAGACGAATAGAACTTCCGTCTTCTTGTGTTGGATTCGCAGATTTTGTGACAGGAGCCACTCCGATATGGTGTTGAAGCAGTTAGTCAGAGGGGTGAGGTCTAGTTTATCCAATGATACTGGCATGTATAACAGCACATCGTCAGCATATATCATGTAACTGACATTGAAGGATCTAATGATGTTGCAGATGGGTTGGATGTATATGTTAAACATCAAGGATGATAGGGAGGATCCTTGAGGCACACCTTGACTTTGTTGAAATGGTTCCGATGTAGCCCCATCTGCTCGAACATGCTGCCATCTTCTGGACAGGTAAGATCTGCACCATTCGAGCGCTGCTCCGCTGATACCTTTTTCTCTTAGCCGGCAGATGAGAATTTCATGGCATACAGAGTCAAAAGCTGCTGCTATATCTAAAAAGATGAGAGCGAAACCATGTCGTATGTTATCGACGCCTGAGAAGATATTGTTGAAGAGGGCTGTGAGTAGTGTTTCCACTCCATGTGACTCTCTGAATCCATGTTGGGCTGGATCTAGTGGGGCAGTAGTGTCAATATGATCCTGTAATTGCCTGTGCACTATTTTTTCAATGATTTTTGCAAGCATCGGTATGCTGGATACGGGCCTGTAGGACTCTACCTTTTGGGGGTCTAGTTTGGTGTTTTTTAAAAGAGGTCTGACGGAGGTCTGCTTGAGAGTCGGTGGGAAAGAGCCAGTGGTAAAGGATTGGTTTTAAGATTTTGGCTATGATTGGAGAGAGGTCACGTCGCAGGTCTTTTATCCAGAATGCAGGACAAGGATCTGTGTGCGCAGTGGTAGTGTTTAGGGCTGAGATGGTATCTTCGATAATTTTCTTTGAAGGAGTAGAGAAGGATGTGAGCGATGCTGGGTACTCTTGCTCGTCAGGAGGGTCCGGTATTACTATTTTGTCGGTCTTGCACATTTTGGATTGCATGTAAACCGCATAGTCCTGTGGTTGAATACTGCCATGGTGCTCAGGGGTCAGTTCTTTAGCAAGCGTTTTGACTAAGTTAAACAGGTCATGCGGCTTATTCAGTGACCGTCTCAGGGTGTCTGTATGGTATTGCCTCATCTTGTCTGTGATGGCTTTACGATGTGCAGTCAGGTGTTCGATGTAGGCTGATTGGTCACTGCTGGTGCGTGACTTCCTCCAGCACTTTTCCAGCCTTCTTAGGAAGGTTAGTGATGCCCTTAAGTCGGCTGTGAACCATGGGGCTGATGATCTTTTCTTCGGGGCCTTGTTTGTTGGAGGACGGATCGCGATTGTGCTGAGTTTGCTGTTCCAAGCGGTGATCAACTCATCTAGGCTTAAGGAAGTCTCATCAATGAGTGTGCATGTTTCGGCGAGGATGCGTTCTCTGTTAAATGGGTGGAAACTTATGGCAGCTGGATTAGCAGTCTTGCTTGTATCCATTTTGGGATTCGGTGGCATGTTGAGTGTAGGCTTCTGAAAAGTGATGAGTTTATGATCAGACCATGGGACTGCAGTTACTGATAGCATGATGTTTTGTGGTTGATCAAGAATTAGCTGCGGGGCGAATATGAGGTCAAGAATGTTACCTTTCTCGTGAGTAGGTTCCTGCACCATTTGCGTGTATCCGAGGGGGGAATTTCCAGCGCATCAAAGCTCAAACACAAACAAGCATAAAGGATGCCTCTCCAACATATGGGTATTTCAGGAACAGAAGAAAATGTAACAGAAATATCTCAGCACTGCTCAGCTGTTTCTCAGTCCCATAAACTTTCCACAGGACACTGCCCCGTGTGGTTATTCAACGGAAAACAATTAAACTGCAACAGCTGATTTTCCTTCTCACAGCACGGCTTCTTATCCTCAGAAGACAATTAAGCTTATTAAACATAAAACAAGCCTTTCCAATTCTTCAGCAGGTATGGCAAGTACTTTCTATATTATTTCATACAGTTTCAGTGCTGTTCAACAATGCCTTCTTCCTTTAAACATAAAGAGCAATCCATGGGAGAAGATTCACTTTCTAAAGCTGGCAAACAAGAGTCTATTTGCATTCTTTCAACAGTATTAGAATTACTGGCATCTCTATCAGGTTTAACAGTTCTCCCTGACTTTCTTTCCTCCAGAAATTCCTTGAACTGGTTCAGGAGCAATTCAGCATGTACAGGCACGTTAGCATTAGGAGAGAAAACCTTTCCTTCTGACAACAGCCAGCTTATAGCTTCTAACTCTGAAGGCTCGGCTGTTTTGCTTTTGTCAGTGTTATAGCTTCCCCCATATGTAAGACTCTCCCCCCACCTATTATCAGTTAAAGGTGTTGGGTCTGCCTTCTGGACAGTAGCAAAGGCAAATGGCTTCTCTAACAATGATTCAGCATTAGAAATGGTAGCTTTACCTTTGGCAGAGTTTCTTAGACAACTGCTGAGCCCTTTTTCCCTGCTATCCTCCAGGTTCTGGAATTCAGCTTCCTTATGTCTATTTCCAGTGCCAGTTAGGTACCTGCTCTGAAGAGGCTTTTCTTCCTTCTTTCCTCTAGAGCTGCTATAGCCCTTGTTGCTGTATGTCCAATTGCCGTCTCTCCAATGGCTTCCCTTGCTAGCTCTCTTGCTCCAAGGTTCTGCTTTGCTGTAACGTCCTCTCCAAGGTTCTCTCTCTCCTTCACCTTCTTCATAAGGTTCCTTTCTTGCTTGCTCTTTTCCTTCCTCTCCACGTCCCTTGCTTGTTTCCTTTCCACTTCTCGTGCTCCTTCCAGTGCTAACTCTCTGCTCTGTTTGTGGATTTAAAAAGCATTTGCTTTCCGGCACTCCCTGTCCTTCCCCCAGGTGTTACCAATCAGTGAGGAAGTCTGTCTCTCCCTCTGAGCCGGAGCGTGGCCTGAGCTCAGCAGAAAGCTGTGTTTTTTTCTTATCTGGCTTGGAAATCCTGTGCACCAGTGCAGTATCATTTATTTCAACAGGATTTTCCTCCACCTCCATCTCCTCCTGGGGACTTTCACCATTACACTTCCCCCCCCCTTAAGATATCATGGGCTGGCCTACTGTCATTGGCACAGCTCATGATACGGCTCAAGGCGTCTGCGTTCTGGTGGAGTTTCCCTGCCCTATGCTCAACATGAAACTCAAAGGCTTGGAGAGCCATGTACCAACACGTCAGACGTGAGTTATGATTCCGCATCTGATTAAGCCATTTCAATGGGGCATGGTTGGTGATAAGTATGAATTTCCTGCCCGTGAGGTAAAATCTAGGAGCATCAATGGCCCATTTTATTGCCAAGCATTCGCGCTCTATCGTCGAATACTTCTTTTCAGCTGGTGACAGCTTCCGGCTGAGAAATAACACTGGGTGTTCGGCGCCCTCATGCCGTTGGGACAAAACTGCACCCAGGCCCATCTCAGACGCATCCGTCTGGACTAGAAACGGTTGGGCAAAGTCGACGCCCCATAGCACCGGCGCAGCACACAATTTCTCCTTCAAGAGAGTAAATGCCCCATCAGCTCCCTCTGTCCATCTCAGCTGATTGGGCATATTTTTCTTCAACATGTCAGTCAAGGAGGCGCTCTTCTCTGCAAAGTTTGGGATAAAACATCGGTAATAGCCGACCAAACCTAAGAAGCTGCGTAGTTGCTTTTTATTAGTAGGTTGGGGAAATGCTTTGATGCTCGCGATCTTGCTGGTAAGAGGCTTCACTACACCATGGCCATCTAGATGGCCCAAATACTTGACCTCTTGGCCTCCGAATAAGCACTTAGCCGGATTTAACGTGAGGCTGGCGTCCCGCATCGCTTGGAGGACAGCCGCAACCCTCGGCAAGTGTTGGTTCCAGGTGTCGCTGTGTATCACCACGTCATCCATATAAGCGACTGCATAGGCCTGGTGCGGGCGCAACACTAGGTCCTTCAGCCTTTGACATGTGGCAGCGGCCCCATGTAACCCAAAGGGCATTCTTTTAAAATGGAACAAGCCCATTGGCGTGCTGAAAGCAGTTTTCTGACAAGCTTCTCGGGTTAGTGGTATTTGCCAATACCCTTTCGTCATGTCGATCGTGGTGAGGTATTTATCCTGTCCTAGCCGGTCTAATAGCTCCTTGATGCGTGGCATGGGGTAGGCATCGAATCGTGAAATTGAGTTGACCTTTCGGAAGTCAATACAAAACCTCATGGAACCGTCCGGCTTAGGGACCAGGATGATTGGACTATTCCATGGGCTTCTGGATTCTTCTATTATCCCCATGAGCATCATCTCATGGACCTGACGAATTACCTCCTGCTTCTTCGTCTCCGGCAATCTGTAAGGCCGTTGCCTTATCACCTCTCCTGGCGGTGTCACGATTTCATGGGCAACCAGATTCGTTTCGCCCGGCATTGGCGTAAGAACATCCCTAAATCTGGCCAGCAGGTGCGCTAGGTCTTTTTTTTGTGCCCACGAGAGCCCATCACCGACTCTTGGTTCTGGGTCTCCTTTACATTCGGCCAATTGTGGCCCGAGGTCCTCTTCCATATTCTCTTCTACTGTGGCTGACAACCCCTGAAGGCTTGTACCTCCCGTGGACCCAAAACCTCCAGTCCCTCGGGTTGTTGTAGACAGACTTGGAACCTCTTCGAGAGGAGGGAAACCTATCCTCTCACAGATCAACTGTGCTACACGATCTCCAGTAGCTATCTTGAAATCCTCTCTTCCAAAGTTGAAGACGAGCACCTTTACAGCGCCCCTGAAATCTGGGTCAATGACGCCAGCTCCTATGTCAATGAAGTGTTTTAGGGCAAGACCGGAGCGGGGGGCTATGTGCCCATAGCACCCCAGCGGCATCTCCATCTGGAGAGCTGTATCCACAAGAGCTTTACCTTGCTTCGGGACCACTATGTCCTCGGCGCTGCAGAGGTCAAACCCAGCAGCGTTGGCCAAAGCTCTCTTAGGCGCTTGAGCGTTGGGACTCATCTTGCAATATCTGAGTACAAACTTGGGTTTCTCAGCAGTCTCTCCCTTCTGGGGTCCGGTTTTCTGCTCTTGTTTACGTGGCTGCGCAAACAACGGGCTGGGAATCATATCTGTCTTCACCGTTGTTTGGGCTAAAGCCTCCACTTGAGGTCTTCGGGAGTCAGTATCCTCTTTCAAGAGCAAACCCTGTTCCATACCCCTATGAAATTGTGGCCAGTCCCTCCCCAGTACTACACTATGGGGCAGCCTGGGTACCACAGCTATGGGGATTTTTCTCCTTACCCCTAACCCATTCACTTGCAGTTTATAAATAGGGTAAAGGGAGGTGCCTCCATGGATACATCTGATTTTAACAGTGCTTACAGGCTGAATTGCTACTTTCTTATTCCTGGCCTCAATCTGCTGCCAGAGTGCTTTAGACAACATGCTCTGTTCAGCACCAGAGTCTAACAGCGCTGTGGTAGCAATTCCCTGTACTTCCACTGAGAGCAGGAACCCTTCTCTAACTTTCTGCGAGTTTTCTGCTACCAGTGCTGTCTTTACGTAACAGTCTCTCTGAAAATGGCCCTCTTTACCGCACTTGAAACGTTTCTTTCTTGTTACATGACCCTTCAACATTGGCATACACATTCTCAGAGAATCATCATTTGACCCCATCCTCCTTTCTGATACACCAGTAACTGCTACCCTGGAAGCACTGCCACCTTCATGTGCAGTTATCTCTGCCTCCATATAGCGTTCAGAAAGCATTACAGCTTCTTGAGGGATTTTGCAGTTCTGTAATATAAGAAAGGTATGGATTTCTCGAGGTAATGCAGTCATGTATTGTTCCAATACCAAACTATCTAGAATAGCCTCAACAGATTTCCCTTTGGGAGTCAGCCATTTGTTTAATAAGCTACGGACTCTCTGACATAGGGCTTTGGGAGTCTCGCCTGGCTTTAGTTTTACGGCCCTTAGTAGGCGGTGGTAAACTAGAGGTGTTAGCCCTAGCCTTTCTCTAACTGCTTTTTTAAGCTCGTCATAATTGTTAGCGAGCGTGGGCGGCATTGCTCGGTAAGCGGCTAAAGCCTCCCCAGTAAGGGATGCCGCAAAGCGTACTGCCCAGTGCTCCTTAGGCCAAGCACTGAGGTGAGCCACTCTTTCAAAACCCTCAATGAAGTCATCTATGTCGTCCCTCCCTATGAGCTGACCAAAATTGAATGTCCCAGCAACTTGGAAACCAAGTGCACTTAAAGACGTTGGTGTATTGAAACCTGGAGGTGCCACCGGTGGTTCAGTCCGCTTCCTCTGATCCACCAGCCATGCCTCCAGCATTTCCAGTAGCGGTTTCTGTTGGGCTTGTATATGCGCAGCACTCCGCTCCTGCGCCTCCAATGACAAGTCCCTCTGCCGCTCGAATTGTGCTGCCATCCATTTAAAGACGTCCTGGGACTCGAAAGTCATCCTGGAACTCTGGCTTAGGTAAAGCTTCAAGTTTATCACCAATGAAGGTTTCTGTAGTTTTCTCTGTACTGCCTTTTCCACTTCTCGGATTCTCCTCTGCTTGGCTCCTCAGAGAAGTGACTTCCAGCAGATGTCCTGACGTTTGCACCTTTGTGCATGCATGGAATCCTCAATACTACGCCACTTGCGATGCTTCCGCTGGGGCCCGAGAGCTTACCAGCTGGAAGTGACCTTTGAGTGTCCTCTTTTGAATAAAGCTATTTCTATTGTCACCAGGGATTCTGGGACTTGTAGTTTTGCTTATTTCCTTAAGGACAAAATTGTAGTTATGATACGAGTGATTCAAGGCTGCAAGAATATTTATTGTGGGGAATTTCCAGCGCATCAAAGCTCAAATACAAACAAGCATAAAGGATGCCTCTCCAACATATGGGTATTTCTGGAACAGAAGAAAACGTAACAGAAATATCTCAGCACTGCTCAGCTGTTTCTCAGTCCCATAAGCTTTTCACAGGACACTGCCCCGTGTGGTTATTCAACGGAAAACAATTAAACTGCAACAGCTGATTTTCCTTCTCACAGCACGGCTTCTTATCCTCAGAAGACAATTAAACTTATTAAACATAAAACAAGCCTTTCCAATTCTTCAGCAGGTATGGCAAGTACTTTCTATATTATTTCATACAGTTTCAGTGCTGTTCAACAATGCCTTCTTCCTTTAAACATAAAAAGCAATCCATGGGAGAAGATTCACTTTCTAAAGCTGGAAAACAAGAGTCTATTTGCATTCTTTCAACAGTATTAGAATTACTGGCATCTCTATCAGGTTTAACAGTTCTCCCTGACTTTCTTTCCTCCAGAAATTCCTTGAACTGGTTCAGGAGCAATTCAGCGTGTACAGGCACGTTAGCATTAGGAGAGAAAACCTTTCCTTCTGACAACAGCCAGCTTATAGCTTCTAACTCTGAAGGCTCGGCTGTTTTGCTTTTGTCAGTGTTATAGCTTCCCCCGTATGTAAGACTCTTTCCCCACCTATTATCAGTTAAAGGTGTTGGGTCTGCCTTCTGGACAGTAGCAAAGGCAAATGGCTTCTCTAACAATGATTCAGCATTAGAAATGGTAGCTTTACCTTTGGCAGAGTTTCTTAGACAACTGCTGAACCCTTTTTCCCTGCTATCCTCCAGGTTCTGAAATTCAGCTTCCTTATGTCTATTTCCAGTGCCAGTTAGGAACCTGCTCTGAAGAGGCTTTTCTTCCTTCTTTCCTCTAGAGCTGCTATAGCCCTTGTTGCTGTATGTCCAATTGCCGTCTCTCCAATGGCTTCCCTTGCTAGTTCTCTTGCTCCAAGGTTCTGCTTTGCTGTAACGTCCTCTCCAAGGTTCTCTCTCTCCTTCACCTTCTTCATAAGGTTCCTTTCTTGCTTGCTCTTTTCCTTCCTCTCCACGTCCCTTGCTTGTTTCCTTGCCACTTCTCGTGCTCCTTCCTGTGCTAACTCTCTGCTCTGTTTGTGGATTTAAAAAGCATTTGCTTCCCGGCACTCCCTGTCCTTCCCCCAGGTGTGACCAATCAGTGAGGAAGCCTGTCTCTCCCTCTGAGCCGGGGCGTGGCCTGAGCTCAGCAGAAAGCTGTGTTTTTTTCTTATCTGGCTTGGAAATCCTGTGCACCAGTGCAGTATCATTTATTTCAACAGGATTTTCCTCCACCTCCATCTCCTCCTGGGGACTTTCACCATTACAATACACCACACCCCTAAGGGAAATGGGGAGGCACATGTGACCAGGGTGACAATATGGGGGACAGGGTACTCAGGGGAGTACAGTGGCAAACACCGGAACCGTGCACATAGGTATAATCAGGTTTAGTCATCTTTATTGGCATACAGTGACCTGTTCCCTGCAGTCAAGACCTGTGTGGCCATCCACGTCCACGGCGACCACGGCCCAAGCAATGCCATTGTTCTGGTTCTGCTGGTGCTGCCTCTGGGGCTGGGGCTGGCTGCTGGGAACGCCCAGCCATGGCCTCTTGGGCATCTGCAATCCGCAGTAGCGCCGCTGCCATCACCTCAGCTGTGGCACGCATCTGGCTCATCTCCTCCTGAATGCCCATCAGAACCTGACGAGTGGCTGTGGGTGAGACACAAGGTGATGTGTGAGACATGTGTTGCACCCCCCACCGTGATTCATGCACATGTCTGGCATATTCCAACAGACCGGTCCGCAGACCAATCATGTATGCGACGGCTAGCAACGCAGTACCATGTTTACATCTGTGTGTCCCATGATCCATCCACAGGCCAGGAAATGATCCTGATGAGGGGTCATGGAAATCACAGATATGACACATGGTATTGTGTTGCACTTCAGTGTGTCACTGCTGTATCTGCGCACTGGTCGTATGGGATAGGTTGGATAATGTGGGGATTCATGGCACACAGATAGATATCTGGGGGGCGCTGTTCACTCTAAACCTGACGCACAGTACTGAGTACCCTGACTATCTATGCTACGTACCACTACCCAGGGATAGGGGTCCGGCAGGTAAACTGTATAGGTGATCTGGGGTAGGTGTGTACCACTGTACGTCTCCATGGGATATTTTGTGGTGAATAGTAGGCAGATGTATGAGCTCATTAGCATGATGACACCAGATGGCACATGCTACAAGGGGGGGGGGGAGTGCATATGGCACACCCCCCCCCCACTACACATACAGAACATGTGCTATGGTGTCATAATATTAGGGGTCATATGGAATGTCATTGTGGATGTTACGTCAACCCCCAGGGGGCTTGTTGTGTATTCTGTTACCCACCTTCCGCATCGTGCTTTGCTGAGGCAGTATGAGCCCGCAGCTCCGCAAGGATGATATCCATGCTGGTGTGTTGGGTGCGTGATGTCCCCGGCGCCTGCATTGTGTGGCGACTCCCCTCCAACTCTGCATTTATTTATTTATTATTTATTTTAGTTTCTTATATACCGCACTATTTAGTATCAGCGCGGTTTACATGGAACAGTGAAACATAATGAACAAACGTTAGTTTTACAGAGAACAAGGAAATACAACTTGGATAACTTAGGGAAACATGCACATCAACTATTTACATATGTAGCAGTAAGCTTTGCATAGTGGGTTATGAACCTACAGAAAGATATTAAGTATAGGGACTAATATGTAGAGGTTTCTGGAAGGAAGATGTGGCTATGGTGGAGTATGGTTGATCTGGTAATGTGCATTCTCCACAGCCCATGTGCTGCTGCTACTGACCCCCACTTGTGCGTCGGCATCCGCTGCCCTGTCCTCTGCCTCGGGCAGCACAACATTTCCTGGGGTCTCCCCGCCAGTGCTGTCCGCCACATCCCCAGACTCGCCGGCCTCTGGTCCCTCAGTATCCTCTGGCGCCGGCACATCCCCCTCCTCATATGCCTCCATGGCCTGGATGTCACCTGGGGGGGTAGAATAGGGGTACACAGCAAGGATGAGTTAGCGCAGGTCACATATCTACACCTGTGTAGTACATCCCTGCCAACAGCAATGTGGTGTCCGCCTGTACCTGCTGTTACTGCACCTACAATGGGGACAGCACATGTGCATACAGTTTGCTGTACCTGACAGGGGGGGAGGGGTGGCCTCTTGCACTGGTGGAGCTGTGTCACATTTGCTGTAATGTTGGGGGGAATTGGGTTGAGACTGGTGGCCCCACTATATGCAGCACTAGGTATGCACTGTGCGTGTGACCTTGGATGTGGGCTCAGTGTTACATGTGGCCAGGGTGTGTGTGTGAGCCCTGAGTGGGATTGTGGCCTGTCATAGTGTGTGTGAGCGATGTGTATGCATTGGTCTGAGTGGTATGGATGGCAGGTGTTACAGCATTTGTCCAGGTCAGCCAGACGTGTGCGGGGACTGCCGCTTTGGTAGCCACTGTGTGGTGTGTGTGGACAGCTATCACATACTCGGTGTGTGTGGTGGGTTATTTCAGGGGATGGGTGGAGTGATGCTGGGCATGTGGTTGCACCGTGGGTGGGGGTCATGGGAATGTGTTGGTGGCACTGCAGTACCTGTATAGATGATGGCCCCAGGTGGTGTGGGGTCTTGGCTAGGTGCAGTTGGTACGGCTGTGGCAATGTGCACCCCAATGTCTTGTGAGGGTGGGTGGGGGATCCACACTGTATGTTGGACAATGACAGAGTGTGATGTGTTGGACATCTGTGTAATGTGGTCATTGGGGTTTGTTTGCATCTACCTCACCATCACAGCATGATAGCCCTTCCTCTGTCACTGGTCTGGGATATGTCCATGGACAGGTAATCTCATACACACATCATAGCTGTTATAGGTGGTGTGTGTGGGTCCCCCCAGGTCAATGTTTTCTGGCCTAGTTGTATGTCCCTCCTTTCTGTGTCCTCCTGTCATATAGTGGTATGTGCCTGACTGCAGATGTATGCTGTTCTGTGTGACCTATATGCCATGTATGAATAGCTGCTGCATGTGCTGGGTTCATGGGGTGGAGGGTGTTGTGCCCCCCTGTATGTACGGTCATCCACCCCACTCATGCACAGTCAAAGGGGGGTGGCACTCCGTCTGGCTGGGGGACTGCCCCCCCTGGTTCTGTTCACCTGTACAGTGCTCTACGACGTCCAGGACTGTGGCTGTCATGCAAGCAGCCCCAGGTACTTGTCAGACCCACCCTGTACCTACACAGCCATGTTTTTCTGGATATGTGGACCCCAGTTGCCTGTGTTAGGGCACACATGTTCTCAGGACATAGGCCCCCACCTTCCTGTCCATGGCTGGCATGTACTGGGCCATGAGTTGTACATGTGCAGCATATCTCTGACCTACCTGCCTGTGGATGGGCGGTGTCCAGCGGTTCAGGCAGTACACGCAGGTAGATGGGGCCAAGATGGTCTGCGAGTTCCTGCTCCAGGGGTGTCAGGGTTGGGGCAAAGGGTCCACCCCCTCCAGTGCCCATGGCATGTCGCCTCTCCACCACCATGTGTGCACGGACACCACGCTTAATATCATTATACCTTTTCCTAAGGCTATCCAAGTCCCTGGATGGCCCCCCTGCCTGGGCTATGGACTCCTGGATCTCCTCCCACATGTGTATCCATGTGCCCACAGTGGTGCTTGTGCTCAGCCGACTGTAGAGCATCTCATACTGCTCCAAAACACTGGCCAGCAGGATGTTGTTTTCCTGCTGGCTGAATCTAATAGCCCTCCTCCGTTCCTCGGCTGGCACTGGTATATGCCTACGTTTGGTACTGGGTGGCCCCTGGATGGGCTGTGACATACACGATGGGCCTGCAGCCACCACCACAAGCCCACCTCTCCCTGGCGGCTCTGGGTCCTGCTGAACATGTGTCTCACCCTCCTCCCCCCAGCCATGTCCTGCCGCTCCATCTCACTGCCCTCTGTGCCCTCTCCCTCCCTGTCACACATCTTCACCCCTCCTGTTCTTCACCTACTCCCCCCTCCCCTGCCCCTCGGCTCCTCTGCTCCACCTCACGCCTGCACCTCACCTCACCTCTCCTCCTCTCCCTTGCATCTGCTCCTCAGATCACCTCCTGTCTCTCTCTCCTGCTCTTAGCCTCCCCTCCTCTCACTCTCTCTCGCCTGCTCCGTAACACACCTCTCCTCACCTGCTATAATCCTGATCTCACACTCGCCTGCTCTACAACTCGCCTTCTTTCTCCGTCGCCTACACAAACCCCTCAGCGTGTACCACTTGTGCATGTGTATTTATGTGTTTTTTTACGTGTGCGCATCCTTGCACGTGTTGCGCATGTGCAGCGGCATGAGCGTGGAGGCTGCACGCATTGCACATGCACAGGGGGATGCGGAAGGTGTGTGCCTGGGACCTATGTGATGAGTGCCAGTCCACGCATGTGATGTAAGGCCGGTCGCATGCGCATAACGGCATGCAGCACATGCACGTCTCACGCTCACACACACACGCACAGTGCATGTGCAACATGGTGTCCCCGTGCACGCACCTTCCGCATGTCCCCTGTGCATGTGCAATGCGTGCAGCCCCATGCTTGTGCTGCTGCACATGCGCAACGCACGCAAGGACGTGTACACGTAAAAAAACACATAAATACACATGCACATGTGGTACACACTGAGGGGTTTATGTAGGCGAGGAAGATGAGGCGTGTGGTGTTGGTTGTTGGTGAAGCAAGGGAAGTGTCAGAGGCAGATTTGGTGTGGAGCGTGGCTGGGTTGGTGAGTGCTGGTGGAGTTGTGTGGCTGGGTTGGTGACTGGTGGGTGAGGTGAGTGAGTTTGAGTGAGTTTGAGGAGTTGAGGGGAGTGGAGTTTATGGCAGGCTTTGTGGTTGCTGCATGTGCAGTGGGAGGTGATCAGGGGCTGTGGTTGCCTGATGGGAGAGATGGTGTCCATGGGGCTGAGGCACAGGGCATGGGTTTAGTCCCACTGCAACACAGACCTGCAGCTGTGGGGGCAGGCCAGGCAGGGGCTGTGCCGGCATGGCGCAGGAGGCTTGCAGAGTTGCAGGCTCCCAGCCTCACCTCTACATACCCAGGGCCCAGCTCCAGGGCATGCATGAGGACCAGGTCATCTCCCTCTACTGCCTGAGAATGGGGGCTATTAGGGAGCTCTATGATGATCTAAGACCTGACCTCGAGCCCCTGACTGGTCGGTCACATGCCATACCGGGTTTGGTCAAGCTCCTTGGTGCCCTACATTTCTTTGCCTCTGGCTGTTTCCAGTCATCTGTGGCCGCAGTGGGTGGCATGAGCCGCCCAACCTTCTCGCGCTGTCTCCACCAGGTACTGCGTGCCATGATCAGCCGGGTGGGGAATTACATTGCCATTCCCAACACTAGGCAACAGTGGGGGACCCTGAACCAGGCCTTTGAGGCGTTTGCCGGGATACCACACATGATGGAAGCTATTGATTGCACACATGTTGCCCTGGTCCCGCCCAGAGACAGGGAGGTAGTGTTCCGCAACTGCAAACACTACCATTCCCTGAATGTTCAGGTTGTATGTGTTGCAAATATGCATATTCTGAATGTGGTCCCTAGGTTCGCAGGGTCCACCCATGACTCCTATATCCTGCATCACTCGGCACTATTCAAACAATTTGAGGCAGGACAGTATGAGGACTGTATACTGCTGGGTGTGTATTTCTCATCTCTGACATGCACATGGTGATCCTGTGACTAACCGTATGTGCACATGTCTGTCTTTGAGGTGTATCCCTAGTTGTGTGTGTGTCTCATCTGTCTGTGTGTAATCTAACATTGGGGGGGGGGGGTGGTGCCCTCCAGCTCTATCTTGCTACGGTGCTGTGTGATGGTGGTAGCATGGATGCTAGCATTTGTGTCGTGGTTACAGATTATGTTGATTACAATCCATACACCTACCCCTTGTTTTGTGTGTCATATCTTCACACGCTGATGCATAGTTGTGGTGTCCCATCATGTGCTGTCATATGTTTCTGTCAGGATGTTTTGTGCATTTGGTTTGCATGTACATACTTGTGTCCATTTGGGTGGACATCAACTCCTGCTTTAACATTCCACATTTCTTTCTGCAGGTGATGCAGGATATGGGTGTCACCCCTAGTTGCTGATCCCTGTGCGTCAACCACAGACACGTGCAGAGAGGAGTTACAATGAGACCCATGCCTCCAGCCGCTCCGTCATAGAGCGCACCTTTGGTGTTTTAAAGAGGTGCTTCAGGTGTCTGGATAGGACAGGCAGGGCCTTACAATACAAACCACAGACTGTGGCAGAGATCATTATAGCCTGTTGCATCTTGCATAACATTGCTCTCAAGCACCATATCCCTGTCCATATTAATGAGGATCTGGAGGATGATCCTACATGCCCTCCTGTACATGCCCGTGATGACACACGTGAGGGCACAACAGTCAGGCAGCAGGTGATTGAGGTGCTCTTCTCATGTAAGTACTGCATATGTTGCCACATACATTTGTTTAGATATGTGTGTACTACTACTACTAGTGAACATTTGTATCCCAATAGCAGTAAGATGCAACACTGCACTGATATGTAACAGACACTGCCTGGCCATCCCAGCTTACAATCTAGTCATGACTGAAATGCAGAAGATGTGAGCAGGGCACAACAGCGGGTGGAGGTGGATTATGCGTGTCGGGAGTAGTAGGCTTGTGGGAGGTGTTAAGCTGTCATACCTGATTTGTGGCTGATTGGGATAGGGGCTGCTGTACAGCCACAGGTAGTTAGTTTGAGACTTTGGGTGCAGCAAGGTGAAAGGCGTGTAGTATGGGGTAAACAGTAGGAAAGCAGACCATAGATGGGACCAGTTGCCTAGATGTGTGTGTTTCACATTTTTTAATTTGAGCTGATTGATTGGTTGGTATGCTCTGATGAGCAGGGACTGTGTGTTGTTTCTGTATAGCGCTACATGTGATACGTAGCACTATATACATGCTGAGTAGTAGTTGGATTACTGGTATTTTAGATCAGTAAGGGAAGTTACTGCAACACCACAGTGTGCCTGTATGTATAGGTCAGCACGTAGCTTTGACATTGATGCGGAGACGGATAGGGAACCTGTGAGGTGTCCTGACAGGGGGAGTATTATTGCCATTATGTGTGTGGCTGTAGAATAGCCATGCAGTGCTGTGTTGCATATTTTCAGGCAGACAGAGATGATTCAAGGCCAGATCAGCAAGGTGTAGGTTACAGTAGGCAAGCCGGGAGCTGATTGGGGGAGGGGGGTGGGATTTGGGTTTTAGTTGTGTTTTCAGGGAGGACTGGGGAAATATAATTTTGTGAATGACATCAACCTTTACATGTTAATGATTTACTGTTTGTCTCATAGACATTTCATGTTGGGTCTCTATACATGAACGCTGATGCACATGGGGTGGAGCTGTGAAACGCCTGTATAACATGGGCATGGACATGACCATATCCATGTGACACCCTCGTCTGTGGTTCCAATTCAAAATGTCCTCAATATGCAGTGTGTTCAATGTTGTGATCATGTTATGTTTGC
Organism: Ichthyophis bannanicus; assembly: GCA_033557465.1. Taxonomy (NCBI): domain Eukaryota; kingdom Metazoa; phylum Chordata; class Amphibia; order Gymnophiona; family Ichthyophiidae; genus Ichthyophis; species Ichthyophis bannanicus. Next base: position 191,395,865 of record CM066040.1, read on the forward strand.
CTGTGTGACGTTTCCTTACGTACATATTGATGATTGACTCTCTGCAATTTGGGCTGATGTTGCAAGCAGCATACCAATACATTGTTTATCCTCTTCTGACACAGGGCAGTGAACACACAAAGCACATCTACTACAGTGCATCCGGCGTCATCATCACCCACCTGTTGGAGGACACAACAACACCATGGAACTATCCCTGGGAAATGGTGCCATAGGATGTTTGACCTCTGCGAGTGGGACACATGCCTAGGATGGACAGTATTATTGTTGGACTGCTACTTTGGGCATGACAGGCCTGTCCAACACACCGTTGCTTCTGTGCTCTGGCTGGGTGTCATGTTGATCGCAGGAGTCACACATGACCTTTCCAGTACTGTGGCATATTGGGATGTCACACTTGACTATGTATGCCCAGGGTTTCAAGGACAGTTGTAACATGACTTGTTGGATTGCAGACACGCTTTGCACTTTGGACACTGTGTACTAGTCCCCATGTGTGCAGCAGGGACTGACATTGTCGCTGTATGTTGTACATCCTTCTGACATTGTGTTGTGTTTTGCCCATGTGTGTGTCATGGAACGCAGGATACGCTCATCTGTTTGGTTCAACATGAGCATACAGCTATGTGTGTAGCACAGGGGGAGCAATGGAGAGGTCCTGTTGTCCATGTCCACCTACCCTCCACTTGGACATGACACAGTGTTTGCCATGACACCACATTACTGCACACCAACATCTTGGATAGATGTTTGCACTCACCAAGGGTGTTACAGTGCATGTGTGGCATCACTGTATCATGTTTCAACGTACACGATGCATGTGCATGTGAATGACTATGTTGGTGCAACGCAGCATGTGGCAATATGGCTTCAGTGTGGGTTACTGTAACATGTTTGACCTTTCTTTCTATCTCTATATACAGGTTATTGTGTTTGTTTACTGTACAGACGTGATGCTCTGCATTGATTTACAAACCTAGCATTGCATGTCTGCACAGTCCTATTTATCCCCTGAGGTAACGACACTCACATTGCCCTGTTATATTTGGAGTGTGGCAGTGTGAGTGTCCATTTTCTTCCTTCATTTGTGCATTCCATGTACCGTGATATATGTGTACAGACACTGTATCCACACCAACCAGTGCAGGGGGACCTTCTGCATAGTGTTATCTCTGCATGTTTCTGCGGATGGTTTCATTTGAATTCTCTGTGTTCATGTGCCTCTGCTACCTGTTAGCATATCCTCATTGTGCATTTGACGATTGTTTAGGGTTACATTGTTGCAGCTTTGATTCCTATATCAGACATTATGTGACAGCTGTAACATATATTTCGATATCTGTGTTTACACTTTCTTACTTTTAACAACATATGCTGTTTCATTTGAGTGCCTCCTGTGTTGGCAGACAGATATGTTTTAAGGAACAGATCATGATTGATGTGTGTTGGGCCTTCATCATGCACCGCCTACTGTCTACATGCACACATATGTAACTAACACATTTGGGGCATGCAGCAGCATGTGGGGGGGGGGGGGTCTAATGCATACTGCACACCATGAACCTGATGCATATTATCTCTTCTGCCCATCATCTGTAGACGGGCCAGTGACTTTTCTGTAACATGTGGGCTGCTGCCCTGCAAAATGTGTTTTCAGATTTTCCCCTGGGATCCACTCACCTTGATATTATGATAGGCGGTATCTACACTATCTGTGATGATTAACCAAAATAAAAATATGTGTTTGATGTACATTTGTCTCTGCTGCTGCTTGATCACACTGACACATGTATTTAGTGATTTCCTGGTCATGTACATGGCCCACCGGTGCTCACATCCTTGTATGGTGCCAGCTGTCTATCTGCCAGCCGTTTGCCACATCACTGAGTGTTACAGGTTCCCATACACACATTCCCTTTGAGGTAATATTTTTGCATTGTGCTTGCTGTGGTTGTTTGGGATAGTGGTTACAGACATGTGTTGTAACACCATAGGTTGCAGGTTTGATCCCCACATGGGGTTTACTTATTTTTTTTCTGTTGTGCTAACCTGACCATTAGGTACCTGCAGGTTCATCACCTATGCACACACCCTTCCATCTCTTCACTGTACACCAAAGTGTGCCCTCTGTGCTGCCTATCCATAACATATTATCTGCTACATATGTCTCTTTCTTTATAGTGCTTACATGGCAGTCCGCTTGGGGGATTGGCATTGCTGTGGTTCAGCTGGTTTGTGGCACACCTGTTTGCAGGTTAAATTCTCACATGCTCCTGTTCTTTTCCCCATTTTGCCCTTCTCCACAGAGCATCCCCTGCAGCCCTTTGGGTTTAGGTTCTTTCCTCTTTTGCATGCTGTATCCACTGCATAACATTTCATTGTGTGTGTGCATGTAGCTATATGTGGCTCTGGTCCCAATTACAGATTGATCTGATCTGTACACACCAGATCTGCATGTGCATTCCATCATGGTTACTGTTGGAGGTTTGCCTATCCTGGCAGACAGCAGGCTTCTTGTGTTATGCCCTGCAGTATTCTTGTATGCAGCCTTTGCTAATGACCTCACATTGGTGGTGTGGCCTACCGGTTTGTGCATTGACATTTGTGCTAATGGTCATAGGTTTGATTCCTCTCTGTTCTCTTTCATTTGTATGCCTGTCCTGCACAGCTACTTTTCATTCCTGTGACAGTCATATCTGTGCAGATCTGTGCTGTTAGCACATTGTACCCCTATCACAGTTGCCAACCATCCTTCTGTCCATCTATGTGTGTCTGCCAGCTGTGTGCCATCCTGCCCTGATGTGCATGCTGCTACCCCATGTCCTGCACTGATACACATTTCTGCATTGCAGCTCTCCCTGGTTGCCTCTCCTGTGTGTGCTCTGCATGGCACTGCTACTCCTCTATCCTCCTGTCATTACACCTATCCTGCCACCTCTACTTCCTCTGCTGGACACATCTTCCCATCCTCTGCCACACACTGTCATTGTTGCATAGTAGATTACCATCACCCTGTGCATCGCTACAGCTGCCCCCAATATGTTTGTTCATTTTTCCAACTGCCACATGGGCTGGATGCAGATTTATCTGGTCCATCAGCTCAGATCTACTTCCTTCCATTACTTGTGCATTGTCTTTCCTTGGTGCTCTGTGCTGTCTTTCCTTGGTGCTCTGTGCAGTGTTAGGGTTACATCTGTGTTTGGCCAATACCTTTCTTGCTTTTCAACTTGGGGGACCTTACTGCCCTTGGCCAACATTTTTTGAGTCACCTATACATCCTTGGGGCATCTTTAGCCACACCTTAGAATCAGCCAGCTTATGGGGCGCCTACTATGGTGCCTTGGGAGTTGACAACCTTTCGACATGCCCTCTGGGGCATATCATAACCTGCCTTGGCTGACGTGGTGGTTTAGGTTGTGCCTTCTGGTGCGCCCTAAAAGGTGCATTAGTTTATGGCACTGGGGTGCAGGTATTTTTAGCTGGCAGCACAGATTGTTGGACTGTTTCAAGCAGGAAAAGGAATCACCTTGGCCACTCTTATTCAGTAAGCCCACTGGGTGATTGAACTCATGACCCCTGTTTCAGCAGTCATTATATTAACTAGTGTGCTACACCTCTGTTGCTGTGATTGCAGGTCAGCATGCAAAGTTAAGGTTAACGCGCGGTAACATGCATGGCTCCCTCTATCGTGCGATAATGGACACGGCGCACTGTATCGCGCGATAACCCATGATTGCTACCTTAAGACCGGAACGCCCACTCCTTATATGGCATCCTTCACATTATCGCTGCAACTAGCGCCGGGAACATTAAGATGGTTTAGTAAACATACCCCTTAATATTGCTTTTGACATATAGGGCTACTCCTCCTCCTTTTCTACCCTCTCTATCTCTTCTAAATAGATTATAGCCAGTTATGGCTATATCCCATTCATGCGACTCATTAAACCATGTTTCTGTAATGGCCACAATGTCCAAGTCCATTTCCACCATTAGGGCTTCCAGATCAGCAACTTTATTGGCTAGGCTTCGAGCATTTGTGCTCATTGCTTTCCAGCATTTGTTCCCTGGCTTGCCTATGTTTTGCATGGATTTTTTTCTACACGCTTCTTCCCGCTTGCTTCTTCAAAAGTATGGCTGTTTCCAATGTTGTTTTGCTTTTGCTGGGAGAGACGTACTGAACTTGTCCTTCTCCATCCATCACCCCCTTTCCCTAGTTTAAATGCCTGTCTACATACTGCCTGAATTTTTCAGTTAGGATCCTTTTTCCTGCGATGGAGAGAGGTAGTCCATCAGCACAGTAAAGCCTCTTGTTGATCCATTTGTTTCTCCAGTCGCCTATATATCTAAATCCTTCTTGTTTGCACCAGGTTTGGAGCCAAGTATTAAAGTTGTTTATGCGATGCAGCCTTTCTGCCCCCTCACCATGAACAGGTAGAACTTCTGAGAATGCTATAGTGTTAGCAATGGGCTTGAGCTTCTCTCCCAGAGCCTGGAAGCCCCTTTGGACTGCAGAGGCACTGTTTCTAGCCAGGTCATTTGTACCCAAGTGGATGACAATATCAGTTTTTGAACGCTCACTTTCTGCACTAACTATGCCAACAATTTGGTTTGTATTCTTTCTGGCTGAAGAGCCTGGGAGGCATTTGACCATCTTCTCTCCTTTGAACTGTGTTCCCAAGTTGGTGCCTCTGATGATGGAATCTCCAAGTAGTAGTAGTTTTCTGTTTTGTGATTTTTGTATTTGGTACATTATTAGTAGATTTGGCATTAAGTCTTTCATTTAAGGGCACTTCAGTTTCCACGGATTGGGCACTCTCATTATCCAAGGCAGAGAAGGCATAATGCAGGGATATCTCTTGATGTATAGCGGTCTCTGTGTTACAGGTCGCAACCTACCAGAGCCCACTGTGATCCAGTTGTTCCTGGCTGTTTGATTCTTTGTGAGAGTGGTGGTGGATTTTGTTCAGTTTGAACCATAGAGGAGGTGTGTTTAATTGCTGCTAATTCTTCTCTTAGTAGAGTCAATTCTTTAAGCTTAGCAGCTAACTTGAGGCATATAGGACAAGCTATTAGTTTCCAAATGATTCTTTTCAGAATGAAAGCACCACAGTTATCACATTGAATACAAGACATTTTAATTCAGCTGTCCTAGGAGGAGAAAAGGAGAAAAAGTGGGTGTAATACCTAATTAAAGGACAGATGTCAATGTATATGATGACTATATAGGCAATGGAATCCTGGGGTGGGTGGGGTGAGGGGTAAGGTGGGCAGGAAGTTAAGTGTCCCAAGCCAGTAGACCTTCTGTGAACTGAGGACACACTCAGATATCTGATCTAAAGGCTATGCAAGGAACGTAGGCAGGCTGAAGATTCCTAAAAACCTATATTCAACAGTTAAAGTTTATCAAAAAACAGGCAATTGTAAAGTTTGAAAGTCTTAGCTGAGTGTTTAATCTCTTGAAGTTCTGATGAGCAGACTGGTTCAGGTATTAGGTCTGTCGCAGAGTTGATTCATTTCAATTAGCCCCACCCTGTGAAGCAGGCTTGTAACAGACAATGGGAACTGAAATATTCAAACTGAAATCTTACTTCTACGTATCAGCTCACTATGCAAAGGTCCCTGTAACCTTAATGCATGTTAATTTTTAGTAATCATACCCCTTTGAAATTATGGAATTGATTTATGTCCACCATTTTGGGCCTCCCTTTGTGAGCAATGGCAGGTATTCTATTCTTCAGGGAGATGTTAGAGGCTGAAAAGTGTCACAGCTTGAAAAAAAGATATTTGATTCTTTAGGAGCGTAGGAATCAGAATCACTAGAGAAGCTTCATTTATGTTCTTCATTCCACCTCCAAGCCAGCCCAGAAGGGGTTAGTCACCTTTACACGCATGCAGCTTTAATTCATTTGTCGGAGACCTCTGTCCCAAATATATTTACTCTACTACTAATAATAATCATTTGTATAGCGCTGCAAGGTATTTGTATAGCCTGCCATAAGCACCATACAGCCTGAGATGCATTGCTTGTCAAATCTGTTCATTTAAAGGTGCAGGGATGAGCTAGTAACAGTTCTATTTTACAGTGCTGCAAATGCCCCCAGCTTGCAAATTCCTGGACGCTTAAGGGGAAGGCTCTGATAGTTTTCAATATTGTTAACTTGAATTATTTTCACATAGTAGTAGTAGTAGTAGAGTAAATATATTTGGAGTGGAGGAGTGGCCTAGTGGTTGGGGCAAGGTATTTCAGGCTGGAAGGTCAGGGGTTCAAATCCCACTAGAGGACAGCAACCTTGGGCTGGAAGGACTGGGGTTTCTAGTCCCACAGGTGCTCCTTGTGGTCTTGGGCAAGCCACTTAACCCTCCATAGCCCATTTTCCCTGTAAAATAGTTGTCTCCAAGTTATAATACCCTGTTCAATGTAATTTCAGTTTGTTTAATGTAAACCGCACTGATGCAGAATAGCATGATATATAAGAGAAGGTAAATAAATAAAAAATAAATAAACATATGATATAAACTCATGGAGGCACATTTCACAATGGGAAGTCGAAGTGCAATCTGGGACTTCAAAGCCAGGACATCTGAAAAAAAAGCAGTTCAGGCATGATTTTGGAAGCGTGAGCATGTCTGATATGGATGTCTATATAGATGTCCCCAGGATTGCATTTCAGAACCAAGCCATCTAATAGCATAATGGTTAGAGTAGTGACTTAAGAGCAGGGTGGCCAGGGTACAAATCACAGTGTGGGCCTTTGTGATCTAAGGGTAGTCACTTAATTCTACATTCTTTGGATTTTTTTTCTTTATTCCATTTTCAATCATTTACAAAAAGTAAACCAAATAGCAAAAGGAAAATCTTTACATTAACATTAAGTATAAGAATAAATCAATATGTCAAAAGCCACATCAAAGGGAGAGCAAGTTACAGAAAACATTAGAATACAGAAATCAAAACCTCATCCTAAAAACCGAATTCTTCTTTACAGATAGCAAAACAAAAACTACTGGGTATCAGAGTGAGGTAACACTATCAAACGTTATACCTGAGATTTAGACTTCAAATCTCCTTCAGTTAAGATACTTCAGAGAAAATATACCTAGTCCTCCCCATTGTAATCAAGCACAGGGAAATTAAAAAACAAAACAAAACATATCTCCCAATTCAAGCATACACGGCTTCAAAGTCAAAAAAGCCTTGCGCCTAACTTGTGTTTGATGGGAAATATCAGGAAAAATATTCATCTTTTTACCACACACTCGTTGGATGTTTTAAGGTGAAAACAAGCATTTTCCTGATACCTATTTGTGCCTGGAGCAGGTATAAATGTGGGTGTGCCAGCAGACATCTCTGACATTTCTGAGATCGAACGGGGATGTGTAAGTTCTTTGCCCCTCCCCAGACATGCCTCTGCCACACCCCTTGCTTGGATGTCCTTTCACCAGAAGCATTCTGTGGACGTCATTTGTGGAATGACTATGGAGACATCTCTGAGATTTCGACATCCATGTGTACGTCTTCAGATGTCCAAATCACAACTAAACCTTTTAAAATGACCCTCATAAGTGCTTATGTTATTGGGCCTTACGTATAAGGTTACCTGGTTTTTGCTTTTGTTTTTAAATAAATCTGGGGAACTTATCTGAAGTGGAGGGGGGAGGAAAGGACATGGAGGAGGGAAGAGAAGTCATTACCCTGCCCCCCCCCCCTGCAATCCATCCCATGACTGCAACAATATTACTTCTAAGTAGGGTTGATCAAGTCCTGAGTTTACCTCTTTTGCATGCAGGGACTTGTATTGTGATATTTTTTTTATTGCAGTCCATAAGAAAAGCAAGACTACTTGTGCATATTTGACATGTAGGTGATACATATATTTGCCTTTGGTGCTATAAGTATTATATTTTAGTTAGCTATGTCATTTGGTTCTGATCTGCACAGTAGTAATATTAGTTAGGTTTTAGGAAGGTGTGCACGCCATTGTGGTCCACTCCATCTTAGAAAGGGGGCGGGGTAGATGTGGGGCTACTCTTGAAGCAAACATGGATTCCTGCTACAGAGGCCTCTCACTTGTTCCTAGGCCTCTGACATCCTGATGCTACAGAATCACTTCCTGTGCTTGGATACTGAAGATCATTGTTCTCTGTTCTGTCTGCTCATTGGCAAGGGGACGTTCAAGCTTTTCTTAGCCTAAGAGCTTCTTCAGACCTTGGAAACTGCAACAATACTGCAACTCTGATCATCGGCCTCTGCATTCCATCTCTCACCACCTCCTGAAAGATGTTTTTTGATTCGCTCAGACATGTGGTACAGTCCTGGAACTAGCCAATCCAAGAACTGGGCATCATGTGCCAAATTAACAACTTTGCACAAGGAATAAATACCTTTGCACAGATAGAGACACACAATTTCTCTCTCTTTTGCTTTGCTTTTACCTGGTCTTCTTGCCTTGGTATTTTTGATGTGCCTTTGTGTAAATTCCCCTGTTACCAAAGACAATGTGCTATCTCTAAGGCTAGTCTGCCCTTGCTGATGGATAAGCCAAGTCTCATGACAGTACTTTGGGTGCTGAGGATCTCCTGCCTGTAAGAGGAAACTAACCCCTGCATGCAGCTTGCTCATGAAGGCTTTTGAGTCCATGTAATAAATCTGCCTTTCTGGAATCTGTGCTATTCCTGGTGTGGTTTTGGGGGGTGATAATTAGTTATAGCAGAGATGTATTTCCTGTTTCCTGCTTGCATGGCAGTCCATGTGATTTGGCAATTACTTTAGGCATTTACTTAGTTTGCATAGGAGTTTTGCTATTGGCTATTTCTACCTTGTGTGCATAGTTTTAGTAATAATCTGTGTGCACTCTATTTTTCTATCATAATAAATCTAATATTTATGCACAACTTGCTGTTTCTGTAGTCATTCATTGCCAGTGAGTCATGCAAACTATACAGGTGAGGCAAACACACCCCTAGATATAATTTGTGAGCTATATATACAAACCTATGTGCCCTACAGCCTCCCTTCAGTGAATAGTGGCAGGTGTTCAGTTCTTCAGGGAGATACTAGAAGCTGACAAATATGGCTTGAAAAAAAGATTTTTGACAATGTAGGAGGCAGAGAAAGCAGAACCCCTAGACATTCTTCATTCGTGTTCTCCATTCTGCCTTCAAGCCAGCCCATCCACTAGGTGGGCTAGGCGGCTGCCTAGGGCAGCAGATCTCTGTGGGCGGCAGGCCATGTGCTTTGGCAAACATAGCCTGCCGCCCCCTCTGCTGAACCGCACCGCTGAGCCTGATTCTGGCGGTGGGGGTGGGGGTGGGCGGCTAGGCTCAGCAGCAAGCCATGTACTTTGGCACACATGGCCTGCCGCTTCTGAACCCCTGTAGTTATGTTGGAAAGGGGGTCAGAAGTGGCAGGCCATATATGTCGAAGCATATGGCTTTGCCACTGAGCCAAGCCAAGGCCCCCCTTGACACTGCCTCCAGAAATGGCAGTAGTGTGGCTTGGCACGCGGGAGGGCAGCACGGCTGGCGCTTCTGCTCGGGCCGGCAGAAACCCTTGGGCTGACCCTGCACAAGGAGTTAGTCACATCTACACACATGCAGCTTTAAATCATTTATTTGCGACCTCTGTCCCAAATATATTTGCTCCTGCCATAAGCACCGTGCAGCCTGAGATGCAGCGTCTGTCAGATCTGCTCATTTAAAGATGTAGGGGTGAACCGATGATGGTTCTATTTTGCAGTCTTCAAATGCCACCTGCTTACAAACCCCTGTGCAGTTATGAGGAAGGATCTTATAGCATGCTGCTGCCAGGCTCGGCAGTGCTTTTAGAAAATGTTGCTGGGACAGAGGAGTAGGTGCTTCGTTGAGCATGTGCCCTTAGGAAGCTGCTTACTCTTTCTAGCTGGAAAGCCGAGCTTGTGATAATTAAGTATTTGATGACATACTAGTATGTTCAGGCCTGAGAAAGCAGGGGGTGAACCAGGATTCCTGTCATAGTGGTCACTTTCCCAATGCGGGTGATGGACGTGGTGTGTCAGAAGAGCAGCGTATCTAAAGGCTGAATCCCCCCATAAGATCATGACTGCTAAGAATGTCCTATGTAGAATCCTGCAGGGAAATGATGCACTGCTGGAGCCCTTGTGTGGCTTCATTTGCCATTGCCCCTGTGCTTGCTGTACTCAGTGGGAGTAAAGCTTAGTGAATCAGTTCTTAAATGGGTGAATCAACTACTATAAAAATAGTCCCATTTCTTAGTATGATAAAATCACTGTACTTTACTTTGCTATTTGATCACCAAAACATGGTTAAATTAGCACAGGCTCAGATGTTTTCCCGTGTGCTGCTAAGTGCCCATTCATGTGTTGTGTCTTTTCTCTCTCTTCTGTTTCCCAGACATATGCATATTAGACAATTGTTCTGGCTCAGAGGCTGCCTTTCTGGATGTCTCCGGTATACACTATTATTGCTAAGTCTGTTCGAAACTAGGAAACATTAGACAAAGATGCCTGCCTCTTTAGTAAAATGACAAAATTGTATTGAAGATAAATGTGTTTGCAGCCTGTAGGCAATTGCTTCATAAAATGTAGCTGCTACCACTGTGGAATTTGAACTATGAATATAGATTTTTTTTATGTGTAGACAGGGCTGAAGATTAATTTCAAAGCCACTGTTCTTCTGTACTGTTTTTTCCAAGGTTCATCTAAGAAAAAGAATGAAGACAGTGCCATATTTGATTGAAAGGCAGCTTCCAGCAAAATATCTGCATGAAGTGTTTGGTAGAAAGTTCCTGTATATTCTTTTGATGTATTACAACACACTGTGGGTATCAGTAGAAATTCTAGATAGCCTTGGTTCAAACCCCTTGCATTTCCTATCGCAAATGTGCCAACTCTTCCCCCCAGAAAACACAACTTTCAAAACAAGAAAATTCTAATGCCTCCCACCCTATGTACCCTCAGGCACTTAACTTCTTACACAATTTGGGATAGCTATTCCTAAGGGGTATGTTTACTAAACGGTCTTAATGTTACCGGCGCTAGTTGCAGCGATAATGTGAGGAATGCCATATAAGGTGGTAGGCGTGTCAGCGTAAACAAAGCAATGGCGGGGTATCGCGCGATAGAGGGTGCCCTGACCAACACCGCACGATAGATGCGCCGTGCCACGTTATCGCTCAGTAACCTTAAGTTCGCGCACTGAGCTGTGATCAAAGGACTAGAGGTGTAGCACACTGGTCAATACAATGCCTGCTGATACAGCAGTCATGAGTTCAGTCCCCCAGTGGGGATATAGAATGAGGCTGGCCAAGGCAATTCCTTTTCCTGCCTGTAACAGGCAGATACATCCCAATAATCTGTACTGTCATCCAAAAAAAGCCACATCCCAGTGTCGTAACCCAAAGCACCTTCTAGGGTGCAGCATGAGGCACATCATAAAATGCTACATCAACCAAGGTGGATCAGAATGTGCCCCAGAGGGCACCACAAACGGGTGGTACCCCCCAAGGCATCATATAAGGTGCTGCATAAGCTGGAAGTACTTAAGGTGTCGCTAAAGACGCCCCAAGGATGTAAAGGTGACTAAAGAAATGTTGGCCAGGGGCAGTAAGATGCAAGAACCTCACAAGCATGAAATGTATGGGTCAAACACAGACGTAACCCTAACACAGCATAGAGCAGCAACGCAAGGCAATGAAGAAGTGATGTAAGGAAGTAGATGTCTAAGGTGACGGAGCTGCCAAATCTGCGTGCAGCCCATGTGGCAGCTGGTAAGGTTGACAAATATATCGGGGCAGCTGTACCGATGCACAGGGTGATTGTACTGTAAAGTACAACAAGCACAGTGTGTGGCAGAGGATGGGAATACGTGTCGAGCAGAGGAGCCAGAGGTGGCAGGATAAGTGCAATGATAGGAGGACAGAGGACTAGCAGTGCCATGCAGAGTCGACACAGGAGAGGCAAACATGAAGAGCTGCGATGCAGAAAAGGGTGCCAGTGCAGGACAAGGGGTAGCAGCCTGCATATTAGGGCAGGATGGCACACAGCTGGCAGACACAGATAGACGGACAGAAGGATGGTCAGCAACTGTGATGAAGGTATAATGTGCCAGCAGCACAGATCCCCACAGATAGGACTGTTACAGGAATGCAAAGTAGTTGTGTAAGAGAGGCATTAAAGTGATTAGAACCAAGAAGAATTGAACCCATGACCACTTGCACAAATGTCAATGCACAAACCAGTAGGCCACAACACCAACTTGAGTAGCACAGCAAAGGCTGCATACAAGAACACTGCAGGGCACCACACCAAAAGCCAGCTGTCTGCCAGGATAGGGCAACCCCAACAGCAACGAAGATGCACTGCAAATGCAGATCAGGTGTGTACAGCTAATATCACAGTTAGTAATTGGGACTACAGGCACATATAAACACATGCACATACACAATGAAATGTTCTGCAGTGGATACAGCATGCAAAAGAGCAAAGAACCCAAACCCAAAGGGCGGTAGGGGATGCTCTATGGAGCAGGGCAAAATGGGGAAAAGAATGGAAAAGGAGCATGTGAGAGCTGAACCTACAAACAGACATGGCCCAGATCAGATCAACAACAGTAATGCCAATCTCCCAAGCCGACATGGACAGTACAAAGAAAGAGCCATATCTAACAGCTGGGGCCTCCTGGGGATAGAGCAGTGCTGGGAACCTGCAACCACAGCACCCACCATTTCACCAGGATGTAGAATAGACCTGTGTCATCTGGGCTGGGGCCTCCTGGTGATGGAGCAGTGCTGGGAACCTGCAACAACAGCACCCACCATACCACCAGGATGTAGAATAGACCTGTGTCATCTGGGCTGGAGCCTCCTGGGGATAGAGCAGAGCTGGGAACCTGCAATAGCAACACCCACCATACCACCAGGATGTAGAATAGACCTGTGTCATCTGGTCTGGGGCCTCCTGGGAATAGAGCAGTGCTGGGAACCTGCAACAACAGCACCCACCATACCACCAGGATGTAGAATAGACCTGTGTCATCTGGGCTGGGGCTTCCTGGGGATAGAGCAGAGCTGGGAACCTGCAATAGCAACACCCACCATACCACCAGGATGCATAAGAGATCACTGTGATCTGGGCTGGGGCTTCCTGGGGATTGTCCAGAGCTGGTAATGTGTCACAACAGCAGCCATCAGGACACCGGGGTGCCTAACAGAGCTCTGTCAAGGGGGCTGCCACTCCTGGGGGTTGGGCAGAGGTGTGAACTGCAACAGGAGCAGCTAACATGGCACCTCACTGACCTCTGCACCTCTGTTTTCATGTCTGGAGCTCCTGGGGATTGGGCATACGTGCACACAGCAACATACGCAGAAAGATTGATCACAGGTTTGGCCACAGACAGGTGTCTCTCCCATGTGGTGCATGTCTTATGTGTTTTGATTGCTGGATCTTATGTTGCACACCTTCCATTTTGTGACCTGTCCCCATACACTTACGTCACGTGGGTAGTGTGCTACATGGTTGAAGCGCCTTGTGACGCGCACCCACGCCCTCCTGACGCGTTCAAGATCCTGGCGTTTTGATGCGCCTGGAAAGAGGTGCGGCTGCCTGGTGCAGATTAATGCTGCCAGTTGACGGAGGTCCGAGCGGGTAAATGCTGGCTTGTGGGATCGCGTCGCCATTTTGGGTGGTGACCATGTGTTGGTGATGCACGCACGTACGCCGCGCATGCGCTGTATCGTGCATATGCCGTGCCGCGCCCTACTACGCTGTGCACACCACGTGTACGTGTCACGGACGCCACACGGTGAACTATCTCTGGGGCCGCATGAATACACGTCGGATATGGCAATTGGTGGCCACGGTGGCTGGCTTTAGTTTACAGCATCGCATGCCTTATGCCGTTTGGCCTGGGCCACATCTGGTGCGCCTTAGCTTTTGGTGCCTTATGATGCGCTTTCGGCGATGAAACAACATGCCTCTCCTTAAGGTACAGGACAAAGGTAAAGGTGTATTAGGCTTGCGTCACTGATTGTAGCGATGTGCCTGACTGTTACAAATACTCAATAGTAGTAGTAGTACTCATCTTGCTGTTGGTGCACTGGGGATTCAAACCTATAAGCAGTGACTCTGAGGGCATTGTATTGACCAGTATGCTATGCCTTTTCTCATAGCACGGGCTGACTACACAACCACTGCAGGTCAACCCAGTAACTGTCAGCTGTGCTTACCGGAATCGGGTAGACCCCCAGCTAAGGCACTTTACAGGGTACCTTAGGTTTTTCAGCTGAGGTGATGGTTTATTTTTGGTGGGCACTATGCTGTTTGCTATGGGGTATGTGTACTACACCATCCTAATGTTACCGGCGGAACTCCCAGCGATAATGTGAGCAATGTCATATAGGGAGGTGGGCGTGCCGGCGTCCATGTAGCATGCACTCTGTATTGCCCGAAAGGAGGCGCATTGGCTGTTTACACGCGGTAACCTTAACTTCGTGGCAGCGCTGTGTGAATACATATAGAGGTGTAGCCCACTGGTTAATACAATGACCACCAAGCCAGAGGTAATGGGTTTGATCCCTCAGAGGTCTCATCAAATAAGGCTGTCTGAGGCAATCTCTTTTGCTGCATGTAACAGTCAGACACATCTCTACAATCTGTGCTGCCAGCAGAAACACCTCACCTCATTGCCATCACCTACGGCGCCCTATAGGGCAGGAGGGGTGTCTGGACCCACATGTAGAGTAGGGGGCACTGCCTACCGATCCACCCTCTCGGGGGCAGGGTGGGGGAACAGGATCTGCTACCAACAGACCCACACTCTATATCGTAGCAATGGTGGCAGTGGAGGGACATGATGAAGGGCTGTGGTACCAGAAACCCCGGTCCTGCAAGGGAAAGGGCACCCTCCAGGGCAGTCACTACAGACCTGTTTGTATGACACAGGGCACTGGCAAACAGGCAGTAGGCCTGGAGATGCTCAGATGCCCCCCACCACCATCTGACATTCACCAGCAGAGGCACAGTCAGTCTTCACTCGCTGCACCCTGCAAGGTGCTCCAGCCATACACACGCTAACTGCAGGCAGTCTGCTAGCTAGTACATAGTGCATGTTCCAGGTGAAACTGTGTGCACCCAGAGGTGGTATGTCAGTGATTGGGCCCCAGCTAGGGAAACTCCCAGATATCACTTGAGAGAAACACTGTATAGCACTATGTGGGGACCTAGACATGCCATGGTCACTGCTCAGTCAGTGTGGGAGTGACCCCCAGCATGACATGCTGTGGTCACCCTGTCTGTGCAGGTGGTGGTTGGACGCTACAATGTCCCAGCCATTGCCCTATGCCCTGTGCAGATGCATCCTGCCCAGGCTGCCCTGTCAGGCCCATACCCACAGTACCTTGCTCCTCATTATGCACATTGGCAAGCTAACACTGGAACAGTGCATGCAATGTGGGCTCAGTAAGGTGTGGGCAGCCACAAAACACCGGATAGACATACACACACTCCCAAACCTATTTCAGCATTGTGCAAATATAGAGATGGTTGGCAGCCCTGGCTGCCACACCAGTCCTGGGCACAGCGCAGGCATTGCTATGGTACTCAATACTGTTGGGGTCACTCTCCGGGGTGGTAAACACTGTCAGAAACACACTCCATGGATATCAGAAAGGTTGCTCTGATGGATCTCTGTTAACAAATTTATTTATTTAACTGTATTTATATCCCGCTTTTCACCGGGTCAAAGTGGTTTAACATTTAAAGGGGGGGGGGGACAATAATCATCTCAGAGGTTGGGGCTGTCACTGGGGGGCCAACATTAATGATCTGAACAGATATTAAAGACATAGACAAAGTGCATCAGTCTCTTAGCCGGGGGAGTGAATTAGGGGGTCCAGGTGTTTGTTTCTTGGCCGAGGTATTCCTGGAATAGGACGGTTTTTAGTTGTTTCCTGAATGTCATGAGATCTCCATTGGTTCTGATATGGCTTGGTAGAGAGTTCCAGAGGGATGGCGCGTATAGTTCGAAGGCTCTTTTGCAGGTCCGCTGATTGTATTTGGTCTGTATGTGGGGGATGGTGAGGGAGTTGCTGGTGGTTTGTCTGGTTGTTCTTCTGTTGTGGGTGGGTTGTTGCAGGAGGGTGCAGAGCTGGGAGGTCTGAGTTTGGTAGAGGCTTTTGTGAATGAGCAAGGCAGATTTGTATTTGATTCTTGCTTCAAGAGGGAGTATGTGCAGCTCCCTCAGGACTGGGGTGATGTGATCTTGTTTTTTTGCTTTCTGGATAATTCTTGCCGTGGTGTTTAAGGCAGTTCGCAGTGGGTTGGTGTGGGTGGCAGGTAGACTGTGGTAGATTATATTGCAGTAGTCCAGGTGGGTGAGTGTCATGGCTTGCATGACTGTTCTAAAGTCCTGTGGTTCAGTGAGAGGTCTGAGGCGCTGTACTGTTTTTGCCTTGTGGAATATTATTCCGGCTGTTTTTTTGATCTGTTGCTTGAGTGTGAGTGCTTGGTCTGTGATGATTCCTAGGTATCTTATGTGTGGTTGAATTTGTATTTGTGTGGCTCCTAAGTTGAGGTGTGTGGGTGGTGTAAAGTCTGGGTCTTTGGTTACTATGAGGGCTTCTGTTTTTTTTATGTTGATGGATAGGTTGTTTTTTTGTAGCCAGTTGGAGACTTCTATGAAGCAGTCTTCTAGGTGTGTGTTCGTTGGGTTAGTGGTTGTGATTGGGACATAGAGCATTATGTCATCCGCATAGATGTGGTAGTTGATTGTGTTTAATGTTGTGTTTA
The DNA here is from genome assembly GCA_033557465.1 of Ichthyophis bannanicus. Classification (NCBI taxonomy): domain Eukaryota; kingdom Metazoa; phylum Chordata; class Amphibia; order Gymnophiona; family Ichthyophiidae; genus Ichthyophis; species Ichthyophis bannanicus. The sequence continues at coordinate 191,412,649 of CM066040.1, forward strand.
ATGATTGTGTTTAATGTTGTGTTTAATGTTGTGTTTAATGATTGTGGGTTTTTTTTTTAAATTGTGTTTAATGTTGGACTTATTATCTGACATTAATCATAGCAACCATTTGATATATGTGAAACGTGTTTCCAAGTTTATGACGGCAATGCTGAGGTATGCAGGTTCTAGTATTGGTAGATGCTGCTCCTCACAGGGCCCAACAGCCTGACTCTCCATGAGGCTTTGGATAGTGGAGCTGGCCGATGCTCTGGTGCAAAGGTTCCCAACTCCTGTCCTGGTGGGCCCAACACAATTCAGGTTTTCATGCTGTCCCGAATGAATATGCAGGAGCTACATTAGCTTACAATGGGGGCGGTGCATAACAATGCATCTCAAGCATATTTCTTAGGGACAGCATGAAACCTGAATGTTGTTTGGCCCTCCGGGACTGCAGTTGGGAACCTCTGCTGTAGGGACTGCACATGTCTATGGTGAATGTGCTCTGTAGGGTAGGATATAGGCATTTATGGCGTGTTTATTTTATCTGCAAAAACAGTTCCTTCTTTATTACCATGATTTAGTACTGGGTAATATATGGGGACATGGTCTGCAGGAGCCACAGCTGAGACTTGAACCTGTGACCTTCTGCCCCTGAACACACTGGCTTGATGTACTGCACCAAACTGTTGCCACAGAGGCAGGTCATTCCCTGGAGATACCATTACTGTTCGTCAGACAGACAGACGTCTTTTGCAGTGCTTGGCACCCACCTAGACAGGGCTTTACCTTGGTCTGCTGTGGGCAGATGCCTCTGACCCCTCCACCACCAGCACCCCTCCACCACCAAGCTGACATGCCCTTATGCCGGTGGTGCTGGTGGTGCGCAGTCCCAGGCCATCCAGTGTCCCGTTAGGCGGCTGCCTATGGTGTGTAATCTGGGGTAGGGGTGCCTGCATAGACATCCATGCTTCCCCCCGGCACTGCCTGCCAATGTTCTGTGCCCTTTGAGGTGTTTGCTGGGTACTGTCCCCTGGGACACTGTGGGACACACACACTCGTGGGCATGTTTGACCTTGATCAGTTGCTGATATTCCGTTTCTGCTTTTCTATGTGTCACCTAGGCATCTGCATAGCCTGCCCTCTGCCCCAGCTGCCCCAGCTGCACCACTGCATGTCACACCTGCAGCCCCCTGTATCCCATGTGCAGCCTCACCATAGTGCCCTTTCGTACTTGGGCAGTATCTGCTGTTGCTGCACATGTATCACTACTATCACTGTTCTTGGTCTCCCTGTCTTTGCTGTACATTGCTGACTGAAATGGTTTCTCTCTCCTTCACTTTTGCCTCTAATGCCAGGTTTTCACTCGTGCTATTTTTTGGACCTTCATTTTACAGCGATAGTGTGCCTGGAGCCTCTCCCCGCCCACTCTCCACCCATTGACCCCTTCTCTCCACCCTTGGGGAACCTTACTCCACCCTCTGGGGAGCCTTACTCCACCCTCGGTGCACCTTACCCGGTGCTCCACCCTCTGGGGAGCCTTACTCCACCCTCGGTGCAGGAGACGTTATTGCGCGATACGTGACATTATCGCATGGTAATGCGCCATTATCGCGTGATAAAATCACGTATCGTGTGATAACGTCGCAGCTGTGCCGTTAGCGCCATTTAGTAAACATACCCCTAAGTTATAAAGGGGGGTTGGGGTGAAAGGCATCACATACACACACACACAAATATGCACTATGATCTCATAAGCCTCTCTGTTCTATTGAATCAAGGCTAAAGAGATCTTGCCATTGTCCATTGAATGGAGTGGAAGGCTGGAATAGCTATTTAAGAACATAAGAATTGCCATGCTGGATCAGACCATAGGTCCATCCAGCCTAGTGGCCAATCCAGATCACAAGTACCTGACATATCCATAAGTAGCCAGTTCCATGCTACTTATCCTCAGGGATAGGCAGTGCTTTTCTCTTGGTCTGCCTTAATAACAGTGTATGGCCTTTTCCTCTAGAATGTTGTTAAAAGCTTTTTAAAACACAGACACGCTGCTTGTTTTTACCACATCCTCTGGCAAGGAGTTCCAAAACTTTATTATACTTTGAGAGAAAAAATATTTTCTCCTATCTTTTTTAAATATACTGCTTTGTAGCTTCATGGCATGCCCCCTAGTCCTTGTACTTTTTTGAAAGATCGAACAATTGATTCACATTTACTTGTTCCACTCCACTCAGGATTTTATAGACATCTATTTTATCTCTCCTAAGCCTTCTCTTCTCCAAGCTGAAGAGCCCTAACCTCTCTAGCCTTTCCTCATAGGCAGGTCGTTCCATCCCCTTTATCATTTTGGTTACCCTTCTCTGTATCTTTTCTAATGCCGCTATATCTATTTTGAGATGCGGAGACCAGAATTGCACACAATACCCAAGGTACAGTTGACCATGAAGAGATACAGAGGCATTAATGATATTCTTTGTTTTATTTTTTTGTTCCTTTCCTAATGATTCCTAGGATCCTGTTTGCATTTTTGGCCAGGGCATGTGGAATATGATCTCAGTCTCTCAAATTTAATAATTAATACTTGGAGTAGTACTTGCATTGTGCCAAAGAGAGTTTCTTTCTGGAATTCGTAAGATGTAACATGTATGGGTAGTTTGTCAAGATGTGCTTGGAAATTCTTTATCAAGCCTGTGGCTCCCGATACGATGGGAAGTATTTTTGAATCTTTCTTTTGTAGTTTTTCTTGTAGCAGTTTTCCTCTTTCTTCCAGTTTTTGGCGGATTCTCTTTGTATACCCTCTTGATTTAAATATAGGGTTGGTAACATAAAAGTAGCAGTATTTAGTTATAGAGTACAGTATATAGCCACTGTATATAGTTAATTGTTCCTTGTAAACCTGTTCAAATTATTTATTGTAAACCGCTTTGACCCAGTGAAAGGCGGTATAAAAATCTTGCTAAATAAATAAATAAATCTCCTCTTTATCTGCAGAAGTCCACTTAACCATAGTTAATCCTTCTAACCTTTTTAGTAATTTCTGTGGTTTATCTCATGCCACATTGGGTCTGCAAACATGCTCACCATGGCCTTTATCCATCTGCAGTATCTGCACTATCACTGCCACCATTGTTAGCCATAGTAAAGAGGCTACGGGTGGGCACCTTTTTATCCTGGACGATGTGTGCCCAGTATGCATTTTTCTTTTTCTTTACTACCATTCTTCAATTGTAGTGCCACCTGGCTGGGATTTAGTATAGATTTTGTACAACGGTGTCACCATGTGAAGGTACCCAGTAAGACTTGGGAAGGGAACTATATTCTCTCCCCCTAAGAGAAGCACAGCACTTCACCAACCACATCTAGTGAATTTTATGCTGCACTTCTCTTTGATCCCATGACTCCTAATGTGGAACCTGGCATTGTGTATCTGTAATTTTTATTTATTTTATTAATTTTTTATAGTAAATTTCTATTTTCCAAGAGATCAAATGCGGTTTACAGTAAACAAAGTTTTGAATTGTACTGAACGATACGTATTCAATTACATTGAACAGGGAACTATTTGCATTAGTCTAACAATAAGTAACAAAGTAACTATATACATAGGTAGATCTGCTTTCTCTTCTTGTTTTGCATTGGGTAAACCATCTTATGTGTCTTAGGAGAGAGAAGGGATGTGCTCAGAGGAAAGGGTGAGTTCAGGATGGGTGTCGTCAGTATTTGTATCTTTGCTTGCTTTGTTTGTGCCTCCAAAGTGTAGAGTAAACAGGTGGGCCTTGAGTTTCTTTCGAAAGGTGGAGAAGTCATTTATGGATCTTATGTTATCTGGGAGCTTATTCTATAAGATGGGGGAGAAGTGGGAGAATGCTGTATTGTTAGTCAATTTTTTGGCTTTCCTAAAGTCAGATGGAATAGTTAGTTTATTTTTTTTACATTCTCGTTGGTTTCGAATGTTATTGTCTTTGGAAATGAGTGTATCAAGGTGGGATGGTGAGATGCCTTTAATAAGTTTGAAAGTAGTTAGAAGTACTTTATACTGCATGTGGCTTTGGATTGGGAGTCAGTGAAGACCGTATAATATAGGTGTAATATGTTCTGCTAGTTTGACGTTTGAGGTTATTCTGGCGGCAACATTCTGAGCTAATTGAAGTTGTTTTATGGATTGTTTAGGTAGGCCTTGTAGGGTGCTATTGAAAAAATCAAAGTGGGGTGTGATAATGGCATTGATAACTGATTTAAAGTCATGGGGTTAGAGGTGTGGACAGAGCTGCTTCAACATTCTGAGCTTGTAGAAGATGTTTTTCTGGTTTGCTTAATGTGCGATAGCATGCTAAGCGAACTATCTAACACAACTCCAAAATATTTTACCTCGCTTTTGACAGCTATGTTAGCATCTTGGAAAGAAATATGTGTCAGTGGGATAAAGTTTTGATTTTTAGTAATGTAGAGTGCTTCTGTTTTGCCGAAATTGGTCTTAAGGTTTTGGGATGATAGCCAGTTTGCCGTTCTAATATAGCTTTTTAAAAAATTTTATTCTTCTTCCCTACATGCGTTTATTTGCACTTGTCTAAGTTAAATTTCATGTACTATTTGGATGCCCAGTCTCCTAATCTCACAAGATCCTCCTGCATTTCCACACAATTCCCATGTGATTTAACAACTCTGAATAATTTGCTGTCATCTGCAAATTTATTCACCTCGTTGTCGTTCTCAATTCCAGATCATTTATAAATTTGTTAAAGCACCAGTCCCAGCACCTATCCTGGGGATATTCTACTATTCACCTTCCTGCAATGATAAAATTGACCATTTATCCCTACTGTCTGCTTTCTATTTCTTAACCAGTTTCCAATCCACAATAGGACATTTCCTATATGACATAACTTTTTAATTTCCACAGGGGTCTCATGCAGGGCTTTCTGAAAGTCTAAATATACTATATCAGCGGTTCTCAACCTGTGGGTCGCGACCCCCACAGGGGTCGCCACAGGATTTAGCGGGGGTCACATCGCCTCACCTCACTCCGTCGTTAAAAAAAAAAGCACACAAGTTGCTGCCGCTGCCGAGTCCGCTTCTCGGCAGTGGCAAACTCACCGCCTCCCAGTCCCTTCTAATGCAGCCACGGCTCCCTGCCTCTTAGGGAACCGCGGCTGTGCCAGTAAAACCATTGCGGAGCCTTCCTGTCTCTTGACGGGCTCCGTGCAGCATTGTCCCGCCTCTAAAGGAAGTTGTTTACCACTTCCTTTGGAGGCGGGACAATGCTGCATGGAGCCCGTCGAGAGACGGTACGGCTCCGCACCGGGTTTACAGGTCTAGCCGAGGTTCCCTAAGAGACAGGGAGCCGCGGCTGTAGAAGAACAGCAGGGCAGCAGCAGGCAGACAGGGAGAGGGGAGGAGTGGGCAGGGACCCTGCAACGGGGCTGACATGGAGGGATGGAGGGAGGGAGGGGTATGACATGGACAGGGGGGCTGACATGGAGAGAGGGGGGCTGACATGAATGGAGGGAGGGAGGGAGGGGAGGCTGACATGGATGGAGGGAGGGGGCTGACATGGACAGAGGGGGGCTGACATGGAGGGAGGGAGGGCTGACATGGACAGGGGGGCTGATATGGACAGGGGGGCTGACATGGAGGGAGGGCTGACATGGAGAGAGGGGGGCTGATATGGATGGAGGGAAGGAGGGAGGGGAGGGCTGACATGGAGAGAGGGAGGGAGGGAGGGGTGGCTGACATTGATGGAGGGATGGAGGGAGGGGGGTTGACATGGATGGATGGAGGGAGGGAGGGAGGGAGGCTGACATGGACAAAGGGAAGAGACAGGGGGACATACTGTACAGACGGGCAATAAATGCTGGACAGAGGGGAGAGACCGTGCGGGTTAGGATTATAATGGGCAGATGGTGGGGGGCTAGGACTGGTAATGGGTTGATTAGGGAAGGCTAGGACTGGGAATGGACTGATCAAGGGGGGTTGGGTTGGTAATGTGCTGATAGGGGGGTAGGATTGGTAATGGACATGGGGACTAGCACTGGAAATGAGCTGATCAGGGAGGTTAGGACTGGTAATGGGCTGATTAGGGGAGCTTAGCACTGGTAATGGGGTAGAGGAGGGACTAGCACTGGAAGTGAGCTGATTAGGGGAGGCTAGCACTGGTAATGGGGTTGAGGAGGGACTAGCACTGGAAATGAGCTGATTAGGGGAGGCTAGGACTGGTAATGAGCTGATGGGGGGGGGGGGGTAGGACTGGTATTGGGCTGATTAGTGGAGGCTCTCTTTTCTTGGATCATCCTGAAACCCTTTCAGAAATTGGCATTACACAACAATCTTCTGGTACTATAGATGATTTTAATGAGAAGTTAAAATGTTTTGATAATAGCTCTGCAATTACAGTTTTAAGTTCTTTCAGTATTCTTGGGTGCATACCATACGGTCCTGGTGTTTTGCTGCTCTTTAGTTTGTCAGTTTATTATACATCATCTTCTAAGTTCACTGAGATTTGATCCAGCTCTTCAAACTCATCACCATTACCATTTTTGGAACGAGCAACTTCCTCACATCTTCCTTAGTAAAAGCGGAAGCTAAGAATTAATTTGATCTCTCAGCTGTGGCCTTGTCTTCCTTGAGTGCCCGGCAGGAGTGGGGGCCTCCAATCCAGGGCTCCTGATTTTGTTCCATTTCAGTGCACTTGTTGTGGGTTGCATTTTTTTCGTTGCCTGCACTGTTTTTTTTCGGCAGGCTTTTCTCAGCCATTGTTCATGGAGGGGTTTTTTCTCTTAGCTGCGTGGAGCAGGGCAAATATGCCACAAGCCTGCATCTGTGCCCAGTGTGCAGGCTGAGCTCCATGATAGGCTCCTTTTGTCCCCAATGTTATGAGGATGTAAGGGCCCAGGTTTTTTTTGCATTGGAACCCAATTCTAATGCCAAGGCCTCCTCATCATTGTCTTTTACACTCAGATCAACCATGAAGCAAGTGACGCTCACTGGGGACCCTTGGGAGCCCCACAGAGGACAGAGGAGGCTCCTGTCTCCAGCCAGAGAGGCCCTGTGGGCTTTGAGGCCACAGGAGACCTTCTCACTTGGAGGAGACTAACAGCTACTTGACTGTCTTTAATCTTTCTTAGCTGTTTGGCAACACCCTCAGAGTGGGTCTAGGACTCCGATTTCCCCCACAGGGGAATTTAGGTAGCATTGCTATGGCTGTTTTAGATTGCTAAATGCCCCTGCCTTGCACTTTCACCAGACACTCCTCCAGGAGCTTGGTCTTATGCAGGGGTGAGCTGGGTGGCAGAAGAGGATTCCTTAGTGTCTAGAGGTGAGTCTTAGGAGGAAGGGGAACTTTCCCTTCTAGAGGGCGAGGACCTATTGGTCATCCATTTTCTCCACTGGAAGGACCTTCCGATGTTGATTTATGACATCATGGTGGTGCTGGGGCTTGATAAGCCTGATCCCAACCCACAGTCTAAGGGAAAAAAACATTTTGGAGGGCATTAGATGCCCATTGGGGTTATTCTTGCTGCCAGAGGCTCTAGAAAAGCCCCCAGATATTTAGTTATTGTGGTGGTCGCGCCCCTACCAGGCGGTCGCCTAGTAGGGATGGGAAGCCATCTTGAATTACTCTTTACCAAGGATTGTAGTTGTGTATAGAGATAAATGAACCAAGTGGTTGTTTCAAAGCACACAGGAATTTTATTAGCTTCCGTGGCAAGCGGATAACAAATCTTTAAAGCAGTTGTACACTCAAGTCAAAGAAAATAAAGGATAATCTTCTCCTATTAAAACAAAGCTTACAACCAGTGTTGTAGTAGAATTATTTACACAGGCTTTCTTTTCTTTTCCCTTTATGATGCTTCTCAATTCGGTAATCATAAAGCACATGTATTTACAATTCCTAACTTCTCACTGCTCTCAGGCTTTCATTACTTAGCCACAATGCACATATCACAGTCCATCTCAGAACAAGCTGAAGTCAGGTCACTTTCTTTACCTTCTACCTCCATGCTTTCGGCTGAGCTGTATCTTGGCAAAGTTTGAAAACGCTCAGGCACTTTATGCTTAATGTTCTTTAACAGGTTAAACAGCCTATTCCACTGAATGGCCCCTTCTCCTCTAGGTAGGACTTCAACGGGCTTTTCCTGTTCAGTTTCTCCTGACAACCCCTTCTTCCTAATCCGGGTTTTCTCAGGCCTAAACCTCTCTTCAGAGTCAGAGCAAGAAACACAGGGTTTTGGCTTTACTGCTTTCCTTCTCCTACCTTGGAGACTTGTTGCAGCACCTTCCTGGCTGAGGCTTCTGTGGCTTGTGACTCTCTCTGCCTCTGAGCTAGACAGGGAATCAGGGTCAGACCTCCACTTCCCTTCCTGGGGCTTCTGCTGCCTGCAGACAGACCCTTCGTCAGAGGAGTCTAAGCACTCTTGCCTTAGCCTTCTCAAAGCCAACCTTTCCTCTCTCTCCCTCTTGCCAGTCTGTTTGGTCCTCTGCCTGGAACCTTCTCTGTAGCTTCCTTGGCTGCAGGCTGGCTGCTCTTGTCTCTGCTGCTGCTCTCTTTGTGGCTGCTTCTCTCTTGGCTGCTTCTTGCTTGGCTGCTTCTCCCTTAACTGCTTCTCTCAACTTTGTTTGTTTTCTCAAACTTAAATGTTGAGCAGGGCACCTCCCTCTCTGACTCCACCCACTTGTACCTCCTACTCTTACCTGGGGTTGTCCTGGAGTCTGGGAGTGGCTTAAACCTAGCTCTACCCTCTTGGTTTCTCTCAGGGATTTTGCTGTGGTGTATGTGTTCTAGTGCACCCATCCCCCGAAAAGAAGAAAAAGTTCTTCTTTCTCTTTTATTTCCCTGCTGAGCTGCACTCTCCTTACCACATTATCTAACATATAGCTGTGACGGCGCTATAATTCCTATCAGAGGATCGCGTCCACATTTTAAGGATTCACCCTGGTTTAGTAAGTAACTCCCTTCACCCTGTTGGTTTATTAGTACTCTTGGACCCAATTTAACAACTATTAGTTTTAAATCGAGACAATTTTTATCTCGTGTAATTTTTTATCTCGTGCAATTTTTTATCTTGTGCAGTTTTTTATACAGGGTTTTAAACATTGTAGTGATGCACTGCGTTAGCTTACTATTACACTAATTCCTTTATACGACATAGGATGAACACCCATTGAGTCTCTTTTATTTTCCCTGTTAAACAACCAAGCCTGCATTGAGATTTGTCACTTCTTTTGACAATGTCCTGCTTCGTTTTGTAATCTTTTTTATTATATTTTGATCAAGATTTTCTACTGTTGAAGCTCTGGCTATTTGCCATTTTAACTTCACTATATGGTAACTTGCTTATGGTACCTGTTGAGTGAGTACCGATTATTTATATTATTTATTTCTTTTTATATGTTTCCCAATATGGCTTAGTCTTGAGCTTTATTCACCTATTTATTGGTTTTATGTCTCCTTCTGCCCTGCGTTTAATGCTTTTTTATTATTTTATTACTTTTCTATTGCTTTTGTATTGCTGTTTTATGTTTTTTATGCTATGATTGTGTTTAAGTCGCATTATATAATGCGTATATAGGTAATATGTATGGTTTTGGTAATTAATATTTTGTATGTATGCTTTTAACTTTTATATGCTTTCAATTATTTATTTATTTATTTGATTTGAGTGTCATAAGATGTAGATATGTTATTTCTTTTCACATCATGCCCGGTTAGCTTTAATATGTTCCTTTTGACTGTTCAGTTTTTATTTTTTTTAACGGTTTTGATATGTTTTTAATATATGTTTTTATTTTATGTTTGTAAGTGATTTTAACCCCCTGAGGAAGGCGTTCCGCCGAAACGTGTTGGGGAATACTAATAAAGCCATTGTGTCATCACCACTCTTGCTCCTTGTGTTTCTTGTTTGTATCTGCTGCCTCAGGGCAAATTAGATCAGCTGTTTGGGCTGCCAGATGTGGATGCCATAGTCATGGTGGTGATGAAGCGCATGACGGTTCCAGTGGAAGGCAGTGCAGTGCTGCAGGAAATCTATGATAGGAGAGTGGAGATCATCCTGAAGAATGTCTTTGCAGCTTTGGCCTTGGGCTACCAGATGGCTCTTGTGACAGTCTTGTGGCCAGAGCACTTTTGCTGTGGGCTCAGCAGCTGCCGGATCGCCTGGAAGTGGCTCAACTGAATTAGGGGACGCATTTGTGGCAGGCGCCTTGTATGATCTGATCAGGGAAACCTCCAGGTCTATGGTGGTGGCAATAGTGGCCAGGCAGTGACTTTGGTTGTGCAATTGGTCAGGGACATGGCCTCCAAGTTGCATCTCAGCAAGTTCCCTTTTCAGGGTGGCCTATTATTTGGCAAGGATCTGGAGAAATTAGTAAAGGACCTGGGCGAGGCTTATCCTCAGAGGCAATCGGAAGAGAGACCTTTAGGTGTTCATGCAGCAGTTTGAAGGAATTCTCATGGAATCTGAAAATATCCAAGGGCTCCACTTCAGTCCATATTGCCTATGGATATTGGACTAGAAAGGGCCATCCCTTGAGGAGGTATCCCAGTGGCTTTGGGATACCTCCTCACCCACTTACAGAGCCAGGAGATCCTCACAATGAGATCCTGCGGGTCCCTTCTGAGGGACAGCTGGTGGGAGGGCAACTCCAGTACTTTATATTGGAATGGATCCAGATCACTTCAAATTAGTGGTTGTTATAGATTCATGGTCAGGGGTATACATTGGAGTTTGCAGAGCCTTTCAGAGATGCCCTTGTGGAGTCTCCCTGTGACCCGCTCAAGCAAATTGCAGATTATTTTACCTGGGGCGAGTATTATATCTATTTCATGGTATCTAAGAAAGCAGGATCTTTTTGGCCCATTTTCCACCTGAAGGCGGTCAATACGAAACTTAGAGTTCCTCATTTTTTGGATGGAGACCATATGCTCCATCATCACATCTGTGCATCAGGGAGAGTTCCACACCTCCCTGGATCTGGCTGAGGCCTACTTTTTATATTCCCATCAGAGAACAACATCAGCAGGCCTTCCGCCTTTGCACCCTGGGCCAACATTTCCAGTTCATGGGTCTGCTCTTTGGTTTAGCCATGACTCCCCATGCTTTCTCAAATGTGGTGGTGGTGGCAACATTCCTGAGCAGGCAGGGGATCTAGATACCCCCTTACCTGGATGACTGGTTCATCTGGTCGGATTTGTTGGAGAAGTCCAGGGAGGAAAAGACCCAGATGAGTCAGTGGCTGGAGCGTTTGGGGCTGGTGATCAATTATCCGAAGAGGAACCTCAATCTCTTGCAGGAACTGGTTTATTTGATGGTGTTTTTCAACACCCTACAAGGTTGTATGTTCCTTATAAAGAAGAGGATGCTCAAGCTACAGATCCAACTGACAGAGCTCTGTTAGTCCCATGCCTGGAGAGCAAACTGCCATCTGCAGTTTCTGGGGTCCATGGCATCAACTCTGTCCAGGCGGATGGTAGTATATCCCTACCACTATTTTTTCCCCTTCACACATGGAATTTCTATCTATAAAGATTCAGTGATCCATTTTGTTTCCTGCAGAATGTTTATTCTATTTGATTCAGTGTTCTCTTTAACATATAGCGCCATTCCTCCATCAAGTTGATCCATCCTATCACTGCATTTTTATTTATTTATTAATATTTATTCGTTACCTATCAACATTACTAATGGATAGGTTTACTAAGAAGCCCTAGTGGTGTGCATGTGGTATGTGTGTCGAAGTCCCATGTTATTCCATGGGACCTCGGCGCACATACCGCATGTGCACCACTAGCGCCACATGGACATTCCGACAGATAAGAAACCGGATGCCAGGATACCTGACACAGTGGTCAAGGAGAAGAATATCAGAATGGCATTGATATTAGAAGTATCAGTACCCAATGATTATTCTGTGAATCTCATGGAGAGGCAGAAGATCCTGAAGTACCAAGAAATGCAGTCATAGACCAAGAAAATGTGGCAGAAAGATACGGAAATATTTCTCATTGTACTGGGAGCCACAGGCTTGATAAAGAAGAACTTCAAAGCACATCTTGACAAATTACCTATACATGTTACATCTTACAAAGGAGGCTTTCTTTGGCATGATGCAAGTATTACGCCGAACATGAGCAGTAAGTTTGAGAGACTAAGATCATACTCCACATACCCTGGCTTAGAGGTGAGGTTCACGATTGCCATAGTATGCGTAAAACTACTATTTGGAGAATCTACCCTGAATTAAACCTTCCTCTAAGTGACATTACAATAAAACATTCAGAATACCAAAAACAAATACAAATGACAGGCATTAATAATCAAGGAAAAGTTTGAAAGTATTGTAATATAATTTGTATTCTGGTATCACTGTATCCCATTGGTTATTTTTCTTCTACCAACTCTTTGAGATGCCTATCTCTTCATTTAGTACTATACATTTGTAAGAAAACATAACTTTTTACACAATAATAGACTTCTCAGTAAAGCAGAGTTTAATGTCTTTGCTTGCAAGTAAAGGGTGAGATGCTTCAGTAAGCACTCACACCCAACCTCTGTTTCACAGTTATTTTTATAGCAAATTTGGTAATTAATGATTGTCAGGCTACATATTATTTAGCCACATGGTCTCTCTTCCCAGAATGCAGACATACAGTAAAGGTGAATCAGCCTTGTACCTCTGCACATGTGACAGGCTACGTATTATTTAACCACGTAGTCTCTCTTCCCAGAATGCAGACATACAGTAAAGGTGAATCAGCCTTGTACCTCTGCACATATGACAGGCTACGTATTATTTAACCACGTAGTCTCTCTTCCCAGAATGCAGACATACAGTAAAGGTGAATCAGCCTTGTACCTCTGCACATGTGACAGGCTATGTATTATTTAACCACGTAGTCTCTCTTCCCAGAATGCAGACATACAAAATTATATTACAGAATGGTGAATGAATGGAATACAAGCCTTATAATACATTGTAAAAATAACATATCACATTTGTTTATATCAAACCCCTCCCTCTTTCTTCTTAAAGTTTTCTTGTTACTTTTTACATTTACTCCACAGTTCCATAAGAAGCCTCTTCCTAACTCTCTCTCTTCCCTTTTATCGTCCATTATTAACATTGCGCCTTTGTGCACTGGAAATGATACTATCATTTGTATAGTGCTTACTGTTTCTATCAATTTTTGAGTTAACCCTCCTATACATGGTATTATGCAACACCCCACCATAATTAATACTACAATTACAACAAGCACAGAAGTAAATATTGTGGCGGTCGCGCCCCTACCAGGCGGTCGCCTAGTAGGGACGGGAAGCCATCTTGAATTCCTCTTTACCAAGGATTGTAGTTGTGTATAGAGATAAATGAACCAAGTGGTTGTTTCAAAGCACACAGGAATTTTATTAGCTTCCGTGGCAAGCGGGTAACAAATCTTAAAGCAGTTATACACTCAAGTCAAAGAAAATAAAGGATAATCTTCTCCTATTAAAGCAAAGCTTACAACCAATGTTGTAGTAGAATTATTTACACAGGCTTTCTTTTCTTTTCCCTTTATGATGCTTCTCAATTTGGTAATCATAAAGCACATGTATTTACAATTCCTAACTTCTCAGTGTTCTCAGGCTTTCATTACTTAGCCACAATGCACATATCACAGTCCATCTCAGAACAAGCTGAAGTCAGGTCACTTTCTTTACCTTCTACCTCCATGCTTTCTGCTGAGCTGTATCTTGGCAAAGTTTGAAAACGCTCGGGCACTTTATGCTTAATGTTCTTTAACAGGTTAAACAGCCTATTCCACTGAATGGCCCCTTCTCCTCTAGGTAGGACTTCAACGGGCTTCTCCTGTTCAGTTTCTCCTGACAACCCCTTCTTCCTAATCCGGGTTTTCTCAGGCCTAAACCTCTCTTCAGAGTCAGAGCAAGAAACACAGGGTTTTGGCTTTACTGCTTTCTTTCTCCTACCTTGGAGACTTGTTGCAGCACCTTCCTGGCTGAGGCTTCTGTGGCTTGTGACTCTCTCTGCCTCTGAGCTAGACAGGGAATCAGGGTCAGACCTCCACTTCCCTTCTTGGGGCTTCTGCTGCCTGCAGACAGACCCTTCATCAGAGGAGTCTAAACACTCTTGCCTTAGCCTTCTCAAAGCCAACCTTTTCTCTCTCTCCCTCTTGCCAGTCTGTTTGGTCCTCTGCCTGGAACCTTCTCTGTAGCTTCCTTGGCTGCATTGCTGGCTGCTCTTGTCTCTGCTGCTGCTCTCTTTGTGACTGCTTCTCTCTTGGCTGCTTCTTGCTTGGCTGCTTCTCCCTTAACTGCTTCTCTCAACTTTGTTTGTTTTCTCAAACTTAAACGTTGAGCAGGGCACCTCCCTCTCTGACTCCACCCACTTGTACCTCCAACTCTTACCTGGGGTTGTCCTGGAGTCTGGGAGTGGCTTAAACCTAGCTCTACCCTCTTGGTTTCTCTCAGGGATTTTGCTGTGGTGTATGTGTTCTAGTGCACCCATCCCCCGAAAAGAAGAAAAAGTTCTTCTTTCTCTTTTATTTCCATGCTGAGCTGCACTCTCCTTACCACAATATAAATACTACCACCCCTTTCCATTTCCCAAACCATGACCCTAACCATCCAGTGAGAGACGTATCCGTACCTGAATTTTCTGCCAATTCCTCTGCCAAGCTAGTTAGTCCTCATAAGAACATAAGAACATAAGATATGCCATACTGAGTCAGACCAAGGTCCATCAAGCCCAATATCCTGTTTCCAACAGAGGCCAATCTAGGTCATACGTACCTAGCAGTTTCCCCAAAAGACACAGGTTCCACAATGCTTGTACTGAGTCAAGCATTGATATCCTGGGTCCCTACTTAATAATGGTTTAAGGACCTTTCCTCCAGGAACTTGTCCAAACCTTTTTTAAACCCAGCTACACTAACAGCCTTTACTACATCCTCCGGTAACAAATTCCAGAGTTTGATTACACGTTGAGTGAAAAAATATTTTCTTTTATTAGTCTTAAATAGTTTACCCTGTAGCTTCATTGCATGTCCCCTAGTCTTTCTATATTCTGATAATGTAAACAATCGATCTACGTTTACCCGTTCCACTCCGTTCATTAATTTATAGACTTCTATCATATCTCCCCTCAGCCGTCTCTTTTCCAGGTTAAAGAGCCCTAACCTTTTTAGCCTTTCTTCATAGGAGTATCCTTCCATCCCCTTTACCATTTTGGTGGCTCTTCTCTGAACCTTTTCTAATAACGCTATATCCTTTTAAAGATACGGCGACCAGAATTGCACACAATATTCAAGGTGCGGTATCACCATGGAACAATATAGAGGCATTATAATATCTTTTGTTTTATTTTCCATTCCTTTCCTTATGATACCTAGAATTCTATTTGCTCTCTTGGCCGCCGCTGCACACTGGGCCGATGGTTTTAACATGTTATCCACAATGACGCCTAAATCTTTTTCCTGGGTGGTGGTTCCTAATGTGGAACCTTGCATTGTGTAACCATACTTATTCCCCTTTCCAGGTCATTTATGAATATGTCAAAAAGCAGCGGACCCAGCACAGATCCCTGGGGTACACCACTATTCACCTTTCTCCTTTGGGAACATTGGTCATTTAGACCTACCCTCTGCTTTCTATCTTTTAACCAGTTCCTGATCCACAATAGTACACTGCCTCCTATCCCATGACTCTTTAGTTTTGCCAAACGTCTCTGATGAGGGACTTTGTCAAAGGCTTTCTGAAAGTCCAGATATACTATATCAACTGACTCACCTTTGTCTACCTGTTTATTCACACCTTCAAAAAAACATAACAAATTTGTAAGACAAGATCTTCCTTGTCTAAAGCCCTGTTGGCTGTCTCCCATTAGGCCATGACTATCTACATGCTGAGTAATTTTGTTCTTTATGATGGTTTCTACCATTTTTCCCAGTACTGACGTCAGACTCACCGGTCTGTAATTTCCCGGATCACCCCTGGAACCCTTTTTAAAAATTGGCGTTACATTGGCGATCCTCCAATCTTCAGGTATTACAGTTGATTTTAATGAAAATTCACAGATTACTAATAGCAGGTCTGCAATCTCATATTTCAGTTCTTTCAACACCCTTGGATGTATACCATCCGGCCCAGGTGATTTGCTACTCTTCAATTTATCTAATAGTTGTAATACATCTTCCCGATGTATCAATATTTCCTTCAATTCTTCCGCACCTTTAAATACCACTTCAGTCATGGGTAACATTCCTACATCTTCCTCAGTAAAGACCGAAGCAAAGAATTCATTCAGTCTCTCTGCTATCGCCTTGTCGCCTCTTAGTGCCCCTTTAACCCCACTATCATCTATTGGATCAACTGACTCTCTCACAGGTTTTTTGCTACGAATGTACTTGAAAAAGTCTTTATTTCGCGTTTTTGCTTCCGCAGCAAGCTTCTCAAATTCTCCCTTTGCCTGCCTTATCAATGCCTTGCATTTGACTTGCCAGTGCTTGTGCTGTTTCCAGTTTTTTTTCCATTTCCTGAAAGATGCTTTTTTGGCAACAACAGCCTCTCTGACCTCATCTTTAAACCATGCTGGCAGTTTTTTGGACTTCCTTCTACTTTTCTTAAAGTGTGGAATACAGCTGGTCTGGGCTTCCAAGATAGTATTTTTCAACAACACCCAAGCTTGATGTAAGTCTTTAACCTTTGCAACTGCTCCTTTTAGTTTTTTCTTAAGTATTTTCCCCATTTTATCATAGTCTCCCTTTTGAAAGTTAGAAGGTAGTACTGTGGATTTCTTTACTATCCCTCCTCCACTAATTAAATCAAATGCGATCATGCTATGATCACTATTGCCAAGTGGCCCCAACACCCTTATCTCTTGCACTAGATCTGGTGTTCCACTAAGGACTAGGTCTAATATGGCTTCCCCTCTGGTCGGTTCATGAACCAGCTGCTTCAAGATGCAGTCATTTATTTCATCTAGGAACTTTATCTCCCTAGCATGTCTTGCCGTGACACTGACCCAGTCGATACCGGGGTAATTGAAATCACCCATTATTATTACTGCGCTGTAACCTTTGTTAGCTTCCTTGATTTCTTTGAGCATTTCCTCATCCATTTGTTCATTCTGGCCAGGCGGTCGATAGTACACCCCCACTGCCATCGCCTTCCCCTTTTTACATGGAATTTCAATCCATAGAGATTCAACAGCAAATTTTGTTTCCTGCAAAACTTTAATCCTTTCTGACTCAATGCCCTCTCTAACATAGAGCGCAACCCCTCCACCAATTTGATCAGCTCTATCATTACGATATAGTTTGTACCTAGATATCACAGTGTCCCACTGGTTGTCCTCCTTCCACCATGTCTCTGACATTCCAATCATATCTAACCTCTCATTTAGTGCTATTTATTCTAACTCTCCCATCTTATTTTTTAGACTTCTAGTATTTGCATACAAGCATTTTAGAGACTGTATTTTATTCATATTAATCTGGCTATTGGTAGACATGGGTCATTTGGGATCTTTAAGCTCTGTCTGCTCCATACTTGAGGGCATTTGGGCTACTTTACTCTTTTTTGAAACCTCTCTGCTTTTGGTAGTATCCTTCAAGGATACATTCTTCCGAACCATGCGCTCTTGGGCGACTGTCAGCTTTCCCCTATTATCTAGTTTAAAAGCTGCTCTATCTCCTTTTTAAAGGTTAATGCCAGCAGCCTGGTTCCATCCCAGTTAAGGTGAAGCCCATCCCTTCGGAAGAGCCCCTCCTTTCCCCAGAATGTTCCCCAGTCCCTAGCAAATCCAAAACCCTCATCTCTGCACCATTGTCTCATCCACGCATTGAGACTCCGGAGCTCTGCCTGCCTTTTGGGTCCTGCGTGTGGAATGGGAAGCATTTCGGAGAATGCTACCCTGGAAGTTCTGGATTTCAACTTCCTACCTAAAAGACTAAATTTAGCCTCCAGAACCTCCCTACCACATTTTCCTATGTCATTGGTACCGACATGTACCAAGACAGCAGACTCCTCCCCAGCACTATCTAAGACCTTATCCACGTGACGCGTGAGGTCCGCTACCTTCGCGCCAGGCAGGCATGTTACCAGGCGGTCCTCACATCCACCAGCCACCCAGCTATCTACATGCCTAATGATCGAATCACCAACTATAACGGCTGTCCTAACCCTTCCCTCATGGGCGCATGGCCCTGGAGAAACTTCCTTGGTGCAAGAGGGTTTTACATCACCTGGAGGACAGGTCCTAGTTACAGGATCACTTCCTTCCACACCAGGGTGATGATCTCCTGTCACGTGACCTCTCTCTTCCATGGCAACAGGGATGCTGCCAAACTGGAGGTGGGACTTCAGGACTATATCCCTGTAGGTCTCGTCTATGCACATCTCTGTCTTTCTTATGTTTTCCAAGTCTGCTACTCTAGCCTCTAGAGAACGAACTCGTTCCCTGAGAGCAAAGAACTCCTTGCACCTAGTGCACACATAAGACCTCTCACCAAATGGGAAAAAATCATACATGTGACACTCAGTGCAAAAGACTGGAAAGCCCCCATCTCGCTGCTGGACTGCTGTCTGTATCTTAGTTTTAAGCTTGTGTTTAGATCTTTAAGTTCTTTACTTACTAAGGGTTGCTATGGATATTTATACTAATAAAACTGTACCTAATATGTTTAATATACCTTGTTCACATGAAGCTTAATTAATCTCAGGTCCTTAGTGTATGACTGATTTGGATAACAAGCTTCACCTGAGAGCACCTCCTTTCCCTTAAGATGTGTAAGTACCTATAAAGCTACAATTTTCTATTGAAAACATTTCACAGGTCTCTTGCCCCCTAGGTAGAAGGCCTCTTTGTAAAGGTCTCTAGAAGACTTTATTTGTTGCTCACAGAGTACTGACCCTGTTTTGCCTTTTATGCTAAGTTATACTCTGATTTGATTTAAATTAAAGCTCTTTGCTGCTGCTAGACTCTGACTTATAATGAAATTTAAACTACAAGCTCTCTGCTGGGTTCTAAATTTAACCAGAAAGCTCTCTTCTGTGTTTTAAATTTAAACTAAAAGTACTTTGCTGATACTAGGCCCCGAGTGACTATTAAATATAAACTACAAGCTCTCTGCTGGGTATGGAATGTAACCAGAAAATTCTCTTCTGTGTTTTAAATTTAAACTTAAACTGCTGCTACTAGGCCTTGACTGATATAACAAAAAACACTGGGTTCACAGATTAATTAGCTTTAATACAAAGAAGTCCTTTCAGAAAATTCCCAGAAGTATATACTCACAATTTCAGATCTCTCTCCAGAAGTAGCAGTCCCTTTTTCTAGTCCTTCAAGACTGAGGATCACAGAGCTCTGGTTAAGCTATTTATGCCTGTGCTGCTGAGGTAAGCTGTGACCAACTTCCTGGGTGATTAACAGTCCTTGCTTGCAGGGTTTTAGTGATGGTACCGTCAGGGGCCGTGTTATTGGGGATGAACGTACAAAATCCCCCCCCCCCAATATCACACATGCCCCCTTTTTCAGCCGCCATTATATCTAAAATCATTCGGTTCTCCCAGGCCATTCTGCTATTGGCGTCCAATTATTCTGCGATCCCCTTTATTGCATCCCGGGTATAATTGATATAATTTATCTAATCTATATTTTTGTTTATTGTGATTACCCATAACAGGGATTCGAATCCAGCTGCAATCTGGTTTTGTGTTTTATACTCATCTGGAACTCCCCGAGGGACTCCTATTGCATCTATATATATCCTGTCATCAAAAGAGGCTCCCAAAGTACTCCTCCTTTCCCTTTGTATTTGCCCCTTGTCCTGTTCTGTGAACGCCAAGGTGAAAGGAACTGCCAATTGAACTATTGCACATGTTCCCGACCATAGGGTAGGCAATGTTGGTCTCAACATCCGCCCTCCACAGTACCACCACAGGTCTGCCCTAGGGATTACCAGGTTGGAGTAGTTCTTCTCTTCTCCTTCCACCCCTGTCAGGTTTAGGCTTAGAACGCAGATATTCAGTTCCCCCACTTCCCTCGTGTAGTCCTTCCCCTGCCTGGTGAGACAGGCGGAGTGATTTCCAAACACTGTTGAAAATGTGGGGAGAACTTTTACCTCCTTTAAGTCTGTAGGGGGAAAGAGCAGATTCAACATCTTGCAACTTTCATTTCCCTAAGCCGTTTTTTCCTGGTACAGAGATATGAGGCATCTTACTCCATTGGGATCTGTATCCCACCTCAAGGGTAAGGGCACAACCTGTGCAATGGGCCTCCCGGAGGCACATGCATAGCAATTGATGAGGTTGAGACTTCCTACGGTATATTTAACCCATTCCACCCAGGCGTTCACATCCCCATAACCCGTTTCCACCTCTAAAGTGTCCCTGAAATTTTTAATCTCCACTATTTTGACTACATTAGGGTCCTTATTAGGTTCAAAAAATATGCTGGGGAATGATGTGGGGACCTGAATCTGATTCTTCAGGGGTATTCTTATCCTCAGTCGTCCCAGGGGATCTTCCCCATTAATATCTATTCCTAGTCCATAGGTCCCATCCAGTGAGTCATCCCTCCCAAAGAGGGTGACCACGATGGGATTGCAACTTCCTGGGTTACATTGCTTCATGATTTTTATTTTTTTTTGAACTGGGTGTTTCTTCCCCTCTGGGGAGACCCAGCCTCCATCCTCGGTGGTCCACCAAACTTGTGACCATTCGTAACAGGGCATCCCGAACACCAGTATCTGAGCAATCTCTGGACACATATACTTATGACTATTTCCCCACAACCTTTCATAGTATCCCCCATCACAACTTATCACTTGGCAGGCATCAAATTCTAGGCTCACCGGTCCCTCTCCTTCTGGTACGGTTACAGTAAATATGTTAGGATACATCCTTCCCCATCATGTTCGTGTTTGTATTTGTTCATCAGTCCATCCCTTTCCCCGTCCTAGATCCCATGTCATTCCCCTTAACAGAGAAAGTGACCCCCCATCATAGCAACATCATCCACTTTTCTTTGTCCATGTTAGAATTTTTATTAGTCCTTGTTAATGAACTCCTCTCCTGTTCTTCTGTGTTTCCTTGGTATTTTCAGGCGCAGAGGGTCAGTAGTTACCTGGACCTTCCATTGTGCGTCTGAAGGAGCTTCAACCGGACCTTTAATTGTCCAAACTTTTTCCACAGTTCTTATAGCAGTCTCAGTACCCAGTAAGACCTGGAACGGGCCTTCCCAGTCTGATTGCAATTTAGACTCCTTCCAGGATTTTATCAAGACCTACTGTCCTGGTTTGAGACCGTGAACTACAAACTCCAATGGGGCTGTTTGTGCCAACAATCCTTTATTCCTGAGAACAGATAAAGAAGAGGACAGCCCAAGTATATATTCTTTAAGAAACTTATCTTTAGTTTCAAACTGGGGAGATTCCTTTAATTGTCCCATATAGGGTAATCCAAATAACATTTCATAGGGGGACAATCCTAAATCTTTCCGAGTAGCTGTTCGGATTCTTAACAATGCTAAGGGCAAACACTTAGCTCAAGGTAATTTTGTTTGTAACATCAATTTGGCTCTTCATAGTCTGATTCATGCGTTCCACTCTCCCTGAGGAG
The DNA here is from genome assembly GCA_033557465.1 of Ichthyophis bannanicus. Classification (NCBI taxonomy): domain Eukaryota; kingdom Metazoa; phylum Chordata; class Amphibia; order Gymnophiona; family Ichthyophiidae; genus Ichthyophis; species Ichthyophis bannanicus. The sequence continues at coordinate 191,434,242 of CM066040.1, forward strand.
GGTGGATGCCATGGAGTATGGAAATCCCAGGATACTCCCAGAGTTTCCATTATGTTTTGCAATACCTTGGCTGTGAAGTGACTTCCCTGGTCCGAGTCAATGTGACCTATCATCCCATATCTTGGAATGATTTGTTCTAAAACCATTTTTGCTACTCCTATTGCTGTGGCAGCTACCATGGGATATGCCTCCACCCATCCCATCAAATGGTCCACTATTACCAAAAGTTACTTCACCTGCCCAACCAGGGGCAACTCAGTGAAATCAACCTGTATACTTTAGAATGTACTAAGACTAGGGTCTCTGTCTCCCTGCGGTTGTTTCCTAGGGACCATTTTGTTTATTTTCTTACAGGTTATACACCTCTCACACACTTGCTTGGCTACTGTGTATATTCCCATACACCCCAATGACTCTCTTATTTATTTATTTAACAGGTTTTATATACTGCTTTATCATTTCAATCAAAGCGGTTTACATTGAAACTTAAACTTGGTAATGTACCTTAAAACAGGGACATTGATAACTTGGATTCTTCTGAGGCAATGGAGGACCAAGTAGAATGGCCATAATTTCTGCCCCTATATCTTCGAGTTTTCATTTTTCCCTTTCAGTAAATAAGAACATATGATATGCCATACTGGGTCAGACCAAGGTCCATCAAGCCCAGTATCTTGTTTTCAACAGTGACCAATCTACAGTAGGTCACAAGTACCTAGCAGTTTCCCCAAAAGACACAGGTTCCTTAATGCTTGTACTGGGTCAAGCAATGATATCCTGGGTCCCTTTTAATAATGGTTTATGGACCTTTAACTTGTCCAAACCCTTTTTTTTTAAGCCCAGCTGCACTAACAGCTTTTACTACATCCTCCGGTAACAAATTCCAGAGTTTGAATACACATTGAGTGAGAAAAAAATATTTATTTTCTCTTATTTGTCTTAAATAGGTTACCCTGTAACTTCATTTCATGTCCTCTAGTCTTTTTATATTCTGATGACGTAAACAATCAATCTACGTTTACCCGTTCCACTCCATAGGAAGGCAGTTGGGTTTAAACACTGATCTGTGGTCAACACTAGGTCATCTTTTCCATTAATATTGCTTCATATTTCAGGATTCATGAATCAGTGAGCCACCTCCCAGCCCTCTGGGTTAAGATGGTTCTCACTTGATGTGGGGTACTTACTACGAGGGCCCCTCCGAATGTCAATTTCCTACTCTACTCTCATCTACCAATAGGGCTGTTGCCGCTACTACTTGAACACATTCTGGCCATCTCCTAGACACTGAATCTAAAATTTTAGATAAATAAGCTACTGGTTGTCTCTTCCCTGCCCATTTTTGAGTGAGGACCCCTAAGGCTACTCCCCCATTTACATAAACAAACAAATGTAAGGGTTTGTCCAGTGAGGGTAAGGCCAGAACCGGGACTTCTACCAAGCTCCGTTTAAAATCCTTAACCAACTCTTTCTCTTGTTCTTTCCAAATTATAATGTTAGGTTGCTCTTCTAACAGTTTTTGAATATAATCCCTTAATCTTTTGGGCATATGAGTCTATCCATAATCTACAATACCCGGTTAGTCCTAGGAACTTCCTTAGTTCCCTCTTTGTCCTAGGTAGGGGTAAATCTGTAATCCCTTTTATTCGTTCTGGACCTATTCTCCTTTTTCCTTCACTAATTAAATGTCTGAGGTATTTTACTTCGCTCTCTACAAATTGTAATTTAGTTTTGGAAACCCGGAACCCTTGTCTTCCCAGAAACTCTAATAGGGCTTTGGTGGCTTCACTTACTTGGGTCTTCTTTTTCCCTGATATTAAAAGATCATCTACATATTGCAAAAGAGTTACACCGGATAGTGTAGAAAATTTTTCTAACACCTGTTCCAGCACGTGCCCAAACAAGTTAGGTGATTCCGTAAACCCTTGGGTAACACTGTCCACCGGAACTGTTGTTTCCGACCAGTATCGAGGTTTTCCCATTCAAAAGCAAACATGTCCCTACTACTTGGGTCCAAGGGACAGGACCAAAATGCATCCTTCAAATTTATAACACTAAACCATTTATGCTCATGAGGTATTTTACTCAGTATTGTATAGGGGTTTGGTACTACTGGGTGCCTTATCCGTACTATTTGGTTCAGTCTCCTCAGATACTGTACTAACCTATATGATCCATCCGGTTTTCTTACTGGCAAGACGGGAGCATTAAATGGGAACATGCATGGTTCTAATAGTGCATCTTTTAACAAATTTCTTATAACAGGCTGGAGGCCCTTACGACCTTCCAACGAAGTGGGATATTGTTTTTGGCACACTACTTCACTTTCCTTGTTCAGTTCAACTTTCAATGGCGGGATATTCAATCCGCCCCTATTTCCTTCCCTTTCCCAGACTATAAGGTCTAGGTACTGCTAGGTACGTATGACCTAGATTGGCCACTGTTGGAAACAGGATACTGGGCTTGATGGACCTTGGTCTGACCCAGTATGGCATATCTTATGTTCTTATGTTCTTATGACTCTCTTCTTCTTCGGTGAGGACAGCCATTTCTACAATGATTTGGCTGTCTTTCACCTTTATTTCTAAGTTTAACTGTGTAATCATAGCCCTTCCTAATAGATTGCTCCCTACTTCTGGGATATACAACAATTGTCCCTCTATCTCCTCAAGGTCCATTTTTAACAGGGTGGGTTCGAATATTGAGACTGAAAAACCCTCTCCTTTTACCCCTGAGACTGTAAGCTTCTGACTTGATAATCTCATTCCTTGTGGTATATAATTTAAGGATGTCCGGGCAGCTCCTGTGTCTACTAAAAATACTACTTCTATCATATCTCCCCTCAGCCGTCTCTTTTCCAGGTTGAAGAGCCCTAACTCTTTTAGCTTCTCTTCATAGGAGTATCCTTCTATCCCCTTTACCATTTTTGGTGGCTCTTCTCTTTACCTTTTTAATGCTATATCCTTTTTAAGATAAGAGGATTTGCTGCCTGACTCCCTATTTATGGGGTTAAATTGTAAATAGGGGTTAAGTCTACCTCTAAGGCAGCTCCCTTAGCAGTCTCATCTGCTAATCTATGTTTCTCTGGCTTCAAAAGAATTCCCTGCTTAATGACCATTTTCATGCACCACTGCTATTCCTTTTTGGCAGTAGCAAACACTTGCTGAATTAATCTTTTCACGGCTTACATATAAGTTAAGGATTTGACATAACTACCCTTTGTCTGTGCCAAATTCCAGCCAGAAGACTGCAGCTAGATGTTATGCTTTCTTTTTTTTTCTATGTAAAATAACAATATCTTATCATCTTAGTTTTATCTTTATCCTGAGTACCCTTATCTTTCCAATATTTCAACATTCTCTCTAATACATTGTCTAGAGGAATGTCCCCGGGGTCCTTATCCCTGACCCCATCCTTACTCGAGTTTCCCTTAGAATTCCTGACACCCATTGAGACCTGTTTCACCAATGTGCCTTTCACTTTGTCTCTCTCTGGCCACACTCCTTGCGGATGTGTCGGAACCGCGGATTGAGACTCCGCACTCACTTCGTGTCTAGGACACGTCTCATACACACAACAGTCTGTCTCAATACACAACCACCAAGGTAATACTTTACAGTCTTGTTTCTTACCTTGGTCTGTGCACAGAATTACTTGGTTTTCATTTATCTTTGTCTAATATCTAGTCTGCTTCACTGAGTCTGTATTGATTTTTCCTTCATGGTCTCAGGATTCCACTGTCAGTCCACTGTTGGAGCCCTCCGTCACTGATAAATGAGGCCTTAGAACTCAACGGGATGCGTCTCCCCGTCCTCAGGGCTGGGGGTCTCCTCCAGTGATGACATAATCCCGGACGAGCCCAAAATCTGTAAGAAAACATAACTTTTTACACAATAACAGACTTCTCAGTAAAGCAGACCTTAATGTCTTTGCTTGCAAGTAAAGAGTGAGACGCTTCAGTAAGCACTCACACCCAACCTCTGTTTCACAGTTATTTTTATAGCAAATTTGGTAATTAATAATTGTCAGGCTATGTATTATTTAGCCACATGGTCTCTCTTCCCAGAATGCAGACATACAGTAAGGAAGTCAGAAAATCATTACATACATCAGTCTACGTGTTATTTAGCCACGTATCCCTTTTTCCCAGAATGCAGACATACAGCAAAGATGAATCAGCCTTGTACCTCTGCACATGTGACAGGTTACGTATTATTTAACCACGTAGTCTCTCTTCCCAGAATGCAGACATACAGTAAAGGTGAATCAGCCTTGTACCTCTGCACATGTGACAGGCTATGTATTATTTAACCACATAGTCTCTCTTCCCAGAATGCAGACAGACAATAAAGGTGAATCAGCCTTGTACCTCTGCACATGTGACAGGCTATGTATTATTTAACCATGTATTCTCTCTTCCCAGAATGCAGACATACGAAATTATATTACAGAATGGTGAATGAATGGAATACAAGCCTTATATTATATTGTAAAAATAACATATCACATTTGTTTATATCACATTCCAACTCTCCCATCTTATTTTTTAGGCTTCTAGTATTTGTATAGAGACATTGCAAGGTATGTTTGTTTGAATTTACAACCTATTTAGCATTTGGCAGGGATAATTTGTAATTCTGCAAATCTTTCTGCTCTTTATTTAAAGGTACTTGGGCTACTTTAGTCTTTGTTGCAACCTCTCTATCGGGACAGGGCCGACCCTAAGCAAGTGCAGGCATGTTGTCCGCCCATGGCCCCACTCCACTAGAGGCCCTGCGCCCGGCCACCTGCATACTTTAAAAAAATCTGGACACCCGAGAGACCCCAATTGGAGCTCCTTCAACTAGGCAGGCAGAATAGCTGCTTCTTATCCTTTGCTGCTTTGTAAGATCAGTCCCCTGCAACAGCAGCAAAGGAAACAAGCACAACACAGAGATGGGGCCTTTCTTACTGTCAGCATCGCTGTGAGCTCTGCCGGTCCCACCCCCTCAACAATAGGAGTTCAAAGTCAAAGAAGGAGGGACCGGCAAAGCTCGCGGCAATGTTGATAGTAAGAAAGTCCCTGCGGCTATTTTGTGCTTGTTTTCTTTGCTGCTGCCGCAGGGGACCAATCTTAGAAAGTAGCAGCAGAGGAGGTAAGGATTGGAGAAAGATGTTAGGTCGGTTGGGAGGGGAATGGTATTTAAGGGAAGATTCACACTAAAATTGCTGGGCCTGGGGGAGGGGCTTGAGGGAGGGAGGAGGTGCTGGATTGGAGATGGAGGGAGAGAAAAGAGACATTGGGGTTTGGGGTCAGACACAGGAGTGGGAGTAGTGTGGCAGAGAGGATATGCTGGGTTTGAGATAGGGAAAGAAGGCCATGGGCACAAAGAGTAAATACTGGGGTCAGAGAGGCTGATAAGGGTAACAGGGCATGTGCTTGACATGGAGAGAATAGAGGAATAGGGGAGATGCTGGACACATGGGGAAGTACTGAGACAGAAGAAATGGTGGATGGAAAGGAGGTGGAGGGAGAATAGATGTTGGGTAGAAAGCAGGGCTGGCATTAGGGGATGGCAAACAGGAGAGTTGTCCTGGGCCCCCATTCCACAGGGGGCCCTGAGCCTGCTTCAAGCTGTAGGAGGCATAGGCTGCAAGTGAGCTTTGGGGGGCCCCTGCATATTTAACACCAGCTGTGGTGTAAAGAGTGATGGAGAGAGAGAAGAGGAGATGTTAGATGGAAGGAGTGGAGAGAAAAAATGAACAGATATTGTATGGAAGGGGTGGGGGGAAGGAAGAGAGGAGATACTGGATGGAAGGAGGTGGGATAGAGAGAGAGAGAGAGAGAGATGAGGCTGGATGGAGAACAGAGAATGAATGAAGTTAAAGATTGGGGAATAGCCAGGGTGATGGAAGGAGATGGAGAGCTTAGACAGATGCAGTAAAAAGAGGGATAGTGTGAACTGGATAGTAAGAATGAATGAAATCTGAGTGGTTAGAGGCAGAAAAACAAATGGAAGAAAACTGAAAGTAAAGTTTTGAGATGAAGTGGAGGAAACAAAGATGATCCAAAGGGAGAGGAAAATGACAAATCGACAAAAGCTCTTGTAAAGAAAGTTAAGAGAAGACAGAAACCAAAGACTGGAGTCAACATGAGTAGAAAAATGTAATGGCCAGACAACAAAGGTAAAAAAGGTAATTTTATTTTTAATTTAGTGATTGAACTGTGTCAGTCTTTTACTCTGCTGTCTTTATATTTTGCACAGTACAGGCAGAAATGCATCACTATCTATTTCTCTGGTGTTGCACCGCATGCAGAGTCTGTCTACTTGGGATTTCAGTTTAATTTTTGTCAACATGTTTTGTAATTGTGGTCACTTATTCTGTACTTGGTGAGGGTCTATCTATATTCTAAAGTGTGTGACGGACCAGGTATTCTGTTAGTATGAAGTTTCCGTGCAGGAATCTGACTTCTTAAATTTTTCCAGTAGGTGTATGGATGTTGTAGGTTCTATGGTGCTGCTCTTTTCTGGGTAGGCTCCTTATTGTGGGAGTTTTGAAAGTTAGTGCTGTTATGGAATGGTAGATTTGTTCTATGGGTCCTGTATTGTGAGTTTTTGCTTTTCTTTTTGTTCCTTGTGTGGAATCAACAGTAGGATGTTGATGGTTGGTAGTGCAATATGGATTGTCTTTGAGATTTGCAGTTTTGCATTCTTGATGTTGCCAGTCTGAAATTTTAAAATATTTTGTCACTTCAGATTTGAGGAAGTCCTCATATTTTAAGAGAATGTCTCTCTTTAATTGTTTTTAGTAGCTTGATGGCTTCACTGCTGCTGATTTCTGGGCTTTTCCAGCTCTGGCATGATCCAATCCAGCTTGGGCACTATGATCTTGAATTCATGGCTACCAAGATTCATTTTTCTCATTTGATATCTTCCCTTTTCAATAAGATGGTCATAGCACTGACCAAATAAATCCAGTATACAGATATTATAATGGTTTATTCTTTTGTGGGTGTATGAAATTTAATTTTATGATTTTTGTTATGTTTATTTTATTATAATGACTGTTTTAATAAATTGTGTATGACTGTATGTTTGGAAGCCACTTAGGTTTTTAGATGAGCAGCATATAAATGTTAAAATAAATTAAATTGTATGCAAATGATGTCCAATGACTATGGGGTCTATTCTGTAGCATGAGTAGTGGGAATGGACGTCCCTGGGACGTCCATCCCCGCTATTCGTCTGCCTTTCCCATCCCCACCAAGCCTCCCCATACAAACAAGGAATTTGTACAGGGAGGCTAGATGGGGGCGGGAAAGAGGAGATGCGGAGGCAGAGTTAGGGCAGGCAGTGGGTGGTCCGTGACCCCGGATGTACAGGGCCAATTCTGATGTATGTCTAGGGCCAGCTGACTGAAGGGCAACTTATTACACCTCTGAGATGGAATAAGTTCCCCTAGATGGGAGGGGATGGCAGGCCCGGGGAGCGGCAAAGGTAGGAGGGGGTGCAGGAAATTCCTCGCAGCCTAACCGTGGCATTGGGAGGCCAGATCGGGGGTCTGTCTGCGAGGAATGAAAATAGTCATCGGTGGCCGGGGATCGTGGCTCCATTCAGGAGTCGGACTGAGTTAGCCAGGCAGAAGCCTGTAGGTGCAGGCTGACCGGAATTGGGTCCGGGCCTGCATGTACAGGCTTGGACATGATTCTGATCCTGCTGGGGCTAGACATGCCCCACGGGATCAGAATCATGTCTATCACTATGTGTCTGATTCTGACTGGATGCACAATGGTCCTGGACATACTCATTGGAATAGGCCTCCATGTAAATATTTATACAAATGAGGCTATTTAGTAAGTCTCCGCACATGGCCCCACATGACCCTCGGTCCGCCCCTGTATCAGGATGCCCTGGCTTCCCTGTTTTGGTGGTATCCTTCAAAGATATCTTACTCCAAACCATGCACTCTTCAACAACTGTCAGATTCCTCCAGGTTCTAGTTTAAAAGCTGTTCCCTCTCCTTTTTTGAATGTTAGCACCAGCAGCTTGGTGCCACCCCAGTTAAGGTGAAGCCCCACTTTTCAGAATAGGCTCCTCCTTCCCCAGAATATAGCTCAGTTCCTAACAAATCTAAACTATTTCTCCCTGCACCATCATCTCTGGAACTCTGACGTTTCTTGGGCTCTGTGCATGGAACAAAAGGCATTTCTGAGAATGCTACCCTAGAGGTTCTGAATTTATTTATACACAATTCTCTGGCTTGGATTTAAATATAAAACAGTAAACAAATGATTTAGTACATTGCTGGGACAACAGGAGAAGGCTTCATGGTCACTTCTTGTGGTGCTGCAGTAATTTGCTCCTGTGGTGTTATTGCTTGTCTGCTTTTAACCTGTCTCATCTTAATCATGTGAAATAAAATTAGAAGTAGTGAACAGAAACAAAATAAAAGAGAAATGGGACAGTGTTACTGATCAAGGATTATTGGGCTAGAAGGTATGCAGTACACATGGTTGGGGTTAGTGGGGGATCCAGAATGTGGGTGGGAGGGGAAGTAACAGGGGCGTGACCAGCCACAGAGATGTATAAAATGTATTCCTGTGCTACTTGTGTACGTCCACAGTAGTTCACGCAGATGTCCAGGTTATACCTGCTGAAAGGTGGAATAAAGGTAGGACTTAGAAATATTTCTGCCCTACACCACAGCATACAGTTTTCCTGAACAGAAAGCAGAGGAGAGGGAGGTTTGAGGTCACAGTAATAAAATAAATCACCCCCACAAATATATGGGGAGGAGCAAAGGTGTGCTTACTGACTATGCTGGCATTTGCTTAGTGAGCTAAAGGGGCAAAGTGTGGGTCCCCTAACAATGCCCACGTCCTCAAAATGATACTGGTGATATAGCCCTAGGACTCTATGTGAAAGTGTAAGCCCAGCCATTGATGCCATGTGCAGCACCCTTCCAGGTGGAGTGTTGTGCTCCTCACAGCAGACCTTGACAATATGTCCTATGCAATCTGTACATTCTCCGGATACAGAAGTGGTCAGATGTAAACCTATCAGAACACAATAAAGGGGAAAGTCTACACCAGTGGCCCTATGGCACATATCGTGTGCACAGGTCACTGTTGCGGTAGGTTACATATGTGGGCCTTATGATTTGCAATGTGCATAAAAGGTCTGACCCTTGAAGCTGATATACTTGATGGGCTGTTTTGGCCTAGAGCAGCTCTGTGACTGTGCAGGTATCATGTATGTCTATATGCATCTTGAGATGTAGTGATCAGGTATGATGATTTGTTGGAGTACTAATATCCATGGTTTCCATTCCATCATCAATGTTATTTGGGTCAGGGCATGCTGTTGGCAGATGTCTGCTTCTGAGGGACTGCAAGTGAGAGTGGGTGAGTGTGTCTGCTTGGAGGGATGCATGGGGAATCTAGACTGCTCGTCCACATATCTGGGGGGAGGGGGGACAGGTATGCCTGGCAGGTACCTGGACTATAGGACTGACTGCAGCATCACCAGATGCAAGTGAAAACATGCAGGTGTGAGCAGGACAGGTCTATATTCACATACCTGTCCATTCACTTCCCTGTCACTAATAGGGGGACCTCAGCAGGAGGGTGTGGAACATAGTACACCATGGCAAGGAGCACGAGCATTGCTTTACACAATGTGCATAGTTGTAGGGAGCAACGTTGGTGTGGTGCTTGCACTGCTGACTGCTGTCATTCCGCTGGCCTTTTATTAGTGATAGGGTCATGTTTGGCTGATTCGCCATGGGAAGCCTGTTCTGCTGGGTTCATATGCTTACTTAGCACTGTACAGACATGTTCCTGACATGTCCACACCATGCATACCTAGGGAGATTATCTACTGCCATGCACATATTGCTGCACTGCTTCTTGTGTCAGATGGATCACTCTTCCTATTTTCCTGCTACATTACAGTGCACTGTGATTGCTTTGTGTTCCAGGCATGCCACAGACCAGTTTCTATCATCTAACTTGCATCCCCCTATTGGTATCATCAACATACATTGTCATTCACCCTCGGAACAGCTCTGTCTGTGCCCACAGCAGCTTCACGGTTGCCCATTTTGAAGGGAGGTGTGGCCATTTGTGGGTATATTGCAGAGACTGGCAGGGTCGCAGAAGTACAACTTTTCGGAAAACAGTGAGTGCGGGGACATACAATGCCGTAGTCCGCATATATCTGTCTGCATACAACGTAGCACTGTGTGCGCAACATGCCTAGCACATCTATGTGGGTGATTCTGTGCACGTGGCTGCGACTATCCCCGCATGTGCGGAATCCAGCTCTATTTCTGCATGTTTCCATTTGGACATTCTCACTATCTGGATGTACATGTTTTTGGAATTGGCATCATAATAGAAAACAACAATGCCATTATTTCTAAAAAACAAAAAGCGTAGTTACTCACCTGTAACAGGTGATCTCCGGGAACAGCAGGAATTTAGTCTTTAATTATGGGTATCGTCGGTACCGACGGAGCCCGTGCAGGAACGCTCCCCAGCGTCCAATAGGAACGCTTTTGGGAGCATCCCACAGCGCCTGTGTGCTGCCTTCCCACCTTTCCCACTGTCCCTCTTCAGTTGAGTTTATAGCTGAGACAAAGGAGAGAGGGAGAGAGAGAAAGAGAGAGATAGAGAGACAACTCCTAGGGGAGGTGGGTGGGTTGTGAAGACTAAATTCCTGCTGTTCCTGGAAATCATCTGTTACAGGTGAGTAACTACGCTATCTCCAGGAACAAGCAGGAATGTAGTCTTAACATATGGGGACTCCCTAGCTGAAGATGCCAGGGAAATAGCCCCAGGAAGCTGCAACCCATTGTGAGATGGGCCATGCTTCCTCCCATGGATCTCTGGCATCCCACCGGGGATGGTGGGTAGGAGTTGAATTAAGTCTGAAAGAGATGTTGAAGAACAGCCTGACCAAACAAGGCATCCTGGTGGGAGTCCTTGTCTAAGCAGTAGTGGGCTGTAAAGGTATGTACTGAAGTCCAAGTGGCTGCTCAACAGATGTCGTCGATAGATATGAAGTGAAGGTTAGCCATAGAGGCTGCCATGGCTCTCACATTGTGAACTGTGACATGGCCTTCAAGATGAAGATCCTTACTCTCATAGGCAAAGGATATGCATTGTGCAATCCAGTTAGACAGAGTTCTTTTGGAAACTGGAAGTCCTAAATGACTAGAATCAGAAGCAACGAAGAGTTGAGAAGACTTTCTATGTTGCTGTGTTCTTTGTAGGTAAAAAGCTAAAGCTCTTTTACAGTCCAAGGTATGAAGGTTTCTTTCTGCATTGGAGGCATGAGGCCTCAGAAAGAATACAGGAAAGTAAACCGCTTGTGTGTGGATGAGTCCTAAGAATGACCTTATCATGGTGAAATCTTGTATAAGGAAGATCAGCCATTAGAGCTTGCAATTCACTAATGTGGCGTGCGGAGGTGATTGCAATTAAGAAGATGACTTTCCTGGAAAGGAATTTTAGAGATGTAGTGGCTAAAGGCTCAAAGGGCGGTTTCATGAGCTCCCCGAGAACAAGATTCAAATCCCATGCCACCAGTGGTGGTCTAATGGAAGATTTTGTTAATAGAAGACCTCTCATAAATCTTGTTGTCCATTTAGAGGCTTGTAGGAAGCTGCAATAGCACTAAGATGGACTCTTACTGAATTGGTCTTAAGACCAGTATTTGATAAATGAAGGAGGTACTTCAGTACCATTTCCAGAGGTATCGCAAGGGGGTTAAGTTCCTTTTGAGAACACCATATGGTAAACCGTTTCCACTTAAAGGCGTATGATCGTCTTGTGGAATGTTTTCTAGAAGCCTGTAGGATATCTTTTACCTGTTGAGAAAGGTTGAGATCCTGAAGGTCTAGGCTTTCAGCAACCAGGCCCTGAGATGCAGGGACTGGGGATTCGGGTGTCATAGCGTCCCGTTCTCTTGGGAGAGAAGATCTGGAGCACACCCCAACTCCCCAGGTGGAGCCTGAGAAAGATGTAGAAGCAGAGGATATCACGTTTGCCGTGGCCAATGTGGAGCTATGAGAATCATATGACCTCTGTCTCTCTGAAGCTTGAATAGTGTTTTGGGGATGAGGGGAATGGGTGGGAAGGCATAGAGGAAGTCTTGACCCCAGTGAAGGAGGAAAGTGTCCCTTGCCTGACAATCTTGAGCCGGAATTCTGGAACAGAACCGGGGAAGTTTGGCATTCAGTGGACTTGCAAAGAGGTCTAGGTCTGGGGTTCCCCAGATTTGAAATATTTGGGCAACCTGGTCTGAGTGGAGAGACCATTCGTGTGGCAGCAGTACTCAGCTGAGTTTGTCTGCCCAAAGGTTTTGAATGCCTGGAAGATATACCATGAGGAGGTGAATTTGATGCTCTCTGGCGAGGGCCCATAGTCATAAAACTTCATTGCATAATGACAGAGAGCTGTTTCCGCCCTGCTTGTTCACGTAGAACATGGCTACCTGATTGTCCATCTGGACTAGGACTGTCTTGTAGCTGAGCTGGGCTTGGAATACTCAAAGGGCGAGGAAGATTGCTCTGAGTTCCAGGAGGTTTATGTGCAGACAAGCCTCCTGTGGAGTCCACGTACCCTGGGTAGAGAGATCGTGCAGGTGGGCCCCCCATCCCACCTGTGATGTATCTGTTGTTAGAGTGGCCCGGAATAGGGGTTGCTGGAAAGGAGACCACACCAGAAGGTTCTCCAGTGATTGCCACCATTGGAGGGACAAAACAAGACGTTGTGAGTTTGTTATTTTGTCCGACCGGCGACCTGCGGCCTGTGTCCACTGAGTGGATAGGGTCCACTGGGCTGCTCGCATGTGGAGGCGAGCATAGGGAACCACATGTACAGTGGATGCCATATGTCCCAGTAGTTGGAGCATTTCTTGAGCAGTCAGGTAAGTCTTCCCTGCTGCTTAGGAAGCTAGCTGCACTATGCGCAGACAGCGGGGCTGTGGAAGGAAAGCCTTTGACTGTCTGGTATCTAGACGAGCTTCTATGAATTCTAAAGACTGAGTAGGAGCAAGAAGGGATTTTGGGAGGTTTATGACCAATCCCAAATATTGAAGGATTCGCATTGTGCCTTGGGGGCTCAAATAAGCCAGTCATCTAAGTAAGGGAAGACGAATATCCCTAGAGTTCGCAGGAATGCAGCTACTACCACAATGCATTTTGTGAATACTCTTGATGCCGAAGCCAGACCAAAGGGAAGAACTTTGTATTGGAAGTGTTTTCCATGGAAAAGGAACCACAGGAATTTCCTGTGATCTGGATGGATGAGACAATGAGTATATGCATCCCTTAGATCTAGAGAACAAAGCCAATCCTGATTTTGAAGGTATGGCCGAAGAGTTCCTAGAGAGATCATTTTGAATTTCTCTCGGAACAGATATTTGTTCAATTCTCTGAGGTCTAAAATGGGTCTGTGTCCTCCTGTTTTCTTTGGGATAAGAAAATAGGGGGAGTAGAACCCTGTACCCTGTTGTAGAATGGGTACTTCTTCTATTGCTCCTTGAGCAAGAAGTGTTGTGACCTTCTGACCTAAGAGATTGTTGACAGGGGTCTGAGAATTGAACTGTCTTACGATTGTAGGAGGGGGCATGCTGTGAAAATGAAGCTTGTACCCCTTTCGTACAATGGACAGAGTCCAATTTTCTGCTGTTATTTGGTGCCATCTGTTGGCAAAATAACACAATCTGCCAGGGATGGCTAAGGGTTCTGGACTGTTTAGGGCAGGAAGGCTAAGTTCTCTAGGTAGGAGTCAAAGCCCCCGAGGAGGCTGAGCCTGTGGAGCTGGCTGAGCTCTCAGCCCTTTTGGCTTCTTTTGTTGTCTAGTTTGTTGTTGTTGTCCCTTTTGGGCAGCCTGAACTGGACCGTGCCCCTGCTGGGCATAAGAAGGATAAAACGTCCTTTTTTTTGCTGAAAAAGGGTTTTTATAGGATTTCTTTTTAGCTGGATTGGCTGTAGATTTTGACAATCTATCCAGGGTGATATTGTCAGCATCTATTTCATTAGCCTTTTCCTGCCAATTTTTGCCAAATAGATTTTCTCCTATGCAAGGGATATTTCCCAATTTATCTTGTACCCAAAGTTCCAAGTCGGATGCCTGAAGCCAGGCAATCCAACGTGCACCAATGGCAATAGCAGAGGTTCTGCTGATGCATTCAAAGCAGTCAAAGGATGCACGGTTTACAAACTTGGAAACATTCTGAGCATGTCTGACAAGAGTAAGAAAGTCTTGTCGTTTATCATCAGGAAGACGGGGGCTCATAAGCTCCAAGTCTTCTGTGACCTCTTTGAGGAACATTCCCATATATAGGATATAGGAGCTGATCCTGGCTGAGAGCATGGAAGCATCGACGCCCAAAGGCATCGAGAGTCCTGCATTCACGGCTTGGGGGATTGGAAGCATGCCTCTTTGCACTCATCATCCTACGCATAGCTGATTCCACTACCATTGAATGGTGTGGTAACTGAGTTTTTGGGACGCCAGGACAAGGTGGAACTCGATACATTGTATCGAGCCTCCGAGAGTGAGGAGATGTGGTTAAAGGTGTTTCCTACATACTCAGCATAAGATTATGTAAGATCTGATGAATAGGCAGAGGAGCTGCTTCCTTGGGAGCCTTAGGGTATTGAAGGATTTCTAATTCTTGTGCCCTAGGTTCCTTGTCAGGAGTTACAGTGATTGCAGGGCGTCGAGCCACATCACGAATAAAATCCTGAAAAGACATGTCCTCTGGAGGAGACATCCTGTATTGAGGAGAAGAAGATGGTTCCTCTGGAAGAAGTACTCTGGTATTGGCAGAGTCATCAGAATCATCGGAATCGGAAGATTCAAAATATCTCCGATCCCGATGTTCGTGCAGAGCACAGTACCGGTATCGATTGAAGTCGGTATCGAGGTGTCCCGGTACTGATCTGTCGATGCCGGAGATAGACTCAAGACTCGGCATGGGAGGTATAGCCATCGAGGCCGGTGCCTTCGGTACTGGTGCTTGTTGAACCGTCTGTAGCGGTCTCAATGGTACCGAAGCCATGAGAAGAGCTGCCAGACTGCGTTTGATAGCAAGAAACCTCTGATCTATCGACGCTGCCGATGCTTGGGTGTCGGTACCGGTGGAAGCGACCGGAACCCCAGAGCATGGCACCAGTAGTTCTGCCGAAGTGGAGGCCTCAAGAACATCCTGGAGCCCCGTTAGTGCTTTGGAAGCCGAAGCCTCCCGCCGGGGCTGTTTCGCCAGTGAAGTTTCCTCAAGGGCAACGCCAATGGCCTCTCGATGCCTAGAAGGAGATCTACCCTTTGAGGACCGGCTAGACTTATGTTTAGTTACCTGAGATCCATGGGAGGAAGATGAGGCTCTGGAAGATGTCGATGCAATAGACATCGCATCTGAGGCAAAAAGGGTACCGAGTTTTGCAGCTCTATTCTGCAGGCCTCTTTTAGTCATCTTCCTACAGGAGAGGCAGTCCAATGGAGAATGATCAGGACCTAAACATTTAAGACACCAGTCATGGGTGTCGGTGACAGATATGGTACCGCCACACTTAGAACATTTTTTAAAACCAGTAGCTGGTTTTTCCATTTTTAAGGAAAATGGGCCTAGTGCCCAAAATGGCGCCTAGCACCGAGGAAAAAAAGTTTCTGAAGAAAAATACCCCAGAAACTCTCTCTCTCTATATATATATATATTTTTTTATAGAAAAGAAGAAAGAAGAACTGGCGGTACCAGGGGCAGCCCAAGGGGGGTGCGGGGCCATGTGCGGAGACTCGGTGCGGGGCCTAATTTGCATAAGTTGCCTTATTTGCATAAATATTTGCATAATGTTACCATACACTAACTTTTAGTAAACATGTCTCTTAATGAGTGTATGGATAAAGAAAGACAAAGATTTCTACATTACTATAATCCAGTGCCAACCGCCAGGCACATTAGGAACTACTACAAACGCTGCCCATTTAGAACCCATAGCAAACCTGCCGTATCCTGACAGCACTACCAGGACTCACAAAGCACCAGACCCTACCTATCAAAAGGCAACACTGCAAATATTAAACCAATACATTTCAGAGAATACTGGGGAAAGAGAACAAGTGGCAACGTCAAATAGGAATTACATAAACAGAATACCTCAGCTCAGTTACACATGCAGAACATATACCATCACCAAACAAGGAATCACAATTTAGAAACAGGAAGGCAATAATTAAACTGTGAACCCCAAAAGCCAAACTTGGAATGTACAACAACACTGTAGAAATAAAACTATAAATTAATTTCCTCTTGTACCAAACAAAGCGCAGATGTTAATGATGCACATTTCCCAGAGCTTTCATATTCCAGTTAATAAATTCAAAATAAAGAGATATCTTTCTACCTTTTGTGCATTTTTTTTCAGTTGCAATTGGTCCAGCCACTTTCTTCTGGTTTCTTCATGTTTTCTGCTAACTCTCCATCATCTGCTGTCCATTTGTCCTTTCTTCTCTCTTCTAGTTTTTTTCCATTCTCTCTCTCTACATCTGCTTTAACATACTAATCTTTCTCCTTTTGCTCTTTCCTCATTCCTATTTCATCCACACAAATTTTACCCCTCCATCCTCAATCCCCACTTACTCTCCCATACCCGGCCAATTGTAGATTTTTCATCCCTCCTACACAAAATATTTTTCCCCTCTCCATTTTACTCTCCCAGCCCCATCCCATTCTAATCCTCCCCCAACATCAGCTCCCTTCTAGTTCCAGTCTCACCAAGCATCCATTCCCTTCTAGTCCCTGCATCAGCCCATTTCCAGTCCTAGCCCCCATCAGCCCATTTCCAGTCCTAGCTCCCCCATCCATTTCCAGTCCAAGTCCCTTCATCAGCTCATTTCCAATCCTAGCCCCCCATCAGCCCATTTCTAGTCATTTCCTAGCCCCACCATCAGCCCATGTCAAATCATAGCTCCCCTCCACTCAGCCCAATTCCAGTCCAAGCCCCCCCATGAGCCTACTTCCAGTTCTAGCCCCTCCATGAGTCCATTTCAATTGAAGCCCCCACCACAGCCCATTTCCAATCTTAGCTCCCCCCAACAGCCCATTTCCAGTCCTATCCTAGCTGTTCCATCAGCCCATTTTCAGTCCTAGCTCCCTTCCCTCACAGCCCATTTCCATTCCAAGCCCCCTCCCCATCAGCTATTTGCAGTTCAAGCCTCCCCTTCCACTCAGCCCATTTCCAGTCCTAGCAACCCCCCAACCCATTACCAGTCCTAGCCCCCCGTCTACTTCCAGTCCTAACCCCCATCACCCCATTTTCAGTTTAAGCCCCCCCTATAACCCATTACCAGTCCTAACCCCCCATCAGCCCACTTCCAGTCCTAACCCCCCATCAGCCCATTTCCAGTCAGCCCCCCATAGCCCATTGCCAGTCCTAAACCCCCCCATCAGCCCACAGCCCATTACCAGTCCTAACCACATCAGCCCACCTCAAGTCCTAACCCTCCCCATCAGCCCATTTCCTGTCCTAGCCCCCCATAGCCCATTATCAGTCCTAACCCCCCAATAGCCCATTACCTTTCCTAAGACGCGCATCTTCCACAGACGTGTGTTAACCCCCCCCATAGCCCATTAACTGTCCTACCCCCCCCATCGGCCCTTAACAGTACTTAACCCCCTTACTCCCATTTCCAGACAGGCCCCATCAGCCCACAGCCCATTACCAGTCTTAACCCCCCCCATCACCCATTACCAGTCCTAACCCCACCCCATCAGCCCACTACCAGTTTAAACCCCCCCCCCATAGCCCATTACCAGTCCTAACCCCCCATCACCCCATTTCCAGACAGCCCCCATCAGCCCACAGCCCATTGCCAGTCTTAACCCCCCATAGCCAGTCTTAACCCCACCCCCCATAGCCCATTGCCAGTCTTAACCCACCCCCCCATAGCCCATTGCCAGTCCTAACCCCCCCATCACACAATTTCCAGACAGACCTCATCAGCCCACAGCCAATTGCCAGTATTAACCCCCCCCATAGCCCATTACCAGTCTTACCCCCCCCTAGCCCATTGCCGGTCTTAACCCCCCCCCCAGCCCATTGCCGGTCTTAACCCCCCCCGCCCATTGCCAGTCTTAAACCTCCCCCTAGCCCATTGCCAGTCTTAAACCCCCCCCCCTAGCCCATTGCCAGTCTTAACCCCCCCTCGGCTCATGGCAATTTAAAAAAAGAAAAAAGCTGGCCGCCGCCACCACGGCGGCATGGAGTGTCCCGCGGGGTTCCCTCTGCCCGGCGGAACTCTCCCGGCGCGGCTGAGCCCCTCTGTGCCGGCTTGCAGATACGCAAAGGGAGAGTGTCTCCCTCGCATCTCTGTTAAGCCCGCAGGGGCAGATGGGAAATTTCCCATCAGCCCCTGCTTCCCATCAGCCCCTGCGGGCTTAACAGAGATGCGAGGGAGACACTCTCCCTTCGCGTATCTGCAAGCCGGCGCAGAGGGGCTCAGCCACGCCGGGAGAGTTCCGCCGGGCAGAGGGAGCCCCGCGGGACACTTCATGCCGCCGCCGCAGCAGCGGCCAGCTTTTTTTTTTTAAAATTTAATTAAGAAAAAAAAAGCAGAATGTTCTTTGCGCGGGGCCCCCCGAAACGCGGGGCCCTGTGCAAAAAACATTCTTGCTCAATGGACGGGCCGGCCCTGGGCAGTACCAGTAGGCGTTGAATGAAGGCAGACGCAACCACAAAAAATAAAGAATAAAGAAGGAATTTTCTGCAGTGACAGGGTATGCGACCTGTCGGCTCTGCGGAAAACGAAGAACTGAAGAGGGACAGTGGGAAAGGCGGGAAGGCAGCACGCAGGTGCGGTGGGATGCTCCCAAAAGTGTTCCTATTGGACGCTGGGGAGCGTTCCCGCGTGGGCTCCGTTGGTACCGATGATACCCATTTGAGCTCTGTGAATATGATACCTTAAAAATAATTTAAGAAGTAATTGTTGCTGTGTGATTATATATTTTCTGAGATTTTGGAGTGCTTATGTTCTTAACATTTTTTCCGTTGCTATATTCTGGCACTGCCTGGGTGAAAACATTCATCGGTCACAATCCATGATATGAAAAGGTGTGGCTTGTATCATTTAGGGCCTGATGTTGAGTCAGTGCTGTTCTTGAGCATTCTCAATCTTAAATTGGTTATGTGCTGAGTGTTCACATTGTTATGTGCGCTTCACCTAGTGTATAATTCACTTTTCCTCTGAGCCCCCTGATGAAGGCTTTGGCCGAAACGCGTTGGGGTTTGTTGGTTTAATAAAGTGCAAGTGACCCTCACTCTGCTCACCCGTTTTGTTTGTTGGGACTTTCTGCGAGTCAGTGCTCCTTTCTGTGTCTTAACTTAAAATGCTTACATTGATTAGAAGTCAAAGTTTTCACATTCCAGTATTATCACAGCACCTTCAACCCTTCCAAAAACCCCAAGAGCCTCCCCCCTCCAACAACCCTTAGTGCGCACTTGATCAGTGATTAGTCAACCTGTCATGGGCAGTAATGATGGGTGATCATGGAATGTCCCATCTACTATTATAGGAGCTTTCTCGAGGGACCTGGAGATTGTCAGTCAGGCAGGATGCATAGTTAAGAAGGTCATTAAATCCATGTGGCAAATAACTAAAGATCTGTGCACCACAGCCCCCTCCCCCCCCCACGAGCCAAAATGAGGACACAGAGAGGAGTGACAAGATGTTGACAACTAGAACTCTAAACAGCAGTATCTGCTTATGCACCATGGCTGAATATCCATTTCTAAGACTTCACAGATTTATGGATTTCATTATTAACTCAACAAGTTGTTTTAATTATCTGCATGTTGAAGAAGAGGCATTGGCTTCAGACTACCATAAATTATAAATCTGTACACAGTCAACATACAACGTTAACTAGATAATGATTTCTAAATCTTTATGCTTTAATAGGAAAATGAGGCTCATAATACATATTGTAATTTGAACTCGATACAACGACCCTGCTGAGGGTTGCTTATGTGTGAGACATATAAGCTAGCAAAGTTTACAACACAAAAATAATAGGAGATTTCAATTACCCCTGTATTGGCTGGGTCAATGGCACATCAGGACATGCTAGGGAGATAAAGGGGCATGTTTACTAAGCAGTCTTAACGTGCGCTCTTCCACGTTATCGTGCGATAAGGTACCTTATCGTGCAATAATGGTGCTGTATCAGGTGCAGAGGTACCTTACTGTGCGATAATGTGCGCAGCGGCGCAAATGAGCGCTGAGGGCGGAGAAAGGCTCCCAGAGGGCGGAGGAAGGCTCCCCAAGGGCGGAGAGAGAGGGTCAATGGGTGGAGAGTGGGAGGGGAGAGGCTCCCTGCACACTAACGCTGTGAAATTTGAGGCTGAAAACTAACGCCAGTGAAACCCTGGCGTTAGAGCTAATTTACAGGGAAAAGAAATCATTTCCGTCAGCAATGTACAGCAAAACCAGGGAAACCTACAAAAAGTGATAAGTGTGATACATATGCATGGAACAAAGGGCAAATAAACAGTGAAAATGACCTGAACAAAATGGAAAAAAAAACATAACCAACCTGGGCAATAGTGGTATTAATGGGAAACATCAACCCCCCCCCCCCCCCCGAGAAAGCTCCAAAAAAGAGATATGAATTTTGGAAGGGTCTATGCTCCGTCCCCATGCAAGGTGAATGAGCCCACAGTGAAAGTGCGCTGAGCAGGGTTTTCCCTCTCCATTGGGCAGGTGTCCTATGGCATACCCATGTTCCGCAACAGCAGGGCGGGCATGTCGGAACGGGCAACTGGACAGATGCTTGAAAAGGGGACACAGAGGGCTGCAGGCGGCACATGCTGTGGTGCAGCTGGGCCACAGTGCGGACTAGGGTGATGCCTAAGTGACCCATAGGAATGCTGAAACAGTAGAGCAGCCAGACAGCAACTGCTGAGGGCCCAACATGGGCACGAGTGTGCTTCCCACAGTGGCACAGGCGATATCCAGGAGGTGCTGGGGGGAAGCGTGGACAGCTATGCAGGCACCCCTACCCCAGAACCCGCACCATAGGCAGCCACCTACCCGCACACTGGATGCCTGAGACTGCGTTCCACCTGCACCACTAGCAGAAGGGCATGTCAGCAGGGTGGCAGAGGGGTACTGGTGGTGGAGGGGGCAGTGGCAGCTTCCCAGAGCAGACCGTGGCCTAGCCCTGTGTAGGTGGGTGCCATGTACTGCAACAGACAGGCCCTGTCTGACGAACAGTCATGGTATCCCCAGGGAATGCACTGCCTCTGTGGTAACACGGTGGTGCAGTGCACACAGCCAGTGTGTTCAGGAGCAGAAGGTCACAGGTTCAAGTCCCAGCTGTGGTTCCTGCCAACCCTGCCCCCATATTTTACCCACTACTAAAACGTGCTAATACAGACAGAACCTTTATTGCAGATGACGTAAACATGCCCAAAACACATACATGTTACCCTACAGAGCACAGACACCATAAACATGCGCATTACCTAGAGCAGTCTCCCAAATGCAGTCCTGGAGGGCCAAACACCATTCAGGTTCCATGCTGTCTCTAATAAATATGTCTGTGCTGTATTTCTATGCACCGCCCCCATGGTATGCAGATGTATCTCATGCATATTCATTAGGGACAGCATGAAAACCCGAACAGTGTTTGGCCCTCCAGGACTGGAGTTGGGAACCTCTGCCCTAGAGCTTCGGCCAACAGGGGCAGACACACCCGCACCCACAGGCTCCATTATCGCAAGCCTCCTGGAGAGGCAGGATGTTGGGCCCTGCGTGCATCTCCCAATACTAGCACTTGCATACCTTAGCAATGCCACCTTAAACATGGGAAAACTGTACACAGCTATCCAAAGGTTGCTATGATAACTGGCAGATAGCAATTCCTATGTTAAGCACAAGTGGCTGATTGCAACCGTTCTGATGTCTCTGGAGTGTGCCTAAGGTCTGGTATCTGACAGAGTGACCCCAACAGTATTGCGTACCATAGTCATGCCTGCACTGTGCCCAGAACTGGTGTGGTGGCCAGGGCTGCCAAACACCTCTATAGTTGCACAATGCTGGCATAGGTGTGTGGAGTGTGTGTCTGTCTATCCAGTGTGTGGTGGCTGCCAACACCCTCCATAGCCCACACTGCTAGCACTGTTGTCAGTATTGGCCTGCCAATGTGCATAATGAGGAGCAAGGTACTGTGGGAATAGCCTGGATAGGGTGGCCTGACCTGGCTGCATCTGCACAGGGCATAGGGCAATGGCTCGGACATTGTAGTGCCCGGCCACTACCTGCACAGACAGGGTGGCCACAGCATGTCCTGCTGGGAGGTCACTCTCACTCAGACTGAGCAGTGACCACAGCATGGGTAGGTTCCTCCATAGTGCTATATAGTATTTCTCTCATGTGATATTTATGGGTTCTCTTTTGAGGCCCAATCACTGACCTATATGCTTGGTGTGTATGCTGACATCCCAGTTCTGGGTACACGCATCTTCTCCAGGAACATGCACCATGGACTAGCTAGCAGACTGTTTGCAGTTAGTATGTGTCTGGCTGGATCACCTTTAATCTTTAATTACACTTGATAGACCGCTTTGTCAAAACATTAAGCGGTGTACAATAAAATAAAAGGAACGCACTGCAAATTATAAGAAAAAGAATGCCATAAAAAATAGGAAAGAACGAGCAGGACAGAACACACGTAATAAATACTAAAATACAATAAAATAATAAAAAACACTCCTACAGACCGGAGGTTCCAGTAAAACTAGCACAAAGACAGGGGCAAAGACAAACAGGGGAAAGACAAGACAAATCCGACTGGCAGTGGAACAAATATCGCGACTTCAGGGAGGGGCATCAGGAGAAAGATCAAAGGCTTGCTGAAACAAGTGTGTCTTGAGTAATATCTTAAATTGAGCATAAGAAGGTTCTAACCGAAGAATTGGTGGTAATGCATTCCATAACACAGGGGCAAAAAAGAAGAAGACCGAATTGCGAGTCTGCTCCAAATGAGCTTGTGATGGAGCAGGTAGAGATAGACGATTAACAAAGAAAGAATGGGACTGGTGATAAGGAGTATGAAAAGAAATATGATCCGCAAGATACAGGGGGTTATTAGTATAAATGGCGCGATGAGTTAAAATAAGAAATTTATATCTGAAACAATAACGGAGAGGCAGCCAATGTAGATGAAAAAGAATAGGAGTGATATGATCAAACCGGAGGGAGAACGTAATAAGACGAGCCGCAGTATTTTGGATAAACTGTAAACGTTGTAATTGAAAGCCAGGAAGATTGGCCAAAAAAAATTACAATAATCTAATCTGCTGATGACTAAAGCTAACACAAGAGTGACTAAAGAACCAGAGGGAAGCAAGGAACGGACAGCCCTGATTTGACGCAGGACAGCAAATGAACGACGTATAATAGAAGAAATATGATCAATGAAAAGAGAGCGAAGAGTCCAAAATTACTCCCAGATAACGGAAGGAAGAGGTGAGCGGAATGGAGGTTGAACCGATCATAGGAGTAATAGCAGGGCAAGGACCACTCAGAGAAACCCACATAGCTGAAGACTTAGATGGGTTTAGGTGCAGAAAGTTCTGAGAGAGCCAGGAAGCAATGTGGGAAAGACAATGGTTAAATTGAGAAATATCCAGAGTTAGCGGCGAAGTATGAAAAAGAAGAATGATATCATCAGCATACAAATAAGGAGAAACTGGGTACTGTTGAATTAGCAAGGGTAACGGTGAGAGAAAAATATTAAATAACAAAGGAGAAAACACAGAGCCCTGGGGAACACCACAAGTGAGAGGGAGAGCAGCGGATGACTGACCATTAGAGAACACAGAGAAAGAGCGGGCCACAAGGAAGGAATGAAACCACTGCAAGACTGTGCCACGAAGCCCAATATCCGACAGACGTGAAAGTAAAGTAGGATGGTCAATCAAATCAAACGCTGTGGAGAGATCAAGGGAAACTACGAGAGTAATATCCCCGCGGTCATGGGCAACGTGTAATTCATTCAAAAGTGCCAAGAGAACAGTTTCAGTACTGTGACCATGTCGGAAACCAGCTTGGCGGGGATGAAGGGAATTAGTGGTTTCCGCATGAGAATTTAGCTGTTCAAAGACAAAACGTTCTAAGAGCTTAGCTAAGAAGGGTAGATTTGAGACAGGTTGCCAATGAGACAAAACAGATGGATCAAGGGAAGGCTGCTTCAAAAGAGGATGAACAACAGCCAACTTCCAGAGAGAGGGGAATTGACCAGATGATAGGCTACCATTAATAATGGAAGTGATAAAGGGTAAGAATTGCAAAGAAGGCTCAGTCAACCAACGAGATGGAATTGGGTCGAGTGAGCAGGTAGTCTTTCTGGACTTAACCAGCATCTGAAGTACTTCAGCAGAGGTAACAGTGCGAAAAGAAGACCAGGTATGAGCAAGGGCTTGATTCGGTGGCAAGGAAGGTGATGACAGATGAGCAGCAGTTATTGACGCAGACGGGAGAGAAGAGGACAATGAGGAACCGAGCGGGGAAAGCGGGGGAGGGGGAGAGGGGTTTGAAAATGAAGAGCATAAATTCTGAATTTTTTCCGCGAAAAAAGTAGCTAGAAGTTGAGGATCTGGAGTGATAGTCAATCGTTTACAATTCAGACCTGTAGAAGAAAGCTTACGCAAGATAGAGAACAACTGTCTAGTGGAATTCGCGGCTTCAGAAATTTCAGCAACATAAAAGGCACATTTGGCAGACCGAACAGCCGAGCGGTAATCAGTGGATAATTGCTTAAAACGGAGGTACAACTCAAAAGAAGGGTGACGAGACCACTGGCGTTGTACCTGCCGAAGCTGGGTCCGCTGGAGGCGTAATGCAGGATGATACCACGAAGAATGAGCTAAACGAGAAGACCTAGAGAGAGGACAAAGTGGCACCAGGTGATCTAGAGCGTCAGCAAGAAGGGAGTTCCAGAGAGAAACCTGAATATTTGGGGAAAGCGAAGCAAAATCTGACGGGAAAACAAAAGAGGCAGGGGGAAAAGCACTAAGGGTTTCATGTGTAATACGACGACGGAGCAAAGGAGGGGAAGAGCAACTAGGCGGGTCTACAGCTCCCGAAGGAGGATAAGAAAGTGAGAAAAGAACACAAGAATGATCTGACCAGGGAATGCCAAATGTAGTAGGGGGAGAAATCACAGGTAATAACGTAGAGGGTGAGAGAACCAAATCTAATGTATGCCCTGCCGTATGAGTAAGGCCAGATACGTGTTGCTGTAGAGGAATGTCACTCAAAAGATTCAAAAATGAACGATCTTTCTGCCGACTAGGATTATCCACATGGATGTTAAAGTCGCCTAAAATAATAAGATTAGGAAAATGTAAAGCTATACCTGAAATAGTCTGCAGAGCTGCTTCCCAGCGCGCAGTGGTAAGTGAAGGAGGAAAATAAAGGAGAAGAAAGTACAACGGGGGTGTAGAGTGAAACCGAAGAAGAAGGGATTCCGAGAATAAAACGAAAGGGGAGGAAACTTCTTCAATATAAATAGAGTCACAATGAAGCAGGGCCACACCCCCACCGCCTCTACCCACCCGGGGAGATGAGATTGCTACAAAAATGGGCAGAAGGGAACTAGCGAGGATGGGATCATCACCTTCCTTGAGCCAAGTTTCAGTAAGGAAACAAAGGTCAAGGGAGTGGAGGGAAATGAGGTCCTGGACCAGCAGAGATTTAGATCGAAGGGAATGGCAGTTTAGTAATGCAGGGTGCAGCGGCTGGAGGGTGCAGGGTGCAGGGTGCAGAGATTTAGGCCGAAGGGAACGGCAGTTTAGTAATGCAGGGTGCAGCGGCTGGAGGCTTGCTGCTGGAGAATGTCAGATAGTGGTGGGGGGCAGCTGAGCATTTCCCGGCCTACTGTCTGTCTGCCATGCCTTATGGATGTGTACAGATCGGCATTGACTGCCCTGTAGGGTGTCTGTTCCCCAGCAGGACTGGGGTTGCTGGTCCCCTCTACTGCCACCATTGCAGGGAGGTAGAATGTGGATCTGTTGGTGGGAGATCCTGTTTCCCACCCTGAGCCACAGAGGGTGGGTTGGGTGGTGGTATATAATCCGCCTATGGGTCCAAACACCCCCCCTTCACCTACATCATGTGACCATGGCACCAACACAGGATATGCACTATTCTGGGTGCATCATAGCCCATAAGGGCTAGACATGACTGAGACATACAGATGTATCCTAGGTGTGTCTGCAGGAACTACCTATTACACATACACTAGCACTGATGGGGACCTGCAGCATGGCGTACATCAGTCATGAAAGGTGCTGTGGACCTGGTGCTGGGCGCCCCACCTCACCCTCAGGGTGAGCACAGTACCCGCACAATGTGACTGTCTGTAGCTACTCTGTGCCAGTAACACACACGGTCTGTACCCCCTACCAGGCTGAGGTGCTGTGGGGGTGCACACGGTCAGTTCCCCCTACCAGGCCAAGGTGCTGTGAGGGTGCATACCCCATCTTGTGATCATCTGTAGACTGCTGATGTGCATGTGCGGTGCATCATGGGTACGGGTGTGTTAACCCTATCCTGGTAACCACAGCAGACAGTTTGTGTGGTGACCTGCAGTTCTTCTGTAGCCAGCCAGGGGTTTGTTAGCAGCTGTAGCCCACTGTATACTTCACTGCCTGTGGAGCCAGAGGTCATGGGTTCACACCCACGGTGGGGTTATTTGATAGGGCTGTCCGAGGCATTGTCTATTTTTAATGTACATTAGTGCTGCCAGCAAAAACACCCTCGGAGTACTGTAGCCATAAGGTGCTTCATAAGGCGCCCCATAAGGCACCTTATAGGGCGCCCTATAAGGTGCCTTCTACAGTGCCTTATAAGGTGTCCTATACATAGCCTTATAGGGTGCCCAATAGGGGACATTATAGGGTGCCTTGGCAGACAGTGCACTTTATAATGTGCCCTATGGAGTGCCTTATAGAGTGCCTTATGCGGCACCTTCGGTTACGGCACGTGAGGGTGTGTTTGCTGGCAGCACTAATTAAAATATACATAACATGCCTCAAAAAGCAATACTTACACATAACAGCTAATGCCTCAGCCAGCCATATGCATTAGGCACACTGGGGGATCGAACTCATGACCCCTGTACCATCAGTCAGTGTATTAAGCATTGTGCTACACCTCTGTTTCTGTGTTTGCATGTCTGCGCGCCTACTTAAGATTACTGCGCGTTAACGTGCTTAGCAGCGTCTCACCCGATAATGTGCGCAGTGCGCGTTATCGCGCGATATTCCCGTTTTGCTACATTAAGACCGACACGCCCACTCCTTTTATGGCAGCCTGCACACTATCGCCGGGCGCACGTTAGGACGGTTTAGTAAACATACCCCAAAGTTTCCAGATGAAATAACTGCTTTATGGAGAAGCTGGTTCAGGAACCAACACAAGGAGAAGCTATTTTAGACCTAGTCCTTAGTGGAACACAGGATCTAGTGCAAAAGATAATGGGTTTGGGGCCGCTTGGCAATAGAGATCATAACAAGATCACATTTCATTTAATAAATAGAGGGAGGATAGCAAGGAAATTCCCTACATTACCATTTAATGTTCAAAAATGAGACTATGATAAAATGAGGAAAATTATTAAGAAAAAACTAAAAAGAGCAATTGCAAGGGTTAAGGCTGGCATTCCAACCTGCGAATAGCAGGGTTGGACATCCAGATTGGGCATCCAACCCACGCTCCACCCCGGAATGTGATTCTGTTGCCAGCACTTTCCGGACGTACACAGCATTTGTGCAGGAGCACTGTACGAGGGCGGGAGGGGGTAGTGTGGGAGTAGAGCGGGGGAGGGGCCTGCTGACAGGCCATACAGAGGCAATTCAGGTCATGTCTCTCTACGTTCCCCAGCACTGATGTTAACGCCCGGCTTATTCCACTCCAAAGGTGAAATAAGACTCGGGTGCCCCCCACATTGCATGCGTTCCTTCCCCTTGCACCAGTCTACTGGCCGTACTATGCCCCTGAAGCCACGATCCAGTCCACAGCAGCTGCTGGTGACAGCCAGACAGTGGACTGCAGGGGCAGCTATATGCCATGGCATTGAGAGCCATCCTGTGGATGGCTTGTTGCCATGGCGCCAGAATGCCACTGCTCCCTCACTCCAGCAGTGGGGTTCTGGTCTTGGGACGAGCAGTTCCCCATATGTCAATCTGCTCAGCATACGAAAAGTGCCCGGATGTCTATATCCCTGATTCTGCCATCGTGGGTATGTCTGGGCCCTGCGGCAGCAGAATTGGGTCCATCTCTTACATGTTCAACTTTTGGCCGGCCAATGCTGGTGGCTGTGTTGGAACTGGACTCGGCCTCCATGTGTTTACATCAGGCCTGGGCATTATTTACAAATACTATATAGGAAGCCTAGACCATATATGTTCCACCTTTAAGAAAGATGGAAGGATAGTTAAACAACAGTCAGCATGGCTTAAAGGTACTGCAGAGAGGCAGTTATTCCTAAGAAAGAATCTTTCAGAAAATGGAAAAAAGAGCAAAATGACAAAAACAGCATAAATACTGGCAAGTTAAATGCAAGGCATTGATAAGTCAGGCAAAGAGAGAATTTGAAAAGAAGCTTGCCCTGGAAGCAAAAGCGCATAATAAAACCTTTTTCAAGTAGATTTGTAGCTGAAGTTAAACACGGTCATTTTAAGAAGATTAGTGACCGCGTTTTCTTATGAAGCACAGATTTTTTCATATTTGGAGCTGAAGTTACAACATGGTCATTCTGAGAAGATACGTTTTTCTTCCTTTCTTTGATTGTCTAATGTTGGGTGTTGGTTGTTCTGGTATCTGATGTGTGATATTTTAAAGCTGTAACAATATAATAAGCTAAGCACAAATAAAACAGTTTTGTATCATTTTACTACTGATGCCCAACATCGTTGTTTTTTGTTTTTCCTGCCCCCTCATGCTGAGCTGTGCCGTACTGCCTCCCCCCACTACCACTGATTCTGGCAGCTGGGTCGGCTCGGCGGCAGCGGCAGCGGCAGGCCATGTGCTTCGGCAATCATGGCTTGCCACTTCTGACCCCCTGAAGTTGTGCTGGAAGGATCAGAAGCAGCAGGCCATGAGTGCCGAAGTACATGACGTGGCTCTGCCGCCAAACCTCTCCCCTGATCCCGCTGCCAGAATCAGTGGCAGCGGCTCAGCATGGAAAAGGGGGGGGGGGAGGGTGGTAGGGTGGCGCATGGGGGGGGGGGGGGGTTGGAATGCCAGGGCTTCTGCCTAGGGCAGCAGAAACCCTTGGGCTAGCCCTGCAAGATAGCAAGTAGAATTCTAGGAATCATAAGGAAAGGAATGGAAAATAAAACCAAGGATATTATAATGCTTCTGTATTGTTCCATGGTGCGACCGCACCTTGAATATTTTATTCAATTCTGGTCGCCGTATCTTAAAAAAGATATAGCAGAATTAGAAAAGGTATAGAGAAGAGTCCCCAAAATGATAAAGGGAATGGAAGGATACTCCTATGAAGAAAGGCTTAAAAGATTAGGGCTCTTCAATTTGAAGAGGGGAGATATGATAGAGGTCTATAAATTAATGAATGGAGTGGAATGGGTAAACATAGATCAGTTGTTACACCATCAAAAAGTAGAAAGACTAGGGGACACACAATGAATTTAGAATGTAACCCATTTAAGATTAATAAAAGAAAATATTTTTTACTCAACGAGTAATCAAACTCTGGAATTCGTTATCGGAGGATGTAGTAAAAGCTGTTAGTGTAACTGGGTTTAAAAAAGGTTTGGACAAGTTCCTGGAGGAAAGGTCAATAAACCATTATTAAAGACGATCCGGGAAATCCACTGCTTACCCTGGGACAAGCATTGTGGAACTTGTGTACCCTTTTGGGTATCTGTCAGGTACTTGTGACCTGGATTGGCCATTGTTGGAAACAGGGCACTGGCTTGATGGACCTTGGTCTGACCTACTATGGCATAACTTATGTTCTTATGACACTTTGGGGTATGTTTACTAAACTGCAGTAATGTCACTCGCGTTAGGTTCTGCGGTAAAGGTACAGATGCCCATATAAAGGCGTGGGCGGTGCATCATTACAGCAAGCCGTATCAGCTAACGCATGTTACAAGACGCCTTCAACTAACGCGCGTTACAAGGTGCCCTACAAGACACCTTACAAGGCACCTTATAAGGCACCTTACAAGGGATATTACAAGGCGCCTTCTAAGGTGCCTTGTAAGGTGCCCTGTAAGGTGCCTTATAAGTAAGGTGCCTTGTTAGGTGCCCTATAAGGTGCCTTGTAAGGTGCCTCATAAGGCGCTTTGTAAGGTGCCCTATACAGTAGGGCTCCTTAGGCTAAGCGCCGTATTAGGCACCCCTGGACAAGGCACCTTAGAAGGCACCCTGCGTTACGGAACCATAGGTTAAGGTGTCCTAACAAGGTTATGGTGCCCTAGGTTAATGTGGCCTAAGGGTGCAAGGTGCTTCAGGATGACATGCATGACCTGTAAGGAACAGAGACAGATGTAGCCTTAACACTAGATAGAGCACTCAGGAAAGGCAATGAACAGGTGAGTGAAGGAGGGAGAGCTGGGAGCTGCTGGACCTGCCATATCTGCGGGCATCCCATGTGGCTGCCAGTACTGATGACAAACATGGTGGGGGCAACTGTACCACAGCACAGGGTGTTGGCAAAGTAAAGTACTGGAAAGACAGTTGTTGGCAGATGATGGGAATACGTGTCCCCCAGTGGAGGCAGAGGTGGCAGGATAGTTACAATGATGGGTGGACAGAGGAGTGGTGGTGCCATGCAGATCAGGCACAGGCGAGGCAAGCATGAAGAGGTGCAATGCAGGAAAGGGTAGCAGTGCAGGACATGGGGTGACAGCCTGCACTGGCAGACAGGACTCTACACAGCTGACAGACGCAGATAGACTAATCGAGGGAATGTTGGCAATTGTGGCGAGGGTATTATGGGCTGGCAGCACAAATCTGCAAAAATATGACTGTTACAGGCATGCGCACTATTTGAGTAGGATAGGCATAAGAAGAGGGAACAATGAGAAATTGAACCAATGAACACTGCCAAGAATGACATTATATTAACCAGTAGGCTATACCTCTGTGGTGTATGTCACAGCAATGGCTGGGTACAGAAGGACTGCAGGTCACCGCACAAACTGTCTGCTCTGAGTACCAGGATGCAATGCACCAGTACCCATGATGCAATGCACATGCTGAATAGCTGTTTACAGTTGATCAGCAAATGGGGTCTGCACCTCTTTGGTATCTCAGCTTGGAAAGACGAACTGACAGTGCGTGATACTGGCACAGAGTAGCTACAAACCATGCCATTGTGCAGGTTCTGTGTTCTCCCTGAGGGATAGGGTGGGTGCCCAGCACTAGGTCTGCAGTACATGTGGAGCTAGAGATAGGCCCTGCTGTACATCCCCATCACTACCAGCGTATGATAGGTGTTCCCTGCAGTGCAGCTGAAGATAATTTGGTGTCCATTTTTATCCTGCAGTCACATGTGGCCCTCTGGGACCAGACACCACCCAGATTAGTGTGTACCCTGTGTTAGGGTCTGGCTGACATGGGCACCTGTTATCAGGACAGAGGGGTTTCCAGACTTGCATGAGATTTGTGTAGCAGTGTTTTTATAGGTCAAAGCTCACATCACCCTTTTTATAGGTAAGGAACAGGTGCCCCAGCCCCTGTGAAGCAACCTCCATCCTGCTAGTATACGACAGCCCTCCAGGGTTGGTGGACCAGAGCCATACCTGTGGCTGGGGCAGTGGCAGACCAGCAGCAATGATGGGGTTAGCTCTGGAAAACCCCAACTGCCTCACCCCACTGTCTGCCAGTCACCAGCAGACAGCACAGTCAGACTGTACCTTATAGGTGTTCCAACCATGCACAGTCTAACTGCAGACAGTCCACTAGCCAGTCTATAGTGCATGCTTACAGAGGAACTATGTGCACCAAGCAGGCATCTCAGTGATTAGGGCCCCAGCACTGAGAACACAAAAGTATCACTGGAGGCAGATAGTGTAGAGCGCTCGGTCAGAGTGAGTGCTCTCCCAGCATGCCATGCTGTGGCCACCCTGTCCATGCAGGCGGTGGTCAGGCACTACAGTGTCCCAGCCATTGCCCCACAAAATGTGAAGATGCATCCTTGCCAATCTGCCCTGTCCGGGCCATACCCACAACACCTTGCTCCTCATTATGCACATATTCAGGCTAACGCTGGTAACAGTGGGACATTGTGGGCCCGGTGAGGTGTGGGCAGCCACAAAATGATGGATAGACATACACACACACACACTCCTATTGCAGCATTGTGCAAAGATAGGGGTGGTTGGCAACCCTGCCCGCCACACTGTTCCTGATCACAGTGTCGACATTGCTAAACTGTGCAGGAGGTAGTAGTAGTACTCTGGTGATAACTGCAGCTCAATGCTGGGGCCAACAGCCTGACTGTCCATGCATCTTTGGATGTGGAGCCTGTGTGAGTGGGTGTTTGTACCCCTGTTCACCGCTGCTTTGGGCTTTGCAAATGTTGCTGTTGTATCTTCATTGTAGGGTAAAACACAGGGACATGTTCTGCAGGAACCACAGCTGGGGCTTGAACCTGTGACTGTCTGCTTCTAGACACACTGGCTGGGTGTACTGCACCACACTGTTGCCACAGATGCATGGTGGTCCCTGGGGCTACCTGTACTTTTCCTCGGCCAGACCTTTTATGTTGCACTGCACACCACGTACTGGTACAGGGCATGGCCTGGGTCCACTGCAGGCAGGTGCCACTGCCCCTTCCAGCACGGGCACATCCCCCCTACCATGCTGACATGACCATTTGCTGTCGGTGCTGGTAGTGTGCAGTCCAATGCCATCCACTATGTGGGTAGGTGGTCGCCTAGGGAGCGGGGTCTGGGGCATGGGGCATACATGAGCATCCTCACATCCCCCCCCATCACCGCCTACCAATAGTCTGTCCCTTCCTCTTGGGGGAAGGTTGGCTGGGGGGATGTCAGGTCAGTGCCCTGGCAACTGTTAGCTCGGGTGGACCAGGTAGATGTAGGTGGATTGTGTTTGGCCTTTGTCAGCTGCTGTCATGCTGATTTCCGGTTTCTATGTTCCTATGTGCCAGCTAGGCGCCCGCCTAGTCCACCCTGTGCCCCAGCTACCCCGCTACATGTCCCTCCTGCAGTCCCCTATGCCCCACTTGCACCATCGCCATAGTGGCCTTTCATACTTGGGCACTATGCTGTTGCTGGAAATGGAGCACTACTATCACGTTTCTTGGGCTCTCTGTCTAGGCTGTACATTGCTGACACTGAAATGGTTTCTCTCTCCAGCAAATGTGCATCTAAAGGCAGGTTTTCATTCGCGGTAGGATTCAGCCCTTCAGTTCAGAGCATTAGTGTGCAGGGGGCCTCTGCCCCCCACTCCCCACCCATTGACCCCTTCCCCCCGCCCTCTGTCCACCCTCTGCGGTGTTTACTGCGGCCGGGAACGTTAACAATCGTTAGCAGGGCCGGCCCGTCCATTGAGCGAGAATGTTTTTTGTACAGGGCCCCGCGTTTCAGGGGGCCCCGCGCAAAAAACATTCTGATCCTAAAGTAAAATTTAAAAAAAAAGCTGTCTTCTCCCGCTGCTGGGGCCGCCGCGGAAGAATCGAGTGTGCCGCGGGGTCCCCCCTGCCCAGCAGAGCCTGCCCTCCCCGGTATCCGCTCTCTCATTGTAGCTGCAGTCACATGCGCCGGCTTTCAGAGCGCGAGGGGAGAGTTTCTCCCTCGCTGCTCTGTTAAGCCCGCAGGGGCTGATGGGAAGTTCCCATCAGCCCCCGCGGGCTTAACAGAGCCGCGAAAGGGAAACTAGTCCCTTCGTGCTCTGAAAGCCGGCGCGTGAGACTGCAGCTGCGAAGAGAGAGCGGATACCGGGGAGGGCAGGCTCTGCTGGGCAGGGGGGGCCCCGCGGCACACTCGATTCTGCCACGGCGGCCCCGGCATCGGGAGAAGACAGCTTTTTTTTAAAAAAAAATTCCCTGGGCTGGGCTGGGCTGGGGGGGGGGATTAGGAGTGGTGGGGGGCTGGGGGGGGGTGTGGTGTGGTGTTGGGCTATGGGGGGCTGGGGGGGGTTAGGAGTGGTGATGGGCTGGGGGGGTTAGGAGTGGTGGTGGGCTCTGGGTGGGGGTGAGGAGTGGTGATGGGCTATGGGGGAGCTAAGTCTGTATATGGGCTGATGGGATTAGGACTGGAAGTGGGTTGATGGGGGGTTAGGACTGGTAATGGGCTATGGGGGGGCTTAAACTAAAAATTGGGTGATGGGGGATTAGGACTGGAAATGGGCTGGTGGGATTAGGACTGGGAGTGGGCTGATGGGGAGGTTAGGACTGGTAATGGGGTATGGGGGGGCTTAAACTGAAAATTGGGTGATGGGGGATTAGGACTGGAAATGGGCTGGTGGGATTAGGACTGGGAGTGGGCTGATGGGGAGGTTAGGACTGGTAATGGGGTATGGGGGGGCTTAACCTGCAATTTGGGCTCTGGGGTTTATGACTGGAAATGGGCTGTGGGCTGATGGGGGCTGTCTGGTAATGGGCTATGGGGGGCTGACTGGAAATGGGTTGATGGGGTTAGGACTGGGAGTGGGCTGATGGGGAGGTTAGGACTGGTAATGGGGTATGGGGGGGGCTTAAACTGAAAATTGGGTGATGGGGATTAGGACTGAAAATGGGCTGATGGGGGGGTTAACACTGGAGGTGGGCTGATGGGGTTAGGACTGGTAATGGGCTATGGGCTGATGGGGGGTTAGGATTGGTAGTGGGGTGTGGGGGGGCTAGGACTGGAATTGGGCTGTTGGGGTGGGGTTAGGACTTGAGGTGGGCTGATGGGGTTAGGACTGGTAATGGGCTGTGGGGGGGCTAGGACAGGAAATGGGCTGATGGGGAGGGGTTAGGACTTGAGGTGGGCTGATGGGGTTAGGACTGGTAATGGGCTGTGGGATGATGGGGGGTTTAGGACTGGCAATGGGCTATGGGGGGCTGACTGGAAATGGGTTGATGGGGTTAGGACTGGAAGAGGGCTGATGGGGGGTTAGGATTGGAAGTGGGTTGATGGGGGGCTAGGACTGGTATTGGGTTGGGGGGTTGCTAGGACTGGAAATGGGCTGATGGGGGGCTAGGACTGGAAATGGGCTGATGTAGGGACTAGAAGGGAATGGATGCTGGGTGAGGCTGGAACTAGAAGGGAGCTGATGTTGGGGGAGGATTAGAATGGGATGGGGCTGGGAGAGTAAAATGGAGAGGGGAAAAATATTTTGTGTGGGAGGGATAAAAAATCTACAATTGGCCGGGTATTGGGAGTGTAAGTGGGGATTGAGGATGGAGGGGTAAAATTTGAGTGGATGAAATAGGAATGAGGAAAGAGCAAAAGGAGAAAGATTAGTATGTTAAAGCAGATGTAGAGAGAGAGAATGGAAAAAAACTAGAAGAGAGAAGAAAGGACAAATGGACAGCAGATGATGGAGAGTTAGCAGAAAACATGAAGAAACCAGAAGAAAGTGGCTGGAGCAATTGCAACTGAAAAAAAATGCACAAAAGGTAGAAAGATATCTCTTTATTTTGAATTTATTAACTGGAATATGAAAGCTCTGGGAAATGTGCATCATTAACGTCTGCGCTTTGTTTGGTACAAGAGGAAATTAATTTATAGTTTTATTTCTACAGTGTTGTTGTACATTCCAAGTTTGGCTTTTGGGGTTCCCAGTT
Source organism: Ichthyophis bannanicus (assembly GCA_033557465.1). Taxonomy (NCBI): domain Eukaryota; kingdom Metazoa; phylum Chordata; class Amphibia; order Gymnophiona; family Ichthyophiidae; genus Ichthyophis; species Ichthyophis bannanicus. The sequence goes on from CM066040.1 coordinate 191,470,064, forward strand.
TAATTATTGCCTTCCTGTTTCTAAATTGTGATTCCTTGTTTGGTGATGGTCTATGTTCTGCATGTGTAATTGAGCTGAGGTATTCTATTTATGTAATTCCTATTTGACATTGCCACTTGTTCTCTTTCCCCAGTAGGTCATGTATTGGTATTCTCTGAAATGTATTGGTTTAATATTTGCATGTTTCCTTTTGATAGTTAGGGTATGGTGCTTTGTGAGTCCTGGTAGTGCTGTTAGGATACGGCGGGTTTGCTATGGGTTCTAAATGGGCAGTGTTTGTAGTAGTTCCTAATGTGCCTGGCGGTTGGCACTGGATTATAGTAATGTAGAAATCTTTTAGTCTGTCTTTATCCATACACTCATTAAGAGACATGTTTACTAAAAGTTAGTGTATGTTAGCATTATGCAAATATTTATGCAAATATTTATGCAAATAAGGCCACTTATGCAAATGAGGCCCTGCACCGAGTCTCTGCACATGGCCCCGCACCCCCCCTTGGGCCGCCCCTGATCGTTAGGTAACGTTAACGTGCATTAACGTTACATACCACGCGTTAACGTTATCTAACGATCGTTAACGTTACCTAACATGCGGTCTGTAACATTACCGCAGTTTAGTAAACATGCCCCTTTATTCGAATTTGTGAGAACCTTAGAAATTCTGCAGTGTTTAAGGATCAATACCTGTAGATTATCTAGAACAAGAGATAATGGTGCGAGTCCTTAAGGCAGTACATTTAAGAGTAATGTACAAAAAATATTTTCTTAGAAAGAGTGGTGGACGTAGAGAACATCCTCCTGTCAGAAGTTAAGCCTGCAACAAAGCTGAAGAAGGTCTGGGATAATCTCCTCCTGCTTGTCTGACATTGTTTAGATGTTCCATCATCACCTTAAACTCAACATGTCCAAAATGGAGCTTGTTATTCCCTTCTCTTCACAAGCCCACTTCCCCCAGCCCTACTTTCTCAATCTCTGTGAGTTAGATGACTGTCTTCCAGGTCCCCTTAACCTGCAACCTGAGGTCCTCTTTCAACTCCTCATTTTACATCTCTAGGCATATCTATAGCATAGCCAGAAAGTGTCTATCCTTTCTCTGTAATCGCTCCAAAATCCCCCTTTTATTACCAGAATCCTTGTTCACTTCCTCATCTCCTCCCACTTAGACTAACGCAACCTGCTTCTCAGTGGTGTGCCACTGAATGATCTCTTTTCATTGCAATCTGTTCAGGCTGTTGTTTATTTAGAAAACTTAATTCGAGTACCGCTATTCAAGCCAAAAGACTATCGAGGTGGTTTACAAACCATGTCAATGTACACCCAGTAACTTTACACAAATAAACATGGAGGATCCTTAATGATTAACAAGTGAAAGAAAGTTGGAGATCAAATGGGGTTTAGGATACTGTAGCAGAAAGTCAGTTGTGCACATTAGCTGGGTTTTATCAGTCATTTTATTCTATTAGCTCAATTTTCAAAAGCCATTTACTTGGGTTGATGGACTGTCTGAAAATTGCTCAAGCTATGTATAGGCATGAAGTGGGGGTGTTTCCGGGGAAGGGGGGAGAGGGCGGGTTAGGGTGGGAAGGATATCCCTATGAGGAAAGGCTTAAAAACATTAGGGCTCTTCAACTTGGAAAATAGAATGACTAAGGGGAGATATTTTTTCACTCAATGCATTATCAAACCATGGAATTCATTACCGAAGGAAGTTGTAAAAGCTGTTAATGTAGCTGGGTTTGAAAGAGCTTTGGACAAGTTCCTGGAAGAAAAGTCCATAAATCATTATTAAAGTGGGCTGGGGAAATCCACTGCTTACCCCTGGGACAAGCAGCATGGAATCTGTATGCCTTTGGGAACTAAAGGGTATGTTTACTAAACCGTCTTAATGTTACCGGCATTAGTTGCAGTCTTACTGTGACGAATGCCATATAAGGTAGTGGGCGTTCTGGTCTTAAGGTAGCATTTCAGGTTATCACATGATAGAGGGAACCGTAGCATGTTAACGTGCCTTAATTAGGCGTGCTGACCTGGCAACACAGTAACAGCGGTGTATCACAATGGTTAATACATTGACTGATGAAACAGGGGTCATGAGTTTGATCCCCCAGTGGGCTTAATGAGTAAGGCTGTCTGAGGCATTACCCTTTACTTTAAATCAGTGTTGTCTGAGGCATTTTCTTTTTTAATTTAAATTAGTGCTGCCAGCAAACACACCCTCACAGTGCCGTAACCTAAGGTGCCGCATAAGGCGCCCTATAAGGCAATCCAGAGGGCACAATATAAAGTGCACTGTCCGCCAAGGCACCTTATAATGTTCCCTATAGGGTGCCTTATAGGGTGCTTTATAGGGTGCCTTATAGGGTGCTCTATAGGGTGCCTTATGAGGCACCTTAAGGTTACCTCACTGTGAGGGTATTTTTGTTGGCAGCACTAATTTAAATTAAAAAAGGAAATGCCTCAGACAGCCCTATCAAATAACACCACTGTGGGACGAAACCCATGATGTCGGCCTCTACAATCAGTGAAGTAACCAGTGGGCTACATCTCTATAGTTACTAACAAACCCCTGGCTGGCTACAGAAGGACTGCAGGTCACCACACAAACTGTCTGCTGTGGTTACCAGGATAGGGTTAACCCACCCGTACCCATGATGCACTGCACATGCAGATCAGCAGTCTACAGATGATCACAAGATGGGGTATGCACCCCCACAGCATCTCGGCTTGGTAGGGGGAACTGACCATGTTTGTTACTGGCACAGAGTAGCTACAAACCGTCACATTGAGTGGGTACTGTGCTCACCCTGAGGGAGAGGTGGGGCACCCAGCACCAGGTCCGCAGCACCAGGCTTAGCTGAGATAGGCTATACTGCAGGTTGTCATCAGTGCCACTGTGTGATAGATAGTCTTTGCAGACACACCTAGGATACACGTGTGTCCATCTGTATTTCCCAGTCACGTCTATCCCTTGTGGACTATGATGCACCCAGAATAGTGCATATCCTGTGTGGGTACCATGGTCACATGATTTAAGTGAAGGGAGGTGTTTGGACCCATAGGCGGATTATGTAGCACCACCCAACCCGCCCTCTGGGGCTCAGGGTGGGGGACAGGATCTCCCAACAGATCCACATTCTACATCCCTGCAATGGTGGCAGTAGAGAGGACCATCAACTCCAGTCCTGCTGGGGAACAGGCACTCTACAGGGCAGTCAATGCAGATCTGTACGCATCCATAAGGCAATAGCAGACAGACAGTAGGCCTGGAAATGCTCAGCTTCCCCCACCACTATCTGACATTCTCCAGCAGCGAGCACAGTGAGTCTCTAGCCACTGCACCCTGCAAGGTGTTCCAGCCATACACATACTAACTGCAGATAGTCTGCTAGCTAGTCCATAGTGCATGTTCCTGGAGGAGATGCATGCGCACACACACCCCAAGCAGATAAGTCAGTGATTGGGCCCCAAAAAAAGAGAACCCATAAATATCACTTGAGAGAAATACTATATAGCACTATGGGGGAACCTAGCCATGCCGTGGTCACTGCTCAGAAAGAACCCAGAAAAAAACCTCATGCCAGGTCAACAAGAACAATAATACACCATAGCCCAGCAAAACTAAATCAACCACTTAGTGGATAATATTTTTTGTTGGAATGACCAGCCCAGTGAAGAGGAAGTTTTCCACTCACCGCTGTGGCCCGTCCTTTTTAATTATTTAATTTTTCAAAAAACGCGTTTGGTCAGTTCTTACGCCTCCGTCGTAATTGCACGTTGTTAGCTGATTTTAAAGTGCATGCAAAAGATCTTAGCTCCCGTTTGTTAGCTAGGGGCTATCCATGATCGGTGATAAGACTGGCATACAAACGGGCTCGTTACCTACATAGGGAATGGTTGCTTGATTCTTCGGCTCCTGCAGATTGGCAAGATAGGATCACAGGTGTTTTTCCCTATATGAAGGGTTCATCAGTAGTGATTAAATTGATCCACAAATTTTGGCCCATTTTGGGATTACATACTTGTTTTAGGAAACAGTTACAGATTGCTTATTCCCGAAAAGCTAATCTACGGGATTTACTGGTGAAGACTACACCACCTATTGATCGCCCCCCAGTATTTCATGATCAACTGGGCCACTTTCCCTGCGGATCTTGTAACTTTTGCCTGAATACGTTATCGGGTCTCCAATGGGTGGATAAGCACACCTTAAGAACATACAAAGCTCGCTGGTATACATGCTGTACTTCATGTTTTGTGGTGTATCTTATTGTTTGCCCGTGCGATCTCTATTATGTGGGCCGCATATCACGTCCTTTTAAGATGCGACTTGGAGAACATGCCTCTCGGCTTCGAACCAGATCTTTAACAGCACCGATGGTGGATCACTGTTTAAATAAATCGCATTCTTTTGACTCGCTTCAATGGCGAGACTTGATTTTGTGCCCCCAACCCTCGAGGAGGCGATCACGTTCAATCTCTGCAGAATCTGGAGCAAAAATGCATTTTTCTGCTTAATACTGTTCATCCAATGGTTCTCAATATGCAAGTGGACTGGCATACGGTTTCATATTGATTTTTCATTATTTTCTGTTTTGGGGGGCGGTTCCTGTTTGGTGGCTCCTCCTCCCTTTGCTCTGATTGGATCTTTCAGTTTAAATCCCCCGCGTTAGCGGGATGTGTGAGCTTACGTCTGGAACATTAGGGTATAAAAAACCGTTCTTAGTGGTGAGCTTTTCTAAAGGCTGAATTATCACCGAACAGAGTTTTGATCTGAAGCAGGGGGATTATCAGAGTTACCCCGAAACGTGACACGTCGTTGTTTTGAAAACTACTGTTTGCGGTAGTGCTGACAGCCTGGATTATGCAGCTAAGTTATAGCGTCTTTTTTTAAAAAGTGTTTTTTGAAAAATTAAATAATTAAAAAGGACGGGCCACAGCGGTGAGTGGAAAACTTCCTCTTCACTGGGCTGCTCATTCCAACAAAAAATATTATCCCCTAAGTGGTTGATTTAGTTTTGCTGGGCTATGGTGTATTAGTGGTCACTGCTCAGTCAGGGTGAGAGTGACCTCCCAGCAGGACATGCTGTGGCCACCGTGGCCGGGCACTACAATGTCCCAGCCATTGCCCTGTGCAGATGCATCCTGCCCAGGCCACGCTGTCCGGATCATACCCACAGTACCTTGCTCCTCATTATGCACATTGGCAGGCTAACACTGGGGCATAATAGGGGCATTCTGGAGAGGAGGCAGGGATTGTCGCTAACCAGGCAACAGTCATATTTCATGCTGCCTGGTTAGCGATCAGCACCTTTATTTATTTATTTATTTATTTAACACTCATTTTTATACCGCATCTTCCAGAGATCAGATGCGGTGTACAAATAACAAAACCCTCACCCATCTTTAAAGATGCTGATCGCTAACCAGGCAGCAGCCAATATTGCTGCTACCCGGTTAGCCTCAGCGGCTTCCTGTCCCTGCAGCAATTCCCGGATATTCAGTGCACTTGCTGTGACATTGAATATCCGGTTTAGAGGTTGGTGGGGAGGGCTATGTGCCGATGCAGTGCATACCCTTCCACACTGTGGGCAGCTGAAAATCGGGCCCTCAATGATTTACCGAGCGAGATCACATACATGTGCATCCATGCTCAAAGATCAAACTCTGGAAATGATTATGAATTGTTAGAGATAAAATTAACAAAAGAAATAAGAACTAAAAAAAAAAATAAAATAAAATAAAACCTTATTAAGAGATATTGTAACTTATCCAAACCAAGTTAAAAAGACAACCATTCATGATATCTAAAAGTCCCTATCAAAAACAAAATAAAACTAGATTAAAAAACAAATCAACTATCATAAAATTAGAGATATAAAATAGAAATAAAAACAAATCGATACAAGGAAAAACTAAAAGTAAAAAAGTAAACGAGTTCCCTGTTAAAAAGATTAAAAAACATTAGGAGAAAAACAGAATGGTCCTGCTCCATATTGAGCCCATATGTGGTGAAAGAACCAAAATTTAAATATATTTTTGTTCTAATTGCAATAAAATCTTATCAATGTCACTTCCTCTCCAATGGGATCATTGGTCATTACAGATGCGGTCATTGTTATATTTATGATCATGCCTCGACCATAAAGCAATTTTTTACGCACCCTACCATCAACATGAAGGTTTTCCTCAGTGACCTTTCTAACTGTGAAATAGATTACATCATCTGTGTCATGGTCTGCCCCGCAATCATTTGTATGTGGGCAAGACAAAATGTAGCATATGGGTCCAGATGATTGAACACAAGAGCTGTTTGAGAAGGCGAATTGAAGATAAACCACTTGTTGGACATTGGGTTGTTGCACATGGAATGATATTTCTGATCTTAATGTTTTTGTGGTCAGGGTGATGAGGCCCCATTCGAGAGGAGGTGACATTGATAAGATTTTATTGCAAATAGAACAGAAATACATTTTTAATTTAGGTTCCCTAACTCCACATGATTTGTTTTTATTTCTATATTATATGTCAAATTTTGGACTAAGACATGTTTTTGTGAGGGACTCAATTGAAACAGCCATGGAAAACTGTAGGGCAGCAGGGGATGTGTGAGTCCATGTCTGTGTGGGGGTGGAAGGGCTTTGTGTACATAATGACTAATGGTGTGTGTGAGCTGGTTATGTGTGTGTGAATCAATGGTATGATGTGCATATCAATTTCCTTGGGGAGAGTTTAGCTGTTTATCTCTGGAGTTATGAGGGGGGGGGGGGATATCAGAGGATGGAGAAATGTGTGTGGGTGTGGGTGTAGGTGTGTATAGTGGCAGTGTATGTCAGGGAGCTGTGTTTGCAACATTAGTTTTGAATAAGGCCATTATGGCCAGTGCCAAGAAAAGCAGAAAATTTCAGGATAGCATGGATTGACTATAAGAAAGTCTGTGATAACATTTGCATTCTTGGATGATAAATTGTCTTGAAATGTATAAAATAAACTCTATCTTGATCAAATACATTAAATTCACCATGAAAATATGTCAAAGCATGCTCCATTTGAAGTGTAAAAATGGTCAGTTCATCATTCCTAATAAGAAGATCCAATGAGGAATATTTCAGGGAGTCTCCCTGTCACCATTTCTGTTTTGTATGCACTTAATCTACTCTGTACTCTCATCAGTTCTTCACAATATGGATTTAGCCTTAATCTTAAAGAAGATAACAATCCAGAGGTAACATCACACTTATTGTTTGTAGATGACCTGATGCTCTATAGCTCCAGTGACCAACAATTAGCGGAACGACTTTGTGTAGTGAAAAGCATCTCAGATGATATCGAGATAACTTTTAACTTTGATACATGTCCTGAGGCAAACTTCCTGAGCAAAACTGAAAACATCTCTCTGACTGAGGATTGTGAGAACCAGGAACTTGAACAGGACGGCATATATAAATACCTTGAAGTCGAGGAAGGAGTAACAGTCAAGCAAAAATTAATGAGAAAAGATCTGTAAAGAATATTAAAGGAGACTAAAATCATTATTGAAAAGTGCTTTAATATCATGGAATAAGATACAAGCCATTAATCAGCTGACAATTCATGCAGCTTTGAGATTGTAGACTGGTTTCTTAAAAATCTTGAAAAATTAGATGCATGAACAAGAAAACTCCTCCGTGCCCATAAGGTACTTTATGAGAACCAGTGCCTGCTGCAACTGTATATCCCTAGAGCTGAAGAAGGATTAGGCCTTATAGAAATCAATTATATATACAATTATCGTGGGAAGTACAAAGTGTTACCCCAGGAACCATTTGTCAATCAAAATCAGACGCATGAATAGTTAAGGAGAAGTGAACTAAAACTGAAAAATTAAAGATTGATAGTTGCAGCCCAGGACAGTAAATTACAGACAAGATGGTTTACAGCAAGCATAGAAGAAACTAGCAAAACAGGCATATGTAGATTCTTTAAGAAAGAGCTAGAAACAGTTACTTATAGCTGACTGTGACGTTCTGATGGCAAAAAATTTCTGTACAGAAAGGCACAATATGGTGGCACGTCTCATGCAATGGAAAGTTTGTAAACACTACGGGCCCGATTTTTGAAGGCATTTACATGGGTAACTGTCTTAGTTACCCATGTAAATGCCTTATCTGGGATTTTTGAAGGGCACCTATAAGGGTAGTGCCCTTCGAAAATCCAGGATATGTCCCTAACGCGCCTAGATGCTATGCGCTTAGCATTGAGGCGTGTTAGGGGCATTCTGGGATGGGGCGGGGGCGGAGGACAGGGTTTTCCCAGGACCAAGCAGGAAGTCAGTCCTCACTTATGGGTGACATCGATGCCAATGGAGCCACCGTGCGGAGCATTTCACCAGCTTTCTAAGAAAGCCTTTGGGAATACTGCACGCATGCGCGGTCCCCTTCCCGCCTAAATGTGCCATCTTGCTCAGTCTTTCTTTTTCCGTGGAGCCCATCAGACGTCTGTCCGTGTCACCTGGAAAAGTTGACATTTTTTTCAGCGATTACTTCGTCTTTTTTCTCTGGTTCGACGCCGGTTCCCCTTCCCGCCGGGTTCGGTACACCGGTATCGAGCCCGTTTTCTATTTTTCGGTTTTTGCCCTTCGTGGCTGGCGTTCGCGCCTTTTTTCTGTTTTTCCCTGGATAGCCGGTCCTTTGACCTCGCGGGGGCCCTTTTTTCCCCAATGGCTTCCAGTGGTTTCAAGAAGTGTGATCAGTGCAAGAAACTAATGTCTCTCACTGACACACACGACTGCTGCCTTCGGTGCCTCAGCCCAGATCATGATCCAAAAATCTGTGGCCCGTGTGGCAAAATGTCCACCAAGGCACTTCGAAGCCGTCAGCACCAGAAAGAAAGGATTTTCTCAGATTCTGCCTCCGGCCGGGCCCGGACCTCGTCTGAGGCCTCGACGTCTCGGGAGTCTGATCCCGAGCATTGCCGGGGTTCCTCGGACAGAGGGGTCCCCCGATCAGGAACGCAAGAGGAAGGAACGGCTCATGAGGGCGGCGTCAGAAGAGGTCCCTGGTTCCTCGAATGCCAGCCGGGCTGAGACAGTCCTGCATACCCTGGACTGTAGGAGGGCATTATCCTTCTACCTTGAACGTACGCAGGGACATAGGAGGGCTACTCAGCTCTTCGTATCTTTTGACCCCAATAACTTGGGGGTACCTGTCTCCAAGCATACCTTGTCCATCTGGGTGGCTGATTGTATCACCTGGGCTTACAGGGCAGGTGACCTTCCTTTGCAGGGTCGGGTCACGGCCCACTGTGTTAGGGCAATGGCTGCCTCAGTAGCTCATCTCCGCTCTGTAACGTTGGCAGACATCTGCAGGGCTGCAACTTGGTCCTCAAGCCAGACTTTTGCGGCCCATTACTGCCTGGAGAGGGAGTCACGTAGGGACAGTGCTTTCGGTCAGGCAGTGCTCCGGAATATCTTCGAGGTTTAGGCAACTCCTACCCTCCAGCCCTCTGGTTGGGCCACCGGTTGGGGTATGTTTTCAGTGAAATCCTTTCTCTGATGCTGAGGCTAGAGGGAGCTCATTTTTCAGCTCTGGGTCCCCGGTAGCCTGAAGCTGGGGAGTCCCATAAGTGAGGACTGACTTCCTGCTTGGTCCTGGAGAAATAGTAGTTACTCACCTGTAACAGGTGTTCTCCAGGAGCAGCAGGAATCAGTCCTCACAACCCTCCCTCCTCCCTTGGAAGTTGCAGTTGTACATAGTTCATTTTTACTTTTTTATGTGCTGTCTTTTAGCTATGTCATTGGACTGAGCAAGATGGCACCTTTAGGTGGGAAGGGGACCGTGCAGTATTCCCAAGATGGGGAAATGCTCCGCACGGGGGCTCCATCGGCGTCGATGTCACCCATAAGTGAGGACTGATTCCTGCTGCTCCTGGAGAACACGTTACAGGTGAGTAACTACTCTAACTGGGTAGCCTGAAAATCTGTGCTACCCGGCTAGCTCCTGCAGCTTCTGGGGTGTGCAGCGAGACCTGGATTTTCTGTAAATCGTGTAAATGCCTTTGAATATCGGGCCTTACAATATCACTGTTTCAGAAAAGAACTGGGATCATGACACTAACGAATTATGGAAAATGAAGAGGTTTTGATCACCTGGGATACTCCCATTCTGACGAATAAGAAGCTGGATGCAGAGAAACTTGACATAGTAGTAAAGGAAAATAAACATGAGAATGACATTGATAACAGAGGTGTCAGTTCTCTAAGCAATTATTCTGTGAATCAAGTGGAAAGAAGAACCTCAAGTACCAAGAAATGCAGGCAGAAAGATACAGAAATATTTCCTATCATATTGGGAGCTGCCGGTCTAATTAAGAGGAATTTCTAATTATACTTTGACAAGTTGCTTATACTTTACATCTTATGATGCAAATACTATGCTAAGTTTTGGGAGATCATACTCTACATACCCTGGCATAGGAGTGAGGTTCATTACTGTTATGGGAGGCACAAAACTAACCCCTCTGGAAAAATTGCCCCTCATAGTTACTATAGGTCCTGGAGAGTTTCCCAATCATTGCAGATAGTTGGGATCTGCGTATGCACAGTGACAGATTTATGATTTTTGTATCTCTTGACATTGCTTTGTCACCACCACAACTCTCATCTGTCTGAGGGAAGTAACTTGGGAAGAGAGTCCATGGTATTGTCTCGGTAGTCTGGTCCTTGTATCACAGCTTTCGCCATGCATTAAAAACTGATATCAGCAGGAACCTCCTTGGCCCAGTGCAGAGTTTGCTTCCCTCATGTAGCCATACTGTCTAAAAGACTCAACAAAAATCACCAAAATAACCCCCGTGAAAACATTCAAAATAAATATTTTTGTCGGATGTTGCAGGAAAGGAACATATAATGATGCTGTGTCCACTACTCAGTTACATCCATTTCAATCAATATTTGTAAAAAACAAAAAACTCCGCTACTTAGCTGGATTATGAAGGACGAAATTCAGACTACTCAGGCACGACGTGCATGTTTCGGGTCTGTAGCCCTGTTTCAAGTGCTGCCATCACCACATACTTCAAATCAACCGCGGTATGTAGAGTATGATCTCCCAAAACTTAGCATAGTATTTGCATCATAAGATGTAAAATATAAGCAACTTGTCAAAGTATAATTAGAAATTCCTCTTAATTAGACCGGCAGCTCCCAATATGATAGGAAATATTTCTGTATCTTTCTGCCTGCATTTCTTGGTACTTGAGTTTTTTTGTTTTTTACAAATATTGATTAAAATGGATGTAACTGAGTGGTGGACATAGCATCATTATATGTTCCTTTCCTGCAACATCCGACAAAAATATTTATTTTGAATGTTTTCACAGGGGTTATTTTGGTGATTTTTGTTGTTATTGAAAATTATCACTGAATTGGGGGTTGTTTTTGAATACTGTCTAAAAGGGCAGTCAGTGTGGTGCTGCGGTGTGAATAGTACTGCAGAATTTTCCAGTCCATAAAATTTAGCCACTCCTAGAATTTTGCTACCCTTGGCATAAGACTATTAGACCTGTACTGGAATCCAGACCTGTTCACACCTACTGAACTTCAGGGGAAACCACAGTCTGTGATGTCTCTGTCTCCTGAGGACCGGCTGCTGCAATGATTAGATTATAAATAGAGGAGGATGTGGTCTAGAATCTCATGCTTCCTGATGTCTACCCTTATATAGCTGGTAGTGGTTCAGGGTGTGTGTTGTTGAGATGAGATTCTTTAAAATGAGGGAAAACAGAGAAGATGATGAATCATGAATTGTTATATATTATACCATTTTCTTTCAAGAAGCAGGAAAAACGGAGGTAAAAGGTTTTCAAGAAGGGAAGTGCAGAAACAACATGGATCTTCATGAAACACGATATTCTAGCAGGACATACAGTAATTAAGGAAGGAAAAGTTCTGCCAACGCTGTAAGAGTTTGTGAATTACATTTGAAGATATGATCTTACACCCTGCAAGTTTTATAGGAAGAATATGGAGTTACTTCCAGAGGATTTTATAAAACACTGATGCTGCTTTCTAATACCTTTTTCAGTTCAAGATTTTCAGTTCAAGATGTTTTTTATTTTCTACTTTCATCTCCCTGTGCTTCATCTCTTTTTATTCTATCATCTCCCACCCCCTAACTGCCCCACTGTCCACCCTCCGCAATTCAGCCTCTCCTGCAGTTCTTCTTATCTTGTCCTTGACTATTTCAGTGAAGCTCTAAATCTGCATGTAACTTTTTCAGATTTGGAAAGATGAGTAATCAAATCCAAATCCAAGCTCTGCATATTTTTTAATATCATGGTTGGTGAATGACTGCATGGCAAAGGCTCTTACAATAGTGCAATGATGCCAGTCCTGACTGAGATGCCTGAATTTTGAAAATGTCAATTCCCTGTCATAGATCCGCTGGAGAAAATCTTGATTCCAGTTTCTGCTGCCCATGACTTCCTCGGTAAATCAGCAATCCTACACGACCTCTAAGCTGTGGGAGATAGCACGGCCCCTGTTCTAGCTTGTGCAGAGCTGAGAAATCTCTGCTTGTTGGCATGGCTGAACACGTGAAGTAGGTTTGGCAGTCACATAAAGCTATCATCTTCAATTAAACAGCAGTAACGAGCTGGAACAAACACCACTCATGGGAATGATGCAGAAGAGATGCTGAAGCAAAGACAAAATTTGCAGAGTCCAACATCTGGATTGTAATATTATTTCCTTAATTTAAAATTTGGAGAGCCGTGGGCTTTAAATAATTCCTCTCTGTGGTCACTTTTTTGCCCTAAAATCATCTTTAATAAATTTGATTCTTATTCTAAAAATTTCATAATGGATTATATTAGAAGCAGAGAAAAAAAACCTCTTAAAAGTTCTGTAAAACTTAGATTCTGTGACACATACGGAGAGCTGGCTGCATAAGTGGATGCAGCTGGTGTACGCACAAAGCGACATGTTTACTAAAGGCTGCATCGGTAGCATGGTGATAGCAAGTTGTAAACGCGTGGCACTGTGCTAAACGGCACACAAGCGCACTTCACACCATCCACTGAGATGGTGTTAAGTGCACCCCTGCTAACAGCAACATTACTCCTCTAACGTGCTCTGTCCCCATCCACTAACATGCTAACCAGTTAGAGTGGGATCACTAGCACAACACTCTGTGCTAAATATCAGCATAGTGCAATTGGCGCATGCTCAACCCTGCGTTACCCAGTAGCACGCTTCAGTAAACATGCCCTAAATAGTGGCAATTTTAGAAGAGAAAAGTGCATGTGTACCTTCCCTTTTAAAATTGCTACTTCCATGTGTATTTAGTGGAAGCAGCTAGATGTGTATATTTATTCTTGCTCTGGAGCAGGCATCAATATACAGGGCCTGATATTCAGAGGCATTTACACGGTTTACAGACCTGCAGCCCATGGAGATGTCGTTAAGCGGGACCTTCAGTGGCACTGGCATAGTTAGTGCTGTTGAATATCCACGGGTGCCGCCTCTGCATGCCCCGACGCTTAACCGGTTAGCATGGGGGCGTTCCAGGGTGACACCCTTTGCCAACCGGGCAGTGGTGATATTGAACTGCTGCCCGGTTAGCGACACATGACGAAAGTCAGGCGCAGGAAAGACCGGCCTAACGTTTGCCACAGAAGCTAACTTTGCAGTGGCTGAACGTTGCTGCGGCCCAGTCAGCTTTGCAGCAATCCGGGCAACCCAGATATTTAATGCTGGAGCCCGGATATGGTGCCAGCATTGAATATCCTGGCTTAAATTCAGCACTAGCAGCTAGCTGCTGCAGAAGCACTAGTCACCGGTGCAGAATATCGGGCCCACAGTATATATGAGCTGGGATTTATAGGTCTGCTTTGTATTTTGCCCGTGCTTCGAGGGGGAGAATGTGTAGTTCTTTCAGAATTGGGGTGACATGGTCGGTTTTCTTTGCCCTCTGAATGATTCTCGCGGTGGTGTTTAATGCAGTTCGGAGGGGGTTGGTGTGGGTAGCTGGAAGGCCATGGTAGATTATGTTGCAGTTCAGCACTAGCAGCTAGCTGCTGCAGAAGCACTAGTCACCGGTGCAGAATATCGGGCCCACAGTATATATGTGCTGGGATTTATAGGTCTGCTTTGTATTTTGCAAAGCACACATAGAAATCCTAAACTCTGCTTCCAGGAATGCCCACTTAAACAAAATTCAAAATTCTGCCTAGAATCGCTGCCTGCACACCTTTCTATATGTGTATCTGGTACATTATTTTAGCGAGGGTTTCAGGCATGAAAAGCCTTTCCAAAATTACATTTTCACAGGATACTAGCAAGACTTGGGAGATGACAGAGAGAAGGAGGTGATGGAGGTTACACACTGACACATGTTTGAGTCCTTCAAAAACAAATCTGCCTTGCTTTTTACACAAGGCAAATATAGTTTTAAGCAATAGACCATGAAAGATCAAAAGCCTTTGTTATCATTTTGACATTATTCCTGTGTCCAAACAGCGCAGTAGATGCTTAGAAACTTGGGGCTGAACTGCAGTCTGAAGCTCAAAAGTGTTATGGTTTAAGTGCAGAGCACTGTCAGCTCTAAGGCAGTACAGAGTGGCCGTAGAGGGGAGAATGGTTAGAGTCAGGAGATCAGATTCCTTCCTAGTCCTCTCCCCTCCCCCTCCCCCCCATCACATTCTCTCCTGCTTCTCTTTGAAGAACCTTACTGATATAGAGGACAGGTGGCTTTAAACATGCACTCATGTCAGTTTTCAGTTCTCCTGGAACCCTCGACTCTCCTTAGAGTGTAGTGGCTTTCCCACATTTCTTTTGCACTGACTTACATTGCCTATTGTCACGCCCCCTTTCTCTGGGTATAGGCGGTTGCCTGGAAGAGGGGGAAAACGTGACGGATTATCCTTGTAAGTGCTGATGTTTGGGGTTTCCTTGTAGTTGTGAGCCAAACGAAGACAGCCAAGGTTTAAAGTGGTAACAAAAACTTTATTGTTGCACAGGAATTTATTATCTACCATCCCCTAACCAGAAACAAAAAGTGGATACTTTCTTATGCCAAATAAAGTCCAGAATGTGACAAAGTCCAACCTGATCCTTCTCAGGGTTTGTCAGTTTATATACAAGGTTAATCCAAACTTCTCTTCAGTCATGAACAGCTTTAGTTGCAGCTAATCATTTGCATAGCATTCACAATTCCCAGCTGCTTAATGACGTTGAGCTTCACTCAAGCAGAACGCTGCTTCTCTCCGTGCAAACTCAATAGCATGAAATAACTTCTCAGCACTTATCACAAGCATTAATATAAACGGCTTCACTCTTGACAACAGAAAGCACAGTCTGCCTCCATCTCAGAATAGCTGCTATCTGATATAGTTGATCCCAACTGCATTGATTCAACTTCAGAGTCAGATATATTCTGATTCACATCAGGGTACTGCAGATCAACAGGCTTCCATTGTTCCAATTGGTGTCTAAGCTGTTTCCTCTTATAATTTCTTTCCCTTCGTGGTATCTGAGAGCAACTAGAATCACCAGCCTCCTTTAAGACAGTGTTAAGGGAATCCAACTGGCTCAACCTTCTTCTAGTGTGTCTGGCTTTTACAGGTTGATAAAGAGGCAAGTCTCTGTCTTTGTACTGCTTCACTATCTCTGGCTCAGCAGGGTCTAGCTCTAGCTTTCGTCTCCGTAGCACATAATCAGCTGATGGGTTAAGAACAGCTGGGCTACTCTCAGAGCTTCTGCTAGTAACAGGCTGCCTGCACTTGGAACGTTTATGCAGCTTATCATACAGAACTTTACTCTTGCTCAATCTCCCACCTTTACTCACAGCTTCTAGGGAAGACTCTAGGGAAGAACTGCTATCTCTTCTGGGTAAGGGTTCCAGCCTCTCCCCACGAGAATGAAAGTAGCTTCTAACCTGCTTCTCCTTGCTGTCTGGTTCGTGGTGACCTCTCTCCCTCAGAGGAAGCTTTTTCAACTGCTTTCCCAGAGACCTCCGTATCTCTAAGCAGTCTGGCTGGCAACTCCCCAAGCACCGTGTGCTATCCTAGCAGTGGTTGCTCCTTCCTTTGCTTCTCTCTGAATCCAGGTCAGAGTCACGTCCTGACTCTCCCACACGAACACTTCCTGTTCTCTCAGGAACTCCTCCTGCTCTCCTTCTCCTCCCACTTCTACTCCTACTAACTCTCTCTGTTACTTCCTGGTTAAGAGCATGGGGCTGCCCTATCCGGTTTGACTCCTCCCCCTTGCCTCTTACATCAGCTCCCCGGGTTGTCCTGGAGCTGGTGTGTGGCTCTCTCACTGCCTTTCTGTGCAGAGAGTTTCTCTGGGCTTGTGCTTTAACCCCTTCCCTGCCTGCATTATTGTGTGCATTTGAGGAAAGCTGTTGTTTTAAACCCCTTTTTCTGATGTTTAAGCCCTCTGCATCATCACACTATGTACGGGATTTAGGGGATGTACAGGATTTAGGGATCCTTTTGCTAAAATGTGCTGAGCAGTTATGAGTGGTAACTGCCTGCTTGGAGCTGTGGTAACTCTTATGGTAGGGGCACAGTAGTTACCGCACGTTGATTTACATGTTGCCACTCGCATGTTAGGGTGCTTAATAGATAGCTAGTGGCAGAGGGTGAGCATGGTGAGCACATTGCAGTTAGCACTGGGAACATATCACACACTGTCAGTAGTGCCATTATGTGGGTGTACCTAATGCCACCTCGTAGATGGAGGAAAGTGCATCTGCAGTAACAGTACTGTGTGTTAGGGTACTCATTTGTGCGTTAACTTTGGGAACATGCCAGTCACGCCTCCAACAGTTACTGTGAAGGCTTTGCATTTAACACACGTTAGTTTTTGTGCTAGGTGCAAAAGCCTAACATACTTTAGTAAAAGGACCCCTTAGTTCAGGGTTCGACAAATCCTGGGTGACAGGTTGCCATGGTGCCTACAAATTGTGACCTGGCGCCCGGGATTTCAAGGCCTTGAAAGTTTGGCACTAGTGCTTCTTCACTCTATCATGATTGGCTCTCTACAGAGAGCTTGAGCTGTGCAGTGCAGAAAGTTTGTGTTGATCTTGAGAGACTTCAAACGGTGAGATCAACAAAAATTTCCTCCACCATGTGGCTCAAGCTGTTTCCAGAAAGCTGATCGCAGTAGAGTAAGGATGCACAGCATTTTTAGTGCTGTATGGCAGGAATGGTGGGAGACCCAGGGTGATGGTTGTGTGTGTGGTGGGGGGGAATGAGAGAAAAACATGGAGTGATGTCTGAGGGGCAATAACAGAGAGACACAGAGTGATAGCTGGAGGGGGCAATGAGAGAGATATGGGATTAGCTGGGGAGGGGCAATGAGGAGATAGAGACATGGCGTGATGACTGGGGCTTATGAGAGAGAGAGAGAGAGATAGAGACACTGGGTGATGACTGGGATGAAGCTATGAGAGAGAGATGCACACCGGGTGATGATTGGAGGGCTATGAGAGGGACATTGGGTGATGGCTGTGGGAGTTAGAAGAGGGAGAAACACTGGGTGATGGCTGGGGAGGGCTATGAGAGAGAGAGGCATTGGGTGATGGCTGGGGGAGCTATGAGAGAAAGACTGGGCTTTGAGAGAGAGAGAGAAAGGGACATTGGGTGATGGCTGGGTGGGGGTGATGACGGGGGCTATGAGAGAGAGATATGGGGTGATGGATTGGTTGGGGGGCTATGAGAGGGACATTGGATGATGGCTGGGGAGCACTGAGAGAGAGAGAGACACTGGGTGATGGCTGGAGATGGCTCTCAGAAAGAAAGAAAGACATTAGGTGATGGCTGGGGGGGGGGGGCTATGAGGGAGAGACACACACAGGGTGATTGCGGGGGGATACTAGTACAAACATCTTGCCACCTGCTGGAGGCAGGCAAGTACTGGCTTCTATCAGTGTTGTACCAGCAGATATACCTAGAGATAACATCGCTAAAAGTTGCTGAAGTCTGCCTCCTGGGCAGCATAATCAATTCATTTGGACTGGTCTAGCAGGATTCAAGGAAATAAAATTATCAGATATGTAAAATTTCTGAACTTTCACATTGAAATAACATCAGAAACAGCCACACTTTTAAACCACACATCAACAAGTGGGAAGAAGTGGGCAGAACAAAATCAATGCAAAATCAATGCAAGCCAGTTAAATGCTGGAAAGCAATGAGCACAAATACTCGAAGCTTAGCCAACAAAGTTTTTGACCTGGAAGCCCTAAAGGTGGAAATGGACTTGGACATTGTGACCATTACAGAAACATGGTTTAATGAATCACATGAATGGGATATAGCCATAGCTGGCTATAATCTTTTCAGAAGAGACAGAGAAAGTGAAAAAGGAGGAGGAGTAACCTTGTATGTCAAAAGCAATATTAAAGCTACTGAAATGCAGGTGGCATGGGGAAAAGAAGAAGCGCTCTGGATTGTGTTGGAAAGAGGAGATGGCACTGTCATCCATACTGCTGTAGTCTACAGACCTCCGACTCAAATCAAAGAAATAGATAACGAATTGATTATAGATATTGCCAAGATAGCCACAAAGGGAGAAGTGATCATATTGGGTGACATTAATCTACCCGATGTGGACTGGATTACTCCTTCTGCAAATCTGGAAAGAAGCAAAAAATCATGGATACTTTCCAAGATGCGTTACTTAGACAAATGGTGATGGAACCAACCAGGAAAAGCTCAATGCTGGATTTAGTGCTCACCAACGGTGATAGCGTGTCGAATGTCCGGGTGGGTGCCCCTGTAAGCAACAGCGATCATCACACGGTGTGGTTTGAGATAAAAGCCAAGGTGCAGTCTAATCATAGCAAGCTCAAAGTCCTAAACTTCAAAAACACTGACTTCAGTAAAATGGCCAAGTACCTGAAGGAGGAGTTGGCAGGCTGGGAGAGGATAAGGGAAGTGGAATTGCAATGGGCTAAACTAAAGGTGGCAATAAAAGGGGCAACAGATAAATATGTAATGAAAGTAAATAAAAACAAGAGGAGAAGGAAACCTATTTAGTTCTCCAAAGAAGTGGTTGCTCAAATAAAGGCAAAAACCACAGCTTTCGCAAAATTCAAAAGCTTGCAAACAGAGGAATGCAGAAAGGAATACAGGATCAAACTAAAAGAGACAAAAAGAGAAATAAAGAAAGCAAAATCAAAGGCAGAGGAAAAGATGGCTAAAGATGTGAAGTGTGGCGACAAAACTTTATTCAGGTATATTCGGGAGAGGAGGAAAATCAGAGGTGGAATTGCAGGTCTCAAAAGTGCTGGGAACGGACTCGTGGAAAGTGAAATTGAAAAAGCGAAATTGCTAAACAAATATTACTGCTCTGTTTTTGCTAAAGAAAATCCTGGAAAAGGACCACCTGTGACTCCCAAATATAAAAATGGGAATGAAGTAGATACCATACCATTCACAGAAGATGATGTGTTAGAACAACTTGCAAAACTGAAAGTGGACAAGGCCATGTGACCGGATGGGATACATCCCAGGATACTGAAAGAGCTCAGAGAGGTTCTTGCAGGGCCATTAAAGGATGTTTTCAAAAGATCCTTGGAAACAGGAGAAGTTCCTCAGAACTGGAGAAGGACTGATGTGGTACCTCTTCACAAAAGTGGTGACAGGGAAGAAGTGCGGAAGCTAAGGACCACGGCCAAACACAAGGAGTAGTATAAAATTCTTTATTAGCAGACCCTCCTTGTAATGGGTCTGCTAATAAAGAATTTTATACTACTCCTTGTAATGGGTCTGCTAATAAAGAATTTTATACTACTCCTTGGGGTCTGCTAATAAAGAATTTTATACTACTCCTTGTAGGGTCTGCTAATAAAGAATTTATACTACTCCTTGTGGGTCTGCTAATAAAGAATTTTATACTACTCCTTGTGTTTGGCCGTGGTCCTTAGCTTCCGCTCTGTTTGCCTGTTTCTCCTGTGGAAGACCTTCTTCTCTCCTTTCTACCGACAGGGAAGAAGTGACAAACTACAGGCCAGTGAGCCTTACCTCAGTGGTGGGAAAAGTAATGGAGGCGCTTCTGAAAGAGCGAATAGTGGACTTTTTCAAAACCAACAGGTTGCATGATCCGAGGCAACATGGTTTTACCAAAGGACGATCTTGCCAAACAAATCTGATTGAGTTCTTTGACTTGGTGACCAGAGAACTAGATCAGGGGCATGCGATGGAGGTCATCTACCTGGATTTCAACAAAGCCTTTGATACTGTTCCTCATAGGAGGCTTATCAATAAACTCAGTAGTTTGGGGATGGATCTGAAGGTGGTGAACTGGATCAGAAATTGGTTGACTGACAGATGACAGAAGATGACGGTAAACGGAACTCACTCAGATGAAAGGAGGGTGATTAGCGGGGTGCCCCAGGGTTCGGTCCTGTGCCCGGCACTGTTCAATGTATTTGTGAGTGATATTGCTGAAGGACTGAATAGAAAAGTCTGTCTTTTTGCAGATGACACAAAAATTTGCAACAGAGTGGACTCCCCTGAGGGAGTGGATAACATGAAGAAAGATCTTCAAAAGCTGGAAGAATGGTCTAATGCTTGGCAGTTAAGATTTAATGCGAAGAAGTGCAGTGTCATGCACTTGGGAAGCAGAAATCCAAGGGAAATGTATGCGATAGGGGGCGAGAGGTTGGTGTACAGGGATCAGGAGAAGGACCTTGATGTGATTATTTCTGAGGATCTCAAGGTGGCAAAAGAGTGTGACAAGGCAGTGGCAAAAGCCAGGAGGATGTTGGGTTGCATACAAAGAGGAATTACCAGCAGAAAGGAAGAGGTACTAATGCCACTGTATAAGTCATTGGTGAGGCCTCACTTGGAATACGGTGTTCAGTTTTGGAGACCATATCTCACAAAGGATGTAAAAAGACTGGAAACTGTTCAGAGGAAGGCGACCAAAATGATTTGGAGCCTGCGTCAGAAGCCTTATGAGAAGAGACTTGAAGACCTAAATATGTACACTCTGGAGGAGAGGAGGGAAAGGGGAGATATGATTCAGACCTTTAAATACTTAAAGCGTATTAATGAACAAACAAACCTCTTCCAAAGACGGGCAAGCTGGGGGCCCAACATTTATGTTTGATGAAAGCAGGACTGATGCAAGGGTATTAGGTACCCTAGGCAAAATTTCAGCCTTGTGTCCCCTAGCAATTAGCTTATAGATCCCTAACGCTCATCCCCACCCCACCCCACCCCAGGATTTTGATTTTTAAATCCAATTGTAATCATCTCAGCACCATCCCTCCCAGAACAATCCTGTAGAAATGCATATTTGGACATTGTGGTGGGGGGAGGAGGATATTCGGTGGTGAGGGCTAGCATTCGTACAGCAGCTAGTTGTCACTGCTGAACTTTGGATCCAGATGTTCAATGCTGGGGGCCATATTCAACTGCTGCCCGGTTAGCTTTAGCAGCGAAAGTTAGGCAAGCCTTTCAGGTGCCTTATTTTTGGTGCTTTGGGATAATTGTCCAGCTGCTGAATATTACTACTCACCAGTTATCCCAAGTGCCGCCTCCAATCCTCCCTGGAACGTCCGATGCTAGCTAACCAGTGTTGGGGTGTTCAGTGCAGCACTCGGGGATATTCAGCAGCACTAACTGTGTCATTTACTATGTTACTTATGCACAAAAAGGACTGAAATGCTAACAATGGCATTCCTCTATCTTCCTTTTGGGTGTTCAATGTGTCCTCCACAGCATCATTGACCCCAGGAGTGAAAGATTTGACCTAGGAATTGAAGCCAGGTGCCGTCTCTTGGCAGTTCAGCACTGCCACTGAGCTAACAGACTGGCCCACTCTATTTGTTTTAATTTGATCTTGAATTTTTAAAAGGCTTGATTAATCATATGCACGTCGATATCACGATATCTCAAAGGCATAGGACCAAAAAGCGGGATGCAGCAACCTTCTATCCCACCTCTTATAAAAAATAAATACCTTTTCAGATGTATGTAGTACATGGTTTCCGGGAAGATGAGATCAGTCCAGTGAGTTCCACACTCCTTGAACGGTCCAATTTTGGTAATTGTTTGTGGGGTGCATAAAAGTCAGCCAGCATAAATTAATTCACTTATGTGCCTAAAGCAGAAAGGCCTATTCTATCCTGACACTAAAAACATGTGGAGCAAGGCCTTGAATCAGCACTATAAATTAAGCTCTCAGTAGAGATAGATGCCTACTGGTAATGTTATTATCCTCTGGGAGTTTATCCAACTCAATTTAAAAAATGGTTACGGAAGTCACTATGATTTTGCTGAATGATATTATTTTTTTTGTGAGTCTTGTACTATATAGTCAAACTGGTGGAATCTTAGGAGATGATTTTAGAAGAATTGTGTCAGATTTTGGAAATCTGCTCATTTGCAGGGTATGGATTAAGGAGCCATCCTCCAAAACAAACTTTTGGCAATTCGAGGTGGTTCTGAATGCCAGAGAGGTGAGCACAGTTCTTCCCTCAAGCTCTCACCCAAACCCCAGGCCCAAATAAGAAGTAAGCCAAGAGTTAGATAGGACTTGAAACAGATGTAAATGTGGACAGGGAAATTTTCACAGATATATTGTGTACCGCCATTCTGAAACACGGAATGCATATATACTTTGAAGGACCATCCAAACCTCAACTAGGACATGCCTCATTGAAATGTCTGTGTGCTGTGGCATATATGTATAGGTAGCACCTTGTCTAAAATTGATACTTACATGCAATGTTCCCGCTAAGCTGCGCTGAGTCTTCCGCCAGCATTCCTGCCGGTGGGGGGAGATGCAAAGTGATCACGAACGCGATCACACTTAAGATCACACAGCATCAGCAAGCCCTCAGGACCTACCTATGCCTTGCAGTCCTAAGTGTGATCGCTTTGCACCTCCCCCCACCGGCAGGAATGCCAGCAGAGGACTCAGTGCAGCTTAGCCGGAAGATCGTTTACGTGTGCATGCCGATTTCCATGCTTTTTACATGCGTGAATGGCACTTGCAGGTGTATATAGCATCACAAATAGATGTAAGTATCAGAATTGCCACTTAAACATGTATATAGCATTACTTACTCGTGCAACTCCCCCCCTCTCACCAAGCGATGTCGCTCTTTTTATGAACATATTCTTTTCTAAAGTGCCTGTTCCTGTTGTGAGTGGTGCTGAATATCCGTGCTTCTTTGACGGCTCTATATATTTATTAGAAAATGTTCTTCATTTGCCAAGCCTTTTCTAAAATACAAGGGGGTTTATGAACCCATGGACCTAAACATCAGTTCTTCGACCTAGGCAGCCTATACAATGTTAGCTTTCTCATGTTGATTCCTCTTGAGCTCCTTCGCAAGCCACACGTCCACTCATGTTCATCTCTGCACTAGAAGTTCATACTTTGCAAGCTGAGATCTATTTTTAACAATTTGTATTCTCCTTGCATACACGATTAGTACTAATCAATATTCTTGCATAAACTATTATTTTATGCTGGCAGAATTTTGAAAAGTAATAAGCTTGCTTTTCAGTAAATTCAAGGTAAGGGCAATATGTGTCAAAACAAAAACATTTTTCCAAATCCTAACTCTCCTGGGAGTGGAAGGTAGAACATGATTGCTCATAAATTTGTATCTTAGATGAAGCAAAATCTAGAGCTACCAAATGAAACCTTGAAATAACAGAAATACTGTAATGAATTGATTTTAGCTTTTTTTTTCTTGCATATGACTAATATAATATCCCAGAAGCTCACGAAGAATGATTAGTCATTAATATTAATGTCATAAAGTTTAGAAACATACAGTGTGAAACGATACCACCACTGGGGCATGTTTACTGAAGCGCGCTAAGGTTCAGCTGAAAATTAGCGCAGGAGATGTGACAGACCTGCGCTAGCCACCGGAGGCGTGTTCGGCATGTCATCATGCAGCTACCATGGTAAGAAGCACCTTATTGTGCACCTGCCGGTTTCGCACATCGGAATTTATCCGTTTGGGAAACGTGAATCTCTGCCCAGAACAAGAGGAAAAGCATTTCTTTTTCTTCAGTGTCACACTGCACGCAGACAGTGGAGACTAGGTCATACCCGTGGTATTTTTATGGGGGGGTGGGGGGCGGGGTGCACTGGCTATTTTTTCACTCCAGCTGCTCAGCTTGTTCTCTGCCGGTTCTGGCATGGGCACCCCCAAAATCAGAGAGAAACGGCTTTCTGTTTCTCATAAGGCACAGGAAGTAGTTTCTTTCTGATTTTGGCAGTGCTGGCGGCCAGAGCTGGCAGAGAACAAACAGGCAGAAGAGCGGGAGTGGAAAAACAAGCTTGACATTCTGCATGAAATTTAGATATGCTGCGAAGGTAGGGGAAGGCGGCTGATGCTTGGAATAGGACTGGGAGACTGGTCTGATGCTAGAGCTGGAGACTGACATGGGATCTGGGGCAGACATGGGGTTTGTAGATGGGAGAAGAGGGCAGATGCTAAGAGGTGGGGATAGCCATAGGGCTCTGATGCTAAGACTAGGAGCAGGGGGCTGGGAGCTAATCAAGAGGCGGGGGCTAATGCTGGGGATCGGAGAAGATGGCAGATGCTAATGGGTGGGTACAGGAGAAGAGATCTGATGCTGGGACTGGGAGCAGGAGGCTGGGAGCTATGTCTGATGCTGGGGTGGTGGCTGGGGGCTGATGTGGAGACTGGGATGGCAGAAAGGGATGCTGGGGCACTGAGTACAGATACTGTAAGGGGGAGAAGCAAGGACATATGCAGGTAAAAGATGGAGGGGTAGAGGAATGGATGCTGAGATTAAGATATTGGAAAAGCAGGGTAAACAAGTTTTGGAGGAGGAAGTAGGGG
The DNA here is from genome assembly GCA_033557465.1 of Ichthyophis bannanicus. Classification (NCBI taxonomy): domain Eukaryota; kingdom Metazoa; phylum Chordata; class Amphibia; order Gymnophiona; family Ichthyophiidae; genus Ichthyophis; species Ichthyophis bannanicus. Next base: position 191,494,888 of record CM066040.1, read on the forward strand.
GGAAGGAAATGTGGAAAAGAGGCAGAGAAATGGGTGATGGGTTTCTGCCATGCTAGGCAGGTCCTCCATGCTGCTCCTGCCCCCTCTCCTGACTGTTGTGCCACCCAGCCCGCCATGCCGCCCCCACTGCATCCATTTTCTCACTGGGGGGGGGGGGGCAACGGCATGGCATCTCTTCTTGCGCTGAAGCAGCTGCTCAGCCGCCGCTTCAGCATGTCGGGCCTCAAAGTAGCCGCATGCTCACGGCCTGCCACGCCTGTACCCCTCTGATGCAACTTCCTGTTGGAGGGAGCAGGAGTGCAGACCATAACTGCATGCACGTGTGCAGGCATTTCATGGGGGGGGGGGGAGCCAGGCCACCCACCAGGGTCTGCTGCCCTAGGGGACCGCCTAGCTCACCTAGTGGATGGGCTATCCTTGGCTGGGAATAGGTGAAGCAGGCACAATGAATTCTCAGGAAAGGGGAAAAAGAGGTAAAGGGCCATGAAAAGGGTGAGAGACAAAGGATAGGGAAGGTGGAAATAGTGCAAGTAAAAGAGGGAACAGGAGCCTGAATCACAGGGGCTAAGAAAGGGACTGAAGGTGGAGAGAGGATGAGTGACAGGGAAAGAGTTGGGGATGGTGAGAAGACGAGAGGCATAGGTGGAGTAGGAGAAAGGAAATGGGGGAACTAGGAAGTAGGTAAAAGGCAGGAGGAATAGGAAGCTGGGGAAGCAATGAGACACAGATAGAATGGGAACTCTGAAAATAAAGTGTAGGAAGTGGAAAACATATAAGTAGATGAAGGGAGGAAAGAGGGAAACTGAGAATGGAGGAGGAGGAAGAATGAAATCTAGCTGCAGGTAGATAAACATTTTTGTCAGATAAGAGAAATGGAGAAAACAAGAACCAGTTTTAGATATAAAAGAGGAAGGGAAGATAGCTGAGTGGCTGGTGGGTGTGAGGAGAGCTTGGTTACTTGCCTGCCTGATGTGAAGGAAACAGACTTCATGTATCACCTAGATATGATTCTAGGCAGTGCCAGGGAGGAGCTGGCTTTCTTGGTACATATGGGCACCAATGAGATAGGAAAGTGTGGGAGGAAGGTTCTGGAACCCAAATTTAGATTTTTAGGTAGAAAGCTGAAATCCAGGACCTCCAGGGCAGCATTCTCAGAAATGCTCCCTGTTCCACGTGCAGGACCCATGAGGCAGGCAAATCTCCGGAGTCTCAGTGTGTGGATGAGATGATGGTTCAGGGAAGAGGGCTTTAGGTTTGTCAGGAACTAGTCAATATTCTGGGGAAGAGGAGGCCTTTTCTAGAAGGATGGGGGTCCATCTTAACTGGGTGGAACCAGGCTGCTGGCAGTAACATTTACAAAGGAGATAGAGCAGCTTTTAAACCAGGTATCAGGAGAAAGCCATCAGTCACCCAGGAGCCTACCAAAACAGGGAGGTTAGGGCATCCCAATAGAGTGGTTGCAATAAAGGTGAAAGTAGTCCAGGTGCCTTTACGTAAACACCAAAGCATAGTTTGTGGCTAAGTGCAAAAAAACTTCCATTTCTATTGTGTTTCCATTTATTTACTTAAATTACCAAAAACTCAAAGTTTCTTTATACCATTCATCGCTCTTTTTTCTTATAAATACACTTAACCTATACTTTTTTTTATATAAATGGGGTTGAGATCATCATGTGTGCGCTGTTTTGTGTTTAAAACACACCTATCAAGAGTTCAAATTCATCATCCTCTCCCCCTTTTTTTGTTTATTGAAGATTTAAAAATACTACTTATCTTGAATAGCACTCCTAAGAGATGTTTTCTTTCCAAATCACTCAGTGCTTATTTTTCCAAATACTAGCTCTTAGCCTTATCACATGTTCATTCTTCCAGCGCTACAATCATTCCTCTGAAATTTCCTTTATGCCTGATCAGATTGTCTCCTCTTCCAACCTAGCCATAAACTGTTTCGCCCAAAGGCTTCCTCAGGGAAAGAGACATCCAAACCCACACAGTGAAAAACGCTGTGCATGCGTCTAGTTGACTGCAATCTGATCGGGTATAAAGGAAATTTCAAAGGAGCAATGATTGTATTGCTGGAAGAAGGAACATGTGATAAGGCAAAGAGCCAGTGTTTGAAACATTAAGCGATGGAAAAATAATTTGCTTGTAACAGTGAGTGATTTGGCAAGGAAACATCTCTTGGGACTGCTATTCAAGATAAGTAGTGTGTTTAAATCTTCAATTAACAAAAAAAGGAGGAGAGGACAAGGAACTTGAACTCTTTTTTTGGTGTGCTTTAAACACAAAAAAGAACATGCGTGATGAGCTCAACTCCATTTTAATAAAACATTTTTATGATTAACTGTATTTATATGAACAAAGAGTGATGAATGGTATGAAATTTGCATTTTTGGTGATTTAAGTAAATAAATGTGAAGGGCATATGGGTAGACCTTTTTGTCATCGTTTAGCCCCAGAGTTGAAAGATTCCAAATTATCCCTATCAACTGATAAACAAGTTGTCAATGCCTTTATACAAACACTAGGGGGTATGTTTACTAAACGGCGATAGTGGACTCCATGCGATATCGGAGCCGCGGCCCCATTGATTTCAATGGGGCTGTGGCTCCGATATTGCACGCAGTCCGCTACCGCCGTTTAGTAAACATACCCCTAGCAGTCTAAAAAATAAGATTGGAGAGTTATAATATATATCACTGAATGAAAAGGTAGATATAATTGGTATCTCAGAGACCTGATAGAAGGAGGATAACCAATGGGACACTGTGATACCAGGGTACAAATTATATTGCAGTGATAGGATAGCTCAAATTGATGGAGACCTGGCACTATACATTAAAGAGGACATCAAATCAAACAGGATAAAAGTTTTGCAGGAAACAAAATGCACTGTAGAATCATTATGGATAGAAAGTCCATATGATAAGGGGAAGAGAATAATAGTGGGGGTGTACTATCATCCACCTGGCCAGAATGAACAGACAGATGATGAAATGCTAACAGAAATTAGGGACGCTAACTGGAAACACAGGAATGGTGATTTCAATTACCCTGATATTGACTGGGTGATTGCCACATCAGAACATGCTAGGGAAATAACGTTTCTAGGTGAAATAAATGACTACTTTTTGGAGCAGCTGGTTCAGGAACTGGCATGAGGGAAACACAGAAACTGGTATGAGAAGTGACTGTGTTGGGATCATTTGGCAATAGTGATCATAACATGATAAAATAGAATTTAGTAGATAGAGGGAGAACAGCAAGGAACTCTACTGCGTTAGCATTTAACTTTCAAAAGGGAGACTAAGAAAAAGTGAAGAAAATGGTTAAAAAATCTAAAAGAGGCAGCTGCAAAGATTAAGAGTTTATATCAGGCCTGGATATTGTTTAAAAATATCTCCTTGGAAGCCCAAGCCAGCTATATTCTATGCTATAAAAAAGGTGGCCAAACAGTTGCCAACATGGTTTAAAGGTGAGGTGAAAGAGCTTTTATAGCCAAAAAAAATGGAAAAAGGATCTGAATGAAGAAAACAGGAAACTGCATAAGTATTAGCAAGTTAGATCAAAGCATTGATAAGGCAGGCAAAGACAGAATTTGAAAAGAAGCTTGCCTGAGAAGCAAAAAATCATAATGAAAACTTCTTCAGGTATATTTGAAGCAAAACACTTGTGGGGGTGTCATCTGGACCATTAAATGATAGAGGAGTAAAAGGGGCAATAAGGGAAGACAAAGGCATAGCAGAGAGACTAAGGGGTATGTTTACTAAACCGTCTTAATGTTACCGGCGTTAGTTGCAGTCTTATTGTGACGAATGCCATATAAGGTAGTGGGCGTTCCGGTCTTAAGGTAGCATTTCAGGTTATCACGCGATAAAGTCCGTTATCGCGCGATAGAGGGAGCCGTGGCACGTTAACGCGCATTAGCCTTAATTAGGCGCACTAACCTAGAAACACAGCAACAGAGGTGTAGCACAATGGTTAATACATTGACTGATGAAACAGGGGTCATGAGTTTGATCCCCCAGTGGGCTTAATGAGTAAGGCTGTCTGAGGCATTACCCTTTACTTTAAATCAGTGCTGTCTGAGGCATTTTCTTTTTTAATTTAAATTAGTGCTGCCAGCAAACACACCCTCACAGTGCCGTAACCTAAGGTGCCGCATAAGGCGCCCTATAAGGCACTCCAGAGGGCACATTATAAAGTGCATTGTCCACCAAGGCACCTTATAATGTTCCCTATAGGGCGCCTTATAGGGCGCCTTATGAGGCACCTTAAGGTTACAGCACTGTGAGGGTGTTTTTGCTGGCAGCACTAATTTAAATTAAAAAAGGAAATGCCTCAGACAGCCCTATAAAATAACACCACTGTAGGATCAAACCCATGACCTCTGCCTCCACAATCAATGAAGTAACCAGTGGGCTACATCTCTATAGCTACTAACAAACCCCTGGCTGGCTACAGAAGGACTGCAGGTCACCACACAAACTGTCTGCTGTGGTTACCAGGATAGGATTAACCTACCCGTACCCATGATGCACTGCACATGCAGATCAGCAGTCTACAGATGATCACAAGATGGGGTATGCACCCCCACAGCACCTTGACCTGGTAGGAGGAACTGACCATGTGTGTTATGGGCACAGAGTAGCTTCAGACTGTCACATTGTGCGGGTACTGTGCTCACCCTGAAGGCGAGGTGGGGCGCCCAGCACCAGGTCCGCAGCACCTGGCTTAGCTGAGATAGGCTATGCTGCAGGTTGCCATCAGTGCCAGTGTGTGATAGGTAGTCCTTGCAGACACACCTAGGATAAACCTGTGTCCATCTGTATTTCCTATTCACATCTAGCCCTTGTGGACTATGATGCACCCAGAATAGTGTATATCCTGTGTGGGTGCCATGGTCACATGATTTAAGAGATGGGGGGTGTTTGGACCCATAGGCGTATTATGTAGCACCACCCAACCCACCCTCTGGGGCTCAGGGTGGGGGGGACAGGATCTCCCACCAACAGATCCACATTCTACATCCCTGCAATGGTGGCAATAGAGGGGACCATCAACCCCAGTCCTGCTGGGGAACAGGCACCCTCCAGGGCAGTCAATGCAGATCTGTACACATCCATAAGGCAATAGCAGACAGACAGTAGGCCTGGAAATGCTCAGCTGCCCCCATCACTATCTGACATTCTCCAGCAGCAAGCATAGTGAGTCTCCAGCCACTGCACCCTGCAAGGTGTTCCAGCCATACACATACTAACTGCAGACAGTCTACTAGCTAGTCCATAATGCATGTTCCTGGAGGAGATGCATGCACACACACCAAGCAGATAAGTCAGCGATTGGGCCACAGAAAAGAGAACCCATAAATATCACTTGAGAGAAATACTATAGCACTATGGGGGAGTTTGGAGCCCAGTTGCATCGTTAATTTGAAACTACATTGCTAATTTGGAACCATTGGCACATGAATTTGATATATAATTAGAAAACTCAGCAGATCCTTGATGTGAAATCGGCACACCATTGAAGTTTCTTTCGAAACGTGAGAGTGATGCACGTATTGATCTGAGATCAGCTGGAGAATTCCTTTAGATATTTCAACTCTGTCTAATTGGTTGAATGAGCAGTTATATAGATTCAGTTAGTGGTCACTGCTCAGTCAGGGTGAGAGTGACCTCCCAGCAGGACATGCTGTGGCCACACTGTCCGTGCAGGTGGTGGCCGGGCACTACAATGTCCCAGCCATTGCCCTATGCCCTGTGCAGATGCATCCTGTCCAGGCCACCCTGTCCGGGCCATACCCACTGTACCTTGCTCCTCATTATGCACATTGGCAGGCTAACACTGGAAACAGTGTAAGCAGTGTGGGCTCAGTAAAGTGTAGGCAGCCACAACACACTGGATAGACAGACACACACTCCCACACCTATGCCAGCATTGTGCAAATATAGAGGCTTTTGGCAGCCCTGGCCACCACACTAGTCCTGGGCACAGTGCAGGCATGGCTGTGGTATGCAATACTGTTGGGGTCACTCCCCGGGGTGGTAAACACTGTCAGAAACCAAAACTGAAACACACTCCACAGATATCAGAAAGGTTGCTATGATGCAGCTCTATCAGCAAATTGTGCTTAACTTAGGAATTGCTATCTGCCATTAATCATAGCAACCTTTTGATACATATTTAACGTATTCCCAAGTTTAGGGCGGCATTGCTAAGGTATGCAAGTGCTTGTATTGGGAGATGCTGCTGCACACAGGGCCTATCAGCCTGCCTCTCCATGAGGCTTTGGATAGTGGAGCCTGTGTGTGTGGGTGTTTATGCCCCTGTTGGCCGCTGCTCTAGGGCAGAGGTTCCAGGTGGGCCAAACACTGTTCAGGTTTTCATGCTGTCCCTAATGAATATGCATGAGATACATTTGCATACAATGGGGGCAGTGAATACTAATGCAGCACAGCATATTTATTAGGGACAGCATGAAACCTGAATGGTGTTTGGCCCTCCAGGACTGCAGCTGGGAAACTCTGCTCTAGGGATTGCACATGTGCTCTGCAGGGTAAAATATAGGCGTTTCAGGCATGTTTATTTTATCTGCAATAAAGGTTCCGTCTTTATTACCATGGTTTAGTACTGGGTAAAATATGGGGACTAGTTTGGCAGGAGCCACAGCTGGGACTTGAACTTGTGACCTTCTGCTCCTGAACACACTGGCTGTGTGTACTGCACCACACTGTTGCCACAGGGACAGTTCATTCCCTGGAGATACCATGACTGTTCGTCAGACAGACCCTGTCTGTTGCATTGCACGGCACCCACCTAAAGAAGGCTAGGCCATGGTCTGCTTTGGGCAGATGCCACTGCCCCCTCCACCACCAGCACCCCTCCGCCACCATGCTGCCATGCCATTATGCCGGTGGTGCTGGTGGTGTACAGTCCTAGGCCATCCAGTATGCTGGTAGGCAGCTGCCTATGGTGTGGGTTCTCGGGTAGGGGTGCCTACATGGACATGTGCGCTTCCCCCCCCCACACCGCCTGCCAATGTTATGTGCCCTTGGGGGTACCTGCTGGGTAATCTCCCCTGTGACACTGTGGGACACACACTCGTGCCCATGTTGGACCCTCGTCTTGCTGCTTTACAGTTTCGGCATTCCTATGTGCCACCTAGGCATCTGCCTAACACGCACTGTGCCCCAGCTGGACCACAGCATGTGCCACCTGCAGCCCTCTATATCCCATTTACAGCATCAGTACAGTTGCCCTTTCCTACGTGCCCACTCTGCTGTTACTGCACATGTGCACGCCATAACAAACCTGCCCAATATAGACGTGAAAAACCCTGATCAGCACTATTTCAATGTGGGATCATTCACTTTGTAGGGGGACAGAGAATAGACCCTTCCAAACATGATATCTTATTTTTTGAGCTTTGCTTTGTCAGTGGTGTTGCCTTATGTTTATCATTAATATCACTTTTGGCCAGCTTGGTTATTGGGATTTCAAATGTGGTTCAGGTCATTTTCTATGTTTATTTACCTTTTTGTTCCTTGCACATGTATCACTACTATCCCGTTTTTGGGTTTCCCTGGCTTTGCTGTACATTGCTGACTGAAATGGTTTCTCTTTCCTGCAAATGTGCCTTAACACGAGGGTTTCACTGGCGTTAGTGTTCAGACCCAGATTTCACAGCGTTAGTGTGCCTGGAGTCTCTCCCCTCCCACTCTCTGCCCATTGACCCCTTCTCTCCACCCTCTGGGAAGCCTTACTCCACCCTTCAGAGCCAGATTTCACAGCGTTAGTGTGCCTTAATGCCGCAGCTGCATTATCGCATGCTAAGTGACATTATCGCGCGTTAATGTCACTTAGCGCGCGATAATACCACTGCAGCGACGTTAAGACAGTTTAGTAAACATACCCCTAAATTAATTTGCTTCAGTCTTTCCTGAAGAAGATATAGGTGAGATACCCATGCCAGAAATGATATTTAAAGGTAATGAATTGGAGGAATTGAAACAAATCTTAATGAACCTGAAAGACATAATAAGGCAGTTTGAGAAACTAAAGAGTAGGAAATCACCTGACCAGATTACATACATTCCAGAGTGCAACAATATTGGATTCCCACAAGGTTATAACTTCCACAATTGTGACTCAATTAAATCCCTTGTAGTATACTGCTCATATATCAAGAATTATTTGTTGGACGTATTCATTCAAAGCTGCTATACATCAGCTACTCTTGGCATATGTGTCTTTTTTTTAAGTGATCAAAAATCCAACACCACCAAAAGTCAATTTAAAAATTATGAAAACATGTTTTTCAAAAAATCAAGTCATATAGGAAATCATTCACTACCAGATTTGCATAGGAATTCATTTTTTTCCAGATCTGTATACATCCAAAATGTTCTTTCATTCCAACGACTGTCATGTTTCGAGTAGGTATAACACTATTCTGCTTCAGGGCTACAATAATACCATATTACTTTTGGTGGTGAGAAAGGCTTAAAAGGTTAGGGCTCTTCAGCTTGGAGGAGAGATGGTTGAGGGGAGATATGATAGAGGTCTATAAAATAAGGAGCAAAGTAGAATGAGTAAATGTGAATTGGTTGTTTACCTTTTGGGATCCTGCCAGGTTTTTGTGGCCTGGATTGCCCACAGCTGGAAACAGGACAGTGGACTTGATGGACCATTGGTCTGACCCAATATGGCAAATTTTATGTTTTTATGAACCTGGAAAAAGAAAACCAACAAGAGGAAGTGGTAAAGAAAGACCAGGACCAACCCAACTGGGAAAATAAAGGTATAAATTTTTTTTTAAAATTTTTAGAGAATGAAATACGTCATCCTTGAAAATATGGATTTCTTGTATTTTGTTCTGTATAGGAGAAAATGCATTTCTGTTTCTCTTTCTTCACTGTTCCACTGTTCACAGTCTGGTTTCTTCGATTTTCTATTTCATTTTTTGTTTACCTTTGTGTTTTCCTTGTATAGAGACTCCTAAAGTCCTATTTACATACTTTTCCAGGACCTCTACTGTCTCTACTAAAGCCTGCTTTTCTGACCCCTCTGTGACCCATCCTGTTGCTAGAACATCAGGGAGTGCTCTTGACAGTGAAGTAATGCTGGGAGGGTCCTTGGTAGATAACGATGTAAAATGGGAGGGAATTTCAACGAGTATAAAGACCAAGCTCAAATTCAAATTCTGGTCTTTGGCTTCACAGCCTCTGGTTTCTGGGTCAAGAACCTAGGGGGAAGGAGAAGGATTGGAGCCACCCCTGGCCATACCCCAAGGACTGTGGAGGAAAGGTTTCTGAGGTAAACCTAAGCAGCTTTGCAGAGGTCTTCTCAGTGGTTTCTAGAAGGGAAAATCCAGGACAGTGCACTTGAGGAGAGAGGACCTGCAGGGAACTACAGCATCGTAAGGATCCTGACTTGAGGATTTCCAAGTACTGAGGGGGAACAGTGCTTGAAGCACTTTCAGACTCCAGGGGTCTCTGCAATTGCATCATGAGGGGAGAGGAGAAATCTCATACTTTGTGTTCACCAAGGGGAGAACTGAAGAACTAGGATTGTAGCAAGGATAAAGAGACTTTATGGGGGGTAGTTACTAAAGTACATTATAGGAATAATGCATAATATTTGCTCTTTAATGTTGTTAAAAGGCAAAAACCTGCATTAATTTACTATAATGCAGGTTTATATACCTCACCGCGTGTTGTATAATATGCATGCAAAGCACTTCACTATTATTCAAATAGAACGACACAGCTTGTATTGATCACCGCAAGCTGTGTTTCCTTGGAAAAATAACAGCAATTCTAAGCTGATGTTATTTTTCCTGGCCGAGAGCATTGGGCTACCAACATGCGGCCTGATACTCCTGGTTTCATTCTTAACAGGAACGGTGCTTTTTAAATCAAACCAGCAGTCTGCAGGTTCTCTATCCCCAGTCTAAGCAATGTTGTTAAAGGGCAAAAACCTGCATTAATTTACTATAATGCATGTTTATTTACCTCACTGCGTGTTGCATAATATCCCCCCCAAAGAAACATCCCTCCCTACAGAGACCCTGTTACCCCCAAGGGCACAGTAGAAGACGCCTACCCTCCCTAGACCTTGTATCAGCATTCCCCTGCCCCTGAAAAATCCATGGTGGTCTAGAAGGAGGCCAGCAGGAACAATCTGCTCTTGCTCCTGCCAGCACCAGCCCTGTTTCATGGTAGTCTCATGACACTACTGCTAGAGATCAAGCTGGCATACAAGGGTCTTTGACCTTGATATAGCAGGTTGACCCCTAGCAGTAGTACTGCAAGTCTACCACTAAGCTCACAGATGCCATTTTGAACCTTGCGCAGGAGCCAGTAGGAATGAGAGGGGATTACTCTTGCTGGCCGCCCCCTAGGCCACCAGTGACTCTTTAAGGTAGGCCTCAGGGGCCTTTTGGTGATGGGGGACCTTCAAGTGTGGGGAGATGATAATTTGGGGTCCTTAGTATGGGGGTCTTATGGGAGGGGTCTTCTATTATGCCTTGGAGTCTCTGTGAGGAGGGGGGTTTCTTTGGAAGATCCCTGACTCATTGCTGGTGTTGTGATAAGGGACCCTGAACTACCTATTTGATCTAAATAGTGTCCACTTTAAAAGTGAGGCAGGCAGCATCAGGCCACAAATTAGCAGCCCAGCACTCCAAACCAGGACAAATAGACAAATAGTGCCATCTTTGAGCTGCATTATTTTCCCCTCAGAATAATGCAGCTTGCAGTGTTCATCACAAACTGTGTTATCACAGGAGTTCTGTGGTAAATGCAACTGTGGTAAAATGAGAAATTTTACCACAGCTTAGTAACTAGCCCCTAAGTGTATTCATTACATTTTTTTGTTTGGTGCCCTACTGTCAACTAAAAGGTTTGTGAGCTTCATCTCTTTTGTAACTGTGAACTTGATAAAAGTGACTTTATGTAAATTCTTACTTTGGTTCAGAAGAAACCTTTGGGCCTGGACTGAGTTCTGTTGGTCACAAGATGAAAAGAATGAGTGGACTCTGACTGCAATAGGATTTCCAGCTAATACTGATCCTGCTTCAAAAACCCTAGAAAACTGTGGGAGTTGCATCCATATCTCCTTATTATTGGGATATGGGTCGGGGAGGTTAGCAAAGTCTCTGATTGTGCAATTAGTGCAATGATGGCTAGTATTGCATAAAGGGTCGCGTAGAGAGTGAACATGTTTAATTTAGCTTTTCAATTTAGTGATTATGATGTTTTCAGTTTTCTGTATGGTGTGCCTGTGCTTTCCTGTGTGTGTGTGTGCACAATGCCCTTATGTTTGATGTTTGCTTGCTTACCTTCTTTGTGAAGGGGGTGTGGATCATCATCGTGCTTGGTTTGGCATTGTTGGTAGTGCCTTGTAGGGAAGTACCCTCTAAGGGCCCTTTGGCGAGGCCCTTAGGCGGGTGCCCACCTAGGAAAGGTTCCTTTTATGCAGCTGCAATGTCATCCCCACTCGATGATGTGTTTCTGCAGGCGGAGCTTACCATGTTGGAGCTTCCTGTCTTCAGGTGTGATGATGGCCGTATACTGCTGGTGCGGTGAGATCTGGGGCCCGGTTCGGGCAGTATAGGGGCAGTGTGCTTTTTTCACCGATGCTTTGTGCTTGGTTGGGCCAGCCCTGAATCCATATGAACTGCTAAGCTGTACTATCTCTTCCTCTCCCTCAGGGATATATGTATGTATAGATAGATATATGTATAAATACATATATTGAGGAATACGCACTAGCCTTCATTTACAGCATGCACTGTAACTTATTCATGAATAAAATATAATCAGAGCTAAGAAAGGACTAGACTCTTTCTTAAGTTGCGGAGCAGGTTTATTTAAAAAGGATTATAGCTTAGGCAATGATTACAGCACTCAGCTATATACATATATATTTATTTTTGAGATCTTATGCAAGAATATGCAACAAGAGAATTGCTGATATCCTGAATTACTAATTATCTGAATCACTTAACTCACTGTGATTGGCAAGTCTGGTCAGACTGAGTGAAGATGCCCTCTCCTCCATGTGTCTGTCTCTCTGAAGCTTCTGGAGATAGTTCTGTAGAGAATTTCTCATGCTTGCAGAAGGGCTGTTAGTGATTTATTTTTCTTGCAGAGAAAGTTTTCTTTTTTGCAGAGAGGAGGGAAAAGTGGAAGAGAAAGAGAGCAGATATTGCTTTCTTTCCAGGTGAAGAGTCATCCCCAGAACCAGCACACCCTGAGAGAGACTGGGATGAATATTTATATTATATTTATAAATGAAATGAAAATTTTTCTTGTGAGCTTTGTAGGCTTTGAGATCACATGCTATGTGATAACCCAATTGCATATCATGAAAAAGTTAAACCTTTCTAATTCTTTAGAAGGAAGCAAACATGGAAAGGTGGTCTGGATTGGCTCAGCTATTCAGATGCTTCTTTGCAGGCCAGGTGCTCAAATAACATATCCAGGAATGTTCAGATTAGTACCTCAGGGGTCATCAGAACTTGACTCTTAGTTATCACAACAGATACAATTCTGTCCAGTACCTGAAGGCTCTTGTCTAAAGACATGTGCATCACAAAAGAGAAAGGTCCACCAAGGAAAATGCCTAGACCTTTATGTTTACTATAAACATGAAGAGAAGCTGAAACATCAAAGTCCTTTTGTTTTTGCCAGACTTGGTAACATTCTTTTAAATGGTTGTCCTTATATGTCTATTAGTCAAAGGTAATTTTAATTACTTTATGCAAACTGAGTTCTTGCTCTTGCTTACATTTTTTTCATGTTTTATGGTTTTATCACCGGTTTCAGCTATTATCAGTTCCAATGGAACTTCCTTTGTGATGACTTTTGTTCAAGTTGGCTTTAGTCATTGAGGGGGCAATGCTATTACTGCTACTACTACTAAATCATATGGCGTTCCTTTCTGAATTTTCCTAATTTTAATTTGTAAACGGCCTTGCCTTTAAATAGAAAGGCAGTATATAAAGTTTTAATAAACATGAACATGCTACTACTACTACTTATAATTTGTATAGCATTGTAAGGCATTTCCAGTGCTATACATATAGATGTAAGAGACAGTCCCTGCTCGTCAGAGCTTACAGTCTAATCAAGTCGAACAGCATCACAAAACTGGGGATTAGAGTATGGTAAGATACACAACTTTCTGTCAACTTTTTGTCCTTTGGCTATAATATCCGTTTTGACAGTTAAGATGATTAGACTGATAATGCTATTTATATATGCCATAGTCAACACCTTTCTTAATTGTGGAAATAATGCCAGAAACATTGAAACAAGAATCCATAAGACCTCTAATAAAAGATCCGAAAGAGGACTGGAATGATGTTAGTAACTGTAGACCCGTATTGAGTCCTCCTTTCCTGGCTAAACTACTTGAGCAAGTAGTATACAACCAGTTAGATAATTTTATGGAAAGAAACCAAATCCTAGATAAATAGCAACATGGGTTTAGAGTGGGCCATAGCCCTAAAACATTGTTGGACTCTCTAGCTGATAAGACATTGTGGGGATTAAAGAGCAAGAAGACTGCATACTCAATGGGAATTGATGTTGCAGCTGCCTTTGATAGTTTTATCTGTTGCATTATTAAATTGATTAACTGGACTGGTTATCAGGTGAATAGTTTTGTAGTGGTCCCAATCTTTTTTGCCCGAGTGAGAGCAGCAAGTACAATTTCTCAGTGAAGTATCATCTTGGACGGGGTTAGGGGGGCATCAGGGTCTGCCCTTTCATGCTGTTCATCAATGCCTTGGTGTAAGCTGCTAATTGGAGCTGGAATTGGAGTTATGGTTTTATGGGGATATGTCAATTATGGAAGAGTTTTCTACAGATACTTCTATTTTTATATTAAAGGTGGTGCAATTTTTTTTTTCTAAATCAGATTGTAACTTGGATGACATCTAATGGACTGACAATTACTTATAAGAAAACAGAAATATTGGAAGTCAGCCTTGCTAAAAGTTACACTCCTCTGGGATCAATTCTGTTGTTTGGAAACAAAATTCCAGGTAAGGAAAAAGTTTGGTATTTGGGAATCACATTAGATTCACAGCTGTCATCTTCTGCCTTAAGTAGCCAGAATAGTGCAGAACAATTCTTCAGAAATTACAGATGGTTTGCTGCCTGAGGGCATTTTCATGGTGGTGCTGTTCTTAGTACTATCTAGCATTTACACCACCTTGATTATTGTAACATGTTGTATGTTGGTTTGTGTTTTGAAACCCTTTCAACTATCACACAATGCAAGTGATCCTTGGTTTAAAAATAGAAAGGACGTCCAAGTCAGATCCGGGATGTCCAGGGCAGAACATGCAGAAAATTGCCAGGAATGTCTATGTTGCTGGCCAGTTTTCAAAACATGGGCATCCCTGACGTGGACGTTGTCATGCTGCCGCCCCAGAGGCCAAGGTTGGTATGGGCAGGTCAGATGGACATGAGAGTTTTTTATATATTTTGAATTTGGTCCTTCTGTAAGAGGTCTTGGTAATGTTCCCAGGACCTACCGGGGGCCAAAGTTCAAGAGAACACACTAGCCAGAATGTAGGGAAAATAAGGCTTTATTTCCCTTTAAGCACAATGGTTCAAGTTATGGGAGACTACTTCAACCAACTGAAAGAAACCTTGCTTCAGGCAACAAAAAGAAAATATATTCACACTTGCTTTGTTTAACTGTTGCTTCACAGTACTTGGCATAAACAAACTTTACAGGCATTCGCTACCATTCACTGTTTTATGTTTCATGCACATACCTTAGGCTACCTGCCTGACAGTAGCTACAGTCCATCGGGGTTTCAGGTGGGTCTTCGTTGAATTCCACCTGCATGGGCTGAGTATCAGACAGCTGTGAATCAGTGTCAGTAAACTCTTGAGGAGTGTACTGAGGTTTCTCATATAACACATTTACTAGCTTCCAATGTTCAGCATTCAAGTCAGGGCCGCGCCCATGTGAGTGTTTGTTATGGCAGTTACTTCCCCTTGCAGGCTGCCTTATGTTATACAGTCTTTTTACCAAGGGCTTGTGCCCTGTTTCACCAACAGTTTGATAGGGAGGATATACTCCAGTATCTTGTGTTTCCTGTCTTCTTAACTTATATTGCTTATCAGAATAAAAAGGTATTTTACCTTGTTTAGTTGAGTCCCACGGCCTGGTCCTGCTGTAGTTCAGCCTGTCTTGAGCAGTAGGCTTTTCACACTCCAGCTGGCCTTCATGCAGAGTCACCACTCTCTCACTTTCACACCTTTTACCATTTGAATAAGGAATATTACCATTTGCAGCAAAGACTTCATCCTTGCTCAGATAATGCTCACTGTGTCCTGCATTTACTGCTGCCGGTTCTTCACGCCAAACTCTGGGGTTTATTTCTCCCCTTGTGCCTTTCTTTCCAGTACCTCTCAACCAAGGACTCCTGGAACTCTGTGGCCTCGGATTCACTATGCCCTCCTGCCAGGAACTCCTTCCTCTCTGGTGCTCTGGACACTCCTTATGGTGCTCTCCTTCTTGGTTCCTTTCCAGAAGCTCTCTGGGGTGTGACTCTCCGTGGTCTGCTTTTCCTTGATAAGCCTCTTCTTGGTATGCCTCCTTTTGGTAGGCCTTCCTTGGTATGCCTCTCCTTGGTCTCTCTCTCCCTGGTCTCTCTCTAACTTGTCCTAGCTCCTCCTTTTCAAGTTCCCAGCCTTTCTTCAGGGGAACTCCCCCTTTTCTCCATTGGCTGTTAGGTTGCATTACCTCATCAGCTCTGAGGTGCAGTTCTCTGGGCCTTGGAAGGTCACTCCTACTCCCTCTATTGGGCTCCTCATAATATTGCAGCTGATGATAAAATCTTTTTTCAGGATTTAAAACCCTTTTTTCTTCATGAATAGGCTCTGCGGTACCACAACGTCCATGCTGTTGACCACATTGGCATCCCCTTTAAGAAAACATGGGGTAAGGACACCCATCTAATGCAAGCTAGGAGTAGGGGACATCCAGCGGCATAGCAAAATGGAAATATGAACCCCCATTGTTGTATTGTAAAATAAAGAGTCCATTAGTGTGGCTCCTCCATCACACCCTCCAGACATCTGCCTGACAAAATGATCACTTTTCAGATGCCTGTTCATGCATGGAGCAAGTCATCCAGGACACTGGATGCGGGACGTCTAGGACTTTTTGGAAATCAGGCAGGGATTCCACATTCTTGGGAATACCCTAGCCGTGCCTTTGCCATGATCCCATTCAGATTTGGAGGTCCTCATGTTGGCGATGTCCAGAGACCCGTCTTCTAAAATGACTCTGGAGACATCTCCATGCTTTGGACATCTTTATGCCCATTTCCAGAAGTCTAAAGCATGAACAGGGTTTCCAAAATAACCCCCTTGATAATATTACACTGGCATAGATAGCCAAGTTCTATCAATGTCATACAGAGTGCAATTCACATGCTTGAATCTGGTTGTTAAAATAATTTACTTAATTGTTAACAATTAATTGGGCTTGCATTTGCAATTATATTACCTTTCTTGACAGCTGTGATGCAGTACTCAAGAGCTGATAAATATTCCTACAGCAGCAGTAATATGCAAGGATTCTATGCAAACTCATGTTTTTCAGTAAAAGGACTATCATTGTGGATTTCACTACCTGCTTCTCTATGAGAAATGCAAGTTTTGCTCAAGTTTTGTAAAAGCATTATGGCTTATTTATTTCTGATGGCTTTTGATAACTAATTATGAATTATTATTTTAATGTTTATAAGTTTTGCATGGTCATAGATTTTGGGGCATATTTACTAAAAACTAACATACATTAAAGAAATTAATGTGCGTTGTGCAACCGTGACTATAGAAATAAAAGAACTGTGGATATTTAACATGTTAATTTAATTATATTCATTAAAACCTTTAGTAAACATGCCCCTTTGTGTAACTATGTATTACAGCTTAGCAAAAATTGTAATAGGCTGTTTATTAATGAATTAATAAAAATAAATAATAAATGGCAGTGATCTATAATATTATGAGTGGGCAGAATAGGTAAATAAGGAACATTTGTTTACCCTTTTAAATAGTAGTAAGGATACTACATGAAACTAACTGGTAGCAACTGAAAACAAAATTAGAAAAAATATTTTTCATTCAGTGCAATTTAGCTGTAGAATTTGTTGCCAGACGATGTGGTCATAGCTGAGTTTACAGAGGATTTAGATAATTTCCTGGAGGAAAAGTCCATAAACCATTATTAGCCATATAGACTTGGAAAGTGAGCAGCTTTTTCTAAGCATGAGCCATGAGGAATGGATCTGCTCTTTAGAATCCTGGTAGGCGCATGTGACTTGGATTAGTCATTGTCAGAGAGAGAGCAGGATAAAGGCATAGACTAATTAGGTACATGCTAAGGGCCCTTCAGACATACTAATTCTGCATGCAGATAAGTCAGCAGCTGTCAGGGCTCATTGGTGGACAGTGCTTTTTACTCGCTGCTGCCTCCTCTGCGTACTTTCCTCTGTAGTCAGAACCCCACGGTGTCCCGTTGTGGGAGCTTTAAAATATATTTATATTTTGATGGGGGGAGGGGGCAATGTTCTCATTTGACTAGGACCCATTAAAGGGTTAATTCTGCCCTGGCTGGAGATAGGATGCTGGGCACGATGGACCTTTAATCTGATTTGGTATGGCAATTTCTTATATTTTAAGGCTGCACCTCTCTGAGAGAAGTCTAGAAACAACAATATGGAACGTAAGAGGCAGAGGCAGTGGATAAGTACAATGTTGCATCTGCTTGGTACTGGCTGAGTTGGCAACACCGGTGTTAAAAAGTACAGACTTGGGTTTCCATACATTGCCCTTTAAAATAGAGAATCACAAGAGGTCACTTATTAGAGTGGTTTGTCCGAGCATGCAACTGAACTGTGAAAGCAATCCTCTGGAAAACACCGGCCATGAAAACGCTTTGCAAGATTAGGAGCCATTCACCATGGCAGTTTTGGGCATGTCCCGAAAGAGAAAGATGGCAAAGTTAAGGAATTAGATTTCCAAAACCCAAGGCAGTTAATAGTCAAAATAACTTAGATCTAAATTCCTATGAATTTCTCTGACGTAGAGTTCTGAAAAGTAATAACCATTGACATGCATGATGAGTGAAGTTAATGAAAGTGTTGGCTTCCTAGAGTTAATTAGAATAAGTGATTTCCTGCCAGCGCCAGCAGCGTTGCTCTTTGCTAACAGAACATTGGCAACAGGAGACCGAGGTGGCACTGGCAAAGAGCAGGCTACATTTCAGGAGGATATTGGCCTTGGCAGAGAGAGAGGGAGAAAAAACCCCAGAGGAGATGAGAATTTCTGATCCTGCCTCTGAATAATGGAGGCTGTTCTGATGACCTTGTTAACAGATGCTTCGAAGTTTTCTGACTTTCTGTTCTTTTTACTCAGCCTGCTTGTACTAATGTATTTAAATCATTAAATCAGAAATGAAAACTCATAAAACAGAAGCTTCTGAACTGGAAAACCCGGACCCAAAGGAAATAACATTTGCAAGTGAGAGAACTTCATTTCCTGCAGAAGGACACATGCCTGGGGCTAATTTTATAACAGTGAGCCTGTGTGAAAAGTCCAAAAGGCATCTATTTTATTTCCCTTTTATAAGGGCAGCATTGGTGTTTATGAGGGGCATATTCAAAGGAAATTAATATGGTTAGCAAACCTGCTAGCCATGTTAATCATAATGAGTGGGATATTCAGGGGCACAAAACTGGTTTGTGCTGCTAAATATCCCCCTCTAACGCTGGCAGACACCCTGATGCTAATCACATACCATCAGGGTGCTCAGGGGGCAGCACTGATGATATAACCTGTCAGTAGCAATATTCAGCTATAAGGTTGTCCTAACTTTAGCCGGATTAGCTTACCAGGCAGCGGTTAGATATCACCATTGCCCGATTAGCTAACACACTATCTAGGCACATAGGATATTCAGTGATGGGTTGGATTCCATTTGAGCCTGTTGCAAGATGGCTGCCTAACCGTGTTGCTCCAAGAAAAACTTTAGTGCTCTCCCCCCTTTTGGTTATTTTCTCACTCTTAATTGCATACTTGAACTGTCAAATGAAAAGGATTATGGCAGAAAAAAAATGCAAGAGGCTCAATTCTGCCTTCTGTCAGGATTGAAGAGGCAGAAGAAAAGCCCACCAGCGCCAGACAAGGTTGTGGATCCCCCGGGGGACACCGTTTTGAAAGAGGTGCTTACCTTGAAAAGCTTAATGGAGCAAAAGATTGAGGTCTTTTTGAGCATCAGAAGAGATCTGGAGCAGCTGACATCTCAAATGTCCATTTCTCAACAGCGTTTAAACGCATTAGAACAGTGGTTCTCAACCCAGTCCTCTGAGACTCCCAGGGCAGTCAGGTTTTCAGGATGTCGACAATGAATATGCATGAAATAGATCTGCATACAATGAAAGTGGATATCAAGTTCCAGGCAGGATGGTTAGACAATCACGTTTTCTCACCTAAGATTTAACAAAAAATATGGAATATCTATGAGGTGTGAGAAAAAAGAAACGAGACTGTCCCATAAATGTTTTATTATAAAATCTACAGAGAAATTAAACATTGTCCCCTTCAAAGTAGTCCCCCCCAGAGTTAATGCACTTCTGCATTTGCTTCTGCCATGTACGGAAGCACTCGGTAAAGTCCTCCTCTTTGAGGTCCCTCAGCTCCCTCGTCACAGTGGCCTTGATCTCTTCTACAGAGGCGAAATGAGTTCTTTTGAGCACAGTCTTCAGCCTGGGGAAGAGCCAGAAGTCGCACGGTGCGAGATCTGAGGAATAAGGAGGGTGGTCGAGAGCTGTGATCTGTTTGTTGGCCAAGAACTGCCGCACACTGAGTGCGGTGTGTGTGGGCACGTTGTCGTGGTGGAGCAGCCATGACTTGTCTCTGCACAGAGCCCACCTGCTGTGCCAAACCCGGTCATGGAGGCGATTGAGGACCTGCTGGTAAAAGTGCTAGTTGACGGTTTGATCCTCAGGCACAAATTCATGATGGACCACTCCCTTCTGGTCGAGGAATGCGATCAGTATGACCTTGATCCTTGATTTGGACATACGCGCCTTCTTGGGTGAGGGTGATAGTCGAGTCTTCCACTGCAGGCCCTGTTTCTTACTTTCAGGGTCATACTGGAAGACCCAAGTCTCATCTCCTGTGATGACTTGGCGAACGAACTCTGGATCTTCTCCGATCTTCTCTAGCAAGTCTTGACAAACATTGACCCGGTGCTCCTTCTGGTTGTCAGATAAAAGCTTGGGCACCATCTTGGTGCACACCTTCCGCATCCCCAGCTCCTGCAGCAAGATGGTTCGCACTGACTCCCTGTTCAGACTGAGCTCCTCAACTATCATCTGCACCATCAATCTGTGATCACTCTGCACCAGCTGGTTCACTCTGTCAATGTTCTCAGCCATCTTTGTCATGGAAGGCCGTCCTGACTTGGGGTTATCCTCCACCTCCTCGCGGCCAGTCTTGAAGCATTTGTGCCACTTGAAGACTCACGGCCTTGACATTGCATCTTCTCCATAAGCCTTTTGGAGAAGTTGGAGACACTCAGTAGGGCCCTTCTCCAACTTAACCAGAAATTTCAAGTTGATTCTTTGCTCCATATTTCTGCCACCTGCAGTTGTGTGACAAAGCGATGGAGCAATGTGCTACAAAAAGATCTGAAAAAGAAAAACAGAGTGAGAGAGATGAAAAATATTATAGCAGAATTGTGGCGAGATGTTGCACAACACAGTGACATAAGCGTTTAGCCAATTGGCATTGAGTCATGGGCGTGGCTGCCACAGTCTCGTTTCTTTTTTCAGAACAGGCATTTCTATGCAATACTATAACAGAAAACTGATAACCAAAGGGTGATGGCCTTGTGTGGATGTAGTCCTAGCTAAGCAAATGTGTACCCTGGTTAATGTTTATGATCCTACATGTGACAATCCGTCTTTTTTTGAAGGGTCATGTCAAGTGTTGACTTTTAAAAATGATGAAATGGTAATTGGGGGTGATTTTAACATTACACTTGATAATATTTTAGACAGATTAACCAAATGTAAGAGTTATAACAGAAATTCATGTCTCAAGCTGCGATATTTAGTAGAATCTCTTTCCCTGGTTGATACGTGCTGCTGTCTTATCCCCTCTGCACAAGAATATACGTTCTTTTCTTTTCCACATCAAACATATTCCAGAATTGATTATATTTTTGTGTCCAAATCGCTTTTTACTAAGGTTAAAGTTTGCAGCATTGGGCCCATACATATCTCGGATCATGCTGCTGTATCCTTGGAATTTTTTCCCTGGGATCAGTCTGACCTTAAACCCCTTGGCAGTTCCAAAATAACTTATTGCTTGAGGTCTCATTCACTGATAAGATTAGAAAAGTAATAATTGATTACTTTAAAAACAATGAGAATGCAGACATGTATAGTTTGGGAGGCCTTCAAGGTGACCCTGTGTGAAGAGGTCATCATTTATACCTCCTGACTTCGCAAGTTGGAGTTAGAGAGAACAAAAAAATTAGAGGATGAGTTGGCTCGCTTAGAGGGTATTCATGCTAGACTTGGGGCCTGATTCATTGTAATTTGTATGTTCTTATAATTTTATAACACATTGGCTTTTAAATGTTGTTTTATGGTTATCCTTATATTTAATATTTATTGTTGTCATTTTCTTTTGAGGTTTGCTCCCTCTAAAGACCCCTTGAAGAAGGCTTTTGAGCCGAAACGCGTAGGGGCTAATAAAAGGGGTTTTACCTGAATTGAATATTCGCCAGTCTCTTTTGTACCTGCTTGATTGGTCTTCTTTGATAGTGTGCAGGTACCTACTGCTCTCTTTGGTTAGCAGGGACTATTCAGGTCATGGCCCTGTACGTCCGTCAGGGGAAAGATAGACGTGGGACTTATTCCATCTCAAAGGTGGAATAAGTCCCACCAAAGGCGGCGATTGGGCCTGGCAGCCCCACTAGACCTTTGGACCAGTGGCAGGTGCATACCCTCCATCTGATCCTGGCCCTGGCAGACCCTGCCGAGGTTTGGGTGGCAGGGAAAAGACTATTGTTTCTGCGGTGGGCATACGGAGCTCCTGCTGGATGGCCTGGTACCATGGCGATGGGACACCACAGCACCGGTACATCAGCAGGAGCATAGGGAGGGCTGGCCAGGCAGTTGTGTGTTTGTCTCCCACGGCGGAATCAGGGGCATGCAGGGGCATCCAAGTGCCTAATTCTGCAACCACGGACCGTCTGGCTCCCGCGGTTGCAGAATCTGGTCCAATTTGGATCCATCTATCTTTTGGATGGCCCGATGGCCCAGATGTGCCCCTGATGGAATCAGACTCTTGGTAACTATGTATCTTTCCAGCAGTTGTTACGTCATAGTTATGAGTGTCATAAAGTTTTGTTGCGGCAAGCAGAGTGGGAATTCTTAGTGCAAAAAACAGGTTATTATGCTGGAAGCGCTAAGTGTGGGAAATTGGTGCAGCTTTTAAGAGTTCAAAGGGTAACGCATTATATTACGTCTATTCAGTTGGATGACTTGCGTGACCTTACAAAAAATGAAGACATTTTAAATGCCTTTGCTTCTTTTTATAATAATCTTTTCTGCAATGCTAGTGATACCAATATTGAGGAGCATGAAGCCTTTTTGTCTATGGAAGTTGTCTGAAGCTGTCTAAGCAACTTGTTGAGTGGTTAGGGGAGCCTGTGAAACTGGGAGAGATTCTATTAGCTATTAAGAATCTTCCTAGGAACAAGGTTCCAGGCCCTGATGGATTTACTGCAGATTTTATCAACAATTTGCCCCAATTCTTGCTCCAAAATTGCAGGCCTGGTATATTGGTTTGATTTCTCACACCTGTCAATGTCTAGGTTTTCTGAAGCTAATGTGGCGATGTTTGCTAAGCCTGGTCGTGATCCTACCCAAGTTGGCAGTTATTGACCCATCTCCCTTTTGAATGTAGATTACAAAATTTTGGCTAAAATCTTAGTTCCTTGTCTTAGTAAGGTGCTAGATTCACTGACTGGAGCTGAGCAAGTTGGATTTATGAAAGGTAGTTATATAGATGACAATGCCAGAATCTTTAATAACCTTTCTGAGTTAGCAAAGAGGGAGAATGGTCTAGTGGTGACTTTGTCTCTTGATGCAGAAAAGGCTCTTGACTAGATTGAGTGGCCGTATTTATTCTGAGTGCTGGAATGGTTTGGATGTAGTCCAATTTTTATGAACTGGGTTAAAGTATTATATGCTTGTCCTTATTCGAGGATAGTGGTAAATGGCTCCTTATCTGAAAAAGGGTACAAGGCAGGGTTCCCTCTCTCACCACTGTTGTTTAAGCTGGCATTGGAGCCACTTCTCCTTAGAATTAGAAGGCCCATATAGATATGGAAAGCAGGAAGTTGGCAGCATATATGGATAATGTATTGTTGTTTCTTTCAAAACCTGTGTCCTCAGTTTGGAATTTGCTTAAGTTGGTGAACTCATTTTTTACTTTTTTGGGCTTTAAAATTAATTGGAATAAAAGTGAGTTATTCCCAATGAATGGCCTTGTCACGCAGGAAAGCTTGAGAGTATTCCTTTTTCAATGGACACCAAAAATGCAATGTGTGCCTTCGAGTCAGTCCTGACTCCTGGCGACCCAGAAGCTCCTGGGTTTTCTTGGCAGTGTCACCGGAAGTAGATTGCCAGGCCTTTCTTCCGAGGCAGTGGAGGGTTAAGTGACTTGCCCAAGGCCACAAGGAGTGCTAGTGGGAACTTTAAATACCTTGGGGTGCATTTTTGTTCAAACCCTGAGGATACCATTAAGTATAATTGTGATGCTATGCTTGCTGAGTTAAAAAAGAATTTACAGCGCTGGTCACTGTTGCATATGTCTTGGTGGGGGAGGTTAGACTCCATCAAGATGATGGTTCTGCCAAATATTGTGTACAAATTGGAGATGTTACTAGGGTATAGCTAGCCTTCCTTTTATACCCAGGTTGATAGGATCTTCTCACGGTTTTATGGAGGTAGAAGAGATCTCGTATAGCCTTGACCACACTTAAAATGCCAAGAAGAAAAGGTAGTGTAAGCTTTCCTGACTTTAAAACATATCATACATCCATGCTATTGCACTATGGTGCAGCTTGGCTTGGGGAAGGATCTCCATTGCCATGGTTAAAGAGGGAGAAGATTTTTGCAAGACTTTTTTTGTTAAAGGTGTTGCCAACAATGAATCTTCCTTGTTCCAAATTAAATACTCCACATGATCGGCACTATCAAAGCATTGAAAGAATTGGACACTTAAGAACATAAGAACATAAGATATGCCATACTGGGTCAGACCAAGGCCCATCAAGCCCAGTATCCTGTTTCCAACAGTGGCCAATCTAGGTCATACGTACCTAGCAGTTTCCCCAAAAGACACCGGTTCCACAATGCTTGTACTGGGTCAAGCATTGATATCCTGGGTCCCTTCTTAATAATGGTTTATGGACCTTTTCTCCAGGAACTTGTCCAAACCTTTTTTAAACCCAGCTACACTAACAACCTTTACTACATCCTCCGGTAACAAATTCCAGAGTTTGATTACACGTTGAGTGAAAAAATATTTTCTTTTATTAGTCTTAAATAGTTTACCCTGTAGCTTCATTGCATGTCCCCTAGTCTTTCTATATTCTGATAACATAAACAATCGATCTACGTTTACCCGTTCCACTCCGTTCATTAATTTATAGACTTAAGATATGCCATACTGGGTCAGACCAAGGTCCATCAAGCCCAGTATTCTGTTTCCAACAGTGGCCAATCTAGGTCATATGTACC
Organism: Ichthyophis bannanicus; assembly: GCA_033557465.1. Classification (NCBI taxonomy): domain Eukaryota; kingdom Metazoa; phylum Chordata; class Amphibia; order Gymnophiona; family Ichthyophiidae; genus Ichthyophis; species Ichthyophis bannanicus. The sequence goes on from CM066040.1 coordinate 191,519,750, forward strand.
TAGCAGTTTCCCCAAGGGACACAGGTTCTTCTATCATATCTCCCCATCTATCATATCACTTCTATCATATCTCCCCTCAGCCGTCTCTTTTCCAGGTTAAAGAGCCCTAACCTTTTTAGCCTTTCTTCATAGGAGTATCCTTCCATCCTCTTTACCATTTTGGTGGCTCTGCTCTGAACCTTTTCTAATAACGCTATATCCTTTTTAAGATACGGCGACCAGAATTGCACACAGTATTCAAGGTGCGGTCTCACCATGGAACGATATAGAGGCATTATAATATCTTTTGTTTTATTTTCCATTCCTTTCCTTATGATACCTAGCATTCTATTTCCTCTCTTGGCTGCCGCTGCACACTGGGCCGAGGGTTTTAACATGTTATCCACAAAGACGCCTAAATCTTTTTCCTGGGTGGTGGTTCCTAATGTGGAACCTTGCATTGTGTAACCATAGTTTGGGTTGTTCTTCCCTAGGTGCATAACTTTGCACTTGTCCACATTCAATTTCATCTGCCATTTTGATGCCCAGTCTTCCAATTTATCAAGATCCTCTTGCAATTTTCCACAATCCTCTTGGGTTTTAACAACTTTAAATAGTTTTGTGTCATCTGCAAATTTGATAACCTCACTCGTTATTCCACTTGTTGCACTTCTTATTTAGTATTTGGAAATTCTTCATTATGGCACAATTCATTTGTGATTATCAAAGGGAGGAAATGTTTTTGGAAAGAGTGGATAGATATGGGAATTCATAGTGTGGATCAATTGTTAGTGGGTAGAACTGTGGTAAGTCAAGAATATTTAATTGCATCATTTGGATTGTCGCCATTCCAAGCTTCAAAGATTATAAGTCTGAGCTTGATGCAGGATTCATCTTGGTCGGAGGGGTTTTGTCCACAATTGGATTTGCTCAGTATATGTCAGAGGCCAGGGTGGAGGGCAGGCCTACCTCAATTTTTTTAGCTTATTGATGAATAAAAAAAGTTCCTCATTGCTCGGGTTACGAATATCTTGGGGAATTTGATGCTAATATCCCTCAAGACGAAATAAATTGGAACTTGTTTTGGAGTTAGACAGTGAGGCCCATGATGTCTAGCAGCCTTTCATAATCTTTATACTTTTTAGCTCACCGTGCATATTGGACTCTTCTTGGACTCTGTAGAGCCGGCCTTCTGCAAACCAACAGGCTGGCTCTGTGATGTAGAGATGGGGACATTGGTGCACATGTTGAATGATTGTTCTCATGTAAAAGCCTTTGGGGATGGGGTGTGGAAGTTAATATGTGAAGTCTTTTTTTAAATTTATTTTGCTATATTTATATACCGCTGTTTACAAAGATCAAAACAGTTTATAGAGAACTTGATTTTACAAAGTTTGCATTGAAACAGGTAACTTTGTACAATAAATAGGGAACAGGGTGGTTAACTTAGATTAACTATGTACAGGATGATGAACTATTTACATGTTCATTATGGAGTCTTGTCCTTCATGTGATACAGAAATGCTGTTCGGCTAGGAGAGTTAGGAGGAAGTGGGGCCAAAGTGAAGGATGAACGGTACCTCCCCACCTCCCACGTCCCACCTACGGTACCTCCCCACCTCCCACCTCCCACACCCCAATCCACATCAGCAGCTTCCCCCACACATCACACGCAAACCAGGATAACTCCAGACTCCAACCTAACCACTGGATGTGTCAACGATGTCAAACAAATGTAGATATAATAAATCTGTGATACAAAATTAACGAAAATGTACCAAGACCGTAAACTGTAAACAACGGACAAATGTAAATGCATATATACTAAGACTCTAACTCTAAACTACATGTATTTAGTCACTCCAGTTACAAATTGTATATAGTTACCCCAGCGACTACTCCAAGTTACCACTCCTGTTCTATGTAAGTACAAGGCAGATCTGCCCTGCCCTGTATAAGAATTGTTAATTGTTAACCACAGTGATATTAAAGAGCGCGGTATAGAAAAGCTTTTAAATAAATAAATAAAATAGGTGGGTCTTGAGGAGTATGCGGAAGGATAGGAGGTCTGTGGTGATTCTTATGTGGGCAGAGAGGGAATTCCAGGTAGTTAGCACATAAAGTTCAAATGATCTGGCACGGGCTTGTTGGGTGCTCCTTGTTACAGCTTGGGGGGTAGTCAGGGTGATGATGGTGGGGGCTCTCTGTGGTCTGCTTGAATGCTGTGGTGTGATGAGGGAGTAAAGGTGGGTGGATGATTGATGGTTCAGAGCTTTGTGAATCATTAGAAGGACTTTGTAAAGTATTCTGCTTTGCAGGGGGAGCCAGTTTGAGGGCGCAGATGATGTATTTGTACTTGGATGTTCCTGTGATGGTCCTTGCTACCATTTGGAGAGCTGTTTGAAGAGGATGGAGTGAGACTTTGGTAGTCAGTGGTATACTGAGTCACAGTAGTCTGCATGGGTTTTTGTGAGAGATTGTAGAGCTGAGTGGAAGTCTGATGAGGCGAGGAGAGGGCTGAGGTGTTGTAGGTTCCAGGTTTTGAAATAGATCTGTCTTGCTGTGTTCGCTATTTGAGTCTTCAGAGTGAGATGGCTGTCTAGGGTGATTCCCAGGTACTTTACTTTCAGCTTGATTTGGATTTCCATGTTGTTGAGGTTAATAGAGGAGGGGGGAGGTAAAGGAATCATTCCTGGTGACGAGAAGAGCTTCTGTTTTCTTAAGGTTGATGGGCAGGTGATTTGTAGATAGCCATTGTGAGATGTCAGAGAAGCATTGCTGGAGTTCGTGGCAGGATGGATTGTTGAGGTTGATTGGTGTGTAGAGCATAATGTCGTCTGTGTTTATGTGATAATTTATCATTTGTGTTTGGATGATGTTGCAGAGGGGTTGCAGGTAGATATTGAAAAGGAGAGCTGAGAGTGTAGAATATTGAGGTACACCTTGTGTCTGCATATATGGTGCTGATGATATTGCTCCGATTCCGATTTGTTTTCTGTTGTGAAGGTAATCTTGGAACCATCTTAGTAGTGTGCCTTGTATTCTGATTGACTGGAAACACTGAAGGAGGGTGTTGTGATTGATGGTGTCGAAAGCAGCAGAAATGTCAAGGAATATGAGGATAAATCCTTGGTGGATGATTTGTGTCCTCTTTATAAGGTTGTTCAGGAGCGAGGTTAGGAGGGTTTCCACTCTGTGTTGAGGATGGAAACCATGCTGTTGAGGGTTGAGTGGGGCATGAGTGTTGAGGTAGTCTTGAAGCAGGGTTTGGACCATTTTTTCTACTATTTTGGAAAGGAAAGGTAGGCTAGCAATGGGTCTGTAAGAAGAGGGGTTGGATGGGTTGAGGTGAGGTTTTTTTCAGGAGAGAGAAAACTGAGGAGGTTTTTAAGCAGGTTGGTAAATAGCCATGTAGTAGGGAGCATTGTGTGAGTTTTGTTAGGAATGGAGCAACGTCAGGTGTGGTGATTTTAATCCAGCTGACTGAACAAGAGTCGAGGGGGGAGGTGGTGATGTTGAGCAATGAGATGATGTTTTGGATGTTTTCAGCTGAGATGTTATTGAGTATGTTAGCTTGGTATAATGAGGAGGTGGATCAGGTCCAGGTGCAGGATGGGGACAGCGAGTAGAGAAGTAGTCTGCTAATTGTTGAGGAGTGATGAGGCTGTTAGTTGAGTTGTTGGTGGGTGATGATGTGAGTTCTTTTACGAGGGTGAATAGTTCCTTTGGGCGGTTGAGTGATCTTTGGATTAGTTTTGTGTGGTAGCTTTGCTTTGAGAGGTTGGTAGCTCGTTTGTATTCTCTTAGAATGGTCATGTATTGAGTTTGATCCGCGGATAGCTGTGATTTCCTTCATCTGCATTCATGTTTCCTTAATTGGGATTTGAGCTTTCGGAGGTCGAGGTTGGTGTGAGGCTGCTTCACTGATGAGTTCGTTCCAGATGTTGATGGCAGAATCTAGTTCTTGAGGTTCAGTGGTGAGAATTGGGGAGAAGGGAGCAAGAAAGGAATCTTTGCGGAATTGTCTGAATTGCCTCTTGTGCAGTTTGGGAGTGTAGTGCATTTGTGGGGGTTGTTGAGGGGCAGCTGGAGGGTTATGATTTGTGGTCAGTCCAGGGACTGGGATGGTTTGGACTAGAGGAGGAGAGACAATGTGGGTAGGGCTGTTGTTAATGAATATGAGGTCAAGGGTGTTTCCTTTGCATTGCGTGGGGGAGTTCACTATTTGAGAGAAGTCCATTGCTGTCATTGCTTCAATGAAGGCTGTCGCTTGTTTAGTTGAGGCTGTTTGGAGGTTGAGGAGGATGAGGTCCTTGTGTTTTGAGTTATTTTCAAGTGAAATATGGATCAGGTTGGAGACGTCGCTGGTTGGAGATGATGGGGAGCGGTAGGCAAGGCAGATGGTGAGTTGTTTGTTTGAGATGGTGAGAGTATCCAAGGTTGTGGTAAAATCTGCAGCTTTTTTGGTGAAGTTTAGGTTGGATTTACAGAGGATGAGGATGCCGCCTCCTTTTTTTAAGAGGACGTGAGAAGTGGAAGAGGCTGTAGTTCGGGGGTCGAAGTTTATTTAGGAAGATTGTGTCTATTTCGGTGAGCCATGTCTCTGTGATGCAGAGGATGTCCAGGTTGTGGGTGAAGAGGAGATCTCTTATGGGTGTGGTTTTGTTCTTCGCCAAGCGTGCGTTGATGAGGGCATAGTTGAGGGATACTGAGGTGAGGGGTTTGTTAATGAGGGAGGGTAGTGTGTTATGTGTTGGTATTGTAATGAGGTGTTTTGCATTGCGGGAGCAGCAGGGGGAGGTAGTTAGATATTATGTTGTGGGGGAGAGTGGGTGGTAGGTGATGAGGAAGGGAGAGCAGGAGTGAGTTAGGATAGGGATGTAGGAGGGAGTTTGCAGTGGAAGAAAGAATAAATAGGGCTAGCAGGGAGTAAATGAGAGTGTATATTTGCAGCATATTGAATGAGTGACCTGTTAGGTTATTGCTTGAGGTATAAGGTGTGTTCAGCGGGTGCGCCTGAAGGCGTGGCAAATTTAAAGTCCTATGAGCGAAGGCCCAATTGGCCTTGGTGGTGGGGAATGGGGAGGGGCTTCACCTACCCACTCCCTTCCCCAATGCTGATTGGGGCTCTGATGGTGGTCCAGTGGTTGAAAGCAAGGCAAATTTAAAGTCCTGTTTAATGAAGGCCTGATTAGCCTTGGTGGTGAGGAGCAGGAAGGAGCTTCACCTACCTGCTCCCTTCCCCGAATTCTTTGGCCTGCATATTACTTTATCACTGTGGATAATGTTGTTTCGCTCACAGTGTGTGAGGAATAATCTTGCTGAATATGATAAAATGCTCTTTAATATTATGATTTCTCTTGCTATACAACACATATTGAAAAATTGGAAAGACTCTTCCCACTTAAGTATAACTTTCTGATAGAATGCAGTTTGTTTGACTCATAAATTAGAGGGTGCTGCATCACTATCCGGATGCATAGCCAGGATTGAAAGGATCTGGAAATCTCTGGATGATCATTTGTCTAGTCACTAATTGTAATATTTTTGTTTCTTTTCAGGGATTCCTGCCTTTTTTGGGGAAGGGGGTTTACTTTTTCCATTAGCCAGTGTCTTGTTATGTATGCGTGGTCTGATATTTTAAAATTCAAATAAAATTGGAAAACCAAAAAGGATATTCAGTGTTGGTGGCTGGATATGGCCCCAGCATGGAATATCTGCGGTTGTGTTAAAGTGGCATTGGCCTGCCGCTTTAAATGCACTGATTGCTGCCACAGCTGAGTAACCTCCCCCTGTGCCTTTATAAAATGCGTTTGCACAATCTTCCCCTGTGGGGCACAAATGATCTTGCACAAATTTATACCTGCTCTGAAGAAAGTATAAATGTGTTTGTGCACACGTGCATTGCAACCCCACCTCAACTCTGCCCAAACCTCACCCCAGGAATGCCTAGGCATAGATCACATAAAAGTAGGCACGGTCTTGAGGTCTGCCTAATTTTTACAGGTTTATAGCTGTGTACAATTGTATAAGAACCTGTTGTTACATGTAAGCATACTTTATATGTAGAAAAAGCTTTATAAAATTAGCTCCCCAAAGCATATATGCAGCCGGCTTCTCACTAAGGGGGACAGTCAGCACCAAGGCCCTGCACAAAAAGAAATGTCTATGTTGCCTGTTGCTTTAAATGGGGAAACCAGAAAAAAGACCAGTGAGCAGAGCACCAAAAGGAAATAAAAGTGATCCTAGAGGATATGTTGAGACCTTTTCTCAGGGCCTAAACAGGAAACCCAGGAGCTTCTGGGTCGCCAGGACTGACTCGAAGGCACACATTGCATTTGCAAACAGGAGTAAAAGACAAGAAGCAAAAAGGCAAATATACTAAAAATTGTGCTAAAGTAGCTAGCTGTCGCGCTGAACATTAAACCTGGATTTTCAATGCTGGGGTCATATGCAGCCCTATGTACCCAGATATCGTGTTAACTAATGGACAATGCTGATATTCAACCGCTGCCTGGTTACCTAACCCAGGACAGCCTTTCAAGTTCCTAACTTTAGCCGGTTTATGATAACCGACAAGCAGCTGAATATCACCGCTGACAGGTTATCGACAACGCCACACTCGGAGCACTCCAATGCTAAAGTTCTGGTCAACATTATTAGTGCCCTTGCATTTTAGGTATGTTGTGAAATAATTGGAAATATTCCAACTGAATGTCATCATAATATTTTAATAGTATGTTCGGGGGGTCACATGATGCGGTGAGCTGGGCGGCTGCGAGTTTTCTGGGCTACGGGATTTCCCACTTGTTTTACTTACTTTTTACCACTTAAAAAGCCTGTTTAACCGGTAAACTTTGACCAAAGGGAACGGAAGTATCAGTCATCGGCACAGAGTAATATCTGCGACCTCTCCCTTCTGATGGCCACAAAATCAGCAAAGAAAGAGAAAAGCCGCGTGATGGACATTAAAATGGCCAACGCGACCACAAAAGGCCAGCAGAACGGCCTACCATCTAACGTAGTGGATGAGGTATCTAATGCGGTGGTGGCGGCTTTGCAGGGAAGGTTCCAAATACTATCCGAGCAACTGCACCTGGTAAATCAGGCGGTAACGGAGATCGGAAACCACATTGAGCAAGCAGAAGGCCGTATCTCAACAGTTGAGGACACACAACAGCCAGGTCCTGAAAAAAAATGGAGGAAATTATAAAACAGCAGAGAGATAAGATAGATGACCTGGAAAATCGGGGAAGGAGAAAAAACCTAAGGTTTATTGGGATTGCTGAGACAGTAGCAGATGCGGAGCTACATGGATATTTGGAAAATTGGCTGCCTCTTAACTTCCCTCTCAGCTCAATCATGGGACCGATTGTAATCAAGAGAGAACATTGTTTGGGTCCACGCAAAGGGGGACTGGACAGACCACGAGTAGTATTCGCTAGGTTTCTCAACTTTGCACAGGAGGAGGCAGTTTTGCGGGCAGCAAGATCAAGCAGAAGGAAGCAGCAGGAAAAATATTATGGTTTTTCAAGACTACTCTCCGGCAGTGAGCAAACAACAGCGGGAATATTCGGAGATATGCCGTGCATTGCTAAAGAGGGGCCTCCGGTTTGCATTATTGTACCCAGCACGCTTGAGAGTGGACTATCAGAATCAACAGCGCTTTTTTTACCTCCCCAAGGAAGCTCAAATTTTTGTGGAAGCTCCACCACCGATGGATTGACTGGGCTGGTGATAGAAGGGAGAGGAGGACTTTACAAAGGAACCTATTGAGAGTGCTGAACACCATGATATAGTTAACAAAGATGAGCTCCGATGGATTGAAGAACTGATTAGCTAAGGCTGCAAAGAAATATAAAATTGAAATCTCAGAGATGTAGCGTGGAAGCAGCCATGGACAGAACAGCTATTAACCATCGCATGGAGAGCTGCGGGTTATGGAATGTACTGGCTGGTAAAACTATTTAGTATTAGAATATTATCTGACCAGGTGGATAATATGTTTTTGTATTCCTTCGTTCTTGTGACCGATGCCTCTTTACCAACATTTTTTTCTTTTTTTTTCTCTTTCTCTTCTCTAATTGGTAATACAGGTGGGGGGGAGGGGGCAGGCAGTGGGATAAGCTGATTTGAACAAAATCGGCAGGGTAAGCCCTCCTCTTTGTTAGTAAATTGTCTTCCAAATAAATTGTATTTTGTTGCTACCAGGAGGTTTAATATATATATGATATCTGATTTCAATGTATAGTTTACTCAGAGGTTTTGTTTTCGAGATGGGAGACATAACGGGAAGATATATTAGACTATATTTACCTATAAATGTATTGCTGGTTTGCATTGCCAAAGAGCTCAAGTTTGGTTTCATCTGTCCACAGAACATTTGCCCAGAAGGATTGTGGTTTCTCAAGGTGGATTTCGGCAAAGATCAGGCATGCTCATTTTTGTCTGTCTTTGAGCAGTGGGGCCCTATTTGGCATTTGCCCATGAAGTCCTTCTTTGTTTAGTGCACGGTGTCTTGTGCGGGTTGAAACTACCACTCCAGATTAAGAGCATAAGAAATGCCATACTGGGTCAGACCAAAGTCCATCAAACCCAGTATCCTGTTTCCAACAGTGGCCAATCCAGGTCACAAGTATTTGGCAGTTTCCCAAAAAGACACACAGGTTCCACAATGCTTCTACTCGAGCAAGCAGTGGATTTCCCGGGTCCTCTTTAATAATGGCTTATGGACCTCTCCTCCAGGAAGTTGTCCAAACCTTTTTTAAACCAGCTATACTAACAGTTTTTACTACATCCACCAGTAATAAATTCCAAAGTTTGATTACGCGTTGAGTGAAAAAATATGTTCTCTTATTAGTCTTAAATGGGTTACACTTTAGTTTCATTGCATTTCCCCTAGCCTTTCTACTTTTCGATGGCATAAACAATTGATCTACGTTTACCTGTTCAACTCCATTCATTAATTTATAGATCTCTATCACATCGCCTCTCAGCCGTCTCTTTTCCAGGTTGAAGAGCCCTACCTTTTAAGCCTCTCCTCATAGGGGTATCCTTCCATCCCCTTTACCATTTTGGTGACTCTTCTTTGTACCTTTTCTAATTCCGCTGTATCCTTTCTAAGATACAGTAACCAGAAATGCACACAGTATTCAAGGTGCAGTCACACCATGGAACGATACAGAGGCATTATAATATCCTTTGTTTTATTCTCCATTCCTTTCTTTATGATGCCTAGCATTCTATTTGCCTTCTTGGCCACCACTGCACTCTGGGCAGAGGGTTTCAAAGTGTTATCCATGATGACGCCTAAATCTTTTTCCTGGATGGTGATTCCTAATGTGGAACCTTGCAACGTGTAACCATAGTTTGGGTTGTTCTTTCCTAGGTGCATAACTTTGCACTTATCCGCATTAAAATTTCATCTGCCATTTGAATGCCCAGTCTTCCAGTTTATCAAGATCGTCTTGCAATTTTTCACAATCCTCTTGGATTTTAACAACTTTGAATAATTTTGCGTCATCTGCATATTTGATTACCTCAGTCGTTATTCCCATTTCCAGGTCATTTGCGAATATGTTAAAAAGTAGCGGACCCAGACTAGATCCCTGGGGTACTCCACTATTCACTTTTCTCTATTGGGAAAATTGGCCATTTAGCCCTACCTTCTGCTTCCTATCTTTTAAGCAGTTCCTGATCCACAATAGTACACTGCCTCCAATCCCATGACTTTTTAATTTCGCCAAGAGTTTCTCATGAGGGACCTTGTCAAAGGTTTTCTGAAAATCCAGATACACTATATCAACCGGCTCAACCTGCTTATTCACACCTTCAAAAAAACATAATAGATTAGTAAGACAAGACCTTCCTTCCCTAAAGCCATGTTAGCTTTCTCCCTTTAAACAATGGCTATCTACATGTTCAGTAATTAAATTCTTTATAATGGTTTCTACCATTTTACTTGGTACTGGCATCAGGCTCACTGGTCTGTAGTTTTCTGGATCACCCCTGGAACCCTCTTTAAAAATTGCCGTTACATTGGCCATTCCCAAGCCTTCAGGTATTACAGATTACTAATAGTAGGTCTGCAGTCTCATAATTCAGTTCTTTCAACACACTCTGATATATACTATCCATTCCAGGTGATTTGCTACTCTTTAGTTTATCAAATAGTTGTAATACATTGTCCTGGTTTTCTTTCAATTCTTCCAATGCATCCAACTAGCTACCGACGACCACGAAGCCTACATTCTTCACCTCTCAACTCACCGCGAGGCAATCGCAGCCAGAAAGAAGCAATACCACTCAGATATGCTCAAGAGATCATTGAACAAACCACGCGACCTTTTCAACCTGGTTAAGTCACTATCAAAGGAACCATCTTCTGAACAAAATAATGATATCCACCCGCAAGAATTCGCTGATTACTTGCAATCAAAACTCCTACAGACAGATGAACTCTCAAAAAACAATATACAAGAAACGACCTGCCCAACATCCCTATCCGCACTTCACACGCCTTCTTCTAAACACATTGAAGACACCATCTCCTCACTCAACACGACCACTGCACAAACCGATCCCTGCCCAGCCTTTTGGATAAAGGACCTGCGGGGTGACTTTAGCACCTTCATTGCAAGAATCATGAACCTCTCTTTCACTACTGGCGCCTTCCCATCTGCATTAAAACTCACATCCATCAGGCCACTACTGAAAAACGCTAAACTGGATCCAAAACGGCCAGACTCCTACAGGCCAATAGCCAGTATCCCCCTCTTAGCAAAGATCTTTGAGAAAGAGGCACAGCGCCAAATCCAAGACCACATCGACTCCGTAGCCCCTCTAGACTATTCTCAACACGGTTTCAGAGAATTCCACGGCGTCGAGACACTGCTTACCACCCTCTTCAATGATATTCTCAATACCATAGACAACATCCGACAAGGCGTCGTGCTAATCTTCTTGGATATGCAAATACCAATCCCTAATTTAGTGATACTATGTAAAATTGTCAAAAATAATCACCAAAAGAACCCCCGTGGAAAATTTGTGTAAACCAAATATCTTTTTGTCGGATGTGCCAGGAAAGGGACATGTACAGGTACTATGTCCTCCACTCAGTTACATCCCTTTTATTAATTTTATTACTAAAAAAACCCCGTCTACTTAACTGAATAAGACGGTTGTCGGCAATCCTTGTCAAGCAACCGTCTTATTCAGTTAAGTAGATGGGGTTTTTTTAGTAATAAAATTAATAAAAGGGATGTAACTGAGTGGAGGACATAGTACCTGTACATGTCCCTTTCCTGGCACATCCGACAAAAAGATATTTGGTTTACACAAATTTTCCACGGGGGTTCTTTTGGTGATTATTTTTGACAATCTTCTTGGATATAGCAGCAGCGTTTGACTCGGTAAATCACGAAATTCTCCTCGGTCGACTGGAAGGAAAAGGCATTTGCAACTCAGCACTTGAATGGTGTAAATCATACCTCGACACCAGAATGCAATACGTCAAATCCGCAACAGGAGAATCAAAACTCTTCCATCAAAGACAAGGCGTTCCGCAGGGGTCCTCACTCTCATCCCTCTTGTTCAACGTCTATATGCAGCCTATCTGCAATATCATCAGGTCCTTCAATGTGAAATGTATGATATACGCTGACGATATCCTACTCTACATGCCATTTTCCACAATGCAAATGGACTTACTGCCTATAACAAACTGCTTCGATGCAGTATCACAATGGCTCCTGTCACAGAACCTCCGCATTCAGCATAAGAAAACTGAGGTTCTCTTTATCACAAGAGACCCCAACTTCACCCCACCACCACATATAAGTGTCAAGGGAGCTGACCTAGGCACCAAGGATACAATAAAATACCTCGGAGTCACACTAGACCATAGGCTCGACATGAAATCACACATAAACAATATCGTAAAATCTGTATACTTCAAAATACGCACTCTTAGACACCTGCGTCCCCTACTAGACCACGAAGACTTCAGAACCATCTACCAAGCACTGATACTGCCGCACTTCGACTTCGCCAATTCCATTCTACAAGGACTCCCACAATCCACAATAAGCTCCTTGCAACTCGCAATGAACACCGCTGCCAGGGTTCTTCTAGGAGCGGCCAGAAGTGAACACATTACACCTATTCTCAAAGAGCTCCATTGGCTCCCTATACACGGAAGACTTACATTCAAAACCCTCCTTCTCACATTCAAGGCCTTAAATGGTTTATCGTCCACATCACTTACCAAACTCATCCAATCCGTCCCATCAAATAGAAATAGGAGACATGCAGCATTAAACTCACTAACAACCCCAAAGGCTATAACAACGTGCAGCCTATCAACATCAAACAGAGCTTTCATGTTTAGCGCACCAAAATACTGGAATGCTCTCCCACCTGATCTCCGCGCCATAACCGACCTAACCCAGTTCAGAAAGGCCCTTAAACTGCACCTTTTCATCAAATACTACCCTACATGAACCGTAACATAACAGCCTCACCCTAGTATAATCCACAATATCCCTCTTGTTCCAAGCATCACTGCTAATTTTATGTAAATAGTTCGAGCATGCTATCTAGCTAACAGATTATATACTCCATGTAAATAGTTCTCCCATGTTATCCAAGTTGATACTCCTGTTATATGTAATACCAAACAGCCTGTTGTTCTGGTTCCTTTCTGTTATTTGTAAACCGCGCTGATGTCAAAGAGTGCGGTATATAAGAAGTTGAAATAAATAAAAATAAAATAAATAAATCACATTTAAATATCATTTCAGTTATGGATAACTTTCCTATATCTTCTTCAGTAAAGACTGAAGCAAAGAATTCATTCAGTCTCTCCACTATGGCCTTGTCCCCTTTTAGTGCCCCTTTTACCCCTCTATCATCTAATGATCAAACTGACTCACTCATGGGCTTTTTGCTACGAATGTACTTGGTAAAAGTTTTTATTATGCGTTTTTGCTTCCACAGCAAGCTTTTTTTCAAATTCTCTCTTTGCCTGCCTTATCAGTACCTTGCATCTAACTTGCCAGTGCTTTTCTGTCTGACCGCTTCTTGGTCTTCTTCAATTCTCTGACCTCTTCTTCCCATGGTCTGCTCTGTGGCGTGACCCAGGGTTCTGTGCTTGCTCCCGCTTTTTTAAACATTTTCCTGGTTCCTCTTACTCTGGTGTTGCAACAATTTGGTGTCTCAGCTTATTATTACGCAGATGACATCCTGCTTGTTCTATGGCTCCTCGTCTTTCTCCTCTTAATGCTTGCCTTTCTGGCTTCATGACAATCGATTGGTCCTCAATATTCATAAAATTGCTGCCATTTGGCTATCCTTCTCCCCTAGTGTCCCTACAGCTGCCCCTATGCTTTATTACACTTCAGTTTCTCTGACCTCCATCCTCACTTATCTAGTTGTTACTCTGGAGTTTGCTCTGACTTTCCATGATCACATTAGACATATCATTCAATAGTCCTGTTTTTTACTTCATCAGATCTGCTCTATTCATTAATTCCTTTTGCCATCTTCTTCTCACCCTTGTCATCAGTCTCAGCTAGTGAGTGAAAAAATATTTTCTCTTATTAGTCATAAATGGGCTACATTGTAGCTTCATTGTATGTTCCCTAGTCTTTCTACTTTTTGAAAGAGTAAACGAACTATCTACGTTTACCCATTCCACTACATTCATTAATTTAGAGACCTCTATCATAACTCTCCTCAGCCATCTCTTTTCCATGTTGAAGAGCCCTAACATTTTAAGCCTCTCTTCATAGGAGTATCCTTCCAACCCCTTTACCATTTTGGTGGCTCTTATCTGTACCCTTTCTAATTCTGATATATCCTTTTAAAGATGTGACCAGAATTGCACATAATTTCAAGTGCAGTTGCACCATGGAATGATACAGAGGCATTATAATATCCTTGGTTTTCTTCTCCATTCCTTTCCTTATGATTCCTAGCATTCTATTTGCTTTCTTGACCGCCACTGCACTTCAACATATTGTCCACGATGAAACCTAAATTGTTTTCCTGGGTGCTGGTTCCTAATGTGGAACCTTGCATCATGTAACCATAGGTTGGGTTGTTCTTTACTAAGTGCATAAGTTTGCATTTGTCCACATTAAATTTCATCTGCCATTTGGATGTCCAGTCGTTCAGTTTATCAGGATCCTCTTGCAATTTTTCACAGTCCTCTTGTGTTTTAATAACTTTGAATAATTTTGTGTCAGCTGCAAATTTGAACACCTCATTAGTTATTCCCATTTCCAGGTCATTCCTGAAGATGTTAAAAAGCAGCGGTTGCAGCACAGATCCCTGGAGTATTCTACTATTCACCTTTCTCCACTGAGAAAATTGGCCATTTAGCCCTACTTTCTGCTTTCTATCTTTTAACCAGTTCCTGATCTATAATAGTACTTGCCTCCAATCCCATGACCTTTTAATTTGGCTAAGAGTCTCTCATGAAGGGCCTTATCAAAGGCTTTCCGAAAATCCAGCTACACTGTATCGACTAGCTTACCTTTGTCTACCTGTTCATTCACACCTTCAAAAAAATATAGAGCCCAATTCTGGAAGCGGGATATCCAGGCCATCCGGACGTCTCTGCTGAAGACGGGGCCGTTAGGACCCAATTCTGGTATGCGGGAACAAAACGTTCCCACAGGAGCCAGAATCGGGCCTGAGGAAGGCCTGGTGTGCTTCTACAGCCTGCAGGGATTTCCTCCTCGCAGGCACCCCAGACTGCCTCAGCTCCAGACCCAAGATCCCCGCTGCCTGACCCATGGCTGGCCTCCTGCAGCCTGGATTGGGCGGCGAGGACCCCCCCACCCCCCCACACCAGGCCCATATTTCTTTCAGTTCTTCCAATACATCACCTTTACCATTTCAGGCATGGATAACTTCCCTACATCATCTTTAATAAAGACTAAAGCAAAGAATTCTTCAGTTTCTCCACTATGGCCTTGCCCTCCCTCCCTTAGCATCCCTTTTACCCCTCTATTACCCAGTGGTGCAACTAACTCTCTCACAGGTTATTTGTATGAATGTACTTGAAAAAGTTTTTATTATGCAAGTTTATTTTTCAAATTTTCTCTTTGCCTGCCTTATCAATGCCTTGCATCTAACTTGCTGGTGTTTATGTTGTTTCCCCGTCTTCATCATTTGGCTCTTTTTTTCCATTTCCTGACATACAGTATGCTTTTATGGCTACAACAGCCTCTCTGACCTCACCTTTAAACCATGCTGGCAGTTTTTTGGCCTTCCTTCCACTTTTCTTAAAGCATGGAATACATCTGATCTGGGCTTCCAAAATAGTATTTTTAAACAACGCCCATGCTTGATGTAAATCTTTAACCTTTGCAGCTGCCCCTTTTAGTTTTTTTCTTAACTATTTTCCTGATTTTATCATAGTCTCCCTTTTGAAAGTTAAAAGGTAGTATTGTGGATTTCCTTGCTGTTCTCCCTCCATTTATTAAATCAAATGTGATCGTGCTATGATCATTATTGCCAAGTAGCCCCAATACTCTTTTCTCTTGCACCAGATCCCGTTCCACTAAGGACTAGGTTCAAAATAGCTTCCCCTCTTGTTGGTTCATGAACCAGCTGCTCCAAGATGCAGTCATTTATTTCATCTAGAAAGTTTATCTCCCTAGCATGTCCAGCTGTGACATTGACCCTGCCCATACCAGGGTAATTGAAATCACCCAATGTGTTATAATGTTTGTTAGCTTCCCTGAAGCCTTGTCTAGGTGGCACAACAGGCAGGCATGTTACTAGGCGATCCTCATTTTCATTAGCCACCCAGTTATCTACATGTCTAATGATTGAATCGCCAACTACGATGGCCGTCCTAAACTTTCCCTGATGGGCACATGTCCCTGGAGAAACCTAGCTACAGGATCACTTCTTGTCACACTAAGGTGATGCTCTCTCTTCACATGAGCTCTCCTCCATGGCAACAGGGAGGCTGCCAGACTGGAGGTGGGATTTTAGTACTACATTCCTGTAGGTCTCGTCTGTATACCTCTCTGTCTTCCTTAGCTCCTCCAAGTCTGCTACTCTAATCTCCAGAGATCGGACTCATTCCCTGAGAGCAAAGATCTCCTTGTACCTAGTGCACACGTAAGACCCCTCAGCAACTGGGAGAAAATGATACAATGCAAAAGACTGGATAGCCCCCATCTTGCTTCTGGACTGCTGTCTGCATCTTAGTTTTAAGGTTTTGTTAAGATATTTAAGTTGTTTGCTTACTTAAAGTTGCTAGGGATAGTGGTACAAACAAAAATATACTTAATAGGTTTAAGGGAATTTGCGTCAGGATTAATTTCAGGGCCTTAATTAATTAAACCATACCTGATAAGGATAACCAACTACACCTGAAAGTGAGTTTGACTAGCTCTGTCCCTGTAAGAGCTATAAGCATATAAATCTAAGATTATGCCTAGGGTCGGTTGGAGTCATGTGAGTGGGAGGGAAAGAAACACTTAATAGAAGCTAGCTTGCTAAAACAGTGCCTTGTGTGACTTTAAAATAAATAGAGATTTTATTTGTTTAAACACAAAGAGTTCCCTTTAACCCAAAAGTCTGAGAAGTTACCAGCAGGTAAATACAATTGCAGAATTCTTCTCAGCAAGAGCAGCTTTTCTCAATAGTCCTGCAGACTCAGTCAGAGTCTGCAGATTACTGCAACTCAGTCTTTGCTAGTCTTCCTAGTTATGAGATTAAGAGGTTACTAGTGCAGAACTCTGCAGTCCGTATCCTCACCCATGCCTCTTGTTATGATCACATCTCCCCCTTACTGATGAACCAACACTGGCTCCCCTTCCGCTATAGAATTCAATTTGAAAATTCTGATCCTGGCCCATAAAGCCTTACAAACTGGTTTCCCTTCCTATCTCTCCTCTCTGGTGCTTCTTCATACTCCATACAGGGCCCTTCAGTCACTTCACACCAACCACCTACATCTTCCTTCTGCTTCACCAGCTAGATATTTATTTTATTTATTTTTATTTATTTTATTTAATGTTTTTTCTATACCGCGCTGTCATCAGTGCGGTTCACAAGTAACAAAATCGCTCTGTGTAGGAGGTCTACAATGAGCTCACAATAAATGGGGCATTTAACAGGGATAACAGGGATAAAATGCAAACTATATACCATCATCGGCCAAGATCGTAAACGCAGCTGGCATTATTTACAGGTTAAGCAACAACATGATTGTATACAATCTAGGTGCGAGTCGCGTAGTGGGGACAACACATCAATATATAGGTTATTGTCAGATATCAGAGTTATGTAACATATGACTAGATACATTCTAATTGTATGTCACAAAGTAAGAGCATATCATCAGATATAGATATGAATCCACATGTCAATCTGCATTCTACTTCCTTGCCCAATCCCTCTGGAATGCTCTCCTTCCTGATCTCCATCCGGAGCCCTTCTACCCTAGGTTCAAAGCATCATGCAAAATGCATCTGTTCCAATTAGCCTTTCCTGTATCATCATAACCTGCTGGCCTGCCATGGTCTTATCTTTATCCTACTTTTTTATTTTTTTCATTTCCTTTTATTTAGTGTGAGTATCCTTTCCTTTGCAATTGGAGTTCCTTTCTGTTTCCTGATGTTGTTTTTATTGTAAACTGCCTTGCTGTTTTGATATGGCGCTATATCAAAATTTAACTACACTAAACCTTCAGACTTATGCCCCCCACCACCATTAAACCCAATAATCATGATCATCTGAACACCACCCTTCCAACAACAATCCTGTGTGAAAGAAGATGGTTCATTCAAAAGCTAAGGCCCTTGACTTCAAGAAAACTAACTGTCAAGATGGGAAAATACCTCAAGGACTGTTAGTTGAATGGGAACATTTGGGGAAAATAGAAAAACAGTGGGCAATACTGAAATGAAATATTTTAAGGGGAACAAACCTTTTTTTAGGAAAGTAAATAAAAGTAAGATGCAAAGGAAGCCACTATAGTTTCAAAAGTAATAGATAGAAAGGTAAGGAAAAAGATGTTAGCCTTCATAAACCATAAGAGATCACAGAAAAAGAAAGGCAATAACAATATCTGGAGAAGCTAAGGGTAAGCTGGTAAAGTTGTCAGGAAAACACAAATTCAGAGAAGAAAGAACAGCCAATAAAGTAAAATGTTAGTGACAGAAAGAAGTGAGACTCACAGATGAAGGGAAGAAATATGTAGAGAATAGAGCTTATCAAATATTTCTGTTCTGTGTTCACAAATGAAGGGCTGGGAATACGACCTCAGAAATCACACACAAATAGTAATGCAAGTGAAGTAGACCTTGAACAATTTTCAGAAGACTGAGTTCCTGAGGAGATAACTAAACTAAAAGTAGACAAAGCAATGGGATCAGACAGGATATATCTGAGAATATTGAAGAAACTTAAGAAAGTTCTGGGGGCTCCGCTGTTTGACCTTTTCAATGCATCTTTAGAGCTGGGAGTGATCCCAGAAGACTGAAAATGGCTTGGTGTCCACAAAAGCGGAAGTAAGGAAAAGGTTGGGAACTATAGGTTAGTGAGGCCTCTGTGGTGAGTAAATTAATGGAAATACTGCTAAAGCAGTATCTGGAATCCAAAGGATTACAGGATTTGAGACAGCTTGGTAGGTCTTGTCAGATGAATCTGATTGATTTCTTTCTCTGGGTGACCAGAGAACTGTATTGGAGAAGAGGTCTAGATTGGCATAATGAGATTTCAGCAAGGCCTTTAACACTGTTCTCCTATGGCGACATAAATAAACTGAGCACCCTTGGGATGAGCCCTAAAGTGATTGACTGAGTTAGAAACTGGTTGAGTGGGAAACGACAAAGGGTACTGGCCATTCTGAGGATAAGGATTTTACCAGTGATGTGTCACAGGGATTGGTTCTTGGTCTGGTTCCTTTTAACTTTTTTGTAGGTGATATTGCAGAAAGTCTGTTGGGAAAGATTTGCCTCTTTGCGGATGATATCAAAACCTGTAGAAGAGCAGGCACCCTGGAAGGTGTGAATAGCATGAGGAAATATCTAGCAAAGCTGGAAGAATGGCCAGAATTTGACAGCTAAAAAATGCAAGGTCAGATATGTGGGCTGCAGATACTCAAGGGAGTGGTACAGCGCAGGAGGTGAAATACTTCCATCCATTGAAGAAGTGCAAGATCTAGGGGTGATCATATGTGACGATCTTAAGGTACAGTAGCTGAACAGGTAGAAAAGGCGACAGAAGGATGCATAAGTGCACAGGGAGAGGAATGACCAACAGAAAAGAGGAAGGTGATAGTGAGATCTCATTTATGTACTGTGCACAATCTTGGAGACTACACCTTCAAAAGGATATAAACAGGAGGATGGCTACTAATATGGTCAGTGATCATTGTCATAAAGCATATGGGAATAGACTTAAAGATCTCATTATGTATATTTTGGAGGAAAGGCAGGAGAGGGGAGATATGATAGAGGCATTTAAATACTTCCGTAGTATAAATGCACAGAAGGTGGGCCTCTTCCAGTTGAAAAGAAGCTCTGGAACGAGGGGTCATAGGAGGAAAGTAAAAGGGGATAGACTCAGGAGTAATCCCAGGAAATATTTCTTTATGGAAAGGATAGTGGATGCATGGAACTGCCTCCCAGTGGAGGTGATGGAGGCGAGAAATCTGAGGGAGAGGAAAGGATTGCAGAGCTTACTGGCTCATATGGATAGGCAGACTGGATAGGCTGTATGGCCCTTATCTACTGTCATTTTCTGTTTCCATTTATGGGAGAGGCAGTTTCAGCAGGGGCAGCATAGAAACACTGATATATTGCAATATAAGATAGGGAATTGCTTCTTTCAAACTGCCCATCCTTTCTCCTCTCCTCTTCTGATGACAGACACACAGAGAACCATCACAAATGCACATACAGTTACAAACACGCACAGACACACCCACACATATATGGACACACACACGCATTCATGAATAGGGTTGGAAATAATTCAATGAGGCATGCTTTCCCCACCATACACCTCTCCGTTACCATATCCCTATCCCTGCTGGTCTGGCTCTTAGTGATTCAGATATGTACTTCATGTTCTTTCTTGTAAATTTTACTGTGAAAACTAGTGAATGAACTGGCTATCTTTCTGAATGTTTGCTATATGTGGTGACCCCTAGTGACTCAACCATGTAGTTTGTTACTGGCTGATCTGTATACTGCCAACTAGTGTGGAGAAGCATGGTAATAATACCAGTTGCTGTGAGACAGGAACACTCTGCACTTAAACTGTAAACTCCGTCCTTTGAAATCTGTTGACAGCAACATCTAATGCTTTGATATAGTGTCTGTCTTGGTTTCATTTTATTCTTTCCAAATCAATGGAATGTTTGGGAACCACTGCATTCATACTGCTTCTTTCCTGCCTGCCAGAGGCACAGACACGCACACACATACAGAGGGGTGGGAAAGAAACCCATCAGCCATGCTCTGCATGCTTTCCTTCCTTCCATTGTTGTTAAGTGCCATTGAGTCCATGCTGACTTCTGGCAACTCTGAGGATAGTTATCCATTGTTGTGATTATTGTCTGGGTTTCCTATGCAATGGTATGACCAGAGGCAGATTGCCTGGGCTCTTTTCCACACAGTAAGTCTGCAGCACCTGGTAGTCCAAGGTGATCTCCCATCCAAGCACTACCCAGGCCTGACTCTGCTTAGTTTCTAAGATCAGACGAGATCAGGCTCAGTCAGGGTAGCATTGCCCTAGCATATGCCTTGTAGCACTATATAAATGATTATTATTATTATTAGTCAAATATTTCTGTAGTTGCTTTTTTATCCTTTTTCTTTCAGTTCAGTCAGAACAGGATTCTGGTGCCTTCATTCACAACTACTTAAGACTTTTCCCCTATTTGGTAGATCCACCCTTCTACTGTTCCTAATGTACCATTGCAGCAATATTTCTAGGATTGGGAGCCAGTACCCAATAAAGAAGCATTTCACTGTTGTGGTAGTATGCAATGCCTGCAGCCTATTGTGTAGCAAACAATTATATCAGCTGATGGACCTTATTCCAGAAGGATTTCTATTCCTGTAGAAAACAAGTCTAGAACTATATGACAACTTCAAAGAGCATAATTTACAACTTTATGACCTACTTGCAGTTGCTCTTGGGTGGATGCAGGGCTGCGTATGTGTATGTGAGGGGGTAAGAGTGTGTTTAGGACTGTGTGGGTGGATAAAGTCTGAATGGGGTTGGGTGTAGGTGTACAGTATGTGTGGAGATGCTCTTCTCTCCCCTCCCTCTATCCTCCCCATTCCACTCTCCCTCATACCCCCCCCCCCTCGTTTTCCTTCCCCTCCCCTCCCTCCACCTCATTCCATCTTCCTCACTCATTCTTCACTCTTTCTCCTCTCTCTTTCCTATCTCCATGTACTTACCAACACAGGAGACAGTGTAGGCAGGCAGAAGAGGGGCATCAGGGGCAGCCAGAGATAGAAGCAGAAGGGCCACATGTTTCACTGGTGTTTGCTTGGCAGGGGCCTGAGCTCCTTACTAGCCATTTTTCTGCTGATGCCACCACTGCTGTTCCACAGGACCAGCACTTATAGTTTCACTTTGCCTGTTGTGACGATCTGTGATGTCTGTCACACTGATAGACAAAACTGAAACTGCAGATACTTTTTAAATTCTTTCCAACCCACCGGAAGATGGGAAGAATTCTATAAAAGGCAGAGGTGGTTCTATCATTAGGCAGGGTAAGGCAGTTGCCTCAGGCAACAGAATTATGGGGGCGGCACAAAGTGCCCCAAAACATCCTGCAGTAGCTGCCTCACCTTTGCCTGGTCCCAGTTCTCCTCTGGTTTCTTCTTCACAGTCGAGACTGCTACTTCTTTTGATGTCGGTGGCGGCAAGAAGCTGAATCCTAAGCATGGAGACTGGTGTTTGACTGATTGCAGAGTTTGGTTTTCTGGGGTTTCAGATTCATTTTCGATTTTCAGTTTGTTTAGTTGTACTTGGTAAGGGTCATTCTGTGTTCTGCATGTGTGGTGGAGGCCACGTGTTCTGTTAGCTTGGAGTTTTTATCTAGGAATCTCTACTGTAGTAACCTGGCTTGTTCAGTTTTCCAAATAGATGTGTGGCTGTTCTAGGGCCATTGGCAGTGTTTATGGTGTTGCTCATTTCTGGGCAGGCTCCTTGCGTGTTTTGTAGGCTAATGCTGCTATAGTATGGTCGATTTTTTCTGTAGTCCCCGAGTGATTTTTGTAATGTTGGTATTACTTAACAATATGCCCAATACTGGTGAGGATTTATATTACTGGTACTGAGATGACACCGGAATCAGGACTTATTTTTGGTATGTTGAGTTCTGCGGGGAAATGTTCTATTTCTGCTCTGCCCTTTGCTGGGAAAGGGATTTCTTTGGTCACAAACTATTTGTTAAAAAAAGGTGAGAACTACAGCATAGTTTATAACACCATCATAAAATTTGTTATAATAATTTTATTTTAGGGTTATAAACTGTGCTGCAGTTCTCACTTTTTCTTTTTGTTCATTGGTGTGTGAGCACCTTACATCCCTTTTGTCTTTTGCAAAATATGTATTTACTTTTCATGTCAGTTCAGTGTACAGTGTCAGGAGCGGATATGTTTTATGTTAGATTCCCAAACAACATAATTAAACTGCTGTGATTTTTGTGTCATATAAACAGCATTGCAAAGGTATTTTATAACCTTGGATTATGCTGCTTTCTTTTTTCTTGGAGCAGCCAACTCAGTGTTCTGAGTGAGGGGGACTCGCTGCTCCCTGCCTAGAACACTGAGGAGTCCACACCATTTTGAGTGACAGGAGGGGCACCAGCTCATCACTCACCTCAGGAAGCAGATTGCCTTGAGCTGCCCCTGATAAAAGGGGTTGGGAATGTCCTTCTGTCTCACTGTCCGCCCGTCTGTCTGTCTGGGGGCAAAATGTTGTTGTTGTTAAGTGCCATCGAGTCGGAGTCGACTCATGGCGACCCTCTGGATAGCTATCCTAAATTGTGTTTGGTCTTGAGTCAGGCAGCTCACTCTTGACAGACTGGTACCCATAGCTGCTGTTATTGTAGCGATCCATCTCATTGCTGGCCTTCCTCTTTTGCGTTGACCTTCTATCTTGCCAAGCATGATGTCTTTCTCTAATGATCTCTCTCTTCGCATGATGTGTCCAAAGTATGAAAGTCGAAGTCTTGTCATCTGAACTTCCAAAGAAAGCTTAGGTTTGATCTCCTCTGGTACCGACTGGTTTGTTCTTCGGGCAGTCCATGGTATACACAGTATTTGCCGCCAGCACCATAATTCAAAGGCATCAATTTTCTTCCTGTCTGTCTTTTTCACTGTCCAGCTTTCACATCCATATGATGTTATTGAAAATACCATGGCCTGAACAAGTCGAATCTTTGTATGGAGAGAGACATCTCTGCTCTTGAGAATCTTATCTAGGTCTTTCATAGCCATTCTGCCAAGAGCAATGCGTCATCTGATTTCTTGACTGCTTGTTGCTTCTTTATTGTTGATCCAAGAAGGTTAAAGTTGTTCACAATTTCAATTTCTTCTCTTTCAACGATGAACCTGTTGATTATGCCAGTTGTCATGATCTTTGTCTTCTTTACATTAAGGTGCAGGCCCATTTTGAGACTATGTTCTTTGATTGTGAGAAGCAAATGTTTCAGATCATCTTCACTTTCAGCCAGTAATGTGGCATCATCAGCATAGCGAAGGATGTTGATGAGTCTTCCACCAATCTTCACACCTCTGTTGTCTTCATACATGTTTTCCTTGTAAATAGATTGTAGATAGTTACCCATGTTATCCAAGTTCCTTCCCTTGTTATCTGTAAACTCATGCATGTTGACTGTACTGAGATTTTTTGTTCTATGTGAACCGCGCTGATGCTGAATAGTGCGGTATATAAGAGAATTTAAATAAATAAATAAATACAATCCTGCTTCTCTGATGATTTGTTCTGCATATAAATTAAACAGGTAGGGGGAAAGTATGCAGCCTTGTCTTACACCTTTGCTAATTTTAAACCATTCTGTTTCTCCTTGTTCCGTTCGAACTGTTGCTTCTTGATCAATGTACAGATTGCGCAAGAGAACGATCAGGTGTTCTGGTATACCCATGCTTCTTAATGTGGCCCAGAGTTTCTCATGGATTACACAGTCAAAAGCTTTGCTATAGTCGATAAAGCACAAATAGATATCCTTTTGGTATTCTTTAGTCTTTTCAAGGATCCATCTCACATCCGCAATGATGTCTCTCGTTCCTCGCCCTTTCCTGAACCCTGCTTGCACTTCAGGTAGTTCTTGTTCCAGGTATGATTGTAGTCTCTTTTGAATAATCTTCAGTAGAATCTTGCTGGCATGTGGGATCAGAGCAATTGTGCGATAATTTCCACAGTCAGTTGGATCACCTTTCTTTAGTATTGGTATAAACACAGATCTTTTCCAGTCAGTTGGCCATAATGTTGTCTTCCATATTTCTTGGCAGAGCCTTTTATGTACGGTAACAGCTGCATCAGATTGCTGCAATACTTCTATGGGAATGCTATCAGTGCCTGGTGCTTTGTTCTTTGATAAGGCTTTCAATGCTGCTTCAACTTCTTCTTTCTCACCAATGCTTCCTGATCATAAGGTACAGGTTGAAACGGCTGTTGGTCCACTTGATCTTTATCATATAAAAACTCTGTATATTCCTTCCACCTTTTCTTGATCTTCTCAGCATCATTCAACATAGAACCTTGAGCATCTTGTAACATTCCAATTTGAGGCTGGAACTTTTTCTTTAACTCTCGTAGTTTTATGAAAGCCGATCTTGTTCTTCCTCTAATAGTTTCTGCTTCTATTTCCTTGCAAGTGTCATTGTAGTACTTTTCCTTGTCCTGTCTTGCTGCACGTTGGAAATCTCTGTTGAGTTCTGCGATTGTCTTTCTTTCTCCTCTGGCTTTAGCTTCTCTGCGTTTTCTGGGCAATTTTCAGAGTTTCTTCCGTCATCCATTTTGGCCGTTTTTGCTTTTTCACCTTTGTAGAGACGTCTCGCTTTCTTCCAACACAACCTTCTTGATGTCATTCCATAACTCTTCCGGAGCTCTGTCATTTGTATCTAAAGCAGCAAATCGATTTTGCAGGCAGTCTTTAAATTCCAGTGGTATATTCTCAAGGTCATATTTTGCTGCATTCATGAGTGTTTTGCTCTTTTTCAACTTTAGCTTGAGTTTGCATACTAGTAGTTGATGATCTGTACCACAGTCAGCTCCAGGTTTTGTCTTTGTTGATGTTACAGAGCTTTTCCATTGACTTCCACAGGTGTAGTCAATTTGATTTTTATACAATCCATTGGGTGAAGTCCATGTGTACAGTCGCCGCTTGTGTTGCTGGAAGAAGGTGTTTGAAATGAATAGATCGTTGGTCTTGCAGAATTCTATCAGTCTTTCTCCAGCTTCATTTCTGTTGCCAAGTCCATATTTTCCAACTACTTTGCCTTCTTCTTTGTTGTCAACCTTTGCATTCCAGTCACCCATGACTATCAGGATATCCTGTTTGCATGTTCTGTCAATTTCAGCTTGTACTTGTTCATAGAACTCTTCAATTTCATTCTCTTCTGCAGCTATTGTTGGGGCATATACTTGAATTATAGTTGTGTTGATAGGCATTCCTCGTAGACGAATAGAGATTAAGCGTTCGCTGACTGCATTGTATTTCATTTCAGTTCTTGCAAGTTTCTTCTTTATTATAAATGCAACACCATTTCTTCTTTGTCTTTCATTTCCAGCATAGTAGACCATGTGATCATCTGATGCAAAGTGCCCGATGCCAGTCCATTTCAGTTCGCTGACACCCAACAGATCAAGTTGTACACGTTCCATTTCATTCTTGACCACCTCCAACTTCCCTTGGTTCATGCTTCGTACGTTCCATGTTCCAATGTGTAAGACATCTTTACAGCTTCTGACTCTCATTTCATGTGCAGCTACATCAGCAGTCAGACTTCCCGAGGGCTTTGATCCAACCACATCATAAATGCTGGCTTTACTCTGAAAAGTCTTCAGCTCTTCCCCAGTAGCTAGTTGAGTGCCTTCCAACTTGGGGGTCTCATCTTCCAGCACCATAGCACAATTTGTTTTGTTGTAACTATCCATTGGGTTTTCATGGCAAGATACAGAAGTAGATTGATGGGCCTTTCTTCCGTGCAGTTTAAGTTTGGTGTTGTTGCCGTTGTCACAGAAATGTGATCCTCCGCCGTCAACACTATCCCATTCTGCTGCTGCCCAGATGGGTGGTTTGTCTTGGTCTGGCACCTCAGCTGAGACCATCTTGGGAGACCCTGCCAGTAGTTAAACTACCGATAGTTTAGCTCACAGCATCACTGATTCACGCAAGCCCTCACAGCACGACAAGCTGCAAACCAAGTGAGAGGGGGGCAAAATAGCTCTCTGAAAATTTAACTGAATGGGATGAAATTTGGTATGTGAGAAAAACTGATAAAAAGACACATCAAGTTCAAATGTGGGCCAAAGTAGACTGGAGGTCCTAGAGATAAATAAATATAGGCCTCCGCAAAATGGCCCAATGTATTTCTGTGGGAGAAGGAGCATAGAAACACATACAGTGAAAACAGCAGTTAGGGAATTGCTCCTTTCAAACACCCTCATCCTGTTCTTTACTCTCCCAACATCCCAAACTGTCCCCATACCCAAAATCTGCCTCCCCCACCTTAATTGCCCTACCACCTCACACACTGCCCCAAAATACTCCCTCACAATTGCCCTATCAAGCTTCCAAATGTCCCCACCGTAAAAAGTACCCACACACAACTGCCTCACCACCCTGTAAACTATCCCCACAAACTGTCTCAGCCCCAAAAAACAACCTCTCACAACTGTGTGACCACCCTACAAACTGCCCCCAAAAGCTACATCCCTGCAAAAGCCCAATCACATCACAAACTGCCCTCATCCCAATAAACAACCCCCTGCAAATGCCCCATCTTCCAAAATACTCCCTTAGAACTGTCCCACCACCCCAAA
Source organism: Ichthyophis bannanicus (assembly GCA_033557465.1). Taxonomy (NCBI): domain Eukaryota; kingdom Metazoa; phylum Chordata; class Amphibia; order Gymnophiona; family Ichthyophiidae; genus Ichthyophis; species Ichthyophis bannanicus. The sequence continues at coordinate 191,546,798 of CM066040.1, forward strand.
AACTGCCCTACCCTCAAATTCTACCCACTGAAATACCCCGTCACTTCACAAACTGCCCCCTCCCTGCAATTGCCCCACCACCTTGTAAACTACCCCACCCTCAAAAAGTACCCTACACAACTGTCTTACCAACCCACACATTGCTCATACCTCTCAAATACACTCCCTCACAACTGTCCTAACACCCCACAAGCTGCTCCACCCCTAAAAAATGCCCAATTGCCCCATCACCATACAAATTACCCCAACTCCAAAACCTGTCCTGCAACTGTCTCATCACCTCACCAACTGCCCCAACATCTGCCCCACCACCCTGAAAACTGGCCCCACTCCCAAAAACTACTGTCCCACAATTGTTCCATCCACCCAACACTATCCTCTCTGAACTCCCTATGGAACCTGCATACTGCCCCTACCCATAAAAAAACACTTCAAAGCAAATGACATGCCACCCATAAATTGCTGTATCCCTAAAGTATACCCTCTACACCTGCCCCATCATCCTGCAAACTAACCCCATCCCTGGAACTACCCTCACAACTCTCCCATCACTTCACCAACTACCCTTGCATCTGCCCCACTCCAAATAAATACTGCCCTGCAATTTCCCCACTATCAAAAACTATCCTTTGCAACTGCTGTACTACCCTTAAACTACCCTCTGACAACTGCCCCACCATCTCAGAAACTGCCCCATTGCCAAAACCTAGTATCTGCAACTCCCCACCACCTCACAAACTACCCCAAAACTACCCCAAAGCTGTCCTGCCACATTGCCAACTGCACCCTGCATCTGCCCCACCACCTCACAAACTGCCCCCTCCCACGGACTACCACACTACAAATGTTCCACCCACCAAACTATCCCCTGCAAGTGCCCCACCACCCTGCAATCTGCCCAACCCAGAAAAAATACCCCCACACAGCTGTCACCAGCCCCCAAAACTACGCCTACTGGAAATGTTCCACCATCCCCCTGCAGGGGCGGCCCAAGGGGGGTGTGGGGCCATGTGCGGAGAGTCGGTGCGGGGCCTCATTTGCATAAGGGACCTCATTTGCATAAATATTTGCATAATGTTACCATACACTAACTTTTAGTAAACATGCCTCTTAATGAGTGTATGGATAAAGAAAGACTAAAAGATTTCTACATTACTATAATCCAGTGCCAACCGCCAGGCACATTAGGAACTACTACAAACACTGCCCATTTAGAACCCATAGCAAAGCCGCCGTATCGTAACAGCACTACCAGGACTCACAAAGCACCAGACCCTACCTATCAAAAGGCAACACTGCAAATATTAAACCAATACATTTCAGAGAATAACAATACATGACCTACTGGGGAAAGAGAACAAGGGCAATGTCAAATAGCAACTACATAAACAGAATACCTTAGCTCAGTTACACATGCAGAACACAGACCATCACCAAACAAGGAATCACAATTTAGAAACAGGAAGACAATAATTAAACTGGGAACCCCAAAAGCCAAACTTGGAATATACAACAACACTGTAGAAATAAAACTATAAATTAATTTCCTCTTCTACTAAACAAAGCGCAGACGTTAATGATGCACATTTCCCAGAGCTGACATATTCCAGTTAATAAATTCAAAATAAAGAGATATCTTTCTACATTTTGTGCATTTTTTTTTCTGTTGCAATTGCTCCAGCCACTTTTTTCTGGTTTCTTCGTGTCTTCTGCTAACTCTCCATCATCTGCTGTCCATTTGTCCTTTCTTCTCTCTTCTAGGATTTTTTCCATTCTCTCTCTACATCTGCTTTAACATACTAATCTTTCTCCTTTTGCTCTTTCCTCATTCCTATTTCATCTACTCAAATTTTACCCCTCCATCCTCAATCCCCACATATTCTTCCAATACCCGGCCAATTGTAGATTTTTCTTCCCTCCCACACAAAATATTTTTCCCCTCTCCATTTCACTCTCCCAGCCCCATCCCATTCTAATCCTCCTCCAAAATCAGCTCCCTTCTAGTTCCAGCCCCATCCAGCATCCGCTCCCTTCTAGTCCCCGCATCAGTCCATTTCCAGTCCTAGCCCCCCATCAGCCCATTTCTAGTCCTAGCTCCCTTGTCCATTTCCAGTCCTATCCGAGTCCCTCCATCAGCTCATTTCCAATCCCAACCCCCCATCAGCCCATTTCTAGTCCTTTTCTAGCCCCATCATCAGCCTATGTCAAATCCTAGGTCCCCTCCACTCAGCCCATTTCAATCCAAGCCCCCTATGAGCCTACTTACAGTTCTAGCCCCTCCATGAGTCCATTTCAATCCAAGCCCCCACCACAGCCCATTTCCAATCTTAGCTCCCCCTCAACAGCCCATTTTCAGTCCTATCCTAGCCCCTCCATCAGCCCATTTCCTGTCCTAGCTCCCCCCACTCAGCCCATTTCCAGTCCTAGCTCCCTCCCCTCACAGCCCATTTCCATTCCAAGCCCCCTCCCCATCAGCTATTTTCAGTTCAAGCCCCCCTTCCACTCAGCTCATTTCCATTCCAAGCCCCCTCCCCATCAGCTATTTGCAGTTCAAGCCCCCCTTCCACTCAGCCCATTTCCATTCCAAGCCCCTTCCCCATCAGTTATTTGCAGTTCAAGCCCCCCTTCCACTCAACCCATTTCCATACCAAGCCCCCCTCCCCATCAGCTATTTGCAGTTTAAACCCCCTTCCACTCAGCCCATTTCCATTCCAAGCCCCCTCCCATCAGCTATTTGCAGTACAAGCCCCCTTCCACTCAGCCCATTTCCATCCCAAGCCCCCTCCCATCAGCTATTTGCAGTACAAGCCCCCCTTCCACTCAGCCCATTTTTATTCCAAGCCCCCATCCCCAATAGCTATTTGCAGTTCAAGCCTCACCTTCCACTCAGTCCATTTCCAGTCCTAGCAACCCCCCCAACCCATTACCAGTCCTACCCCCCCTATCAGCCCACAGCACGTTACCAGTCCTAACCCCATCAGCCCACCTCAAGTCCTAACCCCCCATCAGCCCATTTCCAGTCCTAGCCCCCCCCATAGCCCATTACCAGTCCTAACCCCATCATCCCACCGCAAGTCCTACCCCCCAGCCCATTTCCAGATCTAGCCCCCCCATAGCCCATTACCAGTCCTAACCCCCCCATCAGCCCACAGCACATTACCAGTCCTACCCCCCCCATCAGCCCCCAGCCCATTACCCGTCCTAACCCCCCCCCCCCTCCAGCCCATTACCAGTCCTAACCCCCCTCCCTCCCATCAGCCCAGGGAAAATTAAAACTAAAAAAAAGCTGGCTGCTGCCGCCGCGGCAGCAGCAGAATCTAATGTCCCGCGGGGCCCCCCTTACTGGCAGAGCACTCCCTCCCTCCCTGCCTGCCTGCTTGCTTGCTTGCCTCAGTCCCTCTCCGCTTTGGCTTAGAGCCGCGAAGGGAGAGTTTTTCCCTCATGGCTCTGTCAAGGCCGCTGGGGCTTATGGGAAATTTCCCATCTGCTCCGGTAGGCTTAACAGAGTCGCGAGGGAGAAGCTCTCCCTTCGTGGCTCTGAAAGTCGAAGCGGAGAGGGACTGAGGCAAGCAAGTAGGCAGGGAGGGAGGGCGTGCTCTGCCGGGCAGGGGGACCCCACGGAACACTCGATTCTGCCGCTGCTGTGGCGGCGGCAGCTGCAGAAGCCAGCTTTTTTTAAAAATGTACTTTTAAAGCAGAATGTTGTTTGCGCGGGGCCCCCTGAAACCCGGGGCCCTGTGCAAAAAACATTCTCGCTCAATGGACGGGTCGGCCCTGATCCCCTGTTACCCTGCCACAGACACAACACATGCACAGCACACACACAAGCAGAAGAACACCACACACACAAAGACACAGGGATTAGAAATAATTACCTAGCTATGATGTACAGTAGTTTACCAGGACTGGCCCAAGAGTTGCTTCAAGGCACCCTAAGCAGATCTTAAGCTTTATAGCCCACCTCCTCCAGCTGTCAAAATCTACTGTTTAGCTTTGAATGCCCTGCTCTTTGTTGCCCCCCAGAATTGCTGCCCTAGGTGGCCACCCAGTTTGCTGGCTCTGCATTTCACATTGGCATTTATCTTGTTTTCCTTGCTGTTATTTCTGCAGTGAAAGTTACTGACTGTATTGCTTTCTTATTGGTTGTGGTGTGTATTGTCAGCTGGTATCTGTTAAAGGAAGGGAGCAATGGAAGAGTCTCTTCATGAACAAGCAAAGTGTAAATGCAGAGAAAAACAACTAACGGAGAATGACCACGGCTGGGACTCTCCAGCCATTGTCATTCTCCATTGGTTGTTTTTCTCTGAATTTACACATAGTTAGTATCTATTGCCATGGCCAGGGTTAGATTAAGGAAGTGACAAGGTAGGAACATACCTAGGGTTCAAAGTTTAGGGGAGGGGGCACCGTCAAATGTGTTTAGCTAGTGGCTCCGGATCTGCCTGACAGGCTTGATCCAGTCCTGGGTTTTCCCTCATTGCGTGCAAGGACTTGTTGTTTTGCCTTTCTTACGGAGTGCAATAGAAAAATCAGAACTACATATCCCTGCATGCAATGGGGTAAACCCAGGCCTGGATCAAGCCTGTCAAGCACATATGAAACTAGTTGGCGACCCTAATTCACAGTAGCCTAGCAATTATGGAATTACACCCATCAAACCGCTCTCCTATCTCATCTCCTCTACCTATCACAGATGCATAGAAACAACACAGATATAAACGCACTGTCACATACACATACTGCAATGTCTATAGATGAACATTTACTTCCAAACATTCGCACACACATTCATATGCAAGCACACATGAAGTTACACACAAGCACATGCACATTCATGCAAACCCATGCATATACAAACAAAATAGATATACACATAATACAAAAAGATAAACATACAAAACAGAGAAATGCACATAGACACCACATACACAAGACACACATGCATACACAGACAATTTAGGTACAAACAGCTGTGTGTTGCGTGCGTGCACACACACACACACACACACAGCCGTACTCTAGATGCTACAAAAATTCATATTCATTTAAGCAGACAGAGATCCTAAGAATTATTTCAAAGCTGCAAATTCCCACAGATTGACAGTGGGGATTATGTAAAACGAACTGCATTTATATTCTTTAAAGAGTAGAGAAATAATAATCTAAAGGTTACCTAATTTTAATTCAATGGGGAAAGACAAGCGCTTCCCTTCAGAATGTTATAATGCCTTTAAAATGGAAATCATTCTTCATATGATGATAGGATAAAAGCAAAGCTTGGCTGAAGGCACTTTGTTTAAATCCAGCTCTCAAGTCAATATTTCATTACAAAAGGAACTGGCAAAAAAGTGTTTATAAAGCAAATAGAATGGTGTTAAATTAGGTGATATCACTGAGAGTTGATCTAGCCTGCCTCCACCTGCTGGCTGGGGATCATAACCAGGGCCGGCCTGTCCACTAGGCAAACTAGGTGGTCGTCTAGGGTGGCAGACCCTGGTGGGTGGCATCGCTAACTCAACCCCTTGGGAAGGGGCAGCTGAATTGCTCCTTCAGCACCGTAGCAGGCTTTAAAACTCCCATGCACGTATGCGCAGTTCCGGCCCGCTGCTCCTGCCCATCCTCCAAAAAGGTTGCGTCATGGGGGTGGGGGAGTAGGAATGGCAGACCATGAGTGCATATGCATGCAGGCACTTTAAGGTCCGATGCAGTGCTGGTGGCAGTTCAGCCACCGCCGTTTCAGCACAAGGTGGGAGTAGCATGGTGGGCTGGATGGAGATGTAGTCATTTGGGGGGGCAGTGGCATAGAGGGTCTGTCTAGGGCAGTAGAAACCCTCCTGCTGCCACTGTGCATAACCCACTCAGTTGGACTGGTCTAGCAGGATTAAAGAAAAGGAAATTAGCAGGTATGGGACATTTCTCTGGGTTAAGGAGGGATAAAAATATTTTCTCCTCAGAGTTGCCAAGTTCCCCAGTTCCAGGAATGAGATTTTTTGCCAGTTCTGGTTTTAAATTTGCACTGCAATGCAGTATGGTATTTGTAGTCCCTGAATGTACCCATTGGAATCAGTGCTGTAGGTCCTATAATGCATCAGGATGAGAGTGTTAGAAATCCAGGACTGGCTTAAAATCTCACTCCTGGAACTGGGTAACTTAGCAACTCTGTACTCAACACTACCTAAGTGTAACAAGTAAAAGTTACTTATTTTTCTGCAGGATCGTTTCTGCTGCTACAGCAGAAAGCTTCTTGGTTGGGTACATCACTGCCTCATGACACTACAGGTTCTCTTATTCAGTTCTCAGAGTCACAAACGAATCACATTTTCAAGATTCTCATCATGAATATGCATGTGGTATAACTGCATACAATGGAGGCAGTGCATGAAAATATGTCTCAGGCAAATCCATTGTGGAAATCCTGAAAGCAGCTATACAGTCATGGTCAACATTATTGGTACCCTTGCAGTTCAATCCCTCAATGTCCAATATCCCCTAAAAAAAAGTGGCCAGTGAAATGGCTTAGGACCATACAGGGTAGCCCAAAAAAAGTGAGAACATCTCGTAAATTAAAAGCTTAAATAGTTTACTTATTTACCTTTTTTTAGCTATATAACGTCTTTATTTCGACAATTTCCAGTCGCCATCTTTTTTTCTTAATTTGTTAATCGTTTACATTTGTCTTTTTTACTTTTTAAATAACTTATATGCTACGAGATGTTCTCACTTTTTTTGGGCCACTCTGTATATGCACACATATTTGACACATAAAAGAATCAAATAAAACAAGATCAATTAAAAAGGAAATAGTATAAAAACGAGGACATTGCCAGGATATGATTATTAGCACCCTCACCCTGAAATCACTTTGAACAGGAGAACCATATTCCCATTGCATAAAATTAGATGCACATGTGATCAAGTACTCACATGACTTGAATCAACCAATGAATGATGGTTCTAATGTTTAAAATGGCCACATTCACTCCCTGTTCCATTTTCACAATGGTGAAGACAAAGGGGTATGTTTACTAAATGGCAGTAGCAGCTTCCAATACTTCTACCACCATTTAGTAAACATACCCCAAAGGTGCCGCTGAGACCATCAGAAAAGCCATTATCACCAAACATCAAACTTCAAAGGGGTACAAGACCATCCAAAGACCTTGGGATTCTTTTTATATTTTTTATGTGTTCAATTTTATCAATCTAGCTACAAGAATAAATCTTACCCAGAAAAGGGCAACAAGCCAAAAAAGAAAGACAAAATACATTGCACAAAGCTGAAAATCAAACAAGCAATACAATAAAGGCTTGCACCCACCTTCCCCCTATAATGCAGAGAAGAAGACACAATCAAAGGAAAATTCAAAAATGTTAATACAGAGACAAACCAAGCAGATGGTGTGGAGTTACTTCATTCTGCCGGAAACTCGCTCCACTATGTAGGGTTAATTTAGGGAAATCCTATAGGGACGAGTTGAGCACCTACAACTTTAGAAGAAATAAAGGTAGACAGCTGCTGTGGGTCCAAAAAAAGGTAATTAATCCCAGCCAACTTGACTAGACATTTACAAGGAAAATGCAGAAAAAATAAACCGCCCAGCTTCAACACTTCAGGTTTAAGCACCAGAAATTACTTCCGCCTTTTCTGTGTGACTCTAGACACATCAAGGAAGATCTTAATAGTAGAATCCATTAACACCTTAGAGGATGACCGACAAAACATTTTTAAGACCCAATGATGGTCTATGTCTAGAGCCAGGGTGACCAATAAAGCCACGGTCAACCCAGGATCACATCCCGACTGTTCCAAGAATCCGGTTAAGTCCAGGCTATGAGATCCAGAGACTGATGATGCCCTCGACCTTGACCTTGGTCCTAGCAGAAGGCAAATAATAAACACTAGAGATGGGAAGTATTGATTTCAAAGGTATTTTCAATACAGTAGTCAAAAGAAGTTCTAAACATGAAATAGACAGGACCTTAAGAAAATTCAATATCCTTAAGTTCCTGCTTCTGGATGAATTTTCCAGGGCCTCTATTTTTCGATGTAAATTTTCTGAGTCCTTCATGAAAGCGGTAATAGAGTCCTGGTCTAATTGCCTTTCACATGTTGAAATCTTCACAGAAATGTAACTTAACAGAGATTCATGTACCTCCACTTTTTGCCCAAAATTTGCAAGCTGTCTTGAGATAGACTGAAGCTGCCCCGACAAAGATAGTTCCAGTTTAAAGAGGGCTTCCCAAACAGTTTTGAGGGAAAAAACTTGAGGTCTCACCAGAGCTGTCCGGATCTCCAAACCAGGGTCCTGCACAACCAATGAGGCTGGCCACACAGTAGAAAAGACAAATGATTCTCAAGCCACAGAGACACCATCCAGTCCTTCTTGGCCCCCATCTTTCCAGCGATACCGGGATGAACTTCTGACACCCGACTAGCACTTCTGGGGCTGAGGGACTGCACTTCCAGAAGGGGAGACCCAGCAGCATCAACCAACAGGACACCCCCACGCCGCAACCGTGTTCACCCTCATCACCCGCTGAACTGGAGGGATCCGGCACTCTGGGCTCAGAGACACATTGGGTCCAAAGGTAGGCGATGAGTCTCCTGCCACCCCCACCTCTCCCAGCAGGCCTCCCAAAGCTTCAGGTCCACCACTAGGTGTTAGAAAACTATCTATCGGCCCAGTAGCCTCCGATTGCTCCAGCAGGACTTGTTAAACTTTGTTTTCAATTACGTTTCATGTTCAACCTGTTATCAATTATGGTCCATGTAAAGTGATACACGTTCTTGTTCACTGTACACTGCTGTGTCTGGTAGAATCAGTGGTATAAAATTTTTGGTAAATAAATAAATAAAATAAATAACCTATAATAGGATAACTGAAAGCATGCAAAATCGGACTAAAAGTCAGCAGAGGAGAAACAATATATACAGGGTGGCCCAAAAAAGTGAGAACATCTCGTAGCATATAAGTTATTTAAAAATTCAAAAAGACAGATGTGAACGATTGACAAATTTTAAAAAAAAGATGGCGACCTGAAATTGTCAAAATTAAGATGTAATATAGCTAAAAAAGTAAACTATAAGTAAGCTATTTAAGTTTTTAATTTACGAGATGTTCTCACTTTTTTTGGGCCACCCTGTATATTGACAGGATAATAAGTAAAAACATGACAAAAGAATGAATATTTAATTAAAAAGTGAATACTGTAGCAGATGATGACTCACCCACAGCAGGGATACTAAACAACACTCTCCTGGCTATAAAATTGTTTGAGGACCTGCAAATGACAAAACCAGGAGCAGTTCAAGACTGACCAATGGTAATACAAGTCCTCCTTTTTACTAAACTAGATACCCCACCATAGACAGAACACATACACACAGAACATGCAACAGAGATACACATAAACACATGACCACCATCCACACACACACAAACACCGATATAGATAATTCCTGTTATTTCATTTTCTTTGCTGTTATTTCCACTGGGAAAGCTACTGACTGAATTGTTCTAGTTTCTTATTTGTTGTGATGTGTATTGCCATGGCCAGGGTTAGATTAAGAAAGTGACAAGACAGGAACATACCTAGGGTTCAAAGTTTTTAGAGGGGTGCTGTCAGATGCGCTCGATATTTGGGAGATTAGGATTGATAACTGACTTTTTTCACGATTCTACTCCTTGTTGCATTAATGCCTGGGAGCTAGAAGGAAGGCTAACATGCAGGGCCAGCACTACCATTTGGTGAACTAAGCGGTTGTCTAGAGCGCCGGCCCTTCCGGGGGGGGGGGGAGGGGGGAGAGGGGGTGCCCATTGCTGCCGCTGATGCCCCTCTCAGGCACGACACTTACTTTTGAACTTCAGCGCCATAGGTTTGCTTGCTTCCGCCCCTCCAACATCCAGTGACAACTTCCTGCTGCAAACAGGAAATGTCAAGTTATAATACACCAATCTCTCTTGGCTCGATACAGTTTTGGTCTGACACCAGCATGGCACATTGTGCGCTGCTAGGATGCTTCCACTTATTATCAATAATGAAAAAAGAATGTTCAAATTTTATGTCATCTCAGTTTAGGGTTGCCAACTGGATCCAGATGCGCCTGACAGGTTCGATCCATTCCTGGGTTTACCTCATTGCATGCAGGGATATGTAGTTCTGATTTCTCCATTGCACTCCATTAGAAAAGGAAAACTACAAGTAACTGCATGCAATGGGCTAAACCCAGGACTGGAGCAAGCCTGTCGGGCGCATCTGGAGCCAGTTGGCAACCCTATCTCAGTTCAATGAGAAACTCCTCACCTTGATGTAGCACATGACTTTAAAAAGCACTCAGCACCTGTGAGGTAACCCTGACATTCCAAAACCATACTAACTCCCAGACCTCTCATAGCAACAACTCTACAGCTCACAGCAAGAGGTAGGAGCGCCAGGCTCTGTAACCCTAATATGCTTTCTACTGGGAAAACATAAGCTGAAGTGCAGCAGTCTATCACACACCTTGGTCACACACTTTCACCAAATACAGCATAAGGAATGCAGATTTAAAATAGAAATATGTTGACAAGCCCTAAACTAAAAATCCCAAATGCATCTCAAAGAAAAATAGAAATGCACTTCCTTCTATACTGTACAAAATCTGAAAGATGTCAGAGATGCACATTTCCAAAAACTGAGAAAGAAAAGTCAAAGCCCTCTCACAAAGGAACGAGCAGAAAAGAAAACTGTATGATCCTGGGGCAAACAGGAGGATGAGTGCAGCAGCGAGAATTCCCATGAACTGCTGGGAGCAGGTGGAGTGCAGATGGAAGGCTGGAGGTTCCCCAACCCTGCACTTGCAGAATACCTCACTTCTGTTATGCATAGAGCAAAGGCAGACCTGAACCAAATACAGAACATAGTTAATCACATCATACTGTATACACATACAAACAAAAAGTTAAGAAACATACAAAGCAAAGATATACATACACATTCATATCATACAAACCAAAGTTGCCAAGTTTTTCAGTTCAAGGAGTGAGATTTTTAACCAGTGCTGGTTTTAAATTTGCCTTGCAATGCAGTTTGGTATCTATAACCCCTGATTTTACCCATTGGAATCAGTTCAGCAGGTCCCATAATGCATTAGGATGAGTTTGTGAGAAATCCAGGACTGGCTTAGAATCTCACTCGTGGAACTGGGTAACTTGGCATCTCTGCAGACACCGCATTCACAAGACACACACACTGCAAGGATATATCGCATAATGCACACCTGCAGGCTCTTTCTTGCTTTACATAAAGCAAACCATTTATCTTGAGTGGCACAGCTTCTGGGTTTGGAGTGGGACAAGGTGACTGTGCCAGAGCTTTCAAGTTGCCCAGTTCCAGGAAGGAGATTTTGGGCCAGTCCTGGAGTTACAACTCCATCCTGATGCATTATGAGAATTGCAGCACTGACTTTCATGGGAAGACTCATCGGCTACAAATACCACACTATTTAGTAAGTTCAGAACCAGGACTGCCTAAAAAATCTCCCTCCTTTAACTGGGGACCTTGCTGGTCCTGCTATGCAGCCTTTACATCACATGCAACCTGTAGCTGGAAAGAGTCTAAAGTAAAAAGATAATTTTTATCTAATCATAACATTGAAAAAAATATCCCAAAGTTAAGAGAAGTATTAGTTTCGCTAAACATAATTGAAAATTCCTTTGGCCACTGCTAAAGTTTCTTGTTTTCTTTTTCTCTTGCTAATCTAAATTGGCCTGAAGGCATCACACAATCAGACGCATTTTCCAAGAAAATGACATCATAAGTAAATAATTTAAAATGAATCAAATGTAATGCTTTATTAATGTTTAGCTGTTGACTTTTTTTCTGTATTTTCTATGGTGCTATCTAAATGTTTTATTTCAGCAATTATAGGGCGCTCTGAACCAGGGCACTTAACAATAATACAAGTTCAAGAAACCCCTTCCCCAAATGACTTGCCTGATGCCACAGTGAGTGTCAATGGGAGAGGCAAAATTTAAACTCAGATCATCTGGTTCCAGGCTTGGTTTGTGGTTAAAAATGTTGCACATGGTGTTGTAACCTGTCAGTGCTTTCAGCTAAACAATGTGAACTTCTGTTAAACATGTGGATGTGATGCATTTTCTTAGACTTGCTCTGTGTCCTGTAGTTTTGTACAGTGAAGCACATCAATCCTAACGCTAGCAGCAGGGAAATCTTTGGTCTGCTGTTGGGAGGGTCTCCTTCATAGATCTGGTGGCTTGGCATTCTAAAGGCAAGAGCACAAGTCAAACTTATTTCAGAGTGGGGCTGGTGAGGCAAGAGCAGATGTTAATGGTTAATGGAGGAGGCTGGAAGTAGCATCGTTGTTTGGGTAAGACACTGAGGATGTAAATTGCAGCCCTGTGTGGAAAACCCTGGCATGGCGTAGTGGTGCCCACAGTGGTCTATAAGGGGAAGACTGACCTCTACTTCAGCACAGAAAATAACCTAGGCAGCTGTTAGCTCCCATTCTTCCCCTTGCCACAGTAATCAGGCACACAATGTTGCTCTTGGGATGCAAGGTCACACTTTTATCTATTATACATTCATGACATCATTAGCTGAGCTAGTGCATTCCTGTTCGCTAATCCCCTATTATCTGCCCTTGGCTTGCTATCATCAACCAGCCCAGCCAGTGCAGTAGTTAGGGTGGTCATGCAATGCTAGTCTGCAGTCCATTTGGTGCATCTACACCTGGCAGACCAGATGATGCTTGTATCATCCCATCCTTGGTACATCCTGTTCCTCTCTTTCTCTCCCCCTTGGGGGTGGAGTTACTGGCACTTATAAGCCCAATATTCTCCTTGTCCAGATTTACACTGATACCCTGGCACATGTATTTTTTGGCCAGTGCTTTACAGGATGGATTTAAATGGTTGTTCCATATTGTCCATCTAGACCAGTTTAAGCAAGTGGTTGTGTTCCCCTATGAGAGCAGATAGAGACATAGAAGAAAAATCCAGAGGTTTCTTATGACCTCATCCTGCTATTATCGCTGATGCAGCTAGGGGTACACTCCAGTATTTCTCTGTCTCCAGCAGAGGGTGGATGCAATCTAATGCAGCTCTATGAAAACTGTGTGGAAAATATGATTTAGCTTGTGAGTAATCGCCCTCTGGGGCAACTTCCTCACTTGAGCTCCATGTGGGAGGGCTCTTGGAGGGTCACCCTTAACACCAGTGCTCTCCAAGAGCCCACAGGAGGATTGTTGGTTCAGTTCCCTGTCCTTACCTTGTTAAGAGCTGGTTAAATAGTTATGATTGCTGGATCAGGGCCCTGCGCATAATACAGCCTGTGATAAGGAAGCTTATCATAGTTCAGGAAGAAATAATACAAGAGGTGAATTGGCTCTGAATAAGCAACCTGTGCTGGCTGATAAAAGCACTAAAACAGGGTGTTTACCTAAAAGACTACCAGACCCAGAATGCACTGGTTTACAGAAAGCCTCTAGGAGAGCTGCAGTAGGGAAACGTGTGCCTAATCAGAGAAGCAATGATGTAATCCCTAATCACACATCTCCTAGGGCAGGGCTTAATTCAGAACACCTGGAGTGTGCTAGGGTGGAACGGCCATCTAGGCACTTTAAGGCTAGAAGAAATTCATCAGACAGACAGCGAGGACAGCAAGGAGAGCAAGGACAGCAACGGGAGCTGGAGAAGGAGTGACTGATCGTGAACAGAAGGAAGAACAGCAAGACGTCCAGAAGGTCTAAGAAAGGAGCCCAAGGCTGTATGTATGCTGGGAGAGATTCCTGGGGCAAGCATTCTTCATTGGACTGGAAGAAGCCAGAGGCTTGGAGATATACAGCCAGGAACCCTCGGATAGCACCTGTAAAGGAGACGGCTGCATCTACAGAAAGAAGGAGCTCTGATTCCTATTTAAGGAGGTATGGGAAAAGAGACCTGAAGTCCAGAGATTCTGACTGGAGAGCTGGGCACAGATGTTTTGCTACCTACTGGCCAAAATACCCAGAGAGGAAACCTAATCACAACGTGATCTCAGGTATGAACTCTAATCTGTTCCCTAGCTTTGCACAAGGAAGACAGCAGGGAAACAGTTTCTACCCTGGTAGAGATCAGTTAGAGAAATCCTCTGAGCCAGTGTTTGAAAGTGATCCTATGATATTTCAAGAGCAAGGGGAAATATCAAATGAGGAAGTTGAATGTATGGATTGTTCTCTTTCTAAGCTGCTGTTCTAAAGTAATCCTCAGATAAGGATCAAATACCAAAAGGAATTGTACTGATTTTTAACTTCCCAGAAAAGTTTCTTTGAGAGAAAGCTTTGGGGAAAGTTGGAGCCACGTGGAGAGTGGACCAGCAATGGTTTGCAGCTGGTTAAGCACCTGTGATTAGAGCAAGGCACAAGTGCACGTGGGACTTTGAGAAAAAGCTTCTTCTCTGTGTGAAAGGAAGAAAGCTGTTTTTTTAATAAAGAGAATTTTCCATTTGGGTTTATTTTTCATTCCAGTACTGCTAAGAAAGTTTATTAGCAGGGGCTAGAAGAAAGACCTTTTCTGTTCCATCAAGGTCTTTACTAAGTTGTTGCATAAGTAACTCAGTTGCCTTATTTGTTTTGTTTCCTGAATAAAACTCCTGGGGAAATTATCCTGTTGATGTTACCAAGCATATCTGTGCGAGGGAATAACACCCCATAAATAAAATCTGTTTTCTGCTTTACACTCGAGCAACTACAATTCATAAGAACATAAGATATGCCATACTGGGTCAGACCAAGGTCCATCAAGCCCAGTATTCTGTTTCCAACAGTGGCCAATCTAGGTCATATGTACCTAGCAGTTTCCCCAAGAGACACAAGTTCCACAATGCTTGTACTGGGTCAAGCATTGATATCTTCGGTCACTTCTTAATAATGGTTTATGGACCTTTCCTCCAGGAACTTGTCCAAACCTTTTTTAAACCCAGCTACACTAACAGCCTTTACTACATCCTCCGGTAACAAATTCCAGAGTTTGATTACACGTTGAGTGAAAAAATATTTTCTTTTATTAGTCTTAAATAGTTTACCCTGTAGCTTCATTGCATATCCCCTAGTCTTTCTATATTCTGATAAGGTAAACAATCGATCTACGTTTACCCGTTCCACTCCGTTCATTAATTTATAGACTTCTATCATATCTCCCCTCAGCCGTCTCTTTTCCAGGTTAAAGAGCCCTAACCTTTTTAGCCTTTCTTCATAGGAGTATCCTTCCATCCCCTTTACCATTTTGATGGCTCTTCTCTGTACCTTTTCTAAAATCGCTATATCCTTTTTAAGATACGGTGACCAGAATTACACACAATATTCAAGGTGCGGTCTCACCATGGAACGATATAGAGGCATTATAATATCTTTTGTTTTATTTTCCATTCCTTTCCTTATCATACCTAGCATTCTATTTGCTCTCTTGGCTGCCGCTGCACACTGGGCCGAGGGTTTTAACATGGTATCCACAATGACGCCTAAATCTTTTTCCTGGGTGGTGGTTCCTAATGTGGAACCTTGCATCGTGTAACCATAGTTTGGGTTGTTCTTCCCTAGGTGCATAACCTTGCACTTGTCCACATTAAATTTCATCTGCCATTTTGATGCCCAGTCTTCCAATTTATCAAGATCCTCTTGCAATTTTTCACAATCCTCTTGGGTTTTAACAACTTTAAATAGTTTTGTGTCATCTGCAAATTTGATAACCTCACTCGTTATTCCATTTTCCAGGTCATTTATGAATATGCCAAAAAGCAGCGGACCCAGCACAGATCCCTGGGGTACACCACTATTCACCTTTCTCCATTGGGAAAATTGGCCATTTAGCCCTACCCTCTGCTTTCTATCTTTTAACCAGTTCCTGATCCACAATAGTACACTGCCTCCTATCCCATGACTCTTTAGTTTTGCCAAAAGTCTCTGATGAGGGACCTTGTCAAAGGCTTTCTGAAAGTCCAGATACACAATATCAACCGACTCACCTTTGTCCACCTGTTTATTCACTCCTTCAAAAAAACATAACAGATTAGTAAGACAACATCTTCCTTGTCTAAAGCCATGTTGGCTGTCTCCCATTAGGTCGTGACTATCTACATGCTGAGTAATTTTATTCTTTATGATGGTTTCTACCATTTTTCCCGGTACTGACGTCAGGCTCACCGGTCTGTAGTTTCCCGGATCACCACTCGAACCCTTTTTAAAAATTGGTGTTACATTGGCGATCCTCCAATCTTCAGGTATTAGAGATGATTTTAATGATAGTTCACAGATTACTGATAGCAGTTCTGCAATCTCATATTTCAGTTCTTTGAACACCCTTGGATGTATACCATCCGGCCCAGGTGATTTGCTACTCTTCAGTTTATCTAATAGTTGTAAGACATCTTCCCGATGTATCGATATTTCCTTCAATTCTTCCGCACCTTTAAATACCACTTCAGTCATGGGTAACATCCCTACATCTTCCTCAGTAAAGACCGAAGCAAAGAATTCATTCAGTCTCTCCGCTATTGCCTTGTCGCCTCTTAGTTCTCCTTTAACCCCTTTATCATCTAATGGACCAACTGACTCTCACACAGGTTTTTTGCTACAAATGTACTTGAAAAGGTCTTTATTTTGCGTTTTTGATTCCGCAGCAAGCTTCTTCTCAAATTCTCTCTTTGCCTGCCTTATCAATGCCTTGCATTTGACTTGCCAGTGCTTGTGCTGTTTCCCGGTTTCGTCGTTTGGCTCTTTTTTCCATTTCCTGAAAGATGCTTTTTTGGCAACAACAGCCTCTCTGACCTCACCTTTAAACCATGCTGGCAGTTTTTTGGACTTCCTTCCACTTTTCTTAAAGCGTGGAATACAGCTGGTCTGGGCTTGATGTATGTCTTTAACCTTCGCAACTGCTCCTTTTAGTTTTTTCTTAACTGTTTTCCTCATTTTATCATAGTCTCCCTTTCGAAAGTTAAAAGGTAGTACTGTGGATTTCCTTACTATCCCTCCTCCACTAATTAAATCAAAGGTGATCATGCTATGATCACTATTGCCAAGTGGCCCCAACACCCTTATCTCTTGCACTAGATCTGGTGTTCCACTAAGGAGTAGGTCTAATATGGCTTCCCCTCTGGTCGGTTCATGAACCAGCTGCTCCAAGAAGCAGTTATTTATTTCATCTAGGAACTTTATCTCCCTAGCATGTCCTGACGTGACACTGACCCATTCGATACCGGCGTAATTGAAATCACCCATTATTATTACTGCGCTGTAACCTTTGTTAGCTTCCTTGATTTCTTTGAGCATTTCATCATCCATTTGGTCATTCTGGCCAGGTGCTCGATAGTACACCTCCACTGCCATCGCCTTCCCCCTTTTATATGGAATTTCAATCCATATAGATTCTACAGCAGATTTTGTTTCCTGCAAAACTTTAATCCTTTCTGAGTCAATGCCCTCTCTAACATAGAGCGCAACCCCTCCACCAATTTGATCAGCTCTATCATTACGATATAGTTTGTACCCAGGTATCACAGTATCCCACTGGTTGTCCTCCTTCCACCATGTCTCTGATATTCCAATCATATCTAACCTTTCATTTAGTGCTATACATTCTAACTCTCCCATCTTATTCTTTAGACTTTTAGCATTTGCATACAAGCATTTTAGAGAATGTATTTTATTCATGTTAATTTGGCTATTGTTAGACATGGTTAAATTGGGATCTTTAAGCTCTATCTGCTCCATACTTGAGGGCATTTGGGCTACTTTACTCTTTTGTGGAACCTCTCTGCTTTTGGTAGTATCCTTCAAGGATACATTCTTCCGAACCATCCGCTCTTGGGCGACTGTCGGCTTTCCCCTAATATCTAGTTTAAAAGCTGCTCTATCTCCTTTTTAAAGGTTAATGCCAGCAGCCTGGTTCCATCCCGGTTAAGGTGAAGCCTATCCCTTCGGAAGAGCCCCTCCTTTCCCCAGAATGTTCCCCAGTTCCTAACAAATCCAAAACCCTCATCTCTGCACCATTGTCTCATCCACGCATTGAGACTCCGGAGCTCTGCCTGCCTTTTGGGTCCTGCACGTGGAACAGGAAGCATTTCAGAGAATGCTACCCTGGAAGTTCTGGATTTCAACTTCCTACCTAAAAGCCTAAATTTTGCCTCCAGAACCTCCCTACCACATTTTCCTATGTCATTGATACCGACATGTACCAAGACAGCAGACTCCTCCCCAGCACTATCTAAGACTTTACCTAGGTGGCGCGTGAGGTCCGCTACCTTCGCACCAGGCAGGCATGTTACCAGGCGATCCTCACGTCCACCAGCCACCCAGCTATCTACATGCCTAATGATTGAATCACTAACTATAACGGCTGTCCTAACCCTTCCCTCATGGGCACATGGCCCTGGAGAAACTTCCTCGGTGCGAGAGGGTTTTACATCACCTGAAGGACAGGTCCTAGTTACAGGATCACTTCCTGCCACACCAGGGTGATGCTCTCCTGTCACGTGACCTCTCTCCTCCATGGCAACAGGGGTGCTGCCAGACTTTATTCTTGTTAAACGGCTAGTTTTGTGTGATCGAACTACAACCCCCACAATCCTTTGCGAGTCAAGTAAATTCATGTCCTTGCCAAGATTGTGGAACTTTCACAACAAGCACCCCCGTTTGCAAGCCTCAGTGCCACCTTCCCCTTCTCCTCCCCCCGGCTCGCCCCTGGTAATTTGGGTGACGATCTTCGGAGGTTTGTGCTTGCAAGGCTTGGCGGCAGGAGAATAACGTTGAGCCCAGCACTGTTGCTGCTTGGGGCTTCTTGGGGATGAGTACCAGATTTACATTTCTTCTGCTTGACTAAAATTGTTTTTAGGGGTGCCCCGACTTTGGGTGATTTGACCATTGTGTTTGGGATGGTTTCAGAGGAATTATTGGTTAGGTGCGGGTTATTCTCGCACTAGTTCTTGCCTTGGGCTTGTGCTGTTTGCACATGTTGCTGGCACTTGGCTGTGTGATAGACCATGTAAGGCGCTAAGCATGTTTATTTTTTATTAAACAGGGTTTTTTTATACCGCTTTTTCATTTTAGTCAAAGCGGTTTACATTTTAACTTAAACTTGGTAATGTACATTAAACAGGGACCCTCTGAGGCACTGGAGGGTTAAATGACTTGCCCAAGCCCACAAGGAGCGTTAGTGGGAATCAAAACCTGGTCTTTTGGTTACC
This sequence comes from Ichthyophis bannanicus, assembly GCA_033557465.1. Lineage (NCBI taxonomy): Eukaryota > Metazoa > Chordata > Amphibia > Gymnophiona > Ichthyophiidae > Ichthyophis > Ichthyophis bannanicus. The sequence goes on from CM066040.1 coordinate 191,566,016, forward strand.
AAGCCAGTACTCTAACCATTAGGCTTCTTCTTCACTCCTTTGCATGGATGCCTTTGTACACACGGGTGCCTTTGCGTGCATTCATGGCGCATGCCACTAGTTTAGGTGATTACTTCCTCAGTGTACGGTGATGTCTGTATTTCTGCTGCATGTGCTGTGAGCGTGACCCTTTTTAGTGCACTTTGGCTGGATGCTGAAAGGAATTGCTGGGCAGTGGAGGCCACTCTACTTGAGGCAGACATATGTATCATCTACGAAGAGATGTTGTGTGATCTGTGGCTAATGCTGAGTTACTTTTCTGAACTCCCTCTGTGATTCCTGTATGGAGGCTTCTGCTCACCCTTCGGAGGTATCTCCCTTGCAGTTGACGGATGGAGGCCACCTTCCTTCGTCACCCTTGGAGTGCACCCCTAGCTGCGATAATAGCAGCATAAGGTCATAAGAAACCTCTGGATTTTTCTTCTTTGTCTCTACCTCTGCTGGTAGGGGAACACAACAGACTTGTCTGGACTGGTCTAGCAGGACTCAAGGAAAGGACATTATCCGGCAAGTAAAATGTCACCTTCTTCTCTGTGTCCCTAGTTTATATGCCCCTCCAAATTGAAATGAGTTAACAATTGCACCTCTGCAAGCAGCAGCTATTTGTCTGAGTTTACAAAACGACTCACATGCATGTCCAAATGCTGACATTTACATGTATAAGATGTAAGATGCTGGTACTTACATATGCAAGTTGCCAGGTTTCCTCTGTTGATTTTTCCCATATAGAAATTTGTTAAATGGTGCCTCCTGCATCCATGTGCATTCCTGCCCTTCCTTCTATGTATTTTAGAAATAGCTCCATGTTTAGCAGAGCCATTTCTAAAATACATCAAATTTGAGTACGTCTCAATCTGGATGCCTGAATTCCAATCTCCACGTACTATGTAACATGTGCCTTCATATGAATGAGAATATTTATAAGAGAGTGCATAAAACAAATTTTAGATAGTACGTAGAGATCGGAATTGCGATGTCAAGCTCAAGATGTACACAGTTCCAGCAATATTTTAGAAAATTCTCTATCAAACCTGGAGCTTTTTCTAAAATATGTATAAGGGCATGCAGGAGTTCATGTCGAAACAGAGAAGCTATTTTACAAATCTACTCAACGGAAATGAGCAGATACAATGCAGCAACTTACACGTGTAAATTGATATCTTGCAAACCTATATGTATAAATGCTACCAATTAATTACAGAGGCTGCTACCTTTAATTCATTTATTTACTTAACACATTTTTTATACCGTTTTTCTATGAGTCAAAATGGTTTACAAAGAACTAGATGCAACCAGAGAACATTCTGTGCATTTGGTAATTACATATTTATTTATTTATTTAAACTATTTTCTATACCGTCTTATCCTGTAATCAAAGCGGTTTACAAGAAACTTGACCTCAATTTGGGTACATTAAACTTGGGGTGATAAAAAGGGTTGTAACTATTTACATGTTGTTTAACATATTTAGAATGGTTCTGCTGTCTATGTCAGAGTGGGTTATCGTGTCTATGGGATGTTAAGAGTCCTTTGCTGGGTTCAGTGTGGTTGTGCTATTTGATCTGTCCATAGTGCTCTGTGAATAGAAGGGTCTTGAGTCTTTTCTGGAAGTCTTTGATGTCTTTGGTGGAACAGATATCTTGAAGCAGGGTGTTCCATAGTTGTGGTGCAGTTATTGATAGTGCTCTCTTGGATGCTGATTGCTTACTTTTCTTGAAGTCTGGTGGCACATTGATCGTATAGCTGTTATTGGTTCTTCTGGTGTGAGCGCTTTCATCTCTTGTGATTAGGATTTCCAAAATGTCTGAGGAGTGGTGAATGATTTTGAAGATGTTTAGTAGTGTTTTAAACTTGGCATGTGCTTGGATTGGTAGCCAGTGTAGTTGATATAATGTTGGTGTGATGTGATCTGTTTTATTGGTTCCACTGATGATTCACTGTTGTGTTCTGCACCATTTGTAATGGGTGAATGGTTTGTTTTGGTAGGCCTTGGTAGAGTGAGTTGCCATAGTCCAATATTGGTGTAATGATGGCTTGACAAATAGTCCAAAAATGATCATGGTGTAGGAGCGGTTTAATCCTTCTTATGATGTTTAATTTGCGGTATGCCTTTGCTGCTTTCTTGTTTAAATGAGATTGGAGGTTGATTTTTTGTCTAGGGTGATGCCTAAGTAGCGCACTTCCTCTTTTACAGGTATGGTTTGGTTGAGCAGTTGGATTTGTTGTGGAGGTTTGAAGGTGGTGCTGCTGCTGATGTATAGCACTTCTGTTTTCTTGTAATCCAGTGTGAGGTTGTTGCTGGTGAGCCAGGTGGCTACATCTTCTAGGCATGATTGAGGTGTTTGGTACTTCCAGGTCAACTGGAGTGTAGACCATGAGGTCGTCAGCATATAGATGGAATAGTATGTTATGTTTTTAATGATGTCGCAGACGGGGCGCATGTCTAAGTTGAGCAGTATTGATGAGAGTGCCAGTCCTTGTGGGATGCCCTGCGTTGTGGGGAAGGGTGTGGATTGTTTTGTTCCACATTTTGCATGTTGTAGTCTGTCCTTTAGGTATGAGGTAAACCATTTCAGAGTAGTGTTGCAGATGCCAGTTTCCTGGAGGTGTTGAATTAGGATGGGGAGTGAGACTGAGTTGAAGGTGGATGAGATGTCCATGAAAATAATGAGAAATCCATTTTTTGGCTTGTCGATTCCTTTCAGGAGTTGTTGAAGAGTGACATCAGGAGTATCTCTACATTGTGACATGGTGCTGTGGGTCCAGTGGTGCATTGCAGTCTATATGGTCCTGGAGCTGTGTCTATATGGCCTACTCTATGATTTTTGCAAGAAATGGTAGGCTGGAAATCGGGTGGTAAGCTGTGGGGTCTTTTTTGCAGAGTGAGGTGTTCTTCAAGATTGGTTGTAAAGTGGCTTGCTTGAAGGAGGTTGGCATGAGTCCTTCTTGCAGTGATAATTTGACTATTTTTTGTATATAAGGGCTGAGCTGTTTTTTAGTGGTTTTTATCCATTGTACTGGGCAAGGGTCGTTTGGAGAAGTGGTGGTGTTGAGGGTGGCGATTATTTGCTCAATTTGACTTTGAGGTGGTATAGTGATTTTTTTCCCATGCTTGATGAGAAGTTTATATTTTAATGCTTCTGCATTCCGTGGTTGTTGTGCGTGGATGTTAAGTTCATTTTGTCTTTTGGCTAAGTGGTTCACCATGTCTTGAGGGTGGATTTCGATGGTCTCCTGGAGTGTGTTGTCCCTGGTGAGAGCTCGTACTATGTTGAAAAGCTCTCTTGGCTTGTTTAATGATCGCATGATTAGGTTTGTGTAGTGTTGTTGTTTACAGTTGTTGATCAGAGAGTTGTAATTGTTCTGCTTCGTGAGGTATAGTCGTTGCATGTCTGGGTCTTTGGTTTTCCTCTATTTCCTTTCAATTTGTCTCAGCTCTCTATTCTCTAATTGTGCTGGAGTACCAAGGGGCGGATAGATTTGTGCGCGCATGTGTGTAGTTTCTGTGAGATGCAGCTGCTGTGGTAGATAATGTGCTGGTCCAGTTTTCAATGATTTTATTAAGGTCATCTGTATTTTGTTGTTGTAGGTTTGGGATGACCTCTTTCATGAAGGATTCTTTATGGAATAATTTAAATCTTCTTTTGGTTTCTGACTTTTCTTGTGTATGCGTTGGTTGTTTGATCTGCATTGTGATGGTTATTATGTGGTGATCCGACCATAGTATTATGTAGTAATCCGACCATGGTATGTGTGAGAGTTTGTGTCTAGTATGCATATGTTTTGAAAGAACTGAGATATGAGATTGCAGACCTGCTATAGTAGTCTGTGAACTATCATTAAAATTATCTATAATACCTGAAGATTGGAGGATGGACAACGTAACACCAATTTTTAAAAAGGGTTCCAGGGGTGATCTGGGAAACTACAGACCAGTGAGCCTGACGTCAGTACCGGGAAAAATGGTAGAAACCATCATAAAGAACAAAATTGCTGAACAGATAGTCATCCAATAAAAAAGGCTCACTCTTAAATCCCTATCCCATCATCACTGACATGTTATAATGAACAGTGTATAATATCACCTATATAATTTTTTGTTGGATCGCCTGTAATGAAGATGTAAAACATACTCTTGTAACAGATCCTCCTTTTTATTCGATTTTTTAAAAGGTCACATCGACCAAATTTTGCCTGGGGCTATATATGGCCTATAAGACCAGCCTCCGCAAATAACCTACTTAATAAATGCTGTGAGCTAAATCATCTTTTCCCATAAACAGTATCCTGTAACCACTGAATGTCTCTTATAGGGAACAAGAGTACTCATCTGGACCGTTGAAAATTCTTGTGATGTTATGTGGCAACAATATTCTCCATACTTCGTCGTACCACTCACACATAGTCCATTAAGTGTATTTCAGCTTGCCGAAAATCCGAAAGCCATCCTCCACTATATATCCCTTGTAGACATTCAAACAGTTGGGTAATCATGCAAACAAAACTTTGTGTTTCAAGCCCGTAGTCAAAATGGCCCTTTATCAAGCTACATGTACCCAACTTCCTGTTCCGATCAAACATGAATGACGTCATCCCTAATCAATAAGAACACATGGGAACAAATGATGGCATCAAACACCCGAAATGAAGTTTAATTCCCAAAATAAAACTTAATTCAAAGACCACCATTCTATCTCCACATTCAATCCTGATGGAGTAACTGTTCGAAGTTTGAAAATCCACCTTTGCTCTTTCTGACGCAATAATGTCTGGCGATCACCTCCACGCCTCAACGGGGGAACTACATCAAGTATTGTCCTCCGTAACTGCTCAAAAGTATGAGAACAACACATACAGTGCTGAACTAATGGGTCAGTCACCACTTTAGTGTTAATACGCGATCTATGTTCCTGTAGCCGTTTCCTAATGGATCTTGTTATCATACCCACGTAAAACATAGTGCAAGGGCACATAATCAAATAAATCACATAAGTAGACATATAATCTGTGAGATGTCGTAATGGATATCTTTTTTGGTCACGTGGATCCAACCATTCTGCACCCTTTATATTAGGGGAGCACATATCACAGGTTCCACAGGCACGGTAGCCCCCTATTGCCAATGGCATGTCATTTCTCATACTAGTGTGGACTACCTGATCCGCTATATTGGCACTCCATCGATATGCCAATCGTAAAGGCACTTGAAAACAAGAAAGCTCTGCCAGAATGTGCCAATGAGATCGAAGAATCCTTGAGATCTCCATCGTATGAGGCATATACGGTAATACTCCTGTAAAATATTGTGTTGGCACCTCTTGTTGCGAGTGTGGAACATCCCACCATTCAGGATGATTATTAAGTGCCCGTTTATATGCTGAATTAATTAAAGCCACCGGATACCCACGAGCCTGTAATCGGTTCCGCAAATCTAAAGAGTGTTTCTTGTACTCAGTCCTAGTTGAACAGAGGCGCCGAATACGAATGAATTGGCCAATAGGGAGGACTTGTCTAAGGGATCGAGGATGGAAACTGGTATACTGTAGAAGTGTATTCCACTGGACAGGTTTGCGGTAAAGGGTGGATTGAAGCCGCAGATTCTCTTTGTATAAGACCATGTCCAAAAATTCAATATGAAACTGATTAAATTTGGCCTCAAACTTAATATGCTCATGTAACATGTTTAACCATGACAAAAAATGTTGCAAATCGGCCAGAGATCCTTTCCAAATGAAAAACACATCATCCAAAAAACGTTTCCAAACAGAGACCTGCTGAAATTCCGGTGCAGTACAGAACAGATAGTCATGGCTTAATGGGAGACAGCCAACATGGCTTTAGACAAGGAAGTTCTTGTCTTACTAATCTGTTATGTTTTTTTGAAGGTGTGAATAAACAGGTAGACAAAGGTGAGTCGGTTGATATAGTGTATCTGGACTTTCAGAAAGCCTTTGACAAGGTCCCCATCAGAGTCTTTTGGCAAAACTAAAGAGTCATGGGATAGGAGGCAGTATACTACTGTGGATCAGGAACTGGTTAAAAGATAGAAAGCAGAGGGTAGGTCTAAATGGCCAATTTTCCCAATGGAGAAAGGTATTGAATAGTAGTGTACCCCAGGGATCTGTGCTGGGTCCGCTGCTTTTTGACATATTCGTAAATGACCTGGAAAAGGGAATAGCGAGTGAAGTTATCAAATTTGCAGATGACAAAAAACTATTTAAAGTTGTTAAAACCCATGAGGATTGTGGAAAATTGCAAGAGGATCTTGATAAATTGGAAGACTGGGCATCAAAATGGCAGATGAAATTTAATGTGGACAAGTGCAAAGTTATGCACCTAGGGAAGAACAACCCACACTATGGTTACACGATGCAAGGTTCCACATTAGGAACCACCACCCAGGAAAAAGATTTAGGTGTCATTGTGGATAACATGTTAAAACCCTCCACCCAGTGTGCAGCGGCGGCCAAGAGAGCAAATAGAATGCTAGGTATCATAAGGAAAGGAATGGAAAATTAAACAAAGGATATTTTAATGCCTCTGTATCGTTCCATGGTGCGACCACACCTTGAATATTGTGTGCAATTCTGGTCACCGTATCTTAAAAAGGATATAGAATTATTAGAAAAGGTTCAGAGAAGAGCCACCAAAATGGTAAAGGGGATGGAAGGATACCTCTATGAAGAAAGGCTAAAAAGGTTAGGGCTCTTTAACCTGGAAAAGAAATGGCTGAGGGGAAATATGATAGAAGTCTATAAATTAATGAACGGAGTGGGATGGGTAAACGTAGATCAATTGTTTACGTCATCAGAATATAGGAAGACTAGGGGACATGCAATGAAGCTACAGGGTAAACTATTCTAGACAAATAAGAGAAAATATTTTTTCACTCAACGTGTAATCAAACTCTGGAATTTGTTACCGGAGGATGTAATAAAAGCTGTTAGTGTAGCTGGGCTTAAAAAAGGGTTGGACAAGTTCCTGGAGGAAAGGTCCATAAACCATTATTAAAAAGGGATCCAGGATATCACTGCTTGACCCAATACAAGCATTGTGGAACCTGTGTCTTTTGGGGAAACTGCTAGGTACGTATGACCTAGATTGGCCACTGTTGTAAACAGGATACTGGGCTTGATGGACCTTGGTCTGACCCAGTATGGCATATCTTATGTTCTTATGTATTTAGTGGTAGTTATGGTGTGAGGGGAGTAAGCATCATTCCTGTCAGAAAATGTACAAAATAACTTCAAAGTGTTTGTATTGATACAAGTAATTTAACATTACAAGCACGGAACAGTAACTTAAATTATGTAGAGCAGCGAGTCAACTAACAATAACAATAAACTTGAACTAGAAACAGTTACAAAACAGGGGTCCTGCCGGCTAGGTGAGTTTGTCTGCTGAGTAGAGGTTGTGGTGGCAGAATGCTGTGTTATGTTGGTGATTCCGGTGTGAGTTTGGAGGGGAAAATAACCAGTGGGAGATTAAGGATGATAACCCCCTTAATCCCTTCTGTAAAGTGCTGACTGAAATGGGCACTTTTTAAAAACTTATGTCAATGAATCCATATAAATATGCGTGAAAATGTTTGTCAGCGGGGCTGGCCCAAGGGCATCTAACAACCTAGGTGGACCTTTAGCTGCCCCCTCCCTCCAGGGACAGCTCAAGGCCCTACTCCCATGTCCAGCATGTCCCTTCCTCTTCCCTACCCCCCTCCAAGTGTCCAGCATGTCCCTTCCTCTTCCCTACCCCCTCCCAAGTCCGGCCCGTCCATTGAGCAAGAATGTTGTTCGCACAGGGCCCCGCGCGAACCACATTCTCGCTTAATGGACTGCTACAGAGGGAGCCGGGGAAGCCTGCACGAGGCCCTGGCTCCCTCTAAACAGCCGCCAGCGTGAAGAGCCTTTTCCTTCACGCTGGCGGCTATTTCAATGAAGCCGTGACTGCTGGGAGAGGTTAAAGGGCATTGCCTTTAACCTTTCCCGGCATTCGCAGCTTCATTGAAACAGCCGCCAGCGTGAAGGTAAAATCTATGTAATAGGGTAATTTGTAATAGGGTAATTTGACAAATCTATGTAATAGGGTAATTTGACAAACTTAAGAGTAGCAAATCACCTGGACCTGATGACATATATCCCAAGCTGCGGAAAGAAGTCAGAAAATGAAATTGCAGACCTACTATGACTAGTTGGAAACTATAATTAAAATTGTCTATAGTACCTGAAGATTACAGAGTGACCTATGTAAGGCTAATTTTTAAAAAGGATTCCAGGGGTGAACCAAGAAAATATAGACCAGTGAACCTGACATCAGTGCCAGGCAAAATGGAGTAACCATTATAAAGAACAAAATTACTAAACATTTACATAGTGATGGTTTGATAGGACAAAGCCAACATGGATTTAGCAAAGGAATGTCTTGCCTCACAAATATGCTATGATTTTTTTAAGGGATGAATAAACAGGTAGATAAAGCTAAGCCAGTGAACTTAATGTATCTGGATTTTCAGAAAGCCTTTGATAAGGTTCCTCATGATGAAAATTAAAAAGTCATTGGATATGAGGAGGTGTCCTGTTTGGATTGAGATCTGGTTAAATGATAGAAAACAGAGTAGGGTAAATAATCAACGGAGAAAGTAAGTAACTGAGTTCTTCAGGGATCTGTGCTGGACCTATTACTTTTTAACATATTTTTATTTATTTTATTTATTTTATTTAACATTTCTTATATACCGCGCTATTTGTCATCAGCGCGGTTTACATCAAAACAATAGAACACTTGACCAGATACATTGGCCGTCGTTTACATAAAACGGGGAGTTAACATGGAGTTAACATGGAGGAGAACTTGGGGAACTATTTACATTCAAATTACCTGGAAATGGGAATAAGTAAGGTGATCAAATTTGTAAACCACACAAAATTATTCAAAGTTGTTAAATCATAAGAGGATTGTGAAAAATTGCAGAAATTGGGTACTGGGCATCCATAATGGCAGATGAAATTTAATGTGGACATATGCAAAGTTATACACTTAGGAAAGAATAATCCAAACAATAGCTTCACATGCAAGATTCCATATAAGAAGCCACCACTCAAGAAAAAGATCTAGATGTTATCATGGATAATACATTGAAATTCTCTGCTCACTGTGCAGTGGTAGCCAAGGAAGCTAATGGAATGCTTGGAATTATAAGGAATTGAATGGTGAATAAAACAAAGGATATCATAAATGCTTATGCTCATGGTGCAATCGCACCTTGATTATTGTGTACAGTTCTCGTTGCCATATCTAAAAAAACATGTGGAGCCCGATTCCATAATCTGGATGTCCAGCCCATGGGTATGTCCAAATCAAAAATGGGCCCAATTTAAATGTGATCTTGCGGCCGCAGAGATAGACGCAGCCGCAGTTCCAGAATCAGGGATATAGACGTGTTTGGCGCAGCATGAACAAAGCACTATGGTGCATGAGAGATGAGTATATGTAGCAAATTGGCTTTGTACATCCCTGTGCGTGCCGTATTCTGAAAAGATGGATGTTTTTGATCCTGCCTATCTCCGCTATATACCTGTGAATGGCCGCGCTTCCTCTGTAAAACGTGCATCTCCTAAGCTGCTGTGTTCACTAACAGAGTTGTACTGATGCAAACTACACATGAAAGATGATGATACATAAATGTTGCTGCACAGTAGACTATATATACTAGGCTGTTGTAGGTCCAGAACCACTGCAAAGTAATCTCAGTTCGCTCTAAGATAGTATAAAAGCAAGTAGAAAGTGATATGTTTGTCATGACATATTTTGCAGCAGGACATACATGATAGTAGAATGCTTCTGTTGTTATGCTTGCTTTGGTCAACTCAGAAAACAGTCTGTATAATGCTAGGTATGGACCAGAATGCATCAAAAAAGGTTCTCCATAGCTAAATGTCAAAACATATCCCTGTCACTAATAAGGGACCTTCAGAATGACGGCATGCAACAGTGCAAACATCACCAATACATGTCCAAAGGCACCATCATCCCTCTCTACAAATGTACACACCAGTAGAAACCAATGATGATGCTTTTGGAACCTGGGAATAGCTGTTTTTTTCTGTCCTGACGCAGCCCGTGTGAAATTATAAGGCAAAACTCGAGTTGACATAAATCCAGCGTTAATGGAGTGAGGTTGCTGTCTGACTAACGGAGCCTCATTTTACAGCTAAGTGCTTCTGTTTCTTTTAAATGCATTTTAAAAAATAGTTATACATAAGAAGCCTATGATTGACATCGCAGGAGGCTGAGTGGTGATAGCCTGTTTAGTGGCGTTTTTTGCCATTTGCATATTCCACCATAGCCAGAATATACATTGTTGCTCTTCTTAATATTTGTGTGGGGTGTTTATTAATGTTTCTTTACCTTACACTCTTCCCTCACCACTGCTTTCTATTCTGTACAACTGCTTCTTGTGTTTTTCCTGACTGCAGACATACCAATGCAAAACATAATTGTCACAGCCATTCTTCACTATGGAATAACATGGACGTATGCAAGTAAAACTTAGTACATAATCAAACTTTCTCAGCTGATCAAAGGAGTGACAGAGGTAAACTGTTATTGCAGCATGAACAACAATGGATATATCGGCTAGATACTTTGAACCTCATGGGTTGAATGAGAAGATCGAATGGAATTAATTTTTTTAGAGATTGATCTTTTGACTGTATGGATTTGTGCTCTGTGGGTTGGGCTTTAAAGTATGACCGCACCTTGATTAGTTCTGTAGTTTTTGGTTTAGTGAGTATATTAAGCTATGTTAGGTATATGTAAGAAATGTGAAGATGCGATGCAAGCATTGGATTAGTAATGCTATTGGTGGTTGAACATTTAAATGTTGTTGCGTCAGATGCCAATGTTACTTCCCTGAAATGTCATCTGTGATGTAGTTGTAAGCCCTTGATGAAACCTTGTTTAAGGAGAAACAGAGATCTTTGTTTGGCTTTATAGTGACGACTGATGGAGCGCGGGAGTGTTAAGATAAGTACAGTGGAACTTTTGTGAGACTATATTATGTATACGCAATAACGTAGCCTTTATTCTGATTACAGGGCTAGAGAAAATTAAGCCCATGGACTCCGGTACAGTCAGTTGTGTCCAGATGAAATGAGTTCAAAAATGTTGCTGCATTGAATGTTTTGGGGATACTTTGATTTATAATTGATCCAAATAATGTGAAATTGATGTAATTAGCATTTCATTTTAAGTATAAATTAAAAAATCCAAAAAAGTACTTTTTTGAAATATTATCAATAAAGTTAAAATTTGTAAGGGACTTTTTAGGACCGGTGATGGGAGTATCTCGCTTCTTCCCCTATGATGATTTGAATCGCAAGATGGTGGGACTATCCTGAGGTCTTTTCTCCCTAACTATACTTTTTTGAGAAGTTTGTTTGATGGATAATGTTCAGCCATTAATGAGAAATATTTAATGGTTGGTGATATAGTTGAGGGGTGTTTCTACGAAGCACTGGTTGTGGTTACTGGGCTGTAAACCATGCAAATGCCTTTTGAATAGCGGGCCCTCCATGTTTTAGGTCAAGCTGTTTCTGCAAAATACAATCTTGGCTTCTATAAACGTATCTCTCTCCAGGCTACTAGTGAATTCCACGCTGTAAGGTTTCAGGCTGTTCTTATTTTCCATGTTAACTCTTTCAGAGGGCCCTAGTACCCCACTTCAAGTCCCTTTCAACAACTACCACATCAATGTGCTTGAAAAGCACTGGGATCATGACTCTAAGAGAATTACAGAAAATGAAGAGTTTATGGTCACCTGGGACATTCCCATTCTGATGGATAAGAAACTGGATGTGAGGAAACCCGACATAGTGGTAAAGGAGAAAAACTTCAGAATGGCACTGATAATAGAGATGTCGGTTCCAAGTGATTATTCTGTGAATGGCATGGAGTTGCAGAAGATCCTGAAGTACCAAGAAATACAGTCAGTGATCAAGAAAATGAGTCAGAAAGATACAGAAATATTTCCTATCCTATTGGGAGCCACAGGCTTAATAAAGACAAATTTCCAAGCACATCTTGACAAACTACCCATACCTGTTACATCTTACAAACTCCAGCAGGAGGCTCTCTTTGGCACAATGCGAGTACTATGCCGAGCATTAGCAGTAAATTTGAGAGACTGAGATCGTAATCCACATACCCTGGCTTAGACGTGAGGCTCTTGACTCTCATGGTATGCACAAAACTAACCCATTTGGACAAATTTCCCTGAGAAACTCTGTAATCACTTCAACATCACTGTGCCTGAAAAGCACTGGGTTCATGACTGTAAGAGAATTACAGAGAATGAAGAGGTTATGAGTGCCAGGGATACTCCCATTTGACAGCTGTAGCATAGGTGTCAAAGACATCAGGAAAGAGTTTAAAAAAGCTATGATCTGCTCAAAGTCTCCTGCAGTGTGCCTCACAACCATATCAGGTGATCCTCTTTGTTGCTGCTCTATCTATTAGAACAATCTTTCCATTGGGTCAGGAGGCTGGGCCTGGGATCATTCTGCTAACACCTAATCAGGAGTTAGTGGGCCTGATTTCCTGAGTGCAGCTGAGGCCTGCATAAAAGGCTCCAGTGCCCTGCCCTGTTGAGGTTTTCCTAACCAGGGCTCTACAGATCAACAAACAGTAAGGATTTGAGGGTTTGTTTGTTTGTTTTTATTATATTACATTGCTAGCTCTCTGACTGGGAGCTCTTAAAAGGTTTTTTTGTATATTTTTTAAAGCAAGGTTACTTTCTTTTTGGTGCTTTAGGGGAACTTTCCTTGAGCACAGTAGGTTGCTGAACTCTAGTAACCTTCTCAGGTTTAGAAACTGCTAACACCTAATCAGGTGTTAGTTCCCTCCCTACCCACCCCGACTCCCACCCACCCCTAGTGAGCAATCTTGCTTTATAGGGCACCTCCCCCTTTAACAAATCACAGAGAATTGGACCAGCACATTTTGAATATAATTAAAGAGATTTAACTGCTTTTTCTCTGAAAGGACAGCTGGGAAACCGGCTGGTACTTGGTAGATCTCTCCCTTTTGCTTTAACAGATACCTAAGCTCCACGAACAGAACAATGGCTGGGAAAAATCATATTGCTAAAGCTGTTGCCCCCGTTACAGCTTCTGCCTCGGTCCAGACAGAGGTCCTAATGCCAGTTGAAGGACCAGTTCCATGTGCAGGGTGCCTGCATGCTGAAGCTCTAAGGAAACAAGTGGAGGAACTCAGAGAGGAGGTGGCGAGGCTGAGGAGCATTCAAGACAGTGAGAAGTACATTGATGAGATGCTTCTTGTAGCAACCAAGCTCTCCAGCACTGGATAAGATGGGTGCCAACAGAATGTTGATGGTTGGACACAAGTCACCAGGGCCTGCAAAATCACCAATCCAACTTCTCCAGCCCTTGAATTGAAGAACCATTATGCAGCCCTGGAAGTGGAGGAGGTGAAAGCATCCCTGGAAAGGGAAGAACCAGAGTTCAAGTACCCCAAAGTTGCAGAATCAGTGACCAGAAGGAAACGAAGGGTAGTGGTGGTTGGAGACTCTTTTCTGAGGGGTACTGAGGCGTCCATCTGCCGACCAGACTTGATGTCCAGAGAGGTATGCTGTCTGCCTGGTGCCAAAATCCAAGATGTTACGGAGAGTTTGCCGAGACTCATCAAGCCCACTGACTATTACCCAATGTTGCTAATCCATGTTGGAACAAATGATACTGCCAGGTATACCTCGGAACGTATCAAAAGTGACTTCATGGCTCTGGGACAGAGGGTGAAGCAGTTAGGTGCACAGGTTGTGTTCTCTTCAATCTTCCCTGTTGAGGGTAAAGGCCAAGGCAGAGAGGCTCGCATCCTGGAGATGAATGCATGGCTGCGTGGATGGTGTCATCGAGAGCGTTTTGGTTTCCTAGACCATGGGATGCTGTTCCAAGGGTTGCAGAGCAGAGATGGAATCCATCTGTCCAAGAAAGGTCAACGCATCTTCGGTATAGACTGGCTAATCTACTGAAGAGGGCTTTAAACTAGATTCGTTGGGGATGGGTGAAGAAAGTCCCCAGGTAAGTGAAAGCCCCCAGGTAGGTGATACATTAAATACCTTTATGGAAATGGGTAACAGGGGTAACATATGGAAAGCAGTGTGTATAAATGCCCGTAGCATGGGAAATAAGATCCCTGATGTTGAAGCTTTGGTGGGAGTGGCTGACTTGGATTTAGTGACAGTTACAGAAACATCGTTCACAGAAAACCATGATTGGGATGTAACTATACCTGGCTATACTTTATTCAGAAAGGACAGGGTAGGAAGAAGGGGAGGAGGAGTGGCACTATATGTAAAAACTACTGTTAAAGCTTTGAAATTACAGAGCTTAAAAGGGAGAGAGGAGGCATTGTGGGTTAAACTAGAAAGAGGGAAAGAGAAATCTATTTGCATTGGTGTGATATACAGACCTCCCTCACAAGAGGAAGAGGTGGACAGAGAGTTAATTGAAGACATACGCAGCATTGCTAGGAAAGGGGAAGTGCTACTGATAGGAGATTTCAATATGCCAGATGTTGATTGGCACATTCCTGCTGCAGTATCATCTAGAAGTAAGGAGATTCTGGATTCTCTACAGGGAGAACTATTCAGGCAATTGGTAACAGACCCCACACGTGAAGGGGCCATACTGGACTTGGTGCTTACCAATGGTGAAAGTGTTTCTGATGTTGTAGTGGGGGATAATTTTGCATCCAGTGATCACCAGATGGTGTGGTTCAGTATTAGGACTAGGGCTGTTAGAATCCATTCCAAGGTGAGGATCTTAGACTTTAGGAAGACTAACTTTGCGAAGATGGGCCAATACCTCAGGGAGTCGTTAGTGGGATGGGAACAGCTGGGGGATGTACAAAAACAGTGGGCAAAACTGAAAGGGGGTATTTTAAGGGCAACCAACCTTTTTGTTAAAATGGTAAATAAAGGCAAAAGGAAAAGGAGACCACTATGGTTTTCGAAGGAAGTAGCTGAAAAAGTGAAGAAAAAGAGGGAGGCCTTCATGAAATACAAGAGATCACAGAGAGAGGAAGACAGGCATCTGTATTTGGAAAAACTTAGAGAAGCTAGCAAAGTAGTCAAGAAGGCAAAGATTCAAAAGGAGGAGGAAATAGCCAATGCAATAAAATGGGGGATAAGACATTTTTCAGATATATTAGTGAGAAGAGGAAGGGCAAAAGTGGTATTGTCAGACTCAAGGGTGCAGGGGGGGGGGGGATATGTAGAAGCTGATAAGGATAAAGCGGAATTGCTTAACAAATATTTTTGTTCTGTGTTCCCAGATGAAGAACCAGGAACAGGACCTCAGAAAACACCCACAAATAGGAACATAAGTGCGGGACATCTTGAACAATTTTCAGAAGACTGTGTTCATGAGAAACTAGCTCAACTTAAAGTAGACAAAGCGATGGGACCGGATGGGATACACCCTAGAATACTGAGGGAACTTGGGGACGTTCTAGCAACTCCACTGACTGACCTTTTCAATGCCTCGTTGGAGTCGGGAGTGGTGCCAAAGGACTGGAGAGCGGCTCATGTGGTGCCTTTACACAAAAGCGGAAGTAAGGATGTGGTTGAAAACTACAGGCCGGTTAGTTTAACTTCGGTGGTGAGTAAATTATTGGAAACGCTGCTGAAAGAGAAAATAGTGAGGTTTCTGGAGTCCAGCGGATTACAGGATCCGAGGCAGCATGGATTCACCAGAGACAGGTCTTGTCAGACAAATCTGATTGATTTCTTTGACTAGGTGACCAGGGAGTTGGACCGAGGGAGAGCTCTAGATGTGGTGTATTTAGATTTCAGTAAAGCCTTTGACACTGTTCCTCACAGGCGACTTATAAATCAACTGAGCATCCTAGGGATGGACCCTAAAGTTACTGCTTGGGTTAGAAATTGGTTGGGTGGGAGGTGACAAAGAGTACAAGTAAATGGAGCTCACTCTGAGGAGAAGGATGTTACCAGTGGTGTGCCCCAGGGATCTGTCCTTGGTCCGATTCTTTTTAACATCTTTGTTAGTGATATAGCGGAAGGGCTGTTGGGTAAGGTTTGCCTCTTTGCAGATGATACCAAAATCTGCAATAGAGTAGACACCCAGGAAGGTGTAGATAACATGAGGAGGGATCTAGCTAAGCTTGAAGAATGGTCTAGAATTTGGCAGCTGGGATTTAATGTTTAAAAATGTAAGGTCATGCATTTGGGCTGCAGCAATCCAAGGGAGCAATACAGTATAGGAGGTGAAGTACTTTTGTCCACTAAAGAAGAGCGGGACCTAGGCATGGTTGTGTCTGATGATCTTAAAGTAGCTAAACAGGTAGAAAAGGCGACGGCAAAAGCTAGAAGGATGCTTGGGTGCATACGGAGAGGAATGGCTAGCAGAAAAAAGGAGGTGATAATGTCTCTGTATAAGTCTTTAGTGCGACCTCATTTGGAGTATAGTGTGCAATTCTGGAGACCGCACCTTCAAAAGGATGTGAACAGGATGGAGTCGGTGCAGAGGGTGGCTACTAAAATGATTAGTGGGCTTCATTATAAAGCATATGAGGACAGACTTAAGGATCTTAATATGTACACCATAGAGGAAAGGCGGGATAGAGGTGATATGATTGAGATGTTTAAATACCTCCATGGCATAAATATTCAGGGAGAGAGCCTCTTTCAATTGAAAGCAAGTTCTTCTACGAGGGGACATGGGATGAGGGTGAAGGGAGATAGATTCAGGAGTGATATGCGGAAATATTTCTTTACGGAAAGAGTAGTGGATCCATGGAATAGTCTCCCAGTGGAGGTGGTAGAGATGAGGACAGTAACTGAATTCAAAAAAGCATGGGACCAACACAGAGGATCTCTAAAGGTAAAAAGTGGACTGTTGTAGTTGTTGATATGTAAGGACAGACTAGATAGGCCATGTGGTCTTTTTCTGTCATCATGTTTCTATGTTTCTATTCTGTGCATCAGTTCTCTTCCAGTGCTCCATAAACATACTGCTAGCAGGAGCAGGGAGGCAAATCAATGTAGCTGTAACCCTTGCCAGTCTGAGAGTCTTTCATGGTGGTGTTTACAGCAATTTGCCAAACTGAAGGTACACGTTCAGGGAGATAATATTGTTATTGCAGGGTTAACTCACTGGGAATTTTAGGGTTCTTAGGTTGGAATTGGTACAACTAGGAGGCTGTGGGCACCTTATATCCACTAACTCCTTTCCCCTTTCTCTCCTTCTCCAGATTACCTTGTAGAGCTGGATACTGAACTTAGTTGTGATCACAGACCATGCACCACTTAGGCATTGTTGTACTTGTTTTTGCTCGAGAGGAGTCCTCTCTTGTTCCAGATCAAGACTCCTTGCTGCTCCTTCTTTCTCCAAGGCTCCTTCTTTCCTGGTTTCTCCTTTATTCCTTAGTTTGTAGTGCAATGACCTAAGATGCCCTTGGAGTCTATTACGTCCCGTGAATAGTGGGGATAAACATCCTGTTGGGACATCCATCCCCACTATTCACCCCCCTGCCAGCCCCATCAAAAGCTTCCCTGTAAGAACAACGCATATATACGGGGAGGCTTAGATGGGGGCAGGAGGTGGCATTCTAGAGACGGAGCGAAGGCAGGGCATGGGTGGTCTGTGACCCCAGACGTACAGGCCCTATGTCCGGGGTAGGCAAACTGGATGGGGGTCTTTTTTCAAGTCTGGGTAGCAGAGGAAAGGTGAGGGGGTGAAGGGGGTTCCCCGTAGCCTGACCTTGGCCATGGAAGGCCAGATCGAGGGTCGGGCTGCAGGGAAAGAAGATTGTGGTCGGCAGCCAGGGATCACAGCTCCTGAATGTAGCAGCAGTGCAATGGCAACGGGATGCCATGGCACCGCAGTTCCATTCAGGCCCCTCACTGAGGGAGCCAGGCAGGTGGCTGTGTGTGCAGGCCGATCAGAATCATGTCCCGGCCTGCCCATACAGGCCCTAGACCCGATTCTGATCCTGTGGGCACATCTAGCTCCCCGGGATCAGAATTGGGTCTAGCTCTGGGCATCCTGATTCCGATCAGACATACAGGGGCCTGCATGCACTCAAAGGAATGTGTCTCCACGTCACTACTAATGTTAGATCGTTCTCTGGCTTGTCAGACGGCTGCCTAGGGTGAGAACTTACACAATCTTGACGATGCATATATTCATATGATTCTTGCAAGGTATTGTGGGTATTGTAGTTCATTCACTCCCAAACACAGCTGATGACAATAATTGAGTTGTGAAACCAAGTGGTAAGGCCAATAAAATACTTCTTTTATTGATGGGGTTTAATTCACCCAGCACATGTATGCTTGATAGCAATATAAATGAGGTTACTTGCTTGCAGTGTTTAAATGGATAACAGAAAGTCACAAAGCAAATCAGAAAAACAACCTTCAGCTTGTCAGGCAATTAGCTAATGTTTTCTTAGCAAATAATTACCAAATACAAAGGCACAAAGAAAAGAATAAACTTTGCTGGTTAGGTTAACTTCTGCTTATTTTCCACGCAGATCTCAGCAGTGATTCTCCCTTGCTCACACACACAATCAGGTGCAGCTTTAATTACTATCAATTGACCAGCTGTAAGCCTTTAGCTGGCTGGCTGCTACTGTGTGAACCCAAATCCTGCTTTAAGAGCTGTTTGCAGTGGAAATAAAGAACAAAGTTAGGTTTCTTTGTGATGGCTGATGTGTTTTCTCACAGAAAGCTAGCAATAGCATTTAGATAGAGAACAGTCCATGTAAACTGTACTTTCATCTGCTGTATCTCCCCCTTCATCAATCAGCATAGGGTCACTATCATACATTGGCACAGACGAGTCTTTCATTAAGGCACTATCATGAGAATGCTTATTCCCTTGCTGCCATTCTCTATTATAGATAGGGTCTGGATCAGTGTTCATACCTGAGCCTCTCCGGCTATCATTATTCCTCTCTGTATAGCCTGGCCAGTATGTAATCCAATTCTGATGTCCAGCCTTCCAATCTTGATCCCTGGACACTGGATCTCCTCTCACATACCTTCTGGCCTTGGTCTGAAAGTCCCTTCCACGTGCAGTCTTCTCTCTTCCAGGTAGCCACTGGTGATTCCTATCTCTGCCAATCCATTCCTCTGGCTGAATCCAGTCCAATGGACTCTGCTGGCACTTGGAATACCTCCCAGTATGGGTACTGCCTTGGACTCTCCCAGACCTTCCAATGGGCTTTCTTCTCTTCCTTCCAGAGAGTTTCCTTCTTTCTCTATCCGCTTGGCTTGGCTTCTCTTTCTCCAGGTGATACTGGGGCTTGAGCTTGTAGCCGTTGCTGTCTCTGTCTCTGTATCTCTTCCTCCCTCTGTAGCTGAAGCTGTTCTTGAAGCTGTTATCTGAAGAATAAGCTCTATTCTTATCCTGTTCTAATGTGTGCTGCTCCCTAACACAGCGCAGCTGTGTTGAATCAGGCCCTGCCCTTTGAGATGAGTGCTTAGGGATTACCTCATAGCTCTCTTGATTGCACACACATTTTCTCACTTCAGCCCCTCTCATGGCTGCTGGAAACCTGGTGCATTCTGGGACTGGTAGTCTTTTATGTGAAAACTCTGTTTTCTTACTTCTACCAGAACTGACAGGTTGCTTGTTCAGAGTCACATCATCTTTTCTATAGCTCCTACCTGAGCTATGATAAGCTTCCTTATCACAGGCTGTATTAACCAGGAATCTCTCCTTCTCCCTTGTAGTGCATGGAGGTAGAGCCAGAGGCTTCTGCCATTGTAGTACAGTGGTAATGCCAGCCAAAGACAATTGTTTCCAGCAATGGCCAATCCAGGTCACAAGTACCTGGCAGGATCCCAAACGGTAGACAGATTCCATGCTGCTTATTCTGGGGTTAAGCAGTGAATTTCTCCCAGTCCATTTTTATAATAGTTTATGAACTTTTTCTCCAGAAACTTATCCAAAACTTTTTTTTTAAACTCAGGTACACTAAAAGCTTTTAACTACATCCTCTGGCAAGGAATTCCAGAGCTTAATTACATGTTGAATGAAAAAATATTTCTCAAAATTATTCTTAAATGTACTAAAGAGTAAACAATTGATTCATATTTACTCATTCTACTCTGCTCATTATTTTATAGACCTCTAACACATCTCCCCTCAGCTATTTTTTCTCCAAGCTGAAGAGCCCGAACCTTTTAAGCCTTTCCTCACAGGGCTATCCTTCCATCCACTTTATCATTTTGGTTGCCCCTCTCTGTACCTTTTCCATTTCCACTATGCAGGTCATTCCAGAACACGAATAAGCCAGTTATACATTTGGGTTAGATGTTTTCTAGCGAAAACATCTAGGACTGTATACTGAAACCCCGTGGCCATGTATGTCCACGGCGCTAGCACGAGGATCTCTGAACATGGGCAGGAATAGGCAGAATGGGGACATGGTCAGACGTATAGAGTGTATTCAGGAAAGGCCCATGTACTTACTAAGTTTTACCTGCAAACGTCCACATTATTCCATAGTGAAGAATGGGTCAATTGTGCCTACCACTTTATTGTTGGCTGTCTTCTGATCGGGATTAGCCTCATTGGATCTTGATGTTAAGAATGATGTACTGACCATCTTCATTCTTCATAAATAGGATGGTTTGCCACATTGTCATGGTTACCTTATATATCTCTAGGCAATTTATTATCCAGGAATGTAGGATGCTGTCAAAAGCTTTCTTGTAATCAATCCATGCTATACTGAGGTTTCTGCTTTTCTTAGTGCTGGCCATTGTGGCCTTATTTAACATTAACTGGTCTTTGGTTCCATATGCTCCCCTCTTATTGCCCTTTTGCTCTGTTGCCATGATGTCATTAGATTTGATATCATCATATATTCTGTCTGCATCTATTGCAGTGAACAGCTTATAGATTGTCATTGATCTGTAATTTTTGTGAATGTTACTTGAGTCCCCCTTTGGAAGGAGAAATGTTCTTCCTGTTAAAAGCCATTGCAGTGTTAAGTTCGGCATCTTGATCGATTGGTTTTTCAGTTTGTCAGATCTTGGTAGAATGATGTTAACTGTATGATCCAAAAGTTGGTCACTCCATCTGGGCCAGAGGTCGTCCAATTTGGAGCTCATTTTATCCTGCTTGTGTGCAGTGTGTAGCTGCTTGTAATCCATCTGCTTGCACCATAACATTAAGCACAGCCTATCTTTTTCGCAGCAGCAGGAGAACTGCTAGTGGCAGAACCACCCATGCCTGATGGCTCAACTGAGAAGTGTCATGAGGTGCAGCGGTCAGAGCCCATGGAGATAGGGGATTCTGAACAGGACGGAGCTAACTTTGACAGCTCAGAGATACACATGGCCAAAGGTTGCCATAGGAACTATACACAAGCTATTTCACGTGGTGTAGGGGAACGCCCAGACCCAAAGCTAGCTCGTGGCTCATCAGGGGATGAGGGGCAGCTGACAAGGGGCGGAGCCAACATCACAGGCTACGCAGTTAAAAATCACTCACCTGAGAGTAGTGCAGAAGCGGCTAAAGGGAGAACTGCAAAAGAGAGAACTGCTGAGGAGAGACGTGCTGGCAGGGAGAGAAGTCCCGATAGCAGGAGAACTCCAAGCAGGGAGAGAAGTCTGAGAGGCAGGAGAGAAGGATCTCCATGCTGGTTAAAACCAATTGCTGACCAAAGGAGACTACCAGGGAGGTGCAGTGCTGAGAAACCCAGGAAGGGCTGTTTGGAAGAGCAGTGCACAGCTGACCAGTGCTTCCGAGAACCTTGCTACAGAGGAAGCAAAGGTAGTAGCTCTGAGGCCAGGCTAAGGCAAGACCAGTCACCCAGCACAAGGTACCAAGCAGGAGAAAACCATTATTCTAAAGATAATTTGGTGCCAAGGAGAAAGCTCAAACAGACACGGAGTGAAAAGCCTTCCCACGAGCAGAGCTGTGCTCGAGGGAGGAACGTTGAAGGGAAACTGCTGAAAGGTAACCTTATTCTTCCTAATAGAAGAAGCTTAGACTATAGCAGTCAGCCCTGTACTTACCAAGAATTATGTGCTGCCTCTGAGAGAGAGTATAGTGATTACGGTAATTACCCATCAACCTCTAGGCTGGTGGGGGAAGGGAACTCCCAAAGCTATAGAGAGGAACTCAGCAATCAGAACAGAAGTTTCACTCACCGGGAAACTTACCCAGATATAGAAGAGATGCAATGTGATCCGTGTGAGGAGTCTAACGGTGATATTTACATGGACTGTACATATACCTTATCTGATAGCATATCTTCTCTATGCTGAAGAGCTGTAGGAGCTAATTCATAAAGAAAACAGACAGGAAGAGTTTTGTGAAGGAAACTGTTTTCTTTTACCATTTTTGCCTCCATTGTGAAAGCTGAAGATAAGCATATCCTTTGTTCAAATGTTTCTTTAACTTTGATACCAGACGTATGGTTTTTGTGTTGCCTTATTTCATTGTGTGAAAATCCAAACCTGGGAAGGGAATAAATCCTGTTTAAATCCTTATCACTCCGACTACAACTACTTTCTTTTTGCTAAAGTTGTGGAACTACAAATCCCAGAGGGCATTGCCAAGCCTCTCTACTATACTCCACAGCTATTAAAGAACTTACCCTGCTAATCCACCCATGCCTATGGCCTCTGGGGGGTGAGTGGGCGACAGAAGTCATTGGCTTCTATGAAGGAGGGGACCAGCAGCACCGAGAAGACTTCAACAGAAGAGGAACTCTCATTGGAAGCAGGGACATCAAAACAAGAGGTCATTTCCACAAAGAGGTGAAAGCATAAGAGGAGCACCCAATCGCCTTCCCTAGCAACCAAGGAGGAGGATGCAAGGGCATGAGGCAGGCAAGCATCCCCCCCCCCAACCAGCACAGCTAGCTCATGGACTGTATGAGGGGGTGGAGAGGGAGTGAGCAGCAGCAGAGGTCCCCTCAATGAGGGGGAGGAGGTAGAGTGGGGGAAGAGGATAGTAAGTGTGAGGGCGAGGAGGAAGTGAGGGAGGGGGAAGGTGATAAGTGTGAGAGAGAAGGGAAAGGGAACATGGGGGAGAGGAGGATAAGGGGGAGATTGGGGAAGGAGAGATTTGAGAAAGGGAGGTGAGAAAGGAGGCTGGAAGGCAGGCTGGGGTCCCACTTCAGATTATGGTCATCCAGCCTGTCCAGTCTGCCTCCTTGCTGGACCAGATGGGTCCTTGTGAAGTGCCTATGGAATTTAAGGATCCTGCTGCACCTAATGTCCTTGTGACAGGAGGTACAGCAGGACTTCACCTCAATCTCATATTCTATGGGTCTTCTCTTGTGGTGACCCATCTGGAAGGCCTGAGAGCTAGTGGTCATGCATCAGCTACTAATTCATGTCTCAGCTCTGCCTGCTCCAGAGAGGGAGGGGGAGGAGGGCATTAAGCCAGTTTTCTTTGTTAGAAAGTAGGGTATTTCCTTTGTGAAATGGGTTCCTTTGCGGGTTTTTTTAAACAAAATTTAGTGGTCCTGTTGGCCCTTACATATTAAGTATTATATTTTGTGGGTATTTCTGGTATCTGGTGTTTTGTAATTTCTATACTTTTCCTACTATACCTACTCAGCTATCCTTCCCCCGATGCCAACCTTTTATTCATAGGGGCCATGGCCAGGGGCATCATAGCAGTTCTGTACCTTTAATAGGAACCCCTCCACATGGATTCCATCAGTGAACTTTCATTTACATTGGGACCTAAATTTATAACTTCTCCCAGACGTGAGGCCAGTCGTAATCCACTCAGTCATAATCCACTCGCAGCAACATGACCCCAGTTGGACTCTGTGCTTACCATTACCCCGCAAGCAGAAGAGCTGAAAGGGGCTGATTTCGGCCTGGAGGGTCGATGTCTGCCCACGAGGATCCCAGTCCCCCATGGGCATAAGAGCTACAAGGGACCGATCACAACCCAGACGGTCAGTGTCTACACACAGGGATCCTAACCCTTGCAGGCAGAAGAGTTGAAAGGGACCGATCGCGGCTGGGAGAGCCAGTGTCTGCTCGCAGTCTGCATAGGCTGTGAAAGAAAGGTTAAGTGAGGTGAATTTGCTGCACATATGGCTGAATAAATTAAAGGGGCAGTAGATTTTAGTAACTAATGAATGGTGGGTGGAATGAAGAGCAGGGGGTGAGTGCATGGGGAGGTTTTAGAGGAGATTCTGGAAAGGAAGACTGAGTTGAGGAGTGGGGGAAGGAGTTGGGGAGGGCAAGGGAAGAGTGTAAGGTATTAGAGGATGAAGAGATGAATTCATGGGAAGTATAGGGAGCAATGTGTATGTAAAAAAGGTGCGCCCTTCTCCCACCACACACACACACACAGAGGCCCCCTCAGGCAGACACTGGTTCTCTCAGTGCAATCATGGGCCTTGGCCAAATACTGCAAGCCATTTAAAAATTCTGTGGGGAGGGAGAATTTTGCACAAATTCTGTATTGCACAGTTGTGCAGAATTCCACCAGGAGTGATCATTGTGTTACCACCAATATTAGCAAAAACCAAGGCTTCTAGTTATGGGGCATATTACAGTACTACTTGGGGAATTCTGCCCTATATCCTAAAAATTCTGCATCTCTAAGAAATAACAGTTTTTTCTGTATTGTAGTTTAGTTCATAATGTCTCAAGGGTGCCAATAGATTTGCAGAATTTTCAAATGCTGTGTGCAGAATTTTAAATATTTTTTGTGAAGAATTCCTCTAGCTGTAGCATATGGACTTGGGCAACAGCAGCCTTTTAACAGATGCAGCTGCCTGGATGTTAATTCCTTTCTGAATGATGCAGCTGTGCATGCTACTCGCCTTCAAACAGCTCTAAGCCCCCTTCCCCTGGGACTCTTTCCAACATCTGCTGGAGGCAGGACCAGTCCAACCATTAGGCAAACTAGGCAGTCACCTAGGGTGGCAACATGTGGGGGCTGGGAAAAAGCAGGGTATTCAAACTAAACAATAGATTTGATAGCCTGGGGTGAGTGTAAAGCTTAAGGTTTGCCTAGAGTGCCGTCACTTTGAACCATCTCTGGGACTGGCCCTGGCTGGAGGGTTCAGGGGATGAGTTTCCCTGTGACCCCTGGCACAGGTCAGTGCCCATGGATCATAATGGAGGCATACAGTACTTGCATGTATTGAGTGTTGGATGTAGCAAAATAAGACCCCAGAACATAGGGTGGTAGGGCAGGAAGAAACCCCTATATAGAATGGGATCCAGTTCCAGACGGAGGCCATGTCTACACATGTCTGCATGTCTTTGATTTTGGTTCTCCCACCTGTACGCATGTTCCGCTGCTTGCCCATGCTGCCCTTGCCTTCAGCTCCCTCTGGCCTACTCTTGCCTAGGGAAAGCGCTGCCACCTCAGTCAGGCCATGTTGACTAAGGTTAGCAGACGTCCCTGATTTTGGGGGATTGTCCCCGATTTGGTGGTAGAATTCCCAACTGCACAGTTTATAATGACTTCCTATCCCCGGTTTTTAGTGAGGACAGAGGTGGGAGCTGACATGGAAGAAATGATGTTATGGGGAGGCAGAGTTAGTGGTGTGTGGAGCCGTAATAGTCATCCTGATCTCTACTTTCACTTTTGGAAGTGTGGCCTACAGTAAGCCTACTAGGAGTCGTCGGCGAGCAACGTCAGCTGTGGAATCTGCAGTGCTGGTTCTGTCCTTATCTTCTATCGGTGTTTTCAAGAAGCAGTGGTGGCTACAGGGACAGACGCTGTGGTCGGTGCTGCTATTGCTGGCCAGGGCAGCTTGGGCTGGGCTGAGCTGCACAAAGCAAGAAAGAAGGGAGGGATCACTAAGGGCTAAGTGCATGAGGGAGGATAATGGCGAGCTGAAGGCTAGGTGGATTGGTGGTGGGAGTGTTAAAGGACAGAAAAAGGGAGAAAGAGAGGGGGAGCTGATGGCTAAGTTGCTGTGGATGCAAAAAAGGAAGGGAGGGAGGGAGAACTGAAGGTTAAAAGGAGAGCAGAAAGGAAAGAAGAATGGAGTACAGGAATGTGAAAGGGAAGGAAGGGGTGGTTTGGGGAGTAACAAATGTTTAAGGAAATGAAAAGATAAAGGTTGAAGGAGAGAGATGAACCAATGGGAGGCAGATTTAATGGAGGGAGAGTTGGCAAAGGAGGATAATGGAAGAATGGATGATAGAGATGCAGGTGGAAAGATGAAGAAGATGATAGAGATGAAGAAGAAAAGTGAGGGGATGGAAAGGATAAAGAGGAATGAGGGAAGGTAGAGGGTATGTGGATAAAGGAAGAGCGAATGCTCTGTGTGCAAGAGCGGAAGGCAATAAGGTGTATATGTGTGAGAGATGGGGAGAGACCGTATGTGTGTATACAATGGGAGTGAGGTGTGTATACAATATGAGAGTTGAGGATAGATGTACAATATGTGTTAGTAAGAAGGGAGTAAGCTATATTTTATAAAGAGGGTTGAGAAATGAAATGTATGTGAGAAGGCGGGAATGGGAGGAACAGACATGTGTGATAAATACCATGGGATAAAGAGAAGCCAAGTAAAAAAGAAAACAAAATGACAGAAAAGAAATGAGATATAAGAATGAGATTAGCAAGAGAATAAAGGGGCAGTGGGACAAACATAAAGAAGAAGGTCTGAGAGAATGGGATGTATAAGAAGAAGAAAACAGAAATCAGAGGGGAGGGAAATGAAGACAAATGGAAAATGAATAAATAGGGAAAATGTTAAAATGCAAAGTATAAGTAAAAGAAATAAAGAAAACATACAAAAGTAATTGAGATGGAATCAAAAGAAAGGAACAAGAAAGAGACTGACAGGAATAAAAGAGCAAGAACTACAAAGGTTTGAAAAAAATTTTTTGAAAAA
This sequence comes from Ichthyophis bannanicus, assembly GCA_033557465.1. Lineage (NCBI taxonomy): Eukaryota > Metazoa > Chordata > Amphibia > Gymnophiona > Ichthyophiidae > Ichthyophis > Ichthyophis bannanicus. The sequence goes on from CM066040.1 coordinate 191,592,941, forward strand.
TGTTCTTACATTACCGAATAAGTTGCTAGATCAGGAATATCAGGCAGTGGTGGTCTTAAGGTTGCTCAGGCAATGGGCAAGATGATCACTTGGAGCCCCTTGAGTTTGATTTATTTATTTATTTATTCATTCATTCTTATATACCGCGCTTTTCAGTATCAGTGCGGTTTACAAATAACAAAAACTTGGCATCGGAACAAGTGATCTTATTGCTTACATCGTAACAGGAGAGATAAACTTGGGCTGAAAAATAGGGAGACTATATACAAGTCAATAACAGAGTTATTGAAAACTATTTACAGTTTATATACAAACTGGTATTCATAATGCATTGGTTATTAGTTTAAGAGGTCTGTGAAATGTGCCTGACATGGTGAGCTATTGTGAGCTTCATCATAGGTCAGGTTGTGGGAGAGGCAGAGTTTGGGTGAAAAAGTTGAGGTGTGGTGGGTGGTTGTGTAGGGTTAGGGTGGACAAAATGAAGGAGGAATAAGTGATGTTTTAGGGCTTTTCTAAATTGTGAGAGGTCGCTAATTGATCGGATATGTGGGGGGAGGTCATTCCAGCATCTCGCGGCGTAGAATGTAAAGGACCTGTTCCTGGTTGTTTGATTGCATTTTGTAGAGTCCGGGGGTAGCGTGTTGGTGGCTGCTGACCTTCTCAACCTGTTGGGGGTGATGGTGAGGAGTGCAGTGAGGGATGAAGGAGATAACCGGTTAATTGCTTTAAAGGTTAGGAGTAGCGTCTTGTAGGATAGCCTGCTATGCAGCGGTAGCCAGTGTAATTCCATAAGTATGGGCGTGATGTGATCATTTCTGGATATGCTGCCGAGAATGTGAGCTGCTGCATTCATGGCCATCTGAAGAGGGTTGAGGGTGCTCTTAGGGAGACCGTGCAGGATGATGTTTGCATAATCGAAATGTGGAATTACGAGCATCTGGAAAATAGTTCTGAAGTCATCTGGGGCTAGTAATGGTCTTAGGTGCCTTAATGTCATGATTTTATTGTAGATGGACTTGGTGGTGTTCTTTGAAGTCAAAATGATGGTCAAGTGTGACGCCCAGGTAACGAATCACAGATTTACAAGGGAGTTCTGCATCCTGTACCTTCAAGGTAGTGGGGGGGGGGGGGGAGAAGCTCTTGTTCCTAGAGATGAATAAGACCTCGGTTTTCTTGAAGTTTATCCTTAAATTCTGAGATAGGAGCCAGTCAGTGATTGTGTTGAAACACTTGACTAGTGGGGAGAAGTCAGGATGCATGATTTTGACTGGGGTGAAGAGCAGGACGTCATCTGCGTAGATAAGGCTGGATATATTGAATGAGCGGATGATATTGCAAATTGGTTGCATATAGATATTGAAAAGTAGAGCCGACAGTGAGGAGCCTTGGGGAACTCCCTGCTGTTGCTGGAAAGGCTCCGATGTTGATGATCCTATCCGAACATGTTGCCAGCGGTCGGTTAGATAAGATTTACACCACTCCCAAGCCAATCCCTGAATTCCTTTTTCCTGGAGTCTGGAGAGGAGCAGTTCATGGTTAACAGAGTCGAAAGCAGCAGCTATATCGAGGAAGATGAGTACAAACCCATCTTCTATTTTGTCTATACCTCTGGCTATTGTATTAGAAAGTATGGTAAGTAGGGTTTCTACACCATGGGCTTCACGGAATCCGTTTTGGCAGGGATCGAGGGGGGATGATATATCGATATGCTGCTGCAGCTGCATTTGGACCACCTTCTCGATAAGTTTGGCTAGAAGAGGTATGCTTGAGATCGGACTGTATGAGTCTGTCATAGTCAGGTCAAGTCGGTTGTTTTTCAGGAGAGGGCGTATGGACGTTTGTTTAAGTGTTGATGGGAATGATCCAGATGAGAAAGAGAGCTTTATGATGTAAGCTAGAATAGGTCTGAGTTCTGAACGCATCATCCTGATCCAGTAGGCTGGGACATGGATCGTTTGGTGCTGTGGTGGTGTTGATTGACGCAATAAGGTCCGAGATATATTTCTCTGCTGGGGGGATGAATTCTGTTAGCGGAGGCTGTGTCTGAGAGATGAGGCAGGGAGTAGGATTCGTGACAGCATTTGTTTTGAGGATTTTGGATTGTAGGTAACTGGCATAGAGTTGAGGTTGAATTGGTGCTGTCTGAGGGGGAGATGCTGCCTTGGTTAAGGATTTAACAATGTTAAATGTTGATGTTGATGACCTATATGCAAATAGAGCCACTTTCTTACATAAACTTCACCAAAGGTGTGAGGCCCCAAGATGGTCAACTGACTTGCCAAAGCTAAAGCCACTACGGGTATGGAGGTTAGTAAACAATGGATGGGACGAAGAGTGTTTTGGACTGTGGTATGTCCTTGTGTATTCAATTTGGATTTTCCATTTTTACAGTAATATATCACAGATGATATGTGGTAAAAGGCGGTGTCCGCATTTGATTAGTGGTGCATGGCTCTGGTTGTTGTGGTGATCCTGGAGTAAACCGGAGTCTTTGTAGGTTGTGGGACAAAGGTGTTATGTTAGGGTTCAAAATGTCCAGAAATAGTAGAAACAAAATAGATGTAATTTTGGTTTAGTGATTGTCTGCATATTCTTATTTTTAATTTGTGGTCCCTTGTTTTGCGTTTTCCATGTGCAACCGTGATGAGGGATTCTGCTAGTGTCTAGTTTCTGTGTAGAGGTCTGCAGGAGTTCTGCTTGTTCTGTTTCTCAGTAATAGCTGCAGCAATGCTCTGAGATATGGTGTAATGTTTGCAGTGCTTTCTTTTCACTGGTAGGGCTGGTGCTGTTTGAGTCCTGGCTGTGTTTATCGTATGGCAGGTTTGCTGTTTAGTTTCTGAGGGCCTTTGTTAAAAGGGTTTAGATTATTTCACAAAGTATCTGCTAAAAGAGATTAGCGTTACTGTTACTGAGGTGAATAATCAGGAGAAACATCCTTGATCAATCCAGCCAGCCATTTCAGAGATTACCTTCAGCCAATACAGTATGAATTAGTTTTAATTTATACCAGTGGTGTAAGTTCTGCCCAAGCAGCACCACGCAATGCGAGAGGGGGTGTGGGGGGGGAGGGGGGAGGGACCAGGCAGAAAGGGGACCTACAGCAGTGGTAAGGCAGTGCTGCAAACTTAGTTAAGAACATAAGATATGCAAACTGGGTCAGACCAAGGTCCATCAAGCCCAGTATCCTGTTTCCAACAGTGGCCAATCTAGGTCATACGTACCTAGCAGTTTCTCCAAAAGACACAGGTTCCACAATGCTTGTACTGGGTCAAGCATTGATATCCTGGGTCCCTTTTTAATAATGGTTTATGGACCTTTCCTCCAGGAACTTGTCCAAACCTTGTTTAAACCCAGCTACACTAACAGCCTTTACTGCAACCTCTGGTAACAAATTCCAGAGTTTGATTACATGTTGAGTGAAAAAATATTTTCTCTTATTAGTCTTAAATAGTTTACCCTGTAGCGTCATTGCATGTCCCCTAGTCTTTCTATATTCTGATAACGTAAAGAATCGATCTACGTTTACCCGTTCCACTCCATTCATTAATTTATAGACCTCTATCATATCTCCCCTCAGCCGTCTCTTTTCTAGGGTGAAGAGCCCTAACCTTTTTGATCCTCTTTGTGGCACTGCCCCCACTCTTGCAAGTTTGCCATAGGCCCGATGGCTGTTCCACGCCGGCCGAAGTTTCATGGTGCAGCTGTTATTGTGAAACTTCAGCCTGGAAGGGAACATCCACCGTGCATGCGGCAGACTTACAAGAGTGGAGGCAGCTCCATGAAGAGGATCAAGTAAGTTTGTCACCACTGTTGCTGCTGCCACATGGGAGGAGCCCGCTTGGGAAGGGTGCCGCATGAGGGGGGCACATCTGGGGGGGGGGCATACAACCAGGACACTGGGAGCTCCTCGGTGGAACTTATGTCACTGATTTATACATTTGTGTTTCTTGAGATTTTGCAGTCTACACGATTTACTTCAATGAATTATGAAAATCTCATGGAAAGGCCTATGAGCATGAAAGAGAATATGGGCAGAGGTGAAAGTTCACTTAGTGCACCTTACACAGACCTTGCCCATAGTGTAAAGCAATAGAATTATGAAAGGCAACATGCTAGAGGGAGGGAAAAAAGGCTGTCGAAACCAGCAAGGAAACAGGATGGTAGGATGAAAATGAACTTCTTTTTTGAAAAAGAAGGAATTTTGGAAATATAGAGACTGAGAGTATTTATTTCTATAAATAAAATAAAGTTTGAGCATGTATGTATTGCACTTATAACTTGAGAAGGGCTGCTACTGTCTTTTTAAATTAGTGAAGTTACGGAATGCCACCAACTCATCATTTCCAGATTTTTGGGGGAAAGACGCCTGAGGAGAGGATGACCCTCACCCTACCCAGGTGTTCCAGATTTGTTCTCCAAAAATCTGGTAACCTTAATGTTGACATATGAAGCACACAGGGCTTTACCATCATATAGTATAGGTCAAATCATGCCTCACGTTCTACCTCACATGCACAAATAAAAACTAAGTATTCTGTCATATTTGAGTGAAGGTAACATTTTTAGAGCAACAGCCTCGTACGCAAGAGATCTGGGTTTGATTTCCACTGACCCTCTTTGTGACTCTGGGCAAGTCACTGTACCCTCCATTACCTCAGAACAAAAGGCCTCACAATCTACTTCCAGTCATACCTTGCCAAGAAAACCCAGGGGCTGCTGGGTTGCCAAGAGTCAGAACAGACTTGAAGGCACTTAAAACAAACAAAAAACCCCAACATTTTTATTAAGGGTGTGGTGGCAGTGGAACCACACCAAACAGCCATCAATTATTACACTTCTGGGAGTCTAATGAATCAACAGCAGGCAACAATGCAGTAGATACTATATGGCTCCTGCACCTATATACAAGTTAAAATTCATTTAGTTTATTTGTGTGCTTGATACACTGCCTTTTGGCCTAAAAAGGATACTTCAAAGCAGTTTACAATACAAATCTGTTAAGTACAGAAATAGAAAAATTATAAATCCATGGAAAAGAGAAATAAAAAGAAGTTACAATCATTACTCCAATGGTTCAGGTCCTATCTAACCAACCGACAGCAACTGATCCGCACCAAAACCTCAACCTCACCCCCCTTCCAGCAACATCAAGGAGTGCCTCAAGGATCCACACTATCATCCATGCTTTTCAACATCTACCTCTGTCCACTCTGCTCAGTCATACGCACTCACAATGTCAACTTCCACATATACGCTGACGACATAATGCTCTACGCCCCAATTACAACCACGGACCCAACAAATGACCAGCTACCAACCTGCTTCACCGACGTATCCAACAGGCTACAAGAGAACAACTTATCCATTAACATAAAGAAGACTGAAGCTCTTATAGTGACAAAAGACCCAGACTTCAAACCACCCACTCACCTCACCATGGGACCCACGCAAATTCAAGTACAACCACACATAAGATATCTCGGCATTATCATTGACCAAGCCCTAACCCTTAAGCAGCAAATCAACAAGACCACGAGAACTGTATTCCACAAGGCAAAAACGGTACAACGCCTCCGACCCGTCCTCGAACCGCAAGACTTCAGGACAGTAATGCAAGCTCTAACACTCCCTCATCTGGACTATTGCAACATAATCTACCATGGACTACCTGCCACACAGACCAATCCCCTCTGAACTGCCCTAAACACCACGGCAAGAATAATTCACAATGCAAAGAAACGAGACCACATCACCCCAATTCTGAGAGACCTTCATATTCTCCCCATCGAAGCAAGAATCAAGTACAAAACTCTTCTACTCACCCACAAAACCATCCACCAAACACAGGGCACCCCACTCCACACCCTACTGCCTCGCCCAACCCACAGCAGAACAACCAGACAATCCTCCAACAGCTCCGTTGCCATCCCCCACAAAAGAACCAAAGCAACACAACGGACCTGCAACAGAGCCTTTTAACTCTATGCCCCATCCCTCTGGAACTCTCTACCAAACCACATCAGGAACAACGGTGACCTCCCATCATTCAAAAAGCAGCTAAAAACCTTCCTATTCCAAGAACATCTCTGAAGATGAACCCCCCCTATTTCTCTCCAAGAACTCCAAACCAGTAACTATGCTATCTTGTCAGTCTCTATGTTCATTCCAAAATCATCAATGTTGAGCCCCCGGTGATGGCCCCCCCCCCACATTTGATCCCCCCCCCCTGATATATGTCCCACCGCTTTGACCCGGTGAAAAGCGGGATATAAATACAGTTAAATAAATAAATAAATAAATAAAAATAAATTAGAGGAAATAAGGAGGTTTTAGTATCTATGGGAAAAGGAGGGAGAAAAGAAGGTGCCGTAGCATGAAGAGAGAGGGAAGACAAGGGAAGTTGTCTCCGGGTTCAGTCCAAGGCCGAGTCATGTGGTTTGCTAAATGCTAGGGTAAAAAAGTGAGTTTTCAAAGCAGACTTGAAATGTGTATGATTTAATTCAGCTCTGTGTCACGTCGGTCCATTTGATGAATATCAGGCTTAAGAGCAAAGTAACGACACAGCACTACACGCTAGTGGTTACAAAATACATTTATTAATACAGAAAAGTTTACTGATATTTCACCAAATCGGGCATGGTTACAGTCCATTCTCTTCAATTGGGGAAGCCTTGACAGCACAGACTGGAACCAGGTTCAGGACACTTCACGCTTGTCAGCGGAGGAAAGATGGCTTCCAGTTTGTTTGGGACTCTCCAGCTACCTTTATACACCTCAACAAACAAGTGATTCAAGGTCGGCTGTCTCATCACCTGATACGTCCATATAAAGCCACATACAAAACCTTCCCAGTCAGGCTTCCTGCCTGTCTCATATAGCTGTCTGTCCTCATCCTCAAACCTCCTTCCTATGCAGCTGTACCCTGACATCATGCCTAGTAGATAGTGACCCAAACATAGTTCGGTTCAAATAAAGTTCATTCTCTCCTTCTGATTCTTATACATTTTTTCATTCCTATAGCATTCCACCTGTAGAATTAGTAGGTGGACGGTACATGAGCACACTTTGAATAGCATTTGTAGCCTGCTTAAAGATACAAATATACAGTAAATATACAGTTTCAAATGCTTAATAAAAACAATGCAATAATTACAATTAACATTGGGTATATCAAAGTATTTAGAACTGCTGAGGCTGAAGGAGACCACCCAGTAAAGATATCATACCAGTGGTGTTCAGTCACGGATGTACCCACAGATATACTTTCCAGGTAATTCCTCATATTCTCTATTTAAAGTGATCAATTTATCATACCCTGATAAGGCCAACACAACCATATTGTCTTTGCCTTCAGCAACTACTTCTCCCTCCATCGACTGTGAATCTGGTCTTGAATATTTTACCCAAACGTTTGCACCATTTGCCACCATCAGCCACCTGTAGATCCAAAATCAGTATGAGCAGAAAGAGGAAAAGAAGCTACAGCAATAACTACTGTAAGATCTAGGGCAGAAGCCAAACAGGCAATTAGACACAAGATACTGGAAATCTAATAGCAGAGTTTTGCTCTGGAATTGCAGTTACTGGACAAGGAAACAATAATAAAAGGATAAGACAAAAAAAACCCCCAAAAACTTTCACTAAAGTTCCCAATCCATCTAATAGTGTTCTTCCCATTTTTCATATAATTTGATCCTACTCCCCAGCAGCTCTTCAGGACTTCGTAGTGTGTTTCACTTTTCTCTGGAATTTAAGCTTGGTTTCTCCCAAAGATTGAACCTCCCATTCTCATAAGTAATATCTTGGCCCTTTGGGAATGTGATGCACAGATCCAGCTAAGGACTCCTGCACACTTTGCTGCTGTGTGTAGTTAGGAACATTCCATTGGGAATCTGGACAATTCTCTCTGCTGGAATCTCGGGGATTGCAGTTGATGACAAGGCTCCTAGCCTCATCCGGAAGAGCAGCAACCACTTTTAAGTGAAAAGATTAAACACTCTTGATTAAATTTTGCAATAAGACAAACTTAATTTCATTCAGATTTACTAATGTAAAATCTTACACCCTGTCTTGTGGGTTGGCAAGCTGCTTATTCCTCTATCACCGGAGAGCCATACGGGGACTCCCCCATGATAGCAGGAAATATTAGATCAATTTCTTTGCAACAGAAGCAATATCTGCCCAGAAAACAAATAATCACTCCACAGTATTCAAATCCTTGACATTTGAATAATTGGACAGAATCCATTTATAAATTCAGAAAGGGACCCAATGACTGTGGCTTGTGCCCTTGACTAGTCTTTGCATGTTTAGCACTATTGCACTGTTTACAGATCAGACAAGCTGCACACACTTCTTCTATAGTTTTAACAAATTTAGGATTGTATCAATCTTATGAGAATTTATGTATCATTCCCCTTTTTCCTTCATGTGTCTGGCCAGGACACACAGAGGCAAATTGAGGTAAGAAAGCATCTGGAAGCACCACATGGCTAGTGTGGAGTTTCCAAACCTCATCAGGATGCAAAGTGCACCCACCCTTTATTTATTTATTTATTTATTTATTTAAAGTCTCTTTTATACCGCGCTATTCAGCATCAGCGCGGTTTACAATAAACAGTGAACATACACATTTCCAATAGTACTTTGTGTTTACATATGAACAGGATAATCAACTTGGCTAACAGGGTAACTATGTACAACCACAAAATATACAATATATACAATTTGTAGGCTGATCATGTGTTTGTATGGTTTTAGACAGTGGTGATTTGGATGGTTTCGGCAAATGGTGCTGAGTTTCTATTAGGTTCAGGGTAATGTATGAGGAAGAGGTAGAGTTTCACGGCCTTCCTGAATTGGAATATGTCTGGGATTGATCTAATGTTGTGAGGGAGGTTATTCCAGATCACTGGTGCATAAAGATTGAAAGTCCTGCTGGATGTTGACTTGGAGCATTGAGTTATAGATCTTGGGACTATCAAGGTGTTTTGAGCTACTGACCTTCTGTCTCTGTTGTGGGGTGTCATCTGGATTAGCTCAGTTAGTGAAGTTGACGAGAGACCTTTGGTGGCTTTGAAGGTGAGCAGCAAGGTCTTGAATGTAATTCTACCTTGAATCGGGAGCCAGTGGAGTTGTTTCATTATAGGTGTGACATGGTCTTTCCTGGATGCTCCGTGCAGTACTCTTGCTGCGGTGTTCATTGCCATTTGCAGTGGGTTTAGGGTGGTTTGGGGGAGACCTTGAAGTATTGCATTTGCATAATTGAAATGCGGGATAATTAGTGCCTGATAGATAGTCCTGAAATCATCTGGCTCCAGCAGAGATCTTAGGTATCTAAGGGATCTAATTTTATGATATACTGCCCTTACAGTGTTACTTATATGAGCTTGCATATTTAGGTTCTGGTCTAGTGTGATGCCGAGGTATCTGATCGCGGATTTGGTCTGGAGGTCTGCTTCCTTCACTTTCAGTACTGTTGGGGCAGTGAAGTTACGGTTCCTTGTAATGAACATCACCTCCGTCTTCTTGTGTTGAATCCGGAGGTTTTGGGATTGTAGCCAATTGGATATTTCGTTTATGCAGCATGTTATTGGTTCGAGGTCTGGGTTATCTGTTGCAAAAGGCGTGTATAATAGCACATCATCTGCGTATATCATGCAGTTAATGTTGAAAGACCGGATCAGGTTGCAGAGAGGTTGCATGTATATATTGAATAGTAAGGCGGAGAGGGAGGATCCTTGTGGGACACCTTGGCTTTGGTGGAATGGTTCTGATGATGTGTTTCTGGATCTCACCTGCTGCCATCTGTCCGAGAGGTAGGACCTGCACCACTCGAGTGCTTTACCGGAGATTCCTTTTTCTTTGAGGCGTTCTAGGAGGCGCTCATGGCTAACGGAATCAAACGCTGCCGCGATGTCAAGGAAGACAAGGACAAAGCCTTGGCGGGTATTGTCGATGCCTGATATTATGTTGCTGAAGAGTGTGGTGAGAAGGGTCTCGACCCCGTGAGATTCTCTAAATCCATGCTGGCATGGATCCAGTGGTGCATTGGAATCAATGTGATCTTGTATTTGTCTCTGAACTATCTTTTCCATTATTTTTGCAAGCAATGGTATGCTTGCTATGGGTCTGTAGGATTCTGGTTTCTGTTGGTCGAGTTTGTTGTTTTTTAGTAGAGGTCTTATTGAAGTTTGTTTGAGGGTGCGTGGGAAATCACCTGTTGTGAACGATTGTTGAATAAGTCTGGATATGATTGGACTGAGGTCAGTCCGGAGTTCCTTGACCCAGATAGCTGGGCATGGATCAGATTGCGCTGTGGACGTATTGATGGCTGCTATGGTGTCTTCGATGCATCATTTGGATGGAGTTGAGAAGGTAGTGAGTGGTGTTTGATTGTAGGGCTGAAGGATGATGCTGGACGCTGGGTTGTTGTTTATCTGACAAAGTTTCGTTTGTAGATAATCCGCATATGTTTGAGGATGGATTCCATTTGTTTGTTCTGATGCAGGTTCTGTTGTAAGTTGCTTAACGAGGGCAAACAGGTCACGAGGTTTGTTGAGGGATCTCTTTAAAGTGTCGGCGTGGTAACGTCTCATGGTTTCAGTCACTGTGGTACGGTGCGCTGTGAGTTGTAAATTGTATGCCTTTTGGTCTGCTTCTGAGCGTGAGCGGCGCCAGCGTCTCTCAAGTTTTCTTAGTGTCGCGAGTGAGGCTTTCAACTCAGTAGAGTACCATGCTGCTGTGTGTCGTTTCGCTTGAGGTTTGTTTTTTGCTGGGTGAACAGCTATTGAACTGAATATTTCGTTCCAGTTGGAGACTAGTTCATCAGGGTTGTGTGCTGGTGAGTTCATTAGTGGGATTGCTGATTTCAGGATTAGATCTTTGTTGAATGGTTGGAATCTTCTCGGCGGATTGTTGGACTGACCGATTGCTGTGCTTTCATCTTTTTGGACATGGCTTGGCTGAGGAATTTGGAATAGGATTAATGAGTGATCTGACCATGGGACAGCGGTGATTGATATATCAGGGATGGTTGTTTCTCTGATGGTTGGGTCTGTTGTGAATATTAGATCTAGCATGCCTCCTTTTATATGGGTAGGTTCCTTGATTAATTGGCTATATCCTAGATCTTTCATGGCTTCGAGGAACGCCTTTGAGTGAGAGTCTTGCAGGGAGGGGAGGTTGAAGTCTCCTAGTACCCAGCTTGTTGTATGTGGGCTCTGGGAGTTTGCGGCTGCATCTATTATTGTTGTTAGTGCATCTGCATCAGATGATGGTGCTCTGTAGAGTAGATTGATGGAGGAACACTTGTTCTCTATCGAGATTGTGTCTAGGAGCGGTGAGCTGGTTGCATCTTTTATGTTGAATTGAAGATCAGATCTGGTGATGGCGAGGACGCCGCCTCCTCTTTTGGCTGCTCTATGACATGTATGGATAGAGAAGTTAGCAGGCAGGAGCTGGTTGAGTATCACGTTGTCATCACAGGAAAGCCATGTCTCGGTGATCAGTAGTAGGTCAAGGTTATGTAGTGATATCATATCTGAGATTACCGGCCATTTTTTACGTACAGATCTTGCATTTACAAGGGCACATTTCATGATTCGAGGGAGGGGGTACTCTTCTTGTTTCTTCTTTGTTGTGCTGTAATGATACCTGCAGGAGGTGGTGGTGGTGAATTTGGGAGGTTTCCTGTGATTGATAGAATGGGGTATCTGGCCATCTCTTTCTATAACTGTGGATAGTTGGTATGTGGTTGTTGTTAGTGTATAGGCCAGTGACATTGCTTAAGCCTGTAGCAAGGAGGTAGAGGGCAATCGAGATGATGCAGGGTAGGGCCATTTTGTGTGCTTTGTTGCGGTGTGGATCTGGGCTGGGAGGTTGGTTGGTGGTGGTGGGTAGGTATGTTGCCTGGTTGTGATAGTTTGCTCTATCTTTGGTTCAGTCGTAGGAGGGCTGCGGTTTGTGGTGGGCTCTCGATCTATCGGGAAATACTGGAGCTTACATATTACATTTTAAATCATAGGATAAAGATACTTCAGGATTTTAAGTTGCTTGTACACAGTCTGTTAGTGATGGTTACCGTGGTTGCTGATGGCAGATAAAGGCTGGTAAAATTAGATAACTGCAAATTACACAGGTATATTGAGCCAAAGTTAACTGGGACTGGCTGGTTACATAGATTAAACAACCTACCTTAGAGGTAATTGTAAATAGGAGGTTAAACTGGTAAAATCTGTAAGAATAAGACTAGTAGCAGGTTACACAAGTATCAATTATTTGAGCTAACTAGGTCTAGTAGGTTATATAGATATGCTACATACATCATAGGACAAGTATAGATGATACGTTAATCTGGCAGTATCAGGATATATGTATGAGCAATATATTCTTGGAGTTTACAGTAAATGGTACTTCTGTTTGGGTTGTCCAGTCCTCTGATTCTAAGATAGCTACAGTGTAGGGTAAGTACTATGCTTAGAGTGCATTGACTTTACTTGCGTTTTCGCGGTCTGGTGTTCTGGGTTTGTTCCTTGCTGGTCTTCGGGTCTGGTGGTTGGAGAATGGCCTCCGTCACTGGCCTCCGCCTAAGGGCCACGCCAAAGTGCCCTCTGGCGAGGCCCTCAGGCGCGGGCGCGCCCGATGGCGCGAAGATTTAAAACTTGTTGCACAGCCCCGACTGGGCTGTGTGCAGCGGTTGGCCCCTCCTGCCGCTGGTGGCTCGATCCCCGGGAAGGGGAGAGCTGCTGGTGGTGGTGGGGGCCGAAGAGGATCAGCGCCCGATGGCGCGAAGATTTAAAACTTGTTGCACAGCCCCGACTGGGCTGTGTGCAGCGGTTGGCCCCTCCTGCCGCTGGTGGCTCGATCCCCGGGAAGGGGAGAGCTGCTGGTGGTGGTGGGGGCCGAAGAGGATCAGCGCCCGATGGCGCGAAGATTTAAAACTTGTTGCACAGCCCCGACTGGGCTGTGTGCAGCGGTTGTCCCCTCCTGCCGCTGGTGGCTCGATCCCCGGGAAGGGGAGAGCTGCTGGTGGTGGTGGGGGCCGAAGAGGATCAGCGCCCGATGGCGCGAAGATTTAAAACTTGTTGCACAGCCCCGACTGGGCTGTGTGCAGCGGTTGGCCCCTCCTGCCGCTGGTGGCTCGATCCCCGGGAAGGGGAGAGCTGCTGGTGGTGGTGGGGGCCGAAGAGGATCAGCGCCCGATGGCGCGAAGATTTAAAACTTGTTGCACAGCCCCGACTGGGCTGTATGCAGCGGTTGGCCCCTCCTGCCGCTGGTGGCTCGATCCCCGGGAAGGGGAGAGCTGCTGGTGGTGGTGGGGGCCGAAGAGGATCAGTGCCCGATGGCGCGAAGATTTAAAACTTGTTGCACAGCCCCGACTGGGCTGTGTGCAGTGGTTGGCCCCTCCTGCCGCTGGTGGCTCGATCCCCGGGAAGGGGAGAGCTGCTGGTGGTGGTGGGGGCCGAAGAGGATCAGCGCCCGATGGCGCGAAGATTTAAAACTTGTTGCACAGCCCCGACTTTCTCTAAGTATCTATCTCCAATTGTTGAGTATGTGTTGGGGCTTAGATGACACCCCGAATTGAAGGTACTGGAGACAGCATAATCAAATATTAGGGTTATGGAGTAAAGTGCTCATCATTTTTTTCTTTACGTATTCATTAGATTGACATACTACTTCACATCATTAAATTAACTTCAGCGCTTCTGACGGGGGTGAGAGCAGGAGCTCCCCCTTCCTCCCCGAGCCCACCAATCAGCAGCCAGGCCCAACGGCTTAAGATCCGCCGTTGCCGGGACCTCCGATGAGCAGCGCTTCTGACGGGGGTGAGAGCAGGAGCTCCCCCTTCCTCCCCGAGCCCACCAATCAGCAGCCAGGCCCAACGGCTTAAGAGGGCCCTTTGGCGTGGCCCTTAGGTGTTGGTCCGTGGCGTCTGTTTCTGGAGTCTATATTGATGTCCTGCTTATATATCAGGGTAACTTGCTGTTCCGTGTCCTTCTCCTTCTCTTACCTGTTTGACTGTTTCTGTCCTCTACTCTGTCCTATCTTATAATGGCGTTCTTTTCTTATTTCCTTAAATGATGTAGTATTGTAAACCGCTCTAATACCTTTTGGTCTGAGCGGTATATCAAATTCAAATAAACATAAACATAAACCTTCACCAGTTTACTGTCCATCAAAGACCTTCTTTTTTTTCACAACACCTCTTATCCCTTGCATCATTCCACTAAGTATGTACATAGGTCTTTCTTCATATCATACTAATGTATTTGGTAAGGCTTCTAGAAACATCAAACAATTATTAAAGCTTCCTATTGTTTTTAAGTAAATTGGAATAGAAAATGGAATTTGTTACCATAGGATGTAGTAAAAGCTGTTAGTGTAGCTGGGATTAAAAAAGGTTTGGGCTTGTTCCTGGAGGAAAGGTCCATAAACCAATATTAAAGAGGACCCAGGTAATCCACTGCTTGCGCAATACAAGCATTATGGAACCTGTGTGTCTTTTTGGGAAACTGCTAGGTACTTGTGACCTGGATTGGCCACTGTTGGAAACAGGATACTGGGTTTGATGGACCTTGGTCTGACCCAGTATGGCATTTCTTATGTTCTTAAGCAAAACACAGTGGGCCCAATTCTGTCCCATGACAGGGCTATTTGTGCCCTCCTCGCCAGCGTCTAACCTCCCCGCCGTTTGTACGGGGAGGTTAGACAGGGGCGGGGAAGGGGCGGATCAGGGGCGGAGTTAGGGTGGGTGGTGGGCGGTTGCTGGCACTGGACATACAGGGCCGATTCTAATGTCAGCCCTGTACGTCCAGGGCCGGCGACTTGTGCAGGGGACCTCTGAGGTGGAATAACTTCCCTGGCCATTTTTTTTTGGCAGGCCTGGGGTGTGGATGGGGCAGGGGTGGCCCGAGGGCATTCCCCACAGCCCAACCCTGAATTTAGGAGGCCGGATTGAGGGTTGGGCTGCGGGGAAAGCATTTGTGCAGCCGGCAGCCAGGATCACAGCTTTACAATGGAGCCACGGTGCCATGGCAACCAGATGCCATGGCACCGCAGCTCTTTTGTAAAGCCCTGACTGAGTTAGTTGGGTGTTCCCTGTATGTGCAGGCTGTGTTGAATCGCAGTCCCATACTGCATGTACAGGGTTGTTCATGATTCTGGTCTCGTGGGGCTAGACATGCCCCGTGGGATCAGAATCGCAACCCCTTCTGTACGTCTGGTTCAAACTGGTGTGAATTGCTGGTTAGAAAGGTGCTATTTTTATATTTTTCACAGTACAGGGGAGAAATGCATGAATGTTTTTCTTTCTTTGGTAATTTGTCTTCTTGTAAGTGATATTATTGCTCTCACAGGAGAGATGGGGAGGGGAGAATGTCTCCCTTTCTCCACCCAATGTTGGGCAATCCTGGAACTAAGGGTGACCCTCCCCAGCTTTGTGTAAGTGTCCCAGATTTGCCAGCAAAAAAATCGTGTAACTTATAGAATGCGCAGAGGTTATGTTAGTCAGCATGAGTGAAGGTATGGCTTGCACATAGTGATTAGTGCATTTGATTTCCTACCTACAGGAAAGCAGACCAAAAGGAGCAGCAGGTACCTGCACTCTGACATGGGAAACCAAACTTTTATTTTTGCTCGTAGTACACAAGTATGTCCACGTATTGATGCAAGTTGCAATGTTAAAGTTTCAAAGCTTTAAACATTGCAACTTGCATCAATACATGGACATACTTGTGTACTATGAGACAAAAATAAAGGTGTGTTCCCTCTAAAGACCACCTGAAGAAGGCTTTTCAGCCGAAACGCGTAGGGGCTAATAAAAGGGGTTTTTACCTGAATTGGATCACCGCCAGTCTCTTTTTTGTACCTGCTTGTTTGGTTTCCCCTACCTACAGGAAAGGCCATGAGCCATGATTCAGGTAAGGGCAGCATAGGCGAGGCCAGGAGCCAAATTATCAAAGAGAGGGACCCCCCTCAGGCTCAGACAGCCAGGATAGAGTGAAGAGAACACAGTGAGATGAAGGACCAGATGGCCAGCCAAAAGATGACTCAGGATGAGGAGCTGCAAAAGCATGGTGGTATCCTGGATAAGGCCGAGGATGAGGGGGAGGTGGCAGATCTCCACTTTCCTGCACTATTTCCCTTGTATGATGAACCAGAGCCTTTAGAAAGAGCCCCAGGAGCAGCGTAAGACAAGGAACCTCATACCAGTCAGAGAGGCCAGATGTTGAGGTGTGGAGAGCTGCTGCCACAGCTGAACCAGCAACTCCTGACTATCAGTGAGTGTCGACTGAGTATAGTTGGCAATGGCTGAGAGGCAGCTAGAGTTCTTTGAGGTGTTGCTAGATGAAGTGCATGCTCTGTATAAAATCCTGCACCACTGCCCATCCAGCAGTGCTGTCACCTGCCCCAGCACCATCTGCTCCCATGACCTCCCAGTCACCATGAGCCACGCTTAAGAGGAAGGCACCTACTCAGACCTCCACCTCCATGGCCTCCCAAACCTCTCAACAGCCTAGGGTCTTGAAAACACCACCCCCTCACACATTTTGGGACCCATGCCCTATGAAAGGGGGGAGTTCCTCAAATTTCCCTCATTTCATGGTGTTAGCCAGTGCACAAGTAGGATGATGTGTTAGAAAGCTCTTTCAAGAGTGGTGACACATCATCCATCACGCTGTCACACTGGCCTATGCAGAGTCGGGTGCAGGGGGATGGTGGGAGAGGGTAGAGAGGCAGGGGGTGGGAGAGGATGATGAAAAAGGTGAATAATTCCTTGCTACTTTGTTCAATCGAAGAGGTGGGGGGGAAGGGCAATGGTCTGGTTATGGTGGATGACTGGGTTGGGGGTGGAAGGGAAGGGTTGTGGCTTTGTTATGGGGTGCTGGGTTATGAGGGTGGGCATAGGAAATTGGTGTGGGGATGGCTGGGTGGGGGGGGGGGGGGGGAGGGGATTTGACAGAGGTGGTTTTTTTGGTGGTTGGGAACCTCCGCATGTAAAATATTTATTTCAGTTTATGAAAACACTGATATTCATAAAAAATGTCTGTATATCAGCTCATTTCTTGTAGTAATGCCAGGCTGGTGATGATGGACTATGACCTCCTACCTTGGGGCTTCTGAATCGTCCTCTGTGTCTGGGTCTGCCATCCGCATAGATTGTGTATTTTATCCCGTGCTCTTTTATGATGTTGCATATTGGTTGGATGTAGATGTTGAATAAGAGAGCTGATAGTGCGGATCCTTGGGGTACGCCTTGCATGGTTTTTATGGGTCGGGATGTGTTGGGCCCAATCTTGACCTGTATCTGTCTGTCCGTTAGGTAAGAATGGAACCACCTCAGTGTGGCTCCGTGTAGTCCGATGTTCTGTAGTCTTGCTAGTAGTGTTCTGTGGTCGACTGTGTCAAACGCTGATGATAGGTCAATGAAGATCATGAGTATTCCGTTCTTGCTGTTGTCTATGAGGTGTAGTATGTCGTTAAAGAGGTATAGCAGGAGTGTTTCAACTCCATGGTTGGGGCGGAAACCATGTTGGTTGTGGTTGAGTTGTGCGTGGTTGTCGATGTGGTCTTGTAGTTGATGTTGTACCACTTTCTCAATAATCTTAGCCAGTAGGGGGATGCTTGAGATGGGTCTGTAGGCTGCTGGGTTGTTTTTGTCGAGTGCTGATTTCTTCAGGATTAGTCTTATTGTGGCGAGTTTTAACTGGTCTGGCATGATACCTTGTGTTAGAGAACTTTTCACCATGTTGTGTATGGTGTGGATGAAGTTTGACTTTGTCGTTTTGATCCATGTGACTGGGCATGGGTCTGTTGGGGCCGTGCTTGTGTTGAGGGCGGTGATGATGTGTGAGAGCTGCTCTGTGGATGGGTTGCTGAATTTGTCCCAAGTTTTTCTTGGGGTGGTGGTTGGTTTGGTGCTTGTGTTAGTATTCCTTCGTGGAGCTGAGTGGAATTTGTCTTGGATGTGGTCTGCGAATGTTTGTGGGTCTATTTGCACTTCGCTGTCGGATTTGTTCTCCTTGGTGAGTGTTTTCACAATTTCGAAGAGCTCTCTCGGTTTGTTGTTTGATTTGAGTATGAGGTTGGTGTGGTATTCTCTCTTTGTTTGGTTGATGAGATTATTGTACTCTTTTTGTTTTGCTAAGTATAATATTGCTCTTATGCCTTGCACAGCATTCCAGAAATGTGCATGCATTGTTCCAGCATACTTCCCCTGCTGTTTTATTTCAGCAAGCTCTACAGCCAAGCCAGAAAAATATTGTGGGGCTGTATGCTCGAAAAACAGGCATAAATTCCTCGCCACAGATTGCGGACTCGTGAGCTAACTCTTAATATGCCCTCAGATCTTGCATTAAAATCCCAGCATTCAGCTGCCTTCTGCTTTTCTGCACATGTTTCTGCATCTGTGCCTCATAGCTAACTGCTTCATTACCGTCTATTTTGAATGGATTTAAATATCCTGTGCACTACCATTAACATAGGCGTCTGCATTGTGATTGCGCTCATGGTAAGTTCCTTTCTGCATTCTGTATCCATATTAATGCAGAAAATTGTGTGTAAACACTGTGCAGATGCCTGCATTAATGACAGTGAACTTTTCTGCATCAGCCTCAATCTGTGGTTGAGCGGAGGAGTAGCTCAAACTCCTGGCCGAGATGGTGGATGGCTGCCTTGTCAAAGCAGAACCTGGTGAGGCATTGCTCATCAGAAAGGTCTAGGAATTGGATCCTAGGCCTGAATACATACATTCTGATATGGATGTCTCCTGATGGCCCTCCTCTGCTCACTGCGGGCCTCATGCAACATGACCTGCGCAAACCATCTGTTTGGGTCAATCATGGCTCCCGCCTCCCTCAACCCACACCTACAGCACTGGACATGCACTTAAAGGATTACCAGGTTTTTGAAGAGCACATCTGGGACTCCTGGGCAGGGCTGAGCTGGGCTGGGAGATCCCCCCCTCCCTCTTCCTTGGGCAGCTTTTCCCATAGATTTTGAAATGACCAGTCTAAGTAGCATTCAGTAATTTCAAAAGTTTGAAAAAGACTGCAGCAGCCCTTCTTAAGTTATAAGTGCACATACATACATATATGCATAAACTTTATTTTATACATATAGATAAATACTTCTAAAATTCCTCCACTTTTTTCAGAAAATAATTTAATTTTACTTCTTCTCTTAGCAGGATTGAGAAGACTACATTAAATGGGTATACAGGAGAAGCAATATACAGCATTTTGCCTCTGTCTTCACTGAAATCATGGAAAGGAGGTGGTTATAGTCCATGGAGTCTGGGACAGTACCTCTAAATCAGGGACATCTGGTAATCTTATGCATTTACAATAATACACCAAAATAGACAAACCCCCACACAGGCATCAGGAACCACATGGAGACTAATGCAGAAAGGAACACTCACACACACAGACAGATTGCACCAAGCAGCTGGGCAACAGGAAGATCGACACACCTTGGGCCAGATCACGAGACACTGTGGTGCACCTCCCCATATCATGCAGCTCCCTCCATGCAGTGGCGACAGCAGCTGCGGCAAACTTCATTGTGTTTGCCATGCTGCTCCATTCTTGTAAATTCGCTGTGGGCCCAGTGGCTGCTCCCTGCCAGGCTGAAGTCTTGCGGTGTGGCATCGCAACACTTCGGCTTGGTGAGGAACAGGCAGCAGGCCCGCAGAAGACTTACGAAATAGTAGAGCAGCCTGGCAAACGTGATAAAGTAAGTTTGCCACACTACTGATACTGCTGCTGTGTGGGTCCCCTTTCTGCCCAGACCCCCCCTCCCCCGCATTGCGGGGGCTGCTTAGGGTTGCCAACCAGCCGGTTTTCAGCCGGCCTGGCCGTTTTTTCCATGGCCAGGCCGACTGCCGGCGCAGAGGTAAAACCGGCCCTTGAAAAGCCGGTTTTTTGCTCTGGCCACAAGATTGGAAGCAGCCAGAGCAAAAAAACAGCTTTTCTTCCGATCCGAAGAAGTCCGCGGAGTTAAAAAAAAAACAGCCCGCACACCGGAAGGCTTCAGTGGGAGCCGGGGAAGCCTGCGCGAGGCCCCGGCTCCCTCTGTACAACTGCCAGCGTGAAGATCCTTTTCCTTCACGCTGGCGGCTGTTTCTGTGAAGCCGCGATTGCTGGGAAAGGTTAAAGGCAATGCCCTTTAACCTTTCCCAGCATTCGCGGCTTCACAGAAACAACCGCCAGCGTGAAGGAAAAGGATCTTCACGCTGGCAGTTGTACAGAGGGAGCCGGGGCCTCGCGCGGGCTTCTCCGGCTCCCTCTGAAGCCCCTCAGACAGCCGTGGTGCTGGTCGGGGGGGGGGGGGAGAGGCCAAGGATTGCAAGGGCTGTGAGGGGGGGGGGGGGGGGCTAGGACTACAAATGGGCTGGGGGGGGGGTGACCTGGACTGGAAAAGGGCTATGGGGGGGGGGGCCGGGCTGGCCCGTCCATTGAGCAAGAATGTTTTTTGCACAGGGCCCCGCATTTCAGGGGGCCCCGCGCAAAGAACATTCTGCTTTTTTTTTAATTACATTTAAAAAAAAAGCTGGCTCTGGCTGCTGCCGCTGCCACCGCAGCAGCGGCAGAATGAAGTGTCCTGCGGGGGGCCTCCTCTGCTCGCTGAGCCCCTCTGCAAGGGCTTTCAGATTCGCAAAGGGAGAGTGTCTCCCTCGCGACTCTGTTAAGCCCGCAGGGGCTAATGGGAAATTTCCCATCAGCCCCTCGCGTCTAAAGGGGCAGATGGGAAATTTCCCATTAGCCCCTACGGGCTTAACAGAGACGCGAGGGAGACACTCTCCCTTCGCGAATCTGAAAGCCCTTGCAGAGGGGCTCAGCGAGCAGAGGAGGCCCCGCGGGACACTTCATTCTGCCGCTGCCGCGACGGCGGCAGCAGCAGCAGCCAGAGCCAGCTTTTTTTTTTTTTTAATTTTGCCATAAGCCGATGGGGGTGGGGGGTGTTAGGACTGGTAATGGGTGGGGGGGGGGTGTTAAGACTGGCAATGGGCTGTGGGCTGATGGGGGCTATCTGGAAATGGGGCGATGGGGGGTTAGGACTGGTAATGGGCTATGGGGGGGGTGAGGACTGATAATGGGCTATGGGGGGGGCTAGGACAGGAAATGGGCTGATGGGGAGGGGTTAGGACTGGTAATGGGCTGTGGGCTGTTGCGGGGGGGGGTTAGGACTGGAAATGGGCTATAGGGGGGGGTGTAATGACTGGTAATGGCCTGTGGGCTGATGGGGGCTGACTGGAAATGGGGTGAGGGGGGGTTAGGACTGGTAATGGGCTATGGGGGGCTAGGACAGGATATGGGCTGATGTGGAGGGGTTAGGACTGGTAATGGGCTGTGGGCTGTTGCGGGGGCGGGGTTAGGCCTGGTAATGGGCTGTGGGCTGATGGGGGCTGTCTGGAAATGAGGTGATGAGGGGTTAGGACTGCTAATGGGCTATGGGGGGTTAGGACTGATAATGGGCTATGGGGGGCTAGGACAGGAAATGGGCTGATGGGGAGGGGTTAGGACTTGAGGAGGGCTGATGTGGTTAGGACTGGTAATGGGCTGTGGGCTGATGGGGGGGGGTTTAGGACTAGCAATGAGCTATGGGGGGCTGTCTGGAAATGGGCTGATGGGGTTAAGACTGGAAGTGGGCTGATGGGGGGTTAGGACTGGTAATGGGTTATAGGGGGGGCTTAAACTGAAAATGGGGTGATGGGTGGTTAGGACTGGAAGTGGGTTGATGGGGGGCTAGGACTGATAATGGGTTGGGGGGTTGCTATGACTGGAAATGGGCTGCGTGGAAGGGGAGGCTTGAACTGCAAATAGCAGATGGGGAGGGAGCTTGGAATGGAAATGGGCTGTGAGGGAAGGGAGCTAGGACTGAAAATGGGCTAATGGAGCAGCTAGGATAGGACTGAAAATGGGCTGTTGGGGGGAGCTAAGATTGGAAATGGGCTGTGGTGGGGGCTTGAATTGAAATGGACTCATGGAGGGGCTAGAACTGGAAGTAGGCTCATGGGGGCTTGGACTGGAATTGGGCTGAGTGGAGGGGAGCTAGGATTTGACATGGGCTGATGGTGGGGCTAGGAAATGACTAGAAATGGGCTGATGGGGGCTAGGATTGGAAATGAGCTGATGAAGGGATTCAGACTGAAAATGGATGGGGGAGCTAGGACTGGAAATGGGTTGATGGGGGGCTAGGACTGGAAATGGGCTGATGCAGGGACTAGAAGGGAATGGATGCTGGGTGAGACTGGAACTAGAAGGGAGCTGATGTTGGGGGAGGATTAGAATGGGATGGGGCTGGGAGAGTAAAATGGAGAGGGGAAAAATATTTTGTGTGGGAGGGATGAAAAATCTACAATTGGCCAGGTATTGGGAGAGTAAGTGGGGATTGAGGATGGAGGGGTAAAATTTGTGTGGATGAAATAGGAATGAGGAAAGAGCAAATGGAGAAAGATTAGTATGTCAAAGCAGATGTAGAGAGAGAGAATGGAAAAAAAAACTAGAAGAGAGAAGAAAGAACAAATGGACAGCAGACGATGGACAGTTAGCACAGAACATGAAGAAACCAGAAGAAAGTGGCTGGAGCAATTGCAACTGAAAAAAATGCACAAAAGGTAGAAAGATATCTCTTTATTTTGAATTTATTAGCTGGAATATGAAAGCTCTGGGAAATGTGCATCATTAACGTCTGCGCTTTGTTTGGTACAAGAGGAAATTAATTTATAGTTTTATTTCTACAGTGTTGTTGTACATTCCAAGTTTGGCTTTTGGGGTTCCCAGTTTAATTATTGCCTTCCTGTTTCTAAATTGTGATTCCTTGTTTGGTGATGGTCTATGTTCTGCATGTGTAACTGAGCTGAGGTATTCTATTTATGTAATTCCTATTTGACATTGCCACTTGTTCTCTTTCCCCAGTATTCTCTGAAATGTATTGGTTTAATATTTGCAGTGTTGCCTTTTTATAGGTAGGGTATGGTGCTTTGTGAGTCCTGGTAATGCTGTCAGGATACGGCGGGTTTGCTATGGGTTCTAAATGGGCAGTGTTTGTAGTAGTTCCTAATGTGCCTGGCGGTTGGCACTGGATTATAGTAATGTAGAAATCTTTTAGTCTTTCTTTATTCATACACTCATTAAGAGACATGTTTACTAAAAGTTAGTGTATGGTAACATTATGCAAATATTTATGCAAATAAGGCCACTTATGCAAATGAGGCCCCGCACTGAGTCTCCGCACATGGCCCCGCACCCCCCTTGGGCCGCCCCGGGGGGGGGGGGAACTTGGACTGGAAAAGGGCTATGGGGGGGGGGACGACTTGGACTGGAAATGTTGCTGTGATGGGTGGGGGGGGGGGGACCTGGACTGGAAATGGGCTATGGTGGAGGGAGGGGGAACTGGGACTGGAAATGGGCTGTGTTTAGGGGGGCTAGGACTGCAAATGGGCTGTGATGGTGCGGGGGGGGGGACTAGGACTGCAAATGGGCTGTGATGGTGTGGGGGGGCCTAGGACTGGAAATAGGCTGTGATGGGGGGGGGGGGGCTAGGGCTAGAAAGAGGCTGTGATGGGGGACTTGGACTGGAAATGGGCTGTGATTGGGGGGGGCTAGGACTGGAAATGGGCTGATGGGGGCTACAATAGGACTGGAAATGGACTGTTGTGGGGCATGGGAGAATGGGACTAGAAGGGAGTGGATGCTGGGTGGGTCTAGAACTATAAGGGAACTGATTTTGGGGGAGGACTAGAATGGATGGGGAATGAGAATGGAAGGGGAAAAGATATTTTGTGTGGAAGAAAAGTCTATGATGGGCCGGGTATTGGGAGAGTAAGAGGGGCTTGAGAATGGAAGGGTGAAATTTAAATGGATGATAAAGGAATAAGGAAAGAATTGGGGGAAAGAGCAAAAGGGAAACAATCAGTATGTTAAAGCAGAAATAGAGAGAGAATGGAAAACATCTAAAAGAGAAGAAAGGACAAATGGATAGCTCGCAGAAGACACGAAGAAACCAGAAGAAAGTGACTGGAGCAATTGCAACTGAAAATAAAATGCCCAAACAGAAGGTAGAAAAATACTTTTTATTTTGAATTTATTAACTGGAATATGTCTGGTCTGGGAAGTGTGTATTGCTAACATCTTTGCGTTTTTGTTTAGTGCAAGAGGAAATTACTTTATAGTTTTATTTCTCCAGTGTTGTACATTTCATGTTTGGCTTTTGGGGTTCCCAGTTTAATTATTATCTGACCAAGGAAGTTAGCCTACACGTATCCTTGGTAATTTTTGTGGGTGGGGCTGGGGGCAGGGCGGGGCAGGGGTGGGACTAGGGGTGGAGAATGAGTGGAGCATGGCGAGCCACAGGTGTCGGGTTTTTCTCAGTGAAAAAGTTGGCAACCCTAGGGCTGCTTGGGTGGAAATTATATGTACTGTATATGGATGAGCACAGCTGAAGGAGGAAGATACAGGAAAAGGGGTTAGGGGGTCTTTGAAAGGGGGTGCAAAATAGGTTTAAAGTAAGAACAGCAGAGAAAGCAGGGGAACAAAAGGCAGCCCAAAAGACACTGCATGGACACAGATAACAGTCACGCCAATGAATCACAAGCAAAGCTTTTTCAGTGACTAACACCACAAGTAGTCCCAAAGACAAATGAAACATAGAAACATAGAAACATGACGACAGAAAAAGACCACATGGTCTATCTAGTCTGTCCTTCCATATCAACAACTACAACAGTCCACTTTTTACCTTTAGAGATCCTCTGTGTTGGTCCCATGCTTTTTTGAATTCAGTTACTGTCCTCATCTCTACCACCTCCACTGGGAGACTATTCCATGGATCCACTACTCTTTCCGTAAAGAAATATTTCCGCATATCACTCCTGAATCTATCTCCTTTCACCCTCATCCCATGTCCCCTTGTAGCAGAACTTGCTTTCAATTGAAAGAGGCTCTCTCCCTGAACATTTATGCCACGGAGGTATTTAAACATTTCAATCATATCACCTCTATCCCGCCTTTCCTCTAAGGTGTACATATTAAGATCCTTAAGTCTGTCCTCATATGCTTTATAATGAAGCCCATTAATCATTTTAGTAGCAACCCTCTGCACCGAATGAGGGCAACGTTTATTCACTATTTATAACAGGTGTAAACTGGCACAATTAGAAATCCCACCCTGCAAGTTACCGGCCTTTGTGAAATACATCACACTCGTGTAAATGCTGGCACTGCCCACACCATGCCTTGAAACACCCCTGAAATGCTCCCAAGTAAACTGTGTATAGAAGCACATACCCAGTGCATATGCATGTAAATCGTGGCTTTTCCAAAATCATGTTTTCCAAGTCGATGTTATTTACACATATATGTGCTGCCACATCCATGTTTGAAACATGAATAGAGCTTCTAAAATAACCCCCTTAATTCAAATATGTTTTATATCCAGACTGCTCCACAGCTGACATTTCCATTCAAAAATCCTGTCTCCAAACTGTTAAAGTTGGTTAAATATTTAAACAGAAGCAAACAAAATGTCTGCTGAGGTGAACAGAGCTAAAAATAAATGCCTTATTGTTCAAAGTCAGCTTTTTAAAGTCTGTTCAGAGAAGTCTCACCACTGATATGTTAAAAAAGCATAATTATAAATCTGATACGGAAGGCTCTTGGACACATTTAGTATTAATAGCTGAAAGAAGATGTATATTTGTTAGAGAATTGCATTGGTGAGGTGGAAACACATTTCACATTAGCTGCTAGATAGAGAGTACACTGACTAGGAAAATAATACCGGCCAGTCAGAAAGAACTGTACAGTGCCCAATCAGGAGCCACTTGATGTGACCAATCAGAAGATGACTTACATCTGTGCTGTAGGAGCTGCCTGATAGAAAATCAATTGTGATTCCTCTCTTCTGGCTACAGCAGGAGACATTAGCAATTGAGAGTCAGGGATCTGTCTGCTAGTGGCTTTCTCTGCTGCAGTTTATCTGAAAGGGCTTCTCCAGCTTGTCACACAGATCTCTGCCTCTCACACCATGGCAGCACTAACCATGTCAAGCTTTGGCAAATGCACCCATGCCATAGTCCGGGCCATTCCCAGATCCCTGGCTCAGCATGCTTTGAGACAGGAGAAAGGGAAAGAGGTGGACTTCACCCGGGCCCAGAGGGAGCACGAGGTGTACATTGGTGTGCTGAAGAACAAACTAGGGCTGCAGGTGATAGAGCTGCCAGGGGACGAGAGCCTCCCAGACTGTCCATTTGTGGAGGATGTGGCCGTGGTGTGTGAAGAAACAGCTCTGATCACCAGACCTGGACCAGTGAGCAGAAGGAAAGAGGTATGGTAAAATGCTGCTTATGCTTCATGCAGCCTGTGGAAGAGTGTTCCCTTCTGTGAACAACAGTTATACAATCTTTTTCGTTACAAGAGAATCTCTTGAAATTTATATATAAGCATTGTTTATGTTATCTGTTAGTGTCTAAAGATGTCATATTTTGTATTTAAGTGTTCCCATTTTGTGCATTTTCAGATTAAATTCCACTGCTGTCTCTCCTGTGTATGTATGTGTACCAGGGAACTAGATAAGAATGCTCAGTGATGTTTATAAAAAGGTGTGGCTGCTGGTGGAGAGGAATGAAAAGGGAGGACAGACACTGGGAGGGGAGAGGGTCTACATATACTTCAGACCCTCCCCATGAACTCTAGGCTGTTGAAGAAACAAGGGCAATGTGGGTGCTAATGTAGATGTGATTTTAGAAATTCCCAAACTGTTTGCAATTGCATAATGATCTTTATAACTTCCAGTGCTTTCAAGACATGGTGCATATGAGAAATATTTGGGGGTTTCTTCCCCCTAAAAAAATATGACTTAAGTATTTGCTTTCTCTGTGCACACATTATCTCCTGAACCATTTAATGTACAGCAATAGCAAGGACCTTTTCAGAATATGTATATTACTATAAGAGCTAGAAACCAAAATAATGTTTCCAGAAAACTTACGAATCTAACTCAAAATCAAAGAAAAGAATTTCCCACTAAACTTACAGACCTAGCCCAAAATTGTTTTTAAGAAAAAAGGCCTCATATGAATTGCTCTGCCATTCTTTTCTTATTTCTTTGCTGAGTAAACTTGCATGTGGGTAGCAACATAATTCTGGGCTTCAGTCATAAACCAGAGGCACATCCAGCCTTCACTTCAGAGGTGCACATACACAATGCACATTATGGCATTTTGCTAGAGATTTTTCTTCAATGTTGTTTATTTGAAACATAGTGGAGGATGACAGGAATAAACCTGTCTAGGAGGTGTAATTAAGTAATTAATTTGTGATGGTAGGGCTTACAGGTCTCAGGAGCTAGGTGCATATCTGATCACTTAGCAGTACTCCTCCTAAGCATCCTTCTAATTCTCATTAATTAACCAAACCTGAAAATGCCACAGCAAATTCATTTTATTTCATTAACAATGATGACTTCTTTTGTTTCAGCGGGGAATGCTCTAACATTTTTTACTGGGTGTATTATTTCTGGTATCCATTCCTCAGCGTGCATCATATGCATTTATAACTGGAGTGAAATGCATTATGAACTAGACAGGTTGCCAATTAAGAGAAGTAGTTCATGAATTTTATATTTATAAAATTTTGCAAATTACAACAAGAATTACTCTTGTATAAGAAATATGGGCTAAGTATAACAGGATAAGGAAAACAAATCATAACATAAGTAATCCCATAAGTAAAGAAAAGTTACACAATCCAAACACACTCATAGCATCTATTAGACCACAATATTTTAAAGAGAGGCAGCGGATTAGATTGGCTACAGTACTAAAGAAAAAGGCACATTAGAAAAAAGGACCAAGCAGAAATGCTTAGACACTCATACTTGTTCCATAACTTTTCTAGGACATAGAGAAGACGTAGATGCTATACATTTTTTTAAATCCAAGAAAGAATGGAGCTGAGCAGACTTGAAAAATAACATAACCCACATTTAAATACCTAATAATGCATTTACAAAAAAGTAGCCCCTAATTCAACACACTCTCGCCTCTTAGCCAAGAGCAGTTGACACTGCTCTTGAGTCACACATACTGCAGTACATCAGGATATATCCAAATTCTCTGACACTCTTTACATCAGATCTTATTCAAACACAAAGGGAGCCAACAAATTCAATTGCTTTTGAACTACCAAGTCAGACGTTTCCAACAGAGCAGATAACGTCCAAATCACTAGAAGATGCTGCTGCTGCTCCTGATGCCCACATTGACAAATAGTAGACGTTATGGAATGGAAGCAAATTAATTTCAGAAACATGCAAGATGTCCACTAAATACTTTTTGAGGTCGTCAAGGGGAAAAAGCCCCACTAACTTTGGAAAGTTCAAAATCTGCAGATTCAAATGGTTGATTGATTCTCAAAAGCCTCGATCTTCTGATGAATAATCATCTTATCTTTAATTAAGGCTGATATAGCCTCTTTAGATACTTTAGTCCATGATTCAATGTTATTAATCTTTTACTGTGTTTCTTTCATAGAGTTATCTTGTTTCTGGGCCAAAACTGCAACTGTTGTAACTAATGCATTAATATCAGTAGAACAGCATTTCACACCACCATCCATCCTTAAAAGTAATTCCTAGATGGTTTGTAGGCACACTTGCGTGTCCAACAAGGTCTTCATATTCTTAGTCTATAGTGCCCCCACTGAGGTGAATCTGCGTCTGGATTTCCAGGTGTAGCTCCTCCAGTAGAGGGAGTACCTCCCACCAGGGCTTCACCAAGTACCCTGCTTCCCACTGAGGAGCTCACCTCAGGGCCAAGCGCTGTTTCCTTACTGGCCACTTGCTCTGGGATTGCCGAGAGCTCACAGAGAAGAGCAGGAAGCTGCCGTGGGTTCAGAGACATAATGTCCCAAGATCAGAGCCTCCTCAATTGAAGCCCGGTCAGCGGAAGATTCATATGCAGCTTTATTTCCTAAGGATGAAAGCAAGTGCGAATCCAGAGTGACCTCAGGACTCTTGGTTGCCATCTTTTTCCCTTTTGCACGAAGGAAAAAGTTCTAAGGTAAAAATACAGAGCGACTCTGACCCTGTCTTCCAGCCCTGCCACCATCTTAATTCCTCCCCTGCCACCTTTTATCTGAGAACTAATTCATGAATTTTAAGAATAACAGTCTCTAGTTCTGAGGGGCTTGACATAGAACGGTCTGAATGGCTTTCAATACTTCCTGTCAATGTTTCCACCAAGCTGCACAGAGTCCTCCACCTGGGCTGCTGCTAGTAGGGGGAGGTGTCGTGATATCATGTCTCTTTTACCTATTGGCAGGAATGCTGCTTCCAGCCTTATCAAAGTACACTGTTGTCCTATGCCTCTTCTGCATATCCTGTAGACATGACCATTTTATACCTTGTTTTACTGAAAAATATTTTCCCCTGTGGAGTATATTTGCTAGACCTGCATCCCATGCCTGCACTGGTGTGTTTTTGACACCCTTCAAAAGTTTACTCATGCATGTCCAGACAGGTACTGCAGAGGCTACTTAAGGCATTTTTCTTAATTTCCAGCTAGGGGTCCTGTGTATGAAGCATTTTCCCCTAAATACAAAATGGGGAAAAACTTTCTTAGCCAGAGGCACAGGGCTGGCCCAACTACTAGGCAAACTAGGCAGTGACCTAGGGAGGCAGCTTCTGGGGGGTGGGGCAGCAACGAGCAAGGCATTCAAAGCTAAACTATAGATTTTGAGTGACAGCTGGGGGGAGGGGTATAAGGCTTAAGGTTTGCCTAGGGCTCCAGCACCTTGAACCAACTCTGAGGCTGGCCCCGCAGAGGCACAGTCTGTGCAGAATGTGGGCAGAGTTTGTATGTACACACATCGATTACACAGGTACACTACCAAAAAACTGCCTCCAGTTTTGCAACTGATTCCTATAGATTTTGGGGTGCTGAATCCAGGAAAAATAGCCAAAATGTTCCATCACGTCACGTTTTCTTGCAAAATTAGATTTCTTACCCATATAAGGAATGTTCACATAATTTCTTTTTAGCCGACTGCAGTTTATTTTCTTGGCCCAAAATAGAGGTTGTAATGGTTAACTAACTAGAAACACTCCCTCATGATATTTTAGAGTGTTTTGTATTCATTTTCTACATTAACAGGACAATTGGGAGGCGGGGGGCTAAATCCAGTACTCGCGCTGGCGCATGTTCTTTCCTGTTCGCCTCGCCTCGTTCGCTCGCTCAAACACGGTGGTTGCGACATGAACGTTCCTGTCAAATTTCAGTTTCTTGCAAGTTCATTATTACCTTTTGTTTGCTCAGTTACACGTAATCCAGCTTTATTCCGAAGTGGTTCACTACAGTTGTAGTTTGCAGTGCTGTGTATTTGTGATGGCTCACAGAGCCAGAGGTTGCGTCAACTCTCCGGACAGTTTTTGTTTTATTTGTGGGGAATATTCCGTGAAAAAGCGGCAGAGGAACATTTCTGCATTTATTAAAAAAGTATATTTCGCCTATTTCGGTTTGAAGTTAGGCGATCAAGACAAACCGTGGGCTCCTCACAAAGTGTGCAAGACATGTGAGGAAGATCTACGCTTATGGATGAAAGGTAAAAAACAAGCATTTCGTTTCGGAATACCTATGATGTGGCGTGAACAAAGAGACCACAGCAGTGACTGCTATTTTTGCTCTTGCATTGTGAAGGGATACAACTTAAAAAATAAGAACATAATAAGTTACCCCAACCTTCCCTCAGCAATTAGGCCTATGCCTCATAGCAACGAAGTACCTGTGCCTGAACCACCAAAATCTTTGGATCATATTTGTGTGGACGGTTCTGATCATGATGAGACTCATCAGATGGCTTTTCCCGATGAGTCCAGTACTTCCGAGTTTGAAACTGAACCAGATCCGAAACCTGAACTTTTCTCTCAAGCTGAATTGAATGATTTAGTCCGGGATTTAGGACTCCCAAAAGATGCTCTGCCCAACTGCTAGGTTCTCGGCTTAAACAGAAAAATCTATTGTCACCAGGAACAACTTTTTATTGGTACCGCAACTGCGAGACACAATTTTTGAAGTATTTCAGCAAAGAGGAAGATTTGGTATTTTGCAACGATATATACGGAGTGATGGAAAAGTTTAAACTCAAGTATGATCCTGCTGAATGGCGGCTGTTCATTGATTTGTCAAAAGACAGCATAAAAGGTGTTCTTCTTCATAATGGCAACACATTCGCTTCAGTTCCTATTGCTCACTCTGTTATTCTCCAAGAAAAATACGAGAATTTGGCCCTGATTCTTCAGAAGATTCGTTATGATGAGCATAAGTGGATGATTTGTGGAGACTTTAAAATTCTATCCATGCTATTAGGGCAGCAATCCGGTTTCACCAAATATCCCTGCTTCCTTTGCTTGTGGGATAGCCGGGCCCGCGACCTACACTGGGGGAAAAAAGACTGGCCAATTCGGGAGTATTTGAGACCCGGTGAGAAAAATGTTCTTCATGAGAGCTTGGTACCTCGTGATAAAATTCTATTACCACCTCTCCACATTAAGTTGGGTCTCATTAAGCAATTCATCAAGTCCCTTCCAAAAGATGGTGAGTGCTTTCGGTACCTTTGCTCAAAGTTCCCCCGACTTTCTGAAGCAAAGCTAAAGGAAGGAGTGTTTGTTGGCCCTGATATAAGGAAACTCATTTCAGATGGAGCATTCGCTGAAACGATGTCTGAGAAGGAAAAAGAAGCCTGGGATTCCTTCAAGGATGTTGTTCTCAAATTCTTGGGGAACAGGCGGGATGAGAACTATAAGGATATTGTTGCCAGAATGCTCAATGCCTTCAAAGAACAAGGCTGTAACATGAGCCTGAAAGTCCATTTCTTGCACTCCCATGTGAACTACTTTCCCGAAAACTTGGGGGCGTACAGTGAAGAACAAGGTGAAAGGTTTCACCAGGACATCAAGGATGCAGAGAGAAGGTACCAAGGAAGATGGAACACCACTATGATGGCTGATTTCTGCTGGTTGCTGCTGCGGGAAACCCCAGATGAAAACTACGCCAAGCAGCGCACCAAGAGAAGCATTCGGGGGAAGAAGAAACGGGCCCACCAGGAGATTGATTGACCCAAGAATGACTTTAAAATCTAAACTGTGTTGACAAATATCGTGTTTTTACTAAACTTTGAAATAAAAATTTGCTAGTTATTACCACAGTGTCGGATCTCATTTATTAGAATTTTATTTTCACACCATCGGGTGTTTGTCTTCATGTATTGCAATGGTGCGGTTTGCGTTTTCTATTCTTACATACATACCTGTACAACATTTTTTGCACATTTCTTTGCTTTGCTTTGTGTCTAACCTCGCTCTTATATGCTCAATGTTTGTGCACATGTATGTGGCTGTTTTAAGTGCAGACAATTTTGCTACCATCACAGTGTGTTTTGTTGACATTACTCTATTCTTATGTGCTGCCTTGTTACAATTTTCTTTATTCTTATTTGAATAACTACTAAACAATTAGTATAAAGAATTCATCCAAGAAACTTTTATCTCGATCGCACTCAATCTGAAACGTTCACCTCAAACTGCTAACCCAATGTAGCAAAAAATCTGTACGTGATGGAGCAAATTGGTTACCAGATTTGGATTCAGTGCACCAAAAAACGTAAAAATCAATCGAAACATTAGAGGCAGTTAAAAAAAATTTTTTTTTAGTGTACCTGTGTTATAAAATACCTTTATCTGCACACATGTATGTTCAAAGTACCTACGACTGAAATCCTAACAGTGATCCTCAATATTAGGGATCAACATATATCATACCAGTTATGAAGGCTGAACCCTATAGAAAGCTATATGAGTTTCAAATGCTGTCACTTATTAATTAATGTATATATTTTTTATTTCTTTGTAGATCCTCAAATTCATATGCCCTTAGCAATTTAAACCTGAGTATGGGGATATCAGAAATCCTTTTTATTGTTTTAATCTTATGTCACTTCAATGTATGTAGATCTAAAAACTCACTTGCTATATCCCAAATAATTTTCTCTTAATTATATGCTTTCCTTGTAACATCATAGTTGCATCAGTATTTGCTCATAACTCCATCATAGCACCATGTTTCGGATGGTGAATCCACTTTAAACCACCCTGCATCATGGAAAGCAGTATATAATTTACTTAACTGCTCGTGTCTGACCGGGAGTGTCCATGTTGCCATACATTTAAGTCCATATGAGTTAGTCTACTTTCACCAATTCCACTGCTGTGTGCAAAGTTCTCCCACATGGCTTAAGTATCCTCTTCATTAATAGCAGCATTTTCTTACTCCGTACAGCGCTTGTCCCTTGATGTGATTTTGGCGTAATTCTAGGTTTCCTTCAGACTGCTCTTATTTATACGCTATCAGTCAGAACAGACCTAATTTACATAAACAGACATTATATCATTCCCTATTTCAAAGTTCTCCTTAGATCTTTTAAAGACTGGTTTATATCGCATAGAAGACCATGCTAGAAATATTTTATGACAGGAGCATTAATCTCTGGTATTATTCACTATTTACTCATATTAGGGTACTCCATCTGTATTCATTCTTCAGTGTTAAAACCAGTCGGCATCTTGTGTCGAACTTCCAGAACTATTTTTTAGCTAGGGTATTATTAACTATTCACTCATACCAGGATATTCTAATCTACTTCTTCATTCATTCCACATATCGTCAGAGTACTGTGCTTGTATGTCCATTGTTGTTCCCAAAACAATATACATATATGGATCAATTAATGAGTGAAAGCATTGGAAAAGAGACATATCTTTCTACAGTATAAGATTCTTCATAACCAATAAAGTTCATATAATCATTCACACCTGCTAGTGAGCAGGTGTGAGTGATAGCACCTACATTCAAGGCACATTCTCTGCCATATATACAAGTATTTTATAAAGACAAGTAGGCACCCACTTGTCTTTATAAAATAAAAACAAACTAGGCCTATCCATGGTGTCCTGTTATAAAATTATCCTTGAGTCTAACTATCACAGCTAAGAGAAAGCAGTTCCTTCTCTACTACGGCCAAATCCAGACTTCGATCCTTAAACCTTGCTGCTCCTTATGCCTGGAACAAACTACCTCAGTCTGTGCGTCAAGCTTCATCTCTTCAAGGCCGCTTTTGGATCCTGATCCACTTCAACTGCTACATGTTTCCTTCCCTTTCCCCTTGACATTTCCTTGTACTCAGCTGTTTGTGTTGTCCGTCCTGTCTAGATGGTAAGCTCTGATGAGCAGGGACTGTCTTTTATATGTGTCTGTTCAGCACTGCATACGTCTTCTAGCACTATACAAAAGATCATTAGTACTAGCAGTCAATAATCTAACAGTATTTTTCATTTATTACCACTGTGCTAGTCATATAAATTCTTTATCATCCCTCCAGTCCAGTCCAGACTCGTGGGTTATTAATGCCTACTAGCAGACAGGGCCGTCCCGTCCATTGTGCAATAATGTTGTTCGCACAGTGCCCTGCACTTCAGGGGGCCCCGCGTGAACTCCATTATTGCAATGTAGACAGCTGCAGAGGGATCCGGGGAAGCCCGCACAAGGCCCCAGCTCCCTCTGCAGCCCCTTAGATGGCTGTGGGGCTGTTTTTGGGCGGGGGGGGGGGGGAGGGCTAGGACTGGATGTGCTGTGATCGAGGGAGGGGGAAATGGGGCTGGAAATGGGCTCTGGTGGGGGGGCTAGGACTGGATGGGCTGTGATGGGGGGGCTAGGACTGGATGGGCTGTGATGGGGGAACTTGGATTGGAAATGGACTGTGATGGGGGGTTAGGACTGCAAATGGGCTGTAATGGTGGGGGGGGGGCTAGAACTGGAAATAGGCTGTGATGGGGGGAAACTTGGACTGGAAATGGGCTGTGATGGGGGGGCTAGGACTGGAAATGGGCTGACAAGGGGGCTGGAAATTGGCTGATGGGGGAGCTTGGAGTGGAAATGGTCTGATGGGGGGCTGGAATGGAGCTGGAAAAGAGCATATGGGGGGCTAGGACTGGAAATGACTGATGGGGACTGGAATAGGGCTGGAAATGGGTTGATGAGAGGGCTAGGATTGGAAATGGGTGATGGGCTGGAATAGGACTGGAAATGGTTAATGGGGGAATAGGACTGGAAATGAGCTGATGAGGGCTGGAATAGGACTGGAAGCGGGCTGACGAGGGGGCTAGGATTGGAACTGTAAAAGAGCATATGGTGGGGGGGGGGCTAGGACTGGAAATAAGCTGATGGGGGGAGCTTGGACTGCAAATGGGTGATGGGCTGGAATAGGACTGGAAATGGCTAATGGAATAGGACTGGAAATGGGAAGATGGGGGCTGGAATAGGACTGGAAGCGGGCTGAGGGGAGTTGGAATAAGGCTGGAAATGGACTGACAAGGGGGCTAGGATTGGAAATTGGCTGATGGGGGAGCTTGGAGTGGAAATGAGCTGATGGAGGGCTGGAATGGAACTGGAAAAAAGCATATGGGGGCTAGGACTGGAAATGGGCTGATGTGGGGGCTTGGGAGATTGGGACTAGAAGGAAGCGGATGTTGGGTGGGTCTAGAACTATAAGGGAGCTGATTTTGGGGGAGGACTAGAAAGGGTTGGGGATGGGGAATGAGAATGGAGAGGGGAAAAGATATTTTGTGTGGGACGGAAGAAAAGTCTACGATGGGCTGAGTAATGGGAGAGTAAGTGGGGATTGAGAATGGAAGGGTGAAATTTGAGTGGATGATAAAGTAATAAGGAAAGAAAAGGGGGAAAGAGCAAAAGGGGAAAGATCAGTTTGGTAAAGCAGATATAGAGAGAGAATGGAAAAAATCTAAAAGAGAAGAAAGGACAAATGGATAACTCGCAGAAGACATGAAGAAAACAGAAGAAAGTGACTGGAGCAATTGCAGCTGAAAAAAAAAATCCCAAACAGAAGGTAAATTATTTTGAATTTATTAACTGGAATACGTCAGGTCTGTGAAGTGTGTATTGCTAACATCTTTGCATTTTTGTTTAGTGCAAGCGGAAATTAATTTATAGTTTTATTTCTCTTGAATTCAAAGGGGCCGCGGCTCCGATATCGAGCGGAAGCCGCTACCGCGGCTTTGTAAACAAGCTCCCATGTTAACAGAATATCTGGCCTCACTCACACACTCAGAACATAGAACCTCACCAAGTACAGAATAAGTGACCACAACCTAAAGTAAAAATAAAAATATGTAGATAAAAACCCCAAGAAGCCAGACTCCACAAGAGGAGCAACACCAGAGAAATAAAAGAGACGCAGTTCCCCATATAAATATTGTACAAGTTTCAATCACTAAATTGAAAATGAATTATTTTTTCTACCTTTGTTGTCTGACCATTTTATTCTCTGATTATGCTGGTCCCGATCTGAGGCTTCTCCTTTCTTCTGTGTTCTCTTAGCTCTCTTTCTATGGTCTCTAGTCCATCTGGCATTTCTTCACTTCCTTCCAACTTGTATATTGATTTTTTTCCTTTCAGCTTTCTTACATTTATTTCTCTCTCTCTGTCCACCCAGATTTCACTGCACCTTACTATCAAGTTCTCAGTCTCCCATTCCCCAGCTCTTCTTTCGTGATCCATTATTCCCTAGTCTTTTGCTCACTCTCTCATCCCCTCCATGTCTAACATCTCTGACTCCCCATCCAGTGTGTTTCTCTCTTTCCGTCCATCCAGTACCTCTGCTCTCTCTTTCCTTCCATGTCTGCCCTCTCCCTTCCTATCCCCTACAACCAGCATCTACCCCATCTCCATACCATACCATCTCCTCTCTATTACTCCCATATCCAGCATCTCTCCATCTCTTTCTCAACCTATTTATCCCATGTCCATCTTTTCCCATCTCTCTCCCTATTACCCCCATTTCCTGCATTTCCTTCTCCCCTTATTACCCTGTGTCCAGCATCTCCCCTCTGTCCCCCCTCCCCAAGTCCAGCATTTTCCCATAGTCTCCCTGTAATCCCCTGGCCAACATCACCACTCCATCTCCCCTCCTTGCTTCTCCCTATTTCCCTTTCCTTGTCCAGTATCTCTATCTCCCTAGCCCCCTACCTCAATCTTATCCCCGCTGCCTCCCTATTCACACTCTGCACCCAGCATCTCCCTTCTGACTGACTGTGCCCATCCACGTCCACCTCCCAGTGCCCCCTAATGTCTACTCCCTCCCTTCATTGCTCCCCCCCCATGTATGTATAAGGGGCAAAGTCTGCCCATGGAGCAGCACGTCCCATGGGCAGGGGCTGTGCAAGCAGTGATCCCAACCCAGAGTGGCAGGGCACAATTGGCCTTGCACAGCCCCTACTCACTGGACATGCTGCTCCCACAGGCAGGCTCTGCTTCTCTGGGCCATGATCACTGCCTCTCACACCCTTCTGCCTGCATGTCCTGTGAGTAGGGGCTGTGCAAGTCATGACTGCAGCCAGAGAAACAGAGCCTGTCCGTAGGAGCAGACATCAGGAAGGCACCGTCCATGGCCACCCACCTCCAAATTCAGGATGACTTGCAGAGTGCTGGCAGCCTAGTAGAGAGCCTGCCTGCGGGACACAAGACTGTGAGAAGTGACTGCAGCCTTTCACAGCCTTCTGCCCAAGGGAGCAGCATCTCCTGCGGGCAGGCTCTCGACTGTGCCAATGGTGTTCCACAGGTCATCCTGAATGGGGAGTGGTGGCAGATGGGTAGTGACGGAACCCTCCTGACATCCGGGTCCCCCTGCCGCACTTTCCCAGCTTACTGGGTAGTGCCAGCACTGGAGCAGCATTTGTCTTCATGCTTTCCCACCCCCTGTTGTCCAGCATTTGTCTTCCTGTCCTTCCCCCCTGTTGTCCAGCATTTATTCTCCTGTCCCCTCCCATTTTCCAGCATTTATCCTCCTGTCTCTCCCCTCTGTTGTCTAGCATTTATCCTCCTGTCCCTCCCTCCCTCCTGTTGTCCAGCATTTCTCCTTCTCTCCCTTCCCCTATTGTCCAGTAATTATCCTCTTGCCCCCTTGCCATTCTACAGCATTTGTCCTTCTGTCCCTCCCCCCTGTTGTCCAGCATTTGCCCTCCTGTCCCTCCCCCCTGTTGTCCAGCATTTTTTATTTATTTATTTAGCATACATTTGTATACCGCTACTTCCAGCGATCAGTGGCGGTTCGATTACATATTGGAATTTGTCAAATCATGACATAAAATTTTGAGGTATAAATACATTGATTTGAAGGGAAAGCACATCACACAGTAAATAGGTTTTGAAGGGAGGAGCAATAATTTACATATGTACATTTTTACATAACTGCAACCCTGTTTTATTGGGTGGCATCTTGTAGACCACTGGGATTTAATTCAAATTTATCCTCCTGCCCCCCGTGACCAGCATTTGTCGCCCTTCTCCCCCCCTTGTTGTCCAACATTTGTCTTCCTGACCCTCTCCCCCCCGTTGTTCAGTATTTGTATCCCTTCTTCCCCCTCTGTTGTCTAACATTTGTCCTCCTGCCTCCCCTCCCCTCCCCTCTCCTCTCCTCTCCTCCCCTCCCCTGTTGTCCTAGTCAAGCTGCTTCCATGGCTGCCTCTCTGCAGTGGCAGAATCAACTCCTATGCCCCCACTGCTGCCCCAGATCCAAGGACATGAGGGCAGTGGCGGGGAGCTAAGTTGGCCGAAAGTAAAAGAAATTTGAAAAATACAGGGATTTCAAGCTTCCGTCAACTTGTAAGCCGCTGCCAGTTCCGCCCCTCTTTGACGCGAGTAGCATCATCAGAGGGGACAGGATCCATTTTGTGCCACCCCCAAAACTTTGCCGCCTAAGGCAGCCGCCTCATCCACCTCATTATAGAGCTGCCCCTGGTGGTAGATACATGGAATAGTCTCTCAGTGGTAGAGACGAGGACAGTATCTGAATTCAAAAAAGCATGGGACAAACACAGAAGATCTCTAAAGGAAAAAAGGGGACTATTGTAGTTGATATGGAAGGGCAGACTAGATAGACCACGTGGCCTTAGTTCTTTGTTTCTCTGTTTCTATGCTAGAAACCCTGCAAATAGATGCGCTTTGCTGCGTGAGTGGGTCGGACTGCATGGGTACTAACTTGGTGGGAAGTAATGTGTTAGTGGGTGGAGTTCATATTTATAGGTGACTGGGGTGCATGTGTTTTTGGTGTATGTGTGTGTGCTTCATAAGTGGATGAAAACAGTGCATGTGTATGTAGGTGTGCATGGATCAAGAATTATATACTATCCCACACTTAAATTTGCTCATGTCAAATGATCTCTAGCTCCCCTTTATCTCAGTTTCCTGTTACAACAACTTTATCCCCCTCTCTTCTTGCACTCCGCCTTCTCAGCTCTGCAGTCATTCCTCCACCCCCTAGCTAGCAGTCACTTCTCCTCCTCCTCCCGCACCTTTCCCCCTCCTTATTCCTCCTGCATTCACTCTCCTCTTCCCTATTGCAAGCATTTTCTGTCTTCACAGTAATTACCCTTCCTGCCATCCTCTTGCAGTCACTCTCCCTTACATTTACTCCCGGCAGCTTTCCTCTCATCTTATTTGTATCAAGTTGTTCATCTACCACTGCAGGAGCTGCTGCTTCTTGTTTAGCTGGTGAGCATTTGGTGCCCACTGACTGGTTCTGTATGTGCGCCATGGGAACCCTTCTCTTCAGCCAGCGGGCTGGGATCCGCATTGGCCGACTGATTTCTGTGCCATAGCAGTAAGTTTCCTCCTCTTTAGCCAGCAAGGTTTGGATCTCACCAGCCTACCCCTATATGTAAGGTGTGCTTCCTCTTCAAATGGTAGGGGTTAGGTCACCACTGGTATCCCAAATACTATGCTTCCGGCACTCTAAATCATTTTTGGCTTATAAACCATGAGGCTTATGTGCCACAGCTTGAAAATCTTTGGGTAGCGGGCTTGATTTCCCTGCCGCCGCTGCAGGAGAGCTCCCCGCTTCTTCCGTACTGTTTATACATGGGCTTGCTTGCATACAGTTGGATGGATAAACAGACAGGAGACGCATGGAGGGACCTTCCTAATAGGTGCTATTGCTTTAGTGAAGCACACCTAAAATGCTTTTTGCAGTGAAAGATGTTCTTTCTAGTTTTTAGCCTTTTTGTATCTTTTTGATGTTTTTTGGTCCTTTTAGTTGTCATATGCCTTCCTATGAAGCAGGTAATGTGAATGCTTTTTCTTTCTTAATACAATGAAACCTGCTTGTTCAAAGTCCTGTGTATTAAGGATGCTGCTTTATTTTTAAAAAGTAATGCAGTTTGCAGCAGTGGACACCACCATCTGCTCATATTGCTACCTCTTTTATGCAGAAATAAGAGGGATGCATAATTAGGGCAGTTGTTATGATTCTGGAGTCCAGTCTTTGTACTGCATTCTGACTTGTTTGCTGAAAGTAAGTGTGAAATCTTACAAGACTCTGAAGGTGTGAAGCCTGGCAAAAGAAACTCTAACCCTGAGAAGGTTTACAGAAGATCTTTGCAGTTTTCTGGGTCATGCTGCATCTTTGTAACTGGAACCGACGTTTCAGCCACCAGACTATGGCTTTCTTCAGGGTGAAGTAGTTAAGCAGTGAATGTCTGTTCTTTTATATAGCAGTCTTCAAACCAGACTGGTGGGATTGAGGCGGGATATTTGAATTTGAATTTTGGAGGGAAAATTCATTGGAGAGAGACTGGAGACCTCTCTTTTCCCATACATTGGAAGCTTCTCTGGTGAGTTTAAAGATGCTCTCCCTGTAGTGTTTCTTTAAATGATGTCTTGGGCTTCTAAAAAGACAAAGCAATGATCCAGAAAACTGTGAAGATCATCTTACTAGCTGCAGAAGCCCACGAGGACAATACTTACAGAACTTTTTTTGGCACTGGTTCTTTGCTTGTTTCCATTATATGGGATGTGCACTAGCAGGTTTTGTTTGCTGTTCCAGAATTAGGGAAGGTTTTCCCTAGGTGGGGGTTTAATCCTTATGAGAAAATTTTCAAATCTCTGTGTTATTTTCAGAAGAAAAACTAGTTGTCCAAAAAGCGTGTGCAGAAGCCTACAGGTGCTTTGTATCCATTGCAATTTTCAAAGGGGAAGCATATGCACACTTTCTTTTTAAAAATTGGTGCTAACTTTGCAGGTAGAAGCTACTAGTGGACTTTGCTCTGAAGTTGTCATTTGCAAATTGCCTCCCTAATGTTAAGAGATTTAAAGTCAATCCCTTTATTAAGGTGCATTATATTAAGGACCAATTGTTCCTTTTCCTTTCCTTAGTACAGAAGCATTTTATTTTTAAATTACAGAAATCCACCTTGATGTTTGATTTAAGGAAGGTGAACTGTCAAATATTTGTAAATATTTTAGAAAGATTTTTTGCTCTCATGCTTTTCAAGCCCTTTTGTCACTCACTAGAGCCTCAGTGCCAGTGCACTAATCTTTATCATTGCTTTCATAAGAGCAGGACCGGTGCTACCATTAGATTAGCTAGGCGGTCACCTGGAATGCCAGTGGTTGGAGGGCGGCCCATCGCTATTGCTGCTGCCCCTCTCCAGGATTTCCAACGGCAGCAATGCTTTTAAAATAGAACCACAGCGCTTACCATCAACTCTCATACTGTTCCTTTACCTGCCCCCTCCAGTTGCGCTTCCTTTTTGCATGGGGGTGGCAGCAGCTGCTGCTTCTGGCCCCATGCAAGTGGAATCAGAGAGGCAGAAGCAGGAACAGCAGCACAGTGTCAGTAAGTGCTCTGGCGCCGTTTTAAAAGCATTGCTGCTTTTGCGCTTCCTGGAGAAGAGCGGCAGCACTGGGGGTGAGGATAGGAGCAGGTGGGTGCCTCAGATCCTTGCAGTGACTCTGCATGAGAGGCAAACCTAAGAGAAGAAAAGCCAAGTGGCCCTACCAGTAGGAACCTGAGCACGCCTTCCTGTGGACTCTGCCTCTCTATATCTACAAGCAGATCTGCTGTGAAACGTCTGTGCATACCATTAACCTGTGAGTGGAGGGCAATTTTCAGCTCAGAGAATTTACCTATGTTACTGCTTAGTTTATGTGGGCAATTTACTTTGAAAAATGTCTGATATTGCCTCCACCCTGTTTGTATCCTTTCAAAAGCAGCTTTTTTCATTTGCATAGCAATAAAGTGCTTACGGAGTGTAGAAGAAGCCTAGTGGTTAGAGCAACTGCCTAGTACCCAAAAGATCAAGGGTTTGATTCCCACTGGCGCTCCTTGTGACCTTTGGGCAAGTCGCTTAACTCTCCATTGCCTCAGAAGAAAAGGCCTGGAAATCTACTTCCAGTGATACATTGCCAAGAAAACCCAGAGGCAGCTGAGTCACCAGGAATCAGCACTGATTTGACCACACAAAATAAAAAGGCACCTAGATTTTTACCGTGAACACGCCATCTGAAAAAAATGTCATTCTTTGGCCTTCAATCTAACTCTTTGGGGTGGTAAAATCCAATTTTGGCATCTCTGAAATTATTTGTTTGGCCCAGCATTTTCCTCCCACTCCTTTTTGGCTTTAATAGCAGCTTCTACTTTGCTCCAGTATTATGACCCTACACTTACAACTCCCCGGGGATACTTTTCTCATATTTAATCCCCCTTCTATGTAGGTCAACCACTGCAGCAACAACCTTTCTATCCATAGCCACAAACCACAGCTCCATCCAGAAACTAGTAGCCTGAATTTGATTGTTAGTAGCCACACCATTGTGTGGTGACTGTGGTTCTTCCTTTTCCTTCCTGGAGCTGTAAATGCTGATTCTGCAGCAACTCTAGTGCCATGTACTGATTTTATATATACGATCAGCTTTCTTTTGTAAGTCTACAAAAAATTGTTGTGAAGCATAAGGCGCTGCTGATACCTTGACCATGCTTTATTTTTTTTGGGGGGGGGCGTTGCCCAGCCATTTTTTCTTGCTCCATTGGGCTTAAGCTCAGTGAGGGCCAGCCCAGCTGTGGCACCATGTGTAGTTTTCCCCATTTTTAATATTCACCCCTCTCATCCAAATCCATCTGTACATCACAGTGACAGTTCTTGACCAGGGGCAGAAGACAATGACTTTCTTTAGAAACCAATACATGTGCACCCTGCATTTAGTCATTCATCACAGTTGTTTGCTGGGACTTGCACCCCTCAGGTCTATGATGCTGCTTTCACAGCATTCCTGGTCCTGGCTAAGCCAACCTGAGATCAGACATAGGTTTCTCCCATAACCATGTCCTTATTTACTTGGTAAACTTGTTACCTACTAATCCACAGAACCAGTTCATAGCAGGTTACAACACATAACAGTAAAAACAGTGCATAGCGTACCAGTGTCATATACCAAGGCAAGGCGATTGCTTGTGAGAAAAGTTACTGTAGCAGATTAGTTGTCAAAAAGAAAAACAAAAAGACGCAAGAGTTTATACTACACGTTCAGCTACAGTTGATGATACAGAAGGGACAGACTTCCTCTGCATGATTTTTTTTGTTACCCAGTAGTTTCCTTTTGCTCCTTTGGACTTCCAGCTGTCAGAACTGGGCAGGGATTTTGGACCAGATATTTCATTCACAATTACCTATGAAATTTACCTCTGTTTTTCATCCCCTTCCAACTCACCTAGACTAAGCATTGCAGCGCCAGTCCTTAACTGGATCCCATGCTCCAATTCCCCTTCTGAAACTCTGCA
Source organism: Ichthyophis bannanicus (assembly GCA_033557465.1). Taxonomy (NCBI): domain Eukaryota; kingdom Metazoa; phylum Chordata; class Amphibia; order Gymnophiona; family Ichthyophiidae; genus Ichthyophis; species Ichthyophis bannanicus. Next base: position 191,636,626 of record CM066040.1, read on the forward strand.
GTCATGGGTCTTAAATCAAGTCCCTAGGTATTGCTCTTGTGCATAGACCTGGACTCTCTGCCCTTCTCCAGGGACAGTCATTTCAGGAAGCAGAAAATGCCAGCTGGGAATCAAACCCAAATCCTTCTGAACCACATGCTACCAGGATAGTCCTGTCCTCTGCACTTGTGCGCTCTGTGCTGGTTAACAGTTCTTTAGAGGAAATAAGGCTGCACTTGGGCCCCACACTTTGAAGGCAGACCAGAGCCAGACTGTCAGGATTTTTTAAAGTTTGGCCAGACTGTCAGGATTTTTTAAAGTTTGGCCCACCAAAGCTCGCCTTCGCAGTTGAACTGAATCCCTGGAATTCTTGAGATACCATTCCAGATCTAACTTAAATGTTAAATTCTTTCCATTCTGTCTCTTGACTAGCAAACTTCCATCCCTGTTCTACTTATTTATTTATTTAACATGTTGTTTTAATATTGCTTTATCGTTTAGTCAAAGCAGTTTAATTATAAAATAATCTTGGTAATTACATTAAACAGGAACATTGATAGCTTGGATTATACATTAACTGAATTAACAGGGATATATAACTTGGGTTCTCCAGGAACAAGCAGGAAGTCAGTCCTCACTTATGTGTGACGTCGGCAGGCCCGGCCCATTTATTGAGCAAAAATGTTGTTTACACAGGGCCCCCGCGTTTCAGGGGCCCCCGCACAAACAACATTCTGCATTAAAAGCCCAGGTAAATTTAAAAATAAAAAACTGGCTGCTGCTGCTGTCTGTTTCCCATCAACGCCGACGTGCTTAACAGAGCCGCAAGAGAGAAACTCTCCCTTCGCGGCTCTGAAAGCCTGCGCCGAGGGGACTGATTCAGGAAGGGCTCTGTCAGGCAGGCGGGAGGGGGGGGGGGAGGCCACAGGACACTTGATTCTGCCGCTGCCCCGGTGGTGGCGGCAGCAGCAGCAGCAGCCAGTTTATTTTTTTTAAAATTTTCCCTGGGCTGATGGGGGAGGGGGGTTAGGACTGGTAATGGGCTATGGGGGGGCTAACACTGAAAATGGGGTGATGGGAGGTACGGCCTGGTCGTGGTATGCTGGGGGATTAGGACTGGTAATGGGCTATGGGGGGCTAACACAGAAAATGGGGTGATGGGAGGTAGGGCCTTTAAGTGGGCTGATGGGGGGATAAGGACTGGTAAAGGTCTATGGTGGGGCTAGGACTGGAAGTGGGCTGATGGGGGGGTTAGGACTGGTAATGGGCTATGGGGGGCTAACACTGAAAATGGGGTGATGGGAGGTAGGGCCTTTAAGTGGGCTGATGGGGGGATTAGGACTGGTAATGGGCTATGGGGGGGCTAGGACTGGAAGTGGGCTGATGGGGGGGGTTAGGACTGGAGGTGGGCTGATGGGGGGTTAGGACTGGTAATGGGCTATGGGGGGGCTAAGACTGGTAATGGGCTGGGGGGTTGCTAGGAGTAGAAATGGGCTGAGTGGAAGGGGGGCTTGAACTGCAAATAGCTCATGGGGAGAGGGGCTTGGAATGGAAATGGAAATGGGCTGTGAGGGGAGGGAGCTAGGACTGGAAATGAGCTGGGGGGGGAGCTAGGACAGGAGGGCTGATGGAGGGACTAGGATAGGACTGGAAATGGGCTGTTGGGAGGTGCTAAGATTGGAAATGGGCTGTGGTGGGGGCTTGGATTGAAATGGACTTATGGAGAGGCTAGAACTGGAAGTAGGCTCATGGGGGGCTTGGATTGGAAATGGGCTGAGTGGAGGGGAGCTAGGATTTGACATGGGCTGATGGTGGGGCTAGGAAATGACTAGAAATGGGCTGATGGAAGGCTGGGATTGGAAATGAGCTGATGGAGGGTCTCGGGTAGGACTGGAAATGGATGGGGGAGCTAGGACTGGAAATGGGCTTATGGTGGGGCTAGGATAGGACTGGAAATGGGCTGATGCGGGGAGGGAGCGGATGCTGGGTGGGGCTGGAACTAGAAGGGAGCTGATATTGGGGGAGGATTAGAATGGGATGGGGCTGGGAGAGTGAAATGGAGAGGGAAAAATATTTTGTGTGGGAGGGAAGAAAAATCTACAATTGGCCGGGTATTGGGAGAGTAACTGGGGATTGAGGATGGAGGGGTAAAATTTGAGTGGATGAAATAGGAATGAGGAAAGAGCAAAAGGAGAAAGATTAGTATGTTAAAGCAGATGTAGATAGAGAATGGAAAAAATCTAGAAGAGAGAAGAAAGGACAAATGGACAGCAGACAATGGAGAGTTAGCAGAAGACACGAAGAAACTAGAAGAAAGTGGCTGGAGCAATTGCAACTGAAAAAAAATGCACAAAAGGTAGAAAAATATCTCTTTATTTTGAATTTATTAACTGGAATATGTCAGCTCTGGGAAATGTGCATCATTAATGTCTGCGCATTGTTTAGTACAAGATGAAATTAATTTATAGTTTTATTTCTACAGTGTTATTGTACATTCCAAGTTTGGCTTTTGGGGTTCCCAGTTTATTGTCTTTCTGTTTCTAAATTGTGATTCCTTGTTTGGTGATGGTCTATGTTCTGCATGTGTAACTGAGCTGAGATATTCTGTTTATGTAATTCCTATTTGACATTGCCACTTGTTCTCTTTCCTCAGTAGGTCATGTATTGTTATTTTCTGAAATGTATTGGTTTAATATTTGCAGTGTTGCCTTTTGATAGGTAGAGTATGGTGCTTTGTGAGTCCTGGTAGTGCTGTTACGATACGGCGGGTTTTTGCTATGGGTTCTAAATGGGCAGTGTTTGTAGTAGTTCCTAATGTGCCTCGCGGTTGGCACTGGATTATAGTAATATAGAAATCTTTCAGTCTTTCTTTATCCATACACTCATTAAGAGGCATGTTTACTAAAAGTTAGTGTATGGTAACATTATGCAAATATTTATGCAAATGAGGCCCCTTATGCAAATGAAGCCCCACACCGAGTCTCCGCACATGGCCCCGCACCCCCCTTGGGTCACCCCTGGACATCGGCACCGAGCAAAGAAAGCCTTTGGGATTGCTGCCACACAGGCATGGTCCTCTTCCTGCCCAAGGGTGCCACCTTGTTTAGTCTCCCTTTTTCCACGGAGCCCTTTGGATGCACGTCCTCATACCCTTGGAAAAAGTGTTTCGTTTTCCGGCCTCTGGCCTACTGTTTCCCGGTTGCACCAGTCTTCTACCCGTCCTCCCCTTTGCTCCTATCTCTTTTGAGCAAAGGGGAAAATTTTTTCCTAATTTTTGTTGTTGGCGGGCTTCGCACCCTTTTTTTCTCCTAACTGCTGGCTGCATGGGTCTTCGACCTCATGGGGGCCCTTTTTGCCCCGATTGCCACCGGTTTCAAAAAATGCAAATGTCACTTACTTGTCTATTGTGTCTCGGAGCTGACATGATCCAGAGCTGTGTTCACTTTGTAAGAAAATGTCATCCAAAGCCCTGCTCAATCATAAGCAGAAGTCCGAGGACATTTTCCGAAAGGCTGCCTTGGAATTCCCAGTGGCACCCTCGGTCATCTCTCCGCCGGTGTGGTCCCCCACCTCGACTCCGCGCTCAAGACGGCACTGCGACCAGGGGTCCCCTGAAGTGGAGCGGCATAAGAAGAAGAAGACCTCGAAGTCGCTGTTGGGGGCTCCCAACAAGCGCGAGTGCTCACGTGCTTGGTCACTTAGCCCCCCTCGGCGTTCTTGAGTGTTGGACAAGGAGCGGCCTCGTAAGGTACCTCGAACAGACTTGGAAGCCCCGGGCGATGGCGCCAGGTCTCCCGAGGGTCGCCCCGGTGAGGACCCCCCTCCTCCTCGACACCTGATCCAGTGACCCCGGTGTCGGCATCACAGGGCCCCACACCTGCATGGGAGTCCCTTATGCTGGCAGTAGAACACAGCGTTTCTGTGTTCATAGCTTCCCAGCAGGTGCTCGTATCCAGCTTTGCTGGTTTCACACCTAGAGACCGAGGTTCCCTCGAGAGGGACACCAAAATCTGCCCTGGAAACCCCCAAGAGCCATGGGCCTCATGAGGGTCCTCAGCATCAGTCTCGCTCGCCTTCCTGTTTCTCGGAGGCAAGATCCTCCAGGGCCTCCCACTCCAAATGGGCCTTGGCATCTGGGCGAGGCAACCAGCCGGAATTGGGCTCCTCTTCTGATTTTTCGGGCTGGGAGTCAGATGAGGATACTTCCCCTGAGACCCATACCCATCGTGACCTCCCGTCGGACCCATCCCCGCCCGCCTTTCAGTGGCATTCGCCACCCGAGGACACTTCCTTCTCGGTGTTCATGCGGGATATGGCATGGGCTGTCAACCTAGCTATGCAGACAAAGGAGGAACCTCGAGCTGAAGAGCTCAATATCTTGCAGTACAAGTCCCCTCCTCGGGAAACTCTTGCTGTCCCGGTTCCTCCCATTTTGTCCAGGCTGCTACTCCGCATGTGGAAGACCCCTGTGTCGGTCCCCATCGTGAGCAAGCGCCTCGATGCGATGTACAGGGTCCAGAGTGATCCTGGGTTCAGGAAAACCTAACTCGCCCACACCTCCATGGTGGTGGAGTCGGTCATGAGAAAACAAAAGAGCCTGAAGTCACATTCTTCGGTTCCGCCAAGCAGGGAGTCGAGATCCTTCGACGCCCTAGGCCGCAAGGCCTATCAAGGGTCCATGCTCTCATGCAGTATTCAGACATACCAATTGTACATGGGCATGTTTTTACGTGACCTAGCCAAGGAACTTGGGGGCTTTTCTGCAGGCCTCACGGGTGAACCCCTCAACAGGCTCTGGACCCTTCTGAAGTCTGTCACGGAGTGCTCGAAATACCTCTCCTGCACTGCCTACAACGGATTCGAGTCTTCGGCTCAAGTGGCGGCTGCTGGCATTGGGACCCAGAGCCAGACATGGCTCTAGTCCTCAGACTTTGAGCAGTGGGTCCAGGAAAAGCTCCTAGACGTACCCTGCCTTGGTGAACAGCTCTTTGATAAACCAAGGATAAGGCCGCCGAGATTGAGACAGAGTTCATTACCCATACCCGCCTTTTGCGCAAGACCTCCTCCCTTCCTTGGAAGAAACAGCAAACTAAGAAGCCATTCTTCCGTGGAAGGGCCTACCCTACCGAGGCTACCCACCATACCCACCCACTCCCGCGCTGACCACCGCGATGCAGGGAAAGTCTGGACCACATGCTCATCGCAGACTGAAAGAGCCCAAGGCCCAATCCCCAGCTCCGCCTCAGTCCACCCAGGGATTTTGACACCAGCAGCGTAGCCTTTCGCCCCCTGGCACACTGCAGCCGGTGGGGGGGATGCCTGTCCTCCTTCGCCCCTCAGTGGACGTCCATTGCGTCAGACACTTGGGTCCTCTGAGTAGTCTGGGATTGCTACCGTCTATTTGAACAGACTTCCCCCTCCTTTCTCCCCAGCAGAGCCTTCTTGACTCCCCACGCACCAGACCTTCCTACAACGAGAGTTAGACAACCTCCTTGCCCAGCGAACGGTCGAGAGGGTACCGATGCATCTCCGAGGTCAGGGCTTCTATTCCCGGTACTTCCTCTTCCCGAAGAAGATGGGGGGTCTATGGCCCATCCTCGACCTCCAGAAACTAAGCAAGTTTCTGGTGTGGGAGAAGTTCAAAATGCTATCTCTTGGCATCCTGCTGCCCTTCCTCCAGCAGGGTGACTAGCTATGCTCCTTGGATCTCAGGGATGCTTACGCCCACATTCTGATTCACCCCCCAGCACAGGCAGTTCCTGCGCTTCAGGGTGCAAAGGGAGCATTACCAATACAGGGTGCTCCCCTTCGGACTCACATCTGCTCCGCGAGTCTTCACATAGTGCCTCTCTGCAGCCGCTGGCTCCGTCAGACGGCAGGGCGTACCAGTCTTCCCTTACCTCGATGACTGGCTCGTCACGGGACCCTAGGCCGGGGAAGCCCGCCTTGCGGCATCACACACGATCCTCCTCGAGCGCCTGGGATTCTTGGGCAACTACCCCAAGTCCCACCTTGAGCCGGCACAGGCTTTGGAGTTTATCAGCGCACACCTCGACACTCAGCGGGTGATCGCCTTTCTACTGGCAGACCGTGTGGCTCGCCTCCGAGCATTGGCGACCCAGGTCATGGCGTGGGCTATGCTGCGCCTCCTGGGGCACATGGCCTTCACCATCCATGTGGTCCACATGCCTGCATGCACATACAGGCGGCCCAGTGGTGCCTCAGCACTCAGTGGAGCCCGGCCTCCGGTCACCTCAGGGACCCCATTCAGGTTCTTAGACTGCTGGCAGGACCCCTGCAACCTTCTCCGGGGACTGCCCTTCCAAGCCCCGCAGCACGAACTAGTGCTGACAACAGACGCTTCTCTACTGGGATGGGGAGCCCACTGTGGTGCATTGTGCACGCAGGGGCGATGGTCACCCGAAGAGTCTCAACAGGAGATCAACTTGTTTAAGCTTCGGGCAGTCTGATCGGACCTGAAGGCCTTCGAGGACCACCTCTAAGGAAAGTCAGTACTCGTGCAGACTGACAATTGAGTAGCGATGTTCTACATCAACAAGGAGGGGGCACAGAATCACGCCTCCTCTGCTGGGAAGCGGTCCTCCTCTGCTCTTTTGCCTTCCGTTGAGGGATGACCCTATGAGCAGTCTACCTCCTGGGCCACGAGAATATCCTCGTGGACAAACTCAGCAGGATCCTCCACCCTCACGAATGGCGGTTGGACCCGGAGGTGACCAACTGGCTGTTCCATCGGCAAACACTCACCTCCCCCGCTTTTGCGGCCCACTCCCGCACCAAGCAGGGAGGCGCAGGATGCGTTCCTCTTGAGCTGGACCTCATGGCTTCTTTGCACATTCCCTCCCACTCCTCTCATTGCGAGGACCCTTAACAAAGCTCAGCGGGAACGAGTGTTGATGATACGCATCGCTCCCTCGTGGCCTCAGGAACCATGGTTCCTACTCTTGCTCCAGCTCATATCCGAGCCTCCAATTCCCCTGGGTTGTGCCCCAGGCCTGATAATGCAGGAGGAGGGGCGGGTACTACACCCGAACCTGGCCTTATTGTCCCTCGCAGCCTGGCGGCTGAGCGGGTCACCCTAGCCACGCCAGACTTCCCAGAGAAGGTCGAGGAGGTCCTCCTCGCATTGAGGAAGGACTCGACGAGATGAGCTTATGCCTTCAAGTGGCGATGCTTCTCGGTCTGGTGCTCCGAGCTCCATATCGACCCTTTATTGTGTCCCACTCAGTGGGTCCTCCAGTACCTTCTCCATCTCTCGAAGGAGGGGCTGAAGTTGAACTCTGTCAGGGTACACCTGAATGCCATCTTGGCACATCACTTCCCTGTAGAGGGCAAACCCCTCTCGGAGCAGCCCTTGGTCTCCCACTTCATGCGGGGCCTCTTGCTGTCCAATCCTCCCATCCAGCCTCCCCCAGCGGAATGGGACCTGAACGTAGTGCTCATGCAGCTTACGCATTCACCCTTCGAGCTGAAGGCGACATGCTCTCTTCAGCACCTATCCTGGAAGGTGGTCTTCCTGGTGGTTTTGACCTCGGCCCGCCGAGTCAGTGAACTCCAGGCTCTCATGGCTGAAGCTCCTTACACCAGGTTCTATAGGAACAGGCTGGTCCTCCGTACCTGCCCCAAGTTCCTGCCGCAGGTTGTCTCGGATTTTCATCTCAATCAGGAGATAGTCTTGCCAACCTTCTTCCTGAGACTCCATGCTGACCAGGCATTGGCAGTTTTGCATACACTCAAGAGGGCTCTTGCCTTCTATCTGCAGCGCACCCAGCCTCATCACAAGTCTGGCCGGCTTTTCATGACCTATGATCCCAATTGTCTGGGGCAGGCAGTCACAAAGCACACCCTCTCCATTTGGGTGGCAGACTGCATCGTCTTCGCTCATGTGAAGGCGGGCACCCTGCTGGATCAGCGGGTCACCGCACACAGTGTCTGAGCCAAGGCGGCTTTGGTAGCTTCACTACACTCAGTGCCACTATCGGATATCTGCCGGGCTGTGACCTAGGCTTCTGCGAACACTTTTGTCTCGCACTAGTGCCTGGAGAGGGAGTCCCGCTGGGACAGCGCCTTCGGCCAGGCTGTACTCCATAATCTGTTCGAGGTATAGGCAACTCCTGCCCTCCGACCCTTCTCGACAGCTACCAAGGGTTTCGCCCTGGGGACCCGAAGACTCAGACTCCTTTGGGCATCAGCTTTCTCTCACGACCTTGCGGAGGCGTTCTTAGTTACAGGTTTGGTAGCCTGTAGCTTGGGAGTCCCATAAGTGAGGACTGACTTCCTGCTTGTTCCTGGAGAAAGCGTAGTTACTCACCTGTAACAGGTGTTCTCCAGGGACAGCAGGAATCAGTCCTCACTACCCTCCCACCTCCCCTGATGAGTTGCTGGATTTTTATCCTTCCCTTGCCATCTGCTTGGTAGGGCTCGAGCTAACGGACCTGACTGAGCAAGATGGCACGCTTGGGCGGGAAGAGGACCACGCATGCGTGGCAGCAGTCCCAAAGGCTTTCTTTGAAAACTGGGGAATTGCTCTGCGTGGGCTCTGTTGGTGCCGATATCACCCATTAAGTGAGGATTGATTCCTGCTGTCACTGGAGAACACCTGTTACAGGTGAGTAACTACGTTTTCAATACTGACTGAATAGGTTACATTGAATGGTTGTTATAACAGTTGGATACTGTGAAAAGCACTTTCCCCGTCTAGGTGCTACCGGTTGTATTTCCATATTAGCCCCACAGTAGCAGCTAACTCGGTTTAGTAGATAGACCTCAAAGTCTTACTCCATTGTGATGGTGTAAATGATAATATGACCCTGCAGCTTGATATATCATCAGCCTTTGATTTAATTGATCTTCAGTTGCTATGCTCTAGATTGCGAGAAGTGGATCTTGGCAAACTGTCTTAAATTAGTTTACATCATACCTGTCTTCATGTATTTTCACAGTACACAATAACCAATTCACTTCCTCTGATTATACCTTATATTGTAGGGTTCCGCATGGCTGTTCCCTAGTCCCTATCTTCTTTAACCTCTTTTTGGTTCCATTGGTAACTCTTATACAAAGTCTTGGCCTAAGCACCCACATGTACACAGAGGATATCCAAATTATAAATTCTCTTAACTGGGACAATGCATTTACATCCTCCTTGTTTCAATATATAGACACAACAGCCAAATCGATTCACGACCACCGTCTAGTACTCAATGTAAAAAAATCTGTTGCACTCTGTATATCATGGAACAATTCCTCATTTTCAGTCCTCATATTGCCGGCACTCCTATTCAAATCAGAGACAGTATCATTTTATCAGTGGTTATCCTTGATAATTCTCTATCACTCATCACTTACATGTCATCCTTAGTGAAAAAAATCTTTTTTCATACTTAAATTAATTCATTCTATAAGACAATTCCTGGATCTTAAAGTCCTTCAAATATTGATTCATTCTCGTATTCAAAATTAGCTGGACTACTGTAATGTTATATTAATAGGACTCTCCCATTACAGTATTAAATGCTTATAACTTATTGAGAACATTGCCATATCAAAGTAACTTATAGGGCGGCCCGTCCATTGTGCGGGAATGTTGCCCACACATGGACCCATGCCTCGAGGGGCACGGTGCCTGCCTGGCTGTCTTCAGAGGGAGCTGGGGAGGCCTGAAGCCCGGTGCCCTGGCCCACCTCTGCAGAGCCGCGAGAGAACTTCATTTTCCTTCTTTCCTGTAGCTCTGTTAAAGTTGACCCGCTGGCACACCGAGTATCGGAAGGGTAAATGGGGGCATCTCCTGTCTCGCGTGAGACAGGAAATGCCCCCGTTTAAGATCCCAGCATTCAGATTGGAAAGATTGGAAATGGGCTGATGGGGGGGGGGGGTGCTGGGACTAGAAATGGACTGATTAGGGGGGCTAGCACTGGAAATGGGCTGATGGGCGGCTAGGATTGGAAATAGGCTGATGGGGGGGGGGGGGGCTAGCACTGGAAATGGACTGAGGGTGGCTTGGACTGGGAATGAGCTGATGGGTGGAGGGGAGGAGAGAGCTGCTGGCCCTAGAAGAAAACTGGGTGCTAGGGCTACAAATAGGCTGATGGGGGAGGGGAGGAGAGAGCTGCTGGCCTTGAAAGAAAACTGGGGGCTAGGACTGCAAATGGGCTGATGCAGGGGAATGGGAGAATGAGACTGGAAGGGAGCGGATGCTGAGAGGGGCTGGGACTTGAAGGGAGCTGATGTGGGGGGAGTACTAGAAGGGGATGGGGCTGGTGAGAGAAAAAAAGAAGCTGGAGGAGTGAGGATGGAGAGGGGAAAAGATATTTTGTGTGGGAGGGAAGAAAAATCTATGATTGGCCAGGTATTGGGAGAGTAAATGGGGATTGAGGATGGAGAGGTGAAATTTGAGTGTATGAAAAAGGAATAAAGAAAGAAATGGAGGAAAGACCAAAAGGAGAAAGATCAGTATGTTAGAGCAGATATAGAGAGAGAATGGAAAAAAATAGAAGAGAGAAGAAAGGACAAATGGACAGCAGACAATAGAGAGTTAGCAGAAGACACGAAGAAACCAGAAGAAAGTTACTGGAGCAATTGCAACTGAAAAATAAAATGCCCAAACAACAAAAGGTAGAAAAATACTTTTTTATTTTGAATTTATTAACTGGAATATGTCAGCTCTGGGAAATGTACATCGCTAACATCTTTGCGTTTTGTTTAGTCACAAGAGGAAATTAATTTATAGTTTTATTTCTCTAGTGTTGTTGTACATTCCAAGTTTGGCTTTTGGGTTTCCCAGTTTAATTATTGTCTTCATATTTTTAAATTGTGATCCCTTGTTCTATGTTTGGTGATGGTCTATGTTTTGCACGTGTAACAAACTGTAATATTCTGTTCATGTAGTTCTATGTGACACAGTCTCACTTGTTCTCTTTCCACAGTAGGAGATGTATTGGTATTCTTTGAGATGCACAGGTTTAATATTTGCAGTGTTTGGTGCTGTGTGAGTCCTGGTAGTGCTGTTATGATACAGTAGATTTCTTATAGGTTCTAAATGAGCAGGGTTTATAGTACTTCCTAATGTGCCTGGCAGTTAGCACTGGAGTATGTAGAAATCTGGTAATCTTTCATTATCCCCACTGCCCATGCAAATGGTATTCAGACACTCATTAAGAGGCATGTTTAAAAGTTAATGCTCATTCACAAACGAATTAAGATGTGCTAAGTGCAGGAATGCCCATTTATTTCTATTGGCGCAGTGGCACTTAACGCACATTAATATTTAGTATACATGCCCCTAAGTCATTGCCAGGACAAAAGAGAGGCTTGGGAAGGGCTCCCTTGAAAGATGTCTAAAATTTTAGTTGGCAATATATACATTTTAAAATAAAATAAATTAAATTTATGCAAATAAGGTCCAGTGGATAAACAAACGAAGCCCCATAATGAGTCTCCGCACATGACCCTGCACCACCCTTGGGCCACCCCTGGTAATTTACTATGCAAAATGTTCTGATCACATAGCTCCTTCATTCATCAAAGTGGAGGAGTAGCCTAGTGGTTGGGTCAAGGTACTTCAGGCCAGAAGGTTGGGGTTTCAAATCCCACTAGAGGACAGCAACCTTGGGCCGGAAGGACTGGGGTTTCTAGTCCCACAGGTGCTCCTTGTGGTCTTGGGCAAGCCACTTAACCCTCCATAGCCCATGTTCCCTGTAAAATAGTTCTCTGTGTGCTGTGCTTTCCTGTCTAATCAATGTGTTTATACCTCAAAAATTTCCTGTCATGATTTGACAATTTCCAATCTGTAATCAAAGATCGCTGGAAGTAGCAGTATACAAATGTATACTAAATAAATAAATAAACACTGGCTGCCCATTTTGCCATGATGAATGCTCATTGAACATTTTATTCAGGTTACTCTCATTATCTCTTTCCTTTGCTCATTCCACATATTCATTTAGGACATTAAGATCTTCTGAAATGCACCTCACAGGGTTTGCCTTGTCTGGATTACCCAGGCTGTCTTCTCATGCCAAGCTCCAGTATTGTGGAGCACATTACCATGAGATATATGTTCAGAAATTTCATATAAAAATTCAGGAAACTGGTAAAGATCTGGTTATTCTAGCATTCTTATGCTGATTACTTATGATTTTATGATTCATGCTAGAAAGCTTCTGACATCTCCTATCTAGCTTTTAGGTACTTCTCTCTCTTCCCTTTGTCTCTCCTGTCTATCAAACCCAGTCTTACTGGAATTATTGTTGTGCTACTGCATTCCCCGCCTTTTTGTTTTAGTTTTACTGTTTCTGTTAAGTTGTACATTTTGTTTGGAGTGGAGGAATAGTCTAGTGGTTAGAACCCTGGCTAGATAACCAAGCAACCAGAGTTCAATTCCCACTAGCACTCCTTGTTGCCTTGGGTAAGTTGCTTATCTTCCATTGCCTCAGAAGAAAGGCCTGGCAATCTGCTTCTGATCACACTGCCAAGAAAACCCAGGATTTTCTGGGATGCCAAGAGTCAGCACTGACTTGAAGGTGCATTTTGTGTACTATAATACAGCATCAATTGGAAGTACTGTAAATAGCCATGGTGAAAATCAGTTTTGAATGGCAGTATACCAAATACTTTTTAAATAAATAAAAAACATACATTTTGAGATAAAATATCATAAATGAGGCAGGCTTTGTAGTAAACCTTTGTGCTTAGTCCACTACAAGTGAAAGTTTATCTAAATTCCACATTCATGGGCTGTTGTGATGCAAAATCATGCAGAGCAGTTCATTAATGTGAAATTTTGCAAAAATGCGCAAGGAGAAAGACTTTGTTTGCCTATATTCATAATAAATAAAGAAAGAAACACATACTAAAATACAAACTATATCTGCATTGAGGTATAGCTATTTTTTGTTAGACTGGACTCTTTTGCATGGCAGCAAGCATATTAAAGGGGTCACTGAGCCCATATTAGAGACCTCCCCTTGGAGATCTCAATTTCTTGGTGGCCTGTTGGCCCCTTATAACATCCCAAATATGTCCTCTGGTAATCAATCCACTTGGCAAACCTCTCCCTCCCCCTCCTTGCCTCCTCGTAAACCCAGCCCATTTTATCTTGCTCCATTGGATTTAAGCTCAGTGAGGGGTGACCCAGCTGTGGCACCATGTATAGTTTTCCCCATTTTTAATATTCACCCCTTTCACCCAAATCCATCTGTACATCACAGTGACGGTTCTTGACCAGGAGCAGAAGATGGTGACTTTCTTCAGAAACTTATACATGTGCACCCTGAAAATAAGAACATAAGATATGCCATACTGGGTCAGACCATGGGTTCATTAAGGCTACTGTCCTGTTTCCAACAGTGGCCAATCCAGGTCACAAGTACCTAACAAGTTCCCAAAAGGTATATAGATTCCATACTGCTTGTCCCATGGTTAAACAGTGGATTTCCCCAGTCCTCTTTAATAATGGTTTATGGACTTTTCCTGCGGGAACTCATCCAAATCTCTTTTAAATCCAGCTATAACAGGTTTTACAAATCCTCTGGTAATGAATTCCAGAGTTGATTATTTATTTTATTTTGTTTAGCTCACGCCTTTCCAGTAATCGTTCAAGGTACGTTGCATCAGGTAATCTCCAGGAACAAGCAGGAATGAGTCTTCACATATGGGTATCGTCGGTACCGACAGAGCCTGCGCGGGAACGCTCCCCAGCGTCCAAAAGGAAAGCTTTTGGGAGCATCCCACAGCGCCTGCGCGCTGCCTTCCCGCCTTTCCTAACCGCCTCTCTCCAGTTCTTCTTTTCCGCGGAGCCAGCAGGTCGTGTTCCTGTCACCGCTGAAGAATTTCTTTATTTTATTTTATTTCTTTGGTCGCGCGTCTGCCTTCTCAGCGCTGGACCGGTACCGCCGGTCTTTTCTTTCTTTATTCTAAAAAAACCCCAAACTACTGTTTTTCCTCACTTCAGTGCATTTTCTTCTTGGCCTTAGGCCTAGAACATTTTTCCTCATGGAAAAGCCCGCTTCTGGTTTTAAAAAATGCACGAAGTGCAGCAGCACTATTTCTGTCACTGACACCCATGAATGGTGTCTAAAATGTTTAGGTCCTGACCATTCCATCGTGGATTGTGAGTCCTGCTCCATGATGTCTAAAAGAGGTCTACAGAATCGAGCAGCTAAGCTTAGTACCCTGTTTCCCTCAGATGCGGCTTCGGTTGCATCGACATCTTCCAGGGCTTCTTCTTCCTCACATGAATCTCAGGTAACCAAACTTAAATCCAGCCGGTCCTCAAAGGGTAGATCTCCCTCCAAGTATCGAGATGCCTCTGGGCTTGCCCTCGAGGAATCCGCACCAGCAAAATTACCCCGGCGGGAGGCTCCGGCTTCCAAACTTTATCTATGGGGTCACAGGTTGACATCGATGGCTCGGCCTCGACCGATCACCTGTTGCCATGTTCTGGGGTACCGGTGGTTCCCACTGGTACCGACATCCAGACATTGGTTGCGTCAATGGATCAGAATATCCTGACCATACAGCGTGCCATAACGGCATTCATACAAGCTGCGACGCCTTCGGTACCGCAACAAACTCCGTTGCCGGTACCGACATCGGTTACGGTGCCAGTACCGATTGCATCGACATCTGCTTCGGGGTCGACGGCAGCGGTACACTGTTCAGTGATGCCCATCGGTACCGATCACTCCCGATGTCGATACCACTCGGTATGCGTATCGGGCCTTGCAGGAGCATCCAGACAGGCGATACTTCGATTCCTCTGAAGACTCTGATGAGTCAGAGGTTTCTGTCGAAGCATCGGTAATTCATCCTCAGGAGCCCTCTTCTCCAAAAAGGAGAATGTCTCCTCCAGAGGACTTGTCTTTTCAAGACTTCATTAGGGAAGTGGCCAGGGGTCTTTCCATCTCAGTGGCCTCTGAGACAGAGCCTAGAGCAAAAAAAATTAGATATTTTGCAATATCCTAAGGCTCCTAAAGAGGCAGCCACCTTACCAATACATGAGATTCTTTATGATCACATGTTGGGCATATGGGAGACTCCTCTCACCACTTCCCCTCATTCTCGCAGGTTGGACACCATGTATCGTGTTCCTCCTTGTCCTGGCTTTCATAAGACTCAGCTCCCTCACCACTCCATTGTGGTGGAGTCTGCTATGAAGAAAATAAAGAGTACAAAAAGGCACTCTTCTGCTCCTCCAGGTAGAGAATGCAGAACCTTAGATGCCTTTGGCAGGAGAATTTTCCAGGCCAGTATGCTTGTTGCCAGAATCAACTCCTATAGTCTCTATATGGGGATGTTTCTAAAAGAGGTTACAGATCACCTGCACACTTTATCTCCTTTTATTGCAGAAGATAAAAGGGAAGAGTTCCTCACCTGGCTCAAACATGCCCAGGATATTTCCAAGTTTTCCAACCGTGCAGCCTTTGACTCTTTTGAAGGTGCCAGCAGAGCCTCGGCCATTGCCATAGGTGCACGCAGAGTTGCTTGGTTACAAGCTTCTGATTTGGAACCTTGGGTTCAAGATGGACTAGGAAACCTTCCTTGTACAGGTAAAAACCTGTTTGGCAAAGATTGGCAAGCAAAGGCCACCCAAAAGGATGCTGAGAATTCTGCTTTAGATAGACTTTCAAAGTCTACTTCTGCTCCTTTTAAGAAGAGATTGTTCAAAAAAGGCTTTTTTCCCAAAAAAGGGAAATATTATTCTGCTTATGGTCAGCAGTCATCTACTGCAGGTCGTTTTGCTACAAAGAGACAGCAACAACCGAAACAGGCCAAGCCTAAGGCTGCTAGGACTGCTACGGCCCAACAGCCTCAGCCTCCTCAGGGCCTTTGACTTACAACTAGAGAGCTTAGCTTTTCTGGCTCTAGAACATCCAGAGCCTCTCACCATTCCAGGAAGATTGGCTTACTTTGCTCCCAGATGGGAACAGATCACAGCAGAGCAATGGACCCTCTCCATCATAAGGGAGGGGTACAAGCTTCATTTCTTAAACCTTCCTCCTCACACCATGGTGAGACAGTTCAATTCTCAGACATCTCTCCTCGACCTTCTGGGTCAAGAGATTACTACCCTTCTTGCCCAAGAGGCAATAGAAGAAGTACCCCTTCTTCAACAGGGCTCAGGGTTCTACTCCCCCTACTTTCTTATCCCAAAGAAAACAGGGGGCTACAGACCCATATTAGATCTCAGAGAATTGAACAAGTTTCTATGCAAGGAGAAATTCAAGATGATTTCTCTCGGTACTCTCCTTCCATACCTTTAGAGTCAGGATTGGCTTTGCTCTCTAGACCTCAAGGATGCGTACACCCATGTCCTCATCCATCCAACACACAGAAGGTTCCTTCGGTTCCTTTATCAAGGAAAGCACTAACAATACAGAGTGCTTCCTTTTGGTCTGGCCTCTGCACCAAGGGTGTTCACAAAATGCATGGCAGTAGTAGCAGCATTTCTACGCACTCTAGGAATATTCATATTCCCATATCTGGACGACTGGCTCATTCGAGCTCCATCCCAGTTAGAGGCCCAGACTTCTCTAACCTGCACAAGGCATATCCTTCAGTATCTGGGACTTGTAATAAACATTCCAAAATCCCATCTCACCCCTACTCAGTCTCTAGAGTTCATAGGGGCCTTGCTGGATACCACAACTGCAAGGGCCTGTCTTCCCCAGGCCCGTTGCATACGCTTGGTGCAGTTAGCCTCACAAATTCAGTTAAAATCCCATTTAACTGCTCGAGAGATGTTACAACTGTTAGGCCACATGGCATCCACTGTGCATGTGGTTCCTTACGCTCGCCTTCACATGAGAGCAGCTCAGTGGACTCTCCACCCAATGGACTGAGGCATCAGGTTGCCTGTCAGACAAAATAGCAACCTCCAGTCGCCTCTTTTGGTCCCTCCAGTGGTGGAAGTCCCCTCAAAATCTGTTGCTGGGGTTCCCCTTTCAACAGGTGTTACCCCAAGCAGCACTTACAACAGATGCCTCTCCAAGAGGTTGGGGAGCTCATCTTCAAGATCTCTCCACTCAAGGCATCTGGTCTCTACAGGAGACATCTCTACATATCAACCTCTTAGAGCTCAGAGCAATTTTTCTAGCTCTCAGAGTCTTCCACACCCTGCTCAGCTGCAAGACAGTCCTCATCCACACGGACAACCAGGTAGCCATGTTCTACGTGAACAAGCAGGGCGGGACTGGCTCTCTGTCGCTTTTCAACGAAGCTCTGAGATTGTGGGCCTTCGCCAGAGAGCATCAGATTCATCTCATGGCAGTGTATCTTCCAGGGGTTCAAAACTCTTGGGCAGACAGACTCAGTCGAGTTCTGCTTCCACACGAATGGTCCCTCCATGGGGAACAAATAGCCAGGATCTTTCGAATTTGGGGAACTCCAGACATAGACTTGTTTGCAAGTCCATGGAATGCCAAACTTCCCCGATTCTGTTCCAGAATTCCGTGTCAGGGAGTTCAGGCCAGGGATGCCTTCCTCCTTCATTGGGGGCAAGACTTCCTTTATGCCTTTCCACCCATTCCCCTAATTCCCAAGACACTCTTCAAACTTCAGAGAGATAAGGGGTCTATGATCCTCATAGCACCACATTGGCCACATCAGGTGTGGTACCCTCTACTTCTACATCTCTCCCAAGCTCCCTCCCTGGACTTGGGTTCTGCTCCAGACCTCCTGTCCCAGGAGGAGGGAATGTTGTGGCACCCAAATCCCCAGTCTCTTCACCTCAGAGCCTGGTTGCTGAAGGCCTAGACCTTCAAGATTTGCATCTTTCTCAGCAAGTGAAGAATATCCTTCATGCTTCCAGAAAGTTTTCCACTAGACATTCCTATGCTTTTAAATGGAAAAGGTTTACCATTTGGTGTGCAGAGAAGGGTCTTAACCCTCTTGCAATACCTCTGAATTCTTTACTAGAGTATTTGCTGTATTTATCCCATGCAGGCCTTAAAACAAATTCAGTAAGAGTCCATTTGAGTGCTATTGCAGCATCCCTTAAGCCTCTCAATGGACAGTCTATCTCCTCTCATCCTCTTATATCAAGATTCATGAGAGGCCTTCTTTTGACTAAACCTCCCATCAGACCACCTCCAGTGGCATAGGACTTGAATCTGGTTCTTGGCCAGCTTATGAAGCCACCCGTTGAACCCTTAGCCACTACCTCCTTGAAATTTCTTTCCTGGAAGGTTATTTTTCTCATTGCAGTCACTTCAGCTCGCCGCATCAGTGAGCTGCAAGCCTTGGTGGCTAATCCTCCTTACAAAAGGTTCCATCATGACAAGGTGGTCCTTAGGACTAATCCACACTTTATGCCTAAAGTGGTCTCTCCTTTTCATCTGAACCAGGAGGTTTATTTACCTGTCTTTTTTCCAGAACCTCATGCATCAAGTGCGGAGAGGAATCTTCATACCCTGGATTGTAAGAGAGCTCTTGCTTTTTACTTACAAAGGACACAGCAACATAGAAAGTCCTCTCAACTCTTTGTTGCTTTTGATCCCTCTCATTTAGGACTTCCAGTCTCTAAGAGAACTCTGTCCAATTGGATTGCTCAGTGTATTTCTTTCGCCTACCAGAGTAAGAACCTTTCTCTGGAAGGCCATGTCACAGCTCACAATGTGAGGGCCATGGCAGCCTCTATGGCTCATCTAATTTCTGTGTCCATCGACCAAATCTGTCGAGCGGCCACCTGGGCCTCGGTTCATACCTTCACAGCCCACTACTGCTTGGACAATGACTCCCGCCGGGATGCCTTGTTTGGTCAGGCTGTTCTCAAACACCTGTTCCATACCTAATCAACTCCTACCCTCCATCCCTGGCTGGATGCCTGAGATTCTTGGGGGGAGGTAGAGCCCTTTCCAGGGACTCACAACCTGGGTGATCTCCCTGGCATCTCTAGCTGGGGAGTCCCCATATGTGAAGACTCATTCCTGCTTGTTCCTGGAGATAGCACAGTTACTTACCTGTAACAGGTGATCTCTGGGAACAGCAGGAATAAGTCTGCACAACCCTCCCACCTCCCCTAGGAGTTGTATCTCTCTATCTTTCTTTCCTTTCCTCACTCTCTCTTTGTCTCAGCTTTAAAACTCGAACTGGAGAGAGGCGGTTAGGAAAGGCGGGAAGGCAGCGCGCAGGCGCTGTGGGATGCTCCCAAAAGCTTTCCTTTTGGACGCTGGGGAGCGTTCCCGCGCAGGCTCCGTCGGTACCGATGATACCCATATGTGAAGACTTATTCCTGCTGTTCCCAGAGATCACCTGTTACAGGTAAGTAACTGTGCTTTATAGATATTTCACTGTCTCTGGAGGGCTTACAATCTAAGTTTGTAGATGAGGCAGTTTCTAGATGAGGGTAAGTGATTTGCCCAAGGCCACAAAAAGTGTTAGTGGGATTTGAGCCCTGGTCTTTCTGGTTCCAAACTGCTACTCTAATTGATTAATCTTAAATATGCCACATTGTAGCTTCATTGCATGTCCCCTAGTCATAGTGGTTCATATGGAAGGGCAGACTGGATAGGCCGTATGGTCTTTATCTGTCATTATGTTTCTCTGTTTCTACTTTTTGAAGAAATAAACAGCCAATCTACATTTACTTGTTAACACTCCATTCATTATTTTATAGATCTCTATCATATCTCCCCCTCAGATGTCTCTTTTCCAAGTGGAAGAGCCCTAACCTTTTAAGTCTTTCCTCGGAGGGATCTCCTTCTATCCCCTTTACCATCAACTAGAGGTCCCTAAATCCAAGCACCCTTATAACAAATAGGTGGGAGTACTGCCTATGCGTTCCCGCTCTGGTCTGCCATCTTGTAAAATGGCCCCTAAATCCAAGTACCCTTATAACAAATGGGTGAGAGTGCTGCCTACGCGTTCCTGCTCTGGTCTGCCATCTTGTAGAGTGGCGTACCTGGCCCAGCACTGTGCATCCTGGGTTAAACCTTATATGGCAGTCTAACTCCGCCTGGTGCATCCCAGGATGCACCATGTGGGGTCAGGTGCACCATTTTGCGGGATGGTGGACCAGAGCGGGAGTGCATTGGTGGTGCTTCCACCTGTTTGGTGTGGGGGGACTTTGATTTAGGGGCCGCTAGACCATCAGGTAATTTTTACTTTGTTTTTGCTTGGGGATGATTTTATTTTACTTGGGGGTGATTTTCTTTTACTTGGGTTTTGGGGTGGAGGGTTCATGGCCCCCGGCAGTGTTTTGATGGTATTGGGGGCTTTTCCCGATGCCGCGATTGTCCCTGATGCCATCAAAATACTGCCGGGGTGGATATGCAAATTAGCCACGCAGTGCCTGGAGAGCAGGCCAAACTAGTGCAGACTTCTTGTGTGCATGTGTTTGGCTTGCTCTCCTAGTTTAACACTGCGGTGGCTCGTTTGCATGTGCACAGTTACCGCAGTGAGCGTTTGCATATCCTAAGCTTCCTGCATCACACGTTAAAATGTGTGCATTGTCAGGAACATTAAAAAATCGATCCAGCACGGGTCTAGTGCCAGCTTTCTGCATTGGCCCATTTATCTGCATCTCACATAGCACAGAGCACTTCATGTTGGTGGAGGTAGCACAAGGATACCATGGTGGTTGCAAGGGGGCGTAGATGGTGGTCCTCATGGGTATTAGTGGATGGCAGCAGTAATGCAGAGCGTGAACTGGTGGTTTGCAGCAGTTATAGAGGAAGAGGATATAAAAAGGATATAGAGTTATTAGAAAAGGTTCAGAGAAGAGCCACCAAAATGGTAAAGGGGATGGAAGGATACTCCTATGAAGAAAGGCTAAAACGGTTAGGGCTCTTTAACCTGGAAAAGAGACGGCTGAGGGGAGATATGATAGAAGTCCATAAGGTCCATAAACCATTATTAAGAAGGGACCCAGGATATCAATGCTTGACCCAGTACAAGCATTGCGGAACCTGTGTCTTTTGGGGAAACTGCTAGGTACGTATGACCTAGATTGGCCACTGTTGGAAACAGGATACTGGGCTTGATGGACCTTGGTCTGACCCAGTATGGCATATCTTATGTTCTTATGTACCATTTTGGTTGCTCTTCTCTGTACCGTTTCTAATTCTGCTATATCCTTTTTAAGATATGGCGACCAGAATTACATACAACATTCAAGGTGTGGTCGCACATGGAGCGATACAGAGGCATTATAATATCCTTTATGTTATTCTCCATTCCTTTCTTTATGATTCCTAGCATTCTATTTGCATTCTTGGCCACAGCTGCACATTGGTTTCAATGTATCATCCACGATGATGCCTATATCCTTTTCCTGGGTGGTGATTCCTAATGTGGAACCTTGCATCGTGTAACTATAGTTTGGGTTGTTCTTCCCCAAGTGCATAACTTTGCACTTGTCCACATTAAATTTCATCTTCCATTTGGACACGTGGAGGATTATTCACAATAGGATGTCCAGCCCCCTGTATGGCCAGACAGACTAGAGCTGTGCAGAGTTAGACTGATTCTGATCCCGTGGCCCCCGTGGGGTCAGAATCAGGACTAGTGCCTGGACATGCAGGCCGGGACATGATTCTGCTTTGATATACATCCCGGCGACTACCTGGCTAACTCAGCTGGGCTTGTTGCCATGGCACCGCTTCTTTACGGAGCCGCAATCCACGGCCACCGACCCAAAATGCCCTTTCCCCTCAGCCTGACCCCAGATCCGGCCTTCCATTGTCAGGGTCGGGCTAAGGGGAACTCCTTCACCCCTCACCTGTATGTCGTCGCCGTCCGCCACCATCTCCTGATGTCCAGGGGGACTTATTTCACCATACTGGGGACATTTTTAAAAGCCATTTGTAAAATGGGTCTGGGGACATCTCCATGATTTCATTGTTGATATGGACATTTTCAGATACCCGAATCCTGACTAAGACTTTTAAAATGGCCCTCTTAGTCTCTCAGCTATAGCTTTCTCCTCTCTGAGTATCCCTCTAATCCCTTAATCATCTAATGGTCCAGCTGACTCCCTCTCAGGCTTCTTGCTTCCAGTGGTCCTGAAAAAAGATTTTATTGTGAGTTTTTGTCTCCTGAGCAACTTTTGAAATCGTCTTTATGCTTTCCTTATCAAAGCTTTGCATTTAACTTGGCAGTGCTTATGCTATTTTCTGTTTTCTTCATATGGTTCCTTTTCCATTTTTTGAAAGATGTTGTTTTGGACTCTAATAGCCTCTTTCACCTCACTTTTGAATCATGTTGGCTGTTGTTTGGTCATCTTTCTCCCTTTCTAAATGTGTAGGATACATCTGGTTTGGTCTTCCAAGATTGTATTTTTAAACAGGATCTATGCCTGATGTAAACTCTTGAACTTTGCAGTTGCTCCTTTTAGTTGTTTACTAACCATTGTCCTCATTTTATTGCAATCTCCTTTTTTTGAAAGTTAAATGTTGATGCAGTGATTGATATGTGAGTTAAAATGTCTCTTATTATCAGCATTACTGTGATGCTTTTGCTGAGGGTGACATCCTAAACTTGGACAGGCATTTAAACTAGAGAAAGGTGGGTGATAGATAGAAGAAAACAAGTTCAAAATGTCACCACTAGCAAGAGCATCACAGTAATGCTGAAAGTAGAAAGAGACATTTTAACTCACACATCGATAACAAAGAGGAAGAAGTATCAGGAATTAAAAATAGGCAAAAAACAAGCAAGTCAACCAAAAATGCTCACAGTCTAGGCAACAAAGTTCTTGACTTGGAAGCCCTGATGATGGAAATCAATTTGGACATTGTGACCATTATGGAAACATAGTTCGATGAATCTCAATAGAATATTACCCTACCTGGCTATAATCTATTTAGGAGGGATAGACAGGGTGGAAAAGGAGTAGCAGCCCTCTATAGCAAAACAATGTTAAAGCAGTTGAAGTGTAAAGAACGTGCATAAAAGAAGCATTGTGGAAAAACAATATACCATTACCATCCACACTGGTGTAGTCTCAGATCTGCAAATGGACAGAGACTTGATCAATAATATTGCAGAAGTGGTAATGAAGGGAGAAGTGATGTTACTGGGTGACTTTAATCTACCAGAAGTGGATTGGAGTATCTCATCTGCAAATCTGAAAAGAAGCAGAAAGATCATGGATGCCTTACAAGAGGCTTTGCTCAGACAGTTGGTGATGGAACCCCCCAGGGAAATCACAGGCAAATCTCCATAACCATTCCACAAATGCCATTCACAGACATCTCTAGTTCGGGAACGTTCAAGTAGGCATGGGGGTGTGGTGGAGGCGTACCAGTTCCTTCTCACCCCCTGGGACAGCTGCTGCCTCAGCACCGCGTTTTTCTCAGGTTCTTTTTTCTCTTTGGGGGGTTTTTCTCAGTGCACAGGACTTCCTTGCGCCCTCTCTGACCAGGCCTTTTGAGTTTGATCTCACGGATGCCGTTTTCCCTGCTATGGCCTCGGTCAGTGGCTTTAAGTACTGTGACCACTGTAGGCATACCATGTCCGACACGGATCTGCATGGTTGCTGCCTCCGGTGCCTCAGGGTAGACCACAACACCTGTTCATGTGGGCTCTGTCAGCAGATGACGAGCAAGGAGCCAAGAACCATGAGAAATAGCAGGAATCCCTGTTTGGTAAGACCTCTGTCTTGGCTCTGGTGTCACTCATGGAACCGGTGACCTCGGGGGCCGCTGCAGAGGCCTTGGCTTCGTGTAATGTCCATGCCCTGTTGGAGCCAGAGGTCATGGGGCATTGGACTGGGGATCATCCTCTGAGGGATGTCCCCCTAAAGAGCCGGACATTTTTGGTGGCTTCGTTGGGCGATGGTATCGGCTCTGCAGGTAAGGGCGATGGTCACCGGCATTGGAATCCCCAACACGATGCTGAGGGTGATGGCCAGGAGCAGCCCTCCAAGCTGCACTGGTGGGAGAAGATGCCGTTGGTGTCGGGGGATTGGTCTCGGTCCTCTGAGATCATCCTTGTCATGGACACCCCCTTGATGGCGATGGCATTGGGCCCGAGGTCCTTGGTGCCTGCACCTGTGGGTGCAGAGCCTTCTGGCCTTGAGGCCAGGATGGTGGCCCTGGAGTGCAGTCTGACTGTGTTCCTGGCCCAGCAGCAGGAACCAATGTCCAGTTCCTCCGGGACATCGGTCCCAACCACCAACCCCTCCACCACGAGGGGGTCACCAGAGATGGAGCCGATCCTCGAGCGCCATTGGCCTCAGGACAATTCTGGGCATCAGTCTTTGTCCCGTTCGGGTCCTAGAACATCCCCTGCCAGTGCCTCTGGGTTGAAGCACAGGGGCATTGGGACCCCCATGGCACTGGTGACCCAGCATGCGCCCAATGCCCAGAAGATCCTTGAGGTCTCCTCCGACTTGGGATCAGAGTGGGAGACCAATGAGGAGTCTCACGATACCTGCCTCTATTGGGATGTCCTCTTGAACCCCTCTCCAGCAGTCTGCCGGAGGTCCCCATCCGAGGACCTTGCCTTCTTGGTCTTCGTCATGGACATGGTGAAGGCCCTCACCTTCACCGTGGAGAACGAGGAGGAGCCTCAGGTGGAGGACCTTGAGATCCTCCAATGTGAGTCCCCTCCGAAAGAGGCACTCATGGTGCCTGTTTCCCCCATCCTGGAATAGCTCCTCTTCCGCATGTGGGAGTCCCTGGCCTCAGTGCCTTTTGTGAGCAGGCGACTCAATTCGATGTACCAAGTCTGCAAGAGCCTCGGGTTCCAGAAGGCACAGCTGCCTCATAACTCCTGTGGTGGAGTCAGTCATGTGTAGGATTAAGAGCCAGAAGAGGCACTCCTTGGTGCCCCCGAGCAGGGAAGGCTGCACCATGGATGCCTTTGGCAGAAAGTGCTACCAGGGCTCGATGCTCGTGGGCCATATCCAGGCATACCAACTGTACATGGGCATGCACTTGTGGGATCTGGAGAGGGAGCTAATTGGGTTCTTGACTGGGCTGTCAGAGGAATCTTTTCAGCGATTCTGAACCCTGACTTGATGGTCAAGGAGTGCTTCAAGTTAATCACTTGAGCGGCCTATGATGGCTTTGAGTCAGTGGTTAGAGTAGCTGCGGTGGGCACTAGTGTCCGCTTCCAGGCTTGGCTACAGTCCTCTGACTTGGAGCAATGTGTACAAGTTAGTTAATGTGCTCTTCTGGGGAGAGAAGCTCTTCGGCAAGCCCATGATGGACAAGGCCGCCGAGCTGGAGTCTGAGTTCCTGACCAGGACCAGGCTGTCCAAGAAGACCGCTGACTCTTCCTGATGGAAGGCTTCAGGGACAAAAGTCCCTATACCCGTAGAGGTGCATAGCCATCGTAAATGAATATTGGGCCCATAAATTCTTCATATAGCAGCTAAATATCACCACTATATGGCTAGTTTTGCTATGGCCATGCCACCCCAAGTGAGCTTGATTTCACTTGATCTCAGGAGCTAAGTAGGGTTAGGCCTGGTTAGTACTTGGAAAAGAGGCCACCTTGGAATACCAGGTGCTGTAGACTTACTGTGCAGAAGAAAGGACTGCAAATCTATTTCTGGTCACACTTTGCTAAGAAAGCCAGTGGACAGGGACAACTAGGGTCACCAGGAGTCAGCATCAACTCAATGGCACAACAGCAATTGAAAAGCTGTCTCTATAAAACTAATTATGAAGTAGCTCTGCTCACTATGCTGCATTTTTTTCAGCCAGCCAGTAAGGGTTTCAATGCACTGCAGTGAAAGCAAGATAGTTGCACTGGGGGTCTATCGATTACATATTTTTGTTAGTTGTGAGAATGTTTCACTGTCTGATGCACAAACAATAAACATCAGCACTGAAACAAGGCTGGCCTAACAATTTAATGTTTTGTATGCATACCCATGATCCAGTGAAGGCCATTCTTAAATTAGGGACATGTATACTAAATGATATAACGCATGTTAATGAAAGTTAATGCACATTAAATGCCTAGACCCCTTCCATTTCTATGGGTGCAGTTGAACTTAATGGGTGTCAACTTCATTAACACGCGTTAACCTCTAGTAAACATGCCGCTTATTGTCAAATCTTTGAGAATGCAAAAGGATAAAAGTACATTTTGTGTGCAGCATACATAAATAAAGCCAAGTATTGAGAAGCACCCTCATCAGATTTCCTTTACAACAGTGGACCTCAAACTTTTGGAATGAGGGCCACATTGGACCTTTCCAATCGCTAGAAGAGCCAGGGTATTTGTGTGTTGGGGAGGGGGTCCTGTTCTCATAAAAAAAAGTAGTTTCTCCAATAGTACACCATCTCTCCCTCTCTCTTTTCCCTCCTGGTCTTCACTCCCCCTAATTCCCAACATCTCCCCCTCTCACTTCTCAGCCTCCTCCAACTCTCATAGTCCATCACTGCTCTCTTCCCTCCCTTCTCCCTTGGTCGTCCCACTTACCTTTATACTCGGGAATGTCACCAGCAGTGTTAACAATTTGCGAATGCTACCTCTGATCACAGGAATTTGAGTCAAAGGGGGCAGGAAGCAGCAGAGGAGAGAGGCTCTTCGGTGGTATGAGATAGTATATGCAAATGCTGCTACTGCTGGCAACATTCTGGACATGAAGTAAAATGAGGAGACCATGGGGGGGGGGGGAGGAAGACAGAGGTGCTGGACTGTGGGGGAGTGGTGGGGCTGGGAAAGAGGCAGTGGTGGCGGAATGGGCCATTTCAGTTTTCACCTTGGTCACAGTGACTGGCTGGTAAAATGAGTCTGCAGCCCATTTTTAGTCCACAGGTCATAGTTTGGGGACCCCCTACTATCCAGGAACCTTGCACCACATCAAAGAAATCCAGCAGCCTTATTCTTTACTTCAGCCTCACCAGCAATCTTGCTTTCCTACTGTCATCTTGACCATAGTTATGCTACCTATTTCTGTGGGAAGGTGATGTGGTATCATGCAGCATGGGAGGACAGCTGGCATTCTGTTCCTCTGAGGAGGAAGCACTAAGGTGCATTCATCTTGTTCCAACAGCAAATAGAATGGACGTACCTCCTCTTTTGCTAGTGGCAAATGGAGATAAGCAGGCTATCAACTTCCTGTTCTTGTTTATGCTGGTTCCTGACAGAAGTCAGCTTGAGGAATTCTGTTTCATTCAACTTCATATGTTGCAAAGCAAACTGTGCGGATTCCACTTACCAGAGGTCCCGTCCCAGAAATGAGATTTCAGGGTTTTCCCATTTGTCTTGAGACTTGCCTAAATTTTCTTCAGTTGTGATACCTCTTTATTGGACCCACATTAAAATTTAACTGAAGATGTTGTACTACAAGAGTTTTTAGGACTCTTTAGGCCCCTTCTTCAGATGTAAATTTGTATGTAAATATGTTGGGCCTAACAGTCAGGATCAACACCCAAACCTCCACCACATACAAACAGGAAATAGGCCTCCCCCAAGGATCTGCCCTCTCGGCACTCCTTTTTAATATTTATATACAACCAATTTGCAACATCTTTAAAAAATTCAAAATACACTACCACATATACGCAGACGATATCATGATGTACATTCCTTTCACAATCCCTATGCTTCCACTGCAACTTTTAACTGACTGTTTCAATGAATTAACAACTTGGTTAGAAGCTCACAACCTTCACATTAATCATTCCAAAACTGACATATTGATTGTAACAAAAAACAAATCTTACACCCCCCCTACCCACATTACACTTCAGAAACATGATATTTACATAAAAAATGAGATAAAATACCTAGGGGTGATCTTAGATACACACCTCAGTATGAACACCCACATAAGAAATACCACAAAAAAAAATATACTTTAAGCTCAAAGTATTAAAACAATTATGCCCACTAGTCCACCTGCATGACTTCCTGAGCATAATTCAAGCCATTATTACACCGCACTTCGACTTTGCTAATCTCACGCTACTAGGCACAACTAACCAAAACATCAAAAGGCTTCAACTGGCCCAAAATGCTGCAGCTAGAACCATAATGAAGGTACACCCTTTTGAGCACATATCACCCTATCTAGCTAAACTACACTGGCTCCCAATTCAATGCAGAATAAACTATAAACTAATAATAACCACCTTCAAAGCTTTGAATAATACTGCCCCAGCTAATCTAAACAACTACTCACTAAAGACACACCCCAATCTGCTCAGAGAAGAGGCAACGCCAATAAAATAAGGATTCCAAAAGAGTTCACAAAGACTAAAAAAACAACAAATAAAAAAGCTTTTTCCCATGCAGCCCCCATACTCTGGAACTCCCTACCTGATGAAATTAGAGCCGTAACTGATCTTAAAGAACTACGCAAAACATTAAAAACCCACCTATTTAGCTCCCACTACGGTCCACTTGCAAATTCCCAATACCAAAATGAAAAGGGATAATACATAACACATTGAGTCTAATACCATAATGTCCCATAAAACATGACCTTTAACACAGTTTATGATGCTTGTAAATAGCTACCTTGCTCGTTGAACTCAACTTCTGTTGACTGTACATAGTTGATTGTACATAGTTCCCCAAAGTTTATTTGTTAAAGTTAAGTTGTACATAATTCAAGCATGTTTAATGTAAATACAGATATGTTGTACTGTTTCTTTACATGTTATATGTAAACCACACCTGATCATTGGAAGGTAGCGGTATATAAGCGACTGTTAAAATAAATAAAAATAAAATAAATAATATTCAGCGGCAGCGACTAGCATGATTACAGCGGGTAGCCATCACCACTGAACCCTAAACCCAGATATTCAATATGGGGGTCATATCCAAGTAGCAGCAATATTCAGCTGTTGCCCGGTTAGCTTTTGCGGCAAAGGTTAGGTCAGCCTTTATTGCGCCTGGCTTTCGATGCCAAGGGATAATTGGGCAGTGGCTGAATATCACCGCTGACAGGTTATTCCCAAATGCCTCTCCTGGAACACCCTGATGCTAGCTGGTTAGCTTTGGGGCACCTAGCGGTGGCACCTGCAGATATTCAGTGGCATTAATTGTGTTAGTGCCACTGAATATCCCGTTCACTGTTATTAACACGGTTAGCACATCTGCTAACCACGTTAATCATTATAAAATATTGGGCCCTATAAGCATTGGCAATTTATACCCTTGTGAGTCAAAATATAGAATGCGTCATGTGTGTGTCCACCAACAGCAGTGTTGCTCAGTAAGTTATTTAAATGGACTTGGTTTTATTTCAGTAAAACAGCATTACTTGCCTTTTTCTGTATATAGCTATGACATTTGAAGCTTTGCTTTTTACGTGAGAACCCCATTAGGTTAATACAGTTGAATGCTGATTTTCCATTATTACAAGGATCTGAGTGCATATGTGAGCATGGTTGAACTCATACACCTACTGTGTTCGTTGGCCAGTTCCATTCACTGTGCTGAGCAAATATGCTCCACTTAGAAGTGACTCAGCTTGTATCATCCCAGCAGACTGGTGAGTCTGACGTAAATGCTGGGAAAAATGAGAGAAACCTTTTAAAGAACAAAATTACTGAACATATAGATAGTCATGGTTTAATAGAACAAAGTCAGCATGGATTTAGCCAGGTGAAGTCTTGCCTTACCAGTTTAGTACATTTTTCTGAAGACATGAATAAACAGGTAGATAAAGGTGAGTCATTTAAGATATGGAGGGTAACATGTGCATTTCACAACTATTTTATAAAGTAAGGCATGCATGCACTTTATAAAATAGGGGACTAAGTGGTAGAAAACATGTATACAACTAGGTGCAAACATCTATGCATGCTCAATAGCAGATATAAATGCATGCACCCATATTTTTAAAAAATGTGGTTAAGTTCTAGTATTTTACAGCTTCTTGTTAAGCTTTTTTGAGTCAGTGTCATGGTGATCCTCTGGATAGTTGTCCTAAACTGTGTTCGGTCTTCAGTCAGGCGGCTCATTGTTGATAGAGTGGCTGCTGTTATTGTATTGATCCATCTCATTGCTGGCCTTCCTCTTTTGCATTGACCTTCAGCCTTGCCAAGCATGATGCCTTTCACTCTTTGCATGATGTATCCAAAGATGAAAGTCGAGTCTTATCATCTGAGCTTCTAAAGAAAGCTTAGGTTTGATCTCCTCTAGTACTGACTGGTTTGTTCTTTGTGCAGTCCATGGTATACATAGTATTCTTTGCCAGCATCATCATTCAAAGTCATCGATTTTCTTCCTGTCTATCTTTTTCACTGTCAACTTTCAAATCCATATGACATTATTGAAAATACCATGGCTTGGAGAAGTCAAATCTTTGCATGGAGAGAGACATCTGTTCTTGAGAATCTTGTCTAGGTCCTTCATATCCATTCTGCCAAGACCAATGCAGAATGTGTAACTTACATGTGTCCGTTTGCACTCCACCTATACTCTGCCCAAGTACCACCCTATGCATGCCCACAGTGAAACATGTGCTATTGGTTTTACATGCATATTTTCAGAATGGTGACCGCCTACATTGTGCACATAAGTGGTCGTGCACATTAATCACTAAAATAATTTGGAGGATATTCAAAGTAATTAACACAGTTAGTACCGCTGAATATCCATGGGTGCCATTTCTGATGCCCCGATGCTAGCCAGCTAGTATCAAGGTCTTCTGGGGGCAATCAGGCAGCGGCATATTGAACTACTGCCCGGTTATCACTAAGCAGTACATGTTAGGCACTTTAAAGGCTGGCTTAACTTTCACCGCAGAAACTAACCGGGCAGCAGCTGACTACCAGGTAACCTCCTGGCTATCTGGCTGACCCAGATATTCAATGCCAGTTGCTAGATATGACTCTGGCGTTGGATATCCAGGCCTGAAGGTGAGCAGCACCAATTTTTAAAAAGGGTTCCAGGGGTGATCTGGGAAACTACAGACCAGTGAGCCTGATGTCAGTACCAGGAAAAATGGTAGAAACCATTATAAAGAACAAATTTACTGAAAATGTAGATAGTCATGGCTTAATAGGAGACAGCCAACATGGCTTTACGTCTTTTGAAGGTGTGAATAAACAGGTAGATAAAGTTGAATTGGTTGATATAGTGTATCCGTATTTTCAGAAAGCCTTTGACAGAATCCCTCATGAGAGACTTTTGGCAAAATTAAAAAGTCAGGGGATAGGAGGCAGTGTAGTATTGTGGATAAGGAACTGGTTAAAAGATAGAAAGCAGAGGGTAGAGCTAAATGGCCAATTTCCCAATGGAGAAAGGTGAATAGTGGAGTACCCCAGGGATCTGTGCTGAGTCCACTGCTTTTTAACATATTCGTAAATGACCTGGAAATGGGAATAATGAGTGAGGTAATCAAATTTGCAGATGGCACAAAATTATTCAAAGTTGTTAAAACCCATGAGGACTGTGGAAAATTGCAAGAGAACCTTGATAAACTGGAAGACTGGGCATCCAAATGGCAGTTGAAATTTAATGTGGACAAGTGCAAAGTTATGCACCCAGGAAAGAACAGCCCAAACTATGGTTACATGATGCAAGGTTCCACATTAGCAACCACCACCCAGGAAAAAGATTTAGGTGTCATCGTGGATAACATGTTGAAACCCTCCATCCAGTGTGCATCAGCAGCCAAGAGAGCAAATAGAATGCTAGGTATCATAAGGAAAGGAATGGAGAATAAAACAAAGGATAGCATAATGCCTTTGTATCATTTCATGGTGCGACCACACCTTGAATATTGTGTGCAATTCTGGTTACCGTATCTTAAAAAGGATATAGTGTTATTAGAAAAGGTTCAGAGAAGAGCCACCAAAATGGTAAAGGGGATGGAAGGATACTCCTTTGAAGAGAGGCTAAAAAGGTTAGGGCTCTTCAATCTGTAAAAGAGACGGCTTAGGGGAGATATGATAGAGGTCTATAAATTAATGAACAGAGTGGAACAGGTAAATGTAGATTGATTGTTTATGCCATCAAAATATAGAAAGACTAGGGGAAATGCAATGAAGCTAAGACTAATAAGAGAAAATATTTTTTTCACTCAACGTGTAATAAAACTCTGGAATTCATTACTGGAGGATGTAGTAAAAGCTGTTAATGTAACTGGGTTTAACAAGGTTTGGACAAGTTCCTGGAGGAAAGGTCTATAAACCATTATTTAAGGGGACCTGGGACAGCCACTGCTTGCCCCAGTACAAGCATTGTGGAACCTGAGTCTTCTGGGAAATTGCTAGGTACTTGTGACCTAGATTGGCCACTGTTGGAAACAGGCTACTGGGCTTGATGGACCTTTGTCTGACCGTATGGCATATCTTATGTTCTTATGTTCACAGAAGAAATTGAAGCAACGGAATTTGCTAAACAAAACAAAGCACTTCAGATAATGAGATCAGCAAAAAAGGAAAAACCATGCATAAATACAGCAGAAAATACAATGTAAATTCAGAAGCCATACATTGATCCAAGTCTAACACAGTAATAGTTACGAATTTAATTTAAATCTAAGGATGAGTAGGAATGTACACTGATTAGCAAGTTTGCTTTGTTAGTGCACCTTAAAAAATATAGTATGTGCTGAATTGGTTAAAGGCACATTAACCTACAAATTATTGGGCCCGAGGAATGCCCAGCATGCCTCTGACTGCCTGCAGGGACGGCCTCCCCGCAGGTGCCCCTGACTCCCGTGGCTTAAACTCCCCTCTTCCCCAACACCCGACACACGGCTAGCCAGCTGGGGCCTGGATCGGGAGGTGGGGACCCCCATTCACCTGGCTCCGGCCCGGATGGGGATCCCTGGGCCTGTTCGCTGGGTCAGTGCTGATTATTCCACCTTCACCGCAAGCTCCCCCGAATGATCGGGGTGGAGCTGGAGCGCTTATGGCTGGCGGCCAGACAAAATCAGCGCCATCAGATGCGAAGAACAGCCAGCGCACACTGCAAGCTCCCCTGAACGATCGGGGTGGAGCTGGAGAGCTTCCGGCCGGTGGCCGCACAAAACCAGCGCCATCGGGTGCGAAGAACCAAGCTCCCCCGAACGATCTGGGTGGAGCTGGAGAGCTTCTGGCCAGCGGCCACAGAAAACTAGCGCCATTGGGCACGAAGAACAGCCGGCGCACACTGCAAGCTCCCCCAAACGATTGGGGTGGAGCTGGAGAGCTTCCGGCCGGCGGCCGCACAAAACCAGTGCCATCGGGCATGAAGAACAGCCGACACACACCGCCAGCTCTCCTGAACGATCGGGGTGGAGCTGGAGAGTTTCCGGCTGGTGGCCGCAGAAAACCAGCGCCATCGGGCGTGAAGAACAGCCGGCGCACATCGCAAGCTCCCCCGAACGATTGGGGTGGAGCTGGAGAGCTTCCGGCCGGTGGCCGCACAAAACCAGTGACATCGGTCACGAAGAACAGCCGGCGCACACCGCAAGCTCCCCCGAACAATTGGGGTGGAGCTGGATAGTTTCCGGCCGGCGGTCGCACAAAACCAGTGACATCGGGCACGAAGAACAGACGGCGCACACCGCAAGCTCCCCCGAACGATTGGGGTGGAGCTGGAGAGCTTCCGGCCGGCAGCCGCAGAAAACCAGCGCCATCAGGCGCGACCGCCTGGCAGGCTCGCGCCTGAGGGCCTCGCCAGAAGACCCTTTGGCGTGGCCCTTAGGCGCAGACCAAGTAGCGGCCAATGATCAGCATCCCGGGCCCCCTTCCATACACATTGCCTCTGCCGCCTGCTACATTGCTGCCTGCTACATCACTTGGACAATCCATTGCCTGTAAGTTAATCCTGCTTCCTTGCCTGGACATTCCATTGCTTGTAGATTAATTCTGCTACCTTGACTAGACAATCCATTGCTTGCAAGCTAATTCTGCTACCTTGCCTGGACAATCCATTGCTTGTAGATTAATTGCATAGATCTTGCTACCCACTGTTTGCATTGTTATTGCTTGTAGATTAATTGCATAGAACTTGCTACCCACTGTTTGCATTGTAAAACAACTCACGCTGCATAGTCTATTAACTCTATTAACTCCACTACTACCTCATAGCTAGACTGCTAACCAACCACAAGTAACACAACACACAGAGTAAAGACACCACTACCAATGCAGAACTACACCTATAGGACCCAACTCAAGTTGAACCCAGGTCAGTAAACCACAAACCTAATCCCAGGTCAGTAAAATACAAATTACAAAATGCACTCCACTACCCACTACCTCATGGCCTACCTCACACTCCTCCTTATGTTCGTACCCTGCACACATAGCATCAGACTCAATGAGCAAATCCCCTTGATCAGCCTACATACCACCCAACCCAGATACACATCAGCATCACACCTATCCAAAGAACGCCAACAACCAAAGCATACAGCCCACAAACCTTACAATGCCACACTTAATACAACCACACACCACACAAATAACGAACACACAAACCCAATCATAACAACAAACATCAGGTGCGCTTTTCTAAACGCCACATCTATCAGGAACAAACCAAATACTGTCCTTGACCTCATCCATGACAAGAAGCTGGATATAATATGTGTCACCGAGACCTGGCTAGACGACTCAGACCAGGTCATATTAAACCAAGTAACCCCAACAGGATACTCGGCATTTAACTACATCATAACACAAAAGAGAGGAGGAGGAGTATTAATACTTACCAGAAAAGAATACAGATTCAAAACAATCACCACCACTAACACAATCGAATCTAAAACACTCACTATAGCCAACAAGTACCTAAGCATCTCCCTCACATACAGACCACCTGGAACCACAACTGAGCACCTATCCACAGTAATCGAAATGATATGCGCACATAACAGAAGACACAAACCTCTCATTGCACTAGGAGACTACAACCTAACATCCGCACCCACCAGAGGAACTGCAACATTCTTAAAAGCCATGGAGTCATTAAAATACTGCCAGACATTTAACGCCCCAAAGCACCAGCATGGTACAACTCCGGACATGGTCTTCATGCCAATGCAATTAGTTTAACAGAACAAGACCACAAAACCA
Organism: Ichthyophis bannanicus; assembly: GCA_033557465.1. Lineage (NCBI taxonomy): Eukaryota > Metazoa > Chordata > Amphibia > Gymnophiona > Ichthyophiidae > Ichthyophis > Ichthyophis bannanicus. Next base: position 191,671,554 of record CM066040.1, read on the forward strand.
ACAATCACGCCAGTCCCTTGGTCAGACCACCATGTGATTGAATTCACCATGACCCTGAACAACCCCGCCCAATGCAAAGAAGATGAAAGAACAACTAGACGGTTCAAAACATTTAACAGAGACTCATTCATAACTGAAATCACTCCACAACTTCAACAGGAACACGACACCCTTGACCTTAACATAGAAGAATGGAACACAATAATATCCAACGCAGCATCTGCCCCAGCCATTAAAGAACCACAGGCACGCAAGAGATCCAATGCCCCATGGTACTCATATGAAATCAGAATTGCAAAACGCACACTCAGAAGACTGGAAAGAAAATGGAGACGGGACAAATCACACAATCTCCTAACCCAATACAGAGACAAACAACGGGAATACAACAATCTAATAAATGAGAGTAAACAGCAACACCATACCAACCTAATTATGAAATCTACTAATAGACCAAGAGAACTCTTTAGTATTGTCCAAAAGCTCACCAAGGACGACACGCAACAAAGCACCCATCATCTTGACCCACAAAAATATGCAGACTACATGAAGTCAAAAAACACCAACCAAATATGCTCTACTTTACACCACAAACAAACGATCACACCATAAAAAAGCAACATCAAACATGGGAGAGCTTCAACATACCAACAAAGCAGCAAGTAGAAGACATTATATCTGGACTAAACAAAACAACTTTACCGTCAGACCCATGCCCAGTGACATGGCTCAAAGCTACAAAAAGCCAACTCTCTCATCACATTCAAAAAATCATCAAAGATTCACTCCAACAAGGATACATGCCGCAACCCCCCCTAAAGCATGCAATGATGCGACCAATACTTAAAAATAGCAATCTGAGCCCCTCCGAACCAAAATCATACCGTCCCATCTCCAGCCTGCCATTCCTTGCTAAAATCATGGAAAAAGCAGTGCAAAGGCAACTTCAGGACCATATTGATATAAATGCCCCACTGGACATACATCAGCATGGATTTAAGCCCCAACACGGCATGGAAACACTACTCGCCTCCCTCTTTGACAATCTCCTAAGAGGCATAGACAACATAAAAAAAGGCTTCCTGCTAGTGTTCATGGACATCTCGGTGGCCTTCGACACAGTGTCCCACACCAAGCTATTGCAACGCTTACAACAGATAGGACTATGCAAGAGCACCCTGAAGTGGTTTACATCATACTTGGAAGGGCGAACACAACAAGTTAAATGCGACCAAAAGAAATCACTACAATTCCCCTTCACGCAGGGAATACCTCAGTGCTCAGCTCTATCATCAATGCTCTTTAACATCTACATACAGCCCATATACAACATCATCAAGCACCACAAACTTCACTATTACATTTATGCTGACGACATCATGGTGTACACTCCAATCAACCTACTAGCACTAAACACCACAACAATAACCAAATGCCTCAAAGACATGAATGACTGGCTCATAGCCAACAACTTAACGATCAACTACGATAAAACTGAGGCAATGTTCGTCACCAGGAACCCCACCTTCATACCTCCACAAACTATCAGCATCCTAGACAAACACATAGTAGTCAAAGAAGAAGTTAAGTATTTGGGCATCACACTAGACAGAGCTCTGAACCTGAAATCCCACATCACCAAAACCGCAAACAAGGCCTATCAATGATTGAAAACAATCAGACAAATCAAATCAATGCTCCGTCAGGACCACTTCCGCACAGTGTGCCAAGCACTCATTACACCACTGCTTGATTATGGAAACTCACTATATCAAGGCCTTCCTCAGCAGACACTCCACCCACTACAGATGGTACAAAACACCACAGCATGCATCATTACAGACACACCAAGGACCGAGCACATCACTCCCGTCCTACAACAACTGCATTGGCTCCCAATGGTGGCAAGACCTAAATACAAAACAATCATGATCATCTTCAAAGTCATTCACCATCTCTCAGCAGATGTACTCCAAAACGTTATAACAAGGGATATCAGCAACAGACCAAGAAGAACCAATAATGACAACATGATCGGCACACCTGTAGGCTATCACAAAACCAAACAAACAACTTCAAAAAGAGCACCACCACTACTGGCATCCACACTATGGAACTTCCTCCCAACGAGCCTGAGGGCATTAGATGACCTCACAGACGTCTGCAAAGACCTCAAAACATTTTTATTTATAGAAACATATGAGCATCCAGGTAACATCCCATACCCATACTGAAATACTACTTCCGCCGCCAACTAAGCACGCACCCATTCTATCCACACACACAAGTTTATCATACCGCGTTATTAAATACCCTCATATTAAATGTTACCTTCAATTGTACTGTCTAAATGCTGATAAGTAACTCTGTCTAGATGTTTACATGTACTCTAATGTTAAATGTAACCCTCCAGCTGATAAGTAACTGTACTGTCTAAATGTTTACACGTACCCTAATGTTAAATGTAACCCTCCAATTGTGATGTGACGTGACCACCTTGATTGAAGGATGAGGTGGCATACAAATCTGTCTAAATAAATAAAATAAATGTTCCTTCTGACCCGGCAGGACATACAGGGCTGTGACCTGAATCGGCTCTGTACTTCCTGCCGGGCTGGCCCGCCCCCGCTCTGCCCAGACCCACCCCTTCCCACCCCCTGCATGCTCTCCCCATCCTGCTGCTCTGGATGTGCGGGGTGAGCCGGAGGGGGAATTGGACCAGAATGGCTTGACGTGCAGCCATGCAACCCGTGTCTCTGAATTGGGCCCATAGTGAATGCTGCCTTAGGGCAAGTATTTGTGATTCTTATGAATCTTCATATTGGGAATCTGGTATGTTTCCCTCTGTGTGTATATGCACATATATATATATATACATATATACATATATATACATATATATACATATATATATATATATACATATATATATATATATACATATATATATATATATACATATATATATATATATATATATATATATATATATATATATATATATTGGGCCTGATATTAAAATGCATTCCTAATCGTTCCTCCAGTCCAGTCCAGACGAGTGGGTTATGCTCACCCACCAGCAGATGGAGACTGAGAAAGAACAACAGACTTAAACAGCCCATAAGAAGCCTGTGCACCCTCAGTCAGCCAGTATTTTCTGTCTCAGCAGATGGTGGATGAGCTTAACCTGTGCTTTGTGCTGTAGTTTTTAATTGGTGTTCAGCCTGTTGGTTCCTGGGCCTTGAGTTGCACAACCGGGTGCTCTGGGTCCCTCCCCCCCCCCATCTTCTCCTGGCCACACTTGGGGCTCCCCGTTCCTCCTCCCCAACTCTTGGGAGAGTCTCGGGGTCGAGGCAGTTCAGCCGTGGTGTCCAGCCTTGAAAAAAATTTGAAAACTGAAAGAGAACAATAAGGAGATAACAAAAGTATGACAGACCTGTGAGGCTCCACGTGAAGCAATGTGGCTGGTTCTGGTAAATGGGGCTAGTGCCTTCGGACAAGAAGGGGAGTCGTTCGCCTTACCTCAAGGCTGATGCTGACATTTGCGCTCGGTGCGCTAGATGCAGCAGCCGCAGGGCGCACCTCTCAGCTGAGGGGTTGTGCTGCAGTTGTATTAAAGAGAGCACCATGGCATCAGATCTTTTGTCGGGAATCTAGTTTGTGCAGGGTGTGGCTGTTTGCACGCCCTATGACCGCAACAGCTCTGATTTAGTGGAGGCCAGGCCACGAGTTTTGGTAGGAATGGATGCCATTTTAGCAGTGGCAATGGACCTGGTCTCAAGCACTGATCCTCAGCTTTTCGAGGGTTGGGAGGCATTCCAAGTGCAGAGGGTCCCCTCTTTTTTGCTCAAATTTGTGTTTTTATTGCACCAGGCCTTCTGCCTGTGGCAGGGCCAGTGGGGGGGGGGGCCTCTCGACTAGGGGGAGCTCCCTGGTGACCTGGGGAGACCCTCCCTCGTGGCTGTAAAGCAGACTCAGAGGGAGCCACTGGAAGAGGAGGAAGATGTGGCCATGGTAGGCGTTCTAGACCCTGAGGGCCTTAGAGGGCCCTTCTTATCTCCTGCATGACTTTTTCCAGGAGGGTCTGGAGGAGGGTGAGATTCCTGTGGGGGAGGATCAGAGAGTGGACTGGATTTTCCACTGGGATGAACTGCCTTCTTATCTCCTATAATCTGGCAGAAGTAAAGATTTCTGAGTAGCCTAAGGTGGCCTCTAGATGGCAGGGGACCCAATATTGCAAGAGGTTTGAAAATCCACAAGAGCCTTTCGCTTTCACAGTGCTGTAAAGAATCTCATTGAGGCAGAGTGGAATGTCCCCGATGCCGGGCTCTGTGTTGGTAGAGCCATGGTCAAGATTTACCCAATTGTCGCAGAAGAGAAAGAGAAGCTAACATCTTTGTTAGTGATATAGTGGAAGGGCTGTTCCTGGGTAAGGTTTGCCTCTTTGCGGATGATACCAAAATCTGCAATAGAGTAGACACCCAGGAAGGTGTAGATAACATGAGGAGGGATCTAGCTAAGCTTGAAGAATGGTCTAGAATTTGACAGCTGGGATTTAATGTTAAAAAATGTAAGGTCATGCATTTCGGCTTCAGCAATCCAAGGGAGCAATATAGTCTAGGGGGTGAAGTACTTTTGTCCACTAAAAAAGAGCAGGACCTGGGCGTGGTTGTGCCTGATGATCTTAAAGTAGCTAAACAGGTAGAGAAGGCGACGCAAAAGCTAGAAGGATGCTTGGGTGCATACAGAGAGGAATGGCTAGCAGAAAAAAGGAAGTGATAGTGCCTCTGTATAAGTCTTTGGTGCGACCTCATTTGGAGTATAGTGTGCAGTTCTGGAGACCGCACCTTCAAAAGGATGTGAACAGGATGGAGTCGGTGCAGAGGGTGGCTAGTAAAATGGTTAGTGGTCTTCATTATAAAGCATATGAGGACAGACTGAAGGATCTTAATATGTACACCTTAGAGGAAAGGCAGGATAGAGGTGATATGATTGAGATGTTTAAATACCTCCATGGCATAAATGTTCAGGGGGAGAGCCTCTTTCAATTGAAAGCAAGTTTTTGTACGAGGGGACATGGGATGAGCGTGAAGGGAGATAGATTCAGGAGTGATATGCGGAAATATTTCTTTATGGAAAGAGTGGTGGATCCATGGAATAGCCTCCCAGTGGAGGTGGTGGAGATGAGGACAGTAACTGAATTCAAAAAAGCATGGGACAAACCCAGAGGATCTCTAAAGGAAAAAAGGGGACTGTTGTAGTTGTTGATATGGAAGGACAGACTAGATAGGCCATGTGGTCTTTTTCTGTTGTCATATTTCTATGTTTCTATGTTTCTAAGCTGCGCTTCCTGAGAGTGGATGCCCTGGTGTCTGCAGTCACCAGGAAAATCACTATTCTGATGGAAGGCAGGCAGCCTTGAAGGAGCCACAGGACCACCTGATGGAGGTACTGCTTAAGCAGTCTTTTGAGATTTTTGCCCTGGCCTACAGGCTTCTGTCTGCGGGACCTATGTGGCACACACCTGTCTCCTCTGGTTGCAAAGGGTTCCGGAGGGCTCCTCAGCAGAGGTGGCTGGCCTTGCTGAGGCAGCTTGCGTGGAGTCTGGAACTGCCTTCTTGGTAGACCTGCTCTATGACTTAATGCGGGTCTCTGCAAAGAATATGGGCATCATGGTGGCTGCCCGTGCTTCCTGTGGCTGCGTAATTGGTCAGCCGATGTCAATTCTAAGACATGCTTCCTTTTGTGAGTTATTTGCTTTTAGGGGGGACCTGAAGAAGCTGGTTAAGGAGCTGGGGAGTCGAAGATCTGGCACTTTGGGTTGTTCTGGAGCCCATAAAAGGGTGAGGCCACCTCCAAGGCTTCCATTTTGAGATGGATCAGGGAGACCATCGCTTCAACGTACCTGTTGAAGGGCCTCCTGGTTCCAGCCAGACTGCGTGACCACTCTACCAGGATTCAAGTAGCTTCCTGTGCGGAGTATAGTCTGGTTCCTCTGCAGGCTATTTGCATGGCTGTGATCTGGTCTTCTCTTTATTCCTTCATACGTCATTAGTGTCTGGATATACAGGCCAGGCAGGAAGTAGCTTTTGGTGCGCGGATGTTGCAGGCTGGTGTGTCTGGTCGCACCTGTAGTTAGTACTACTGTTATACATCCCACTCATCTGGACTGGACAGGAGAGACAATTAGAAAGGTGAAATTAGACCTTACCTGCTAGTTTTCCTTCCTGGAGTCCCTCCAGTCCATTCCAGAACCCACCCAGGATTCTACAGTGTATTTCGGGGCTTGCCCTCGTTTTGACTTGAAGGATAAGGCGTTGGCATGTCTAGTGACTGCCCTGCTCCAGGGATGGCCTAGTTGTCGGTTCCTGGCCATGTTGCACCGTTTTGAGCTTCTTGGTTTGCCAAATTAAAAACAAAAGAAAAGACAAATAATAAAATAAGGCAGTCTGAAGCTGGTATGCTGAGTGGGCTGCTACTTTAGTGAAATGGGGATGTTTCCCCTTTTTTTTTTATTATACTTGTGAGGATGGCTGAGTTAGGGAGTTCAGTCTCTTTATCTGCTTTACTGTGTTCATACTAGCTAATTGAGGGTGCACCAGCTTCTTATAGTCTGTTCAGCTCAGTTGCTTTTTCTCAGTCACCTGGTGGGTGAGCATAACCCACTCATCTGGACTGGACTGGAGGGACTCAAAGAAAGAAAATTAGCAGTTAAGGTCTAATTTCACCTTTACACGTTTTGCAGACTGGTTAGCATTGGGGCATGCCAGTGGCATTTGGGGCAGTACCCGTCGCTAACCAGGCAGCAGCGATATTGAGCCGCTGCCTGGTTAGCGACACGAAAGTCAGGTGCAGGAAAGACTGGACTATATTTCACTGCAGAATATTGCCACTGCCCTGTTAGCTTCACGGTAATCGGGCCAACCCAGATATTTAATGCTGGAGCCTGGATATGGCCTCAGTATTGAATATCCAGGTTTAAAATTAAATAGCGATGGTTAGCTGCGTTAGATCAGCTAGCCACCGCCGCTGAATAGCAGGCCTCTAATTTTTATATTTTTGCTCTGTTGGTTATATGTATTACTGCATGTTTGATATGCATGTATATATATTATTATTATTTTTAGACCCCTGATGAAGGCTTTTTAGCCGAAAATTGGTCGTCTGGCTTCTCTCAATAACGAAATTTTTGATATAAGGTCCTTAGTCTGCTTTTGCTCTTTATGTGTGCTGATTGTCCATCACTGCAGAGTTCTGTCTTCCAGTTTTTTCTGCTTCAGGCAGTGACTATCCAGTTTCATTTTTGCCCACTGTGGTCAGATGCTCTAGCAACACTGACCGCCATGGGATGAATATCAATCCTTGGATTTCTCTATCTGTTGAACATATGCTTGAGAAGGATCTGATGACATTCAGAAAACAAGTGAGCACTTTCCTTTTTGTGGAAGTTTTCAGACATATAGTTTGCTCAAGACTTCGAATATTTAAGTTATAACTTTGTTATAAGTATGTTAATAATGTCTTTGTTTAATTGCATATCTGTAGAATTAGTGATAATCATATTTTTGTGGCATACGAGTGTCAGTGTTATCTTTGTAATACCGTAACTTGAGAATTTTAAGATTGATGGACTAGAAATGTTTTGAAATAAAGTAGCAAAACTCAAGAATTGCATTGCTAATAGAGGTGTCGATGCTAACTGATTATTCTGTACAACGTTGTGGAAAGACACAGAAATAGTCGTAGTTGTATTGGGCACCACCGGCCTGATTAAAAAGAAATTTCCAAGCATGCCTTGAAATGTTGCCTATGCTTAGTACATCTAGTGAACTCCAGAAGGAAGCTGTCTTTGGCACAATGGTCAAAAGGCAAACACTAGTAGGAACTTAAAAGACTGAGATCATGGCTTAAGAGAAAAGGTCATCACTCCCAGGGCTGGCACTACCAGGAGGTGAACTTGGCAGGCACTTGGGGCGCTGGCCCTCCAAAGAACTCATTGCCACCACTGCCTCCCTTCTGTGGTGCCTGCAGCGGTGACAGTAGCTCTCAAACTGCGACGTAGCGCTAACACACTCTGGTGCTGCATTGCGGTTCCCTACTTTTCACAATGTGTCATTTCTGTACCTCTCCAAAACTGAAAGCGGCATTGGAGGGGGCGGAAATGGCACATTGTGAAATGTAGGAAACTGCAACGCAGCATCAAAGTGTGTCAGTTAGCGCTGCATCATGGTTTGAGGGCTATTGCCGCCTCTGAAAGCCCCAGAGATAGACTAGTCGGTTTTCTGAAAATTCTGCAAAATAAAAGAGTGATCGACCTTTTTTGTGGGCAAATGCTTTATTTTACATAATTTGGGGTTGATGAATCCATTCCAGCTGCCTAACAAGCTCTATCTAATCTACTTTACCATGAAATCAAACAAAACAAAATGGTCACCTGAAATTTGCATTTGCAATTTTCTACCAGTTACATACATTGACCTTTATTTACTAACAATAAAATTGGTTACGTTTGTTCATAATATGTTTAGCCTAGATATAGAGTAGATGGTTTCACTGAAGATCCCCACATTCTATTATAGTTACAATAAAAACTACTTATGACCAGAAATCATTAATTTTATTAAAAACCAAATCATCTTACTAGTTGTACATGAAATATATAACAGATATTAATGAAATTTATTTAAACAATATGACTGGTTTCTAAGAGAAAATATTAAACTCTTGAACAAATTTTAATACAAATTTTATTAAAAAATACTGGACACAAAATATCTGTTCTCTGGGAACAAACAGGAAATCAGCCCTCACATATGGGTGACATCGGTACCAACGGAGCCCTCATGGAAGCATCCTCCCAGCTTTCAAAGAAAGCCTTTGGCATATGCCACCACGCATGCGTCGTTCCCTTCCCACCCAAGGGTGCCATCTTGCTCAGTCTCCTTTTTTCCACAGAGCCCTTCAGACGTTCGTCTGGCTTGTCCCCAGAAAAAGTTGATTTTTTTTCTCTCCGAGTTTCATACTCGCCTCCGGTATCGCACTGGTACTCTTCCCACTGCCTAACCTCGCTGCCTTGGCGTCGAGTTCGGGTCTATTTTTTGTAGTTTTTTCATTTTCATTCTCTGGCGTCTTCGCACCTTTTTTCCCAACTGGCAGCTCGGCGAGTCTTTGACCTCGCAGGGATATTTTTTTCCCCCATGTCTACCGGTGGCTTTAAGAAGTGTGATCGGTGCTCAAAAATTATGTCTTTGACTGACTGACACACATAACTGCTGCCTCTGCTGCCTTGGGCCAGACCATGACCCGACAGCCTGCGGTCTCTGCAAAAGGATGTCCAGCAAGGCCCTTAAGAGCCGCCAGCAGAAGCATGATAAGTTTTTACCTGAGTCCCAGGGGCCTCCGAAGGCCAGGGCCTCGTCTGAAGCCTCGACACCTCAGGCGAAATCCTCCGAGCCTGAGCCCCATCATGGGTCCTCAGAAAGGAGGTCTCCCTCGAGGGAACCCAGGAAGAAAAAGAAACCCTTGAAGGCGGCATCCTTAAATGGTTCCGACCGGCCGGGTGCTACCCGTGCCCAGTCCCGCAGTCTGAGACGTTTGTCCGAGGCATCAGAGAAGGAGTGGCCTGCTAAGGTTCCCCGAAAGGACTTGAACTCAGACTGGCCTTGATCCCCAGACACCATCCTCGTTGAGGATTCCCCTTCGGGGGAGCCGACGCTGGGCCTGAGTGGAGCCTTCTGGCCTGTAATCCAGAATGGTGGCCCTGGAGCTCAGTTTGTCTGCCTTCATGGACCAGCAGCGGGTGCTGTGGTCCGGCATGACCGGTTCATCCACCCCAACCACTGGGCCCTCGATGTCCAAGATGATCCCGGAGGTCAAGCCGATCTTAGAGGTCCTTCGGCCTTGAGTAAATCCTCGGCCGAGGTTGTGATCCGATTCCCACTCAACAGGACCGCAGTCATCCCCGGCAAGTGTGCCGGGAGCTGGCCGCAGAGCATCGGGAGTCCCAAGGCCCATGGAGCAGCCCTCTTACGAATCCTCAATGGACTACTCCGAGTGGGAGATGGAAGATGAGGAGTCTCCCGACACCCGTCGCCACCATGACATCCCATCTGACTCTCCTGTCTCGGAGCCCCGCCGGAGGATATGGGCTTCCTTGATTTTGTCAAGCATATGTCAATGGCCCTGGAGTTCCCTATGGAGTCTGAGGAGGACCCTCAGGTGGATTTGTTGGAGGAGCCTCATACTGGAGGATTTCCGAGGGAATTGCTCAAGGTGCCCATCCCTCCCATCTTGGAATTGCTGATGCTTCGGATGTGGGAGATACCGGCGTCGGTACTGGTGGTGAGCAAATGGCTTGACTCGATGTATCGTGTCTGCCAGAGCCCAGGCTTCCAGAAATCACAGCTGCTGCATAGCTCCATGGTGCTGGAGTTGGCCATGCATTGGCTGAAAAGCCAGAAGACGCACTCCTCGGTGACCCCAGGCAGGGAGGTCCGCACCCTGGACACCCTCGGCAGAAAGTGTTACTAGGGTTCAATGCTTATCGGCCGCATCCAGGCCTACCAGCTATACATGGACATATACCTGACAGGGCCGGCCCGTCCATTGTGCGATAATGTTGTTCGCACAGGGCCCCATGATTCAGGGGGCCCTGCGTGAATTCCATTCTCGCACAATGGATGGCTTCTGCACAGTCGCCAGTGTGAAGAGTCTTTTCCCTCACGCTGGCAGCTGTTTCTGTGAAGCCACAAGTGCCGGGAAAGGTTAAAGGCAATGCCCTTCAAGCTGGTGGATTTTCAGAGGGAGCCGGGTCCTCTCACGAGCTTCCCTGGATCCCTCTGAAGCCCCTTAGATGGCCGCGGGGCTGTTTGGATGGGCTGTGATGGGGGGGGGGGGGAACTTGGACTGGAAATGGGCTGTGATGGGGTGGGGCGCTAGGACTGGAAATAGGCTGTGATGGGGGGAACGGACTGGAAATGGGCTGTGATGGTGGGGGTACTAGGATTGCAGATGGCCTGTGATTGGAGGGGGGAAGCTTGGACTGGAAATGGGCTGTGATGGGGGGTCTAGGACTGGAAATGGGCTGTGATGGGAGGGCTAGCATTAAAAATGGGCTGATGAGGAGCTGGAATAGGACTAGAAATGGGCTGATGGGAGGGAGCTTGGACTCCAAATGGGTGTTGGGCTGAAATAGGACTGGAAATGGCTGATGGGGGAATAGGACTGGAAATGGGCTGATGGGGGCTGGAATAGGACTGGAAGTGGGATGTTGGGAGCTGGAATAGGGCTGGAAATGGGCTGATGGAGGGGCTAGGATTGGAAATTGGCTGATGGTGGAGCTTGGAGTGGAAATGGGCTGATGGGGGGCTGGAATGGGACTGGAAAGGAGCATATGGGGGCTAGGACTGGAAATGGGCTGATGAGGAGCTGGAATAGGACTGGAAATGGACTGATGGGGGAGCTTGGACTGCAAATGGGTGATGGGCTGGAATAGGACTGGAAATGGCTGATGGGGGAATAGGACTGGGAATGGGCTGATGGGGGCTGGAAGGGGGCTGAAGGGAGTTGGAATAGGGCTGGAAATGGGTGATGGGGGGCTAGGATTGAAAATTGGCGGGGGAGCTTGGAGTGGAAATGGGCTGATGGGGGGCTGGAATGGAACTGGAAAGGAGCATATGGGGGCTAGGACTGGGAATGGGCTGATGGGGGTTGGAATAGGGCTGGAAATGGGCTGTTGGGGGGCTAGGATTGGAAATTGGCTGATGGCAGAGCTTGGAGTGGAAATGGGCTGATGGAGGGAAGGAATGGAACTGGAAAAGAGCATATGGGGGGATAGAACTGGAAATGGGCTGATGTGGGGGCATGGGAGAATGGGACTAGAAGGGAGCGGATGCTAGATGGGTCTAGAACTATAAGGGAGCTGATTTTGGGGGAGTACTAGAAGGGGATAGGGATGGGGAATGAGAATGGAGAGGGGAAAAGATATTTTGTGTGGGAGGGAAGAAAAGTCTATGATGGGCCGGGTAATGGGAGAGTAAGTGGGGATTGAGAATGGAAGGATGAAATTTGAGTGGATGATTAAGGAAAGAAATGGGGGAAAGAGCAAAAGGGGAAAGATCAGTATGTTAAAGCAGATATAGAGAATGGAAAAAATCTAAAAGAGAAGAAAGGACAAATGGACAGCTTGCAGAAGACATGAAGAAACCAGAAGAAAGTGACTAGAGCAATTGCAACTGAAAAATAAAATGCCTAAACAAAAGGTAGAAAAATACTTTTTATTTCAAATTTATTAACTGGAATATGTCAGGTCTGGGAAATGTGTATCGCTTACATCTTTGTGTTTTTGTTTAGTGCAAGAGGAAATTCATTTATAGTTTTATTTCTCCAGTGTTGTTGTACATTTCATGTTTGGCTTTTTGGGTTCCCAATTTAATTATTATCTTCCTATTTCTAAATTGTGATCCCTTGTTCTTTGTGTGGTGATGGTCTATGTACTGCATGTGTAACCAAGCCGAGGTATTCTGTTCTTATAGTTTCTATTTGACAGTCCCACTTGTTCTCTTTCCCCCAGTGAGATGTATCGATATTCTCTGAGATGTACTAGTTTAATATCTGCAGTGTTGCCTTTTGATAGGTAGGGTTTGGTGCTTTGTGAGTCCTGGAAGTGCTGTTATGATACGGTGGGTTTGCTATGGGTTCTAAATGGTCAGTGTTTATAGTACTTTCCAATGGGCCTGCCGGTTGTCATTGCAATATAGTAATGTAGAAATCTGTTAGTCTTTCTTTATCCAGACACTCATTAAGAGGCATGTTTACTAAAAGCACATATTAGTGTTATGCAAATATTTATGCAAATGAAGCATGTCATGCAAATGATGCCCCACAATTAATCTCCGCACATGGCCCCGCACCCCCCTTGGGCCGCCCCTGGTATCTGAGAGACCTGGCGAAGGAACTTGTCGGGTTCTCAGCTAGTTTCTCCAAAGAACCCTTGCAGCGGTTCAAGAATCTGGCTAAGGCAGTCCGTGAGTTCTCCAAATTCAGGTCTCGAGCGGCCTATGACGGGTTCAAGTCGGTGGATTGAGTAGTGGCGGCGGGCATCGGTGCATGGCGCCAAGCTTGGCTACAGTTGTCCATGACAAGGACCAGGCTCTCAAAAAAGACCGCTGCCCCTCCCCAATGGAAGACCTCAGAGTGGGAGACAGTGCAGCAGGCCACCGCATGCACCAGAGGTGCAGCAGGCCACCGCACACACCATCCAGGTTCTGCAGCACTTGGGCTTTGTCATAAACTACCCCAAGTCTTACCTCCTCCCAACACAATGTCTGGAGTTTATCGGGGCAAAGCTTGACACTTGCCAGTCAAAGGCCTTCTTGCCCAGGGACCGAGCCGACCATCTCATGACCCTGGCATGGGACATACACTACCATCCCTCTGTGCCTGCTCGGCTTCTTCTGCACCTTCTCTGGCACATGTCCTCCACGGTCCACGTCACCCCAGACGCTCGCCTCCACATGAGGGTGGCATATGGTATCTCTGGGACCAGTGGTCTCAGGCCACAGGACACCTTTGAGACAGAGTCTCTGTAACCTGCCAACTGGCAGACTGGTGGCAGTCTCTCCAGCATCTCAAAGCGGGCATGACTTTTCAGACCCCAAGCTCCTTAAGGGTTCTCACCATGGACACTTCCCTGCTCGGCTGGGGAGCCCACTGCGGGGAGCTCTGCACTCAGGGCAACTGGTCACCAGGCAAGAGCACCCAGCAGATCAACCTCCTGGAGCTGTGGGCCATATACTTAGCTCTGCGAGCTTTCTGCCAACCTCTGCGTCACCAGCCGGTGCTGGTCCAGATGGACAACCAGGTGGTGATATTCTGTGTGGACAAACAGGGGGGGCATGGAGTCTCGTGCCCTCTGTCGAGAGGCAGTGGTTCTTTGCTCGTATGCAATCCAACAGGGCATCCTCATGCAGGCAGTGTACTGTCACACCCTTAGCCCCTTACATCGATATGGAGGGGCGTGGTTTTGTTTTTGCCATTGTGATGCTTCAACTTCTGGCCTTTTTTTCTAACTGGATGCCTTTAAATGCATTATGGGAAAGGTAGTTCAGTTAGATATTATTTGGGCTCAGATGAAAATAAAACACCTTCGTTGCAGTTGGGTTGAGTAGGTGCATTCACAAGAATTTATTCATTTAGAAAAGAAAGACACGCTAGGTTCACAGATCCACCTTTTTAGATATTTCACCAGGAATTCTTGTAACTCATTACAGGATAACTTGAACTGAAACAAAACTGCTTTCTTCAGCTTAATTAACAGCACCTGCTTCCTAGCAGAGCTTGCCGTGCAGTCCAAAACATACAGAAAGAAACTTCAAACCAGGTTTTCTTTCCCTTTCCAGTCCAGAACAAATACCTGACTATCTTGTATGCTTAAACACAGCACTTCATACAGATAGTCAAATTCTCACAAGCAGATAAAACTCTTTTCAAGGTTTTCTCAGTAGTTAGTCAAATAAAAGCATTTCTTACTTCCTCAGTTGAAACGGCAACAGACTGAGCTCAGCACTGCTCACAGCTGTCTCTCAAAAGGTAATCAGGAAGATTCAGCTTTGCACTGCGTCACAGTTCTCCTGAACTTAGAACATTAACAAGCTAACACAGCTCTTAGGGCTTTGGACACTGGAGGCTTCCCTTTATGGTTGACACCCTTGCAACCCCTCTGAATTGGCAGACTGGCATGCAGAGCAGTCCATGTATGAGACCTCTTCTTCACAAGGTAAATCTGGCTCCCCCAATTGCATTGGTTCACTCTCTGGCTCAGATTCAAATAGCTTACTTGACTGCCTTCTGTTTTGGTTAAAGCTGTCTCTGGTAAATTCGTAGTGCTCCTTATTAGCTAAGCTTCTGGGACTCATACCTTGATCAAAGCCTGTAGTAGCTTCACTTCTTACATGCTCTGGCCACCATCCAGCACGTCCTGTTCTCCAATTAGTGCTTCTGGCTCTTACTGCTCCATTCCTTCTTGAGTAGGCAAAACTAGTGCTCTCTCTTTCTCTCTGGTCAGCAGTTGCAGCACTCTCAGCTCTCAGGAGTCCTTCAAGTTTCTCTCCATATGTCCTGCTTGCCCTCTCCTTTCTGCTTGTCCTTCGACTGCTCTCTGGTCTAACTGAGCTAAACATAAACCCCTCAGGCTCCTGCTCCACCCTCTCCCCTCTCAGGTGAGAGAGATCAAACTCCCTCGTGGCAGCTGAGTGATTAGGGAATGCAGTGACGTAAGGTTTCCCACCCTGGGCCTGTATTCCCTCTCCTTTCCACCACTAGGGGCATTCTGTACCTCAATGTAGCCATAAGAACATAAGATATGCCATACTGGGTCAGACCAAGGTTCATCAAGCCCAGTATCCTGTTTCCAACAGTGGCCAATCTAGGTCATACATACCTAGCAGTTTCCCCAAAAGACACAGGTTCTGCAATGCTTGTACTAGGTCAAGCATTGATATCCTGGGTCCCTTCTTAATAATGGTTTATGGACCTTTCCTCCAGGAACTTGTCCAAACCTTTTTTTAAACCCAGCTACACTAACTGCCTTTACTACATCCTCCGGTAACAAATTCCAGAGTTTGATTACACGTTGAGTGAAAAAATATATTTTCTTTTATTAGTCTTAAATAGTTTACCCTGTAGCTTCATTGCATGTCCCCTAGTCTTTCTATATTCTGATAACGTAAACAGTCGATCTACGTTTACCCGTTCCACTCCGTTCATTAATTTATAGACTTCTATCATATCTCCCCTCAGCCGTCTCTTTTCCAGGTTAAAGAGCCCTAACCTTTTTAGCCTTTCTTCATAGGAGTATCCTTCCATCCCCTTTACCATTTTGGTGGCTCTTCTCTGAACCTTTTCTAATAACGCTATATCCTTTTTAAGATACGGCGACCAGAATTGCACTCAATATTCAAGGTGCGGTCTCACCATGGAACGGTATAGAGGCATTATAATATCTTTTGTTTTATTTTCCATTCCTTTCCTTATGATACCTAGCATTCTATTTGCTCTCTTGGCTGCCGCTGCACACTGGGCCGAGGGTTTTAACATGTTATCCACAATGACGCCTAAATCTTTTTCCTGGGTGGTGGTTCCCAATGTGGAACCTTGCATCGTGTAACCATAGTTTGGGTTGTTTTTCCCTAGGTGCATAACTTTGCACTTGTCCACATTAAATTTCATCTGCCATTTTGATGCCCAGTCTTCCAATTTATCAAGATCCTCTTGCAATTTTCCACAATCCTCTTGGGTTTTAACAACTTTAAATAGTTTTGTGTCATCTGAAAATTTGATAACCTCACTCGTTATTTCACTTTCCATGTTGGCTGTCTCCCATTAGGCCATGACTATCTACATGCTGAGTAATTTTATTCTTTATGATGGTTTATACCATTTTTCCCGGTACTGACGTGAGGCTCACCGGTCTGTAGTTTCCCGGATCACCCCTCGAACCCTTTTTAAAAATTGGTGTTACATTGGTGATCCGCCAATCTTCAGGTATTAGAGATGATTTTAATGATAGTTCACAGATTACTAATAGCAGGTCTGCAATCTCATCTTTCAGTTCTTTCAACACCCTTGGATGTATACCATCCGGCCCAGGTGATTTGCTACTCTTCAGTTTATCTAATAGTTGTAATACATCTTCCCGATGTATCGATATTTCCTTCAATTCTTCCGCACCTTTAAATACCACTTCAGTCATGGGTAACATCCCTACATCTTCCTCAGTAAAGACCGAAGCAAATAATTCATTCAGTCTCTCCGCTATTGCCTTGTCGTCTCTTAGTGCCCCTTTAACTCCTCTATCATCTAATGGTCCAACTGACTCTCTCACAGGTTTTTTGCTACAAATGTACTTGAAAAAATCTTTATTTCGCGTTTTTGCTTCCGCAGAAAGCTTCTTCTCAAATTCTCTCTTTGCCTTCTTTATCAGTGCCTTGCATTTGACCTGCCAGTGCTTGTGCTGTTTCCAGGTTTCATCGTTTGGCTCTTTTTTCCATTTCCTGAAAGATGCTTTCTTGGCAACAACAGCCTCTCTGACTTCACCTTTATACCATGCTGGCAGTTTTTTGGACTTCCTTCCACTTTTCTTAAAGCGTGGAATACAGCTGGTCTGGGCTTCCAAGATAGTATTTTTCAACAACACCCAAGCTTGATGTAAGTCTTTAACCTTTGCAACTGCTCCTTTTAGTTTTTTCTTAACTATTTTCCTCATTTTATCATAGTCTCCCTTTCGAAAGTACTGTGGATTTCCTTACTATCCCTCCTCCACTAATTAAATCAAAGGCAAAGCCAGGAATTACCTGCTTTCTAGGAGCAAATGGAGTTTTAAGTCCCAGACCTTTTAAAATGGGTCCCTTTATTATGTTAAATTCCTTCTTTTTACCCCTCTCTTCTAGGTCCTGATAAGCTTCCTTATCACAGTACCTACCAGGCCAGAACAACCTTCTGGCCGACAGGCTGAGCAGAGTTCTCCAGCTGCACGAGTGGCAGTTGGACCCCAGGGTGGCCAACCGGCTCTTCCAGATCTGGGGGGAACCCATGATAGGCCTGTTTGCCAGCCCGTACAACTTCCAGTTGCCCCGATTCGTTCCTGACAGGCCCACCCCTCCAGAGTGGCAGTGGATGCATTCCTCGTCTCATGGTCAGAGGGCCTCATGTACGCCTTCCTTCCCATACCTCTGATTGCCAAAACCTTGTTCAGGACTCTCCGTGACAAGGCCTCGCTCATCCTGATAGCCCCTCGGTGGCCCAGGCAACCGTGGTTCCCGTTACTCCTTCGGTTAACGGTGAAGACCCCATCCCCTTGGGGACCTCCCCAGGACTCCTGTCTCAGGAAGGGGGCTCTCTTCTGCACCCCAACCTGGGGTCCCTGTTGCTGGCAGTGTGGCTGCTGAAAGGGTGACTCTAGCCCCTTTCAACCTCTCGGTGGAGGTGGAAGAGATTCTGCTGGCCTCTCGTCTCTACTAGGAAGGCTTATACCCTCAAATGGCGCAGGTTTTCGGCCTGGTGTGCCAAGCATGGGCAGGTGCATTCTCTTGCCCGGTGGGACTGGAGTTACAGTATCTTCTTCAACTCTCGCAATCTGGGCTCAAGTCTAACTCCGTCTGGGTGCATCTTAGTGCGCTGGTGGCGCACTACCATCCAGTGGATGGCAAGCCCCTCTCAGTCCAGCCTTTGGTGACCCACTTTCTTAGGGTCCTGCTCTTATCAAAGTCCCTGGTTCGCCCTTTGGCAACTGAATGGGACCTCAACGTAGTGTTGGGGCGGCTGACTTGCCCACCCTTCGAGTCTCTGGCTACCTGCCACCTTCCTTACCTCTTTTGGAAGGTGGCGTTCCTGGTTGTGCTCATCTCCGTTCACAGAGTTAGCGAGCTTCAGGCCTTAGTGGTGGAGGCGCCATATATCAGCTTCTACAAGAACAGAGTGGTGCTCTGCACATACCCTAAATTCCTTCCGAAGGTAGTATCGCCCTTCCATCTCAACCAGGAAGTAGTACTCCCTACCTTCTTTCCAAGACCTCACTCCAGTCAGGCGGAGACAGTCCTTTACACCTTGGACTAAGAGGGCTTTGTCCTTCTATATCCAACGCACTCAGGGCCACTGCAAAGCTACTCAGCCTTTCGTCTCCTACGACCCCAGTAGGCTGGGGATGGCAGTGACCAAGCATACGCTGTCCATCTGGGTGGTGGACTGTATTGTCCTCGCCTATGAGCAGGCGGGGCTCCTGCTGGAAGGCCATGTCACGACTCACTGTGTGAGGGCCATGGTGGCTTCGGTGTCAAACTTCTGCTCTGTCCCAATGGTGGACATCTGCCGGGCCGCCACCTGGTCTTCAGTCCATAACTTTGCAGCCCATTACTGCCTGTAAAGAGAGTCCCAACAGGACAGTACCTTTGGCCAGGCTGTGTTCCATAATTTTTTTGGGGTTTAGGCAACTCCCACCCTCCGGTCCTTCTGTATTCAGGCTACCAGAGTGCTGGTATTCATCGGACACAGGGGTCCTACTGTGGTCTGTGGACACGGACTAAGTTGCTGCTGCTCGTGGCTCCCCGTGAGGGAGGCCGTGATTTTTCACTATGGGCTTTCGGTAGCCTGTAGCTGGGGAGTCCCTTATGTGAGGACTGACTTCCTGCTTGTTCCCAGAGAAAGAGTAGTTACTCACCTGTAACAAGTGTTCTCCGGGGACAGCAGGAATCAGTCCTCACAACTCTCCCTCCTCCCCTTGGAGTTGTTCCTTTACCATCTTTTATTTTGCCGTCTTTTAGCTATGTCTTCTGACTGTGCAAGATGGCACCCTTGGGCGGGGAGGGGACCATGCATGCGTGGTGGCATTTCCCAAAGGCTTTCTTTAAAAGCTGGGGGGGATGCTTTTGCAAGGGCTCCCATTGGTGCCGACGTCACTCATATGTGAGGACTGATTCTTCTTGCCTCCCTCTTCTCTCTCTCTCTCCCCTTGTGCTGAGCATCCCTATTCTTTCTCTCTCTCCCTCCCTCTGTGCCCAGCATCCCTTCCTTTTTTTAATATATTTATTTAGCTATATTTATATACCGCTTTTCACCAGGTCAAAGCAGTTTCCAGAGAACAAAACATTTTACATTGAACGTTTGTTATACATGGTAACATTTAAACATTCAAACATTCCTTCTCTCTCCCCCTCTTCTCAGCATCCTTCCTCTTACTCAGTCTTCCCTCTCCCTGTTCCCAGCATCTCTAGTCTCTCATTCTCTCCCACCCCCAATGTCCAGCATCTGCCCAATCACCCCTCATGCCCAGCATCTGCCCTCCATGCCCTTATGCCCAGCATCTGCCCTTTCTCCCTCATCTTCCCCATGCCCAGCATCTGCCCTCCATGCTCAGCATCTGCCTTTTCTCCCTTTTTTTCTCATCTCCCCTCTATGGCCACCATCTGCCCTCTGCCTCCTTACCCCATGGTCAGCATCTACCCTCCACTTCCCTGTGGCCACCATCTACCCTCTAACCCCCCACTCACCCTATGTTCAGCATCTATCCACCATCCCTATCCCATGTTTTTCTGCCCTCCACCCCTCCATGTCTCCCTTCCCGTATCCAGCACCTGTCGTGCATCTGTCAGACCCCTGCCTCCACCGATACTCAGCACTGCCTCTCCCCGCTTGCTGCTGCCGGTTACCTTTCTTGATGTCTGCAGCAGCTGCAGCTTTAAAAAAAAAAAAAGAAAACTGCAGGATCTTTGGGTCTGCCTCATGCTAGAAAGGCTGTGCTGGCCCCACCCCCTCTGACGTGAAGCATAGGTCAGAAGGAGAGGAAACAGCGAGGTCTTCCAAGCACACTTGACGCGTGTAGATCCCACGCTTTTGCTTTTTTTTTTTTTTTGAGCTGCTGCTGCTTCTTGTCATGTCTGGATCAGTGGCAGCGGGAGGGGCAGACCCGGAAGAAGTGACTGCTAATCCTTTGAAGAAAATGGGGTGTTTGTTTGTTTTTTAAAATAAAAAGTAGAGTGAGGTGGAGGCTGCTGGGGTATTTTGTGGGCATTTTTGTTGTTCCCAAAACTTTACTGCCTAAAGCAGCCACCTCACTCTGTCTAGTGATAGAGCCACCCCTGATCTCATGACAGCAACAATATCACTTCCAAGCAGACAAATCAACAGAAAAATGGAAATAGTGATGCGTTCCACCCATACTGTGCCAAATGTGAAGATAGTGGCTGTAAAGTTCAAATACTGATATATTGGAATCCCTAATTTAAAAATAATTTTTTTCTACCTCCTCTGTTCCCATGGCTGGACTCTGGGACAGAAGGATGACAAACTGGTGGGAGTTGGGGATACAGCTCTAAAATTGGGTACAATCCCCACTAGTCAGACTATCTGGCAACCATAGGCTAGGTCTTGGTGGACTCATGTAAGATCTGGGAGTAGGGACAGGGTGGGAAGCCTTCACAGACCTATTCTACTACTACTACTGAGCATTTGTATAGCGCTACCAGTGGTACACAGCACTGTACAGACATGTAAGAGACAGTCCCTGCTCATCAGAGCTTACTATCTAGTTAAGACAAAACACAAGACAAAACACAGAAGGTGCAGGCAGGGATAAAAAACTAGGGGAAAGAAAAGGAGATCAGGTGAGTCAAGATCCAAAAGCAGCAACGAAGAAGTGAGTTTTCAACCTGGATTTGAAGAGGGTTAGAGAAGGTGCCTGGCGTACAGACACAGGTAGTTTGTTCCAGGCATAAGGTGCAGCAAGGTGAAAGGAGCGGAGTCTGGAGTTCGCAGTAGAAGAGAAGGGCACAGATAGAAGCAGTTTGCTAGAAGAGCGGAGTTCCCGAGGGGGGTTATAAGGAGAGATAAGAGAAGAAAGGTACTGAGGAGCCGCAGAGTGAATGCATTTATAGGTCAGCAGGAGAAGTTTGAACTGGATGCGGAAACAGATAGGGAGCCAATCTTTATCTTTATCTTTATTTGCGATCTTTGATAGACCGCCCAGGCCGAGGCGTCAGGGCAGTGTACAATACAAAAATAGTAAAGGCCACTGAAAAACTAAAGACAGAAAAGAACGCCAATAATAATAGGACAGAGAGAGACAGTCAAAAAGATAGAAGACAGAAAAGATCTAGAGAGGGGGGCGGAGCAGTGGGGGACGGAGAGAGGAAGCAGGAGGAATGGCGGATGTGAAGTGATTGAGAGGAGATAATGTGGGGTGGGGGGGGGGGCGCGGCTGGGGCACAAGGCGCCACCGGCAGGGGAAGGGAGATCAAAAGCTTGACAGAAGAGATGGGATTTGAGGAGGGCTTTAAAGCGGGAGTGGGATAGTTCAGTGCGGAGCGGGAGCGGGAGCGGGAGCGAATTCCATAAATGAAGTGACTTGAGAAGAGGAGTAATATGGGCATGACGAGGCTATTGAAGATTAGCTGCACAGCAGAGTGTTGAACAGATTGAAGGGGAGAAAGATGATTCAAAGGGATACCAGCAAGTAGTAGGTTACAGTAGTCAAGACGGGAGATGATTAAGGAGTGGATAAGCGTTTTAGCTGTGTGTTCAGAAAGGAAAGAGCAGATTTTGCTAATGTTATAGAGAAAGAAACGGCAGGTCTTAGCTACGAGCTGGATATGTGTGGAGAAAGAGAGAGAGGAGTCAAAGACAACCCCCAGATTGCGGGCCGAGGAAACAGGAAGGATTACAGAGTTATCCACAGAGACTGAGGGGCATGTTTACTAAACCGCGGTAGTGGACTCTGCCCCTCAATGGGGCCGTGGCTCCGATATCGCACGGAGTCCGCTACCGCGGCTTTGTAAACAAGCCCCTGAGAAAGGAGGGGAGGATTTAGGGGGGAAGATAATAAGTTCAGTCTTGGTCATGTTCAATTTCAAGCGGCGATGAGACATCCAGGCAGCAATGCCAGAAAGGCAGGTAGAAATCTGGGTCTGGATTGCCGGAGAGATTTCAGGCGTAGGGAGGTAGATCAAGGGAGTCATCGGCATACAGATGGTACTGAAAGCCATGGGAAGAAATGAGCGCACCAAGGGACTGGGTACAGAGAGAGAAAAGGAGCGGACCCAAGATTGTACAGGCTATGCAGCAGATGCTAAGTTACAAGCAATGAGATAGCAATGGATTGTACAGGCTATGTAGCCTATTCACCCTTCTGTCTTGCAAGGAGAGAGAGGAGTGCACCTAAATAGACAGAAGGATTCTCCCAGTCAACTAGCCAAGCAGATATGGATTGTAAGCCACATATCTTCATATATCATGAAAGGCGGTATATAAGAAATGTTAAATTAATAAATAAATAAATAAAAATAAATACATATCTTAATAGATCTATCCCTAATGCAAGTGTTTTTCTTTTTTAAAGCTATTTATAGTATGTCCTAAGTCATCTTTATTGTCTCTGGATTTTGGATCAGAGCGATATCATGGTCCTTATTTTAGAAGCATCTCCATGTGTAAATAGGGGAACTTAATGGCAGGGAGCTTCATTTTGGAGTACTTGATTAGGCGTGCTTGATATCAGGGAGCTGATGTGGTTGGGACTTGTGTTATAGTGGTGAGGTACATGTACTGTGGTCAGGGGTGGGAGGATGTGCTGCTGGTGCGGGAGGGGATCAGGTGATGAGGAGGATCAGTGCTTTTGGGAACTGATTTGTATGCATAGATCAGCTTCACATACAAATTGTGATTTTAGAAAGCTATTTATATGTGGAAATCTACATCACATCCAGATTTCAAGGGAGTGAGGTTAGGCTGTGGAAAAGGCATGGTTTGGACGGTCTGAAAATCTAGACATGTGCTTCCCATTTTACAAATGGAATAGATGTAATGAGTACAATTTTAGGATGTTGACCTTTACATTTGTCCCATGACACACACAAGTGCTAGCTTTAAGGGGCAGCGCCACTACCCACCATCCCCCAGACAACAGTGCATCTCCACTTCACTCCGACACCTTCCCCCAACCCCCAACAACCTTCCCCTCACCTTCCCTAACATCAAGCCCCCCCCCCCCCCGACAGCCAGCCACCTCAACAGCAAGCCACAATCCCACTCTGTCTCATCAGGAGTCCCCGATGATCTGATAGCAGTAGGAATGATCCCCAGGTGCTCCTGTTCCATTTGGGCCTGAGTTCAACCTTAACCCCTAGCATTATTTACTCCTTCAAATAGTAGAAAGACTAGGGGACATGCAATGAAGCTACAATGTAGCACATTTAAGAGTAATTGGAGAAAATATTTTTTCACTCAACACATAATCAGACTCTGAAATTTGTTACCAGAGAACGTAGTAAAAGCTGCTAGTGTAGCTGGATTTAAAAGAGGTTTGGATGCATTCCTGGAGGAAAAGTCCATAAACCATTATTAGAAAGGATCGGGGAAACCCACTGCTTACCTATGAGACAAGCAGATGGAATCCATATACCTTTTGGGAACATGACAGGTACTTGTGACCTGGATTGGCCACTGGTGGAAACAGGATATTGGGCTTGATGGACTCTTGTTCTGACCTAGTATGGTATATCTTATGTCTTACACTACTGTCACTAGGGATCAGGCTGCCAAATTAGGGTCAAGACGCCATTTTGAACTTAGGCCCAAACAGAACAGGAGTGACAAGGGATCGCTCCTGCTCCTAGAAGACCTCCAGGGACCCCCAGTAAGAGCTGGGGGTGAGATCAGTACGTAGAAGTGGGGCTTGATGTTATGGAGGCTTGATGTCAGGGGAGGTACTGAGGGTGGAGTGGACATGTGTTTTTGTTAAGGGGTGAGAGAGACTTGTGCTGCGTGAGTGAGATGGATCAATGCTGTCACAGTGATTTTAAAAAGCAGCTCACATGCACAAATGAAGGACAGCAGCTTTCTCTTTTCTCCCACTCCCACATTAGCTTTTAAAATCACTGCTCCTGCTGGATGTGCTGGCAAATACATGCGAGTCCTGCATGTACTTACATGTTGACAGAACCTTTGTAAAATGCAGTAGGAATTGTGCCCTCGCCGGCTTGTACATCTCAATTCCCATCTCCACAGTGGGCCTTCAGGTATCTTTCATTTTGGAGTGATTCCGTAGTCACTGTCATTTCTTATTCTCCCTTCCCCTCCTCTCCCTTATTTTAATTTGCACCTTCTGTGGAATAAATTTGAGGCAGATCTCACTTTCTCAGTTACATATCAGGGCATCCAGCCTATCATTGCTCAATTGGCTGAACATTCTGAAACCTGTAATTTAATTAGAGAGGAACTTGTTCAGTAGAACAGTTATATAACACTAGACTCATTCCACTGCATCTATTTTTTTTAATTTAAAGACAGATTTTAACAATCGAGGACCTGCAGAGAATGCTATATACATTTAAACTTCCTTATCATCCTGCTAGACCAGTCCAGAAGAGCGTGTTATGCTCCCCAGCCAGCAGGTGGAGGCAAACTAGATCACCTTTCAGTGATGATATCACAAGTACTGTATATACTCCATTGCAGCACTGAGAAAAGCCAGTATTGCCTACCACCAGAAGGTGGCAAGGTGTGTGGTCTGATGGAACAGTGCAGATAGGCCTACTGGCCTGGATCACGGTCTTGTGGCCTGTGAAGTTAAGACCTTTTGCCCAACGTTTGCTTGGAGCTTGTGTGCACCCATTGTTTCCTCAAGCCAACAGCCACCCTGTATCGAGCACTGTTATCCATTGGTTCCAGCACTGGTGGGCCAAAGAGTAGATAGGAGGCTTAGTAAGTCTTGGTCCAAGCCCCCCTTCCCTCTCACTGGCCTATATCTGCATATTTCGTCTTTTTACTGCTTTTTTTTCTGTTGCTTTAATTGGCTCTCTGTCCTTGCTGCTTGTGTAAAGCAGCTTCAGTTTTTAAAAAATCCCTTTCAGATAGCCGGGCTTTCTCAGAGCTATTGAGGCCCTTTTCAAGTTTCTTCAGTTGGCCTAACATGTAGGAGCATAAGAACTTAAGATATGCCATCTTGGGTCAGACCAAGGGTTCATGAAACCCAGTATCCATAGTAACATAGTATATGACAGCAGATAAAGACCAGTATGGTCCATATAATCTGTCCAGTAAGGTGGCTATAGTTGTTGTAACTACTGCTCCGTGCACGTCACCCCTCCCCCCTCTATTTATTGACGTATAAAAGATATTTAAGTTTGCTTTGATTTCATGTTCTTGCTGTAAAGGAATTGACTGTATCTGTCCCATGCCATTCCAGTAGGGCCGGCCCATCCACTAGGCAGGCTAGGCAGCTGCCTAGGGTGTCATATCTCTGTGGCCTGCCGCCCCGAGCTGTGCTGCCGTCCCCCCCCTGCTGAGCCATGCCATGCTGTCGCCTCCCGCTGCCGCTGATTCCATCAGCACTGGGGGCGGCTCAGTTTGGTGGCAGGCCATGTGCTACGGCACACATGGCCTGGTGCTTCTGACCCCTCAAAGTTCTGTCGGAGGGGTTCAGTAGCAGCAGGCTATGGGTGCCGAAGGACATGGCTTGTTGCTGAGCAGAGGCACACCCCCTGACCCCGCCAGTGGAATCAGTGGCAGCGAGGGAGCAGTAGTGTGGCTCAGCACGGGGGCCGTGGCTGGCCGGGGGGGGGGGGGGGCTCGGGGACAGCAGCATGGCCAGGACTTCTGCTTAGGGCAGCAGAAACCCTTGGGCCGGCCCTGCTGTTTGAACCTTCCAGAAGTATCTTGTTGTTTGAACCTTCCATTATTTTAGTGGAACTTCCAATAAATTCTTGGGAATAAAGGGTGTGGACTATAAACAGATTATCCGCACTGCTGTGATGTGATTAAAACAGAGGAATTTTCAACAAGATTTTGGGAACAAGTGGTGTAGACCATAGAGAAGAAATATTGGACAGTTGATATGAAAAGTAGCTGTATGTGAAGATATCTGGAATTGTAACAATGTTTTCAATTGTAAAAAGTCTTTCTAACTATTTGTGTTGGAGAGTGTATGGGGTCTATTCTGTTCAGTGAATAGTGGGTCTGGACTTCCAATCCGGCCTGGTTGGCATCGGGGAAACAGAGCTCCCCGCACGTAGAGCTGAGTTGTGCAGGGAGCTCTGTTTGTGGGTGGGTGGAGGTGGGGTGAGGGAGGGCTGTGAGCGGTGCCAAGACCCCGGATGTACAGGGCCGATTCCGAGGTCGGCCCTGTACGTCCGGGTCAGCCATCTGCACAGGGGACTTATTTCATCTTGGAGGTGGAAAACGTTCCCCTGGATGGAGGACAATGGGCGGCCCAGACACGGAAAGACAGGTGAGGGGCGCAGAGGGTTCCCTGCAGTCTGACCCTGGACATTGCAGGCCCGATCAGGGGTCAGGTTGCAGGGAAAGCAGTTTGTGGAGTTCTGCTGGGGATGGAGCCGCGGTTCCATGGCAACATGACACCATGGCACCGCGGCTGCATGCAGGAGCCTGGCTGGGCTAGCCGGGTAGTTTGTTGGACACCCAGGCACCCAGAATCAGGGCACAGCCTGGACGTCCAGGCCCTGTTCCCAATTCTGATCCCATGGGCACATCTAGCCCCCATGGGATCAGAATCAGCTACAACCGGTGCACATCCCGATTCTGGGCACCTGGGCAGGCAGGGGACATACAGATCGGAATGGGCCTTCACATGAATTAAGTGGGGTTGATTAGGTATGAATGAATGGGTGGTGCATCTGAATGTGTAGTGAATATTTTAAAGTTCTTGTGATGTTTTATTTGTACAAACTATATATTTAAAAAATTCTATAATTAAATAAACAATTGAAAACAATACATTATTAGAATATGAAAATACTGTTTATGTTATAGCAGGACCGATGCTAGGGTTTCTGGCGCCCCCCTGCAGCTTCTTGATCAGCGTCCCCTTCCTCATTATTAATAATGCTGACCACACCCCACACCCCTTTTACCACAAACTCCTTTTTGAACTCTTTTAACATGATTCTAGAATTTCTTCTTCAAATCCAGTGTTGTGAGAAATTGCAGTGAAGGGGCAAATGCATAACCAGAATAAAAATAATTAATGAGCAGTAAATACTTAGCATCATATGAATAGACTGTGATAGTCCAAGAGCATGCAAAATTTTAGATATGGATCAAAAGAAAAACAGTGGTACAGACAGCTTGGAAATATTTTACTCATTGATAAAATATACAGGATAAAGATTTTGTACAGAATGTAGGAATCAACAACACCCATAAAATTCAATATATATATTTAAAAAAAAATCTGATTCTGGTCATCTCACTAACAACAACAGAAACATTCCCCAGTACCAGGTATATTGTAAACTAATACAAAACCCTACAAATGTCACTGAGGATCTACAGAGCAAATGTACCATACCATATGAGTACCAACTTCCAAAAAACTCACACAAGGAGCCTACCCAGAAAAAAGCAGCACTGGAAATACTGTAGTGGACCCTAGAACATCCATACACCTATTTGAAAAGCTGAACAAGTCAGATTACTACAGTGCAGCTCGCTAAGTTCAAACTCGGTCACACACTCAGAACATAGACCCTCACCAAGAACAGAATACGTGACCACAACCTAAAATAAAAATATGTAGACAAAATTTAAACTGAAACCCCAAGAAGCTAGACTCTGCAAGCAGTGCAACACCAGAGAAATCTATTTATTTATTTATGTAGCTGTACCTATATATATCGTCTTTCACCAGGTCAAAGCCGAAGTCCTGATTGTCACTAGGAACAAAGACTTCTCTCCCCCACCAACTCTAAAAACACGTGATGCTGATCTACCACTCAAAACCTCAATACGTTATCTGGGTGTTATACTTGACCAACGACTTGAATTCAAAGAACACATAAAAAATACTGTCAAAGCCATTTACTATAAAATCAAGACCCTTCGACACCTCAGACCTATGCTTGAACCATCTGACTTTCGTACAACCTTCCAGGCATTAGTCACTCCTCATTTTGACTATGCAAATATCGTTCTTCATGGCCTACCCAAGAGCACTCTAAACCCGCTTCAATTGGCCATGAATACAGCGGCCAGAGTTCTTCATGGATCCCAAAAGAGTCAACATATTACTCCCATACTATTTGACCTCCACTGGCTCCCACTAGCTGGCAGAATCTTATACAAAGCTCTCATCCTTACCTTTAAAGCATTCCACCATATCTCATCATCCTCCTTATCTGATCTCCTCCAACACACACAGAACACCAGATCTAGACGTTCTGTAACAGAGAACTTGCTAACAATCCCAAAAGACAGCAAAAACTCACTCAAACAACCACTTTAAGAGCATTCTCTTCCTTCGCCCCTAGATGCTGGAACACGCTACCACCTAGTATTAGAGCACAAAAGGACCTGTCCCAGTTCAGAAAATCCATAAAAACATATCTCTTCCTACAACACTTCTCTCAATATACTGACCCCCCTCCCACACAGACCATTGACCACGGCTAGCCAAATAAGCTCCTGAAATCTTACCACTTGATCTAGACCAGGCCTCACAAAGCCTACCTTTAAAAACTCAAGCATTTAAGAACCTATTGTAAATAATTGAAAATATCTGTTAATTGTTAATCCATGTTATCCATGTTTTTATTCCCTGTTCTCTGTAAACTTAACATTTGTTTTTATGTTTAAGTACAAAACTTGTTAAAATGTAAACCGCGCTGATGTCAAAAGTGCGGTATATAAAAGCTGTTAAATAAATAAATAAATAAAGCGGTTTACAAAAGCAGGGGCGGAATACAGTGAGACAAGTTATAACAGTTACAAAAAGGGGGGGGGGGAGGAACCTTCACCAGGAGGGGTACAAATGTATGTGCATCAATAGGGAGGGTTCAAAACAATATACATTTCAGTTTAGCGGTCATCGTATTTACAGATTCCAGTTTTTGTTCAAAGTCTCAGTTTGCCCAAGGCCTCAGGTGGTGTTTGTCCGTTCTTGTCCCAAGTGGATGGTGAATAGGTGAGTCTTTAGTTGTTTCTGGAAAGAGGGGAGGTCCTTGTTACCTCGGATGTTGGATGGAAGGGAGTCCACCAATAACAATCCACACATATGAGCATCCTGTTATCATGGCGGAGTTCCAGTAGAGCAACACAACAGTCCACAACCGACTTACTGACTATACCATACGAAAGAATGAAATTTAACCAACAGTCCTGCAACTGTGCTTTTGACTTATATACCCCCACCTTATGGAAATAGAAAGAGATGCATTTTCTTGTACTATGTAAAATATAAAGAGAGTGGTGAGTCTGATCACTAAATTAAAAATAAAATAATTTTTTCTACCTTTGTTACCTGATCATTTTATTCTCTGATCATGCTGGTCCCAATCTCAGGTTTCTATTTTCCTCAGTCTTCTCTTAACTTTTTTTCTATGGTCTCTGGTCCATCCACCATTTCTTTTCTCCCCTTTTGTTTTCTTCACTTCTTTCCATCTTGAATATTGAGCATTTCCTTTCAGCTTTCTTCCATTTATTTTTCTCTCTCTCTGTCCACTCAGATTTCACTACTACTTCTTACTATCCAGTCCTCAATTTCCCTCTTTTTTTTACTCCATCTACCTACCACGTTTCAACACTGTTATCTGCATTAACCTAATACATAACACACAACATTGAACCTCAACCACACAACACTGAACCTCAACCACAGGACAATTACATCTAAAATGTCTTGCTCAAATACCTTCTGGCTAAAACTAATTTGCAGCTGTTTAACAACTATGACACTAATCACACTGACCAACAGTCTAAACAACAAAATCTACAAACCAATCCCAATAATACAAAGAATCATCCGCCCAGATCCCCCTTCATCTCAAATACATATTGGCATCAATACAAAAATAAATCATCACAGGCTAATACATATAAAACCTACTACACTCGCCCATCCACACACTCAACCGACAACCATTCAAACTTTGTCCTGTATATTAATAAATGCAAGATCTATGAAAAATAAACTACCTATTTTCATTGACTTACTAAAAGATCAAAAGCCAGACATCCTATGTGTTACTGAAACTTGGCTAACCGACTCTGATGTTGTTTACCTAAACCAACTCAACACGAACAACTATGACATATCCCATACACACAGAAACTCTAAAAAAGGAGGTGGTGTCCTTATAATGACAAAAAAAGAACTAAAGGCTAAACCACATCCATCTGATCTCCCAAATAACATTGACACCCTCATCTTAAAAATAGCTCATTTCAAAATTTGCTTATTATACAGACCACCGGATCAAAAATCTGAAAACTTAGACGCCCTAATAGAACTCCTCAGCTCATCCACAGTCTCCAACCCTATAATATCACTAGGAGATTTTAACCTCCCATCCCTGCCCCCCTCACACTCAGCTCTTTTCCTGGAATCATTAGCAGATATGGGTTTCCTCCAAATAATTAATACAAAGACACATAAGAAAGGTGGAACCCTTGACCTAGTCTTTCTACCAGAAGCTTTCCAAAAACATTTTAACCAGTCATCGCTTGAGTGTATACCCATTCCTTGGTCAGACCACCACCTGATCAAATTCACCTTAGCCTACACTGGAAGAAACAACAAAAATAACCTACTAATTACCCCTCCACCTAGATTCACAAAATTTAACGCAAATGAATTCATTGATCTAACTATTCCCTATCTCACCCTTGCACCAACTGACCTAGATGAAGCAGTCGCAACTTGGCACAATACAATTAACAATGCAGCGGCATATAAACAATTCATCAAGAAGAAAAGCTACTCTAGAATAGGAGATGCCCCCTGGTTCAACAGCACCTTAAGACGAATGAAGAGAGAATTGAGAAATATTGAATCTAAATGGCGCAAATCCAAATCCATCTCTTCTTATGACGCTTATCACAGCCACCTTAAAAAGTACAAAGAAGCTTCAGACGGCGCAAAGAAAAACTACCACACAACTATACTAACCAAATCCATTAATAGACCAAGAGAACTTTTCAGTATCGTCCAAAACTTAACTAATAACTCATATGGGACCAGCAACGATACTATTGATATCTCTGCCCAGACTCTAGCAAACCACTATATAAATAAATCAAAAACATTTGCATTCACACCAAATCCTCTTTCACTTTCCCACCAACATCATTTAGAAAAATGGTCTGACTTCCACTCTATAACCAAAGACACTCTTAAGATGACTATTTCAAACCTGAACACTACGACCTCTCAACTTGATCCATGTCCGGTAAACTGGATCAAGCATACCCTCTCTACACTATCCCCCTTTATCCTTCCTATAGTCAATCTGTCGCTGCGCCAAGGATACTTACCACCTTCCCTCAAACATGCACAAATCCGACCGATAATCAAAAATAACACCCTCGACAAAACATCACCCAATTCCTACAGACCTATCTCTAGCATTCCATTTATGGCTAAACTGATTGAAAAGGTCGTTCAAATTCAAACACAAGATCACATAGAAACCTCAGCCCCCCTTGATGACCAACAATATGGCTTTCGCCCCTATCATGGTGTAGACACTCTATTAACAGTACTCCTCGATACCTTAACCCGAGGTATTGATAACCCTAAACAAGCTTTCATTCTCCTCTTTCTAGACATCTCTGCAGCGTTTGACAGTGTACACCATGCTGTAATGCTTAACAGACTAAAACAAATAGGAATACACTCAACTGTATATAATTGGTTCACCTCATATCTAACTGATCGAACCCAAACTGTCCGAACTAACACAGAAACATCTAAAACATATAAACAGGAAATTGGTCTCCCACAAGGCTCCGCCCTCTCTGCCCTCCTATTTAATTTATATATTCAACCAGTCTGCAACATTTTCAAGAAATTTAAAGTCCACTATCACATATATGCAGACGATATGATGATGTACATACCATTTACAATCCCAACACTCCCATTACAACTGTTAACAGAATGCTTCTCTGAATTAACAATCTGGCTAAAAGACCACAATCTCCATATCAATCATTCTAAAACAGATATATTAATAGTAACTAAAAATCAATCCTACATACCTCCAACACACATCACTCTCCAAAATCACAACATTACTATAAAAAATGAAGTAAAATACCTAGGTGTCACCCTTGACTCACACCTTAGTATGGACACACATATTAGAAACATCACTAAGAAAATCTACTTTAAACTTAAAATTTTAAAACAATTACGTCCTCTTGTACTCCTACATGATTTTCTGAGCATTATCCAGGCTATCATCACACCACACAATTTGATTTCGCAAATCTCACCCTACTAGGAACAACAAAACAAAACATTAAAAGACTCCAACTTGCCCAAAATGCAGCAGCAAGAATTGTAATGAAGGTTCCACCATTTGAACACATTACCCCTATACTAGCAAACCTTCACTGGCTCCCAATTCAATCCAGAATAAATCATAAATTGATTATCACTACATTTAAGACATTAAATACAATGGCCCCAGTCTCTTTAACAAAACTTATCATTAAAGACACATCCCAAACTGCGCTACGGAAAGGCCACACGAATAAAATTAGGATCCCGAAAGATTTCACAACTACTAAAAAAAACAACTAATAAAAAAGCGTTTTCTCATGCAGCTCCCACCCTATGGAACTCCCTCCCTGAAGAAATAAGAGCACTAAATGATGCAAAGGAACTCCGCAAGAAATTAAAAACATATTTATTCATCTCCCATTTCGGCAAACTAGAAAATACCTTACCACTAACAGGAAATGGTTAATAGCGACCTCAGGGTACACCAACTCCAATTACTCTATCTAACTACAATTAAAGTCGATTAAATAACTATTTGTAAATCCTGTAAATATATATGTAAATAGTTCAAAATATGTAAATAGTTAAATTGTTATTTAACAAATTTACCATATTTAGTCCAATCATGTTTAATGTATTTAGCAAAATTGTACCTAGTTAATTAATGTTTCATGTATTTAGCAAAATTGTACCTAGTTAATTAATGTTTCATGTAAAACAGACCTGTTAATCTGTTCATTCCTTGTTCACTGTAAACCGCACCTGATCTGTGGAAGGTAGCGGTATATAAGCAACTGTTAAATAAAATAAATAAATAAATAAAAAAAAAACACTCAACCCAATCCTCCCATTCCCTGATCCATTATTCCTCAGTCTTTTACTCACTCGCTTTACTCCCCCATCCAGTGTCTCTCTCTATCTCTTTCTCTCTCACTGTCGCTCTTCCCCTCCATCCAACATCTCCACTCTCTGTCTACTCTTCCATGTCCCCCTCCCCCTTTGTCTAGCATTTCCCCCATCTCCATAACATCCCCTCCCTATTACTCCCATGCCCAGCATCTCTCCATTTCTTTCTCACCCTACTTACGCCCATGTCAATCTTCTCCCCCTCTCTCCCTATTAACCTGGTACCCTGCAACTCCTGTTTCCCCTCTGTTCCCCCCATATCCAACATCTTCCTATAGTCTTCCTATACCCCTTCATGCCCAGCATCCCCACTGCATCTCAAAAATCTCCACTCCTTGCTTCTCCCTGTGCCGACTTCCCATGGCCAGCATCTCCCCTTGATCTCCCTAGCCCCCATGTCTAGCATATTCCCTCCGCCTCCTTATTCCACCCTGCATCTAGCATCTCCCCTCTGTCTCCCTGTGCCCCTTCATGGCCAGCATCTCCCCTCCACCTGCCAATACCCCCACATGTTCAGCATCTCCCTTGTTTTCCTATGACCCTCTCCCCTTACCAGCATCTGCCCTGTTTTCCTTGATACCCCCAAGTCCAAAATTTGATCTCCATTTTCATTTCCCGTCCATCTCCCTATGCTCCTCTGTGACCAATATCTCTGTCTCCCTAGTCTTCCATCCCCATGCCCAGCATCTTTCTTCCACTCTCCCATGGTCCTCCAACTCTCTGCATTTTCCACTTCCCTTTTGTACATTCACCCCCCTCCCTCCATCTTTCACTCTTACCTCAGGCCCTGCTGGTTTTGCTGCTTCTGCAGGCAGGATCTTCCATTCAGGGCCACAACTGTGGCCTTACTGCTCCCGCGGGAAGAAGAATTGTGCAAGGCTACAATCGCGGCCCTGAACAGAAGATCCTGCCCGCGGGAGTTGCTGCTTCCCTGGGCAGAAGAATTGAGCAGGTCTTGTCAGCAGGATCCTCTGTTCGGGTGACCTTACACAATTGGTCTACCCACGGGAGCAGCAAGTCCCGTGGGCAGGATCTTTCTTCTCTCCTGCTCACGGGACATGCTTCTCCTGCAGATAGGATCTTTGGTTGGTGGGCTGGGAGAGAGAGAGGGAAGGAGGGAGAGGTAATGGCTAGCACTGGCATCCCCTGCTGCTGCGGGCACCCCCCCCCCCCCCCCGCTGCACTTACCTCACTTACCAGGTAGCGCCGGCCCTGTGTTATACTTCATGATATTGGTTAGTATGACATATTTTTGACCGCTATTTTTGTGTTATATTGGTAAGTTTTCCACATCTTCCGCAGTAAAGACTGAAGCAAAGAATTCATCCAGTCTCTCTGCTATGGCCTTGTTCTCCCTTAGTGCCCCTTTTACCCTTCTATCATATAATGGTTCAACTGGCTCTCTCACAGTTGTTTGGCTAAGAATGTACTTGAAAAAGATTTTATTATGCACCTTTGCTTCCACAGCAAACTTCTTTTCAAATTTTCTCTTTGTCTGCCTTATCAATGCCTTGCATTTAACTTGCCAGTACATATGTTGTTTCCTGTTTTCATCATTTGGCTCTGTTTTTCATTTTCTGAATGATTACTCTTAGCTATAACAGCCTCTCTGACCTCACCGTTAAGCCAGCTTCATTTGGCCTTCCTTCCACCTTTCTTAAAGCGTGGAATACATCTGGCCTGGGCTTTCAAGACAGTATATTTAAGTAACGCCCAGGCCTGATGTAAATTCTTAACCTTTACAGTTGCTCCTTTTAGTTTTTTCTTAACCATTTTCCTCATTGTATCATAGTCTCCTTTTTGAAAGTTAAATGCTAGTGCAGTGGATTTCCGTGTTATCCTCCCTCCATTTATTAAATCAAATGTAATCATGATCGCTATTGCCAAGCGGCCCCAACACCATTACATCTCGCACTAGATCCTGCGTTCCACTAAGAACTAAATCTAAAATAGCTTCCCTTCAAGTCGGTTCCTGAACCTGCTGCTCCATGAAGCCATTATTTATTTTATCTAGAAACTTTATTTCCCTAGCATGGCCTGATGTAACATTGATCCAGTCAATACTGAGGTAAATGAAATCTCCCATTATTATTATGTTGTAAACGTTGCTAGCTTCTCTAATTTCTTTTAGCATTTCATCATCTATCTGTTTATACTGGCCAGGCGGGCAGTAGTACATCCACATTGCCATTCTCTTCCCCTATTTACATGGAATTTTCCATAGAGATTCTATAGTGTATTTTATTTTCTGCAAAACCTTTATCCTGTTTGACTCGAAGTCCTCTTTAACATATAGAGCCACCCCTCCACCTATGTTATCTACCCTGTCATTGCAATATGGTATCACAGTGTCCCATTCGTTATTCTCCTTCCACCAGGTCTCTGAGATGCCAATTATATCTAACCTTTCATTCAGTGCTATATATGTTTACTCTCCCATTTACTTTTTAAACTTCTAGAATTAGCATACAGGTATTTCAAAGTTGTTTTTTGTTCATATTAACAGTCTGGCTATCAGATGACAGGGATACTTTGGAATCTTTCAACTCAGTTTGGCTTTTACTTAAAGGCATCGGGTTACTTTATTAGGATGCCCTAACTTCCCTGTTTTGCTATTATCCTTCAAAGATGCATCATTCTGAACCATGCGCTCTTGGGACACTGTCCCCCATTTTCTAGTTTAAAAGCTGCTCTATCTTCTTTTTAAAGGTTAATGCCAGCAGGTGTTAAAGTGGAGCCCGCCCTTTCAGAAAAGCCTACCCCCCTTCTCCAGAATGTTGCCCAGTTCCTAATAAATCCAAAGCCCTCTTCCTTGTGCCATTGTCTCATCCACACATTGAGATTTTGGAGCTCTGCCTGCCTCTTGGGTCCCGCACATGGAATGGGAAGCTATTCTGAGAAAAGCTTCAGAACCTCCCTCCCACACTTTCCTATGTTAATGGTTCCAACATGTACCAAGACTACAGGCTCCTCCCCAGCACTATCTAAAACGTTATCTACGTGGCTCATGAAGTCCGCTACCTTTGCACCAGCAGGCATGTTATGTTTATATTTATGTTTGCTTTGTTTGATATACTGCATTTATGTATACAAGCAATGCATTTTACAAACATAAAAGTTTTACATGACATCAAAAAGGAACTCTAATAAAGTATAGAGGTAGGGAAATGAGCGGGGAGGAGGTTAATTGAGAGGGGACCAGCCACCCAGCTATTGACATGCCTAATGATCGAATCGCCAACTATAAGCTGTCATAACCCTTCCATCATGGGCATATTGCCCTGGAAACATCACTTGGAGGATAGGTCCTAGCTATAGGATCACATCCTGCCACACCAAGGTAATGTTCTCCTTTCATGTGACCTCTCATCCATGGTAGCAGAAAGACTGCCAGACCAGAGGTGGGACTTCTCTATTACATTTCTGTAAGTCTTGACCTCTCTGGCTGCCTTGGCTGCTCCAAGTCTGCTTCTCCATCCTCCAGAGATAAGACTCATTCCCTGAGAGTAAATAGCTCTTTGCACCTAGTGCGCACATAAAACCTCTCAGCAACTAGGAGAAAATCATACATGTAACACTCAGTGCAAAAGAGTGGATAGCCCCCATCTCTCTGTTGGACTGCTCTCGGCATCATAGGATCTAAAGATTTCTTTTAGCTATTTAAAATTGTTCAGATTTTTAAAGTTGCTAGGGGAATAAGGATATTTGAACCAATACAATTATGCTCAGTAAATATAAGGGACTTAATTTTCACCTCAAGGTGAATTTCAGGAACTTAATTAATCTACTCCTAAGGCCTAGTAACTTGCTTATTAAGATAATCAGTTAACTCTGAAATGAACAAGATCACTCCCTTCCCCTTAACTGGTTTAGGAGGCTATAAATCAAGGATTAAACCTGGGGTGGCAACCCAGAAGAATGCCAAGGTAGAGAACTTTTTCAGCTGCAAGAAGCATCCACAAGCGGTGGGCTTGGATGCCATTCTCTAGGTGTACCCCAGGAAGGGTTGCTATGTGTTTCCCCCATAATCCTTTCTGAGCTGGCCTTTATGAAGAATTTGTCTTACCTGAGCTTGGTCATTCTGGTGGTGCCAGACTGACCACACAGACCATGGTATGTAGATCTCTAGAGCCTGTTGGCGAGGTCTTCTCTGTTGTTAACTTAGAAAAGGGGGCTGCTGCAGTAGATTCCCCTAGTCATAAAGGATCCTGTGCCTTCTCATTATGACCTGGCCCCTGAGAGATGCAAGCTGTCTAAAAAGGGATATTCTGGGGTAGTTGTCAATACACTTCTTAAGGCCTGAGGGCCTTGAATAAGAACATAAGAACATAAGATATGCCATACTGGGTCAGACCAAGGTCCATCAAGCCCAGTATCCTGTTTCCAACAGTGGCCAATCTAGGTCATACGTACCTAGCAGTATCCCCAAGAGACACAGGTTCCACAATGCTTGTATTGGGTCAAGCATTGATATCCTGGGTCCCTTTTTAATAATGGTTTATGGACCTTTCCTCCAGGAACTTGTCCAAACCTTTTTTAAACCCAGTTACACTAACAGCCTTTACTACATCCTCCAGTAACAGAGTTTGATTACACGTTGAGTGAAAAAATATTTTCTCTTATTTGTCTTAAATAGTTTACCCTGTAGCTTCATTACATGTCCCCTAGTCTTTCTATATTCTGATAGCGTAAACAAATCGATCTACGTTTACCCGTTCCACTCCATTCATTAATTTATAGACCTCTATCATATCTCCCCTCAGCCATCTCTTTTCCAGGTTGAAGAGCCCTAACCTTTGTAGCCTCTCTTCATAGAAGTAGCTTTCCATCCCCTTTACCATTTTGGTGGCTCTTCTCTGTACCTTTTCTAATAACGCCATATCCTGTTTAAGATAAGGCGACCAGAATTGCACAGAATACTCAAGGTGTGGTCATACCATGGAACGATACAGAGGCATTATAATATCCTTTGTTTTATTTTCCATTCCTTTCCTTATGATACCTAGCATTCTATTTGCTTCCTTGGCCGCCGCTGCACACTGGGCGGAAGGTTTTAACATGTTATCCACGATGACTCCTAAATCTTTTTCCTGGGTGGTGGTTCCCAATATGGAACCTTGCATTGTGTAACCATAGTGTGGGTTGTTCTTTCCTAGGTGCATAACTTTGCACTTGTCCACATTAAATTTCACCTGCCATTTTGATGCCCAGTCTTCCAATTTATCCAGATCCTCCTGCAGTTTTCCACAATCCTCTTGGGTTTTAACAACTTTAAACAGTTTTGTGTCATCTGCAAATTTGATAACCTCACTCGTTATTCCCTTTTCCAATTCATTTATGAATATGTTAAAAAGTAGCGAACCCAGTACAGATCCCTGGGGTACTCCACTATTTACCTTTTTCCATTGGGAAAATTGGCCATTTAGCCCTACCCTCTGCTTTCTATCTTTTAACCAGTTCCCGATCCACAATAATACACTGCCTCCTATCCCATGACTTTTTAGTTTTGCCAAAAGTCTCTGATGAGGGACCTTGTCAAAGGCTTTCTGAAAGTCCAGATACACTATATCAACTGACTCATCTTTGTCTACCTGTTTATTCACACCTTCAAAAAAACATGTCAGATTAGTAAGACAGGATCTTCCTTGTCTAAAGCCATGTTGGCTGTCTCCCATTAGGCCATGACTATCTACATGCTGTGTAATTTTGTTCTTTATGATGGCTTCTACCATTTTCCCTGGTACTGACGTCAGGCTCACCGGTCTGTAGTTTCCCGGATCACCCCTGGAACCCTTTTTAAAAATTGACGTTACATTGGCGATCCTCCAATCTTCAGGTATTACAGATGATTTTAATGATAGTTCACAGATTACTAATAGCAGGTCTGCAATCTCATATTTCAGTTCTTTCAACACTCTTGGATGTATACCATCCGGTCCAGGTGATTTGCTACTATTCAGTTTATCAAATAGTTGTAATACATCTTCCCGGTATAGCGATATTTCTCTCAATTCCTCTGCATAATAACCGTTAGATATAACTTCAGTCTTGGGTAACATCCCTACTTCTTCCTCAGTAAAGACAAAAGCAAATAATTCATTCAGTCTCTCCGCTATAGCCTTGCCTCCTCTTACTGCCCCTTTTACCCCTTTATCATCTAACGGTCCAGTTGACTCTCTCACAGGCCTTTTGCTACGAATGTACTTGAAAAAGTGTTTATTTCGTGTTTTTGCTTCCGTAGCAAGTTCCTTCTGAAATTCTTGCTTTGCCTGCCTTATCAATGCTTTGCATTTAACTTGCCAGTGCTTGTGCTGTTTCCAGGTTTCGTCGTTTGGCTCTTTTTTCCATTTCCTGAAAGATGCTTTTTTAGCTGCAACAGCCTCTCTGACCTCACCTTTAAACCATGCTGGCAGTTTTTTGGACTTTCTTCCACTTTTCTTAATGCGTGGAATACAGCTTGTCTGGGCTTCCAGGATAGTATTTTTAAACAACACCCAAGCTTGATGTATGTCTTTAACCTTTTCAACCTCACCTTTTAGATTTTTCTTAACTATACTCCTTATTTTATCATAGTCTCCCTTTCGAAAGTTAAAAGGTATTACTGTGGATTTCTTTACTATCCCTCCACCACTAATTAAATCAAACACGATCATGCTATGATCACTATTGCCAAGTGGCCCCAACACCCTTATTTCTTGCACCAGATCTGGTGTTCCACTAAGGACTAGGTCCAGTATGGCTTCCCCTCTGGTTGGTTCATAAACCAACTGCTCCAAGAAGCAGTCATTTATTTCATCTAGAAACTTTATCTCCCTAGCATGTCCTGCGGTGACACTGAACCAGTCGATTTCGGGGTAATTGAAATCACCCATTATTATTACTGTGCTGTGACTTTTGTTAGCTTCCTTGATTTCTTTGAGCATTTCATCATCCATTTGTTCATTCTGGCCAGGCGGTCGATAGTACACCCCCACTGCCATCACCTTCCCCTTCATACATGGAATTTCAATCCATAGAGATTCTACAGCAAATTTTGTTTCCTGCAAAACTTTAATCCTTTCTGACTCAATGCCCTCTCTAACATAGAGCGCAACCCATCCACCAATTTGATCAGTTCTATCATTACGATATAGTTTGTATCCAGGTATCACAGTGTCCCACTGGTTATCCTCCTTCCACCATGTCTCTGAGATTGCAATCATATCTAACCTCTCATTTAGTGCAATATATTCTAACTCTCCCATCTTATTGTTTAGACTTCTAGCATTTGCATACAAGCATTTTAGAGACTGTATTTTATTAATATTAATCTGGCTATTGGTAGGCATGGGTAATTTGGAAGCTTTACGCTCTGCACCATACTCGAGGGCATTTGGGCTACTTTCCTCTTTTTTGGAACCTCACTGCTTTTGGTAGTATCCTTGGTCTATATTAGAATCTGGTGGTCTTTAACAGGTGGCATTCCTCTCAGACCCTAGATGCAAAGAAGGCAGTCATAGTAACTCCATTGTCCTTTTTACAGTCTGGCTTGTACCAAGTTTGGTATTGAACAGGGGCGGCCCAAGGGGGGTGCGGGGCCATGTGCGGAGACTCGGTGCGGGGCCTCATTTGCATAAGGGTCCTCATTTGCATAAATATTTGCATAATGTTACCATACACGAACTTTTAGTAAACATGCCTCTTAATGAGTGTATGAATAAAGAAAGACTAAAAGACTTCTACATTACTATAATCCAGTGCCAACCGCCAGACACATTAGGAACTACTACAAACACTGCCCATTTAGAACCCATAGCAAACCCGCCGTATCCTAACAGCACTACCAGGACTCATAAAGCACCATACCCTAACTATCAAAAGGAAACGCTGCAAATATTAAACCAATACATTTCAGAGAACAACAATACATGACCTACTGGGGAAAGAGAACAAGTGGCAATGTCAAATAGGAATTACATAAACAGAATACCTCAGCTCAGTTACACATGAACAGAACATAAACCATCACCAAACAAGGAATCACAATTTAGAAACAGGAAGACAATAATTAAACTGGGAATCCCAAAAGCCAAACTTGGAATGTACAACACTGTAGAAATAAAACTATACATTAATTTGCTCTTGTACTAAACAAAGCGCAGACGTTAATGATGCACATTTCCCAGAGCTGACATATTCCAATTAATAAATTCAAAATAAAGAGATATTTTTCTACCTTTTGTGCATTTTTTTTCAGCTGCAATTGCTCCAGCCACTTTCTTCTGGTTTCTTTCTTCGTGTCTTCCGCTAATTCTTCATCGTCTGCTGTCCATTTGTCTTTTCTTCTCTCTTCTAGTTTTTTTCCATTCTCTCTCTACATCTGCTTTAACATACTAATCTTTCTCCTTTTCCTCTTTCCTCATTCCTATTTCATCCACTCAAATTTTACCCCTCCATCCTCAATCCCCACTTACTCTCCCAATATCCGGACAATTGTAGATTTGTCTTCCCTCCCACACAAAATATTTTTTCCCTCTCCATTTCACTCTCCCAGCTCCATCCCATTCTAATCCTCCCCCAACATCAGCTCCATTCTAGTTCCAGTCCCACCCAGCATCCGCTCCCTTCTAGTCCCCGCATCAGCCCATTTCCAGTCCTAGCCCCCCATAAGCCCATTTCCAGTCCTAGCTCCCCCATCTATTTGCAGTCCCATCCAAGTCCCTCCATCAGCTCATTTCCAATCCCAGCCCCCCATGAGCCCATTTCTAGTCCTTTCCTAGCCCCACCATCAGCCCATGTCAAATCCTAGCTCCCCTCCACTCAGCCCATTTCCAATCCAAGCCCCCCATGAGCCTACTTCCAGTTCTAGCCCCTTCATGAGTCCATTTCAATCCAAACCCCCACCACAGCCCATTTCCAATCTTAGCACCCCCCAACAGCCAATTTCCAGTCCTATTCTAGCCCCTCCATCAGCCCATTTCCTGTCCTAGCCCCCCCCTCACCCATTTCCAGTCCTAGCTCCCTCCCCCTCACAACCCATTTCCATTCCAAGCCCCCGTCCCCATCAGCTATTTGCAGTTCAAGCCCTCCTTCCACTCAGCCC
This sequence comes from Ichthyophis bannanicus, assembly GCA_033557465.1. Taxonomy (NCBI): domain Eukaryota; kingdom Metazoa; phylum Chordata; class Amphibia; order Gymnophiona; family Ichthyophiidae; genus Ichthyophis; species Ichthyophis bannanicus. The sequence continues at coordinate 191,714,327 of CM066040.1, forward strand.
ATTTCCAGTCCTAGCCTCCTCATAGCCCATTACTAGTCCTAACCCCCCATCAGCCCATTACGTCCTAACCCCCCATCACCCTATTTCCAGTCCTAGCCCCCCATCAGCCTATTTCCAGTCTTAGCCCCCCTCCCATAGCCAATTACCAGTCCTACCCCCCCATCAGCCCATTTCCAGTCTTAGCCCCCCATAGCCCATTACCTGTCATAACCCCCCCTTCACCATATTTCCTGTCATTGCCCCCCCATCTGCCTTTTTCTTGTATTTGCCCCCCAATTGCCAATTACCATTCCTACCCCCCCCATCAGCCCACTTCCAGTCTTAGCCTCCCCCCCCCATGGCCCATTACCAGTCCTAACCCCCCCCCCCCCATGGCCCATTACCAGTCTTAACCCTCCCCCCCATCAGCCCATTACCAGTCCTAACCCCCCCCCCGGCCCATTACCAGTCCTAACCCCCCCCATGGCCCATTACCAGTCCTAACCACCCCCCCCCATCAGCCCAATTCCAGTCTTAGCCGACCGCTTGCAAATTCCCAGTCCTAACCCCCCCCATCAGCCCATTTCCAGTCCTACCCCCCCCTTGGCCCATTACCAGTCCTAACCACCCCCCCCCCATCAGCCCACTTCCAGTCTTAGCCCCCCCATAGCCCATTACCAGTCCTAACCCCCCCATCAGCCCATTTCCAGTCCTACCCCCCCCACTTCCAGCCTTAGCCCCCTCCCCATAGTCAATTACCAGTCCTACCACCCCCCCCATAAGCCAATTTACCGTCTTAGCCCCCCCATCAGCCCATTTCCAGTCCTACCCCCCCACTTCCAGCCTTAGCCCCCTCCCCATAGCCCATTACCAGTCCTAACCCCCCCCATCAGCCCACTTAGCCCCCCATAGCCCATTACCAGTCCTAACCCCCCCCCATCAGCCCATTACCAGTCCTAGCCTCCCCCCCCCCATGGCCCATTACCAGTCCTAACCCCCCCCAGCCCACTTAGCCCCCCCCCCATGGCCCATTACCAGTCCTAGCCTCCACCCCCCATGGCCCATTACCAGTCCTAACCCCCCCCATCAGCCCACTTAGCCCCCCCCCATAGCCCATTACCAGTCCTAACCCCCCCCCCATCAGCCCACTTAGCCCCCCCCCCATCAGCCCATTTCCAGTCCTAACCCCCCCCCATCAGCCCACTTCCAGTCTTTGCCTCCCCCCCCTGGCCCATTCCCCGTCCTAACCCCCCCCCCCCCTGGCCCATTACCATTCCTAACCAGCCCCCCCCCCTGGCCCATTACCAGTCCTCACCACCCCCCCCCCCCATCAGCCCACTTCCAGTTTAGCCTCCCCTCCCATCGCCCATTACCAGTCCTAACCCCCCCCCCCCCCTATCATTCCAAATTAAAATAAAAAAAAAACCAAACCGGCTGCTTCTGCCGCGGCAGCATCAAGAGCTCTGCCGCGGCAGCATCAAGAGCTCTGCCGCGGGGCCCCCCCCTGCCCGGCAGAGCCTCCGTGCATCCTCAGCAGCTTTCTTCATGTCCAAAACGCGGGCTTCTTTCAGAGCCGCGAGAGTTTCTTTTCTCGCGGCTCTCTTAATCCCGCAGGGCTGATGGGAAATCCCATCACCCTCGGCGGGATTAACAGAGCCGCGAGAAAGGAAACTCTCGCGGCTCTGAAAGAAGCCCGCGTGTTGGACATGAAGAAAGCTGCTGAGGATGCACGGAGGCTCTGCCGGGCAGGGGGGGGCCCCGCGGCAGAGCTCTTGCTGCTGCCGCAGCAGAGCTCTTGCTGCTGCCGCGGCAGAAGCAGCCGGTTTGGTTTTTTTTTTTAAAACTTGGGATGCTGAAGAATGTTTTTTGCGCGGGGCACCCTGAAACGCGGGGCCCTGTGCAAAAAACATTCTTGCTCAATGGACGGGCCGGCCCTGGTATTGAACTCTCTCCAGGTTCAGGTGATGGCCCTTGTGTGTTATGAGGGGCGCGTTAAGGGTATGTCCCTAGCAGTGCACCCTCATGTATCCTGCTTCCTTAAGGGGGTTAACAATATCCGTTCATCCGTGCAAGCCTTTCTCTGGTTTTGAGGGCATTGAAAGGTTCTCCTTTCGAGTCCCTTTGAATGGTCTTCTTTAAGGATATGACAATGAAGTTGGTATTCCTGGTAGCTATGGCTTCCACCAGGTGGTTTTCAGAGCTACAGGCCTTGCCCTTTCTGGTCATTTCATCAGCATCTGTTTCCCTGAGAATGGTGCCATCTTTTCTCCAAGAATAAGCAGGAAGTCAGTCCTCACATATGGGTGATGTTGGCACCAATGGAGCCCATGCGGAGTATTTCCACAGCTTTCAAAGAAAGCCTTTGAAAATGCCACCATGCATGCACGGTCCCCTTCCCGTCCAAGGGTGCCATCTTACTCAGTCTCCCTTTTTCCACGGAGCCCTTCAGACATGTGTCTCATCCCCGGAAAAAGGTTTTTCTTCCTACTAATACAATTTTGTCTTTTCCGGCTAGCGACGGTTCCCGCCATCTCGAGCACCACTGCCTCGGCTATCGGTCTCAGGATCCGTTTTTCCCCTTCTTTTGCCCTTTTGTGCTTTTGCGCCCTTTTCACCCACTGGCCGCAACGAGGGTCTTCGACCTCGCAGGGTTCTTTTTGCCCCAGTGGTCTCCGGTTTCAAAAAATGCGATTGGTGTTCTAAGAACATATCCTTCACAGATATCCATGACTGTTGTCTCCGGTGTCTGGGAGCTGACCACAATCCAAAGCAATGCTCCCTCTGCAAATATATGTCTTCTAAAGCCATCCAGAGTCACCAACAGAAGATAGATAATATCTTCCATAAGGCAGGCTCGACCCTGGTATCCCTGGTAGCCTTGTGCTCCATGGCCCTGCAACCCTTGGAGTCTCCCAAGGCCCCCTCCGTGGGTCCATAGGCACTCCAACCAAGGGTCCCTCGAGTGTGAGTGAAAGAAAAAGAAGAAGGCCGCGAGGACGCATTCCAGGGGGGGGGGGGGTGACAAGCGTGAGAAGTCAAGCGTGAGAAGTCATGCGCACAGTCTCTCAGCCCCCTACGGCAGTCCAAAGAGTTGGAGAGGGAGCGGCCAAGAAAGGTACCTCGAATTGATTTTTGAGGCCTCCGGTGATGGTACCTGGTCTCCTGAGGGTCATCCCAATGTCCGCCTCAACATGCGGCCAACGCAGTGGTGCCTCCGTGCACAGTGGACCCAGGCGACCAGCCGACTCCCTGATCCCATCTCAGTCACACCTCACTTGATGGAGTCCTTGACCTGTTGGCAGGACACACAGAACCTGCTCTGAGGCATGTCCTTCCAGACCCCGACCCACCACGTGGTCCTGACCATAGATGCCTCCCTCTCGGACTGGGAGGCCCATTGCGAGGAGCTGAACATCCAAGGGACTTGGTCCCACGAGGAGAGTTGGCAGCAGATCAATCTGCTGGAGCTCCGAGCCATCCTCCTAGCGCTGAAGGCCTTCCAGCACCGCCTGTAGCACCGAGTGGTGCTTGTTCAGATGGACAACCAGGTCACGATGTTCTACTTGAACAAACAGTGGGGTACCAGCTCTTACAGCCTCTGCCAGGAGGCAGTGACCCTGTGCTTGTTTGTGGTGAGCCAGGGTGTAAACCTCCAAGCCATCTATCTCCTGGGCCAGGACAACACTTCGGCGGACTGGCTGAGCAGAGTCTTCCAGCCGCACGAGTGGCGCCTGTGCCTCGAGGCAGCACAGTGGCTCTTCCAGCGCTGGGGTACCCCAGACCTGGATCTCTTCGCCAGGCCCGTGAACACACAGTTTTCCCATTTTTGTGGCCCCTCCCACACCTCGGCAGGGTGGCTCTGGACACCTTCCTCCTCTCGTGGGCGATGGGCCTGTTGTATGCCTTTCCCCTGCATGCCGCTTATAACTCGAACCATCCTCAAGGTCCAATGAGACAGGGCCTTGGTGATCCTCATGGCCCCAAGGTGGCCTAGACAGCTGTAGTTCCCTCTGCTACTCTGTCTCTCCTCTGAGCTCTCGGTCCCTCTCGGAGGCTGGACTAAAGTCTAACTCGGTCAGGGTTCACCTGAGTGCCATCTCAGCGAACCACCATCCCATCGAGGGCAAACCCCTTTTGAGGCAGCCCTAGTCTCTTGCTTCATGTGGGGCTTGCTCCTCTCCAAGCCTCCTATCCAGCCCCTCCACTGGTGGAATGGGACCTTAACATGGTCCTCACACAGCTGACTAAGCCGCCCTTTGAGCCCATGGCTACTTGCTCCCTGCGGCACCTGTCCTGGAAGGTGGCTTTCCTGTTGGCTCTGACCTCCACCTGTAGAGACAGTGAACTCCAGGCACTGATGGCTGAGGTGCCATACAGAAGATTCTACAGGAACAGGGTGGTTCTTCTCACTCACCCCAAGTTCCTCCCGAAGGTTGTCTCGGATTTACACCTCAATCAGGAGGTGGTGCTGCCCACCTTCTTTCCAAGGCCCCACGCCAACCAGGCATCGGCAGTTCTCCATACCCAAGACTGCAAGAGGGCCCTTTCCTTCTACCTGCAGCAGACTCGGACCACCTCAGGGCTGGGCAGCTTTTTGTCTCCTATGACCCCAGCCGCCTAGGGCTGGCGGTCACCAAGCGCACCTTGTCAATTTGGGTGGCAGACTGTATCGCCTTTACCCAGGCCCAGGCTGGGCTACCTCTGGACTGCTGAGTCACGGCGCACAATGTCCAGGCAATGGCGACGTTGGTCGCTAGCCTACATTAGGTGCCACTGATGGACATCTGCCAGGCCGCCACGTGGTTTTCCGCTCATACCTTTGTGGAACATTACTGCCTGGAGAGGGAGTCCGATCAAGACTCGGCCTTTGGTCAGGTGGTTCTCTGTAATTTGTTTGGGGTTTAAGCAACTCCTGCTCTCTGACCCTTCTTGTTCAGGCTACCGGAAACGTGGTTCTCCATGGACGTGGGGTCATTGGGCTTGCCTTCAGATTCACTGGTGACTGCTTACAGCTGTGCCATGATTTTTCTTACAGGTCCTTGGTAGCCTGTAGCTAGGGAGTCCCGTATATGAAGGCTGACTTCCTGCTTGTTCCTGGAGAAAGCGTAGTTACTCACTCTTAACAGGTGCTCTCCAGGGACAGCAGGAATGAATCCTCACAACCCTCTCTCCTCCCCTTGGAGTTGCTGTCCATTTTTATCATCTTCTTGGTAGGGTTCTATCTATGGCACCTGCGTAAGATTGCACCCTTGGGCAGGAAGGGGACCATGCAAGCGTGGTGGCATTCCCAAAGGCTTTCTTTGAAAGCTAGGGAAATGCTCCGTGCAGTCTCCGTCGGTGCCGATCTCACCCATATGTGAGGGCTGATTCCTGCTGTCCTGGAGAACACCTATTACAGGTGAGTAACTACGCTTTCTCCCAAAAGTGCTGTCTCCCTTTCATCTTAATCAGTTTGTGATCCTGCTCTCCCCCATAGAGGAGGACCTTCAGCCAGACCCTTTGCTACATCTGTTAGATATGAGGAGAGCATTGATGAAGTATCTCGAGATAACTCATTTGTTCCACTGGTCTTTGTCCTTTTCAGCTGTTCAAGGAAAGGGCAGTCCTTGATTGCCCACTGGCTTAAAGGTGCCATTTTTTGGCCTACCTCCTATGTGGAAATTGTGTGTCAGAGGGAATCAGAGCTAACTCCACTAGGGCACAAGCCTTGCAAGGGCTGAGTTCATCTTGTTGTCTCTGGAGGGTATTTGTAAGGTGGCTAGTAGCCATCCCTTGGGTAGCACTACAGATTGCATGTGAAGCACTACAGATTGCATGTGGGAGCTGAAGCAGATGGCATCTTTAGCAGAGCAGTTCTATCTGAAGAATCATTTTATTCCTACCCTAGGTCCTGACTGCTTGGATACATCCCACTTATATGGACTGGTCTATCAGTGTGATAAGGAGGGAAAATTTCCATACCTGCTATTTTCCTTTCCTTGAATCTTGCTAGATCGGTCAAGGACCCACCCTGGAAGACTACTCCGTTTGGAAGCCCTGCTTCCTTTTACTGCATTATCAGTATCAGTGCCTAATGCAGAGTCAAGTATATTAACTTATTCAGTCTTGCGTTTTGCTTGGGAAGTGTGCTTTGTAAGTTGTAATGTTTATGTTTATGTTAATGTTTATGTTAATATCTTTTGTAGGAGAAAGAAAGCTTGAAGCTATCTGAATATACATCCAAGGGTGTTGAAAGAACTGAAATATGGGATTGCAGACCTGCTATTAGTAATCTGTGAACTATCATTAAAATCATCTGTAATACCTGAAGATTGCAGGATGACGAACATAACGCCAATTTTTAAAAAGGGTTCCAGGGGTGATCCGGGAAACTACAGACTGGTGAGCATGACGTCAGTACCGGGAAAAATGGTAGAAACCATCATAAAGAACAAAATTGCTGAACATGTAGATAGTGATGGCTTATTGGGAGACAGCCAACATGGCTTTAGACAAGGAAGATCTTGTCTTACTAATCTGTTATGTTTTTTTGAAGGTAGATAAAGGTGAGTCGGTTGATATAGTGTATTTGGACTTTCAGAAAGCCTTTGACAAGGTCCCTCATCAGAGACTTTTGGCAAAACTAAAGAGTCATGGGATAGGAGGCAGTGTACTATTGTGGATCAGGAACTGGTTAAATGATAGAAAGCAGAGGGTAGGGCTAAATGGCCAATTTTTCCAATGGAGAAAGGTGAATAGTGGTGTACCCCAGGGATCTGTGCTGGGTCCGCTGCTTTTTGACATATTAATAAATGACCTGGAAAAGGGAATAACGAGTGAGGTTATCAAATTTGCAGATGACACAAAACTATTTAAAGTTGTTAAAACCCAAGAAGATTGTGGAAAATTGCAAGAGGATCTTGATAAATTGGAAGACTGGGCATCAAAATGGCAGATGAAATTTAATGTGGACAAGTGCAAAGTTATGCACCTATGGAAGAACAACCTAAACTATGGCTATACGATGCAAGGTTCCACATTAGGAACCACCACCCAGGAAAAAGATTTAGGCGTCATTGTGGATCACATATTAAAACCTTCCACCCAGTGTGCAGCGGCGGCCAAGAGAGCAAATAGAATGCTTGGTATCATGAGGAAAGGAATGGAAAATAAAACAAAGGGGATATTATAATGCCTCTGTATCGTTCCATGGTGCGACCGTACCTTGAGTATTGTGTGCAATTCTGGTCACCATATCTTAAAAAGGATATAGCGTTACTAGAAAAGGTTCAGAGAAGTGCCACCAAAATGGTAAAGGGGATGGAAGGATACCCCTATGAAGAAAGGCTAAAAAGGTTAGGGCTCTTTAACCTGGAAAAGAGACGGCTGAGGGGAGATATGATAGAAGTCTATAAATTAATGAACAGAGTGGAACGGGTAAACGTAGATAGATTGTTTACATTATCAGAATATAGAAAGATTAGGGGACATGCAATGAAGCTACAGGGTAAACTATTTAAGACTAATAAAAGAAAATATTTTTTCACTCAACATGTAATCAAACTCTGGAATTTGTTACCGGAGGGTGTAGTAATGGTTGTTAGTGTAGCTGGGTTTAAAAAAGGTTTGGACAAGTTCCTGGAGGAAAGGTCCATAAACTATTATTAAGAAAGGACCCAGGATATCAATGCTTGACCCAATACAAGCATTGTGGAACCTGTGTCTTTTGGGGAAACTGCTAGGTACGTATGACCTAGATTGGCCACTGTTGGAAACAGGATACTGGGCTTGATGGACCTTGGTCTGACCCAGTATGGCATATATTATGTTCTGAAGAAGGGAGCCTGCGTTGTCTCAGTCTCATAAAGAATATTGTTCATTTGTTATCATTTAGATGATATTAGTATGTAAAAAATGAATTATTTATTCTTTAGGAACAAGCAGGAAGTCAGTCCTTACATATGGATGACGTCGATACTGATGGAGCCCTGCATTGAGCATCTCCCTAGATTTCAAAGAAAGCCTTTGAGAATGCCACCATGCATGCGTGGTCCACTTCTAGCCCAAGGGTGCCATCTTGCTCAGTCTCCCTTTTTCCGTGGAGCCCTACAGAAATTCGTCTTGTCCTCCACAGAAAAAAGTTGATTTTTCTCATACATTTCATACCTACTCCGGCTTGCACCAGTTCCTTTCCTGCCTCCGAGCCCCATTGCCCCAGCATCAGGTCTCGGGACCTTTTTTTCTTAGGTTCTTTTCCATCAGCGCTTTTGTGCCTTTTTCCAACCTCTGGCCATGTCGAGGGTCTTTGACCTCGTTGGGGTCCTTTTTGCCCCAGTGTCCACCGCTTTTAAGAAATGTGATTGGTGTTCCAGGAAAATGTCCCTCACTAACACTCACAATTGTTGCCTCTGGTGTCCTGGCGCCAACCATGACCTTGAGAAATGCTCCCTGTGTAAGAAGATGTCTGCAAAGGCCATCCATAGCTGCTGGCTTAAGCAGGACAACATCTTCCACAAAGCACAATAGCTTCATGCTGAACGGCCCCGCATGGATCCTTGGAGTTGCATAAGGCACCTGCTGTTCCAGAGCAGACTCGCAGGCATTCTGAGCAAGGGGCCCCGGAGCGAGAGTGTAAGAAGAAAAAGAAGACCTCAAGGGCTTTGTCCTGGGAAGCAGACAAGCATGGGAAATACCACGCACGGTCCTGACAGGCCTCCGTGGAGTCGGAGCGGGAGTTCCCCTGAAAGGTACCCAGGACTGAGGTCGAGGCCTCCGGTGACGGACCCTGGTCTCCTAAGGGCCGTCCCATAGAGGACCCTCTCTCTTCCTGGACACCTGACTCGGTCACCCTGGCGTCGGTTTCAATGGCTGCCACCCTGAGTGGGAAGCTTGTATGCTGGCACTGGAGTGCAGTGTTTCTGCATTCATTGCCTCCCAGCAGGCGTCGATGCCCGGTCCCACCAGTGCTCACCCCGAGACTGCAGGGACCTCGATGTTGCAGATTCCCCAGGCTGCCGAAGCAATCCCCGGGAGCCAGATATCTCGGGCAGGTCCTCGGTGAGGGTCTCGTTCTTGCTCGCAATCCTCGGAGGCAAGGTCCTCTCGCTTCAGCCATGCTCCAGCCTCGGGGCACCAAAGACCAGTGCCAACAACACCCTTGGAGCCATCGGTCTCGAGTCTTCCTTGGACTACTCCAATTGGGAGTCCGATATCGAGACATCTCCAGACACTCAGGCCCACCGAGACGTTTCCTTGGACCCATCTCCACTGGCCGCGAGGCACCGATCCTCGCCCAAAGACACGTCATTTCTCGAGTTCGTCAGTGATATGGCTTGGGCACTATCCCTCACTACCAAATCGGAGGAGGATCCCCATACGGAGGAGCTCAGCATCCTCCAGTAGTAGGCATTGCCGAAGGAGACCTTGACGGTCCCCATCTCCTCTATCCTCAGCCGGCTCCTTCTCAAGATGTGGGAAACCCCAGCATTGGTGCCAGTCATCAGCCAGCGCCTGGATACCATGTACTGGGTTCAGCGAGGGCCAGGCTTCCACAAGGCGCAACTTCCCCACACCTCCATGGTGGTCAAGTCAGCCATGCACCAGCAGAAGAGCCCGAAGATGCACTCATTGGTGCCCCCAGACAGGGAGTCCCATGCCCTCAATGTCCTCAGGCGGAAATGTTACCAAGGCTCGATGTTGGTGTGCTGTATATAAATTTACCAACTTTATATTGGCATGTTCCTCCGAGACCTGGCCAAGGAACTCGGAGGCTTCACGGCTGGCCTCAATAGAGATCACCTCCAGTGCTTCCAGACTCTAATGAAGTCTGTTGGAGAGTGTTCCAAGTATCTGTCCTGAGCCGCTTACGACTGCTTTGAATCCAGCACAAGGGTTGCTACTGCTGGCATCAGTGCTCAGTGCCAAGCCTACCTCTAATCATCGAACTTTGAGCAATGGGTACAAGAGAAGCTCCTCAATGTCCCTTGCCTTGGGGAGCAACTCTTTGGCAAACCAATGGAGGACAAGATGGCCGAAATCGAGACCAAGTTCGTTACCCGGACTCGGCTCTCGAGGAAGACCTCCATCCTCCTGAGGAAGAAGCCACAGGGAAAGAAGCCTCCTTTCCTCAGTAAGGGCCAACCTTATCGAGGTTATCCTCCTATACCCGGCCACCCAGATCCCTCAGCAGGGTCACCAGTGCAAGGGAGTGGGTCAGGGCCTGCACAAGCCCAAGGGTCCCAAGCCCCAGCCACCAGCCCCAGCCCAACCTGGGTCAAGGTTTTGATGCCCCCAGCATAGCCTCTCTTCCACTGGATGGTCAGCTCACAACAGGGGGGGCACCTGGTCCATTTTGCCCACAGGTGGGCCTCCATCACCACCGACTAATGGGCACTTCAGGTGATCAGGGAGGGTTACCTCCTCCACCTGGACCAGTTACCTCCACCCTTCTTCCCTGGGGAGCCTTCTTGGTCTCCCCTGCACCAGGCTCTGCTAATGCAAGAACTCGCAGGCCTTCTCAGGGACAGGGCTGTGGAACCTGCACTACACCGCCTGAGAGGACAAGGGTTTTACTCCAGGTACTTTCTGGTCCCAAAAAGAATAGGGGGGCTAAGCCCATCCTGGACCTGAGAAACCTGAACAAATTCCTGGTGCGGGAGAAATTCAAGATGTTCTCCCTTGGAATATTGCTGTCCTACCTCCAGCAGGGAGATTGGCTATGCTCCTTGGACCTAAAGGATGCTTATACTCACATCCTTATTCATTCTAGTCATAGGCAATACCTAAGATTTGTGGTCGGTGGCGACCACTGTCAGTACAGGGTACTTCCCTTTGGCCTAGCCTCCGCACCGAGAGTCTTCACCAAATGTCTAGCAGTGGTGGCTGCCTGTCTTCGTCTTCAGGGGGCCTTCATCTTCCCATACCTAGATGACTGGCTGGTAAGAGGGGACACAGCCTCAGAGGTTCTGCAGGTCACAGGCTGCCCATCAAGGTCCTACAACACCCGGGATTCATGATAAATCACCCAAAATCCCATCTCACTCCAATACAAGACTTGGAGTTCATAGAGGTTCGCCGGGAAACCCTCCAGGCCAAGGCCTTCCTCACTCTGGACAGGGTGGATCGCCTCATGGCCTAGTAGCTGAGGTACAGTGCCACCACATGGCCTCAGTGCGGTCCATGCTCTGCCTTCTCAGCCACATGGCCTCCACGGTACATGTGGTACCCAACGCCTGCCTCTACATGCGGGCGGCTCAGTGGTGCCTCTGCTCACAGTGGACCCAGGCCACAGGCTGGCTCCAGGACAGAGTCTCGGTGTCCCTTCAGCTGGCGGAGTCACTCTACCACAGACTCAGAACCTGCACCAGGGCATGCCTTCCAGCTGCCGAGTCCCCAGAGGGTATTCACGACAGATGCCTCCCTATGGGGCTGGGGTGCCCACTGCAAGGAGCTGCACATCCAGGGGATGTGGTCACCCAAGGAAAGCCAGCAGCAGATCAACCTGCTGGAGCTCAGGGCACTTTCCTGGCGCTAAAAACTTTCCAGCACCGCCTGCAGCACCAGTCAGTGCTTGTCCAGACGGACAATCAGATCACGATGTTCTACCTGAGCAAGCAAGGGGGCAGAGGCTCCTACTGCCTATGCCATGAGGCTGTAGCCCTCTGCTCATATGCGATCAGACAGAGTATGCTTCCCTGGGCAACTTACCTCCCGGGCCAGGACAACACCCTGGCGGACAGACTGAGCAGAGTCCTCCTGCTACACGATTGGCAATTGGAGCCAAGGGTGGCATGGTGACTGTTCAGATGGTGAGGCACCCCAAGCCTCGACCTCTTTGCCAGCCCAGTCAGTGCTCAGCTACCGCTTTTCTGCTGCCTGCACCTGGACCAGGTAGCGACGGATGCCTTCCTAATCTCATGGTTGGGGAGTCTACTGTATGCATTTCCTCCCACACCACTGATAGCGTGGACCCTCTTCAAGATCCAGCAAGACAAGGCTTCCATGATTCTGGTGGCTCCGAGGTGGCCTGAGCAGTCTTGGTTTCCCCTGATGCTCCGTCTCTCGATGGAGCCCCTCTTGGAAGCTTCCCAGGACTTTTGACCCAGGAGGAGGGCTCAATCCTCCATCACAATCTAGGATCCTTGTCTCTCATAGCATGGCTCCTGAACGGGTCGCTTTAGTACCCTCAACCACCCCAGGGAAGTAGAGGAAATCCTTCTGACCTCTTGCAAGGACTCCACGAGACGGGCCTATGCCTTCAAGTGGTGTAGATTCTCCTTATGGTGCACAGATCACCGAGCAAACCCGTTCTCCTGTCTGGTGCACATGGTGCTGCAATACTTGCTCCACCTCTCTCAGTCCGGGCTTACGTCCAGCTCTGTCCGGGTGCACCTGAATGCCCTCTCCACAAACCATCACTCCATAGAGGGCAAGCCTCTTTCCGTGCATCCCCTGGTTACTCAATTCATGTGGGACTTGCTGCTCTCTAAGCCTCCCATTCATCTGCTCCCAGCGGAATGGGATCTCATTGTGGTCCTAACATAGCTTACCAAGCCACCCTTTGAGCCTTTGGCTACCTGCTATCTGTGCTACCTGTCCTGGAAGGTGTCCTTCTTGGTGGCACTCACCTCTGCCCACAGAGTCAGTGAGCTCCAGGCCTTGGTGGCCGAACCACCCTACACCAGGTTCTACAAGAACAGGGTTGTACTCCGTACCCATCTGAAATTCTTGCCGAAGGTGGTATCTGATTTCCACCTCAACCAGGAAGTGGTACTTCCCATCTTCATTCCCCAGCCACATCCCAACAAGGCATCAGCCATTCTCCATACTATGGACTGCAAAAGGGTCCTGTCCTTCTACCTGCAGCGCACCCAGCTTTTTGTCTCTTATGCCCCAGTCATCTGGGGGAGGCTGTCACCAAGCGGACTTTGTCCATCTGGGTGGCGGACTGCATCGCCTTCACCCATTGGGCTGCTGTTAGACCACTGGGTCACAGTGCACAATGTCAGGGCTATGGCAACCTCTATTGTGAGCCTGTGCACTATCCCTATGGCAGACATCTGCTGGGCCACCACCTGGTCCTCCGTTTACACTTTTGCAGTCCATTACTGCCTGGAGAGAGAGTCCCAACGGGACAGTGCCTTCAGCCATGCCATCCTCCGGAATCTGTTCATGGTTTAGGCAACTCCTGCCCTCTACCCTTCTCGTTCAGGCTTCTGGAGCCATAATTCTCCCTGGACACTGGGGTCCTCAGAGTCTGTCTTCAGATTCGCCTGTGGCTGCTCACGGTTGAGCTGTGTTTTTCTCTACAGGTTCCCGGTAGCCTGTAGCTAGGGAGTCCCATATGTGAGGACTAACTTCCTGCTTGTTCCTGGAGAAAGCATAGTTATTCATCTGTAACAGGTGTTCTCCAGGGACAGCAAGAAACAGTCCCTCCTCCCCTTGGATTTGCTGTTCATATTTTGGCCATCTTCTTTTGTCGGCTCTAGATATGTCATTTGACTGAGCAAGATGGCACCCTTGGATGGAAAGGGGACCACGCTTGTATGGTGGCATCTCCCAAAGGCTTTCATTGAAAGCTGGGGAGATGCTCCACTCAGGGCTCCGTTAGCGTCGACATCACCCCTATGTGAGGACTGATTCCTGCTGTCCCTGGAGAACACCTGTTCCAGTTGTATAACTATGCTTTTTTAACCTGATAGGGTGTGTCATGATTGGCCATTTTTTCACTCTTAAGTTGTGGTGAGTTTTTTCCATCCAAAGTGTGATTAAATCAGAATTTCAGAAAAGCAGAAAAAAATGCTTTATTATATTGTTAAAAAAGGTTAATTTGCTAATATGTTCTAGTACAGGCATGAACTGTGCACTACCTGTGGCTTGATACTTGCCTCAGAAAATTAAAAATTCTACTAGAAACCTGTACTTTCTGTTCCCTTTACCATATTAGACTGTGGGGGTTATTTTAGAAGCCTTATTTGAAATTTCCACATGGAAAATATGGCGCTTACACATGGAAATGAGATCCATGTGTAAATGGCAATTTTAGAAAAGGCAAAATTTACATATGTATGTCCACAAAACCTAGAAATTGCAAGGGGGCTTGGTTAGGACATGACCTGGGGAGGATCAGATATCTACACGTGTATTCCCCATTTCATATAGAGAATGCACATGAAAGACTAAAACAGTCCATGTTAAGATTCACGGCTGCTCCTAGCTTGTCCAAGTTTTGAAAAAGTGCTCGATTTGGCCATCCCTTTAAAGGAGGGATTAAGGGGATTCCCGCTCTAAAATTAAGTAAAGATAATGGCCGAGTTGCCTCTGTTGATTTTTCACACATGTAGATTTCTAAAGTGGCTCCTCTGGCTCTACCTGTTGGTACATACACGTTCAGTCCTGCACGTTCTTACACATATTTTAGAAAAACGTCACATTTGGCAGAGCCTTTTCTAAAATACCACTGAAATTGTGTGCATCCCAACCTCGACATCTCAGTTCCGATCTCCACTTTGTCTTTATGTATCATAAAATATGAAAGTGTCATGGGGAAATTTAGAGCCCATATTTTCAATGCACTATATACTACTGCATTTATCAATATGGTTAATGGTTATGCGCAGAAGCATCTGGAGAGATCTCAAGAACGAAAGCAAAAAATGAATCCTTTTAGGTGAGCTATGCAAAACATTCCAGTTACAATCTGGCATGTTAGAGAATACCCTGCAGTCCTGATAATGCATTCCTGGTATGCTCAATGTCATTTTTTCAAGGAATAAATTATTACTAGGGAGATTCAATTTCAACACCTAAGATACAATAATAGCCTGTTGACTGCTTAAAAAACTGGCTGGAAATTGCACTCCCCAATATTTTCATCTCAAAAGTGGAGAAAAAAACAGATCCTATTTGCAAAGACATAGTATGAATTCCTTCCAGCCTATGTTTGTAATTTTCCATGCTGTGTTCATCACATATTCCACATTGACTATCATTAAGTTAGGAAAGATGAGGGAGACCTTGATGATCACATTGTACTGGAATATATTTTCCAACGTACAGTTTGATGCTGACACTGCATGCAAATACACATGCTATTTCTACCAGGTTTTTTTTTCGAAATTCTCCTGTTCCTCTGTCCTGAAAACTCTCTTAAACCCCTGCTAACATATATTTTTTTCCACATAATTTCTAAGTGTTCTTGATCCTACTCCTAAGCCTTTAAATGCGACTTCTGGTTTTCTGTACTTGGCAACTGTTTTAATCCCCTTAAAAAAGTTCATCACCATTTACATTTTTATTTTCAAGTAGTTCAGGGGCTTACTTGCCTATGTATAGCGAGGTGAGAATTTGTTCTCAAGTGGGTCTAATTCACCCCTCCCCTGGGTCTGCTATGCCATTTTGGCATTTCTCCCATTACAGTATTTCTCAGGACTGCAAATGAAGGGGCTCATCATCAAGTGAACAATGCCCTTAGAGTACATTCTTTCAAGGCAGGGAGAAGAGGCAGGTGTGCTATGGCAACCTTCTATTACAGACAGTAATTAGAATGCCACATCCATTATACTCCGTGTCACTCTCTGCCTATCCTCACATCACAGACTGACTGAATTGCACAGCTCTTTAAGTCTTCCTGATTTTACATGGAAAATCTTCTCATACTTTCAGAATTTGGCTCTGATATCTGAGGTCCCCCACAAGAAAATAAAAAAGCAATCTAAAACTCAAAGATCAGAAATGTCAGAAGTGTCCTGGGATTTGAAAGCTCATAGTTGTGCTTGGTTTTGTAACACTTCTCTCATTCATAGGCAGGCTTCACATTCCAGTCCGTAGCTTTGTGTCTCTGGTGACCACTTCTCAGAGGTCTGCCTTGACTTTGGCCTTTTGTCCCTGTCTCCTCTGTGGGAGAGCTGAAAGGTATGGGATTGACAGACCTCCTCAGGGCTGCTCTGGCAGCCTTTCTTTTGCTGTTTGGTTATTCTGAAACACTTTTTTCAGACTGTGTAACGTCCTTCCGGCTGCCTTTATGCCTCTGTCATGCATCCATGGTTTTTAAATGCACAGGCAATGGAGGGAATTTATTTGTACAGTTGAATATATTCTAGATGCTTTAGTATTTAGAAGGCAATTTTAGAATCAACTGTATAAATGGAGGTGGTCAGTGCAAACATAAATAGCAATTTTAAAATGGGAAAGACACATACACTTTCCCTTTCTAAAACTGCCGCTTCCATATGAATCTGGTGGTGGAAGATGTAAATATATATGTATGTATCTGCGGGGATTTACACATATGTTTGCATTTTGCAGAGTATGCCTGCAACCCTAAACTCATCCCAGTTCTGCCCCCAGGAACATCCACTTAAAAAAAGCTACCTGTGCTTATTTTATGTGTATCTGACACATTATTTTAGAAACTGCTCTTTCCATATGGAAAATCTGATTTTACACAATGGAAAGTCTTTCTAAATTTACCTCTGTACTGTGCAGAGAAGTTCCAATAAAGATAAAAGTAACACAGATGCTTTAAGTACAGAGCTGAAAGATCCCACATTACCCCTATCAACTGATTACCAGATTAATATAAGTAAAATACAACCTCTAAAATGCCTGTATACAAATGCTTGAAGTCTAAAAAATAAGATGGGAGAGCTAGAATATATAGCACTAAATGAAAGGTTATATATGATTGGCATCTCGGAGACCTGATGGAAGGACAGCTAATGTGACACTGTGATTCCTGGGTACAAACTATATCGCAACAATAGGGTAGATCAAATTGGTAGAGTGGTTGCCTCTGTTAGAGAGGACATTGAGTCACATAGGATTAAAGTTGTGTAAGACACGAAATACACTGCAGAATTTCTATGAATAGAAATTCCATGTATAAAGGAGAAGGCGATGAGATTGGAGGTGTACTACCGTCTGCCTGGCCAGAATGAAGAAATGAATGAGGAAATGCTTAAAGAAATCAGGAAAGTTAACAAAAGTTACAACACAGTAATAATGGGTGATTTCAATTACCTCGGTATCAGCTGGGTCAGTGTCACAGCACTTCATGCTAGGAAATAAAGTTTCTAGATGAAATAAATAACTGCTTCCTGGAGTAGCTGGTTCATGAACCAACAAGAGGGGAAGTTATTTTGGATCTAGTCCTTAGGTGCAAGAGATAAGGGTTTTGATACCACTTGACAATAGTGATCATAGCATGATTGCATTTGATTTAATAAATGGAAGACGGACGGACGGCAAGAAAATTCACAGTACTACCTTTTAACTTTCAAAAGGGAGACTATGATAAAATGAGGAAAAAGTTAAGAAAAAACTAAAAGGAGCAGATATAAAGGTTAAAGATGTTCAAGCATGGGTATTGTTTAAAAGTACTACCCTGGAAGCCCATTACAGATGTATTATCACTATCCCTGTTTAAAGTATATTACAAAGTTTAAGTTACAATGCAAACTACTTTGACTAAAATGATAAAGTGGTATAAAAAAAACCTGTTAAATAAATATATAAATATTCCACACTTTAAGAATAGTTGAAGAAAGGCCAAAACACTGTCAGCATGGTTTAAAAGCGAGGTCAGAGAGGCTGTTGCCAAAAAAGAGTCTTTCAGAAAATGGAAAAAGGAGCGATATGATGAAAACAGGAAGCAACATATATAGCTTAGTCTATATCAAATGAGAGTTCCTCTTTGATGTAAAGATCTTTTCAACATATGCTAAAGCGCTGTAAATAGTTACCTCTGTTAAATGTTTAACTGCTGTATATTATTCCCCAGTTTAACTGTTTTATTACCTGTTACCTGTAAACTCGGACTAGATCTCTAAGTCTGAGTGTAATGTTGTTCAATGTAAACCGCACTGATAACAAATAGCGTGGTATATAAAATCAGTTAAATAAATAAATAACATAAGCATTGGCAAGTTATATGCAAGGCACTGATAAAGCAGGCAGAGAATTTGAAAAAAGCTTGCTAGGGAAGCAAAAACATATAATAAAACCTTTTTCATGTACTTTTATAGCAAAAGATCTGTGAGAGAGTCAGTGCTAGTAAGGACAAGGCCATAGCAGAAAGACTGAATTAATTATTTTTATCAGTCTTTACTGAAGAAGATGTAGGGAAGTTACCCATGCCTGAAATGGTATATAAAGGTGATGTATCAGAAGAACTGAAAGAAATATTCATTAACTAAAGAGTAGCAAATCACCTGGACCAGATGGAATACATCCAAAGGTGTTGAAAGGACTGAAATATGAGATTGCAGACCTACTATTAGTAGTTTGTGAACTATCATTAAAATCATCTGTAGAAGATTAGAGACTGGCCAATGTAATGGCAATTTTTAAAAAGGGTTCCAGAGGTGATCTGGGAAACTACAAACCATTGATCCTGACAACAGTATCGGGCAAAATGGTAGAAACCATTATAACGAATAAAATTACTGAACATGTAGATAGTCATGGTTTAATGGGAGAAAGCCAACATGGAATTTGCCAAGGAAAGTCTTTTTTCACTAATCTGTTATATTTTTTTGAATGTGTGAATAAACAGGTAGACAAAGGTGAGCTGGTTGAGATAGTGTATCTGGATTTTCAGGAAGCCTTTGACAAGGTTCCTCATGAGAGACTCTTGGTGAAATTAAAAAGTCTTGGGATTGGAAGCAGTGTAGCATTGTGGTTCAGGAATTAGTTAAAGGATAGAAAGCAAGGAGTAGGGCTAAATGGCCAATTTTCCCAATGGAGTACCCTCGGGATCTGTGCTGGGCTCTCTGCTTTTTACCATATTCATAAACATCCTGGAAATGGGAATAACGAGTGAGGTGATCAAATTTTCAGATGACACAAAACTATTCAAAATTGTTAAAAACCCAAGGAGGATTGTGAAAACGTGCAAGAGGACTTGATAAATTGGAAGACTGGATATCCAAATGGCAGATGAAATTTAATGTGGACAAGTGTAGTTATGTACCTAGGAAAGAACAACCCAAACTACAGTTACACAATGCAAGGTTCCACATTGGAAACCACCACTCAGGAAAAAGATTTAGGCATCATCGTGGATAATATATTGAAACCCTTCACCCAGTGTGCAGTGACAGCCAAGAAAGCAAATAGAATGCTTGGAATCATAAGGAAAGGAATGGAGAATAAAACCAAGGATATTATAATGCCTCTGTATCATTCCATGGTGCGACCGCACCTTGAATATTGTGTGCAATTCTGGTTGCCATATCTTATTTATTTATTTAGCAAGTTTTATATGTCATATTTCCGAAGGTCAATATGGTTTACAATGAACAATTTAAGTTAACTTTACATAGAACAACTTAAATTAACTTTATATAAAACTGCGATAAAAATGCAATAATTAACAATGGAAAAAAAAAAAGGTATATACATGTGGAGTCCAATTCCACATGGGGCACATCCGACCCCATTCAGATGCCAAAATATGGATGGGCCAGTTGTGCATCTGATTCTGCACTTGCAGGTGCTAGGCACTTCTGCGGGAGCAGAATCAGGTGCAACGGGCCTGGACGGGCAGGATGTGCCCCAATTCTGGCCCACTGCATGTCCAGCCCCCTCCCCATGCAAACTACCCAGTGCTTCTGCATGGAGTCCAGGTGCCGTGGTGTCCTGTCGCCATGGCACCAGGATGCTAGGCAAGCGTCCTGATCGGCTGCAAAGAATCAAATGTGCTTTTTCCCACTGCCCCATCCCCGAAGAGGCCTGCCAAGGCCGAGATCGGGCAGTGGGGAAACCCATGGTGCCACTCACCTGTTCTGGTGTTCCCCCTTGTCTGCTGGCAATGCCAGGGGGGGGGGGGACTTATTCCCCGTCTAACTCAGCAGCACCAGACATACAGGGCTGAGACCGGAATCAGCTCTGTGCGTCCGGGGTCGGGGTCTGGCCCGCCATTGCTTTGATTCCGCCCCGCCCTTCCCCGCCCCTTCCCACCCCAGTCCAGAGCTCCCCACAGATCTCCTCTATACGTGCGGGGAGCTTAGGATAGGGAATTAGCCCCTAGCATTTAGCGGGGGATATACATCCAAACCAGACATATATTCCTGCTAAACACAGCGCAGAATGACCCCCATAATGTTAAATGTTCGGATGCATAACATTTAAGAACAAGAGGATAAATGCTTACTAATTAATGCGGTAAAGAACTTTGTACAATGTGATCTTAAAAAGATATAGAGCAATTAGAAAAGGTACAGAGAAGAGCAATAAAAATGATAAAAGGGATGGAAGGATACCCCTATGGAGGAGAGGCTTAAAAGGTTAGGGCTCTTCAACTTGAAAAAGAGATGGCTGAGAGGAGATATGATACAGATCTATAAATTAATGAATGGAGTGGAACGGGTAAACATAGATTGATTGTTTACGCCATCAAAATATAAAAAGACTAGGGGACACGGAATGAAGCTACATGGTAACCAATTTAAGACTAATAAGAGAAAATATTTTTTCACTCAACGTGTAATCAAACTCTGGAATTCCTTTCCGTAGGATGTAGTAAATGTTGTTAGTGTAGCTGGCTTTATTTATACCGCACTCTTTAGAATCAGTGCAGTTTACATGTATACTAACAGGTACTTTTTATTCCCTTGTCCCCAAAGGGCTCACAATCTAAGTGTACCTGAGGCAATGGAAGGTTAAGTGGCTTGCCCAAGGGGTTTAATCTTTGGACAAGTTCCTGGAGGAAAGGTGCATAAACTATTATTAAAGAGGACCTGGGAAATCCACTGCTTATCCCAGGACAAGCATTGTGGAATCTGTGTGCCAGGTACTTGTGATCTGGATTGGCCACTGTTGGAAATAGGATAATGGGTTTGATGGACCTTGATCTGACCCAGAATGGCTTATCTTATACTATATTTGCAGGTAATTGCTTCATAATATTATTAGTACAAGGAAAACTGTACTTAGTGTATGATTATAATGTACATGCAATATTACAGAAGTACACAGGGAAAGCAGTAGGTGTTCATTTCGGGTTCAGTGATCAGAAGCACTATCCAGATTGCAGCACCTACTGTCCAGATAAGTGTTGCTGGCTGGGGCTATCTGGCAAGCCTCAACTGCAATTTCTGGATACTGCTACTGAAAATCATCCTGACTACTTTGGCACTATCTGGATAGTGCTGGGTCAGTCTGTGGGCAGACTGAATATCACAGGTATCCAGATTGCAATTGTATCTGAATATTCAGTGTTGGCCACATCTGGATACTGGCGCTGGATATCCTGATTTTTTTTTTTTCACTTCCATTTTCTGGATTTTAAAAACCCCACAAATCGCAGTAGCTGAATATTGCCCATTAGTATTTATTTAAAATATTATAGTTAGGTGCGGTCATATCTGCAGGTAGGTGCAGCAGGGACAAGGCATAGGCTAGATGTATGAGCTGTCAGAGGCAACCGACAGCAACAGAATTATTAGTGTTGTTTAGGATTGCCAGCTGGTTCCAGATTGTCAAGACAGGCTGATCCAGTCCTGGTTTTATTCCAGTGCATACAGAGACTTATAGCCTTGACTTTTCTTATGAAATACAATAGGGAAATTGGAACTACATCACTGCATTTCATGGGATAGAACCAGGACTGGATCAATCTTTTTTAAAAATCTGGAGACAGTTGGCAGAGCTAGCTCAAGGAATTATGGCACCATGGTCCAACTTTTTTTATTGTGCCATAGTGTGGCCAGCCTTGTGATATGAACCATACAGATGTCAGGGATCATACCTTTGCTGTCTGATCATTTTATTTTTCTAATTGTATTGATCCTGATTACTCTTTACCACTTCCTCTTGTCGGTTTACCCCTAAGTCTTTTTTCAAGATTTCATTTTTATTTTCTGTTTATTCCTGCTCTGTTTTCTTTCCTTTTTTTATCTCTAATATTGAGCCCTATGTTTCATCTTTTAATTCAGGTCTCAAGCTTTTTTATCTACTTAAATCTAGATTTCATTCTTAACTTCCCTCCATCCAGTCTCCCTCTTTTCACATTTCACTTACCAGCTTTTCATTTCTTTTTCTTACTTCCTTAGTCCTCCCATTCCCCACCTCTGTCTCATTTCTTCCCAGCCTCAGTTCCCCCTGTCTTTCATCAGCTTTCTAGTTCCCCACTTTCATCTTCTGTACATCTCTCCTTTCTCCTAGGACAAGCAGGATGAGTCAGCCATACTTGGTGACGTCATCCGATGGCACCGAAGATGGAAGTACTCTCCATAGTTCAGAAGGGCTTAGCCCTTCTGAGCATGAGCTCCCTTGGCCCTACCCCTAGGCCCGCCCCTAGCCAGCCACTTTACAACCCATGCCAGGTTTCGACAAGACTCAGCTACCCCACTGCTCCATAGTGGTGGAGTCCATCCTCAAGCGATCCAAATCCGCATGGACTCACACCAATAATCCCCTAGGCAGGGACCATAAGCTTCTCGATAACGTTGGGAAAAAAGTCTTTCAGGGCGCCATGCTATGCGCCAGAATATCTCCCACCAGCTACAACATGCCCTGTACCAGGACATCCTCATGGAGAAACTGAAAGCCACCATCTCAATGCTCGATCAGGAAACCCAGACAGTCACCGCGTTCCTGTTAGACCTCTAGGAATGCACAAAACATCATGTCCAGGCCGCCTTCCACACCTTTGATGCAGCTGCACACATGGCAGGGGCTGCCATTTCTGCCCCTAGGCTAGCTTGGCTCCAGGCATCCGGCCTCCGAGATGATATGCAAGACTGCATTGCGGACACTCCTTGTGTGGGCTATACTTTGTTTGACAACAAGTTAAATGACTCCATGAATGTCATGAAGGAGGTGATAATGCCTCTCTATAAGTCTTTGGTGCGACCTCATTTGGAGTATAGTGTGCAATTCTGGAGACCGCACCTTCAAAAGGATGTGAACAGGATGGAGTCGGTGCAGAGGGTGGCTACTAAAATGATTAGTGGTCTTCATTATAAAGCATATGAGGACAGACTGAAGGATCTTAATATGTACACCTTAGAGGAAAGGCGGGATAGAGGTGATGATTGAGATGTTTAAATACCTCCGTGGCATAAATGTTCAGGGAGAGAGCCTCTTTCAATTGAAAGCAAGTTCTGCTATGAGGGGACATGGGATGAGGGTGAAGGGAGATAGATTCAGGAGTGATATGCGGAAATATTTCTTTACAGAAAGAGTAGTGGATCCATGGAATAGTCTCCCAGTGGAGGTGGTAGAGATGAGGACAGTAACAATTCAAAAAAGCATGGGACAAACACAGAGGATCTCTAAAGGTAAAAAGGGGACTGTTGTAGTTGTTGATATGGAAGGACAGACTAGATAGGCCATGTGGTCTTTTTCTGTCATCATATTTCTATGTTTCTGTGTTTCTATGAAGCTCCACTGCACCATGCTGCAAACCCTCATGGATAAGGGCTTAGAGCGTTCCAACCACAAGGGCGCCTACCAGAAAAAGCCACCATGCTTCCTCCAGGCATCCATACAGCTTCTACCAGAAATGGCAACAGCCATGGTACAAACCACAGATTACCAGATCTCTTACCGCCAAAAGCCCCGCCAACTGGAAAGGAAACGGCAAAAAACCTTGCAACCTGGAGCGGGGAAAGCCAACTAGGTTTTTTGACAAAAGGGTGAAGGCCAACCTCCCCACGGGGGGTCTGCTGACTGCCTTCCTAGATGCCTGGGAGTCTATTACCATGGATAAGTGGATTCTGAAAATTATCAGTGATTGAACCTGTGCCGACTGAGGAGATCCACACTGGCTTCTACTCCAGATACTTCCTGGTCCCCATGAAGTCGGGTGGCATCCGACCCATCTTTGACCTACACAACCTCAACAAGTTCATCGTCAAGGAGAAATTCAGAATGCAGTCCCTTGGAATAATCCTCCCTCTAATCCAACACGGGGAGTGGCTCACCTCCTTGGATTTACTGGACATCTACACACATGTTCCCATACCTCCATTTTCAAATCATGGGAAATCTTTTCCAATACAGTGTTCTTTCTTTTGGCTTCTCACCTCTCCACGGGTGTTCACCAGATGTATAGCTGTGGCAGCCGCATACCTCCGCAAGCGGGGTATATATGTATTCCTGTACCTCGACAACTGGCTGATCTCTGCACCCTCATCACAGGAAGCCACAGCAGCAACCCAGCAGACCATCTCCCTGTTGTCGTTGCTGGGGTTCTTGGTGAACCACCGGATGTTACACCTGCAACCCTCCCAACGCCTGGAATTCATCGGAACCGTCATAGACACCACTACCTTCAAAGCCTTCCTCCCTCGACACTGGAGGGATGCCATCACCAAACTGATACAGAACATCCCCGTGAGCAGCTTCACTACCACTTGGACATTACTCTGCCTCCTGGGCCATATGGCAGTATCCACCCAGGTGGTATCCCTAGCGAGACTCAACATGCGCTGCCTGCAATGGCACCTGTGGGCACACTGGAGTAAGCACTTGTAACCCCTGAGCACACCCATTCCCCTGGGCACAGCAGTGTCTGCCTCTCTTTGCTAGTGGATCTGCAAAAAGAACTTAGCATACGGCCGGCTGCTAAGGCAACCCATCCACCAGTTGACCATCACCACGGATGCCTTGCCAGTGGGCTGGGGGCACACTGTCATCGCTTCCACACCCAAGGGGCTTGGACAGCGAAGGACCGGGTATGCCATATCAACCTCCTGGAACTTAGAGCGATACAGCATGCCTTGAAGGCCTTTCAGAACCTGATCTATGGAAAAGTAGTCTTTCTCCAGACAGACAACCAGGTGGCCATGTTCAACATCAACAAGCAGGGCAGGATGGGCTCCTAGTCCTTCTGCAGAGAAGTTGTCCAGATCTGGACCTTTGCCATCTCCAAACACTGCCTCATTTGGGCCTCCTACCTCCCGGGACTCCAAAATTAACTAGCAGACAAACTCAGCCATCAGCTCAACCTACACAAGTGGACGCTCAACTATTGGATAGCCAGCTCCCTTTTCCAGCAATTGGGAGATCCACAGATCAATCTCTTCGCAACCAAGGAGAATGCAAAGTGCGCCATCTTCTGCTCAAAGTGCCCCTCTACCCGCAGTCTCGCAGTGGATGCATTTGACGTATCATGGGGGGTGGTCCCTGGTGTATGCTTTTCCCCCTTCCCACTGATATTGATGACCCTACATCACATCACCTCAGACAGGGCACAAGCCATCCTCATTGTACCCCACTGGCCGTGCCAAGTGTGGCTTCCGTATCTCATTCGCCTAGTTTGGGGAGCACCGGTATGCCTTCCTCTGGTGCCGGACCTGCTTTCCCAAGATGTGGGGACACTCTCCACCCCAACCTGCGGATCCTGGCCTTAACAGCATCCCTCGATCTGCATCCTGAAGTCCAACAAGTGGTGCTCACAGCATGACGCCCCTTGACGAGGAAGTCATATAGCCTCAAATGGCGGCATTTCAGCTCCTGGTGCTCATCGCAGGAGCTAAACCCTTTCTCATGTCCTATGCCACAAGTACTACAATACCTCACCACATTTTCTCAGCAAGGCTTGCAGACACAATTCATCTGGGTGCACCTCGCAGCGATTGTGGCCTTCCATGACCGCACAGGCAACAGCTCCATCGTAACTCAGCCCATCGTTGCTTGCTTCATGAAGGACTTGACGAACCTTCGCCCACCTATCAGAGACCCGGTGCCGGTCGTCAACCGACTCACACTGACGCCCTTCGAGCCCATGCAGTCAGCGGACATGACATACGTCTCCTGGAAGATATTATTCCTGATAGCCATCACATCAGCCAGATGGATCAGTGAGTTACAAGCTCTGGTGGTGCACCCACCCTGCACCCAGCTCACCAGCGACCGGGCTTCCCTCCGGACCCACCCCAAATTTGTGACGAAGGTGGCATCAGCCTTCCATATCAATCAAACCATAGAACTTCCTAGTTTCCACCCAGAGCCCCACTCTTCCCCAAAGGAGCAGAGGCTACACACTCTCAACTGTGTCAGGACCCTCTGCATCTACCTCCACCGGATTGCATCCCAATGACAAGGGAAACAACATTTCGTCTCATACAACCAAAACAAGCCTGGCGGACCTGTCACCAAACGGACCCTGTCTCTATGGATCTCTTCCTGCGTTGCCTTCTGCTTGGACCAAGCTGGAATCGGGGCGTCACCTCCAGTTAACGCACACCAAATCAGGGCACTAGCCACTACTATTGCAAATCTGCGGTCTGTACCAGTGACGGACATCTGCAAAGCTGCCACCAGTTCCTCCCCCCACGCTTTCTAGAGACATTACTGCCTCGACCTCACAACACTGGATGACCTCTCCTTTGGACAGGCGGTCCTTTCTGCAGTGGATACTCACTCACCACATTTATGACTGTCACATTGACTGCTTCGTGAAGCCTCCCTTCCCCGTTGTCCATGCGCAGCGCTCGCAGTATGTACACTACCTGCCACCATATCATGCAGGTCCTGCACAGCTGTCACCCTACACTAAGGGAGACACTAGCTACCTCTTGGCGCGGTCTGAACTTGATCCACGCTGTTGCTCTGTTATTGCACCTTGATACTGTTATTGTCTTTGTTATTGTTGCACGCTGAACTGGTATTGCACTTTGATACTGTAGTTGTTGTTGCTATTATTGCACACTGTGCTGTTCTTGCACCTTGCTTTGTTCTGTGTTGCTCTGCTCTGCACCCGCATTATTTTGCACTTTGGTGTTAATTCATTTTGCATCCGCACAGTCTTGCACTTGTTAATTGCTTTGCACAGCGCCTGGACTGAAAGGCAATCTGCAATAAACACCCCAAGCTTCCTTACACCTAGGCCTCCGCGTCTGCTTCTTTCCACCTCATGACACTGACCTGGTCCCTTCCACCACAGCTCAGTGCAGCTAGGGAGGCACCAGGTGTGACTGACTCATCCTGCTTGTCCTAGGAGAAAACAAGGGTACTTACCTGTAACGGGAGTTCTCCATGGACAGCAGGATAAGTCAGCCACACATTCCTGCCCTCCTCCCCTGGAAGGGGCCATTCTCCTGCCCTGGCACCACCCCTAGCAGTTAGACTCAGCTAGTGACAGAGTGACTGGCTAGGGGCAGGCCTAGGGGTAGGCCAAGGGGGCTCATGCTCAGAAGCCCTTCTGAGCTATGGAGAGTACTTCCGTCTTCGGCACCGTCGGATGACATCACCATGTGGGCTGACTTATCCTGCTGTCCACGGAGAACTCCCGATCTCCAGGAACAAGCAGGAATGAGTCTTCACATATGGGTACATCGGTACCGATGGAGCCTGCGCGGGAACGCTCCCCAGCGTCCAATCAGAAAGCTTTTGGGAGCATCCCTCAGTGCCTGCGTGCTGCCTTCGCGCCTTTCCAACTGTCTCTCCTCAGTTTTCGTTTTTCCGCGGAGCCGGCAGGACGTCCTCCTGTCACCGCAGAAAATTTTTTCTTTAAATTCTTTAATTCTTGTTTTCCTGTGGTCGCGGCTGTCTCCCCGACTCCACCGGTATCGCCGGTGTTTTTTTTTTCTTTTCTTTTTATTTAATCCAGGGAATTTTTTTCCCTCAGTTTCAGTTTTAAACTTTTGGGCCTTCAGGCCTCTCCATTATGGAGCCGCCTCCTTCTTTTCCTAAGAAGTGCCTTAACTGTGGCAGTGCAGTATTGTTTTTAGACTCCAAGTCCTGGTGTCTAAACTGTTTGGGTCCTGACCATTAGGCTACCACATTATGAGAAGAGATTTCCCTTTTTGAGTTTTCCTCGATACCGAGTTCCCTTCCAATGGCAGGGCACCGACCATTTCTCCTTCTCTACAGGATCAGGTAACCCACAAACAGTCTGTTCAGACTAGCCAATCCTTGAATGGTAGGTCTCATGCACAGCATGATGACGGCTCCGGCCTTGCCCTCAAGGATCCATTGGCTTCAAAACCCCGGCGGGAGTCTTCGGTCTCCAAAGCCTTTCAGGGGTTTCAGGTTGTTCCTGAGGCTCACCCCTCCCAGAACATACCTGAGCCATGCTCGGTGGTGGCATCCGCTTCGAGCGGTACCGATACCCTGGCATCGGCACTAGTGTTGAGTGATCCACTCTTCACCAGGGATCGTCATCTGGTTTTCTCGGTACCTTCGGGACCGATCGATACATCCCAGATTGACTTTCCAGTATCGGTATCACCGCCGATACTACCACCGACGTCGGTACCCTCCAGACATGCATCGATAGACTCGCTTCCTTTGATGCCGAGTCTGGAATCAATTTCCAGTCTGGAAGACTGGGTACTGACACGTCTCGGATCCGATGCTTACCGATTCCGGATACTCGGTACCGAGGGTAATTACCAAAGGCCTTCGGTTTCCTCGGTACCACTTGAGCAGCCTCCGATGACTGCTTCGATGTCGGTATCGTCTTCGATTCCGGCACAGCTACCGGTATCGGTATCGGTGCCGATACCTGCAGTAGCATCGGGGTCAGCTCCTTCCATGCTTCTTTCACCAGAGTCGCTCCTTTCTTTACCTAGTTTGGAGTCGATACCTGGCATGGACGATGCAGTACTGACTGTCTCACGTCATGACCTCCAGTACCAGCATCCATCCCTTAGGGATCCTTTTCTGCACCGGGCGAGATCTTCTATTCCTACATTCTCAAGTGCCTACTCCGGTGCCCAGGCTAGTTCTTCAGATCTAGCCTATCCAGGGATGGTTTCTGTTGGAGATCCTTCTTTTCAGAATTTTCTCATGGACATAGCAACATCCCTTGCTATTCCTACCCCTGGCTATGATCCTGCTCAAGGCTCTCTTTGTTCTGGAGAAAAGGAAAATATAATGCTTCCTTTACATCATTCCTTGCAGGATCTTCTTCTACGAATGTGGGAAGCACTTTTAAGGGTTTCCTCACCTTCTAGAGCAACTGATCTTCTATATCAGGTGCCCCCCCTCTCCAGGGTTTCAAAAGACTCAACTTCCCCATCATTCCATTGTAGTGGAATCAGCAATGAGGAAGGTAAAAAGCAAGAAGAAGCATTCTTCTTACCCGCCAGGTCGTGAATCTAGAACACTGGATGCCTTTGGACGTCAAACCTTCCAAACATCTATGCTGGCAACAAGGATTCTCTCATATATTTTTTATATGAGTCTATCCCTTCAGGAGGTCACAAAGAAATTATCTCTTTTGACTCCTTTTCTATCAGAGCCCAAGGCTGCAGACTATTCCTTACTTCTTAGTCATAGCCAAAATATTTTTCAAGTACATTCGTAGCAAAAGGCCTGTGAGAGAGTCAATTGGACCGTTAGATGATAGAGGGGTAAAAGGGGCAGTAAGAGGAGACAAGGCTATAGCAGAGAGACTGAATGAATTCTTTGCTTCGGTCTTTACTGAGGAAGATGTAGGGATGTTACCCATGACTGAAGTGGTATTTAAAGGAGATACTGCAGAGGAATTGAGAGAAATATCACTACACCGGGAAGATATATTACAAATATTTGATAAACTGAATAGTAGCAAATCACCTGGACCGGATGGTATACATCCCAGAGTGTTGAAAGAACTGAAATATGAGATTGCAGACCTGCTATTGGTAATCTGTGAACTTTCATTAAAATCATCTGTAATACCTGAAGATTGGAGGGTCGCCAACGTAACACCAATTTTTAAAAAAGGTTCCAGGGGTGACCCGGGAAATTACAGACCGGTGAGCCTGACGTCAGTACCAGGGAAAATGGTAGAAACCATCATAAAGAACAAAATTACACAACATGTAGATAGTCATGGCCTAATGGGAGACAGCCAACATGGCTTTAGACAAGGAAGATCTTGTCTTACTAATCTGATATGTTTCTTTGAAGGTGTGCATAAACAGGTAGACAAAGGTGAGTCGGTTGATATAGTGTATCTGGACTTCCAGAAAGCTTTTGACAAGGTCCCCCATCAGAGACTTTTGGCAAAGCTAAAAAGTCATGGGATAGGAGGCAGTGTACTATTGTGGATCGGGAACTGGTTAAAAGATAGAAAGCAGAGGGTAGGGCTAAATGGCCAATATTCCCAATGGAAAAAAGTGAATAGTGGAGTACCCCAGGGATCTGTACTGGGTCCGCTACTTTTTGACATATTCATAAATGACCTGGAAAAGGGAATAACTAGTGAGGTTATCAAATTTGCAGATGACACAAAACTGTTTAAAGTTGTTAAAACCCAAGAGGATTGTGGAAAACTGCAGGAGGATCTGGATAAATTGGAAGACTGGGCATCCAAATGGCAGATGAAATTTAATGTGGACAAATGCAAAGTTATGCACCTAGGAAAGAACAACCCACACTATAGTTACACGATGCAAGGCTCCACATTAGAAACCACCACCCAGGAAAAGGACTTAGGAGTCATCGTGGATAACATGTTAAAACCCTCCGCCCAGTGTGCAGCGGCGGCCAAGAAAGCAAATAGAATGCTAGGTATCATAAAGAAAGGGATGGAGAATAAAACAAAGGATATTATAATGCCTCTGTATCGCTCCATGGTACGACCGCACCTTGAATATTGTGTGCAATTCTGGTCGCCGTATCTTAAAAAGGACATAGCGTTATTAGAAAAAGTACAGAGAAGAGCCACCAAATTGGTGAAGGGGATGGAAGGCTACTCCTATGAAGAGAGGCTAAAAAGGTTAGGGCTCTTTAGCCTGGAAAAGAGACGGCTGAGGGGAGATATGATAGAGGTCTATAAATTAATGAATGGAGTGGAACGGATAAACGTGGATCAATTGTTTACGCTATCAGAATATAGAAAGACTAGGGGACATGTAATGAAGCTACAGGGTAAACTATTTAAGACAAATAAGAGAAAATATTTTTTCACTCAACGTGTAATCAAACTCTGGAATCTGTTACCGGAGGATGTAGTAAGGGCTGTTAGTATAGCTGGGTTTAAAAAAGGTTTGGACAAGTTCCTGGAGGAAAGGTCCATAAACCACTATTAAAAAGGGACCCAGGATATCAATGCTTGACCCAGTACAAGCATTATGGAACCTGTGTCTTTTGGGGATATTGCTAGGTACGTAGGACCTAGATTGGCCACTGTTGGAAACAGGATACTGGGCTTGATGGACCTCGGTCTGACCCAGTATGGCATGCTTATGTTCTTATGTTCTTATCTCTTGGTTTCTTTCTCGTGCTTCCCTAGACTCTTTTGAGTCTGTTAGCAGAACCTCTGCTATAGCCATAGGGGCATGACGTAGAGCCTGGCTCCAAGCTTCAGACTTGAACAAATGGGCACAACAAAGACTGGGTAATACTCCTTGCACTGGAGAAAATCTCTTCAATAAGGAGTCTTTACATCAGGTTGCTCAGTGCTCCACTGACTTCCCTGTTTCTGAAGGCGATCCTAAGCCTTCTCCTTCCCCAGTAGGTAGGAAATGCCCTACCAAACCTTCTTTCCCTAGGAGAAAGAGGTTCTACTCTTCTCCTGCCCATCATTCAGATGTTCCCAAGCACGGGAAGCCTCGTCCTGGTCTGAAGAATCCAAACTTTAGCCAGGCTGATTAAACACAGCAACCATGGGGTTCTGATTAATCTCTTTATAACCTACAGTTAGCTTCTTTTCAACAAAAGTTTTTCACTGTTTTTTCATTCAAAACTCTACACAGGGATTCCTATTCTCAGGACATCCTTTTGCTCTTCGGTATGCTGAGCTGTCAGGCTATTCATGTCTATGGGTCACAGGTTTTTCCTCCTTTTCCTGACAAGAAGAGAGGTTTAACAACTATCACATGATAGTTTTTCTGTACCAACATGAATTTTTCCCTTCCAGGGACTTACCATATGGTAAGCCTTTTTTTCAGCTCTTGTATCTCTACCCTCTCCTCCAGGTTTTTCCCCTGTAAGAGGGGTACCATACCACTGAAAGACTTCTTGTCTTTCTTTCCACTGTGGAGTTTTTTCTCTGGGGTGAACTCTCTTCTTTTATCTGGGCAGCTCATCAGACAGGGACAAGATTCTCCCCTTCTTCAGCCTGTTCTCTCTGTTTAACACAGAAAGATTCTCTCTGCTGTCCTATTCAATAGCTGCCCATGCAGGAGTTCCAGTGATTTGACTACTGGTACTTTTCCACAAGTTCCAGCCTTGTCTTCTACCACTTTTCGGTCTGGCCTTAGTAGTGATTCCAAGACAGTACTTACATCTTTCTTGGGAAATCCTTATCACTACAGGTTTCTAACACTACCTTCTATCCTTGCCATCTCCAGTCCTTTGGGTTTGGCAGCATAGTTGACTTGGCTGCTGGTTTTTCCATCAGCCAGTTCTATCTCCTAATTCTCCTGCATAATGCTCTCTGCAATCCTACAGAGAAGCTTTCCACTATGGGCCCTTGCGAGAGAGCATGGAGTTTTTTCTCTAATGACTATCCATCATGGTCGAAAAAGGCTTCCTCAGTCATCCCCCATGACTGTGAGGGTTCTTCACACCCTACTATCTCCTTTTCATACAAAGGATATAAGCCTTCTCCGCGTGTAAGTCTAAAGAGTTATCCAGCTCCTACAAGGAATATGCTCTTTTTTCCTTACAGCTTATCCTCATGGTATCCTAATCCTTCATGGACAGCACATATTACACTAGAAAACGCCTTTTGTCCCTCAAATGGGTCAACCTGGGATCTCATCCTATGCGTTTCTGTCCATTTACCATGCTAGAGTTCTACAGGACTCAGGACTTGCTGTTTACAGACTGATATTATCCTCGGTTTTTCCACGTAACCATCCTGGTTATTTCACTGGTCAGCATTCCTGCACCATTATAACCTGGGGGAATAGATTCTCTATATATCTTCTCAAGTAGGTTCCACCTTCTTGTTCTTAGATGAATCTTTCCTCTTCACATCTTCCATGTGAATGTCCTAATATGCATAGCTCTGTCTGCTTTAAACCTATGTAGTCATATATATATATATATATATATATATATATGCATCTCTATAGATATATCTGTCTGTCAGCTAAGTGTGCATATCTTATGCCCTTCTAGATCTCATTATATATATATATATATACATACATTTCAATACATATATATGTGTATCTGTCAAGATACTTTATTATAGGTAGATATGTATTTACATACTTATCTCCCTAACTGTCTATGCTCATAAAAGTTTCCCTTCCTATATGTTCCAGACAGTGGACTTTGCCCCTGTTCATGCTGTTCCACAGTATTTTTGGGGTATTATGCACTCAATCTGCTGCTGTGGTGCTGGCAGCTCCCACCATAACCCTAGGTTTAAGTATTCCTGAAGCTCCATGCCCCAATATCTTCCTACCTCTCACCAGTTAGGAAAGACATGGTGGATCTTCGGTAGATCTGAGGTTTCAACTCCTCAGACACCTGTCCTTTCTTTGGGAATACGGGATTTTTTCCGTATCCTTTCTTCCCTCAAGTACTAGGCCAGTTTTTTGTCCAAATCGGTCAGTCTTCCTCTTTTGCTCCTCACTGTGAATAACTCTGTAGCCAAAAGAGTTTTCAGCTTTTTCCATAAAGCTTCCCTCTGAAGACCTACCGCTTTTTGTACTACCCCAGTTAAATCCTGGGGTCACCTGTCACTTCCAGTTTTTGACCTTCACCTTCACTTCAGTGAGGTCACCTTGAAGATTCCTCTACTGGATCCCCAGTAGACTCTCTCAGCCTTTCCTGCAATCCAGTAGGTGAGGTTTATATTGAAATTGTTATTTCAGTATATTTCATGATAATTATCATACATAGAAGGACTCCTTGCCTGTACTCCTGTCTTACGTTAGCTGTTTTCTACAGCTCCTCTCTTTTTCAACTCCTGCCCTCCATCCTCAGGATGCCTGGCCATATGAGGTATAGCATGTTTCAATCTCCTACATGCTAGGGCTCCAGGCATCTTAGCTTGGGAGTCCCCATATGTGAAGACTCATTCCAGCTTGTTCCTGGAGATAGCACAGTTACTTACCTGTTACAAGTGATCTC
The DNA here is from genome assembly GCA_033557465.1 of Ichthyophis bannanicus. Classification (NCBI taxonomy): domain Eukaryota; kingdom Metazoa; phylum Chordata; class Amphibia; order Gymnophiona; family Ichthyophiidae; genus Ichthyophis; species Ichthyophis bannanicus. Next base: position 191,748,257 of record CM066040.1, read on the forward strand.
TGGGAACAGCAGGAATAAGTCTTCACAACCCACCCACCTCCCCTAGGAGTTGTATCTCTCTATCTATCTTCCTTTCCTCTTTCTCTCTCTTTGTCTCAGCTATAAAACTCAACTGAGGAGAGACAGTTGGAAAGGCGGGAAGGCAGCACGCAGGCACTGAGGGATGCTCCCAAAAGCTTTCTGATTGGACGCTGGGGAGCGTTCCCGCGCAGGCTCCGTCGGTACCGACGTACCCATATGTGAAGACTTATTCCTGCTGTTCCCAGAGATCACCTGTTACAGGTAAGTAACTGTGCTTTATAGGTAAGTAACCTCGTTTTGCCTGTCATTCCTTCACCAGCCATAGTTCCTTCCCAGTTACTCATTCCCTTTCCATCTCCAGTTCCTTTCTTATGCCTTACCCCCTATCTAAACTCCCATTCCCTCTTAAGTTTTTCATTTGTACCTTCTCTCACCTCCTTCAATGATCTATCCCCTTCCTTTTTCTCTCACCCTTTTTGTAGCCCTCCATCCCTTTCAACATCCTCCCAATCCCAGCCCAAGCCTCCATGTCCTTCAAGACTATCTCTGCTCTCCATAATTCTGCACTCAGTCTCACAGCCCTACTCATGCCCTTCATCCAGTCACCTATTCCCATAGTCCTCCCTAATCCCAGCTCATTTTCTCAATCCTCATCCCTCCAAATAATCTTTAAGTCCCTACTCTTCTTTCCAAACCAATCCCTGAGTCCTCACTCATAATCCTATCCAAGCTCTGAGTTTTCACTTACACTCCCATTACCCAGCCAATCTTAGAATCTTTCTGCTTCTGGTCTCCCACCCAATCTTAGAGTCTCCAACTAAGTCTGAGTCCCTGCTCTCCTGCATCCCCATGTCCTCAGTATCTGCCTCCTGCCTTTCTCGCCCCGGTCCTAAGCAGCCATTGCCTTGCCTTTTTTCCCATACCTATTTGTTTGCTTTCCTAGTGTCTTCCCCTGCATATACCCTTGCTCCTTGCCAGGGCTGGCTTAATCATTGGGCAAACTAGGTGGTCGTCTAGGGTGGTAGCTTCTAGGCGTGGCAAAGAGCAGGGCATTAAAAGCTAAACAATAGATTCTTACAGCCAGGGGGCCTAAGGCTTAAGGTTTGCCTAGGGTGCCAACACCTTGAACCAAATGTAGGTCTGACTCTGCTTCTCCAGCTCACAGTATCTGTCCTCCCTTCTTTCAGCATCATCTTTCTCTCATCCCCGAGCTCCAGCATTAATTAGCCTATAGCACCCTTCTCCTTGTCCCCAGCCCCTAGAATCAACCACCATCAGGATCACCTTCCTTTTCACAGCTTCCAGCATCAGCTTCTAGCTACTTCCAGCCCCCGCCCCAGCTCCCTTCACCCAGCCCCAGCATCAGTCCCCCCCCCCAGCATCCCCAACATCCACCCCCAGCCTTCAACCCCAGCATCAGCCCTCTTCCCCCAGGCCCTTCTCCTACCTGCCTTGGCATCTCCATTAATTGTGGACACAGCAGCAGGAGAATTTGTTTTTGCTGATGCTGCTGTGCTGCGCCTTTGCTGCAGGCAGTGGAGCAGGTCTGAAATGTAAGGTCTCTGCTCATGTTTCATACCTGCTATGCTGCCCGTTGCAGAGGAAGAAAAGGAGCAGTATGGCGGCATAAGCAAAGGAACATGCTCTTGATGCTGTGAAGGGGGTGAGCTGGTGAGGCAAGCTTTAGGCACCCTTAAGCTTCGATTCACTGGTCTGCCCTTTCAACTGGCCCTACCAGTTAGCAACCCTATTTGCAGTTTCTGATTGTAAAGAGTACTCAAGATAGTAGTAGCAGAGTATTGTTGCATGTTGTATCTGAATGCATCTCATACCCTCTGCAACATCTCAAGCCCTCCCTGCTTCCCCAGCTTCCACACCTCTTTTTGTCCCTGAACAATGACTAAACATTGAAACAACAGTGAAAGATAGCAATTTTTACAGCTAACTTCATTGTGTATCAGGAGTGGGCAAACTATGGCTCATGAGCCAGAATGACCCTTTGACATACAAACTTTGGCCTGCTAGCTAGCTTTGCTAAAATATTGTAAACAGTTTGTGAAGCCCCTTCAGGAGCCCACAATTACCTACATGCAACCCACAGATGATGCAGACTTCACTGCAGCCTTTAACACATCAATCCTCTGAGCCAGCTGGTCCGCTTATAAATGGCATGCAGATACCCTCTGGCTCAGAACTGTGATGCTTTAGAGTCCATGCCAGGGTCTGTATCAGCAGCAGACGGTAGGTGATCATGGGAGTCATAATTCGGTTCGGGGAGGAGAGAGGGGGACCTCCCCCCCCACTCCTCAGGCTAGCCCCCAACACAGTCACATCTCCCAATGCAATCCTCGAACCAAAAGGTTTGCCCACTTGGGTTGTATGTCACTAAGTCAAAGTATGGCACATTTTCTTCAAAAAGAGTATCTTACAGCAAAGAAAATAGTTAACAATGTGTATGTACATTTGGAGGGGTTGCTTTCCACATTATATTCTCTCTCTTGAGGTGTCCCCACAATATCTTTACAAGCCCGGAGAAGCAAATTAAGCAAGAATGTCAGAAATTGCATTGCAAGTGCTAGTTCCTGTTTGGTCCATGCATTGTTTCAAACTGGATGCTCTCTCTTTAATGTTATTTGTGATTTGTTTTGCTTTCAGGCCTTGTAGGGACTCAGATCATGTTAAACAGTTTTTTTGTTGTAATTTCTATTCTACGTTATTCGCTTTGATTGATAGACATTTATAAAGCCCATTATATGGGATAATGGTCCTAAGCCTAATAGTACCATCGGTGTGTATTGTTCTAGAAAAGATAATTTAAATGGAGCTGGCCTAATGGCTTAGTGCAGTGGTCTTGTTGGGCCAAGGACCACAGTGGACCTTTCCAATTGCTAGAAGAGCTCTTAGAAGTATCAACAAATTAATTAAAATAGATTTTCTTGCATCTCTGTGACTCTACTGTATACCCCCTTTGATCTACGGATAAATAGAATCTTCCTTAAATCTTTCTCTTTCCTCATCAATTTCTTTAACTTGTTAGATTTCAATTCCTCTCTAAATTTATCAGTTTTACTTTTGAAAGTCCTGTAATTGCTTTTTCATAATCTTTTTCTTTTGTAACAGCTTTACTTGATCATCTGCTCTCTATTTATCTTCATCAGCTTTCACCCTAGCTGTCTGAATTATTAGCAACATTAAAGGGTCCTTTTACTAAAGTGCCAATAGCATGCAAAAGCATGGTGCTTTAAATGCAAAGCTACCCTTATCTGTCAGGGGTGTGGACAGCATTTCCTTGATAGGTAGCACTCAGCGCTGGTCCATAAGAAGGGGAGGCAATATCGCGGGTACAGTTAGCTTCACCTTTTGAGGTGGAGATAAGTGTACCCGTGCTAATTACAAGATGTGCCATTAGCATGTGGTATATACCCATGTGCTGATGGCTCAGCGCTCACTATGCCCACTCTGTGCCGCTAACTCACCATGAGATTCACAGCATAGAAATCAGCCCATGCTAACTGTGTTGGCCTCGTGCTAACAGCATGGTTAAGTGTGTGCCAAAATCTGTGCTAACTACCTAGCACATTTTAGTAAAACGGCCCATAAATCAAATATGCATTTATTTAACACAGAATTCCACTTCCCTAAAAGTTCATGCAAAAAGAGCCGTGGTTCTTTAATGATACACAAACCTCTCAGTAAAATTTCTTTTTTATAATGATCGTAGCAGGGTAGCACCGTGGATCTCTAGTCGCACATATTTTTTATAGAAATTGAAAAATTTTAACCAACTAAATGGTGCACTTTCCATTTGAAAAAGTGGATTGCAAAATGTCTTTAACATGATCAGAAAATATTTTTCCTGTTCCCACTATACACTCAAATGAGGCTAATCAAATAAACTGGAAATAGCAGGGAAACCTACCAATAAATATAACTGCTGTGCAAATTTAGCAAAGATCAAACAACTTTTTTCTAAGAATCAGAGAAAAGACCTCAATGGAGCATTGCCTTTAGTTTTTTACAGCTTCCACGCAAAACATCATAGGTCAGAAAATCTTTTTTTTTAAACAAATATCATAAGCTCATGCAGAAAAAATAAAGTGTCCTTTAAAATCCATTACTCTTTCAGGTAGTTTAGTGAAATATCTCCATTTTCTATATAATTAATGGATGAAATGACCTATCTATCATATACTTTCATTTTAAAATCCCAGAAATGGAAGGGTCAAAGTTGATTAAGATTCCAGAAATTGATGAAGACGTTATTTAAAATTCAGCACCATGTTGTATTGAAAGAGAGTGGTTGCTCCAGTGCATAGAAGAGGTTTTTGAGAAATATGTTGTGGATACTGAATGATTGTTTTGAAGTCAGGTTTATGAGTATTTGTCTATATTTGGTAGTAACCCGTTGAGCAGCTGATAGAGTGAAACAAGGGACCTCCTGTTGGGTTAGTCCGAAGGTGCTGCTGCTGGGGTTTTATATATTCTAAGCCAGAGCAGCCATACAGTTGGGATGCTTTAATAAATTAATTAAAGTACAAGGATAATAAGTACAAGGATAATAAGATATCTACATAGACCTCACCCCGCTGACTAACTGCTTTGACACCATATCAGAGTGGCTCTTATCACAAAACCTGAGAATACAACACAAAAAGACGGAAGTACTGTTCGTCTCGAGGAACACCAGTTTCACCCCTCCGAGTTGTATTAACGTAAAGGATGCCCAACTCCAAGTAAAACCGGCAATACGCTACCTTGGAGTAACGCTGGACCAAAACCTTGACATGAAGAACCACATAGCCAATACAGTCAAGGCAATCTACTTTAAAATCAGATCCCTCAGACACCTACGCATGCTACTTGAACCGGATGACTTCCGAACCATTTATCAAGCCCTTATACTCCCCCATTTCGACTTCTCAAACTCCATACTACAAGGACTCCCCCGGTCCACCCTGAGCCCCCTGCAACTAGCCATGAATAGTGCAGCAAGGGTACTCCTCGGGGCATCCAGGAGAGATCACGTAACACCCCTTCTAAAACAGCTACACTGGCTCCCCATGCAAGCGAGGATCAGCTTCAAGACCTTACTGCTAACATTCAAAGCGGCTAAGGGACTCACCTCTTCCTCTCTCTCCAACCTCATACAACCACTCGCACCAAACAGGCCACGAAGAACAGCAGAATTAAACACACTAGTTATCCCAAATGATACCACAAGATGCACTAGATCAACAGCCAACAGAGCCTTCCAATTCTGTGCCCCAACTCTATGGAACACCTTACCAGCACAAATCAGAGCAACACCTAATCTGAGTCAGTTCAGAAAGGCACTGAAACATTTCCTCTTCCTTAAATATCTCATTGACAGCTCCGAACATAACCCCCAGGCAAATAGCAGAAGTGGTCAAACAGATAGAACCTTGCAACAGGCCAACTTCACAATGTAAATAGTAAATTGTTCCATGTACTATTGTACCACCATTGTATATAGTTAACCAGGATATCCTTTATCAGATAACCCTCATTGTATTTAGTTTCCCCTATTTCGCCAAGTTATACTTCCTGTTAAATGTAATGACCAGACATATGTAAATTGTCGGATGTTTTTTGTTCAATGTAAACCGCGCTGATGTCTAATAGTGCGGTATATAAGAATTGTTAATTGTTAAAAAAAAAATTGCTATTAAGGGGCACATGGAAATTTATGCTTTTTATGCATGTAAATCCCTATTTTAAAGAACATACGCATGTAAATGGCCATTACGCGTCTGCTTTGCGGGTCACCTTTCTGTAAGCGTGCGCATCAGTTCCATCATACATACTTTCCATTGAGGTGTGCACAGGAAAGGAGCTTGGGTGGCACATAGGTGTTGGCATCAAATTATGTACTGTGATAAGGAAGCTTATCATAGCTCAGGAAGGAGCTATAGGAAAGGTGAAGTGACTCTGAACAAGCAACCTGTCAGTTCTGGTAGAAATAAGAAAACAGAATTTTCCCATAAAAGACTACCAGTCCCAGAACGCACCAGGTTTCCAACAGCCATTAGAGGAGCTGAAGTGGGGAAACATGTGTTCAATCAGGAGGGCTATGAGGTAATCCCTAAGCACTCATCTCAAAGGGCAGGGCCTGATTCAGCACAGCTGCGCTGTATTATGGAGGAGCACTCATCTAAGCAGAATAAAGGTAGAGTTTATTCTACAGATGACCATCTTCATGATCACCTTGGATATCCTGAGAATCAGCTTGAGCTGGATCCTGAGGATCATCATCATCAGAAGCAGAAGCCAAACCGGACGGACAGAGAGGGAAAGAAACCCTTTGGAAGAAGGAAGAGAAAAGCCTTTGAGAGGTCTAGAAGAGTCCAGAGCAGTACGTATACTGGGAGGCATTCCAAGGGCCAGCATATACCATTGGACTGGGGGAAGCCAGAGGAATGGTGCTGCAGAGCTAGGAATCACCAGACGGTATCTGTGAGAGAGACGGCTGCACGTGGAAGGGACCCTAAGACCCGTGCCAGAAGGTATGTGAAGAGAGATCCAGTGTCCAGGGATCTGGATTGGAAGGCTGGACATAAGAACTGGACTACATACTGGCCAGGCTATATAGAGAGGAACTCTAACAGCAATGGAAGCTCAGGTATGAACACTGATCTATGCCCTAGCTATAACCTTGAAAGACAGCAGGGAAACAAGTATTCTCCTGAAAGTGCTACATTGGGAGATTCATCTGTGCCAATCCATGATATTGAACCCATGCTTGTTGAAGAAGAGGGAATGATAGCAGATGAAGAATCTGTTTACATGGACTGCTCTCTGTCTAAAACTCCTTTGGTGATTTTCTGTTATAAAGTACAGCAACCATCACAAAGAAATACAAACTTGTTCTTTAATCTACTCAGAAAAGCTCCTGTGTAGGTTTTCTAGCCACGCTGTAGAAAGCAAGCCAGCTAAGGGGTTTCAGCTGGATAACTGCTAGCAATTGAGCCTTACCTAATTGCTTGTGAGCTAGGAGAGAATCACTTCTGAATCTATGTGGGAAGATACAAGAAGTTAACCTGAGAAGAACAGTTTTTTTCTTTCTTTGTGGCTTTTGGTTTGTTGTTTGATATATGCTAAGAAAACATTAGCTAATGCCTGACAAGTTTAAAGGTTGTTTTCCTGATTTTGTTTTTTTTCAAGTTTAACACTGAAAGCAAGTAACCTGATTTATGTGCTACCAAGCATATCTGTGTTGGGAGAAATAACCCCATAAATAAATATCTTATTGGCTTTACATTTGAGCACAACTAAATTATTGTGAGCAGCTGTGTCTGGTGTGAATGGACTGCATTGACCACAATCCCTTGCAAATCATATTGACATATGCACTTGCCAAGACTGTGAACATTCTCACCCAGGCAGCCGTCTGACAGTGCATAAGTTATACTTACTATATGCGTGTTTTCTGCAAATTTAGGAGTGGGCAGTAAATGCCTGCTCTAGAGCAGGCATAACTGCTGTGACTAGGTTAGGGTGTGTCAGTATGCCCCTATTTTATAAAGTAAAGTACACATGTGCTTCACTTTATAAAACAGGTCCCAAACACGCACAGGAGTTTATAAAATTACCCTCTACAGACTATAAGAAGTGTTTATTTGAAATGTTTCCATACATCCTTGGAAGTATAAGGAAAACAAGATGAATACATATACTGGATATAGAGGGAAGAGAGATGCTGGACCACAGGGTGTGATGGGAGCTGGGGAGAGAGGTTGTGGTGTGGGTGCAGAGGGTGGCTACTAAAATGGTTAGTGGCCTTCATTATAAAGCATATGAGGACAGACTGAAGGATCTTAATATGTACACCTTAGAGGAAAGGCAGGATAGAGGTGATATGATTAAGATGTTTAAAATACCTCCGTGGCATAAATTCAGGGGGAGAGCCTCTTTCAATCCCATGTCCCCTCGTTCTGCTACGAGGGGACATGGGATGAGGATGAAGGGGGATAGATTCAGGAGTGATATGCGGAAATATTTCTTTACGGAAAGAGTGGTGGATCTGTGGAATAGTCTCCCAGTGGAGTTGGTAGAGATGAGGACTGTATCTGAATTCAAAAAAGCATGAAACAAACACAGAGGATCTCTAAAGGGAAAAAGGGAACTGTTGTAGTTGTTGATATGGAAGGACAGACTAGATAGGCCATGTGGTCTTTTTCTGTCGTCATATTTCTATGTTTCTATTTTTCCAGTATGGCTTTGGTTATGTTGGTCAGGGTTGAATAAATAGGTCCGTGGACCCATTATGGCCCCTTGGGCACAATTTTGGAAATTGCTGGTTTAGTGGCTTCATTCCGGGATCAGGATTTCCATTTCCTGAGGATGCTGCACAAGCTGCCTTCACAGCCCTTGGGGGGAGGGAGTTCAAGTCACTGTGCAATGGCAGCACCTAGTGGCTAGCCTTAGGATGTAGCCCCTGATTGAGGGTTGTCACTGCAATGACTGGGTTAGATTGTTGGGAGGGGGTATAAAATAAGAGGAAATAACTCAAGTTGTTGGACATGAAGGCTCATGGTGTTACAGTTTGATCGAGGCTGGTTTCAATTGAGCTGGAATCAAAGGGAACTGGAAGAAACTACCAGGCAAAACAAAATCCACATGGTTATAATGTGACTGCTCTGAAGAACTTGTAATATAAATTTGAGTTACTCTACACATGTGTTTAGAGTAACTCAAATTTATATTACAAGTTCTTCAGAGCAGTTTATAAGATCAGATCTAGCCATATTACCCCGATACTGAAAGATCTGCACTGGCTACCCTTCTTATCTAGAATTACTTACAAGATGCTTGTAATCACATACAAACTGCTCCACAGCTATGGCCCGCAATAGCTACAGAACCATGTACATAGACTTCCAAATAATTGCCACAGAAGGAGCACAGCTACGAACATGCTTGTCTTCCCTCAAGATCTAACCTCAAGAACTAAGGCAGCATGTTCTCGTGCTTTTTCACTATATGCACCCAGCCTATGGAACTCGCTCCCACTGGACCTTCGCATCTCTCCTGACCTCAAAGCCTTCCACAAGTCCTTGAAAGCCTTCCTGTTCATAGAACTCTTTGCAGACCTAGGCCTCCTATCCATCCTACAGACCCACAATCTGTAATTAGTTGTTGTAAATTAAGTTATAATGTTACATGTTATATTTAGCCTCTAAGTGTTCCATGCAAGTGCCTTGACCTTTGGAAAGGTGGTATATAAAACCTGCCAAATAAATAAATAAATAAATAACACTGAAGTATTTGTTTAGCATTTCTGCTTTTTCCTTGTCACACTCCACACAATGGCCCTTAGCATCTGTCAGTCATACAATTCCACTTCTAGCCTTCTTCCTCTGTCCAGCATATCTGAAAAATGTCTTGTCACCTCACTTTACATTCAGCTAGTATTCTTTTCAGTGTTCGTCTTCTTGTGATCTTCTGTATTTTGTGAACACTGCAGTTTTTGTTTTTATTTTTTCAGCCTCTTCCTTGGAAAACCATATCCTCACTTTTATTGATCTTCCTTACATAATGATCAGTTGCCATTTTTATAGCTTTTTTTAGTTTGGGCCACTACCTTTTGGCTTCCTTTATCGCCTCTCCTCCTACTAGCTTCTTCGTCAGGTACATCCCCATTTTACTAAAGTCAATGTGTTTGAAATCTATAGCTTTGAGTTTTTTTTATGTCTGTACTCTTTTTAGCCCTGACATCAAACCATACAGTGTGATGATCACTGCTGTCCAAGTGGGCACTCACTGAGACATTAGACACACTGTCTCCATTTGTGAGTACTAGATTCAGTGTTTGCCTTTTCTCGCGTGTGTTCCTTCACCAATTGTCTCAGCAGAGTGCCTTGCACGACATTCACATTCTCCCTGCTTCTTTCTGATTCTACAGATGGAATATCCCAATCCACATCCAGAAGGTTGAAAGTTCCTAGGATCACCACCTCCCCTTTCATTCCCAACTTTGGATATCCATAGACAGATCTCTGCTCATTTCCTCTGTTTGAGTTAGAGGTTTTGAGACGACACCTATGTGAATGGAAGTGCCATCTTCTCTTTCCGAGATTGGTTCCTCCTTCCCCAAATTCCCTGCATTTCAGTTGCTTTAATATTGATTTGAAATAAATGGCTACTCCTCCTCCCTTTCGGCTATCAGTGTCCTTCCTAATGCCAAATGCTTCAGTAAACTGTTTTATTTTGTAATACTTACTGGAGTGAAAGTGATTGCTGAATCCCTCAAGACTATCCCAAATCCTAAGCACCATGAAGCAAGCCATCCCCCCTGCTGAAGACCTCCCCACAGCTCTCTGATGTGCCCTCTTTGCCTGTTCAACTGCGGAAAAGAGGGATACATTTTGAATGTTGATTTTTATTTTTCTAATGAACTTAAAAAGTATAGGAACAACAGTATCACATTGAAAATAATAGCACGGATAAAAAAATCTGATTTGATTAATTCCCAGTGGAATTACACCTATTGTTTCAATAGAAAATCTCTACTAAGGGCAAAAATGTAGCAGAATCTGAGACTGTGCTGTTTTTCTTCTTCCATTTTGCAGCCAGATGTGGGAAAGAAGTTGGTGGGGGGTGTGGGAAGGGGCGGGAATGCATATGTTCTCTGACAGATGAGGTCTGCCCTTCTTTACAGTTGCATTTGGAAACCATGGAAGCCTATGTTATTTTTTTTCATGTGGGTGTCTGTTTATCCTAGTTCCTGATAGAAATGAGAATCAAGACATGAGAAGAATTGCAAGCATTTGGGGGCTGGAAGACAAGAAGGGAAAGTCGAAGAACTTCCTGCCCTACTTTAAAAGGAATAGTGCAAGAATATCTTCCTCCAGCTGCACGATTACAATAGGAAGTAAACCTGCAGCTACTTTCTGAACTGGACTCACATTTTGGTTAGGGCATGAAATTTAAGGTCAACTACACTAGCCCACAAAGCTTACACTCCTTCTTGTATTTGGGGCAGGGTGGAATTTAGTCATTTCTGGTCAGAACAGAGCTAGCCGCTGATATTTGAAAACAAAACAAATGAACAAAATTTCCATCATTTCATTTTTCAAAACAAAATTAAATGAAACAATCCCTAATTTTTTTTTATATTTAGAATTTTTATTAAAGTTTTATAAGAACATAAGACAAGAAAATAAAATACAATACAATGCAAACCAGTCAAGAACCATAGATACACTATATGGTCCATCTAAGCTAACAGGAATCAATCCTAACCTCAACTTCATTATGCTCATACAACACTACGTAGTCACTAGCCAAACTGCCCCCCCCGGGCCCCCCTACCCAACCTCCCCGCACATTCAATACCAGCGTGGGGACCTAACTAATCCACTATCCCTCCCCCCCTTCCCCCCTTCCCTCTCGACAATCCCTAATTTTGAAAGAGAGACACCATGGGGAATTTCGCTTTCAAAATCCATTTGCAGGTCCATGTATACAAATATGTGTAGGTCTGCAAGCTCAGCAGGAAGGCTGAAAATTCCCCCTCCCAAAGATGGCACTACAATTAGGTGGACTAGGCAGTCGCCTAGAGCACCCCCTTCCCCAGGGCTCCCAGTGCCGCCACTGCCACCCCTCACCAGGACCTAGAGCGGTGACAATGGCCTGAAACAGCCCCGTGGCGCTTACCTTAAAACTTCCACCGCCATGCAAATAGGAAGTCAGCACTGGGAATTGGGGGGGGGGGGGGAAGCAAACAGCCCTATGGCGCAGAGGTTTTAAGGAAAGTGCCATGGGGCTGTTTCAGGCCATGTCTGCTACTCCGGATCCTGGAGAGTGGCAATGGGGGGGGGGGGCGGCCGGGGAGGGACACAAGGCATAAGGTTTGCCTAAGGTGCACCAGCCCTGCTCCCTCCCCCCCACCCTAATGATCTCAACCTAGTACAAGAGTGTGGTAACTGGAGCCAAGTGATAACTGGAACCAAGTTCTGCAATGTATAAAAAATAAGAAAGTGATTCTGCTTCTATACAGAGTACTGGTAAAGCCTCACTTGGAGTAATTTATTCACTTCTGCAAGCCATATCTCAAAAAGCATAAAGATAGGCTAGAAGTAGTCCAGTAGAAGGCAACTGAAGTAGAGTGGGGTCTGCTTCAGAACCATATGAGAGAAGACTCGGGGATGTAAATATATATATCCCAGAGAAGAGGAGAGTTAGGGAAGGGAGATTTAGCGTATGCCTTTTTCAAGGAGTAGCTCAAGATGAGTTACAGTCAAGTAGAGTACATATTTTCCTGTCCCTGAAAGGCTTACAATCTAAGTTTGTTCCTGGGGCAATGGAGAGTTAAGTGACTTGCCCAAGATCACAAGGAGCAGCAGTGGGTTTCTAACCAGGCTTCCCTGCTTTTCAGCTCACTGCTCTAACTATTAGGTTACTCCTTCATTAGGGATGATATGATGGAGACATTTAAGTACCTAAAAGGCAAAACCCTTCACTGTGAAGGGCGGAGTTAAGATGACAGACAGCATGTGTTGAGCTCAGGAGTATGCTGTGAAAAGTGTGGCCTCAGGAACAGTATTAGCAAAAGGAAGGGTAAAAGACATTCTTACTTTGGGACATGGACTCTGGAGCTAGATCCCATGGACTCGCATGTGCAGTGGGTGGCCAGGCCTGGTGCCCAGTTATGTTGGGTGAAGGGTGTGTTGGTGGTTTAAGTTCTCTGTCTCCTGTGGTGTCACTTACTCCAGTGGAAGATCTCCCTCTCCACAGTGGCTCAGAGCAGTAGCTGATGGCGTGCTGAGCTTCCCTGTAATAACATATCATAATTGATCTTTTTATGGTCTGGTTCCGAACACCTTTGAGAGCAAGAATAGAGTGGATTTTCATTTAAAATTTACTGTGAAATATTCAGTGACAGATATTGATTTTTTGGATGTATGGATCTATAAAGAAGAAGATAAACTTCAGACTACGCTGTTTAGAAAATCAGTTGAGCGGAGTAATTTATTACATTTTCAGATCTGTCATCCTGGAGCTTTAAAAAAGAACATCCCAATTGGACAGTTTCTCCATTTAAGGCAAATTTGTTCTTCTTTTAGCCAATTTTTATTGGAAGCAGACATTTTGAAGCAGCGTTTAATTTGTAGAGATTATCCTCAAACTTCTTTAAAAAGAGCATTCCGTAGAGCGAAATATGCGTGTCGTTACTGTTACTTTATAAACAATGAGAAGAAGATTCCCAATTAACTTGTGTATTACCATGTATGTATGGGATTGGGAACTTGGTAGGCTTGATCCATACTCACTGGAAAGTGCTCTTTATTCACGAAGAGTTATTGGCACTACCCCGTATTGCTTTCTGGTGGGGTCGGAATGTAGCTGAATGATTACAGCTTACATTACATGAGATCTCTGAAATTGGTCTGCCACTACGATATCGGGAACATCTTGGGAGGATCCTAATACTGGGAAAAGATATCACATTTACCATCAGATATCTTGTTTATGCAAATATGTTATTTATATGATTTTATGTTTTATGTGGATGTCCAAAAGTATATGTGGGAAGGACAAAAAGATCCGTGAAAATACGTCTGTTTGAACATCTGAGCCATTTAAATACCAGGACCATGACAGCTCCTTTAGCAAGAGAAATGTAATTTCTTAACTTGTGCTCATGATAACATGTTCAGATGGCATGTTATTGATTCAGTACCTTATCACTGGAGAGGTGGAGATCGAGATGCTATTTTAAATTTAAAAGAGCAACAGTGGAATGCTAGCCTAACTTTGACTTCTTTTACCAAACCCGGTGGTACTTCAAAATAATAAAATCGGAATAAAAGGTTAACCTTTAAAACTCTAGATGGTAGAATAAAGTGTATTAACAAAAACTTACTCAAAGGTGTAAGAATCCAAAAATGGAAAAAATATTTAAATTTAATGCATGATCCAAATATTCCAACTTTTTAAGGCCATGAATAAACACTAGTCCTGGATTGCCCGACAGAGTGCAGGCGTAAATGCCCGTGCCTAGATTTTCAAAAATGCACGTAAGTTATGGTATTTTATAAATTACATATGTAGATCTGTACTTCACCTACACTCTGTCCAAGCTCTGCTCCTATGCATGCCAACACTGAAAGTACATACAACAGGACTTTCACACGTCCTTACAGAATAGCGACTGGCTGAAGTGTACGCGTAAATCCTATAGGCAACTATAAGCGACTCCCTTATAAAATCAGCCCAAACTGTGTAATTGTTTCTATTTGTATCCATACTTAATTCTACATTCACTTTAAAACTTCTGTCACATAATTTAACACAGCAGCAGTTATTTGTGGTTATTTGAATGATCCTACTTCCCTGGATGGGATCAGTTAATGTCAGGATTAATATAAAAGTAGCTCTGTTCAACTTTGAGCATGAAAACTGCAGTATGCACAGTAGGGCCAGCCAATTTAGAAAGGCACCTATTCAAAAAACAGTGGCAACTTGAGGTTTTGGATGTGTAAGTGCCGATTGTAAAACTTCTTCATGTGTCAGCGTTTATACTGTAAAACTGGACATCCAGTAACAGCCAATTAAGGAAACAAGTGAAAAACTCGTTTTGGACATTTTTTAGGTAATTTTAAACACTATACAGGTAAACACAATTGCCCCTCTCTCTCACTGTTGCTGATATTTACGTCTGCCTTGGAGCCCGGTATTTTTAATAAAAGTATGTACTTATTTGCATGTTGGTTATTTACAAGTGTAACCATCAGTATTTGCATGAATAAAAGCCATGTGAGCCTCTAAAATGGCATTCTTAGTCATTTAACCCCTTCAGGTTCTTGTTTCGTATCTTTTTTCCTCTCTCACACACTTTTTAAAAATATCTCCAAGTCACAGAAACATAAATATAGAAACCAGTGGCATAAGTTCAAATTCCCAGTCCCCAAGCAAATATTTCAGAAAGATGCCCCTATGAATTCTGGGGAAAATCTCCATTCAAAAATCCTAATTTTTTCCTCAGTGTTAGAATTCAGTCTGTGAGCCCCTGCAACTTTAGGGAGGTGGGTATCCTATCCAACCTCTTTTAAAGTTCAAGGGATCACAGACAAGGACAGTAAAATTCAGGTGATTGGCACATACAATCCTGGCATGGACCTTTTATACTAGTGCCTAGCTATGACCATATTCTCCCTTTTCATGCAAAAAGATCTGCTTTTTGGACACTATTAATACTCTTTAGTATTTTCAATTTGTGAAATTATAAAAATATATAAGACAATATGCATTCTTAAAGGAAAACAATATCAAAGTATTTCTACAGTAATAGACAATTAAAAAAAAAAGAAACATTAACAGAATATACTCCAATAACTACTGCCCACCAAAAATCTAAGGGAGGGGAGAGAAGAAAGAAAATTAAAAGAAAAGCTACAGGGTAACCAATTTAAGACTAATAAGAGAATGCTCATGAATGTAAATCCATGAAGGTTTGGCAACAGGAATGTAATTTTACCTGCCTTCCTTCATGCAAATTTCTTTTTTCTTTTCATAAGAACATATGCCATACTGAGTCAGACCAAGGTCCATCAAGCCCAGTGTCCTGTTTCCAACAGTGGCCAATGTAGGTCACAAGCACTTAGCAGTTTCCCTAAAAGACACAGGTTCCACAATGCCTGTATTGAGGCAAGCAGTGATATCCCGGGTCCCCTTTAATAATGATTTATGGACCTTTCCTCCAGGAACTTGTTGAAACTTTTTTTAAAGCCGGCTACACTAACAGCTTTTACTACATCCTCTGGTAATGAATTCCAGAGTTTGATTACACATTGAGTGAAAAAATATTGTGTCCCTCATCGATTGTTTACCCTCAATAAACATCTTCAATTGCAGAGGATTGTAAAATGAATTGACAGCCAAAATATTTAAGCAAATGTTTAGCAGGAATTTTTAATAAAAACTCACTCCTAGATCCACCAGATGTTGTCACAAGTCCAAAAATGCTTTCTACTTCTCCTGAGTAGCACATGAGTAATCTGGATATACTCTAATTTCTGCCTATAAAACAAAAAAGAGAGAATGCAAAACCTATTTGGTTTCTCTTCTTCTGGTTTTCCTGAGAGGATTCTAATATTGTCAAAATATCCAAATGATACATAGTCAATTAATTGGATTCAGCCTTCCCCATGATGATCTATAAATAAATTCTGATTCTTGATCTTCAACACAACCTCAGAGGAAAATTGACAAAGTTGGGAAATGCACCAAGTGAGGGAAGCTTCTGTTCTAGAAACCAGAGACCAAACTTTCCCCAGAGTCACATTCAGAGGAGCACTGGGTTGGGTGCTAAAACAAATGTAACTGATGAATGAGCTGGGGGCGCAGCCAAGTTTGCAATGGCAGCTAATTCCATCTGAGATGAAACAGAAGACAGGGGGACATCCTCCACCTTACTATTTAATCCCTTCAGTATATTGGCTAATCCAGTTTGCCCTGTGTCTCAGACCTCACTGCCAGGCTGCGATTCCAACACCTCAGCCATGTTCTCACTCCTAGTGCCAGCTGTCACTGATTCCTCCACAGAGATGGCTGCTTCACCACTATGTATTACAATGAAGCTCAATTCAAAAAAGACGAGATTCTCCAATATCTTAATGTCACTTATTTCTCCAACTAACACAAGAAACTAAATCCAATTAAGACCATCAGAGATATCGGCTACAATAGTGTACTGGACACTTAGGGCCTGATATTCATCCGGGCAGGGCTAAGTGCCATAGCTGCTTAGCCCTGCCCACCAATCCCTTGACCCCGGATATTCTCTTCCACGGTGAAGGACGTGACTATCCGAGTCCGGCCGCACTGCCCAGTAGCCACCGAGGTAAAACGTGCAGCATCGATATTGAATGCTGCACGGTTAGCGCTCAGTGCCTATAAGACAGGTGAGGGTTTTCCTCGCCTATCTTATAGGGGCCGAGCACTAACCGTGCAACTTCCAATATTGGTGCTGTATGGTTAGCACCAATCCCCACACTCACTCTGCCCTGGAACGCCCCTGACACGCCCCAATGCTAGCCGGCTAACATCGGGGCGCATAGGGGGCTTAGTTGGGGATATTCAATGGCACTACCTGTGTAAGTACCGTCAAATATCCGGTTAACAGGCATTTACATGGTTAACTGGCTGTTAACCGTGTAAATGCCTTTTGAATATCGGGCCCTTAATTCATAAGCCCAAGTGCCATCATCTGGTCTTTACACCCTGTGCTCTATTAATTTTTTATTTTCCATATAATTTATAATATAAATAATTTGAATTAATCCTCAAAGGATTTTAAAAAATGATACTACTTATCCGCTCTCAAGATGTAAACATCCGACATGCATGGGACAGACACAGTGGATCACTTTACAGCAACAGGATAAAATCAAAATAAACGTAACTACCTAATTTCTCAACAAACAGGGGTGTTCTACATGGAGCGGTGGGTTCACCCCTAAAACAAAGACATGGGGAAGGGTGGCCAGCATGGAGCGGCAGGTGCACCTACTCTTGCCATTTTACTGGGCAGACTAGATGGACCATACTGGTCTTTATCTGCCGTCATTTACTATGTTACTATGTTTCAGATCAAACAGGTCTTGCTTCAGGGAATAAGAAGAACAGTGAGTAGCATCCAAAAATATTTAAACAGCGTCCTTCTTTAGTTTCAAAAATGCTTAGATCAAACCTGAAGTTACAGCACTTTTACAATTATCTAAACCTATCAGTTCAAACCTTTGATCAATGACAGACATCTTACATTAAAGTGGCCCATTCAATTTTTTGATTAAGACCATTCAGTGCTTACTGATTTCAGGCTATAAATCTGTTTTTTAAAGGTCCCTCATTATATGAGGGAATTATTTTGTTTTACTTTCCCCTGCCCACTGTTTCCACTCCTTTGAAAGTTATCTACAATTATCTGTTTGGAACCATAATGTATAAAAAGTTTTTTATCATTATTCCTGCTGGTTTTGTAACACCATTAATTTCATATCACTCCTGCTTCGTTGTTTACACTGCTCCTGATTCCGGCTCTTCTTTTTCTCCTTCCCTTTAGCATAAAGTTTATATAATCGTTCTGAACCTGTTGGAAAGCTACTGTTTTTTTTAAAGAATTTGAAGGTCCCTTTTCAGTAATTACACCCCTTTTGTTCCTTTTATAAATTATTTATATTTTCCGTTATGTCATTACATTCTGCCTTTTATTACTTATGTTCACATTTGATGTTTTTATCATTGTATACGGTTTTATGGCATTTTGTTTTTGGGCATTCCAACATTTTTATTAGCGTTGTATTATTTATTATTATTGAATGTTATGTTTTTATTATTTGTTACTTTTACATGGTTTTTTACTCTGTTTTATTATGATAGTCTTATGAACCACAATTTTTTATTTATTGTTTGTTCATGTTTTTATGAATGTAGTATGCCTGAATTCCCCTGACAAAGAGGATTCGAAACACGGCCTGTGTCAGGAGTTTGGGCTAAAGTTGTGTGCAATAAAATTCTCCATCCTTGATACCATGAATTAGTATTGGGTTGCTAAAGAAGCATTTATCATCTGAGATCACATTCTTTCTAGTTAAACTGAATTCTGCCCTGGTTTAAAACTGTGAACTTATTTTCTAATGTGCATGATTTTAAAGCAGCATTTCAACACAGTGACTGAAGAATCAGAACACTAAAAAGGCACAAATTTCAATACAAATCTTTGTGCAAAGTTGAGTGTGACTGTGGCAACTGCAGGCAGCTCCATGAAAAGTGGAAGGTGAGAGTAGGTAACAAAGATTTACAATAGTGTGGAAGAGCAGTTCCAGATGAATGCAACCCATAAATGTTAAAGCAGGAGTAATTATTTTTATATAGTATTTATTTATGTATTTTCTCCAGGAACAAGCAGAAAGTCAGTCCTCACTTATGGGTGACGTCGGCACCGATGGAGCCTGCGTGGAGCAATTCCCCAGCTTTCAAAGAAAGCCTTTGGAATTGCTGCCATGCATGCGTGGTCCTCTTCCCACCCAAAGGTGCCATCTTGCTCAGTCTCCCTTTTTCCACGGAGCCCTTCGGACACACGTCCTCGTCCCTCAGAAAAAGTGTTTCGTTTTCAGCCTCTGGGCCGTGTTTTTTCCGGTTGCACCGGTCGTCTTCTGTCCTCCCCTGCTCTCCTTTTTAGCACAAGTGAGGAGATATCCTTCATTAAAGGTTTTTTCCCTGTTGTGGGCTTCGCATCCTTTTTTCTTCCCAACCGTGGGTCGCAAAGGTCTTCGACCTAGCGGGGGTCTTTTTTGCCCCTATGGCCACTGGTTTTAAAAAATGCGACAGATGCTCCAAGAACATGTCGCTCACGGACACCCATGACTGTTGTCTTCAGTGTCTTGGGGCCGACTATGACCCGGAGCTCTGCTCCCTTTACAAGAAAATGTCCTCCAAGGCCCTGCTCAGCCGTAAGCAGAAGTCCGATGACATTTTCTGGAAGGTGACCCTGGAATCCTTGGTGGCACCCTCGGTCGTCCCTCTGCTGGTGGGATCCCCCACTTCGGCCCCCCGTTCTTGGCTGCACTCCGACCAGGGGTCCCCTGAAGTGGAGTGGCATAAGAAGAAGAAGACCTCAAAGTCTCTGTCGGGGGCTCCTGATAAGCATGAGCACTCCCATGCTTGGTCGCTCAGCCCTCCGCGGCGTTCCCAAGAGTCAGACTAGGAGCGGACTCGAAAGGTACCTTGTACAGATACAGAGGCCTCTAGCAATGGCGCCCAGTCTCCTGAGGGTCATCCTGGTAAGGACCCCCTTTCCTCCTTCATGTCAGACCCAGTAACCCTGATGTCGGCATCGCGGGGTCCCACGCCCACGTGGGAGTCCCAAATGCTGGCACTAGAGCACAGAGTTTCTGCCTTCTTAGCTGCCCAGCAGGTGATCATGCCCAGCATGGCTGGTCCGCGCCTCGAGACCAAGGTTCCCTCGGGAGGGACACCATAATCTGCCCTGGAAACCCCCGAGAACCACGGGCCTCATGAGGTTCCTCGGCATCGGTCTCGCTCGCCTTCCCATTCTTCGGTGGGTGAGATCCTCCAAGGCCTCTGGTTCCAAGTGGACCTCGGCCTCTTTATGAGGCGACCTGCCCGAGTCAGACTCCTCCTTGGACCTTGGGCTGGGAGTCAGATGGGGATACTTCCCTGGAGACCCTTGCCCACAGTGACCTCCCTTCGGACCCGTCCCTGCCCACCTATCAGAGGTGTTCACTGCCTGAGGCCACATCATTCCTGGCATTCGTGCGGGACATGGCATGGGCCCTCACGCAGACTGAAGAGGAGCCGTGAGCTGAGGAGCTCGATATTCTACAGTACAAGTCCCTTCCTCGGGAGTCTCTTACTGTCCTGGTTCCCCCATATTGTCAAGGCTGCTCCTCCGCATGTGGGAGACACCTGCTTTGGTCCCCATTGTGAGCAAGCACCTTGATGCCATGTATAGGGTTCAGCGTGGCCCAGGATTCCGAAAGACCCAGCTTCCACACACTTCCTTGGTTGTGAAGTCGGTGATGCGGAAGCAAAAGAGCCTGAAGTCTCACTCTTCGGTCCCCCCAGGTAGGGAGTCGAGAGGCCCTCGACGCCCTGGGGCATAAGGCCTATTAGGGTTCCATGCTCGCTTGCCATATCCAAGCATATCAACTGTATATGGGCATGTTCCTGCGTGACCTCCACAAGGAGCGGTTTTGCCGAGAGCCTCAGGGGTGAACCCCTCCTAAGGTTCCAAACCCTCCTGAAATCCATCGCGGTGTTCGAAGTACCTCTCCCGCGCCGTATAAGATGGGTTTGAGTCCTCCGCCTGGGTGGCGGCAGCCAGCATCGGTGCCCAAGGCCAGGCATGGTGCCAGTCCTTGTACCTGGAGCAGTGGGTCCAAGAGAAGCTCCTGGACATCCCTTGCCTTGGCGAACAACTGTTTGGTAAACTTATGGAGGTTAAGGCCGCTGAGATAGAAACAGAGTTTGTGACTCATACTCGTCTCTCGTGCAAAACCTCCTCCCTCCCTAGGAAGAAGCAGCAGACCAAGAAGCTGTTCTTCCAGAGGAAGGGGCTCCCTTACTGGAGTTTCCCGCCTTTCCTGCCCACCTTTGCACCGGCTCCCGACACGCAGGGGAAGGGAGGCGCACATGGCCACTGTAAACCTAAAGGGCCTATGGCCCAACCACCGGCACTGCCCCAGCCTATGCAGGGGGTTTGACACCGTCAGCATAGCCTCTCGCCCCCCGGCAGTTCTTCCACCGGTGGGGGCCGCCTGTCCCTGTTCGCCCCAGAGTGGGCGTCGATCACGTCAGACACCTGGGTCTTCCGGGTAATCTGAGATGGATACCGTCTCCTCCTGGACAGGCACCCTCCTCTCTTCTCCCCAGGGGAGCCTGCTCAGCTCCTCATGCACCAGACCTTCTTGCAGCAGGAACTGTCCAATCTCCTCGCCCAACAGGCGGTTGAGAAGGTATCGCGGCACCTTTGAGGTCAGGGGTTCTACTCCCACTACTTTCTCATCCCGAAAAAGACGGGGGGGGGGGGGGCCTGCGCCCCATCCTCGACCTCAGAAACGTCAACAAGTTCCTGGTGCGGGAGAAGTTCAAATTCTATTGCTTGGTGTCCTGTTGCTCTTTTTTCAGCAGGGTGATTGGCTATGCTCCTTGGACCTCAAGGATGCTTACACCCACATCCTAGTTCAGTCCCAGCACAGGCAATACCTATCCTTCAGGGTGCAGGGGGAAACACTACCAGTACAGAGTGCTCCCCTTCGGGCTTGTGTCCACACCGCGGGTTTTCACAAAGTGCCTCTCCGCAGTGCCTCAGGCAGCAGGGCATACCCATCTTCCCCTACCTCGATGACTGACTCATCATGGGGTCCTTGATCGGCGAAGCCAGCCTGGTGGCATTGCGCACGATTCTTCTCCTCGAGTTCCTCGGCTTCCTGGTCAACTACTCCAAGTCCCACCTCGAGCTAGTGCAGACCCTGGAGTTCATCGGCTCATGCCTCGACACTGTGCGGGTGACCGCCTTCCTTCCCACGGACTGAGCAGACCGCCTTTGGGCTGTGGCTTCCCAGGTCCAAAACAAGGCTTGGGTTACGGCGCAGGCGATGCTGCGCCTCCTCGGGCACAAGGCCTCCACCGTCCATGTGGTCCCCCACGCCCGCATGTACATGCGGACAGCCCAGTGGTGCCTCAGGGCACAATGGATCCAGGCCTTCGGCCACCTCAGAGATCCTATCCTGGTCTCCTGTAGTCTCCACGACTCCCTGAGTTGGTGGCGGGACCCCAGAAGTCTCTTTCTGGCAATGCCCTTCCAGACCGCACAGCATGAGCTCGTCCTAATGTCAGATGCTTCCCTGCTGGAGTTGGGAGCCCACTGCGGTGCATTATGCACCCAGGAGGCAGTGGTCGCTCGGAGTCTTGGCAGCAGATCAACCTGCTCAAGCTTCGGGTGGTCCGATGGGCCCTGATGGCCTTCGAGGGCTACCTGAGGGGAAAGTTGGTGCTCGTGCAGACTGACAATAGGGTAGTCATGTTTTACATCAACAAGGAGGGGAGAACAGGATCACACCTCCTCTGCCGTGAGGCGATACTCCTTTGGTCCTTTGCGTCTTGCCGGGGATGACCCTATGAGCGGTCTACCTCCCAGCCCAGGAGAATGTCCTCGCAGACAAACTTAGCAGGATCCTCCGCCCTCACGAGTGGCACTTGGATCCGGAGGTCACCAGTGTCTTGTTCCATCGGTGGGGGACCCCATCCATGGACCTGTTTGCCAGTCCAGCGAATGCGCATCTTCCCCGCTTGTGCGGCCTGGTTCCGCACCTGAGCAGGGTGGCCCCGGATGTGTTCCTCTTGAGCTGGACCTCCAGCCTTCTTTACGCGTTCCCTACCACTCCTCTCATTGCGAGGACCCTCCACAACACTCAGTGGGACCGAACTTCGGTGATTCTCATAGCCCCCTCATGGCCTCGACAGCCTTGGTTCCTGCTTCTGCTCCAGCTTGCGTCTGAGCCCCCAGTCCCCCCAGGCTGTGCCCCGGCCCTGTTGACGCAGGAGGAGGGTTGGGTGTTCCACCCGCACCTGGCCTTGCTGTCCCTTGCAGCCTGCTTGCTGAACGGGTTGCCTTAGCTCCTCGCGTCAAGGAAGGACTCAACTAGACGGGTGTACGCCTTTAAGTGGTGATGTTTCTGAACCGGGTGCTCAGAGCTTCAGATCGACCCGTTCTCCTGCTCTGCCCGGTGGATCCTCCAGTACCTCCTCCACCTTTCGGGCAGGGTTGAAATCCAATTCAGTCAGGGTACACCTGAGTGCCATTTTGGCGAACCACCTCCCGTCGAGGGAAAACCCCTCTCAGGGCAGCGGTTGGTCTCTCACTTCATGTGAGGTGTACTGCTTTCCAAGCCTCCCATCCGGCCTCCTCCAGCCAAGTGGGACCTCAGAGTGGTGCTGATGCAGGTTATGCGAGCGCCCTTCGAGCCGATGGCGACGTGCTCGCTTCCACATCTCTCCTGGAAGGTGGTCTTCCTGGTGGCTTTGACCTCGGCTCGCTGAGTCAGCGAACTTCAGGCCCTCATGGTTGAGGCTTCATACACCAGGTTCTAAGGGAACAGGGTGGTCCTCCGCACCCATCCCACGTTCCTGCCGAAGGTGGTCTCAGACTTTCATCTAAAACAGGAGATAGTCCTACTGACCTTCTTCCCGAGACCATGCATCTGCAGTGTTGCATACATTCGACTGCAAGAGAGCTCTTGCCTTCTACCTGCAGCATACCCAGGTTCATCGCAAGTCCGATTGGCTTTTTGTCACCTACGACCCCAATCGCTTGGGGCAGGCAGTCACCAAGCGTACCATCTCCGACTGGGTGGCAGACTGTTTTGCCTTTGCCCAAGCAAAGGCAGGAGTCCCACAGGATCGGTGGGTCACCACACATGGCGTCCGAGCCAAGGTGGCTTCGATGGCTTCGCTGCGCTCAGTGCCTCTAACGGACATCTGCCGGGCTGCGACCTGGTCTTCAGTGAACACTTTCATTGTCCTTCTGCCTGGAGAGGGAGTCCCGCTGGGACAGCGCCTTCGGCCAGGCTGTACTCCGTAATCTGTTTGGGGTATAAGCAACTCCTGCCCTC
Organism: Ichthyophis bannanicus; assembly: GCA_033557465.1. Classification (NCBI taxonomy): domain Eukaryota; kingdom Metazoa; phylum Chordata; class Amphibia; order Gymnophiona; family Ichthyophiidae; genus Ichthyophis; species Ichthyophis bannanicus. Next base: position 191,772,436 of record CM066040.1, read on the forward strand.
TGACCCTTCTTTGATGGCTACTGAGAGCTTCGCCCTGGGGGACCCGAAGACTTGGACTCCTTCGGACATTAACTTTTGCTCACGGCCACAGGGAGGCATTTTTGGGTTACAGGCTCAGCAGCCTGTAGCTAAGGAGTCCCATAAATGAGGAATGACTTCCTGCTTGTTCCTGGAGAAAGCATAGTTACTCACCTGTAACAGTTGTTCTCCAGCGACAGCAGGAATCAGTCCTCACTCCCTTCCACCTCCCCTAAAGAGTTGCTATTTTTGTCCTTCCCTTGCCATCTGCTTAGTAGGGCTTTAGCTAGGGACCTGAGTGAATCTAAGAATGTGCTGCTCACTCAATTACAATCTCATTGTTATGGTTACAGTTTTCTCAATACTTTATATATCTGTGTATGGATGGTCTCAGACCTATTCGGCATGAAACTCAGACTTTAGTCTGTGAACGTATGCCTCCTTTGCATCAAGGACCATTTTCCATAGCCACAAAACAGCTTAAAGTACAACATAAGCAAGACAGAAATAGAACTTATCTGTCTCTCTTTCACTGCCCCAACACCTTCACTCAGCGCCCTATGCGTTTCGCTAATTTTAGCTTCTTCAGGGGTATAAAAAGCTGTTAAAACAAAAAAGTATGTATAAGACCATTTCAAAACCCAAATACTGCTCATAACAATACTTTATTAATTCAATCGTGAAAACCTCCCTAATCCTTAATGGCACCGAAAACTGAACTATCCACATTATCATGATTTATCTATAATACTACCATCTACAATAGTTTATCAAAAGATTCTGAGAAAAAAATCCTAAGAGAAAATTCACTACAGTGACTGTCACTATTAGGACTAGCTTCCAAAAGAAATCTCTATTACTCACTTTTGTGGCCTCGCTTGATCTCATACGAATATGTAGAACAACGTTATCTTAATTTTAATTATCGCTGATGCTGCTTGCGTCCAAATTCTTCTGTTCCCCACTTACTGTAGCTCAACTGCTCTATCAAAAAAGTGCCGCGCATGCGTGTTCGACCCTTCCTACTCGTAATATACTTCCTATTGCACTGACGTCACATCACGTCTTGCATCAGCGATCCTACTTGGAACTGCCATTAGATATCAAACACAGGCCGCCCATTCTATCTGGGCATTAAGCCCTCCTGGTGATATCATGCTAAGCTTAAAAATCCATCTCTGTTTGCATATGATTAACAATTGATCTCTCGATTTACCTGCTTTTCCCTCCGATATTCTATCTATTCAAAAGCATCTGAGTTCTTCATAGCTATGACCAGCTTCCAAGCAATGTTGTACTATTGGAGCTTCTCTTATTTTACATTTCAAATGACTTTTATGTTCCCCCATGCGAATTCTAAGAGATCTAATAGTTTTTCCTACATATAATAATCCGCATGGACAGCGGATACAATAAACTACAAATGTGGAGCTACAATCTGTTTGTTTCTTCAACTTAAAAGTGATTCCGTGATATTCAAAATCCCGTATTTCACTTGTTAAATGACAAATGCCACAATCTCCACATTTTCTATGACCTGGGTGTGTTAATTGAGAAACCTGTGCTTCCAGCGGGCGTAGTACTGCTGGGCTTAATTTTTCTTTTAAATTTTGGTGTCTTTGCCACACGCACCTTACTTTTTTATTTTCTAAACCTGGGATCATATTCAAAACTTTATTCTATTTGTTATTATACGCTGTATTCGTAGGCTATAGGGGGAATATTTCGCAATTAAATTTACGTTAACCTCGTCTATTGTGCTATTTGTATCTACAGGATTGAGCAACTGCTCCCTGTCATTACATAACGCTCTGTGATATGCTCGTTTCACTATCTTTCTTGGGTACCCTCTGTTTATAAAATTTATGGTCAGAATTTTCGATTGTTCTTTGAACTCTACCTGTTCTGAACAATTCCTTCTACATCTTATATATTGAGAGAATGGCAACCCTTCTGTTAAGCGTGTTCGGATGTGCACTATTAAAATGCAAAAATGTGTTCCTATCCGTAGGTTTACGGTGAACAGAAGTCGGCCATCCTGAAACATCCTTAGCTATTGCCACGTCCAGAAACGTCATTCTATCTGCATGGTATCCATAAGTAAACTGAATATGAGGATCTAAACTATTAATCCACTTAAAGAAATCATTTAGAGTTTCTAATGAACCTCCCCATAGCAGTTGCTCAATCCTGTAGATACAAATAGCACAATAGATGAGGTTAACGTAAATTTAATTGCGAAATATTCCCCCTATAGCCTACGAATACAGCGTATAATAAACAAATACAATAAAGTTTTGAATATGATCCCAGGTTTAGAAAATAAAAAAGTAAGGTGCGTGTGGCAAAGACACCAAAATTTAAAAGAAAAATTAAGCCCAGCAGTACTATGCTCGCTGGAAGCACAGGTTTCTCAATTAACACACCCAGGTCATAGAAAATGTGGAGATTGTGGCATTTGTCATTTAACAAGTGAAATACGGGATTTTGAATATCACGGAATCACTTTTAAGCTGAAGAAACAAACAGATTGTAGCTCCACATTTGTAGTTTATTGTATCCGCTGTCCATGCGGATTATTATATGTAGGAAAAACTATTAGATCTCTTAGAATTCGTATGGGGGAACATAAAAGTCGTTTGAAATGTAAAATAAGAGAAGCTCCAATAGTACAACATTGCTTGGAAGCTGGTCATAGCTATGAAGAACTCAGATGCTTTTGTATAGAAAGAATATCAGAGGGAAAAGCAGGTAAATCGAGAGATCAATCATATGCGAACAGAGATGAATTTTTAAGCTTAGCACGATATCACCAGGAGGGCTTAATGCCCAGATAGAAGGGGCGGCCTGTGTTTGATATCTAATGGCAGTTCCAAGTAGGATCGCCGATGCAAGACGTGATGTGACGTCAGTGCAATAGGAAGTATATTATGAGTAGGAAGGGTCGAACACGCATGTGCGGCATTTTTTTGATAGAGCAGTTGAGCCACAGTAAGTGGGGAACAGAAGAATTTGGACACATGCAGCATCAGCGATAATCAAAATTACGATAACGTTGTTCTACATATTCGTATGAGATCAAGCGAGGCCACAAAAGTGAGTAATAGAGATTTCTTTTGGAAGCTAGTGCTAATAGTGACAGTCACTGTAGTGAAGTAAAAAGAGAGGGGAAAGAGGTTGTTCCTTCAGGATTTTTTCTCAGAATCTTTTGATAAACTATTGTAGATGGTAGTATTATAGATAAATCATGATAATGTGGATAGTTCAGTTTTCAATGTCATTAAGGATTAGGGAGGTTTTCACGATTGAATTAATAAAGTATTGTTATGAGCAGTATTTGGGTTTTGATATGGTCTTATATATACTTTTTTGTTTTAACAGCTTTTTATACCACTGAAGAAGCTAAAATTAGCGAAACGCATAGGGTGCCGAATGAAGGCATTGGGGCAGTGAAAGAGAGACAGATAAGTTCTATTTCTGTCTTGCTTATGCTGTACTTTAAGCTGTTTTGTGGATATGGAAAATGGTCCTTGATGCAAAGGAGGCATACGTTCACAGACTAAAGTCTGAGTTTCATGCCGAATAAGTCTGAGACCATCCATACACAGATACATAAAGTATTGAGAAAACTGTAACCATAACAATGAGATTGTAATTGAATGAGAAGCGCGTTCTTAGATTTTGTCATTAATCTTCCACTATAAAGAAAAAAGACCTGAAATGGAAGGGGACCTGACTGAGCAAGATGGCACCTTTGGGTGGCAAGAGAACTACGCATGCGTGGCAGCAATCCCAAAGGCTTTCTTTGAAAGCTGGGGAATTGCTCCGCATGGGCTCCGTCGGTGCCGATGTCACACATAAGTGAGGACTGATTCCTGCTGTCCCTGCAGAACACCTGTTACAGGTGAGTAACTACGCTTTATTGTGTTATTGAAATATTTTAATTTATGATGGTGTTTATAATGTTTTGTTGTTTTACCTTATAGGTGTTGATGTGTGGACCGTAATGAAATGATTTTATTGTTTTTTGCAGTATATGCTACTACTACTACTACTGGTTATCATTTGTGTAGTGCTATTAGGCATTCTCAGCACTGTGCACATACACGTAAGAGACAGTCCCATCTCCATAGAACTCAGTCTATTCAAGACAGACAAACAGAACAAACAGGGAACTAGGGTACTTCTCTGAGGGAAATGATTAAACACACATGGGTAAACATATATCTTTTAACTAAAACATAGGACAGTACACAAGAATCAGCAAGCAGCACGTCAGCAGTCTGCAGTCTTTCTAGTAAGACTTAAATGAGTACAAGGATAGTGGTTTCTTAAAATGCACACCCATGGAGGTAACGATAATTTCAAAACCTTTTTCTCCTTATCCTATAACCTGTAGGATGCTACCGAGCTAGAAATGCGCCTTGTGTGACTCATGAACCTGGTGCCCCGTCCCCCACCCAGCTACATGCAGGAACTCACTCTTGTCAGGCTTCCTGGTTGCCCAGTGATGACATCAGTGCCATTACCATATTTGCGTTCTGTGTGTGTGCACCACAGTCCTTGATACAGCCCTGATTCCCTGTGCTGAAATCTCCTCCCAATTTCAATCTAAAGGAAACAAGCATGTTTTGACCATCTTATAAAACCTTCCACAATTCTTGCTTTGATTGGCAGACTGTTCCACCAGTTGAAGGCCGCAACAGTAAACATTACTACTACTACTATGTATCATTTGTATAGTGCTACAAGACGTATGCAGCACTATGCATACACACATGGGAGGTAGTCCCTGCTCAACAGAGCTTAGCATCTAAGCAAGACGGACACACAATAGAGAGGGGGCTTGACACATATGGGTGATAGAGGAGCATAAAGGGTCTTGACACATATGGGTGATATAGGAGCATAAAGGGTCTATTATCTCCTGGACATTGGTAGTGTGCCTGGGCTTATTTAGCTGTTTTATGATACGAAGAGGTTGCCAGCCAGGTAAGAGCGAGGTAGGAACTTGAGGAATCGTCATTGAAAAAAAGTGTTTGAAAAGGTCCATGCTAATATTGGGAGCCTCTTTTTTAACAACTGAGAGCCCCTAAATTAGATGATCAAACATCTGGTTACAAACCAAGGATTCAAAAGATCAACTCTCAAGTTGAGCTGGCCAGAGAGCCCTAACTGTTTTAGGCTAGTTGATCAAATAATTAATTTTGTTATTTTCGTGTTATAAGCTATTCTTCTAATAGGATGCTTAGTGTGGTGTGCAACAGAATATGGAAATAACGAAGGTTAAAACTGCACAAAGCCATAATTCCCATAGTAACATACACAAATAATAAAACAAGCAAAACATAATCTAAAAATCATAATAAAGATAATAACACATACTGTACCTCATCAAAATACAGCAAAACAAAGGCCTAAAAATAATGATAAATACAATATTCATGTGGCCTTCATGTCAAGCTAGGCGGGGGGCATTGTCCATGATCCCTTAGTCTCACTGCATAGTGAATATCCTGGTCTGATGGGTGACTCAGGGTCCCATGATGGTCTGCAGTACTCCCACATGGTGGGTAATCATGCTGTCTTGTCCCTTGGTACACCCGTCTATGTACAAAATTAACAGAAAACTGAACTGTATTCTAGCTAAACTGGAAATAAAACAGGACTAGAGTGCTCTGTCATACAAGAGTCTCTGTTATCTTTGTCCATAACAGACAGGAGAAATATACGGCCCAATATTAGAGGGCAGTTAGTGGTTTCTAGCCCTGTAAACCGTGTAACTGCTGTTGAGAGGGATAGTCAATGGCACTAACATGGTTGATGCTGTTGAATATCCCCAATTATGGCCCTTACATGCCCCGATGCTAATTGGGGGCATTCTGGGGAGAAGCAGAGGTAGAGATGATCAGTAACTGGGCAGCAGCGATATTGCATGCTGCCTGGTTAGCGATCTGCGTCTGAAAGATAGGCGAAGAAAAACCTCACCTATCTTTTAGGTGCAGGAGCTAACCGGGCAGCATGCAATATCACTAGTGCCTGGTTAGCTACTGTGGCTTCTGGCATGTGCAGTGAACCCTGGATATTTAATGCCGGGGCTGCATATGACCCCGGCATTGAATATCCAGGGTTAAGGATTGGTGGGCACAGCTATGTGCCATAGCGGCACATAGCCTGCCCAAGTGAATATCGGGCCCATAATGTTTGCAGATGCTGTCCTTCTGGGTGGCAGGGGCTGTCAAGGTCTTTGATACTCACCACAGCTTCAGTGGCTTACATGCAGCAATCTCCCCTCCTGGTTCTTCAGGGGCTGCTCCTGTTAGCTGGCAGGCCTTGCAGGCAGACTGTCACTCTTGCATCAGCTCCATTTGGGATTTCCTGGAGAGGCAATCTCTGAGGTCTGTCCCTTCAGAGCTCTCTTCCATTGTTAGGTTCAGCTTCCTGGAACAGTTCTTCACTGGATCCTCCACAGCTTGTCTTTTTCTTTGTGAGCTGAACTTCCAGACTGTGCTGTCCTTCAGCTTTCTGTCTCTGGTCCTCTAGTCTGCTCCTGCCCTCAGCAGCCACTGGTCTTCCTGTACTTCTCTCTCTGCTGTCACTGCTCCTGCCTGCATTTTCACAGTGCTTACTTTTTGGCTATCAAATTCTTCTTCTTCTTCAGGTACTCTAACTGTCCTTTATAGGATCTGCTTTCCCTCAGACACTTTACTGAGGCTGCAGTCTTGTCTTTCTTTCCTCTGCAGCTGATCAGTTCCTCTGGCTCTCAGCTCTTCTTTCCTCTCTGGCTCTTGGTATCTCTTTTCTCAGTTCTTCTACTTACTCTTATGCCTTGCCATGGGCATCTCTCTTTTCAGGAGAGAGGGTGGAGGGCTCCTCATCTTACTTCAACTCAGCTCCCCATGCTTCTATATTCTGAGCGCATGGACTCTGTGATCTTTTGTTCATGTGTATTTTCTTCAGCACATACCTGCATTTACTCACTATGTTCTTTAATGGCAGGCACTGGATCAGATATATCTGTCAATCATCTTCTTTTACTTCTGTTCTTCCATACATGGTTGCTGACATCAATCTTCCTCTACCAGCGTAGGATAGGAACTCTTCTCCTTTCTGTGTGCAGGCTGTCAATGCTGGGGGGGAACCTTTGTGCACTATGCCTGTTTCTATAGGGGCTTATCTCCAGGAACAAGCAGGAATATAGTCTTCACATATGGGTATCGTTGGTACCAACGGAGCCTGCGTGGGAATGCTCCCCAGAGTCCAATAGAAAAGCTTTTGGGAGCATCCCACAGCGCCTGGGTGCTGCCTTCCCACCTTTCCCAACTGTCCCTCTCCAGTTCTTCATTTTCCGCGGAGCCGACAGGTCGCACATCCTATCACCACAGAAAAAAATCCCTTCTATTCTTCCTTTTTGTGGTCGCGTCTGCCTTCCCTCGACGCTACACCGGTACCGCCGGTTCTTCTTTCTTTTTTTCTTAAAAAAAACAACAAAATACCTGGAGTCTTTCCAGTAATTTTCTCTTCAGGTGCCACGCACCATTTTGGGCACTATGCCCAACCTTTTCCTTCAAAATGGAAAAACCCACTTCGGGTTTTAAAAAGTGCTCTAAGTGTGGCAGTACCATCTCCGTCATCAACACCCATGAGTGGTGCCTCAAATGTTTAGGCCCTGACCACTCTATTTCAGAGTGTGTTGCCTGTGGGATGATGTCGAAAAGGGGCTGGCAAAACCGAGCTGCTAAACTTAGCACCCTTTTTCCCTCCGATGCAGCCTCCGTAGCATCAACGTCTTCCAGGGCTTTGTCTTCCTCCCATGGATCTCAGGTAACTAAACATAAATCTAGCCGGTCCTCAAAGGGTAGATCTCCTTCTAGACATCAAGATGCCTCTGGCGTTGCCCTTGAGGGACTTTCATCGGCAAAATTGCCCCAGCAGGAGGCTTCGGCTTCCAAAGCACTAACGGGGCTCCAGGATGTTCTCGAGGCTTCAACCTCGGCATAACTACTGGTGCCATGCTCTGGGGTGCCGGCTGCTTCATCCGGTACCAATACTCAAGCATCGGCAGCGTCGATAGACCAGAGATTCTTGGCTATTGAACGCAGTCTGGCGGCTCTTCTCACGGCCTCGATGCCCCTGAAACTGCTTCAGACAATTCAACCGGTACCGGCACCGACTCCGGTGCCAGCACCGACTGCATCGACATCGGCAGGTTTTCTACCGGAACTGAGTCATGCGTGTCTATCTTGCATCGACAAGTCGGTACCGGACCACTCCAATGCCGACTTCGATCGGTACCGGTACCGGTACCGTGCCTTTCACGAGCACCCGGATCGGAGATACTTCAAATCCTCGGATGAGTCTGAAGACTCTGAAAGTTCTGCCGATACCAGAGTACTTCTTCCTGAGGATTCTTCTTCTCCTCACCGTAGGATGTCTCCACCAGAGGATATGTCATTTCAGGACTTTATCCGAGATGTGGCCCGAGGTCTTTCCATCACAGTAGCTCCTGAAAAATAGCCTAAGGCAAAGGAATTAGAAATCCTGCAATACCTTAAAGCTCCCAAGGAGGCAGCTACCTTACCTAGTCACGAGATCTTGCATGATCTCATGTTAAGGATGTGGGAAACACCTCTAACCACATCTCCTCACTCTCGAATACTCGACACCATGTATCGAGTTCCTCCTTGTCCTGGGTTTCAGAAGACTCAATTACCACACCATTCCATGGTGGTGGAATCAGCTATGAGAAGGATAAAGTGTGCAAAAAGGCATGCATCTAATCCTCTAGGACATGAGTGTAGGACTCTTGACGCCTTTGGACGTCGAACCTTCCAGGCTTCCATGCTTTCTGCTAGGATCAGTTTCTATATCTTATATATGGGAATATTCCTTAAAGAGGTCACAGGAGATTTAGAGCTTATGAGCCCTCTCCTTCCTGATGATAAGAGGCAAGATTACCTCGCCCTTGTCAAACATGCTCAGGATGTTTCCAAGTCTGTGAATCGTGCAGCCTTTGACTGTTTTGAGTGCATAAGCAGAACCTCTGCCATTGCCATAGGTGCATGTAGGATTGCCTGGCTCCAGGCATCTGACTTGGAAATTTGGGTACAGGATAAACTAGGGAATATTCCTAGCACAGGAGAGAATCTCTTTGGCAAGAATTGGCAGGAAAAAGCTAATGAGATAGATGCTGACAATATCACTATGGATAGATTGTCTAAATCTACAGCTGATCCTGCGAGGAAAAAATCCTCTAAGAAACCATTCTTCAGTAAGAAGAAGAAGTTTTATCCATCCTATACCCAACAGGGGCATCGTTTAGGTCAGTCTGCCCAAAAGGGACAGCAGCAACAACCTAGGCAAAGAAAGACAAAAGCAGCTAAGCCTCAACCGGCTCAGCAGACTCAGCCTCCACAGGGGCTTTGACTCCTATCTAGAGAACTTTGCCTTCCTGGCCCTGAACGGCCCAGAACCCTCCACCATCCCAGGAAGGTTATGTCATTTTACCCCCAGATGGGGTCAGATAACAGCAGAAAATTGGACTCTGTCTATTGTAAGAGAGGGATACAAGCTTCATTTCCTCAGCATGCCCCCTCCTACAATGGTAAGACAGTTCAATTCTCAGACCTCTCTCAACGACCAGTTAGGTCAAGAGGTCACTGTGCTTCTTGCCCAAGGGACAATAGAAGAGGTACCCATTCCCCAATGGGGTACAGGGTTTTACTCCCCCTATTTCCTTATTCCAAAGAAAACAGGAGGACACAGACCCATTTTAGACCTCAGAGAATTGAACAAATTCCTGTTCAAAGAGTAGTTCAAAATGATTTCTCTAGGAACTCTGCTGCCATACCTTCAGAGTCAGGATTGGTTTTGTTCTCTAGATCTCAAGGAGGCGTACACTCATGTTCTCATCCATCCAAGTCACCGAAGGTTCCTTCGCTTTCTGTTTCAAGGGAAGCACTACCAATACAGGGTTCTTCCTTTTGGCCTGGCCTCTGCACCAAGGGTGTTCACAAAATGCATGGCTGTGGTGACAGCATTTCTCCGCATCCTGGGAATATTCGTCTTCCCTTACTTAGACGACTGGCTCATTTGAGCCTCTTCAGAGCCAGGGTTGCTCTGTCTCGCACAAAGCGCATCCTTCAGTATTTGGGACTTGTCATAAACGTCCCAAAATCCAACCTTGCTCCCACTCAATCCGTAGAGCTTATAGGAGCTCTGCTGGATACCAGACAGACAAGGGCCTACCTTCCACAGCCCTGCTGCCTTCGCATTGTGCAGTTAGCTTCCCAAGCAGTGCTAAAACCTCACCTCACTGCTCGGGAAATGTTACAGTTGCTAGGCCACATGGCATCCACCGTGCATGTGGTTCCTTATGCTCTCCTCCATATGAGGGCAGCCCAGTGGACTTTATCCACTCAGTGGACTCAGGCATCAGGATGCCTGTCAGACAAAATAGCAAACTCAGATCGCCTTATTTTGTCCCTCCAATGGTGGCAATCACCCCAAAACCTTTTGCTGGGGTCTCCTTTTCAGCAACCCCCACCCCAAGCCACTCTAACAACAGATGCTTCATAGGTGAGTTGGGGAGCCCACCTGCAAGGCCTCTCTACCCAGGGTACCTGGACTCCACAGGAGGCCTATCTCCATATCAGTCACCTGGAGCTCAGATCAATCTTTCATGCTCTTCGAGTAATTCACACCCAGCTCAACTACAAGACAGTCCTAGTTCAAACAGACAATCAAGTAGCCATGTTCTATGTGAACAAGCAGGGTGGAACAGGCTCTCTGTCACTCTGCAATGAAGGTTTGCAACTATGGGCCCTCACCAGAGACCATCAGATTCATCTCCTTGCGGTGTATCTTCCAGGCATTCAAAGCTCTTGGGCAGACAGACTTAGTCGAGTTCTGCTTCCACACGAATGGTCTCTCCATGCAGACCAGGTGACCAAAATTTTCAAATTTGGGGAACCCCGGACTTAGACCTCTTTGCAAGTCCTCTGAATGCCAAACTTCCCCGGTTCTGTTCCAGAATTCCGGCTCAGGGTTGTCAGGCCAGGGATGCTTTCCTCCTCCATTGGGGTCAGGACTTCCTGTATGCCTTTCCACCCATTCCCCTAATTCCCAAAACCCTGTTCAAGCTTCAGAGAGACAGAGGTGATATGATTCTTATTGCTCTACATTGGCCATGGCAAATGTGGTACCCTCTGCTCCTACATCTCTCTCAAGCTCCGCCTCTGGAGTTAGGATCTGCTCCAAATCTCCTTTCTCAAGAGGACGGGATGCTGTGGCATCCCAATCCCCAGTCTCTGCATCTCAGGGCCTGGTTGCTGAAAGCCTAGAACTTCACGGTCTTAACCTTTCCCAGCAGGTAAAGGATATCCTTTATGTTTCCAGGAAGCCTTCCACAAGATGCTCTTATGCATTTAAGTGGAAAAGGTTTACCATATGGTGCTCGCAGAAGGGTCTTAACCCTCTTGTGATACCTCTGGAAATCATTACTGGAGTATCTCCTTCATTTATCAAATGCAGGGCTTAAGACCAATTCAGTGAGAGTTCATTTGAGTGCTATTGCAGCTTCTTTCAAGCCTCTAAATGGACAATCTATTTCCTCTCAACCTCTCATAGTGAGATTTATGAGAGGCCTTCTTTTAACTAAGCCTCCCATTAAGCCACCACCCGTGGCATGGGACTTAAATCTGGTTCTTGGGCAGCTCATGAAACCGCCCTTTGAAACATTAGCCACTACCTCTTTGAAATTCCTTTCCTGGAAGGTCATCTTTCTTATTGCAATCACATCAGCACGTCGCATCAGTGAATTGCAAGCGTTGGTGGCTGATCCTCCTTATACAAGGTTCCATCATGATAAGGTTGTCCTTAGGACTAATCCACACTTTATGCCAAAGGTGGTGTTACGTTTTCATTTAAACCAAGCGGTTTACCTTCCTGTATTCTTCCCTAGGCCTCACGCCTCAAATGCAGAAAGGAATCTTCATACTTTGGTCTGTAAAAAGGCTTTGGCCTTTTACTTGCAAAGGACACAGCAACATAAATTAAATGAACGGAGTGGAACGGGTAAACGTAGATCGATTGTTTACCTTATCAGAATATGGAAAGACTAGGGGACATGCAATGAAGCTACAGGGTAAACTATTTAAGACTAATAAAAGAAAATATTTTTTCACTCAACGTGTAATCAAACTCTGGAATTTGTTACTGGAGGATGTAGTAAAGGCTGTTAGTGTAGCTGGTTTTAAAAAAGGTTTGGACAAGTTCCTGGAGGAAAGGTCCATAAACCATTATTAAGAAGGGACCCAGGATATCAATGCTTGAACCAGTACAAGCATTGTGGAACCTGTGTCCCTTGGGGAAACTGCTAGGTACGTATGACCTAGATTGGCCACTGTTGGAAACAGAATGCTGGGCTTGATGGACCTTGGTCTGACCCAGTATGGCATATCTTATGTTCTTATGTTCTTATAGAAAGTCCTCCCAACTCTTTGTTGCTTTTGATCCTAGTCATTTGGGACTTCCAGTCTCCAAAAGAACACTGTCCAGCTGGATTGCACAGTGTATATATTTTGCCTATGAGAGTAAAAACCTTCCTCTTGAAGGCCATGTCACAGCTCACAATGTGAGAGCCATGGCAGCCTCTATGGCTCATCTTCACTCTGTGTGTATCAACGACATCTGTCGAGTAGCTACTTGGGCTTCGGTTCATACCTTCACAGCCCATTACTGCTTAGACAAGGACTTCCGCCGGGATGCCTTGTTTGGTCAGGCTGTTCTTCAACATCTGTTCCAGACTTAATCAACTCCTACCCACCATCCCTGGTAGGATGCCAGAGATCCATGGGGGGAAGTGGAGCCTTTTCACAAGGGCACACAACTTCTGGGGCTTTCTCCCTGGCTTCTGCAGCTAGGGAGTCCCCATATGTGAAGACTTCATTCCTGCTTGTTCCTGGAGATAGCATAGAAACATAGAAACATGATGACAGAAAAAGACCACATGGCCTATCTAGTCTGTCCTTCCATATCAACAACTACAACAGTCCACTTTTTACCTTTAGAGATCCTCTGTGTTGGTCCCATGCTTTTTTGAATTCAGTTACTGTCCTCATCTCTACCACCTCCACTGGGAGACATAGTTACTCACCTGTAACAGGTGATCTCCGGGAACAGCAGGAATGTAGTCGTCACAACCCACCCACCTCCCCTAGGAGTTGTAGCTCTCTATCTCTCTCTCTTTCTCTCTTTCCCTCTTTGTCTCAGCTTTAAACTCGACTGGAGAGGGACAGTTGGGAAAGGCAGGAAGGCAGCATGCAGGCGCTGTGGGATGCTCCCAAAAGCTTTCCTATTGGACGCTGAGGAGCGTTCCCGCGCAGGCTCCGTTAGTACCGATGATACCCATATGTGAAGACTAAATTCTTGCTGTTCCCGGAGATCACCTGTTACAGGTGAGTAACTATGCTTTCCATGCTGAAGCCTCTTTAAGAGAACCAGCAGGGGGTGAGGGTTTCTTCTTCTCGAGCCCCACACTGCTCTTTCCCTGCTCTCTCACACTGCTCCTTCTCCCTGTCGCCACTGCAATTGCTGGGTGGGGGGGGGGGGGAGGTAGCTGCACTGATCTTGCCCCACGGTTACTTGCCTGCTGCTGCAGTTGTGCTCTTTCTCACTTGCTGTAGCTGCCTATCATCCATCCCTGTGGGTTTTTAATTCTGCTCCTCACTCCCTACAGCAGCAGCCAACCCCAACCAACTTCCAGGTTTGAGGCCCGGATTGCTGCTCCAGAGGAAGTGCTGCTCTCGGCTCCACCATCATTGGTCTACCCCAGGGCACATTGGGCAGCCCCCTCAGGTAAAAATTTTTATTTTTTTATAGTTTTTTATATTCATGAATAACAAAAATCACCAAATACAACCTATCATAAGCTAAAGTCATACTAAAAAATAAATAAAATAAAGCAATAGAAACTGAACAAATGAAACCTAGAATATCATACTTTAACGGCTTGCTGAAACAGCCAGGGTTTTACAATGCTTCTAAATCTTAGTAACAAAATGTTGCATGTTCTTCCCTTAGCGTAGTATTCCAGAAGGGAGAGGCCACACTGGAAAAGGTTCTCATACATGTCCCCACTAACGACCTCAGTCAGGGATGGTATACACAAGAAGGCCTCCCGGTCTCATCTCAGGGAGTTATAACAAGTCAGGCAGTCTCATTTGTAGTCCGATCCCAAACTATTTAAACTCTAAAAAGCCAAAATCAAAGCTAAAGAAGCTCTTGTAATTCCGAACTGATATTATTGTGTTAATTACAATTTGATAGTATTCTCAGTGCCGCATTTTGTTCCTAGGTAAACCAATATATAAAACATAGCAGATATAACTGAGGCTTGGATAATGGTGGCCAGATTTGACTTATTAAGAAATAGCCATACTCTCTGTGTCATAAGTAATTAAAAAAAAAATGCAAACTTGGAACTTGCATCTATCTGTGACTCCATCAGTTTAGAGTCCAGCCAGACTCCCAAATTAGGGACCTTATTACATGTAGAGCTCACACAGCTTCCCTTCTACCCTGTCACAGTTCTGCCAAGTAATTTTTTCCTAGAGTGGGTGTATAGCACTGTACAGTTTGTCCAATGTGGTTGTGTATTTTAGCGCAACTATGTGAAAACACTGTTTTAATTAGATGAAATGTAAAGGCAATAGTTTGTATCTTGATTTTTCCAAGATCAAGGAACTGTTAGAACCCTTAACAACGTAAAGTAACAGTTCAGCTATGTTTTTGTAGGCATATATGTGAATATCTACACATCTCCCATCCCTAAAATGGAAATGGATAGAAATAATTTGTTCCGGGCAGTAAATTATTGCTCATTACTTTACAGTGCCCAGTAGATTTTACTTACTGCTTTGCAGCCTATTTAGTCTGCCAGCAGACACTATCCTGAGACAAGGTGTCATAGTTGAGGGAAATCAGCTTAAATAGTTGCCATGGATATGAAGGAAATTCTATAATATTATTCAAATCCATGGGAATTTGCAGTGGGCAGAGAATTGGCTACATGTCAACCTCATATTCCAGCTAATAGATAACTGGTTTGTGTCTTCTTCAAGGAGATGGCTCCTTAGCAATGCTTATTTAAATTTTAAAAAAGGGTGCCAAGTCGGTGACCTTCCAGAAAATCATCACTGTTCCTTAGGTTGCTAAAGAAAAGCACAAGATGGCAGGGGTTCTCAGCGCCAGCAAGCAGGTCTGGTTTTCAGGTCGACCAGTCTATGCAAATTAGTCTCTTTCTTAGACTGTATATATGCAAGTACATATGATGAATATTCATTATGGATTTCCTGAAACACAAAGTTTTTGCAGCCCTTGCTGAGATTCCTCTGAATTAGGTCTCCTTAAAGTGAAAAATAATCACTTCAGATCAAGTATCTCCGGACCCTGTTAACATGTAGATACTAATGGGGTTTGACTAGAGGAATTTATAAGAGAACAGTAACATGTTGTCCATTTCTTGGCATTTTGCTCTGTTTTCATTAATACAAGGTTAGGCAATTCTTGTCCTCTAGCATCAGTTTTTAGGTTATCCGCAATGAATAATTATGAGGCATAAAATATGTGTTTGATATCAAGTTAATTTGAATACTTTTATCATCTTAAAACTAGACTTGATTGTAGCCCTTAAGAATCTGAGCTGGTCATCTCTGTAGGATCTCAAATGAAGAAACATGCATCCACCAGTATATTACCAAACAATGTATAAAAACCAGCCAGTGGTTTTAAAAAATGTATGAAGTGCTCCGGCACAATATCGATAACTGACAAACATGAGTGGTGCCTCAAATGCCTCGGCCCTGTTCATGTCCCGACAGAGTGTGCACTCTGCAAGCAGATGACAAAACGAGGCCTTGGGAATCGAGCCAAGAAGTTTGAAGAGCTTTTCCCAGCAGACACCCTCTCCTTGGCTTCCACCTCCTCGATGGCTTCCTCTGGCTCCAAGCACTCAAAAGACTCCAGACAGGGTGAGAAAGGATCCTCTCCTTCCTGCAGTCTCAAGGAGAAGTCACTACCCCGGGAGCCCTCGGAGACTCAGAAGGACCAGAGCAAGAAGACGAAAGACCACTCTGGTAGGCCAAAGACATCAAGGGAGCGGTCGAGGGAAAGGTCCCGAGAGTGTCCTCATGCTCACCGGGAATTGTCCCGGACATCATTCGATTCCAGCAATAGGTCAAGGCATCCCCGGTGGGAGGACTCCTCCAAAGCCTCAGTGGGGATGTTGAGAGGTACCCGGAGCACCCAACTCTGCGGAACCTCCGATGCCATGCCTAGGTCTGGTAGAGGCTGACCCCTCTCCATCTGATAACCAGGCACCGGAACCATTTTTGACTCAATGAATGCACCCTAGCAGCGCTACTAGCAGCCTCGGTGCATCTACCACCATCGGCCCTGATGTCATTGAAGACTACATCGGCACTGACATTTGGAACGCAGGCCGGCTCGGTGCCGATGTCGATGACACCATCGGCCTCAATGTTGATTCCACCTGCAATGTCGCTATCTTCCCCGATGCCGGTCACCGATGCCAGTGCCCTTGCCGATGCCGATACCTTCTCTATTGCCCAGACCTTCCTCGATACCAATATCTTCATTGATGCTGGGGCCTCCATCGATGTCGATGCCAGTGGATCCATCCTCTTCCATGCACCATGGAAACCGGAGGACATCAACCTGTGTCGATACTCTAAACACCAGCGATACTCTCCAGGATCTGACTCGGACACTTCCAACTCCGACCACAGATCCCTGAACTCTGACGACCTCAGAGAACCCGTCTCGGAACCTTCACCATCGCAGGCCAGTACCAGAAGAAAATCCCTTCCAGAAGATATGTCTTTCCAAGAATTTATAAAAGACATGGCGGCGGGTCTCTCCATTCCCGCTGCTTCGGAGTCAGAGCCCAGAGCAGAAGAACTCGAGATATTACAATATCCCACTGCACCAAAAGAAGCAACCAACTTACCGGTGCACTGTATACTGCACAACCTGTTGCTTCAAATGTGGGAAACACCGTTATCCGCCGTTCCCATAAGTCGACATCTCAGTACTATGTACCGGGTTCCCAAGTGCCCTGGCTTCCAGAAACAGCAACTCCTGCACTACTCCATCGTAGTGGAATTGGTGATGCATCGGATAAAGAGTGCAAAGAACCATGCCTCGGTTCCTCCGGGACACGAATCCAGATCCCTCGATTCCTTTATGAGGTGCACCTTCCAGGCCTCCATGCTTGCCAGTAGGATCAACTCATACTTCTTGTATATGGGGATGCAGGACAAGTTGGCCAATATCCCC
Organism: Ichthyophis bannanicus; assembly: GCA_033557465.1. Taxonomy (NCBI): domain Eukaryota; kingdom Metazoa; phylum Chordata; class Amphibia; order Gymnophiona; family Ichthyophiidae; genus Ichthyophis; species Ichthyophis bannanicus. The sequence continues at coordinate 191,789,812 of CM066040.1, forward strand.
TGTACAGGTGAAAACCTCTTTGGGAAAAATTGGAGGGAAAAAGTGGGAGAACTTAAAACCGATGACACCACCCTCAAGAAGTTGTCAAGAAAAAATTTGGATCCCTCCAAAAAGAAGGCTCAAATCAAAAAAGGCCTTCTATCCAAAAAAAGAGGAAATACTACCCAACATACTCCCAACCAGCCTATCCTCCTCAACATAAGCAACAGGGAGCTAAGCAAGCCAAAAAAGTCACGGTTGACCAAACAAACATCTCAACCTCAGCCAGCTGCCTCAGCACCATCCTTTTGACTCTTACACTGTGAGCATAGCCACTCCCATCCATACCATTCCAGGAAGGCTCTCAAAGTTCATCTCTCAATAGAGGACTATAACTTCCGAAAAATAGACATTGTCCATCATCCACAAGGGATGCTGTCTCAATTTCAGAGAACTTCCCCCTCATCATTTCAGGGGTCAAGCCCTGTCCAAAAATGCTCTCGATACCCTTTTACATCAGAAGGTCACCTCATCCTTCTCTCAAGGAGCCATTGAACCTGTCCCCCTACAGGAACATCGCAGGGGGTTCTACTCTCCCTACTTCCTCATTCTCACCTGCAGCAAAACGAATGGCTTTGCTCCCTAGACCTCAAAGAGGCCTACACTCACATTCTAATCCATCCTTCTCACAGGTAGTATCTACGATTTGTGTGCCAGGAGAGACATTATCAATACAGAGTGCTTCCCTTCGGCCTCGCCTCAGTGCCAAGAGCCTTCACAAAGTGCATGGCTGTTGTGGTGGCCCATCTTCGTATCAGCTGCATCTACGTCTTCCCCTACTTAGACTATTGTCTCATAAAGGCAGACTCTCCTGGGGAGCTCTCCTCTGCACAACACAAAACCGTAGGCCTCCTGCAATCCCTAGACTTTCTGATTAACTTTCCAAAATCACAGCTCGTTCCGACATAAAGGCTGGAGTTCATAGGAGCCGTCCTGGACACCATCCATTGTAAGGCCTTTCTCCCACAAGACCATATGCAGAGACTCATACTATTAGCAGAGACCATGCGACAATGACGGTTGGTGCCAGCATGATCCTTCCTACAGCTGCTGGGTGCAATGGCCTCCACGGTACATGTAGTTCCGAATGCCAGGCTGTGCGTGCGCCAAACACAGCGGTCTCTGTCAACCCAGTGCACACAAGCCACCGACAGTCTGCATGTATCCATCACCATCTCACCACACATGGCACAATCACTAGAATGGTGGACAACCCCCGAAAATCTACTCAAGGGATCTTCATTCCGCCCCCCGCCTCAACATACTCTAACAACGGATGCGTCCAAACTCGGCTGGGGAGCTCACTTGGACGCTGTCTCCATGCAAGGCTACTGGAATCCCCTCTTGGAACTTCGAGCTGTGTCGAGGGCTCTCCAAGTCTTCAAGCATCTTCTTGCCAACAGTTCTGTCCTCGTAAGAACGGACAATCAAGTGGCCATGTTTTATAGCAATAAACAAGGGGGTACAGGCTCTCTTCCCCTCTGCAAGGAGGCATGCTAAATCTGGGACTAGGTCATTCAGCATCACATACTGCTCAGGGCAATCTACATTCCAGGTCAGGACAACCTACAAGCGGACAAACTCAGCAGGCTGTTCCACCCTCAGGAATGGGTGTAGACCAGACAGTGGCCAACTGCCTGTTTGGCACCTGGGGACTTCCGTGGATAGACCTATTCGCTACTCACCGCAATGCCAAACTTCCCCGCTTTTGCTCGATGCTACCAACAAACCTCAGTCTGTCCAACGACGCATTCATGATTCTGTGGAATCGAGGACTTCTCTATGCATTTCTGCCAATGCCCCTGATCCTGAAAACACTTCTCAAACTATGAGAGGACAAGAGCTACATGATTCTCATAGCCCCATTCTGGGCCCATCAACCTTGGTTCCCCCTCCTCCTCCAACATTCTCAACCTCAACCAATCCCATTGGGATCCTCAATGGGTCTCCTCTCTCAGAACGACAGAACACTTCTCCATCCCAACCTCCGATCCCTTCACCTAACAGCATGGCTCCTGAAAGCCTAGCACTGCGGCATCTTCCTCTCTCCACAGAGGTCAGAAGTATTATCCTCAGTGCCAGGAAACCTTCCACGAGAAACGCTTATTCACTAAAGTGGCGCAGATATGACACATGGTGCTCACAAAATACGCACAATCCTTTTCAGAAATCTGTGGTGACAGTACTCCACTACCTCTGGCACCTCTCTTCTCAAGGCCTCAAATCATCCTCCATAAGAGTCCACCTAAGTGAAATTTCAGCTTACCATGACCCAGTGAATGATAAATCTATCTCCTCTGACCCCTTGGTTGCATGGTTCATGAGAGGTCTGCTTTCCAAGCCACTCCTCTGCTCATGCCCAGTGACATGAGATCTCAATGTCATTTTGGCTCAAATGCTCAAACCACCCTTCAAACCGTTAGCCACTGCTCCACTATGCTACATTTCTTGGAAGGTACTCTTCCTCATAGACTTAACTTCAGCAAGACGAGTCAGTGAGCTGCAGGCCCTGGTGGCTCATGCCCCCTATACGCGTTTCTACCATGACAAGCTGATTCTACGAACACATCCCCACTTCCTTCCGAAAGTGGTCTCCATCTTCCACATCAATCAATCAGTCATCCTTCCTGTATTCTTTCCCAGACCACACGCCTCCTGAGCGGAAGCCACTCTGCATACTCTGGACTGCAAAATAGCTCTGGCTTTCTACATACAAAGACCAGAGGCCATCAGGAAGTCATCTCAACTTTTTGTGGCCTTTGACCAAGCTCATCTGGGACTTCCAGTTTCTAAATGCACCCTATCGAAATGGATAGCGGACTGCATATCTCTCTGCTACAACGCAGAATTATCCCTCACTGGGCACGTCACTGCGCACAACATTCAAACAATGTCCACCTTGGTGGTGAACCTTCACACAGGACCGATCCCTGAAATCTGCCAAGCTGCTACATGGTCCTCCATCCATACCTTCGCAGCCCACTACTGCTTAGACAAGGACTCTTGTCGGGATGCGGCCTTTGGCCAAGCGGTCCTCCGGCATCTCTTTGGAACATAACACAACTCCTAACCCCCGCCCACTTCAATCCAGATCTCCATGCTTGGGTCGTTGAGGTCAACGAACCCTTCCAAGCTTCAACCCCAACGAGATCTGGGAGCTAGGAAGTCCCATACGGGAGGACTACATTCCTGCTTGTTCCTGGAGATAGCGTAGTTACTTACCTGTAGCAGGTGATCTTTGGGAACAGCAGGAATTTAGTCCTCACAACCCGCCCAGCTCCCCAAGGAGCTGTAGGGTTCTCTCCTTCTTTCTACTCTCCTTTCTCTTCAACTATACACTCAACTGAGGAGAGTCAGAAGAGCGAGAAGGCAGCAATGCTGGTGCAGTGGACTGTTTCCAAAGGTTTTCCTATTGGTAGCTGGGGAGCTTCCTGCGCAGGCTCCGTCGGTACCCGATGTCACCCATACATGAGGACTAAATTCCTGCCGTTCCCGGAGATCACCTGCTACAGGTGAGTAACTACGCTTTTCCTACAGAGAAATCCAGCAATGATCCTAGTAGACCAAGGATGGAAGCCTAGCTATATCCCCTCCTTGAAAGAAGGTACAGTATTATGCCAGGCAGCACTGTGCTTTAGGTCGTATCTTTTCCTCTGTAAACCAGTGCTTCTCTATCCCCTCCTGGAGAGACACCTAGGCACTCACGTTTTCAGGATGAACATGCATGAGATAAATTTGCATGTAGCAGAGACCCATTATATGCAACTGTGTCTCATGCATATCCATTGTGGTGATCCTGAATCCTGACTGGCAAGGTGTGCCTCCAGGGGAGGGTTGAGAAGCACTGCTATAAACTGTGAACTATTCATTATAAACTCTAATCGCTAGAACTCTTGGAACTAAAACTTAATTTTCTTTAAGAAATTATTTGCCATTTCTAGCCATCATGATGTATCATCTGAAATTTCCTGTCGTGTAGCAACCTGCTGCCTCTCTCTGTTTGAGGTTTTACTATCATGCTGTTTGGTAAAGGTTAGATTACCTGCTTGCAGCCATCTAGTAAATCTTTTCAAATATTTCATCTATCGGACGTCTTATGCCATCACAGCAATGTATCAGATGGAGGTGGATTAAAATTCACCAAAGAAGATGAGAAGTAAAATGAACAAAAAAAATCCATAAACATTTAGGGGTAAATTTTCAAAGGCTTAGGCACTTTTTATGCAAATAAGAATAGAAAGGTGGATATTCAAAGGGTTTAAACTCCTAACTTTGAGAGGCTCCTATATTACCAGATTTTTTGCAGGCAAACCTGGGACCCGTATCTGAAATGTGTGTGCGTTGGAAGGGGGGGAAGGGGAGGAGGTAGGAAGGGATACTTTAGTTCTAGAGGGAAGATGAGTCCTTACTCTTTCCCCATCCATCCCATAACAGCAACAATGTCCTTCAAAGAAGAAAAATCAACAGAGAAACAGAAACAGTGATACATTTCCCCTGTACTGTGCAAAATACAAAGATAATAGATGTATATTCTAAAAACAGACATACTCAAATCACTAATCTGAAAGTAAACCTTTTTGTCTACCCCCTCTGTCCCCATTGCTGGAATCGGGTAGGAGTTGGGGGACACAGCTCTAAAATTGGGGACATCTGATAATCTTATCCTATATTGGCCTCTTTGAAAATTTATTAGGCCCATGTGCCTAAATTTATGCTTCTAGGGCCCGATATTCAAAAACTGCAGAGCTCCTAAATTTAGGCACCCAAGTTAGGTCTCTAAATTTGAACTTTATTCTTTCCCTGCCCTAAATCCACTCTTCTGCCACCCACTTTTTAGGATCCTAAATTTAGGAGTTTAGTGTAATTTTAATCATACAGTTAGGCACTCAGCCCTAGTAAAGTTTTACAGAAGCCAGTTTAAGAGCCTAATTCTCAACGTTAGAAGCATCAACCTTCAGGAAAGGAATGGAAGTTCTGGAAAAAGGGGTCATAAGATGAGAATAAAATGAAATAGATTCAGGAATACTCTAAGGTTCAGGCTCTTAACCCAGTCCTCAGGACACATTAACCAGTCAAGTTTTCACTGCAACCAGAATGAATATGCATGAGAGAGATTTGCATACAATAGAGACAATGCATGCAAATCTCTCTCATGCATATTCATTGTAGTTATTTTGAAAACATGACTGGCTAGGTGTGTCCCAAGGACTAGGTTGAGAACCACTGCTCTAGGGAAATATTTCTTTACAGAAAGGGCAGTGGACCCGAGGAATAACCTCCCAGTAGAAGTGATGGAGACAAGAACTGTATCTGTATTCAAGAAAGCATCAAGCACAGAGGATCTTTGAGGGAGAGGGAAGGATTGAAGAGCTGAAAAGGAAAGGTGAAGACAGTTGGCGTGAATGAATCAGAGAACCCGCTGGGGTAAAGGTGGAATAATGAGGGTAGAAAGGTAATTGGGGACACCAGTATAAAGTGCTTTGTGGACCAGAGTTAGGAGTTTAAACTGAATACAGTAGGATAGTGGGAGCCAGTAAAACTGAATCAGGAGTGGGGTAACATGATTGGAACTGGAGGTGTGAACAAGCAGTTTTACAGCAGCGTTCTGTATAAGTTGCAGATATTGCAGTTCATAGTTGTGGAGACTGGAGAGGATGACATTGAGTATTGATAGCACTTACCAGTGACCAAATCTTTGAACAACCCTCCAACACATACTGAAGACCTCCCCAAATTTTTCATCCTTATTGCCTTGGGGTCTCAATGTCAATGCTAGTGTTGCTTTGCTCTTCACCCAGTACCTTGGTTCATTCTGCTAGTATTGGTATTACTTTGCCCCTCTTCTGGTGCTTTGGTGTCTTCATGCCACTCAACGAATAGTGTTGGCATGGTGATCTATACAGATAATGGTGCGGAATATATGGATTAAGTTAAACGTTTCAGCTAGCATTTAACTTAATCTATTCATTGTGCATACTCAGAGTTGATCTTGGATTCTGTGTTCTAGAGGTTTAATAGCAAGTGGGCTGGTTAACCTTTGGCTCGCAGCAAACAATCTCCTACTTCCCCCAAACACTTTTGACTGAGCCTTAGTCTATTCTTGTTGCCTAGAGGTGTGGCTGTAAGGGCCATCTGATAAGTCCTGGAATGACACCAGTTCAAACCTCCATCAGGATCAAGGAGAATGTGGGGAGATAGAAGGAAACTTAAGGGAGGAGATGGAAGTGAATCTATGGAAGATGTAGAGACACTTGAAGAAAGGACATAAAGATAGAGAAGAACTGGGGAGATGCAGGAAATATGAGGGGTAGATGGAAAGGAAGCTGGAGGAAACAAAAGAGAAGGGGATAGAGGGAAAGAAGAAAAACAAGGGAAGATAAGAATGATTTGGGGGGGGGGGGAGGTTGGCTTAGAGGAGATTATTATGTACCACACCATTTGCACAATCTATTTGGAATCCTAGATCTTCCTGTGTGTTTCGTGTATAAAAGTAAGGATGATTTCTTTTTCCATGAATGAGCAGTATAAATCTGTTCTTGCCTACACATGAGACATGAGACAATCTCTTAAACACCAGGACTGTCCTGTATAAAGCACCTTAGAATGGCAAGGGAGAAGGCATACCACACTGGCATCAGGAGCCGCCAATTTAAATAGAAAGAATCTCTTGGTCAGACTGCTAATGGGACAGTATGGGACAGGACAAAAAAAGTCTTACATGTTTGATTTAATACAAAGAACCTTATTGAAAAAGGATTTTCCCTCTTTGTGTGCCTATGGAAAAGCTTTTTAATGGATAAGGGCCAAAGAATCTTAAGGAAATATACAACATGGCAAGCTTTCAACAGAAAACGTCAGATTTAAAGAGATTTGTGTTTGGCCCCTTTATCGTTTGAAATCTATAAAATTTTCTCTAGATAAAGCAATCATGTCTTGTTCAATGAATGGCCAAGCCCTTTGTGTTAGAGACAGGTAGGAACTGCAGTATAGTTGTGGTTAATGGGGAATAAAAGGTTCTTCACTATGTTGGTTTGGGCTTCCGTGGTATATTTGTTCCAGATATTAAATGTAACTTGAAAAAACAGGGCCTTGTTAGATTGCCAAACGATTTTCCAAACCCAAGCCAATTAATCACAGCACACAAGAATCTAACATTTCAAAGTGCCTTACTTTTTGGCTTTTTAAGCATCTTCGCAGCTGCAAAAAATCTGTGAAAGGCGCAGGTTCTCAGAGCCCTCATTCTAGGCTCTTATAAGACAACTCTGATGTTGCTCTGGGATATACATTAACATGAACCAAAGCTGAAATTTGCACTCTGTACTATTAGTGGTGTGAATTCCAGGAAGGAATTTTTTTTCAGTCTCCAGTTCTGGGTTTTAACTGTATGATTTCATCAGGGGTAGCAGAGAGACATGCAGTAGCCAGCCCTTTATAATCAAAGCCATGCACACCATCATTTTGGCCTCCTCTGATATGCCTTAACAGAAGGACACAAACGCAATAAATTGAAGGATTCTTTGTGATAATGCCCCTTTGTATTTATAAAAATATGCTACCACACTATCATGCGCTAATACCGCTGACATACATTATTAGTAAATAGATCCCATTACATGAAATAGGACCTGCAGTAAATAAAGAATGTAATCTATTTTTATTTATTTAATAGCTTTTATATACTGCTTTGGAGTGGAGGAGTAGCCTAGTGGTTAGAACACTGGCTTGGTAACCAAGCAACCAGGGTTTGATTCCCACTAGCACTCCTTGTGGCCTTGGGCAAGTCACTTAATCCTCCATTGCCTCAGAAGAAAGGCCTGGCAATCTACTTCCAGTGACACTGCCAAGAAAACCCAGGAGCCTCTGGGTCGCAAGGAGTCAGGACTGACTCAAAGGCACACATTGTATTGCATATACTGCTTTATCATTTCAGTCGAAGCGGTTTACATTGTAACTTAAACTTAGTAATGTATATTAAACAGGGACATTGATAACTTGGATTTTTCAGAGGCAATGGAGAGTTAAGTGACTTGCCTGAGGCCACAGGGAGTGCTAGTGGGAATCAAATCCTGGTCTCTGGTTTCCCAAGCCAGTGTTCTTAACCATTAGGCTGCTACTCCTCCTCTCTTTGTTAATGTGGGGTAATGTGGCAGTGCCATTTTGTAAATCTATATTTTGCAGACATGCATCCATCTCTTTTTTTTCCTGTGAGTTTAATTCTAGAGGACTGTTAGCGTCTGCTCCTTTTATTTACTAGTGAAAAATCGTCATTAGATTTATCTTAAAGAAAAATTAGATCTAGCTAGCACCTTGCTCAGAAGTTCAAGATTAGTTACATTTAGGTATAGTAGGTATTTTCCTCTCTCCCGAGGGTTTATAATCTACGTTTGTACCTGAGGCAATGGAGCGTTAAGTGGCTTACGTTTCATTGGAACATGTCTAGCTAGTCTAATGAGGCTACTTTATCATTAGTTATTGAAAGTTGTTATTAGCCTAGCATCCAGGGCATGAACTGAATTACACTCAGATTTGGTTCCGCCTAGATATAATTATGTTTATTAACTTGGAACGTAATGGTATGACGAATGGTGATTTTTCTCTCAGGTCATGCCAGGCCAGTGACCTGGAAACTTTTTGAATTTGCTTCCTTTTCCCTACTGCAGCTGGAATGGAAGTTGTAGGCTGCTTCTGGCCCCATCCTGGTACTTTTATTTTTTTTTAATTACTTGTCATTATGTTGACACATTTCTAAATAAAGACAGTGAAAAATAAGTTGTTAAATCAATAAACTGCAGGAGGATTTTACTTAAAAAATATCAATATTATATATACACACACACACAAATATAAAAGGACCATTAAACTAAAAATCACAGTAGTGTATCTATATGTTATCTGGTTTCTTAGAAATAAGCATATTACTACGAGTTCTAAATACTTTCTGAAATTCTCCGCTGGTTGTAGGTTAGAATGCCTTTACCTACCATTTATGTGCTTTAAGAGGCCATCACAGACATCACATAGCAAGCATAGCAAAAAACTGAAAAACTGACAAATGTAAATTCTTTCAAAAAAAGCTGGAAACAGGGTGAGGTAGGAGCAGATATAGGTGGAGAAAGAGCTTTAATTGAGAATGGCAACATATGGTTCTGATTATTGCTATGTGTATATGTTTTTAATGCTGTTGTACACTGCTTTGAATGCTGTAGCATATGGCGGTATTGAAAGGTTTTTAAATAAATAAATAGCTAGCTGGCTGCAAAGGTGGTACGCAGTGGTGTTCTAGCGGCATCTTACTCCGAGAGCGGGTGAACCTCCTCCCTTGTGGCACACACACTGACCCCCGCCGGGCCCACAATGCATAGCCAGAGTGGCCAACCTCCCTCAATGTGGTGGGTGGCTTGCCACACTGCCACCGCTCCAGGCCCGGCGGCTCTTCCCTCCCGTCAAAGTCTCGCAAATTGCGAAATACAGAACTGTTTTATATTAAGAGCTGTAGGCCTGATTAAAAGCATTTTCCAAACACATTTTGGCATGATGCAAGTACAATGGCAAGCATTAGCAGTAAGCCTGAGAGACTGAGATATTATACTCCACATACCATAACTTAGGAATGAGGCTCATTCTGTCATGGTATGTGCAAAACGAACCCATTTGGCCACATTGCCCCTTTGAGTTGATTGGTAGCGGTATACTGTCATAAAGCTTTGGAATTATAGGCTGGCCTCATAAACATCTTGAAAAACACCTCCATACCCACAAGGTAATTTTTAAGACTCAGTGCATGCCAAGACAGTGCATTTTTTTTAACAGTAGAAGGAATGAGCCTTATATAAATATAGAGCTTCTACCATAGGTCTCCAGGCCTACTTAACAGCATCAACAGCTCCAAATATACAAAAAGTGTTAAAGTAAGAAATTAAACGTCCAGAATCTGTCTCCATCCTTAAACCTGGACAAGCATACCAATGAAACGAGAGAATAAATGAGTGTCCAGCAGCACAGGTAAGGAAGGAATTTACAAAACAAAAAGTTCTTTGAAGAATGAGCTCAGCAAATGAGGAAAAACAAGAACCATATGTGCTTTCAAGGCCAGTCCCCAGGGAGTAGAGGTTTAGCCTGTGATTGTTCCCAAAATTTTGCTGTTTGACAGGGGCAATTGGGTAGCTTAAACAGGGAATTTACATACAATTTTGCTTATTTCATGTTATTTCAGGTTCTGAGTTCTAGCTTTATAGAATGTTTTGGTTTTCATAGCTCTTCAGCATTTTAGGTTAATAATAAAGTTGATTTTCTGATTTCTGTTTAAAAAAACCTTGACATTTTCTGGTTGCGAAGGAGGAATTCTACAGTACATAAGATTAACAGAGTCAAATGATGTAATGTGGTTGAGCACTTTTAAGGGAAAGATGAATAGAAAATCTGATTTTACTCTATATATCTTCAGCTTAGGTCATATTTTTAGTCCTGGGACGCCATGCTATTCTGTTATACCAGCTGTTATTTATAGGTAGGTTCAGGGCGTCTTTTTGGCAGATCTAGGTTTTTCATGACTAAAAATGAGAATGTATGTGTGTGCGTAGTTTGAGGGTTACATGGGAGGATCTGGTGTGCTTATCTACAATTCAGGGGGGGGGGGGGGTATGAATGCCTAGCCAGTACCTGGACTGTACAGATGACCACAGTATCACCAGGTGCCAGTGTGATAGGGCAGAAAAAAATCACAAAAGGATCGCCATAGCTAAATGTCAAAACATATCTGTTTCAATAATAAGAGACCCTCAGAATAAGAGCATTCAACAGTGCAAACAGCACTGAAACATGCCCAAAAGCACCATTTTGTGTGAGGTTGGTAAGAGTCCATACTTAGCATTGTAAAGACTGTTTTTGGAGATGACCAATGAAAGAATAACTATGGATTTCTTCTAATGTCATATATGTTTTGATACAAGGTATGTCATGACAAACATATCACTTTCTACTTGCTGTTATTATATCTTTGAGTGCACTTAGATCACCTTGCACTGTTCTGGGCATGCAACAGACTAGTATATATAGTCTAGTTTGCATCAAAATTTATGTATCATCTGTATTCATGTGTTCTCTGGGAACAAGCAGGAATCAGTCTTCACATATGGTTGACGTTGGCACTGATGGAGCCCTGGCGGAAGCATCTCCCCAGCTTTCAAAGAAAGCCTTTGGGAGATGCCACCACGCATGCATGGTCCCCTTCCTGCCCAAGGGTGCCATCTTACTTGGTCTCCTTTTTTCTGCGGAGCCCTTCAGACATCTGTCTTCCTCCGGAAAAAGTTGATTTTTTGTTCTCTGAGTTTCATACTCTCACTCTGGTTGTACCAGTACTCTTCCCACCACCTGAGCCTGTTGCTTCGGCATCAAGTCCTGGGTCCATTTTTGATTTTCCTGAGCCTGTTGCTTCGGCATCAAGTCTTGGGTCCATTTTCTCCTTTGGCGCCTTTGCGCCTTTTATCGCAACTGGCAGCACCGTGAGACTTTGACCTCACTGGGATAATTTTTTCACTCATGGCTACCAGTGTTTTTAAAAAGTGTGATCGGTGTACAAAGATTATGTCTCTCACCGATACTCATGATTGTTGTCTACACTGCCTCGGACCAGACCACGACCCCACGGCCTGTGATCTTTGCAAAAAGATGACCACCAAGGCCCTCAAGAACTGTTGGCAGCAGCACAACAAGATTTTCCTGGAGTCCCCAGCGCTTCTGAAGGCCAAGCGCCCGTCTGAAGCCTCATACTCCTATGGCACCCCACAGAATCCCGGTTGACATTGTGGGTTTTCAGAAAGGGAGTCTCCCTCGAGGGAGCACAGGAAGAAGAAGAAACCCTTGAAGGCAGTGTCTCTGGACAGTTCCAACAGGCTGGGTGAATCCCGAGCCAGGTCCTGCAGTCCACACCGCTCATCTGAGGGCTCAGAGCTGCAGTGTCCTACTAAGACTGTTCCATAGTGGGGGAAAGTATATGGAGAAGGCTCTTTTGCAGGTAGATTGTCTGGCTTTCATCTTGCTTGCAGGGATTTCCAAGGTATTATTAGTTGTTCTTCTTGTTCTTGTCTGCTGTGTTTTCTTGATCATTGGCTAGAGGTGATAAATTGTTGAGTATCTCGAAGATTATTGTTAATGTCTTGTATCTGGAACGTATGGTGACTGGGAGCCAGTGTAATTGCTGAAGTGTGAGGATTATGTGGCTGTATCTTGCTGTTCCGGTGATAATTTGGGCTGCAGTGTTTTGCACCAGTTGTAGAGGGAGTATTGTTTTCTTGGAAAGGCCCTGGTAGATTATGTTGCAATAATTTATTTTATTTACATTCTCTTATATACTGTGCTATTCTGCATCAGTGTGGTTTACATTGAACAAACTGAAATTACATTGAACAGGGTATTATAACTTGGAGATAACTATTTTACAGGGAGCATGGGCTATGGAGAGTTAAGTGACTTGCCCAAGACCACAAGGAGCACCTGTGGGACTAGAAACCCCAGTCCTTCCGGCCCAAGGTTGCTGTCCTCTAGTGGGATTTGAACCCCTGACCTTCCGGCCTGAAGTACCTTGCCCCAACCACTAGGCTACTCCTCCACTCAGTAATCTCTTATGGGTATTACTATGGCTTGACATACTGTTCGGAAATCATTATCACTGAGTAGAAGTTTGAGTTTGTGTACTGTTCTTAGTTTGTGGTAGGCTGTCTTGGTTATTCTTTTTATGTGAGATTGGAAGCTGAGTTGCTGGTCGAATGTAACTCCAAGGTATTTGACTTCTGGCTTGGCAGTTAGAGTATAGTCCAGGATCTTTAATGAGTTTGGTGGGGAGAATATAGCATTCCTGGTTATGTGTATCATTTCAGATTTTTTGAAGTTTATTAAGAGGTTTTGTTCTTTGAGCCATTTTGTCATCGTTTCGAGACATGAGGTGATTTGTGTGTAATCTGGATATCCAATGTTTAAATGGGTGAATACCATGATGTCATCTGCGTATATCCTGTATTGAATGTTGTGCTGTTTTATGATGTTGCATATTGGTTGAATATATATATTGAAGAGCAATGCTGAGAGAGCTGAGCCCTGCGGAACACCCTGATGTTGGGTGAAAGGACTTGACTGTTGATTTCCAGATCTCACATGTTGGATGCAGTGGGATAGGTATGAAACAAACTATTCCAGTACTGTACCACGGATGCCAGTTTCTTGAAGCCTTTGTAACAGTGTATTATGGTTAACTGAGTCAAATGCTGCAGTGAGGTCAATGAAGCATAGAACAAATCCTTTCTGTATGTTGCCTATGCCTTTTATAAGGGTGTCCAAAAATGAGGTGATTAGTGTTTCCACACTGTGATTCTGTTTGAATCCATATTGGTGTGGGTCCAATGGAGTGTGGTTGTCGATGTGATCCTGCAGCTGATGTTGCATGATTTTTTCAATTACCTTGGTTATGAAAGGGAAGCTTGATATTGGTCAAAAGGAGCTTGGGTCTTTGTTTTTGAGGTTCCCACTTTGTTTGAGTTGGGGGGGGGGGGAGATATACTTGTGTGAGTGATGATTTGGCAATCTTCAGTAGGTATTGTGTTAAGTATTCTCTTGTATGCTTAATCCAGATAACTCGGCAAGGGTCTATGGGTGAGGTAGTTGTATTGATATTGGCTATAATTGAGTCAAGTTGCTTTTCCGAATGGATGTAAAATGAGTCCCATATTTCTCTGTTATGGTGAGAGTTTTGTATATTTGGTTGGGTCAGTTTAGTGAATGGTTTCTATGCACATTTTAAATGTAGGAAATCTGCCATGTCCTGTGGGGTTATGGAGTTTGTGTCGTCTGGTACCACTGGTTCCTTTGTTAATCTGTTTACTATGTTGAACAGTTCCCTTGGTTTGTTAAGGAATTTCATTATCAGGTTTGCATGGTGTTCCTTCTTACAATTGTTTATTAGGTTGTAAGTTGTTAAAACCCGAGGATTGTGGAAAATTGCAAGAGGATCTTGATAAATTGGAAGACTGGGCATCAAAATGGCAGATTAAATTTAATGTGGACAAGTGCAAAGTTATGCACCTAGGGAAAAACAACCCAAACTATGGTTACACAATGCAAGGTTCCACATTAGGAACCACCACCCAGGAAAAAGATTTAGGCGTCATTGTGGATAGCATGTTAAAACCCTTGGCCCAGTGTGCAGCGGCAGCCAAGAGAGCAAATAGAATGCTAGGTATCATAAGGAAAGGAATGGAAAATAAAACAAAAGATATTATAATGCCTCTGTATTGTTCCATGGTGAGACCACACCTTGAATATTGGGTGCAATTCTGGTCGCCGTATCTTAAAAAGGATATAGCGTTATTAGAAAAGGTTCAGAGAAGAGCCACCAAAATGGTAAAGGGGATGGAAGGATACTCCTATGAAGAAAGGCTAAAAAGGTTAGGGCTCTTTAACCTGGAAAAGAGACGGCTGAGGGGAGATATGATAGACGTCTATAAATTAATGAACGGAGTGGAACGGGTAAACGTAGATCGATTGTTTACGTTATCAGAATATAGAAAGACTAGGGGACATGCAATGAAGCTACAGGGTAAACCATTTAAGACTAATAAAAGAAAATATTTCTTCATTCAACTTGTAATCAAACTCTGGAATTTGTTACCGGAGGATGTAGTAAAGGCTGTTAGTGTAGCTGGGTTTAAAAAAGGTTTGGACAAGTTCCTGGAGGAAAGGTCCATAAACCATTATTAAGAAGGGACCCAGGATATCAATGCTTTACCCAGTATAAGCATTGCGGAACCTGTGTCTTTTGGGGAAACTGCTAGGTACGTATGACCTAGATTGGCCACTGTTGGAAACAGGATACTGGGCTTGATGGACCTTGGTCTGACCCAGTATGGCATATCTTATATTCTTATGTTCTTATGTTGTGGTATATGGCTTGCATTTCCATGTATTTTGTGAGATGTTGGTCTTTGGTTCGACGCCATAGTCTCTCAAGTTTCCTAAGTTGTTTCTTCTGTTTGTTGATTTCACTTGAGAACCATGGAGCATTGTGTTTTCTTCTGTTTTGGATTGGTTTAGTTGGTGCTATCGATGCATTGTTGAGTATTTTGTTCCAGTTTGCAATGTGAAGTCAAGGTCAATTGTGTTTTGTTCAAGCTCTGGTAGCACTTGGTCTAAGAATTTTTCTTTGTTGAAGGTTGAAAATCTTCTTCTTTCCTTTAGGTTTGCTTCAGATATTTTATCCTTTATGGGTGCATTAATGGAGAAGATAACCTTGTGGTGGTCTGACCATGGGATTGGTGTCATTGATATGTGTGTTACTAGATTTTGGGTGATGCATTGATTGGATACAAAGATGAGGTCGAGGGTCCCACCTTTTTTGTGAGTTGGGGTGTTTACCATTTGGGTGTATTAAAGAGCTTTCATTGCCTCCAGGAAGGTATCTTGGCATGTGGAGATAGTGATGGGAGGTTAGAGTCTCCTAAGATGAAGAGAGGTTTGTTATGTGCTGAATGGAAGCAGACTTATTCTAAGATGGTTGAGAGTTCACCTTCATCGGCACTTGGGGCTCTGTATATGAGGCATAATGTCATTGTGAACATGAAAGGGATCTCGCATCCTTTGTTGCGAGGCAATGACACTCTGCTCCTATGCGCTCCACATCAGGGAATGCTCCTACAGGAGGTGCATTTACCAGGCCAGAACAATGCCCTCGTGGACAAACTGAGCATGGTCCTTCAACCACATGAATGGCAGCTGGATCCCAGAGTGGCCACCTGGCTCTTCCAACTGTGGGGGACACCACAGGTGGACCGCTTGGTCAGCCCAGACAACTACCAGTTGCCCCGCTTCTGCTCCCCCCAGCCCCACCCAGGCCAGGCAGCAGGGGATGCATTTCTCATCTCATGGTTATAAGGCCTCATGTATGCCTTCCCACCCATTCCGTTGATTGCCAAAATCCTTTTCAAGGTCCTGCATGACAGAGCGTCGCTGATCCTGGTGACCCCCAGTGACCCAGACAGCCATGATTCCCACTGCTCCTTCAGTTATCGGTAGAGGCACCAGCCCCCCTGGGGAGTACCCCTGGGCTCTTTTCTCAGGAGGAGGGCTCTCTCTTGCACCCCAGTCTGGGGTCCCTATCACTGACACTGTGGCTGCTGAAAGGGTAGTCTTAGCCTCCTTCAACCTCTCAGGGGAAGTGGAGGAGATCCTATTGGCCTCCCATAAGGTTTCCACCAGGAGAGCTTACACCTTCAAATGGCGCAAGTTCTCAGTGTGGTGTGCGGAGCAAAGGGTGAACCTGTTCTCCTGCCTGGTGCAGCTAATGCTGCAGTACTTTCTCCACCTTTCTCAATCTGGGCTCAAATCAAACTCTGTCAGAGTGCACCTCAGGGCCCTGGCAGCATACTACCATCCTGTTGAAGTCAAGCCCCACTCAGCTCAGCCTCTGGTAACTCACTTTCTGAGGCGGCTCCTGTTATCAGAACCCCCCATTGCCCCCCCCCCCCGGCAATGGAGTGGGGACCTCAACGTGGTGCTGTCACAGCTCACTTGCCCCCCCCTTCGAGCCCCTGGCCACCTGCCACCTCAGGTATCTCTCCTGGAAAGTTGCATTCCTGGTGGCACTCACCTCCACTCGCAGGGTCAGTGAGCTCCAAACCCTGGTGACAGATGCGCCATACACCAGGTTCTACAAGAATAGGGTCATGCTACACACACATCCCAAATTCCTCCTACAGGGCCACCGCAAAGCTGCTCAGCTTTTCGTTTCCTATGACCCCAGTCGGCAGGGGGCAAGC
Source organism: Ichthyophis bannanicus (assembly GCA_033557465.1). Classification (NCBI taxonomy): domain Eukaryota; kingdom Metazoa; phylum Chordata; class Amphibia; order Gymnophiona; family Ichthyophiidae; genus Ichthyophis; species Ichthyophis bannanicus. The sequence continues at coordinate 191,806,653 of CM066040.1, forward strand.
GGTGACCAAGTAAACACTGCCCACCTGGGTGGCGGACTGCATTGCCCTTGCCTACTAGCAGGCTGGACTCACGCTAGATGGCCGGTCATGGCACACAGTGTCAGGGCCATGACTGTCTCTGTGGCAAACCTGCTCTCCATCCCGATGTTGGACATCTGCCGGGTCGATACCTGGTCTTCAGTCCATACCTTTGCAGCTCACTACTGCCTAGAAAGGGAGTCCCAATGGGACAGTGCCTTCGGCCAGGCCGTGCTCAATCTTTTCGGGGTCTAAGCAACTCCTACCCTCCGACCCTTCTGTGTACAGGCTACCGGAGCATTGGTTCCCATTGGACACAAGGGTCTTACTGCAGCCTATATCTACAGACTCAATTGCTGATGCTCACAGCTCCCCTTGAGGGCGTCCATGTTTTTTCTCTATGGGCTTTCGGTAGCCTGTAGCTAGGGAGCCCCATACATGAGGACTGACTTCCTGCTTGTTCTCGGAGAAAGTATAGTTACTCGCCTGTAACAAGTGTTCTCCAGGGACAGCAGGAATCAGTCCTCACAACCCTCCCTCCTCCCCTTGGAGATGCTGTATCATTTTTGCCTTCTTCTTCTGTTGGCTCTAGCTATGCTATCTGACTGAGTAAGATGGCACCCTTGGGTGGGAAGGGGACCACGCATACGTGGTAACATCTTCCAAAGGCTTTCTTTGAAAGCTGGGGAGATGCTTCCACGAGAGCTTCGTCAGTGCTGACATCACCCATATATGAGGACTGATTCCTGCTATCCCCGGAGAACACCAGTTACAAGTGACTAACTACACTTAGGGGTATGTTTATTAAACTGCGGTAACGTAGCAGTGGCTACTTTAAGATGCCTTAACGTTACATAATGCGCCTTAACGTTCCCGGCCGCGGTAAATCCAGAAAAGGATGGAGAGAGGGCGGAGAGAAGGGGTCAATGGGCAGGGAGTCGGCGGGGAGAGGCCCCTTTCACACTAACGCGGAGAAATTAAGGGCTGAATCCTAACGCAACTGAAAACCTGGCGTTAGCACACATTTGCAAGAGAGAGAAACCAGTTCTGTGTCAGCAATGTACAGCATAGTCAGGGAGCCCCAGAATAGTGATAGTAGTGATACATTTGCACCAACAGCATAGTGCCCTGGTATGAAAGGCCACTATGGTGATGGCGCAAATGGGGCATGGGGGCTGCAGGCGGGACATGCAGTGGGGGCTACTGGGGCACAGGGTGGACTAGGCAGTTGCCGAAGTGGCACATAGGAACGCAGAAAATGGAAACTAGCAAGACAGCAACTGACCAGGGTCAGACATGCCCATGAGTCTGTGGCCCACAGTGTCGCATCCAGGAGACATTACCCAGCAGGCACCCCAAGGGGCACATAACATTGACAGGCGGTGCCTGGGGAAGCATGGATATCTATGTAGGCACCTTTACCCCAGAACCCACACCTTAGGCAGCCGCCTACCTGCCCCCTGGATGGCCTGGGATGGTGCTCCACCGGCACCGACAGCATATGGTCATGGCGGCATCGCAGAGGGGGTGGGTGATTGTGCTGGAGGGAGCAGTGGCACCCGCCTGCAGTGGACCTAGGCCATGCCCTGTACCAGAATGTGGTGTGCAGTGCAACAGAAGAGATCTGGCCGAGGAACGTAAAGATAGCCCCAGGGGACCACTATGTTGCTGTGGCAACAGTGTGGTGCAGTACACTCAGACAGCATGTCCAAGAGCAGAGGGTCAGAGGTTCAGGTCCCATCTGTGGATCCTGCAGAGCATCTCCCCATAGTTTTAGCCCACAGTGCAGCCACAACAACAACATGGGGCAAACCCCAAAGCAGTGTTGCACAGGGGTACGGACACCCACTCACAAGGGCTCCACTATCCACAGCTTCATGGAGTGTCAGGCTGTTGGCCCCAGCACAGAGCTGCAGTTATCACCAGAGCACTACTACTACCCCCTGCACAGATTAGCAATGTCGGCACTGTGATAAGGACCAGTGCAGCGGGTAGGGCTGTCAACCACCTCCATGTCTGCACAATGCTGAGATAGGTGTGGGAGTGTGCATGTCTCTCCATTGTTTTGTGTCTGCCAACACCTCACTGAGCCCACATTGCTCATACTGCTTCTAGCGTTAGCCTGCAAATGTGCATAATGAGGAGCAAGGTATTGTGGTATGACCCAGACAGGGCGGATTGGCCAGGATGCATCTGCACAGGGTGGAGGGCAATGGCTGGGACACTGTAGTGCTCGACCACCACCTGCATGGACAGGGTGGCCACAGCATGTCACGCTGGGGGTCACTCTCACTCTGACCGAGCAGTGACCATGGCATGTCTATGTTCCCACATAGTGCCACACATTATTTGTTTCCAGTGATACCTGTGTGTTCCCAGTTTTGGGGCCCAGGCACAGAGATACCTGCTTGGTGTCTGTACTGTGCATTCCACCACTGGGTGCACAGGGTTCCCCTGTGAGCATGCACTATGGACTGGTTAGTGGGCTGTCTGCAGTTTGCCTGTGCATGGTGGGAGCACCTTGTAGGATGCTGCAGGTGCAGTCTGACTGTGTTGTCTTTTGATGAATGGCAGACTGTGGCGTGGGGCATTTGAGCCTACCCCAAGCATCACTGCTGGTCTGCAATGGTCACAGGTATGGCACTGGCCCAGCAGCCCTGGAGGGCTGTCATCCGTCAGCAGGACTGTGGTTGCTGGTACTGCAGCCATGCTGCAGGGTGCAAGCACCTGCCCCACCACACCCTCATCTACAAAAGGGGTGATTGAGACCCCTTGGGGTATATAGCACATACCACTTCGACCCATAGTGGCAGTGCTACATCACCCTCATGCGAGTCTAGACACCCCACTGCCCTGGTAACAGGTACTCATGGCAGCCAGACCTTAACACCGGGAACACACTAATCTAGGTGGTGTCCGGTCCCACAGGGCCACATGTGACTGCAGAACACAGCTGGAACAGATGCACCTTCAGTTGCACTGCTGGGAACACCTGTCACACACCGGCAGTGCTGGGGATGTGCAGTAGGACCTACCTCTAGCACCACATGTACTGTGGACCTAGTGCTGGGCGCCCATCCTATCCCTCAGGGTGAACACGGAACCTGCACAATGGCATGGTCTGTAGCTACTCTGTGCCAGTATCATGCACTGTCAGTCCGTCTTACCGTGCTGCAGTACCGGAGAGGTGCAGACCCCATTTGGTGGTCAGCTGTAGGCCGCTGTTCTGCATGTGCAATGCATCATGGGTGCTGGTGGGGTTACCCTATCCTGGCACACAGAGCAGACGGTTTGTGCAGTGACCTGCAGTCTTTCTGTACCTAGCCATTGCTGTGCAACAGGCCATAGAGGTATAGCCTACTGGTTAGTACACTGACGTTCTAGGTGGAGGTCATGGGTTCAATTCCTTGTTGTTCCCTCCTGTCCAAGGCAGATATTTTGCTTGCCTGTGACAGTCATATCTTTGCAGATCCGTGCTGCCAGACCATAGTACTCTCACCACAGTTGCCAGCAATCCGTATAAGGCATTATAAGGCTCCTAATTAGGCACAGTACAAGGCACGTTACAAGGCACCTTATTAGGCACAGTACAAGGCACGTGCCTTGTACTGTGCCTAATAAGGTGCCTTATAACATGCCTTATAACGCGCGTTACCTGACGGCTTGCCATAATGATGCCCCGCCCATGCCTTTATATGGGCATCTGTACCTTTACCGCGGAACCTAACGCGAATGACATTACCGCAGTTTAGTAAACATACCCCTTAGTTTGCATCAGCACAACACTGTCAGTGAGAGGAGCAGCTTAGGAAATGCACGTTTTAACAGAGGAGGTGTGGCCGTCCGAGACATCCATGGGTGTATGGCGGAGATGGTACCTCTCCACAAAAGTGGTAATAGGGAAGAATTACAGGCCTGTAAGCTTACCTTGATGGCAGGAAAAGTAATAGAGGTGCTCCTGAAAGAGCAAATAGTGGACTTCCTCAAAACCAACAGGTTGCATGATCTGAGGCAATATGGTTTTACCAAAGGACGATCTTGCCAAACAAATCTAATTGAGTTCTTTGACTGGGTGACCAGAGAACTAGATCAAGGGCATGCGATGTATGTGATCTACTTAGATTTCAGCAAAGCCTTTGATACTGTTCCTCATAGGAGGCTTATCAATAAACTCAACAGCTTGGGGATGGGTCCCAAGATGGTGAACTGTATCAGAAATTGGTTGACTGACAGACGACAGAAGGTAAATGGAATTCACTCGGATGAAAGGAAGGTGATTAGCAGTGTGCCCCAGGGTTCGGTCTTGGTTCCGGTACTGTTCAATATATTTGTGAGTGATATTGCCGTAGGGCTGAATGGAAAAGTCTGTCTTTTTGCAGATGACACCAAAATTTGCAACAGAGTGGACTCCTCTGAGGGAGTGGGGAACATGAGGAAAGATCTACAAAAGCTGGAAGAATGGTCTGATGCTTGGCAGTTAAGATTTAATGTGAAGAAGTGCAGTGTCATCCATTTAGGAAGCAGAAATTTGTATGCGATAGGAGGCGAGAATTGGTGTACACGGACCAGGAGAAGGACCTCGGTGTGATTGCTTCTAACAATCTCGAAGTGGCAAAAGTGTGACAAGGTGGTAGCGAAAGCCAGAAGGATGCTGGGTTGCATACAGAGAAGAATTACTAGCAGAAAGGAAGAGGTTTTAATGCCACTGTACAAGTGACTGATGAGGCCTCACTTGGAATATTATGTTCAGTTTTGGAGACCATATCTCACAAAGGATATAAAAAGACTGGAAACGGTTCAGAGGAAGGCGACCAAAATGATTTGGTGCTTGCGCCAGAAGACATATCAGAAAAGACTTGAAGACCTAAATATGTATACTCTAGAGGAGAGAAGGGACAGGGGAGATATGATACAGACCTTTAAATACTTAAAGGGTATTAATGAACAAACAAACCTTTTTCAAAGATGGGGATGCTTCAAGTGGATAAACTGAAAGGCAATATCAGGAAATACTTTTTCACTGAGGGTGGTGGATGCTTGGAATGCTCTCCCGATGGAAGTAGTGGGGGCAAATGCAGTGACAGAATTTAAAATGGCATGGGACAGGCACAGTGGATCCCTTTATAACAACAGCATAAAATCAAAATAACCTAAACTGTCTCAGCTATCTCAACAAATAGGGGTGGCCTGCACGGAACGGTGGGTACACCCCTAAACAAAGGCAGGGGAGGGGTAATCTGCACAGAAGGGCAGGTGCAACTACTCTTGCCACCTTGCTGGGCAGACTTGATGGACCATGATGGTCTTTATCTGTCGTCATATATTCTGTTACTATGTAATAGGAGGAGGTTGACACAGTAGGCTTGGATAAGAGTGGTTTAGGTTTATTATGTGTTGGGATGAGGGCATTGTGGAAGAGGGAGGATATATTCCAGTGCTTTGGGGAAAGGATTGGTATGCTGAAAGGGGAAATTGGGGAAAATATAGGGAAATCAAAGAGTTAAATAGGGAGAAGAATAGACCAAATAATTGATTTTGGTTAACATTGTGGCATCATGTTCTGAGAAATGTGACGTTAAGAGCTGTATGGGTTTGCTTAATTTGCAGTCTGTGATGAATATGGCAGCTTTGGTTACTAATTTAGTAGAGAAATACAATCTGGGGATATGATGTCTCACAGAGACATGGGTGGCAGATGATTACAATTTTTCCATAATGCAAACTTGCCTTGCAGGATTTCTGTTTCACCAGGTTTTTAGAGATGGGAAGGGAGAGAGTGGCAGTTATGTTTGATCACCAAGGCTTCAATTTGAGGGTTCTTTGTTATTGAAGGAATGTGAGTGTCTTAAGATATTTGGCACTAGCCCTTCAGTGGGAACAAGCATGTTGAGAACATTATTGGAATTTATTACAGATTCACTTATGAAATTCAAATCCCTAATTTTACTTGGTGATTTTAATATTCATTGTGAGGTCCTGGCAAGTTGGAAAGAGGAATGTTTTTTACAGTCTTTGGAGGATTTGGAGTTGGCAGAGCACATAGAGGGTTCAACTAATAAGGGCAAGATGGGTATTTTTTAGATTTAGTATTTAGTACGGGTGGTATTAGGTTAGGGGACGGGTACATGGATCTATTATCTTGGACAGATCATTTCCTTTTGAGGTTCACTTTATCTTCTATTCTCCTGGCTTGTGGAAAAAAGAATAGAAGGTAAATGTCTGGGCTTTGATTTTACCATCTGCTACAGAAGAGTAATTAGATGTATTAGTATGGGAATTGGAGGAGAAATTGCTGGATTATTAAGTTAGTTTGTGGGATGAGAAGTTGGTTGAGATTCAGGAAGGAGTGGTGCCAAAGACGAGACCACCAGGAAGAAGAGGTCTCCCAGTTTTCAACTGGGGCTGCAATTATTGAAATGGCAGAACGAGCATTATGAAAGAAAATGGAAAAAGAATCCAAGTGAACATTTTCTGAGGTGTGAAGAGCACACACTGTTTTATAAAGAAGCAGTTATTAAGGCTAAGGAGTTCATTTTAAAAGCCTTAGTCATGATTTGCACATCCGAAAACATGAATGTAGACATCCAAATCATGAAGACGTCCCTGCTCTGAAAGACATGTCCAATTCAGGAAGGCCAAGTAGGCAGGGGGCATGACACAGGCATGTCTGGGGCAGTGCAATGGACTTAAACATCACCACTTGATTTTAGCAACCACGGGAACGTCTGCGACCCCATTCAAGTTTAGACCTGCTTCAAGCACAAATAAGCATTGGGAAAGTGCTCGCTTGTTTTGGCTGTAAAACATCCAGAAGGTGTAGAGAAGATAGCATGCCACCATCCCCAATACTCTCCACAAACACAATGATAGCAGCAGTGGGATTTGAACACTGGCTTCCCTGGTCCTAGCCCATTTCTCTAACCATCAAGCTATTCTAACCATCAAGCTTCTCTAACCATCAAGCTATTCTAAGACGCTCTTGTCATTGAATACCATTCTGGGAACATCTTTCTAGATGCCCTGCAGATGTCCTTATCAGGCATGCCCTTGTTTGTGAAATTGTGCCTGAACTTGGCTGTGCCTGCTTTTTTTTTTCAAAAATTCTGGCTTGGATGTCCCAGATTACACTTGGACATCATTTGTAAAATGTGCCTTCACATATGCATTCACCGATGAGCAATCAGTGATTTTAAAAAATAGACTGAAAATTCTGTTTCAGATGATGTAGGATTTTGCTGGAAAAAAAGGATGTCAAGATATGTTGTCGGTTTTCTCACCCTCCACTGCTGCCTTAAGTGCTTACTTTAGGGAGAAAATTACGGTTATTTAGACTACTTTTATATAGGGTGTAGATTTATTATGTGAAGAGCTGGATAGTGTGCTAAGAGAGAAATCTCATGAGAAGATTGAAGAGTCAGTTGACTGATTAAAGAAGTGAAAGCAATGAGGTCAGTAGATCAGCCTGACGTAACGGTTTTGTCAGCATTTTCTCATGTAATGCTTAGTGAAATGTTGTGCACATTACAGATATTATTACCTAAAACCTGCCAATTGGATGTGATACCAACAGGTCTGTTAACAGCTGTGCACAAAGGTTGCCACATTCTTTCATGTTATGGTGAATATGTCTTTAGATCAGGGTGTTGTCCTATTGTGACAGAAACAGGCTGTTGTGAGGCCCTTTTGAAAAAGGCTGGAATAAATACCAGCCTCCCTCAATCCTATCAACCTGCTTCCAATCTGCCCTTTATAGGAAAATTCATTTAGAAGCTCATATTTAGACATGTTAGATTTTTGTTGAATGAAGATGAGTACTACACAATTTCCTGCCTGTATTTAGCCATTCAAGAAGAAAAATATTTTTTGTCAGACCTTAGGAGGCATAGTGGCACATTAATGGAGAATTGTTTATATACAAGAAGATAATAGGTAGAGTTGGTGTTTGGGATTACGATGATATGAATGGAATGTTCTGGTGAGAATTAATATTAAAAAGAAACATTATTGAAACTAGCTGTAACTAAGCTAGCACAAATATTTCAGGGTCCAGCAAAAAAAAATATTTTTCTTATTGAGTACGTTCATTATTATCAATTGAATGTGCAGTTGGTTGGATTTAGCCATTGACATGGGACTAAGATAGTCCTGGTGTTGGTACTGAGTGGAGTGCAGATAGCTGTGGATGGAGGTATGGATGCATTAATAGTTTGCATGGACCTTTCCATGGCATAAGACACCATTAACCATAAAATGGTTTTGCAGTAGCTTGTCCAAGTTGGTGTTCAAGATGGGGGAGATTGGCAATGGTATGATCCTTTCTAGAAGGAAGAACACGGGGTGTTTCCTGGAAGCGGGAAATTTGATATCCTTGCTCACTTTCATGTGACCTCTGTTTTACCACTCCTTTCTTAAAAGATTTCTTCAGTCTAGTCATTACTTTAGTTAAACAGCTTGATATTGTGCAGTATGTCATGAACATGCTGATGATATTCAGCTTATGTCCTATGTGGAGAAAGAACAGGGACTAGCTTTGAGGTACCTGAATGCTTGTTTAGAAGTGTGGTTCCATTTAAATAGACTTAAATCAAATCCAGCAATAATCTGAGTAAGTAGGACCCAGAAGGTGAGTAAGTAGGACCTAGAAGGTGCTAACATTACCAAGTAATAAAGAGGTTCACATTATGGTGTGTTTCTGGATCCTGAGCTTTCATTAAAGAAGCAGATTTCTTTGGTGGAGTGTGCCTCATTTTTAGTCTCTCTCTGTGGTGGATTCGGTAAGTTGTCCATCAGAAACATCTTGCTACCCTGATCCATGTGCTGGTGATGTGGTGCTTAGACTATTTGAATACTCTATATTATGGCTTGCAGAAGTATCTATCTGCAGTTAGTATAAATTACTGTTGTTCACTTGTTATTGTGGAAGAAGACATGATCACATGACCTAATGTTGATTACTCTGTATTGGCTTCCAGTGGAGCTACAGGTCCACTTCAAAAGGTGGTGTGTTTGATATTTAAAACCCTTTTGGCTTTTTGTAGATGGCCCTAAATATCTTCATGGTCTGTTGCTGCTTTATGTGCTGAGAAGACCACTACAGTCATCTCAGCAGTGTGCGTGCTGACGGGACATGGCTTCAGTGCATAAGGCAGTCAGCACTTATGTTTTGTGGTGCTACTTTAGAAGTTTATGCCCTTAGAGTTAAGACAGGAAAAAGACTAAGACATGGTTTATTAGGTTGGTGAAATGAATATATAGAACAGCAGGAGAGATGGGTAGGGTAGGTACTTACTGGATGATATGAGGGATATTTTGATTGAATAATGGGTTTTATTTCAGACTTGTTTGGCTGTAATGCACTTAGAATGGTAAGATGAGATATGTATTAAAGTGTGATTAAATGTATAAATAAATTAATAAATTACATGGAGTGCTTTTAAGCTGGAGTCAAGGGAAGGACTGTTATAAAGGAACGTTACTGCAGAGTTGCTTCTCAAAGGCGACTACAGGATGAGTGTCTCATTGCTGGTCTGCAGTGGGATTTGCAGGTACCAAAATTGGGATAACATTCCATTTCCCAGAAAAGCCCGAGGAGTTAGAGGGTGGGGAAGGAGGAAACATCTGTTCTGTGGATATGCAGAGCTTCTTTATTTTGATGTTTCTGGATTGTGAGTTTTGATTTGGAATTTGGAATTTCTGAGTTGTGTTCCCTATTTTTATTTCACACTGGGAGAGTACCAAGAACATTGCCTGCACTATATTTTTTTCTACTTGCATTGAGTTTCCGATAAAGATTTTTATGTATTTGAATAACCAGTACTTTTTTCCTAGCAGAAAGGTTACTGGTGCTCATTTGCAGGGCTCTTTCATTAATACATAAGGACCATTTTGGGTCAGTTTTAGCAGGCAAAATAAAAGCTCTGTGAATAACTCTTTCCTGGTGTGTGACTTAATACTGACAGCCTCAGATATCTAGGACCTAGATTCATGAAGAACTCTAGGGAGCATGGGAAACCCAAATTTATGGATGTAAATATGCACATGCATTTTTTAATAAAATGAAACACAAACAAGTCACTGTTGTGAAGAGTAATTTTATAACAGGGTGCCATGGGTAGGCGCCTACGCAGGAACTATTTTATAAAGACAACTAGGCACCTACTCGTCATTATAAAAAAACTAGTGAGTGTGGCAGAGCACACGCATTGAACGCGAACGTGATCCTTTATATCTGCTCATGAGCATGTGCAAATGAATGCATGTACTTTACGCATGTACACCCATAGAGTAAGGTATTTTATAATGTAGATGCATATGTGCAAATTCCACCGATGCTCCAGTTAGACTGTTCCCCTGGTTATTCCTATTGACTAAGCATGATCTCCAGGAACAAGCAGGAATGAGTCTTCACATATGGGTATCGTCGGTACCGACGGAGCCTGCGCGGGAACGCTCCCCAGTGTCCAGTAGGAAAGCTTTTGGGAGCATCCCACAGCGCCTGCGCGCTGCCTTCCCGCCTTTCCCAACCGCCTCTCTCCAGTTCTTCTTTTCCGCGGAGCCAGCAGGTCGTGTTTCCTGTCACCGCTGAAGAATTTCTTATTTTCTTTTATTTCTTTAGTCGCGTGTCTGCCTTCTCGACTCCGGACCGGTACCGCCGGTCTTTTCTTTCTTTATTTAAAAAAAAAAAACTACTCTTTTCTTACTTCAGTGCATTTTTTCTTTCTGTGGCCTTAGGCCTGCAGAAATATTTTTCCTCATGGAAAAGCCCACCTCCGGGTTCAAAAAGTGCACAAAGTGCAGTGGCACTATTTCTGTCACTGACACCCATGACTGGTGTCTAAAATGTTTAGGTCCTGACCATTCCATTGCGGATTGTGAGTCCTGTTCCATGATGTCTAAAAGAGGGTTACAGAATCGAGCAGCCAAGCTCAGCACCCTGTTTCCCTCTGATGCAGCTTCCGTGGCATCAACGTCTTCCAGGGCTTCTTCTTCCTCCCATGGATCTCAGGTAACCAAACTTAAATCCGGCCGGTCCTCAAAGAGTACATCTCCCTCCAAGTATCGAGATGCCTCCAGGCTTGCTCTTGAGGAATCCACACCGGCAAAATTACCCCGGCGGGAGGCTCCGGCTTCCAAAGCTTTATCTATGGGGTCACAGGTTAACATCGATGGCTCGGCCTTGACCGATCACCTGTTACAATGTTCTGGGGTACCGGCGGTTTCCACCGGTACCGACATCCAGACATTGGTGGCGTCGATGTATCAGAATATTCTGACCATGCAGCGTGCCATCACGGCATTCATACAAGCTGCGACGCCTTCGGTACCGCAACAAACTCCATTGTCGGTACCGATTCCGGTACTGGATCCGATATCGGGTCGCTGCCCGTACCGATTGCATCGACATCAACGTCGACGGCAGCGGTACGCTATCCTGTGATGCCCATCGGTACCGAATCGGTACCGATTACGCCCGATGTCGATACCACCCGGTACGCGTATCGGGCTCTGTGAGAGCATCCAGACAGGCGATACTTTGATTCCTCTGAAGACTCTGATGAATCAGAGGCCTCTATCGAAGCATCGGGGATCCTTCCTCAGGAACCCTCTTCTCCAAAAAGGAGAATGTCTCCTCCTGAAGACTTGTCTTTTCAGGACTTTATCAGGGAGGTGGCCAGGGGCCTTTCCATCTCAGTGGCCTCTGAGACAGAGCCTAGAGCCAAAAAATTAGATATTTTACAATAGCCTAAGGCTCCTAAAGAAGCAGCCACTTTACCAATACATGAGATTCTTTATGATCACATGTTGGGCATATGGCAGACTCCTCTTACCACCTCCCCTCATTCTCGTAGGTTGGACACCATGTATCGTGTTCCTCCTTGTCCTGGTTTTCATAAGACTCAGCTTCCTCACCACTCCATTGTGGTGGAGTCTGCTATGAAAAAGATCAAGAGTGCAAAAAGACACTCTTCTGCTCCTCCAGGAACAGAACCTTAGATGCCTTTGGCAGGAGAATTTTCCAGGCCAGTATGCTTGTAGCCAGAATCAACTCCTATAGTCTCTATATGGGGATGTTTCTAAAGGAAGTTACAGATCATCTGCAAACCTTATCTCCTTTTATGTCAGAAAATAAAAGGGAAGAGTTTCTCACCTGGCTTAAACATGCACAGGATATTTCCAAGTTTTCCAACCGTGCAGCCTTTGACTCTTTTGAGGGTGCCAGCAGAGCCTCGGCTATTGCCATAGGTGCACGCAGAGTTGCTTGGTTACAAGCCTCTGATTTGGAACCCTGGGTTCAGGATGGACTAGGTAACCTTCCTTGTACAGGTGAAAACCTGTTTGGCAAAGATTGGCAAGCAAAGGCCAACCAGATGGATGCTGAAAATTCTGCTTTAGATAGACTTTCAAAGTCTACTTCTACTCCTTTTAAAAAGAGGTTGTTCAAAAAAGGATTTTTCCCCCAAAAAAGGGAAATATTCTTCTGCTTATGGTCAGGCCTCTTCTGCAGGTCGTTTTGCTACAAAGAGACAGCAACAACCAAAACAGGCCAAGCCTAAGGCTGCGAGGACTGCTACGGCCCAACAGCCTCAGCCTCCTCAGGGCCTTTGACTTACCACTAGAGAACTTAGCCTTTCTGGCTCTAGAACATCCAGAGCCTCTCACCATTCCAGGAAGGTTAGCTCATTTTGCTCCCAGATGGGAACAAATCACAGCAGAGCAATGGACCCTCTCCATCATAAGAGACGGGTACAAGCTTAATTTCTTAAACCTTCCTCCTCACACCATGGTGAAATAGTTCAATTCTCCAACATCTCTCCTCAACCTTCTAGGTCAAGAGATTGCTACCCTTCTTGCCCAAGGGGCAATAGAGGAAGTACCCCTTCTTCAACAGGGTTCAGGGTTCTACGCCCCCTATTTTCTCATTCCAAAGAAAACAGGGGGCTACAGACCCATTTTAGATCTCAGAGAATTGAACAAGTTTCTATGCAAGGAGAAATTCAAGATGACTTCTCTTGGAACTCTCCTTCCATACCTCCAGAGTCAGGACTGGCTTTGTTCTCTAGATCTCAAGGATGCGTACACCCATGTCCTCATCCATCCAACACACAGAAGGTTCCTTCGGTTCCTTTACCAAGGAAAGCACTACCAATACAAAGTGCTTCCTTTCGGTCTGGCTTCTGCACCAAGAGTGTTCACAAAATGCATGGCAGTAGTAGCTGCATTTCTACGCACTCTAGGGATATTCGTATTCCCATATCTGGACGACTGGCTCATTCGAGCTCCATCCCAGTCAGAGGCCCAGGCTTCCCTGGCCTGCACAAGGCGTGTTCTTCAGTATCTGGGACTGGTAATAAACATTCCAAAATCCCATCTCACCCCTACTCAATCTCTAGAGTTCATAGGGGCCTTACTGGATACCACAACTGCAAGGTCCTATCTTCCCCAGGCCCGTTGCCTACGCTTGGTGCAGTTAGCCTCACAGATTCAGTTAAAATCCCATTTAACTGCTCGAGAAATGTTACAACTGTTAGGCCACATGGCATCCATTGTGCATGTGGTTCCTTATGCTCGCCTTCACATGAGAGCAGCTCAATGGACTCTGTCCACCCAATGGACCCAGGCATCAGGGTGCCTGTCAGACAAAATAGCGACCTCCAGTCGCCTCTTTTCCTCCCTCCATTGGTGGAAGTCCACTCCAAATCTGTTGCTGGGGTCCCCCTTTCAACAGGTATTACCCCAAGCTACCCTGACAACAGATGCCTCTCCAAGGGTTGGGGAGCTCATCTACAAGATCTCTCCACCCAAGGCATCTGGTCTCCACAGGAGACATCTCTACATATCAACCTCTTAGAGCTCAGAGCAATCTTTCTGGCTCTCAGAGTCTTCCACACCCTGCTCAGCTACAAGACAGTCCTCATCCACACGGACAACCAAGTAGCCATGTTCTACGTGAACAAGCAGGGGGGGACTGGCTCTCTGTCGCTTTGCAACGAAGCTCTGAGATTGTGGGCCTTCGCCAGAGAGCATCAAATCCATCTCATGGCAGTGTATCTTCCAGGGGTTCAAAACTCTTGGGCAGACAGACTCAGTCGAGTTCTGCTTCCACACGAATGGTCCCTCCATGGGGACCAGATAGCCAGGATCTTTCAAATTTGGGGTACCCCCGACATAGACCTGTTTGCAAGTCCGTGGAATGCCAAACTTCCCCGGTTCTGTTCCAGGATTCCGTGTCAGGGAGTTCAGGCCAGGGATGCCTTCCTCCTTCATTGGGGGCAAGACTTCCTCTATGCCTTTCCACCTATTCCCCTCATTCCCAAGACACTGTTCAAGCTTCAGAGAGACAGGGGGTCTATGATCCTCATAGCACCACGTTGGCCACGCCAAGTGTGGTACCCTCTACTTCTGCATCTCTCTCAAGCTCCCTCCCTGGACTTGGGGTCTGCTCCAGATCTCCTCTCCCAGGAGGAGGGAACCTTGTGGCACCCAAATCCTCAGTCTCTTCATCTCAGGGCCTGGTTGCTGAAGGCCTAGACCTTCAAGATTTACACCTTTCTCAGCAAGTGAAGGATATCCTTCATGCTTCCAGAAAGCCTTCCACCAGACGTTCCTATGCTTTTAAATGGAAGAGGTTTTCCATTTGGTGTGCAGAGAAGGGTCTTAACCCTCTTGCAATACCTCTGAATTCTTTACTAGACTATTTGCTGCATTTATCCCATGCAGGCCTTAAAACAAATTCAATCAGAGTCCATTTGAGTGCTATTGCAGCATCCCTTAAGCCTCTCAATGGACAACCTATCTCCTCTCATCCTCTTATAGCAAGATTCATGAGAGGCCTTCTTTTGACTAAACCTCCCATTAGACCACCTCCAGTGGCATGGGACTTGAATCTGGTTCTTGGCCAGCTTATGAAGCCACCCTTTGAACCCTTAGCCACTACCTCCTTGAAATTCCTTTCCTGGAAGGTTATTTTTCTTATTGCAGTCACCCCAGCTCGCCGTATCAGTGAGTTGCAAGCCTTAGTGGCTAATCCTCCTTATAAAGGTTCCATCATGATAAGGTAGTCCTCAGAACTAATCCACACTTTATGCCTAAAGTGGTTTCACCTTTTCATCTGAACCAGGAGGTGTATTTACCTGTCTTTTTTCCAGGACCTCACGCATCAAGTGCAGAGAGGAATCTTCATACCCTGGATTGTAAAAGAGCGCTTGCTTTTTACTTACAAAGGACACAGCAACATAGAAAGTCCTCGCAACTTTTTGTTGCTTTTGATCCCTCTCATTTAGGACTTCCAGTCTCTAAGAGAACTCTGTCCAATTGGATTGCTCAGTGTATTTCCTTCGCCTACCAGAGTAAGAACCTTTCTCTAGAGGGCCAAGTCACAGCTCATAATGTGAGAGCCATGGCAGCCTCTATGGCTCATCTAAACTCTGTGTCCATCGACCAAATCTGTCGAGCGGCCACCTGGGCCTCGGTTCATACCTTCACAGCCCATTACTGCTTAGACAAGGACTCCCGCCGGGATGCCTTGTTTGGTCAGGCTGTTCTCAAACACCTGTTCCATATCTAATCAACTCCTACCCTTCATCCCGGACTGGATGCCTGAGATTCATGGGTGGAGGTAGAGCCCTTCCCAGGGACTCACAACCTGGGTGATCTCCCAGGCATCTCTAGCTGGGGAGTCCCCATATGTGAAGACTCATTCCTGCTTGTTCCTGGAGATAGCACAGTTACTTACCTGTAACAGGTGATCTCTGGGAACAGCAGGAATAAGTCTTCACAACCCACCCACCTCCCCTAGGAGTTGTATCTCTCTATCTATCTTTCCTTTCCTCGCCCTCTCTCTTTGTCTCAGCTTTAAAACTCGAACTGGAGAGAGGCGGTTGGGAAAGGCGGGAAGGCAGCGTGCAGGCGCTGTGGGATGCTCCCAAAAGCTTTCCTACTGGACGCTGGGGAGCGTTCCCGCGCAGGCTCCGTCGGTACCGACGATACCCATATGTGAAGACTTATTCCTGCTGTTCCCAGAGATCACCTGTTACAGGTAAGTAACTGTGCTTTCCTGCATGTCAAAGTACGGTCATTTATAAAAAGTAATTTACATGCTTATGTGACCAAATACGTGCAGGAATGATTTTATTAAATTACCTCCTAGATGTCCGATACACATGATTTTTCATCCAAAATGCAAAAGTTGAAGCCGAAGTCTTTCTTTTGATCTAGTTTCATAGTTTTTATTTGCCTGATAACAGGCAATCATGAGAGGGGTACATGTCTACCACTTACACCTTTCCAGTCAGAGCTTACCTCTACCTCATGCATTGCCATTTATGATCAGAGATCCAAGGATAATTTGCCATGAATTTTCATTTATGGCAATCTGGGTCTTTCCTTCATATTTTAAAAATTCTCTTATATCTAGCCTAGTCAGGGCAGTGATAATCATCTGGGTGAGGGCCATAGATGACACATCCCCTGAAACCTGGCTCATATACCCTGAAATCACCCAGTAGGTGTCTTTATTAAGTGAAAAGCTTCCTCTGCAGCACCTAGCCTGAGCAACCCGGTCTCCTACGTGGTAAAACGTATGGGCAATCATTAGGAGAATCTCTGCTTTTGTCATTCTTATTTTGAGAGTTATCTGGATTTCAGAGCCTTCTAAAAACATAATCAACTAGCCAAACCTTCATTTTTATTTTTATTTTTAAGGGGAATTTAATATTGTTTTTCATTTGTAAGAATGAATGTCTCCAAATTTGTGCATATGGAATGTTTTGGCATCCAAAAAAAATTTATCTGATCCTTCCAGGAAAGGGTTTACTGAAAAAAACAGGCCCTCTGGTTTCACTTGGCAATATGAAAAAAGAATGCATGTCTTTTTGTCATGGTTTATAGCATAATTACACTGTAAAACAAATTTTATTCTCTTCTTGAAGTTTGCCTTAATTGAACTAAGAGATGTGGGGAGTTCAGTTGATGATATCTGGTTTCCTGAGAAGTGCCTGGATTCTTTTTTTTAAGTTGAATCTGAATATTTGCATTGCCAAGGGTAATATTCCTGCCAAAATTAAGTAACCTGTTTCCTTTCCTCTGTGTGTGTGTGTGTGTGTGTGTGTGTGTGCGCGCGCGTGTGTATGTGTGGTGGGGGGGGGGAGTTGCTCCTCAGTGATTTATATTTATGAATTAACTAGTTTCCCAGAATAAGATTTCTAAGAGTAGTTGGACAGTATTTAAGTATGCTTCTTAAAAACTAGAATAGATGCTCTGCAGATTTATCCCTGTGTGGCAGACACATTTTCGGACAGTTCAAGCTGCATTTTTTGAGAGTAGCTGATGCTTGAAATGTACGATCAGTTAGTTCAGGTGTTGCTTTTTCCAATTTAATCTCTGCTTTGCTTTAACACAGATGTTGACTTTTTAAAATTATACTTGTAAAAGTAAAAGTTGCTTGCATTTATCCAATTAGTGACTGCCTGTATGTTCAGGGCTGTTATACTTTAAAGCATACTTTATACTTTAAAGACCTCCACAAAAGCCTACCACAGAATGAAACTCATTCGGAAACTGAAATCAGTCCTATGTCAAGACCATTTTCGCACCGTCTGTCAGGCTGTCATTACACCTATACTAGACTACTGCAACTCACTATACCAGGGACTCTCAAAACATACTATACATCCCTTCCAATTGTCACAAAATATGGCAACATGTATCATTACCGAAACCTCTAAGCATGACCACATCACCCCCATATTCAACCAACTTCACTAGCTCCCAATATATGCTCACACCAGGTTCAAGACAACACTAAACATCTTCAAAATCATGCATCACTCCTCAGCAAACATCTTACAAGACCTAATCATAAGAGACTCAAGCACACGCTCCAGGAGAAACAACAACAAAAACACAATTACCACACCTACCATCTACCAGAAATGTAAACAATCCATATCCAGAAGAACACTCTCCCTCTCTGCCCCAGCTTTAAGGAACTCCCTCCCAGAGGACATATGAAACACAGTAGACATTAAGGACTTCTGGAAGAAACTGAAAACACTACTATACCCAGAACACTATGGAAATTTCACCTAACCCCAGCAATGCAATGTTTTTGACTGCCCTATTATCTGCCTACCACATTTCAGCCACAAGCCATCACAAGAAGAAAACTGTAGATAACATGAAAATTTGCTCCGCATGCCAACCTCCCCCCTGCTGTATCTTCTTGTTTCAGTGTTCTAAATTACAGCAATAATGTACATTCTAGTTTAATTATAATCAGTTAAGTTATAATGGGCCCAATTCAGAGAGGCATCTTGCCGGGTTGCACGTCCCAGTGGGATGTGCAGCCCCACAAGCCATTCTGCACATATTCCCCTTCCGACTCTCCCCACACAGCGAGAGCAGCAGTACGGGGAGAGCCAGCGGGGGGTGGGAGTGGGTGGAGTGGGGGGCAGGCTGAGGCAGCAGGACATACGGGGCCAATTTCGGTCACCGCCCTGCACATCCTGGGGAGTCAGGGAGCACGTGCTGCTTATTCCACCTTTCTGAATTGGGCTCCACATATCTACTCTCGTTTTATTGTAATCAGTTAAGTTTAATGTAACTACTCTCATTTTAATGTACTCAGTTTGAGATATAATGTAAGCTGCTTTGATTGAAGGTTAAGGCGGAATAAAAAACTGTTTAAAAAAATAAAATGTTGGGATCCTGTATGGATAATAGATGGTGCCTAGAGTGCTGGCCATTCAGGTGTGCCCTTTGCTGCCACTGTTGCCCCTCTCAGGACCTGCAGTGGCAGCAATGACACAAACAGCCCCATAGTGCTTACCTTACAACTTTACTATGAATAATAAAGAGATAAACCCCAAGCCCTCTCACTATTTCTAATTCAAAATTTTTGTCGGATGATTTGCCGTGATAGGAACAATCCTCTCTCATGGCAAAATCCTCCTTTTTATTCTCTTTTTAAAAGAGGGAATCAAGCCTCACTCAATCACACCAAGGGATAATACCCCAATTATCCTTAAAGATATTAACCAATCATAAACTATCCATGAAGCACTGAACTGCTATATCCTCCAACATTATCCAAACAGTCATCAGAGGTAATGCTGGTACTATAATTGCTGACAAAATAATACATACTGTAAAGGTTGTTGACGGGACTTTGGATAAGGGACACTATGGATGCGGTTCATGCTTGTTCTGCAGTACCACCTTAGAGGGCCCAGTTTGGGTGGATGCACAGACAGGTATTCGGATCTATAGTCATTTTTGTACAACATGCTTAAGTGCATTTGTGACTTATATTATCATTTGTCCTTGTCAAAAGTATTATGTAGGCTGAACATCTAGATCCATGAAGAAAAGGCTTCAAGAGCATAGATCTCAGATTAATACAGGAGTGACATCTGCACCGGTAACATTTTCAAGAGTTGAAACATTCTTTTCAGGATCTGAGATGGAGGATTTTGGATATGGTTCCTGAACAACTTCGAGGGGAGGATCGTTTGTCCCGGCTACAATATAATGAGCAGTCATGGATTTATCGCCTTCAGATGGTGACACTGAAGGGGTTAAATCTTACCCAGGAATGGTGGAGTTTGGTGAATAGTTAAAAATGATTCTGGAATTACATCTTTGAGGACAGTCAATCATAGCCCGGCATTTGTAACCATGGGATCTGGGTATGTCCTTAAAAAGGGAGGAAGTAGAAGTATGACGTATTTTGCATGAAGAAGAACCGGGAGTTTCGGGGTTTGAAACACGACGTTGTGTACATCATCTGTCTGTCATCGGATCTGGAGAACCAGATGGAAACACAGATCATTGGTGTTTAAAGTACTTATTGGAAAATCAGCACACCAGATAAACATTAGAAACGTCTACGGAGGAATGACGCCAAAGAATAACAGTGGCGCTTGAAGTGAACGCTCAGAATGAGCAATTATAGTACCAGCATTACCTCTGTTGACTGTTTGGATAACGTTGGAGGATATAGCAGTTAAGTGCTTCATGGATGGTTTATTATTGGTTAAGAACTCTAAGGATAATTGGGGTATTATCCCTTGGTATGATTGAGTGAGGGTTTAAAAAGAGAATAAAAAGGAGGAGTTTGCCACGAAAGAGGATTGTTCCTATCACGGCAAATCATCCAACAAAAATTTTGAATTAGTAATAGTGAGAGGGCTTGGGGTTTATCTCTTTGTTATTCATGGTAATTTAAGGTGGGATAAACGGCAGTTTGTGTGATTAGGAGATTTACCTTACAACTTTGGCACCACAGGGCAGTTTGCTTCTACCACCTCAGACTGCCTGATGCTGACTTCCTGTTTGCCTCTCTATGTTTCACAATCATATTGCAATGGAATAAGGTCAAAAGAACACAAATCATCATTTTTCCTTATCTCCATGAACAAGCAGGAATGTAGTCATCACATATGGGTATTGTCGGTACCGACGGAGCCTGCGCGGGAACACTCCCCAGCGTCCAATTAGAAAGCTTTTGGGAGCATCCCACAGCGCCTACGTGCTGCCTTTCCCAACTGACTCTCTCCAGTTCTTCGTTTTCCACGGAGCCAGCAGGTCGTGTTCCTGTCACCGCAGAAAATTTTCCTTCTTTTTTGTGGTCGCGTCTGCCTTCCTCGACGCTTTACCGGTACCGCCGGTTTTTCTTTCTTTCTTTCTTTTCTTTAAAAAAAAAAAAATTCTTAGTACTTTTTTTCCCATTTTTTCCAGGTGCATGCGCCGTTTTGGGCCTTAGGCCCAGGATTTTTTCCATAATGGAAAAACCCTCTTTGGGTTTTAAAAAGTGGCACCAAATGTGGCGGTACCATCTCCGTCACTGACACCCATGAGTGGTGTCTGAAATGTTTAGGTCCTGACCATTCCATTTCAGAATGTATGGCCTGTGCCATGATGTTCAAGAGAGGTCGACAGAACCGAGCTGCCAAGCTCAGTACCCTGTTTCCCTCTGATGCAGCTTCGGTGGCATCAACGTCTTCCAGGGCTTCGTCTTCCTCCCGTGGATCTCAGGTAACTAAACATAAGTCTAGGGTAGATCTCCTTGAGGATTCTGCACTGGCAAAATTGCCCCAGTGGGAGGCTTCGGCTTCCAAAGCATTATCGGGGCTCCAGGACGTTCTCGAGGCCTCGACCTCGGCAGAACTACTGGTGCCATGCTCTGGGGTACCGGCGATCTTCTCCGGTACCGACATCCAGGCATCGGTAGCGTTGATAGACCAGAGAGTCCTGGCTATTGAACGCAGTCTGGCGGCTCTCCTTGCGGCATCGACGCCCTTGGAACCGCGTCAGACAATTCAACCGGTGCTGGCTCCGACTCCGACACCGGTATCAGTACCGGTACTGACAGCATCGACATCGACATTAGTGTCCGCATTGCCGGTACCCAGTCATCCGATGCCTTCTGGTACCGATACTCCGGTACCGATTACTCCCGGTACCGACTTCGGTCGGTACGGGTATCGGGCTTTTCAGGAGCATCTGGACAGACGGTACTTCGAGTCCTCAGAAGAATCTGAGGATTCTGACAGTTCTGTCGATGCAGGAATGCTTCTCCCAGAGGAGCCCTCCTCCCCTAAGTGCAGGATGTCTCCTCCAGAGGATATTTCCTTTCAGGATTTTATCAGGGAGGTTGCTTGGGGTCTGTCCATTACTTTGGCCCCTGAAACAGAGCCCAGAGCAAAGGAGTTGGAAATTTTACAATATCCCAAAACTCCTAAGGAGGTAGCTACCTTGCCCATCCATGAGATCTTGCATGATCTCATGTTAAGAATGTGGGAGACACCTCTTACCACCTCTCCTCATTCTCATAGACTGGATACTCTGTATCGAGTCCCTCCTTGTCCTGGTTTCCAAAAAACTCAGCTTCCTCACCACTCTATTGTAGTGGAGTCAGCTATGAGAAGGATCAAGAGTGCAAAGAGGCATGCCTCTATTCCTCCAGGATGTGAGTGCAGAACTTTGGATGCTTTTGGACGTCGTGTCTTCCAAGCTTCCATGCTTTCTGCCAGGATCAGTTCCTATAGTCTATATATGGGAATGTTCCTGAAGGAGGTCACAGGTGATTTAGAGGCTTTGAGTCCTCTTCTTCCTGAGGATAGAAGATAGGATTTTCTCACATTGGTCAAACATGCCCAAGATGTTTCTAAATTTGTCAACCGTGCAGCTTTTGACTGTTTTGAGTGCATAAGCAGAACCTCTGCCATTGCCATAGGTGCACGTAGAATTGCTTGGCTCCAGGCATCAGATCTGGAGCTCTGGGTACAAGACAAATTGGGAAATATCCCGTGTACTGGTTAGAACCTGTTTGGTAAAGATTGGCAGGAAAAGGCCAATGAGTTGGATGCTGACAACTCCACCTTGGATAGATTATCCAAATCCACCGCTGATCCCGCTAGAAGGAAATCTTTCAAGAAACCATTCTTTTCGAAAAAGAAAAGATATTATCCTGCTTATTCTCAGCAGGGACGTTCTGCAGGTCAGCTTGTCAGGAAAGGTCAGCAACCACCCAAACAGAGAAAAGCAAAGACTGCTAAGCCTCAGCCGTCCCAGCAGTCTCAGCCTCCACAAGGCCTTTGACTTTCAGCTAGAGAACTTAGCCTTCCTGGCTCTCGTTGGACCAGAGCCTTCCACCATTCCAGGAAGGTTGTGTCACTTTGCCCCCAGATGGGGGCAGATAACAGCAGAGCATTGGACACTCTCCATCATAAGGGAGGGGTACAAGCTTCATTTTTCGAGCATGCCCCCTCCCACAATTATAAGGCAGTTCAATTCTACGACCTCTCTCATCAACCTGTTAGGTCAGGAGGTCACTATGCTTCTTGCCCAAGGGGCAATAGAAGAGGTACCCATCAATCAGCAGGGTATAGGGTTTTACTCCCCCTATTTCCTTATCCCAAAGAAAACAGGGGGATACAGACCTATTCTGGACCTCAGAGAATTGAACAAATTCCTTGTCAAAGAGAAATTCAAGATGATTTCTCTTTGAACTCTGCTGCCATAAGAACATAAGAACATAAGATATGCCATACTGGGTCAGACCAAGGTCGATCAAGCCCAGTATTCTGTTTCCAACAGTGGCCAATCTAGGTCATATGTACCTAGCAGTTTCCCCAAGAGACACAAGTTCCACAATGCTTGTACTGGGTCAAGCATTGATATCTTCGGTCACTTCTTAATAATGGTTTATGGACCTTTCCTCCAGGAACTTGTCCAAACCTTTTTTAAACCCAGCTACACTAACAGCCTTTACTACATCCTCTGGTAACAAATTCCAGAGTTTGATTACACGTTGAGTGAAAAAATATTTTCTTTTATTAGTCTTAAATAGTTTACCCTGTAGCTTCATTGCATGTCCCCTAGTCTTTCTATATTCTGATAACGTAAACAATCGATCTACGTTTACCCGTTCCACTCCGTTCATTAATTTATAGACTTCTATCATATCTCCCCTCAGCCGTCTCTTTTCCAGGTTAAAGAGTCCTATCCTTTTTAGCCTTTCCTCATAGGAGTATCCTTCCATCCCCTTTACCATTTTGGTGGCTCTTCTCTGAACCTTTTCTAAAATCGCTATATCCTTTTTAAGATACGGCGACCAGAATTGCACACAATATTCAAGGTGCAGTCTCACCATGGAACGATATAGAGGCATTATAATATCTTTTGTTTTATTTTCCATTCCTTTCCTTATCATACCTAGCATTCTATTTGCTCTCTTGGCTGCCGCTGCACACTGGGCCGATGGTTTTAACATGGTATCCACAATGACGCCTAAATCTTTTTCCTGGGTGGTGGTTCCTAATGTGGAACCTTGCATTGTGTAACCATAGTTTGGGTTGTTCTTCCCTAGGTGCATAACCTTGCACTTGTCCACATTAAATTTCATCTGCCATTTTGATGCCCAGTCTTCCAATTTATCAAGATCCTCTTGCAATGTTTCACAATCCTCTTGGGTTTTAACAACTTTAAATAGTTTTGTGTCATCTGCAAATTTGATAACCTCACTCGTTATTCCACTTTCCAGGTCATTTATGAATATGTCAAAAAGCAGCGGACCCAGCACAGATCCCTGGGGTACACCACTATTCACCTTTCTCCATTGGGAAAATTGGCCATTTAGCCCTACCCTCTGCTTTCTATCTTTTAACCAGTTCCTGATCCACAATAGTACACTGCCTCCTATCCCATGACTCTTTAGTTTTGCCAAAAGTCTCTGATGAGGGACCTTGTCAAAGGCTTTCTGAAAGTCCAGATACACAATATCAACCGACTCACCTTTGTCCACCTGTTTATTCACTCCTTCAAAAAAACATAACAGATTAGTAAGACAAGATCTTCCTTGTCTAAAGCCATGTTGGCTGTCTCCCATTAGGTCGTGACTATCTACATGCTGAGTAATTTTATTCTTTATGATGGTTTCTACCATTTTTCCCAGTACTGACGTCAGAGTCAGGATTGGCTTTGTTCTCTAGATCTCAAGGATGCGTACACCCATGTTCTCATCCATCCAACTCACAGAAGGTTCCTTCGACCCCCCCTTCCTGAGGATTAACATTTTTGCTGCTAGCAAGAATATAATAAGGACAGACTAGATGGGCCTTGTGGTCTTTTTCTGTCATCATGTTTCTATGTTTCTATGTTTCTAAGCTTGTGACACAACAATTGGTTCTTGAATGTTAAGAATCTCTTTGAAATACTTATCTAAAAGTATTCCAGGAGCTAACAAGGAAGTATGAGGAAAATTAAGAAACCTAAGGTTGCATGCACGAAAGGAATTCTCTAGGGCCTCCACCCGGGAATACAACACCAGAGAATTTTTAACAGCAACTGTATGCGCTACCTGAAGTGGAGGAACTTGAGAATTCAAGGACTGAACAGCCTTATCAAGAATATGTACCCTCTCATCAAGTTGCTGAAAGGTTAAAACAGCCTCTTGAGAGAAGGTGCAAAGCGCATTTAAAGTAGAAGAAACTTTCTGATCAATAATTACTAAAGCTGACCAAATATCTTTCAATGTTACATCACCATCAGGCGAGGTAGGCGAAATAGCAGACACCACATTCAAATGTTAATCCTCAGGAAGGGGGGATGGATGAAATTGTGCCAGTTATTTCAAATTTAACTGCGTTTTTAGAAGACTCTACTGATAATATCTCCACTCGTTCCACTTTACTAGTTACATTTGCCTCCATCGAGGTTAAGCAGCGGATACTTCGTGCTTTTTTCAAGAAAAAATCTGTCCCCTTTTGTGGACAGTCTCTTAATATTTTTCCCGACGTATCCCGCGAGACTCAGATTCGTAGGAGGCAATTTCTGGCTCTCAAACCCAAGGTTTTGGCCCTAGGGGCCACCTTTTTTTTACGTTTTCCGTGTAAATGCTTGATTGGGTTTGAGGGGGCCTCTTATGTATTTACGGATATTACTCATCTTGAGAAATTTGTGATTGATTGTTCAAGTGCAGGCTCTGGAAATAAGTCTGGTAATTAAATGGTAGGTTCTCCAATTGTGTAGGCTTTCAGCCTGGTTTTCAGAATAGATCTTATTTCTTTTTTAGTTAAATTTGTCAGCACCATTTAATGTGGACCTTATATTGTAACATGTTTCTTAGTATCTTGTATGTAGAATGAATTGTACTTATTTTCCTTTTCTAATTTGGTGTAAATGCTTAATAAAAAAAAAAAAAAAAAAAGGTTCCTTCGATTCCTTTTTCAAGGAAAGCACTACCAATACAGGGTGCTTCCTTTTGGCCTGGCCTCAGCACCAAGGGTGTTCACGAAATGCATGGCTGTGGTTACAGCATTTCTCCACACTCTAGGGATATTCGTCTTCCCCTACTTAGACGACTGGCTCATTCGAGCCCCAACAGAGTCAGAGGCCACATTTTCTCTATCCTGCACAATGCGTATCCTTCACTATTTGGATCTGGTAATAAACATCCCAAAATCCAGTCTAACTCCCACTCAGTCTTTAGAGTTCATAGGAGCGTTGCTGGATACCAGAAAGGCAAGGGCCTATCTCCCCCAGGCCCGCTGCCTTCGCATGGTGCAGCTAGCTTCTCAAGCAGTGCTAAAGCCTCACCTCACTGCCCGAGAAATGCTACAACTACTAGGCCACATGGCATCTACTGTGCATGTGGTTCCCTATGCTCGCCTCCATATGAGGGCAGCCCAGTGGACTTTATCCACTCAATGGACCCAGGCATCAGGATGCCTGGCAGACAAAATAGCAAACACAAGTCACCTTATTTTGTCCCTCCAGTGGTGGAAGTCCACTCAAAACCTGTTGCTGGGATCCCCTTTTCAACAACCCTTACCCCAGGCAACTCTCACAACAGAGCTCATCTGCAAGACCTCTCCACCCTAGGCACCTGGTCTCCACAGGGGACTCATCTACATATCAATCTCTTGGAGCTCAGAGCAATCTTTCTTGCTCTTCGACTGTTCCATACCCTGCTCAGCTACAAGACAGTCCTCATTCATACGGACAATCAAGTAGCCATGTTCTACGTGAACAAGCAGGGGAGAACAGGCTCTCTGTCACTTTGCAACAAAGTTTTGCGACTATGGGCCCTCGCCAGAGAGCATCAGATTCATCTCCTGGCAGTGTATATTCCAGGCATACAAAACTCTTGGGCAGACAGACTCAGTCGAGTTCTGCTTCCACACGAGTGGTCTCTGCATGCAGACCAGGTGGCCAAGATTTTTCAAATTTGGGGAACCCCGGACATAGACCTCTTTGCAAGACCGTGGAATGCCAAACTTCCCCGGTTCTGTTCCAGAATTCTGGCTGAGGGGGCTCAGGCCAGGGATGCTTTACTCCTTTACTGGGGTCAAGACTTTCTGTATACCTTTCCACCCATTCCCCTAATTCCCAAAACCCTGTTCAAGCTTCAGAGAGACAGAGGCCATATGATTCTCATAGCTCCACTTTGGCCACGGCAAGTGTGGTACCCTCTGCTTCTACGTCTCTCTCAAGCTCCCTCCCTGGAGTTAGGGTCTGCTCCAGATCTCCTATCTCAGGAGGACGGAATGTTATGGCATCCCAATCCTCAGTCTCTGCATCTGAGGGCTTGGTTGATGAAGGCCTAGATCTCCATGATCTTAACCTCTCTCAGCAAATAAAGGATATATTTTATGCTTCCAGGAAGCCTTCCACAAGACGCTCTTATGCTTTCAAGTGGAAAAGGTTTACCATATGGTGTTCGCAGAAAGGTCTTAACCCCATTTCCATACCTCTGGAATCATTGCTGGAGTATCTCCTTCATTTATCCAATGCAGGACTTAAGACTAACTCAGTGAGGGTCCATTTGAGTGCTATTGCAGTTTCCTTCAAGCCCCTCAATGGACAGCCTATTTCCTCCCATCCTCTTATAGCAAGATTTATGAGAGGCCGTCTGCTAACTAAGCCTACCATTAAGCGACCTCCTGTGGCATGGGACTTAAATTTGGTTCTTGGTCAGCTCATGAAGCCACCTTTCAAACCCTTAGCTACTACCTCCTTGAAATTCCTTTCTTTGAAGGTTATCTTTCTCATTGCAATCACATCAGCATGTCGCATCAGTGAATTGCAAGCACTAGTAGCTGATCCACCTTATACAAGGTTCCATCATGACAAGGTAGTCCTTAGGACTCATCCACACTTTATGCCAAAGGTGGTCTCGCCCTTTCATCTAAACCAAGTGGTGTACCTACCCGTGTTCTTTCCAAGGCCTCATGCATCGAATGCAGAAAGGAACCTTCATACTTTGGACTGTAAAAGAGCTTTAGCCTTTTACTTACAAAGAACACAGCAACATAGAAAGTCCTCTCAGCTCTTTGTTGCTTTTGATCCTTCTCATTTGGGACTTCCACTCTCCAAGAGAACACTATCTAACTGGATTGCTCAGTGTATTTCCTTTGCCTATCAGAGTAAGAATCTTCCTCTGGAGGGCCATGTCACAGCTCACAATTTATTTACATTCTCTTATATACCACACTATTCTGCATCAGTGCGGTTTACATTGAACAAACTGAAATTACATTGAACAGGGCATTATAACTTGGAGATAACTATTTTGCAGGAAACATGGGCTATGGAGGGTTAAGTGGCTTGCCCAAGACCACAAGGAGCACCTATGGGACTAGAAACCCCAGTCCTTCTGGCCCAAGGTTGCTGTCTTCTAGTGGGATTTGAACCCCCGACCTTCCAGCCTGAAGTACCTTGCCCCAACCACTAGGCCACTCCTCCACTCCACAATGTGAGAGCCATGGCAGCCTCAATGGCTCATCTGCACTCTGTGTCTATCGATGACATCTGTCGAGCAACCACCTGGGCCTCGGTTTATACCTTCACAGCCTATTACTTCTTGGACCAGGACTCCCGCTGGGATGCCTTGTTTGGTCAGACTGTTCTCCAACACCTGTTCCATACCTAATCAACTCCTACCCACCATCCCTGGTAGGATGCCAGAGATCCATGGGGGGAAGTGGAGCCCTTCTCAGGTACGCACAACATCTGGGGTCTCTCCCTGGCATCTAAAGCTAGGGAGTCCCCATATGTGATGACTACATTCCTGCTTGTTCCTGGAGATAGCATAGTTACTCACCTGTAACAGGTGATCTCCGGGAACAGCAGGAATTTAGTCCTCACAACCCACCCACCTCCCCTAGGAGTTGTATTTCTCTATCTATCTCTTTCCTTTTCCCTATCTCTCTCTTTGTCTCAGTTTTAAAACTCAACTGGAGAGAGGCAGTTTGGAAAAGCGGGAAGGCAGCACGCAGGCGCTGTGGGATGCTCCCAAAAGCTTTCTAATTGGACGCTGGGGAGCGTTCCCACGCAGGCTCCGTCGGTACCGACGATACCCATATGTGAGGACTAAATTCCTACTGTTCCCGGAGATCACCTGTTACAGGTGAGTAACTATGCTTTACCAAATCATCACCATTTCTGATCATTTCAAATTCCTGCAGTTTGGGTGCCATTTGTGTATCCTGGGGCCCGCCCTATGTGTCCTGCGGCTACTTGTATCCCACAGGAGACAAGACCCAGACACCTTCAGGATACTAGAGATTTTTATGTGCTGTGGATAAGCCCTCTAGTACCTGGAATTCAGCATTCAAGGGACTTGTATTTGTTACAGTGAGATTGACTAGGTTTAACTGAGATAACTGGTTACTGAGCTCTGTGATATATTGTGCTTTACCCACTAGGCCGTATATCTGCCGTCATGTCTCTTTGTTTCTATTAGAGCTTAGTGGCTGGCTTGGAAGGGCAGACTGGATAGGCCGTATAGTTTTTATCTGCCATCATGTTTCTGTGTTCAGAATGTACACACAACAGGCAGTATTTAAACATAAACTTTGCTTTAATGGTATAAACTTAAAAGAAGCACTTCACCCAACAACATATTCAAGTATTTACAAGGAACAGCCAAGGAATAAAACAGAACAGTTAGTAACAGAAATATGCAGATCCTCCTTGCCATCAGTGTTCCTGCTGGACAGTTTTGAGCTGCACAGGAGTCCTCTGCCAGTATTTCTCCAGTGGAGGCGTCACGAAAAATATCCTTCAGGATCTGCTTGTCCCTAGCGTATCAAAGCATGACAGTTGCATCACCTCCACCAGCAAGAATGGTGGTGGAAGATTCTGACACACCTTGAAGTTGCTTAGTGGGAATGCTGTTTGCTACCCACTTTTTAGGTGCCTAAATCTATGAGATCAGTGAAATTTTGAGCATAGGTTTAGGCACTCAGCCCTAGTAAATTTTCAAAAAGCCAATTTAGGAGCATAGATCTCAAAGTTAGGAGCATAAACCTTTTTAATATTGACCTTATAACTTTTAAGCTCCTAAATCTAGGTAAAATTTCAGCAGAAAACTTAGAATCCTATGTTTAACAGAAAATAGGGGAAAAATTTAGGAATCTAACTTAGGGTCCTAAATTTAGGAGCACAGGGCCAATATTCAAAAGGAGGTTATTTAGTTAGCAAGACCTGCTAACCGGATAAATCCCGGTAAGAGAAGCATTCAGCAACACTTTCCGGCTAGTGCCACTGTATATTTCCTCTGATTGCTGCGGCACTAGCTGGATAGTGTTGGGGCAAACTCTGTGTGAAGCTGGAGAGGAGCCAGAGATTATCCAGATAGTGGTGATTTTCATCCATTATCTGGATACATTCTGCAGATAAAGTTAGAACAACAAAAAGGTTGTTGTTAAATGCCGTCGAGTCAGTGTCGACTCATGGCAACCCTCTGGACAGTTGTCCTAGACTGTGTTTGGACTTCAGTGAGGCGGCTCATTGTTGACAGAGTGGCATCCATAGCTGCTGTTATTGTAGTGATCCATCTCATTGCTGGCCTTCCTCTTTTGCGTTGACCTTCTACCTTGCCAAGCATAATGTCTTTTTCTAATGATCTCTTTCTTGGCATGATGTGTCCAAAGTATGATAGTCGAAGTCTTATCATCAGAGATTCTAAAGAAAGCTTAGATTTGATATCCTCTAACATTGACTGGTTTGTTCTTCGGGCAGTCCATGGTATACACAGTATTCGTCGCCATAATTCAAAGGTATCAATTTTCTTCCTGTCTATTTTTTTCACTGTCCGACTTTTGTATCCATATGACGTTATTGAAAATACCATGACTTGAATGAGTCAAATCTTTGTATGGAGAGAGACATCTCTGCTCTTGAGAATCTTGTCTAGGTCCTTCATAGCCATTCTGCCAAAAGCAATGCATCATCAGATTTCTTGACTGCTTGTTGTTTCTTTATTGATAGTTGATCCAAGTAGGTTAAAGTTGTCCACTATTTTGATTTCTTCTCCATCAATTATGAACTTATTGATTTTTCCAGTTGTCAGGATCTTTGTCTTCTTTACATTAAGGTGCAGGCCCATTTTAAGACTATGTTCCTTGATCTTGAGAAGCAAATGTTTCAGATCGTCTTCACTTTCAGCCAGTAAAGTGGTATCATCAGCATAGCAAAGGTTGTTGATGTGTCTTCCACCAATCTTCACACCTTGATTGTCTTCATACAGTCCTGCTTCTCTGATGATTTGTTCTGCATATAAATTAAACAGGTAGGGGGAAAGTATGCGGCCTTTGCTGATTTTAAACCATTCTGTTTCTTTTTGTTCCATTCGAATTGTTGCTTCTTGATCAATGTAAAGGTTGTGCAAGAGAACAGATGTTCTGGTATACCCATGCTTCTTAATGTGGCCCAGAGTTTCTCATGGTATACACAGTCAAAAGCCTTGCAGTAGTCAATAAAACACATATAGATATGCTTTTGGTATTCTTTAGTCTTTTCAATGATCCATCTCATATCCACAATGATGGCTCCCGTTCCTCGCCCTTTCCTGAACCTTGCTTGCACTTCAGGCAGTTTTCATTATGGTTGTAGTCTTTGCTGAATGATCTTGAGTAGAAGCGTGCTAGCATGTAGGATCAGAGCGATTGTGCAATAATTTCCACAGTCAGCAGAATAATGAAAGGGTAGTCCTAACTTTATCCACAAAGGCTATCTGGATAGTGGCTGAATATAGTCATTATCTGGATAGGGAGACCATTGACTGCAAAAAATGGATAATCTCCAGGAACAAGCAGGAATGAGTCTTCACATATGGGTACGTCGGTACTGACGGAGCCTGCGCGGGAACGCTCCCCAGCTTCCCAAAAAGGAAAGCTTTTGGGAGCATCCCACAGCGCCTGCGCGCTGCCTTCTCGCCTTTCCTAACTGCCTCTCCCCAGTTCTTCTTTTCCGCGGAGCCAGCAGGTCATGTTCCTGTCACCGCTGAAGAAGTTCTTTGTTTTATTTTATTTCTTTGGTCGCGCGTCTGCCTTCCCCGACGTCGGACCGGTACCGCCGGTCTTTCTTTCTTTTCTTATAAAAAAAAAAGAACATATTTTTTCCCTCACTTAGTGTGTTTTTCCTCTTTGGGCCTTAGGCCTCACGAAAAATTTTCCTCATGGAAAAACCAGCCTCCGGGTTTAAAAAATGCACTAAGTGCAGCGGTACTATTTCTGTCACCGACACCCATGAATGGTGTCTTAAATGTTTGGGTCCTGACCATTCCATTTTGGATTGTCCATCCTGCTCCTTGATGTCTAAACGAGGTTTACAGAACCGAGCAGCTAAGCTCCATGTACTGTTTCCCTCTGATGCAGCTTCAGTGGCATCGACGTCTTCCAGGGCCTCTACTTCCTCCCATGGATCTCAGGTAACCAAACATAAATCCAGCCGGTCCTCGAAGGGTAGATCTCCTTCCAAACATCGAGATGCCTCCAGGCTTGCCCTCGAGGATTCCGCACCGGCAAAACAACCCCGGCGGGAAGCTCCAGCTTCCAAAGCTCCTCCTATGGGGTTACAGGTTGACATCGATGGCACGGCCTCGACCGATCACCTGTTAGAATGTTCTGGGGTACCGGTGCAACCTTCCGGTACTGAATTCCAGGCATTCATGGCGTCGATGGATCAGAATGTTCTATCCATGCAGCAGGCTATCACGGCCTTCATTCAAGCTGCGACGCCGCTGATACCACAACAAACTCCGTTGTCGGTATCGGCTCCGGTACCGGCACCAGTGTCGGTACCGGTACCGACTGCATCGACATCGACCAGGATGCCGACTGCAGCGGTTCCCTGTCCAGGGATGCCCATCGGTACCGTACCGGTCCCGATGACGCCCGATGTCGATACCGCTCTATACGCCTATCGAGCTTTGGAAGAGCACCCTGACAGTCGATACTTTGATTCCTCCGAAGACTCTGATGCATCGGAGGAGTCTGCTGAAGTGTCTATAGCTCTTCCTGAAGAGCCTTCTTCTCCAAAAAGAAGAATGTCTCCTCCAGAGGATTTGTCCTTTCAAGACTTCATCAGAGAAGTGGCTAAAGGGCTTTCTATTTCAGTATCCTCTGAATCAGAGCCTAGAGCTAAAAATTGGATATTTTAGGTTATTCTAAGGCTCCTAAGGAGGCAGTCACCTTGCCAATTCATGAGATTCTTTATGATCACATGATTGACTTATGGGAGACTCCTCTCACTATCTCTCCTCATTCT
Source organism: Ichthyophis bannanicus (assembly GCA_033557465.1). Taxonomy (NCBI): domain Eukaryota; kingdom Metazoa; phylum Chordata; class Amphibia; order Gymnophiona; family Ichthyophiidae; genus Ichthyophis; species Ichthyophis bannanicus. The sequence goes on from CM066040.1 coordinate 191,839,725, forward strand.
CGTAGGTTGGACACTATGTACCGTGTCCCTCCTTGTCCTGGGTTTCATAAAACACAGCTTCCTCACCATTCTATTGTGGTGGAGTCAGCTATGAAAAAGATAAAGAGTGCAAAAAGACACTCCTCTGCTCCTCCAGGAAGAGAATGCAGGACCTTGGATGCTTTTGGTAGGAAAATCTTCCAAGCCAGTATGCTCATTGCCAGAATCAACTCCTATAGCCTTTATATGAGTATGTTTCTGAAAGAAGTTGCAGATAAGCTGCACACTTTCCTCCCTTTCCTTCCAGAGGATAAAAGGGAAGAATTTCTTATTTGGATTAAGCATACTCAAGATATTTCAAAGTTTTCCAACCGTGCAGCTTTTGACTCCTTTGAGGGTGCCAGCAGAGCTTCGGCCATTGCCATAGCTGCACGCAGAATTGCTTGGCTCCAAGCTTCTGATCTGGAATCTTGGGTCCAGGATGGCTTGGGAAATCTTCCCTGTACAGGAGAAAACTTGTTTGGCAAAGATTGGCAAATAAAAGCCACTCAAATGGATGCAGAAAATTCTGCTTTGGATAGACTTTCCAAGTCAACCTCCATCCCTGCCAAGAAAAAACCTTTCAAGAAGTCTTTTTTCAAGAAAGGCAGATTCCATCCTACTTCTGGCCAACAATCATCTACAGGTCGTTTTGCTGCTAAGCGTCAGCAACCTAAACAGGCCAAGCCTAAGCCTACAGGGGCTGCTGCAACTCAGCAGACCCAGCCTCCTCAGGGTTTTTGACTTGATGCTAGAGAACTTAGCCTTTCTGGCTCTGAAACAGCCAGAGCCTCTCACCATTCCAGGAAGGTTAGCTCATTTTGCTCCCAGATGGGAGCAAATTACAGCAGAGCAGTGGACCCTCTCCATCATAAGGGAGGGCTACAAGCTTCATTTCTCAAACCTTCCTCCTCACACTATGGTGAGACATTTCAATTCTCCAACATCTCTCCTCGACCTTCTAGGTCAGGAGGTGGCTGCCCTTCTTGTCCAAGGGGCAATAGAAGAAGTGCCTCTTCTTCAACAAGGGTCAGGGTTTTACTCCCCCTACTTTCTGATCCCAAAGAAAACAGGGGGCTACAGACCCATATTAGATCTCAGAGAATTGAACAAATTTCTATGCAAGGAGAAATTCAAGATGCTTTCTCTAGGCACTCTCCTTCCATACCTTCAGAGTCAGGATTGGCTTTGTTCTCTAGATCTCAAGGATGCGTACACACATGTCCTCATCCATCCATCTCACAGAAGGTTCTTCCGTTTTCTTTTCCAAGGAAAGCATTACCAATACAGGGTGCTTCCTTTCGGTCTGGCCTCTGCTCCAAGAGTGTTCACCAAATGCATGGCAGTAGTAGCTGCATTTCTATGCACTCTGGGAATATTTGTATTCCCATACCTGGACGACTGGCTCATCTGAGCTCCATCTCAGTCAGAGGCCCAGACTTCCCTGGACTGCACGAGGCACATTTTGCAGTATCTGGGACTTGTGGTAAACCTCCCAAAGTCCCAGCTCACCCCTACTCAGTCCCTAGAGTTCATAGGGGCCTGGCTGGATACTACCACTGCACGGGCCTATCTTCCTCAGGCCCGTTGCCTACGCCTAATGCAGTTAGCCTCCCAAATTCAGTCAAAGAGCCATTTAACTGCCCGGGAGATGCTACAACTGCTAGGCCACATGGCATCCACAGTGCATGTGGTACCCTATGCTTGCCTTCACATGAGAGCAGCTCAATGGACTTTGTCCACCCAGTGGACTCAAGCATCAGGAGCTCTCTCAGACCAAATAGCAACCTCCAAACGCTTCTTTTGGTCTCTCCAGTGGTGGATGTCCACCCAAAATCTGTTGCTGGGGTCCCCCTTCCAACAGTTGTTGCCCCAGGCAACCCTCACAACAGATGCCTCCCAAACAGGTTGGGGAGCTCATCTACAAGACCTCTCCACTCAGGGCACTTGATCTCCACAGGAGACCTCTCTACATATCAACCACTTGGAGCTCCGAGCAGTTTTTCTAGCTCTCAAGGTCTTTCATACCCTGCTCAGCTACAAGACAGTCCTCATTCATACGGACAATCAGGTAGCCATGTTTTACATAAGCAAGCAAGGAGGAACTGGCTCTCTGTTGCTTTGCAACGAAGCTTTAAGATTGTGGGCCTTCGCCAGAGAGCATCAAATCCATCTCCTGGCCGTATACCTCCCAGGAATCCAAAACTCTTGGGCAGACAGACTCAGTCGAGTTCTGCTTCCACACGAATGGTCCCTGCACATGGACCAAGTACTCAGAATCTTTCAAGAGTGGGGAACCCCGGACATAGACCTCTTTGCAAGTCCGTGGAATGCCAAACTTCCCCGGTTCTGTTCCAGAATTCCGTGTCAGGGAATTCAGGCCAAGGATGCCTTCCTCCTTCACTGGGGTCAAGACTTCCTGTATGCCTTTCCACCCATTCCTTTAATTCCCAAGACTCTGGTCAAGCTCCAGAGGGATCAAGGATCCATGATCCTCATAGCTTCACGCTGGCCACGCCAAGTGTGGTACCCTCTACTTCTGCATCTCTCTCAAGCTCCCTCCCTAGACTTGGAGCTGCTCCAGACCTTCTGTCCCAGGAGGAGGGGACTTTGTGGCACCCAAACCCCAAGTCCCTTCACCTCAGAGCTTGGTTGCTGAAGGCCTAGACCTTCAAGGTTGGAATCTTTCTCAGCAGGTGAAGGATATCCTCCATGCTTCCAGAAAACCTTCTACTAGACATTCCTATGCTTTTAAATGGAAAAGATTTTCCATTTGGTGTGCTGAGAAGGGTCTTGACCCTCTAGCACTTCCTTTGAATTCTCTATTGGAATATCTCCTGCATCTCTCCAATGCAGGCCTTAAGACAAATTCAGTAAGGGTCCATTTGAGTGCTATTGCAGCATCCCTTAAGCCTATTAATGGACAGCCTATTTCCTCTCATCCTCTTATTGCAAGATTCATGAGAGGCCTAACTTTAACTAAACCTCCCATTAGGCCTCCTCCGGTGGCATGGGATTTAAATCTGGTTCTTGGTCAGCTTATGAAGCCACCTTTTGAACCCTTAGCTACCACCTCCTTGAAATTTCTTTCCTGGAAGGTTATTTTCCTCATTGCAGTCACCTCAGCTCGCCGCATCAGTGAACTGCAGGCCTTAGTGGCTAATCCACCTTATACAAGATTCCATCATGATAAGGTAGTCCTTAGGATCAATCCACACTTTATGCCTAAAGTGGTTTCACCTTTTCATCTTAATCAAGAGGTGTATTTACATGTCTTTTTTCCAGTTCCTCATGCATCAAGTGCAGAGAGGAATCTTCATACCCTGGATTGTAAGAGAGCTCTTGCCTTTTACTTACAAAGGACACAGCAACATAGAAAGTCGTCTCAACTCTTTGTTGCCTTTGATCCCTCTCATTTGGGACTTCCAGTCTCTAAAAGGACACTGTCCAATTGGATTGCTCAGTGTATTTCTTTCGCCTACCAGAGTAAGAACCTTTCTCTGGAAGGCCATGTCACAGCTCATAATGTGAGGGCCATGGCCACCTCTATGGCTCATCTAAATTCTGTGTCCATCGACCAGATCTGTCGAGCGGCCACCTGGGCTTCGGTTCATACCTTCACAGCCCATTACTGTTTGGACAAGGACTCCCGCCGGGATGCCTTGTTTGGTCAGGCTGTTCTCAAACACCTGTTCCATGCTTAATCAACTCCTGCCCTCCTTCCCTGAATGGATGCCTGAGATCCATAGGAGGAGATAGAGCCCTTCACAGGGTCTCATAACCTTGGGGATCTCCCAGGCATCTCTAGCTAGGGAGTCCCCATATGTGAAGACTCATTCCTGCTTGTTCCTGGAGATAGCACAGTTACTTACCTGTAACAGGTGATCTCTGGGAACAGCAGGAATAAGTCTTCACAACCCACCCACCTCCCCTAGGAGTTGTATCTCTCTATCTATTTTTCCTTTCCTCTCTCTCTTTGTCTCAGCTTTAAAACTCGAACTGGGGAGAGGTGGTTAGGAAAGGCAGGAAGGCAGCGCGCAGGTGCTGTGGGATGCTCCCAAAAGCTTTCCTTTTTGGGAAGCTGGGGAGCGTTCCCGCGCAGGCTCCGTCGGTACCGACGTACCCATATGTGAAGACTTATTCCTGCTGTTCCCAGAGATCACCTGTTACAGGTAAGTAACTGTGCTTTTTGTGGCAGTCACTATCCAGATATTGCCACTGAATACCCAGAAAAATTTTCCAGTAGTGGCTGGCAGTCAAAGAAACCACCAACCACTCCAGACTGAATATTAGCCTATTAACCACTCTGGTGTAATGAAGAGCGGTATATCAAGTTAAATAAACAAAAACATAGACATATCAGGTGTTTTTTTTTTAAGATTAGGCCCTTAGGGAGTCATTTTAAAAGCTTTAGTTACAATTTGGATGTCCAAAAATGGGCACACAGACGTCCAAATCATGAATACCTCCCTAGGGAGCCATTTTCCTAATGATGTTTAAAGACGTCTTCATGTGGGAACGTTCAAGCAAGCAGGGGGTTGGTGGAGGCTGTCCTGGGTGGGGCAATGGACATAGATGTCTCCGCTCGATTTCAGAAACGGGGATATCTGCAACCTCTTCCAAGTTTAGACCTGCTCCAGGCATAAATAAGCATTGGGAAAGTGCTTGTTTGGGTCGTTAAACATCTAGAGAGTGTAGAGAAGAGGGCACTCCACTATCCCCAGTACTCTCCACATTTGCAATGATACTTTTTGTGTTACTGGGAAACTTGTTCCAGGTTTAAACCATCACTGATTGTCTCTTAGACATCCCCAGTCTTGAATACTATTCTGGGAACATCTATATAGACGGCCCTGCAGATGTCTATATCAGGCATGTCCACATTTGTGAAATCGTACCCAAACTTAGATGTGCTTGCCTTTTTTTCAGACATTCTGGCTTGAGTATCCCAGATTGCACTTAGGGGCTTGTTTACAAAGCCGCGGTAGCGGTTCGCGGTTGTTATCGGAGCCACGGCCCCACAATGGGGCCGCGGCTCCGATAACGACCGCGAACCGCTACCACGGCTTTGTAAACAAGCCCCATAGACATCATTTGTAAAATGTGCCTTCATGTCTTTAAACCCTTTGTTAAAACCTGACTTTGATCAGGCTATTATTGTTTGATTTTATTGCAGTATGCCAGTGTTTTATTATGCTTTCTATTTTTAACCTTATGTTTTTAATGATATTCACATGTTTTTATCTATTTTTTTATTGTAACCCCCTTCGACATCCCCTTAGAAAGATGGATAATAAAAGCGTTAATGTAAATAAAGGGTTTTTCTCATTTTGTGTTTGGCCTGTAATTTTCCAAAAGTGATCTGCTGAATCTCTATGGCAAAAAGTTGATACCTTTTACTTACAAGATCGAGTCTTATTGCTAAATGAAATCTACACATATATTCATTTTAACAAGAAATTAGAAAATTGGAGGCTTAAAGACATACACCATTGAATAAAAAAATAGAATGAGATAAAAAGTGCATTTAAAAGTCTCTTACTTTCCTCTGCCTTCTACCTTCTACCTTCCTTCTTTCTTCTGAATGTCTTGTGTTCAACTTGATTTTTATAGTCCATCTCAAAAATAAGGCCAAGAATAGCTGTAAGGGAGAAGTGGCTCAGTGGTTGGGACAGGTTACCTCAGGCTGTAGGGCTAGGGGTTCAGTTCCCACATAGGGACAAGCAACCTCAGGCTGGAGGGACTGGGGTCTCTAGTCCCATGGCCACTCCTTGTGACCTTGGGCAAGCCATTTAACCCTCCATTGCCTCAGGTACACTTAGATTGTGAGCCCTTCAGGGACAAGGGAATAAAAAGCACCTGTTAGCATATATCTGTAAACCACTTTGAGCAGGTGAAAAGCAGTATATAAGCACAGCTAAATAAATAAATATGAACTTTTGAGTTATATTCAGCATAACCAGACTCCCAGGATATGATTCGACATCTTATTTAAGCTCAGGGAATAGGGAGGGATGGGTTGTCAAATCTGGATCTGTACTATTGGGCTTGTAGATGAGCAGGAGCGAAGGCATGGTTTTAGGTGATCCAGAAACTGAGTTGGGTTCATCTAGAAAGTTTGCAGATTGAGGGTCTCACACTCCCTCTTTTGCTAACTCTACCTGAGGGGGAGACTCTTGTAATTTGCAGAGTGTTGAGACGTCATACTTTGGGAATATAGCATCAGGTTTGTTGCTTTTTGAAGGTAGCACACAAGGCTCCAATTGCTCCTTTGGCTAAGAATTTGGCTATTTCTTATTATACTTATTATTCCTTTTTTTCAATTTATGTATATTTATTATATTTTTTTTCAATTTATGGTATAATGGGAGGCCTGTGGGTTGTGGTTTGTGTGGGAATTGTGATGGTACCTCTTTTAAGGCCTTCAGTCCTTTGAAGGATGAGTTTGCGCAGGAGACTTATAGTCTCTTTTTGCAGATAAGGGAAGCAATGGCTCATTTAGAGAGGAGGGGTTGGGGAAACAAAATTCCTAGCTCAGATGAGACAGATTTTTGCAATTCTTTTTGAATAAGCAGCATTTCTCTCAGTTGTATCACCTTACTGAGACTGATGATTTACCTCACCAGTTGGAGGTTTTGATGTTATTTGGCAGTCTGCATATTTGGTCTCCATAGGTCATATGTGGGCTGAGTTGATGATTTGACTTATCTATCGTACTTACAGGTATTCCATTTTTTATGCTAAATTTTCTAGAGGTTCATCACTCAGGGGCAATTTCTCCAAATGGGTGAGTTTTGCGCATACCATGACATTCATGAACCTCACTTCTAAGCTAGGGTGTGTGGAGTATAATCGCAGTCTTTTAAATTTACTGCTAATTCATCACCTTTGTGTTGACGAGCTTATGGTCTTTCAGGTGATTATTTTCAAATGTGGTGACCGTGCTCTCTAATAGCACAATCTTAGCACCAGATGAGCAGAAAAATTAAAAGGAATTTAGGTAGGGAAGTGACGGTGACACCACTCTTTTGCCTCTGGGGTATGGGCATGATGTGACTTCCACATGAGAAATATTTGTTGTTGAGTCACTTTCTTTTGGCTGCCCATTATACTATTGCCATGTTTTGGAAAGAGGTTCCTACCCTTGTTTTTTGACACAAACAAGTTTTTGAAATTGTTTTAATTGAAAAGCTGTCTTACTCCTTGCAGGGCAAGATTAATACCTAGGACCGAGTTTGGCGTAAATATTGAACTTGGTGTGCATTGTTAAAATAATGTAATTATGCTATCTTTAGCAGAGTGTGCTGGAAGGGGGGAGGGGTGTAGGAGCTCATCTTATGCAGGGAGCTGGGCATAAGACTGGGTGTATACCAGAGGCAATGCTATTTCTTCTCTGATATTGAGGCTGACTGGGAAACAAGCAAAATGTTTTGCTCCTCCAATGGCGCTTGTTTGATTTTCATAGACAACAAGAAAGAAATGAATTTTATCACAGCTCAAATGTGGAAACCTTCTGTGTGGATTGGGCGTCACAAGACAGAGAGATTCTGTGGCTGAATGGTGGTACCTTTGACAGGCACCTTTTTGAAGTGCATGGCACAGGGGAATGTGCCTACGTTCAGCTCAAAGAGGCCGTCTTCTCTAGCTGCACAGTTCCTAAAAGCTGGGTCTGTCGGAAGCCTTACCAAAGGGAGAAGAACTTTGCATAGGGCATCTAGATTTCTTAAATGGATGTCCAAAGTCACTTCTTTAAAGCTGTCTTCTACTGGCTTGCTCTTCTCCTTGCCCTTTTCTTCCACTGCTAACTCCAGACTTCGATCCTTTTTCCTTGCTGTTCCTTATGCCTGGAACAGACTACCTGAGTCTGTATGTCAGGCTTCATCTCTGCCCCTTTTCAAATCTATGCAAAATCTCACCTAGTTGAGGCTTTTTTTGGATCCTGATCCCCTGTTCCTTGTATCTCCTTACCCTTCCCTATTCTATCCTTATTCTTATCTTTTGTCTTGTCTGTCTTGATTAGATTGTAAGCTATGACGAGTAGGGACTGTCTCTCTGTGTTTGTACAGTGCTGCATATGCCTTGTAGCGCTTTATAAATGTTTAATAGTAGTAACAGTAGTAGTGTATGGTATTTCCAGTGTACCTTTTGAGAAGAAGAACTAATCATTTGTATAGCACTACAAGATGCACGTAGTACTGTACATATAGATGGAAGACATAGTCCCTGCTCATCAGAGCGTACAGTCTAATCAAGATGAAAAAACATCACAAAACTGGGGACTAGAGTATGGCAAATTGCACATAAGTAGTAGACAAGAGAATGAGGAGTATCAGGATTGAAAAGCAGCTTCAAAGAGGTGGATCTTCAGCCTGGACTTGAATAGGGTCAGAAAAGAAGCCCGATGAACCAACTCTGGTAATTTGTACCAAGCATATGGAGCAGCAAGGTGGAATGAACAAAGTCTGGAGTTGGCAGTGGCAGAGAAGGGCACGGATAAAAGGGATCTGCCAGAGGAGCGGAGTTCCCAAGGAGGGGTGTAGAGTGAGATAAGAGAAGAAAGGTAGTGAGGAGGCACAGAATAAATGCACTTGCAGGTAAGTAGGAGAAGTTTGTACTGGATGCAGAAATGGATAGGGAGCCACTGAAGAGAAGAGGGGTTACATGAGCATAATGACACTTAGGATTGCTTCTCAGTTATTGCCTATCTTGTTAAATAACCAGTTAAAAAAATAAGGCCAGGGCGAGGCTGTTCCATCTGCACTGAGGAGCCTGTTCAGAGCTATGCTGAGACGTGCTTGGACCCTGTGCTGTTTCCTGCATTGGTCTCTGGGGGAAGCTGTAAGCCGGGCGTTGCTGCTACTTCCGGTCCCGCGGCTTAAATTCCTGCATGAGCTGTGGTACATGGTCTGTGGTCACATGATCTAAGGGGCGTGATCAAACGGACATGTTAGGCCCCTTTTGGCGCTCCTTTGGAGCCATCTTTGAAGTTATCTGAGGAGCCGAGAGGAGAATAACTTTGGATATATATCTTGTACAAGTACATTTTTGGTTTGCCATAGTGATGGGGAAGAGTAAGGCAAAACTCAAAGATGTTCCTGGGGGTTCTCAATCTGTGACTATTGGCCCAATGGACACCCTTGTTCTCTCACAGGGCAAGATTGGTGAGGACCTTGGATCTTCTCCAGCTTTGAGCCCCTTTAGTTCTGAGCTGCCGTCATCAAGCCCAGATTCAAGCTCATCGCCTTCTGATCCAGCAGAATGTCAGATCGCTTCTGGTTTGGTTTCTACTCCATTGGGATATGGATGTAGTCCCGCCAGTCTCCTGGTAATCAGGGACTAAATGTTAATATTTCTAGTTCTGCTTCCACTGGGATGGGTATTGCTCCGGTATCCCCCGGGATGGGTGGGATAAGAGGGATTGCCCCTTCTGGGTCATTGTCTCCCTTAAAGCCTGTAGTATTTAGTGGGGCTTTGGGGAATTAATCACCCATCTCAATGACTCCCCCCAGGAGGTCACACATTTGGAGATCTGGTAAATTATAGCCAAGATGGATGTTACTTTATCTGGTTGTCTTTGCAGTTATGTTGGTTCTCGGGTGAGACTGCAAACCGTGTAGCTGTCCTTGAGGGGGATTTGCATTCCCAACTGGGTTTATTGGAGGATACCAGGAGCAAATTGTCTGTTTTGGAGGGGGCTAATAATGCATTATTGAAGGGTAATTTGTTGATAGGGAGCAGGATTGATAAGTTGGAGAACCCTTTGAAAGTATTGAATTTGCAATTTGTTAATTTTCCATATTGTGCTAGGATTTCTGCTGTGGAAATGCTTAGGTCATATTTTTTGAATAATTTACATTTGGTAGATGATCAACTTCCTGAGATTGTACATGCATATTATGTCTTATCTTCTGTGAAAAATATAGATGGGGGTAGTTTGGTTCGTCCACCAGAAGGGGATTTGACGGCACTCCTAGAATCATTGGTAGAGGAGACACTTAACAGGGGTACTGTGGTGGCTTCTTTCCGGTGTCTACCAGATAAGGAACATGTCTTTTCTTCCTTCCTTAAGGTGAGAACTCAACCTTTTCATGGTTCTCCTATATGTGTATATCCGGATCTTTCTATTAAGTCACAACAGATTCGGATGGGTTTTCTTCAATTATAGCCTTGAGCTTTAGCTTTGGGTATGACATTCTATTTGAAGTACCCTAGAAAATGTTTAGTGAAATATTTGGGTAAAGATAATGTATTTTTGGAACTGGCGGAATTGTTGGCATTAACTCAGGCCCACAAGAAACAGGAACATTGATATGCTATGACTTGATTTATGTTATCTTCCCTACAGGGTAAACAGAGACTGCTGTATTGTAGTAGGCTAATTCGATAATGAGGTGCATGAGTTGAGGGTTTTTAATTTAAAAATCCTTTAGTTATTTGGGCTTTTTTAATGTTTTTATTTAATGGGGCTGTTCTCTTCCATTATGTATTTTGTTAGGTCTGGTAGTTACACTGGACCTTTTTGTAAGTTGCTTATTTTTTTAAGTGATTTATTATAATTTTCTATGTTACATTTGAGCAATCTTAATAAATATTAAATTTTAAAAAAATAAGGCCAAAAAAACATAATGTCATACTTATTTTATTGGTTTTAGATTAGCTTTGCATTAGTCATATGTCGCTGCTCTGTGATCTGGACCCTCTGCATTCACCGATGGAGCGTTCTGGAAAAGCACTCCTTGTACCTGGTGAGAGTGTTACAGAACATCTGCTGATACACTTCTCTAGTTTACAATAATAAATGCAGCAAGCATACCAAGGTTTTCTCATTGTAGAAGTGTTGGGCTCCAGCCAAGATATATTAATTGCAATATTGTTTCTGTGAACATTGCAAACTTCTACCTGTTGCATTCTGGAGATGTAAAACATGTCTTTGAAGCTGAATATGCTATGGCAGTAGCTGTAGTCATTGGCCTTAATGAAATAATAGGAGGCAGTATGTCTCTTTCTTACAGCTTATCACTTGCTAAGTGACAGGTAAACAGAAGAGATTTTTTGCAGTGAATAACACTTATCATTCTTTCCCTGTCCCTTTGTGCCTCCATTTGTCATGTGCTGTTCTGTCTGCATTCTAAAAAGTTAAAGTATTTTCAGCAGAATATTTAACTGCAGTGGCCAGGTTTTATTTCAACATCAGCCATGGCAATTAAATAAAATCTGGATTTTCAGCACCAGGCATACTCTACTGACTGGCACCGTTTCCAATTTATTAATTTTATTAATGTAAACGATTTAATATACTGCTATTTGACTATTAACATTCAGTAACCTAAAAACAGGACAATTACTTAAAATAATAACAATTTCAATTCTTAGCTGGACATAAGGAAGGATTGGAGTGGAACAACAATTTTTACTAGTAGACATTAACAACCATGGAAGCAAAGGGTGGGTATTCTGGTACAACTTTTATGAAATAAACAGACTAAATTTAAGGAAAGGCCTGAATAAAAAACAGGTTTTTCAGACCTTTTTTAAACCTTTTTTTATATGAGCTTCCTATGCAAAGCTCTTGGGGCAATGAATTTCAAACTTGTGGTGCTAGATAGCTGAACACAGTGTTTTGGAAAAAGGCAAGTCAGAGCCTTGATTTGGAGGGATATGAAAAGTAGTCAGCTTGAGAGAACCTTAATGTTCTACATGGAACATGGGGGATTAAGAGATTACTAAAGTAGATGGGGACTCTTGTAAAGTAGGTGCGATAGGCCAATAGCAAAATCTTAAATTTAATTCGGACGGCAACTGAGTGCCAGTGTTGTTACTTGAGATGCAGTGTCATGTGGTCGTTCTTTTAGTCCCATAGAGGAGCCTCACTGCTGTGTTTTGAACAAGCTGGGTGGGTCTGTTTTATCTAATACTATGGGAGGTAATGAAGCAGCGAGTTGCAATAATCTAGATGTCAAATTACAAGAGCATGAAGGAGGATTTTAAGGCTTTTTTATCAAGGCAATATTGCAAAGATGGATTCTGCGGAGGGAAATGTAGGAGCTCCTCACTATCTGGGAGATGAACAGTTGGAACAAAAATTCTTTATCCCAAACTACACCAAGTAGTTTGATCTTATCTTGGGGCACTATGGGAGAAGATTTTATTTTTTGGGACAAACGGGATCATTACCACAAAAAGAAATCCAAATGGATATTGTTTTGTTAGGGTTAAGAGCAAACTTGTTCCTATCCATCCATAAAACAGTATCCTGTAAAAGGTTATTCAGCTTATTCAATTGTGGTGATATTCAGCCCACTATCTAGATAGCACATTGCAGAAAGCACATTTCTGACCTAACTTTATGTGGTAAGCTATTTGGTTAGTGGACTGAAGACAGACCCAGGGCAGACTATTGGGGGAGATGGAGCAGTTTGAGCTTATCTGAATAGTGTCATTGACTATTCCTCTGACTATTCCTTATCTGCTAACCAGATAAATACTTTGAATATTGGCTAGAGATAATGCAAGGAGATGAGACATCTTAGGCGAACCTCATCCTTTGCTCCTCCCTTCCCTGCGGTGCATCTCCCCCCTGTAGCGTCCATTGCTACTGCTGCTGCCCCTTTCTGGGACCGACAATGGCAACAATAGTTATAAACAGTCCAGTGGTGCTTACCTTCAGGCTTCGGTGCCATGGGGCTGTTTGCTTCTGACGCTCTCTGATGCCCAATGTCAATTTCCTGTGCAAACAGGAAGTTGGCATTGAGAGTCGGAGAGGGGCAGAAGCAAATAGCCCTGTGGCCCTGAAGCTTGAATGTAAGTGCTGTGGGGCTGTTTGAGACTATTGCTGCCACTGATGGTCCCGGAGAGGGGCGACAGCAATGGCAATGGGTGCCACCAGAGGGCTGGCGCTCTAAACAACAGCCTAGGTCCCCTAATGATAGTGCCGGCCCTGATATCTGACGCTTTCATTTTTAGCTGCAGATATGTTTCAACATTACTAAAAGCTAGCCCTTTTTACTTGAGTATCATAAAACTGAAAATGAGTGGCCACTTGGATGTCCTTGGCTATATAAGTTGTATTCAGTACATACACTTATCCAAGCAAGAAGCGAGAAGGCCACCTACTCTATAGCATGATGTGTAAGAAGAAAAAGCAGTGGGGGAAGGGGAGCATCATCAATGGTGGCAGCCTGTACACTTAAAGCAGCTGACTATTGGATATTCAGTGCCAGGGCATTGAATATCTAGTTTGCCCAGTGAGCCAATTAGCTATCTGGTCAGTGGCGATATTCAGTTGCTGACTGGATAGCTAAACTTGCTAAAGCTAGGCCAGCTTTTTATGGCCTAACTAGCCAATTAAGATTAACTGGCCAGCGTCTGAATATTGCCACTGCCTGGTTAACTATGGTTGCTGACCCAGAACACCCCAACGTTAGCCAGAAAGCATTGGGGTGTTCAAACCTGGTAGGAGAGGATTTTCAGTGGCACTAAATGCTTAAGTGCTGCTGAATATCTTGCTGACTGCAATCTAACTGGTTAGCAGGTCTGCTAACCGATTAAACTGGTTTGAATATGCTGTTCTAAAAGATTTTGCCTTTTTTTGGTTTGTGACCAGAAAAGCCTGTCTTGTTATGCAAAGAAACATGGAACCAGGAAAGACATTACAAGGCTGATGTGCAGTGGTGGGATAGCCATCTGTTACTACTACTACTAATCATTTGCTCGTTGAAAGTGCAGGTGACAACTCTCATGCAATAGAGGCTGGATTGGTGGCGTAACTTTAGCCTCACATCCAGATATTGGGCGTTTTCTGCGTGCAGTGAAGCAGATATGACCTCCTGTTCAGTCGATTATTCCCCCGTCGGATCTTAACTTGGTTTTAGCCGTGCTCACAGAACCACCTTTTGAGCCATTTGTCGATTGTTCAGCCAAAGACTTGACTTTGAAGACAGTCTTTCTGTTTACTATTTGTTCAGCCAGGAGGATTTTGGAGCCACAGAGCCGTATCTCGTGATCTCTCAAGATAAGGTGGTGTTAAGGACAGTTCCTTCCTTTGTGCCAAAGGTCAACTCGGCCTTTCACCTGAACCCAGTTGGTTTCTCTGCCGGTGTTCGTGGAAGCGGCGGGGAAGATGGCGTTGGATCCTTTATGAAGACTGGATGTGCGTAGGGTGTTAAAGAGGTACCTAAAGCACACCAATTCATTCCATATGTCTGAGCATTTGTCTTGTTTGGCAGATTGCATAAAGGTGAGATGGCGTCCAAAGCATCCATTTCTAGATGGCTTAGGGAGGCAATCTCTTTGGCATACATGCTGAGGCATAGGTTGGTGCCAATCGGATTGAAAGGGCATTCGACGTGAGCTCAGGCAGCGTCATGGGCAGAGTTTGGTCTAGTCCTGCCGGTTGATATTTGTAGGGCGGCTACCTCTTTGTCTTCCTTTGTGAAGCATTACCATTTGGATGTCCAAGCTTCCTAGGAGGCTCAGTTAGGCACAGCGATGTTGCAGGCCAGGTTTGCAGTCCCTCTCATCATTAGTACTGCTTTGGTACATCCCGGAGGTGCCAGGACTGGACTGGAGTAATGAAATGGAAGAAGAAATTAGAACTTACCTGCTAATTGTGTTCCTTGAGTGACTCCAGTGCAGTCCTGGCGCTCTCCCTTAGACTAACAGTTCATACATAGCTTCCCTGCTGAAAGAATTCCAACTCCTTTATCTATTGTAAGTCCAGGGGCAAGAAATAAAAAGAGAGAAAATAAATGAAGGGGGGGGGGGCATAGCCAAACTGAGAAATATGATTATAGGTCAAAGGGAGCGAAGGAATGGGGGGGCTGTGAAAAAGGGGGTCTCCTGCGGGTCTTCTGAGCATTGCTGGGTCCTGTACCAGGTGAGCATGATTGTTTCAGTTTCCCTGGTAGGACTGGATCCTTTGTTTGCACAAGTTAGATTTTTGACCATTTGGTTTTAATAGTTCTTTCCGTGAGTCTGCTTTGTTAATAGGATATTGAAGGCTGTGGGTGGAGCCAGCTGCCTATAATGGGGGAAGGTCATGAAGATCATGACATGCTCAGTCTCTAAGCTTCTGGAGGGGCGTGAATACCCAAAGGTGCCGGGACTGGACAGGAGTCACTCAAGGAATTAGCAGGTAAGGTCTAATTTCTTCTTATACTGCTGCTGCTGCTGCTTAGATCTCCAGGGTGGGGGAGTTTGATCCCCTTGCCCTGGTTCAGACTAAGGAGCGTTGGGGACAAGGAGAATCTAGGATTCTCTCTAAATGTGAGGTTCCGAGCCCAGTGACCAAAGTCTCTTGCTTTAAGATATCCGTAGCCCACAGAAAAAAAGTTAAAATAATCATTATTGAATTTCTTAGTTTTTTTTATACTTATTAGAAAACTGTTTCAGAAAAGAGGTACATTGTCTTTTCAAATGTTTAATGAGCATGATGTTCCCTCTAGCTCATTACTATATCTAAGCTTTTTAGAACTTATGCACATAGTTTTAACATTCTTAAAAGGTGGCAACTTTGGGAAGGACCATTGGTTCAGGTTGCAATGCTGAAGCCATTCAGGCCTGGGCATAACATGAAAGTGATATACTCAGGCCCAGGATCTTTATCTTTATGGGAGGGAAGATGGTTACCACTATTGCTCCATGCCAGCCAATGAGTGCCACACAGGGTGTACCTCAGAAAAGGCACCCCTCTATTTCTTGGGCAGCAAAGATTTGCCCTGACATATATCTGTAGGAGAAGAGAGGTAAGAAATGGATAGCTAAAATAGGGAAAGGCATAAGAAAAGACAATTTAGTGCTAGAATAAGAGAAGTGTGCCATTCCTGAAGTACAATATATTGTATATTGTCCTTAGTCATCAGAAGTGCTCTGGATTGAGCACAATTGCTTGTTTATAATATCAAGTGTTCCAGATCTTCCGTACTGCAAGAAGATGAGTTAAGAGACAGACATCCTAAAAGTGTACAGAAAAGCACATATTACCTTGATTACTATTCAAAATTAAAGGCCATGAATTTGAAGGTGTGTATTACATGACAACAAAACTGATGAAACCCATAGCCCAAAATAGGACCGAGGAAATCCAAAATCCCACAAAAATGTGGTCTTGCTTTTGGAGGAAGAATGATGGAGGGCAATTTTACCCATCTATTTATGAAAATGTTCACTGCTAGAAAGGATTATTTCAGTTTGTTTAGCAAATTCCTATGCAATTATTTCATGTCAGTTTTAAGCATGGAACTGAACATTACATTAGTGAATCTCTCCTCTGATCACTTGCAATTTTATAGTAACACAAAGACTCACATCGTAAATCTGGCAGGAACACTCATTCATGAAATATACTTTGGAATGAGCTGCGTCTAGAAAGAAAGTTAAAATGTACAGAGCACCAAAGGACAGCTCTGAGTAAACCGTCGAGATGTGCAACTCTGAATACATTAAATTCTAAGCAGACAGCCCCATAATAGCAATCCCGTGAAACCTGACAACTTGGAGTGAAGGCCAAGGAATGCCCTGGTAGAGTCTGATTGTGATCAACTTATCTTGAAGTGAGTTTATTAGCAATCTAATGAAATATTGTGTATTCAGGAGCAATAATGGCTCCAGCTGTAAGGACTGTTCTGCTCACTCTTTCCCATACACTTTGGAATGACTAGAATGTGGCAGCTGAGCTTTCAGCAAGCTCCATGAATTTTAAATACTTTTCAGCTACCAAGTGAGGCACAGAGCATGTGGTCAGTGGTGGCCAGGTTGCTGGCAGTCAATGAGGGTATTATGGGCTATGAAATGTCTCAGAGGTAATGAATGCTTGGCTTTATCCAGGTGCATTCTTGGCTCGGTGTGCATATCAAGGCAGAATGGAATATGTTTCCTAATTCCGTTTTTAACAATTGATCATTTTGTAATTGCGAGTGAAGAAGCATTAGCAGTGCTACTTTCTCAGCGTGCTTGAGCAAGATTTAAATTTCATGCCATCATCTTTACAAGACAAAATCTTCATTCGTCTTACAGAAACACAACTTTTCCAAAGCTCTTTATCTGATTACAGCCCAAGCTTGGAAAGCTTTTAATGATTCAACCTTTATCATTTTATGGTGTAGGGTACGGTATCTAAACTTTCCTGCCTAACTAAATAATTCTGTTGTGAGTCTGATTGAAAAATACCTCTTTCATATTTTACATTATAGCTAGAAACATATTACAAGGTTTTACTTTGAGTCTAGGCCTTATTTCAAAAGTCACCACCTTGACTGATGATGTTAAAGGACATCATGTTAAGGGCTGCTGATTTCATGTAGCTATTGTATAAATGAGGTCATGTGGATACTGAAACACTTTAGAACAAGACAGAGCACTATAGCATTGGAATTACTATTTTCCATTTTCCTCTCCCTTGCTTTACTGTCTCTGAGTGACTAACCCCCCCCCCCCCCCCCCCCCCCCCCCCGAGGCTTTGCTTAACCCTCTCTTCCTGTTTTGTTTCTCACGTGTGCTGATTTCTCTCTGCCTTGGCACCGAGAAGCTGCTTATCTGCTTTGCTGCCAGTTTGGACACATTTACCTGCCAGCCTGTGAGCCCTGTGTGTCTATTGATATATTTATTTTATCATTGTTATTTCTATTTATTTATCTCTACACTTGTTCAGTTTCCTCCATTTGTACCAACTTCTCCATTGTTCTCCCTTCCATCTCTCATATTCTCAACCTATCGCGCTCCACTGCAACTGTCCCTGCAGCCTTGAAGCATGCTGTGGTTGCACCTCTCCTGAAGAAACCTTCACTAGACCTTACCTGTCCTTCTATCAACCCATTTCCCTCCACCCCCCCCCCCCCCACCTTTGTTTCTAAACTATTTGAATATGCGGTTCTCTGCCGTTGCCTCGACTTTCTCTCTCTCAAGCCATCCTGCATCCTTTACAATCTGGCTTTCGTTCTTTACATTCTATTGAAACGGCTTTTGCCAAAGTCACCAGTGACTTGTTTCTGGCTAAATCAAAGGGCCTTTACTTGATCCTCACCCTTCTTGACCTTTCTGCTGCATTTGACATTGTCCTCGCTTGGTTTTAAGGGCTCTGTGCTATCTTGTTTCTCTTCTTATTTCTCCCATCCCTCTTTCAGTGTTTGTTCTGATGGATCCTCCTCTACTGCTATCCCGCTCTCCGTTGGTGTACTCCAAAGATCTGTTTTGGGTCCACTCCTTTTCTCTCTCTATACCCAGTCCCTTGGTGTACTCATCTCTTCCAATGGCTTTCAGTACCATCTTTATGCTGTTGACTCCCAGATCTACCTCTCTACACCTGAAATCTCTCTGGTAATCCAGGCCAGGATCTTTCCCTGCATTTCTGATATTGCTGCTTGGTTGTCTGATCACCGCTTGAAATTGAACATGGCCAAAACTGAGCTTCTTATTTTTCCCCCTAAACCCTCCTCTCCCCTTCCTCCTTTTTCAGTCTCTGTGAATAACTTTCTACTCCTCTTCCCTGCCTCCTTAGCTCGCAACTTCCAGGTTGTTTTTGACTCCCCTCTCTCCTTCTCCACACACATCCAACTGATAGCTAAAACCTGCTGTCTCTTTCTCTATAACATCAACAAAATTTGTGCATTCCTTTCTGAACCCACTACTAAGACACTTATCCATTCCTTAGTCACCTCCCATCTAGACTATTGTAACCTACTCCTTGCTGGTCTCCCTCTGAATCATCTCTCTCCCCTTCAATCTGTTCAACACTCTGCCACGCGGCTAATCTTCCGCCAGCCTCATCATGCTCATATTACCCCTCTTCTCACTTCATTGGCTTCCTATCTGTTTCTGCATCTAGTTCAAACTTCTCCTTCTCACCTATAAGTGCATTCACTCTGCAGCTCCTCACTACCTTTCCTCCCTTATCTCTCCCTACATCCTTTCTCGGAAACTCTGCTCTTCTGGTAAATCATTTCTATCTGTGCCCTTCTCCTCTATTGCTAACTGCAGACTTCACTCCTTTCACCTTGCTGCTCCTTATGCCTGGAACAAACTACCTGAGTCTGTACGCCAGGTGCCTTCTCTGACCCTTTTCAAATCCAGGCTGAAAATTCACCTCTTCGCTGCCGCTTTCGGATCTTGACTCACCTGATCTCCTTTGTGTTTCCTTACCATCCATTCCCCCTAGATGTATCCCATGTCTACAGACACTGTGTTGTCTATCTTGACTAGATTGTAAGCTCTGATGGGCAGGAACTGTCTTTTACATGTGTCTGTGCAGTGCTGCACATGTCTTGTAGTGCTATAAAAACGTTCATTAATAGTAGTAGTAGCAATAAAACATCAGAAGGTAGCTGTTTCCATAGAATAGAAAGTTCAAAAACAAAGTATGATTATATGAAACAAATGGATGGGAAACACAAATGAAATGTGAGAAAAATATTTTTCACTGAGAGGGTGGTGGATGCTTGGAACACATTTCTAGCAGAGCTTATGAGGTCCAAAGTATAGGCAGAGCTGAGATGTACATGAGAGAGACACATGAAAGCACATTTTAGAAAGGCCATGTAGGTGAAATCTGGGACGTTCAAGTCAAAACATCTGAAAATCAATGGGAGGGGCAGCAGAGAAGATGGACGTGTGTAAGTGCCTTGTAAAATCAGCTATTCCACACCTTGAAAGATACGAGATACAAGGAAAAATGGTGATGTGAAGAGTGATGGTTCTGGCACATGTAAGCTTTCACCTGATTTACAGAGCAGCACCACTTTATGGATGCTTATAGCAGTATCTTGCATCAAGCTTTCTTAAGACAGTTACTAGGATTCATCATCAGTTATCTAGTCAAACCTTAGTCCTTCCCATCAATTGGAATGCATTGGAACCCTGCTAGACAGAAGTCAGATAAAGGCCTTCCTCAAGACAGGGCATCCAACTGATGTTGATAATGGAAGGAATAAAACAGTGTCAGAAGGCATCAGTGAGAGACATGTTGAGAATATTGGACCACAAGGCTTTGATGGTACAACATGAGACAAACTCAGTGGACCTTGAGCATGCAATGAATACCATCCACTCACAGACTCGAGGATGTCATCTCTGCCACTTCTCCTCTCCAGGACTCCCTGTCCTGGTGGACAGATGATTCCAATCTGGCGAAAGGTCTTCTCTTCCAAACTTCCCCCTACCAAACGTTGCTGACAACAGATGCATCCAAACTTAGGGAGCTCATATAGATGGGTTCCATAACCAGGACCTGTGGTCCATCCAGGAAAGCCTTCATCAGGTCAATTTCCTGGAACTGAGAGCAATATCAAATTTCTAAAAGCTTTCAGATTGGTTGGCTAATCAAATTATCATTATCCATGTGAACAATCAGTTTGCAATATCCTACATAAATAAGCAGAGAGGAACAGCTTCATACCTCCTTTGTTGAGAAACAGTCAGGATGTGTAACTTTGCCATCTCTCACGGGATGATGCTCAGAGCCACATACCTGCCAGGCTAGGACAACACCTTGGTGGACAAGCTGAGCTGCATCCATCAACCTTATGAATGGATCTGGACTGAGAAGTGGCTCTGTCTCTCTTTCGATTGGGGCGCCCCCTTGATAGATTTGTTTGCCACTCCTTGGAACAGGCAAATGCCTCAGTTCTGCTCCAGGGTGGGGACACATAGCAATCCAAACTCAGATGTCTTTCTCCAACGTTGGGAAGATGGTCTTCTATAAGCATGCCATCCTAGTCCTCTGGTAGCAAGGACTCTCCTGATGTTCAAATATTATGGAGGTATGCTTGCAAGATTTCTCCCTATCCAAGACTTTTTGCTCTCCTCCCCCCTTTGAATTCCATCCTAGGTAGCAGAATATATAAGATCCCCACTTAGTCCCTTCAGCACCAATGTTTCTCATGCCTAACCACAAAGCTCTGTGATAATCTAAATAGCCAGCAATGCAGATGTGACTATTGCCTGAACATCAAGCCTCCTAGGCCAGGGGTGGGCAATTCCAGTCCTGGAGGGCCGCAGACCAGTCAGGTTTTCATGACGTCCCTAATGAATATTCATGGGCCTATTTCCATACAATAGAAGGCAATGGATGCAAATAGATCTCATGAATATTCATTAGGGACATCATGAAAACTTGACTGGTCTGCAGCCCTCCAGGACCGGAATTGCCCACCCCTGTCCTAGGCAACACACAGACCCAGTTATGTGAGTGCCTGTTTTTGTGCTGGGCCTTCTAGTTATTGCAGAACCTGCAGCCTGCCAGACACATCCAGTTGCTATTTTGATTCTATCATAACAGCTTAAGTAAATAGCTCTCAGAACTAGTGAGCCTGCAAGTCTCTTGCATAATCTGCTTGAGAGACCAGCCTTATGAAAGCCTGTGTTTCTGATAGGACTTCTAATATTTCCTATTAACCACTTTGATGTTCCTTCTGGCAAGGGCTGATGCTACCATTAGGTGAATTAGGCATGCACCTAGAGCGCCAATGGCCCAAGAGTGGCCCATTGCCACCACTGCCGGGACCTACAGCAGTAGCAATGACTTCAGACAGCCCCACACCACTTACCTAAACCTCCACTGTGGAACTCATGCTGCTATGATCAGTGCTGGTACAAATATGAGAGAAGCCCTAGGCAATCCCTCCATCCTGCTGCCCCCCCCCCCCCTTTTTGCTGCTGCCAATGCTGCCCCTCTCCAGAGCCTACAACGATGGCAATGGGTACTTACCGAACCTTGCTGGTGCTGTGTCACAGTTCCTGGCTTGTATGAGCTGCTGCTTTTGCCCCCCCTTTGACGCAGATTTTGATTTCTGTATTAGCTACTAGGCAAGACAAGTATTATTTACAAGCAGGGATGGAAAATTTCATTTACATTAAGTTGTTTGCTGCATTGCAGGGAAGACGGAGAGAACTAGGGAAGGAAGACAGGCTGGCCCCCTCCCTCCCACCTTCATGGGGGCCCCTCAGCAAAATTTTGCTTGGGGGCTCCTATTTAGAACTTAAACCACTGCCGAGAGAGTTCTGGTTGAAAATGCCATGTACGATGAGGAGGCACAGGAGAAAGAAAACAACATTTTTGCTAAAAGATGGGCTGCATTGAAGTAGTAGATGGGTCTCATTACTGGAAGCTCATGCTGGGATTCTGCTTTCAGCTCTCACTGAAAGTGAGCTTGAGATGAGAAACATGAAGCACAATTTTGTATAGGGAGTCCAGGTCAGAAAATGGATATTTAGGTCCCTGTGTGCCAAACCGAGATAGTATTTTATAAAAAAGAGTCTTTGAATTTTTTTTATTATTATTAAATATGTATAGCAGCATGCAGAACAGAAAAAGTCATTTTAGAAAAAATGCACACTTAAAAGACTGATTTTATCATTTTAAGAATAGTCTCTTAGGAGATAATCTTATAAAGGATTTTTGGCACGTCTATGCCTGTATATACACATAAAAGGTCTTTCATAAAATGACCTCATGCGTAAAAGTATGCACGGTGCAACTAGGCATGCCATTGTATGCAGCTTTAGAGTAGGTGTGTCTAGGGGACAAATTAGGAAAGAGCAAGGGTAGGTTTGTGATTTACATGCAAATTTTGTATGCTTGTACTTTATGTGCAAACATTTATGCCACCATCTGAGCAGGCGTAAATGTTTACGGCTTCAAACTAAGCTTCTATTTCTGCCAGATGTGTGCTAGTCTTTTATAAAGACACATATGTGCCTATGTGTCTTTATAAAATAGGCTAAAAACAGGCGCCTACGTGGCCTTCACACAAAAGCGACCTGTTATAAAATTATCTTCTTGGAGGGAAATTTTATAACAGGGTGTCTCGGTTTGGAGATTTTTTTTTATTTTTTCTATTATTTAAAATATTTTATATTCCACATCATCCACCATGCTCCGTTGACTACATAAGAAAAGGGATGTCCCCTGCACTGACTGCACAATAAAGTTCTTTACCATGTATAAAGGGTAATCACAGTTTGAAAATATTTGTATTGGTACCCTCTTACCAATACAAATATTTTCAAACAACCTCTTTTTGCTCTATGCAATTAACAGTGTAATTGTTGTAAAGTAAATTGCATAAGCAGCATAACAGGCCTGCAATGCAAGCCGCAAATATATATACAGCTGACTTAATTTTAATGATCACACAAAAATATCCAATTTTCCATTTTCAAGACAGAAAATGAAGGTGAACCGGCCTTTATATATGCTGTGCTTCATAATATACACTAAGGGGCCCTTTTACTAAAGGACTTTAAGCAATTAGCGCAAGATTTAGTGCATCCTGTTAGCAGAGGTCCCTGGTAACATATACAGTGTGATAAAGACAGACAGCCTGCTAAAAGTCCCATGCTAACTGCATGTTAGGTTATGGAGTGGGAACGGCAGGTTATGGGTGGAGACTATGGAGTAGTGGAGTGGACTGCTAGATATTGTTGTTAAGTGCTGTTGAGGTGGTGCAGACTGATGGTGACCCTTTGGATATGTTTATGTTTATTAAAAACTTGCTATACCACCATACACCTAGTTTGGTATCTTAGGAGTTTACAATAAAAAAGAAAATATTAAAAGAAAAGAACTCCCTAAAATCATTAAAGGATAGGACAGCCAGAAAAGTCAGAATAGACAGAATTGCGAGAAAATGCACTCTTTCTATGTCCCCAACTCCAGAAAGGCTACTTGAAAATAGTGACACCTTAGTGCTGATTTAAATATTTTTAAAGAAGATTCTGAATGGATATAATCAGATTATGCATTCCAGAGGCAGGGGGCTTAAAAATAAAAAGCAGTGTGATGATTCGACTCATATTTGGCCCGTTGAACAGAGGGGAGAACCAAAGGGTGAGTGTTTGTGACCTGAGACATCTAGCTGGGCAACAGGGAGGAAAGATAAACAGGGAAACCAGTGTGAAAAGCTCTATGTGCTAGAACAAGAATCTTAAATTGGAAACACAAAGAAAGTGGAAGCCAGTACATAAGAACATAACATAAGAACACAAGACTGTAGCCGGGAGAGAAGAGCAACCGTCCCCTGGTGCCAGAGGCACCACAGCAAACAAGCTTAATCGTCAGTTTGTCGCACTGCCTCCATGGGGCTGGAAGGGGTGCACCCACTTCCCAGCCAGCACCCAAGGCGGGCCTCACCCACCACCCTGCCCTTGGTGCGCCACTGGAGAAAGGACATATAAATCACCTTTTTTCAAAACTGGACAATGGCTTGCTTCAACGATAATCCCCATTTAAATTTGGGGATTTAAGCCAAGTAGAAGGTAGTGGGTATATAGAAGCCATAGTTGCTCTCATGGAGTGTAAAAGAATACCAAGAGAAGAGGAATAGTTGTCCTAAACTCTGTTCGGTCTTCAGTCAAGTGGCTAATTGCTGAAAGGGTAGCTTCCATAGCTGCTGTTATTGTATTAATTCATCACATTGCCTGCCTTCCTCTTTTGCACTGACCTTCAACTTGCCGAGCATGATGTCTCTCTCTAATGATCTCTCTTCACATGTGTCCCAAGTATGAAATTCAAAGTCTTGTCATCTGAGCTTCCAAAGAAAGCTTACATTTGATCTCCTCTAGTACTAACTAGTTTGTTCTTTGGGCAGTCCATGGTATACACCAGGGGTCACCAACCTCCAGAGGGCCGCGGGCTGCACAGCCGACTACCGGCAGACTCGCGGGCCGCACCCCCCTCCCCCCCCCGCGCGAAAAAAAACCTGCTCATACCTGACCTTGAATAATCCATGTCAGCTCCCTCCCTTCTTCTGCAGCCGCGGCTCCCTGCCTCTTAGGGAACCGCGGCTGTGCTTGTAAAATCATCGCGGAGCCCTTCCTGTCTTGAAGGGCTCCGTGCAGCATTGTCCCGCCTCTAAAGGAAATTGTTTACCACTTCCTTTGGAGGCGGGACAATGCTGCACGGAGCCCGTCAAGACAGGAAGGGCTCCGCGATGATTTTACAAGCACAGCCGCGGTTCCCTAAGAGGCAGGGAGCCGCGGCTGCAGAAGAAGGAGTCGGTGAGTTTGCCTTGGCGGGCCGCACCGGGGTAGAGTCTCGCGGGCCGCACGGAGGGACCTCGCGGGCCGCAGGTTGGTGACCCCTGGTATACACGGTATTCTATGCAGACTACTAGATCAGGTTCAGTCTAACTTTTATTTATAAATAATGGAGGTGGCATTTTCTATGTTTACCTATGTGAAAAGGGTTTATGAAAATTGCACAGCCCCTAGATGGGTATGGCGAAACCGAGCATTTCCACGGCAGTGAAAATGTGCTTAGAGATTTGATTTTCAAATTTCTGTGCATACGTTTTCCTTGTAGACCCAACCTGAACATATAGTAGCTGCAAGGTTCATGGAGGCCTTTGTAGCTATAAACCTTGCAGGTCATGTTTTCAAAGGGAAACTCTGCAAGGAATTTCTCTTGAAAATTTGTTTACAGGACTTCATGAACAGAGTACCCTTGGGCCTGCAACCTCTACAGGGCTGATTTTATAATAGGATGCCTATCTGAACAATCTAGAGACGCCTATTTTATAAAGATAACATAAATGCCTAAGTGCCCTTATAAAATAGGAACCCAGAACTAGTCCCAATAGCACAAAAACCTATGCAGAGATATACACCTGATCTGAAAATGGTGTCATTGTGTGCATGCTTCCCGTTCCACGCGCATGACCCAAAAGGCAGGCAGAGCTCCGGAATCACAGTGCGTGGATGAGAGGATGTTGCAAGGATGTGGGTTTTGGATTGTTAGGAATTAATATGAATAAAATACAGCCTCTAAAATGCTTGTATGCAAATGATAGAAGTCTAAAAACTAAGATGGGAGAGTTAGAATATATAGCACTAAATGAGAGGTTAGATATGATTGGTATCTCAGAGACATAGTGGAAGGAGGACAACCAGTGGGACACTGTGATACTTGGGTACAAACTATATCGTAATGATAGAGCAGATCAAATTGTGGAGGGGTTGCACTAGGGTTGTAATCCCGGGAAATCCCGATCCCGAAATCCCGGGATTTGGGGTATTTTTTCCAATCCCGATCCCGGGATTATGTCTAGAAATCTCGGGACTTTTAAAAGTTACTATACCCTTGATTGACCGTTTTTGTGCTAACCTACGGGAGAGAGCACGATTGTAGTGTTACAATTCTAAAGTACAGTATTAAGTTTTACATACTCTAGCTGTCCTCCAAGTTGGAAGTAGTATGCTTGTTTTGTATGCTTATATGCTCCTTTGTAATAACTGTTTCGATGTACTTTTTGAAATATTCGACCCTAGTAGCACAAGGAATAGAAATTTCAATAGAATCGCATAGAAAGCTGATATGGTATTCTATGGTATTCTATTGAAATTTCTATGGCTGTGCTACTGGGGAATTCGATCTGACGCCATCTTGCGAAACGTATGTTCTACATTGACGCTCTACGTTACCAATAATAACAGTCGGTGAGAATACATCATCCTGTTGGCAGCGGTGCGCGATTTACGACTTCAGGAATTACGTGCATCTTCAGTGCATATTCTTCGTTCATTTACTGTCTTTATTTACTACGATTCAGTGCTACGAATCATTACTTATCCTGTTGTCATCGCAATTTTTACAGCCCTAATGTCGAACTTTGAAGAAGTCGGTGCTAAAAGAAAGTCCGAGGTGTGGCAGCATTTTTTGTTCTGCAAAAGCACAGAAAAAGCAAAGTGTAAATTGTGTCAAACAATTTTAAAAACTTCTGGGTCCAGCACAAAGGGACTTAGAATTCACTTGAAGTCAAAGCACAAGATTGAAGTGAAGTCTTGCCTGGACGTTGAGGATCGGCCAAAACCCAAAATCAGGAAAATTGATTCATTCTTCAAGTAAAAAAAAAACAGCCTGGAAGAACTACTGAGCCAGCTAACTGCTGTGGATGGTCTCACATTCAATCAAATTGCCAGAAGTGAGAGACTGCATCGAGCATTTAAGGCTGATGGTTATGACCTGCCCAAATCACACCAACATGTTCGTAATCTGGTGATCAAGAACTTTGAAAATGTCAAGAAGTTGGTCAAGGAAGAGCTTGATGGAATCAAACTGAACAATGGTCGTTTTTCTATCACGTTTGACGAGTCGACATCTGCAAGGAATCGACGTTATATGAACATAAACTGCCATTTTCAAGGAGGGTTTCATTCACTAGGATTACTCCGCATTCATGGCAGCATGGACACAAAAAAAGCAATCAGGTTGGTTGAGGATCGACTAAATTGCTTTGGCCTTGACCTGAATACAGATATTGTTTCTATTATCACTGATGGTGCCAGTTTGATGGTGAAATTCGGAAAAGAAACAAGTCCACTCCATGTGATCTGCTATGCTCATGCGATCCATTTGGCCATTTGTGATGTCTTGTACAAAAGACAACTAAGTGCAGCACTCAGTGATAACCTTGACTCTGACAGTGGCAGTGCTGAGGAGGAAGGAACAGATGATGAAAAACAGGCTGAAGAGGTTGACAGAGCTCCGACTTTGTCTCCGAACATTCAGTTCATAGTCGAGAAAGTCCGAAAAATTGTGAAAATATTCAGAAGATCCCCTGTGAAAAATGATGATGCTCTTCAGCCATTTGTCCTGGAGACATTAGGCAAAGAAAAGAAGCTACAACTGGATTGCAAGACCAGGTGGAACACTTTGCTATCAATGCTAGAGAGGTTTTATGAACTTAGAAAAGAGATAAAAATGGCTTTAGTTCAGCTGGACATTCAGTTCGAATTGACTGAGGATGACATGATGGTTATTAAAGAACTGTGTGATGCCTTGGCTCCCATCAAAGTTGCTGTGGAAGCACTCTCCAGTGAGGATGCAGACCTTCTTTTGGCAGAAAAAGTAATTGCATTTACGTTGAAAAAACTTTGTGAGCAAGGAACTAAAATCAGCCAGGACTTGAAGAACAGGTTTGAAGCTCGAATTGAGGAACGCCGCAATGCTGAACTTGTCCATCTTTTGAAATATTTGAAGAGTGCTTCTTACCTTGATCAACCTCAAGATCAATTTGGGCACAAAGTTAGACGTCCCAAAATTGCTGCTCTGGCCACCAATATCTTTCAAAGACTATTTCGACATTATGATGGCAATGAAGACAATACGGTTGACGGTGCCATGGAAATACTTGACCAAGAAAAGCCAATGACTTTATCTCAGGAGCTTTATGCTTTTGTGGAAGATGACGAAACAGAAGATACCAAAAACACTGACCTGAGCTCTTGTGTGGTCCAAAAAGAGATGTCCTTGTACGAGACAAGCAGAAGAAGGCCTGTAAATCTTGAAAGGTTGTTTACTGCTCTTAAAACTATTAAGCCCACATCAGTTGAGGCCGAAAGGGCCTTTTCTGCCCTTGGATATTTTGCTAACAAAATCAGGAGTCAAATGAATGATGACACTCTAGATGCTCTCATATTTCTGCGGCAATATTACAAAAAATAAAGAAGTTTTTGTTCTTTCCATACTACTTTTTTCAATTTTTTTTCAATTATTTGCTCAATCCCGAAAAATCCCGGGATTATAAGTCTGAAATCTCGGGAAATCCCGATCCCGGGATTGTACAAATTGGTCCAAAATTTACAACTCTAGGTTGCACTCTATGTTAGAGAGGGCATTGAGTCACAAAGGATTAAAGTTTTACAGGAAACAAAATTCACTGTAGAATCTCTATGGATTGAAATTCCATGTAAAAAGGAGAAGGCAATGGCAGTGGGGGGTACTATCGACCGCCTGGCCAGAATGAACAAATGGATGATGAAATGTTCAAAGAAATCAGGGAAGCTAACAAAAGTTACCACACAGTAATAATAATGGGTGATTTCAATTACCCCGTTATTCACTGGGTCATTGTCACAGCAGGACATATTAGGGAGATAAAGTTTCTAGATGAAATAAATGACTGCTTCTTGGAGCAGCTGGTTCATGAACTGACCAGAGCGGAAGCCATTTTGGACCTAGTCCTTAGTGGAACACCAGATCTGGTGAAAGAGATAAGGGTGTTGGGGCCACTTGGCAACAGTGATCATAGCATGATCACATTTGATTTAATAAATGGAGGAGGGAGGATAAGGAAATCCACAGGACTACCTTTTAACTTTCAAAAGGGAGACTATGATAAAATGTGGAAAATAGTTAAGAAAAAACTAAAAGGAGCAGTTGCAAAGGTTAAAGATTTACATCAAACTTGGGTGTTGTTTAAAAATACTGTCTTGGAAGCCCAGACCAACTGTATTCCATGCTTTAAGAAAAGTGGAAGGAAATCCAAAAAACTGCCAGCATGGTTTAAAGGTGAGGTCAGAGAGGCTGTTGCCAAAAAAGCATCTTTCAGGAAATGGAAAAAGGAGCCAAATGATGAAAACTGGAAAAAACACAAGCACTGGCAAGTTAGATGCAAGGCATTGATAAAGCAGGCAAAGACAGAATTTGAGAAGCTTGCTGTGGAAGTAAAAGCGCATAATAAAGTCTTTTTCAAGTACATTCATAGCAAAAAACCTGTGAGAGAGTCAGTAGGACCATTAGATGATAGAGGGGTAAAAGGGGCACTAAGAGGGGACAAGGCCATAGTGGAGAGACTGAATGAATTCTTTGCTTTGGTCTTTACTGAGGAAGATGTAGGAATGTTACCCAAGACTGAAATGGTATTTAAAGGAGATGCTGCGGAAGAATTGAAAGAAATATTGATACACTGGGAAGATGTATAACAACTATTTGATAAACTGAAGAGTAGCAAATCTCCTGGACTGGATGGTATATATCCAAGGGTGTTAAAAGAACTGAAATATGAGATTGCAGACCTACTATTAGTAATCTGTGAACTATCTTTAAAATCATCTGTAATACCTGAAGATTAGAGAATGGCCAATGTAATGCCAATTTTTAAAAAGGGTTCCAGGGGTAATCCGGGAAACTACAAACTACTCCGGTACCGGCACCGACTGCATCGACATCGGCAGGTATTCTACCGGGACCGAGTCATGCGTCTCTATCCGGCATCGACAAGTTGGTACCGGACCACTCTGATGCCGACTTGGATCGTTACCAGTACCGTGCCTTGCACAATCACCCGGATCGGAGATACTTCGAATCCTCGCATGAGTCTGAAGACTTCGAAGGCTCTGCCGATACCAGAGTACTTCTTCTTGAGGATTCCACTTCTCAGCGTAGGATGTCTCTACCAGAGGATATGTCCTTTCAGGATTTTATCCGAGATTTGGCCCGAGGTCTTTCTATCACAGTGGCTACTGAAAAAGAGCCTAGGGCAAAGGAATTAGAAATCCTAAAATACCCTAAAGCTCCCAAGGAGGCAGCTACCTTACCTAGTCATGAGATCTTGCATGATCATGTTAAGGATGTGGGAAACACCTCTAACCACATCTCCTCATAGAAACATAGAAATATGATGACAGAAAAAGACCACATGGCCTATCTAGTGTGTCCTTCCATAACAACAACTACAACAGTCCCCTTTTTACCTTTAGAAATCCTCTCGAAGACTTAACACTTTGTATCGAGTTCCTCCTTGTCCTGGGTTTCAGAAGACTCAATTACCACACCATTCCATGGTGGTGGAATCAGCCATGAGACAGATGAAGAGTGCAAAAAGGCATGCATCTAATCCTCCAGGATGTGAGTGTAGGACTCTTGACGCCTTTGGACGTCGATCCTTCCAGTCTTCCATGCTTTCTGCTAGGATCAGTTCCTATATCTTGTATATGGGAATATTCTTAAAGGAAGTCACAGGAGACTTAGAGCTTATGAGCCCACTCCTTCCTGATGATAAAAGGCAAGATTAACTTACTCTTGTTAAACATGCTCAGGATGTTTCCAAGTTTGTGAATCGTGCAGCCTTTGACTGCTTTGAGTGCATAAGCAGAACCTCTGCTATTGCCATAGGTGCACACAGAATTGCCTGGCTCCAGGCATCTGACTTAGAAATCTGGGTACAGGACAAACTGGGGAATATACCTTGCACAGGAGAGAATCTCTTTGGCAAGAATTGGCAGGAAAAAGCTAATGAGATAGATGCTGACAATATCACTTTGGATAGATTGTCCAAATCTACAGCTGATCCTGTGAGGAAAAAATCCTCTAAGAAACCATTCTTCAGTAAGAAGAAGACGTTTTATCCCTCCTATACCCAGCAGAGACATCGTTCAGGTCAGTCTGCCCAAAAGGGACAGCAGCAACAACCTAGGCAACAAAGGAAGCCAAAAGCAGCTAAGCCTTAACCGGCTCAACAGACTCAGCCTCCACAGGGGCTTTGACTCCTATCTAGAGAACTTTGCCTTCCTGGCCCTGAACGGCCCAGAACCCTCCACCATCCCAAGAAGGTTATTTATTTATTTATTTATTTATTTACATTCTCTTATATACCGCACTATTCTGCATCAGTGCGGTTTACAATGAACAAACTGAAATTACATTGAACAGGGTATTATAACTTGGAGATAACTATTTTACAGGGAACATGGGCTATGGAGGGTTAAGTGGCTTGCCCAAGACCACAAGGAGCACCTGTGGGACTAGAAACCCCAGTCCTTCCGGCCCAAGGTTGCTGTCCTCTAGTGGGATTTGAACCACCGACCTTCCGGCCTGAAGTACCTTGCCCCAACCACTAGGCTACTCCTCCACTCCTGTTATGTCATTTTGCCCCAGATGGTGTCAGATAACAGCAGAAAATTTGACTCTGTCTATTGTATGAGAGGGGTACAAGTTTCATTTTCTCAGCATGCCCCCTCCTACAGTTCGATTCTCAGACTTCTCTCAACGACCAGTTAGGTCAAGAAGTCACAATGCTCCTTGCTCAAGGAGCAATAGAAGAGGTGCCTATTCCCCAATGGGGTACAGGGTTTTACTCCCCGTATTTCCTTATTCCAAATAAAACAGGAGGACACAGACCCATTCTAGACCTCAGAGAACTGAACAAATTCCTGTTCAAAGAGAAGTTCAAAATGATTTCTCTAGGAACTCTGCTGCCTTACCTTCACAGTCAGGATTGGCTTTGTTCTCTAGATCTCAAGGATGCATACACTCATGTTCTCATCCATCCAACTCACCGAAAGTTCCTTCGATTCCTGTTTCAAGGGAAGCACTACCAATACAGGGTTCTTCCTTTTGGCCTGGCTTCTGCACCAAGGGTCTTCACAAAATGCATGGCTGTGGTAGCAGCATTTCTCCACACCCTGGGAATATTCGTCTTCCCTTACTTAGACGACTAGCTCATTCGAGCCCCTTCAGAGCCAGAGGCCAGGGTTGCTCTGTCTCACACAATGTACATCCTTCAGTATTTGGGACTTGTCATAAACTTCCCAAAGTCCATCCTTGCTCCCACTCAATCCCTAGAGTTTATAGGAGCTCTTCTGGATACCAGACAGACAAGGGCCTGCTGCCTTCGCATTGTGCACTTAGGTTCCCAAGCAGTGCTAAAACCTCACCTCACTGCTCAGGAAATGTTAAAGTTGCTAGGCCACATGGCATCCAATGTGCATGTAGTTCCTTATGCTCGTCTCCATATGAGAGCAGCCCAGTGGACCTTATCCACTCAGTGGGCTCAGGCATCAGGTTGACTTTCAGAAAAATAGCAAACTCAGATCGCCTTATTTTGTCCCTCCAATTGTGGCAGTCACCCAAAAACCTTCTGGTGGGGTCTCCTTTTCAGCAACCCCCACCCCAAGCCACTCGAACAACAGATGCTTCACAGGTGGGTTGGGGAGCCCACCTGCACAGCCTCTCTACCCAGGGTACCTGGACTCCACACAAGGCCTATCTCCATATCAACCTCCTGGAGCTCAGAGCAATCTTCCTTGCTCTTTGAGTATTACACACCCAGCTCAGCTACAAGACAGTCCTAGTTCAAACGGACAATCAGGTAGCCATGTTCTGGGTGAACAAGCAGGGCAGAACAGGCTCTCTGTCGCTGTTCAATGAAGCTTTGCAACTATGGGCCCTTGCCAGAGAGCATCAGATTCATCTCCTTGTGGTGTATCTTCCAGGCATTCAAAACTCTTGGGCAGACAGACTCAGTTGAGTTCTGCTTCCACATGAATGGTCTCTCCATGCAGACCAGGTGGGCAAAATTTTTCAAATTTGGGGAACCCCGGACATAGACCTCTTTGCAAGTCCGCTGAATGCCAAACTTCCCTGGTTCTGTTCCAGAATTCCGGCTCGAGGTTGTCAGGCCAGGGATACTTTCCTCCTTCATTGGGGTCAGGACATCTTGTATGCCTTTCCACCCATTCCCCTAATTCCCAAAACCCTGTTCAAGCTTCAGAGAGATAGAGGTCATATGATCCTCATAGCTCCACGTTGGTGACGGCAACCGTGGTACCCTCTGCTCCTACATCTCTCTCAAGGTCCGCCTCTGGAGTTAGGATCTGCTCCAGATCTTCTTTCTCAAGAGGACGGGATGCTGTGGCATCCCAGTCCCCAGTCTCTGCATCTCAGGGCCTGGTTGCTGAAAGCCTAGAACTTCACGGTCTTAACCTTTCCCAGCAGGTAAAGGATATCCTTCATGCTTCCAGGAAACCTTCCACAAGACGCTCTTATGCATTCAAGTGGAAAAGGTTTACCATATGGTGCTCGCAGAAGGGTCTTAACCCTCTTGCGATACCTCTGGAATCATTACTGGAGTATCTCCTTCATTTATCAAATGCAGGGCTTAAGACCAATTCAGTGAGAGTCCATTTGAGTGCTATTGTAGCTTCCTTCAAGCCTCTAAATGGACAATCTATTTCCTCTCATCCTCTCATAGCGAGATTTATGAGAGGCCTTCTTTTAACGAAGCCTCCCATTAAGCCACCATCAGTGGCATGGGACTTGAATCTGGTTCTTGGGCAGCTCATGAAACCGCCCTTTGAACCATTAGCCACTACCTCTTTGAAATTCCTTTCCTGGAAGGTTATCTTTCTCATAGCAATCACATCAGCACGTCACATCAGTGAATTGCAAGCTTTGGTGACTGATCCTCCTTATACAAGGTTCTATCATGATAAGGTAGTCTTTAGGACTCATCCACACTTTATGCCAAAGATGGTTTCGCCTTTTCATTTAAACCAAGTGGTTTACCTTCCTGTATTCTTTCCAAGGCCTCACGCCTCAAATGCAGAAAGGAATCTTCATACCTTGGACTGTAAAAGAGCTTTGGCCTTTTACTTGCAAAGGACACAGCAACATAGAAAATCCTCTCAACTCTTTGTTGCTTTTGATCCTAGTAATTTGGGACTTCCAGTCTCCAAAAGGACACTGTCCAGCTGGATTGCACAGTGTATATCTTTTGCCTATGAGAGTAAGAACTTTCCTCTTGAAGACCATGTCACAGCTCACAATGTGAGAGCCATGGCAGCCTCAATGGCTCATCTTCACTCTGTGTCTATCGATGACATCTCTCGAGCAGCTACTTGGGCTTCAGTACATACCTTCACAGTCCATTACTGCTTAGACAAGGACTCCCGCTGGGATGCCTTGTTTGGTCAGGCTGTTCTTCAACACCTGTTCCAGACTTAATCAACTCCTACCCACCATCCCTGGTAGGATGCCAGAGATCCATGGGGGGAAGTGGAGCCCTTTCACAAGGGCACACAACTTTCTGGTGCCATCTCCCTGGCATCTGCAGCTAGGGAGTCCCCATATGTGAAGACTACATTCCTGCTTGTTCCTGGAGATAGCATAGTTACTCACCTGTAACAGGTGATCTCCGGGAACAGCAGGAATTTAGTCTTCATAACCCACCCACCCACCTCCCCTATGAGTTGTATCTTCCTATCTCTCTCTCTCTTTCTCTCTTTCCCTCTCTCTTTTGTCTCAGCTTTAAACTCAACTGGAGAGGGACAGTTGGGAAAGGCGGGAAGGCAGCACGCAGGTGCTGTGGGATGCTCCCAAAAGCTTTCCTATTGGTCACTGGGGAGCGTTCCCCCGCAGGCTCCATCGGTACTGACGATTCCCATATGTGAAGACTAAATTCCTGCTGTTCCCGGAGATCACCTGTTACAGGTGAGTAACTATGCTTTTAGTGTAGCCGGGTTTAAAAAAGATTTGGACAGGTTTCTGGAGGAGAGGTCCATAAACCATTATTAAAGTGGACCCAGAATATCTACTGCTTGACCCAATGCAAGCTTTGTGGAACCTGTGTCTTTTGGGGAAACGGCTAGGTACTTGTGACCTAGATTGGCCACTACTGGAAACAGGATACTGGGCCTGATGGACCTTGGTCTGACCGAGTATGGCATATCTTATGTTCTTATGCATGTATTGGTATATTTTATAAAATACAGATGTACATTGCAACTCCGCTTCTTCTCCGCTCAAACTAAATCCAGGAACACCTACTTGCAGATCTTGTAAAAAGTAGCTATATAATTTCTATGTATATAAGCCCTTTTTGTAAGTATAACAGGCTTCACATACAGAAAAAACGTACATAAAAGTACCTCTTGAATGGATTTTGAGACAAGGATTTATTCACTTAGCTAACCTTTGCTTTATATATATTATCAGTAATGTGTTGGGGGCACTTCCAGAAGCATCTTGTTAAATTATTTTATGAAAACAAAGAATGCATTTACTGAAATGAATGACATTATTTTTGGATTTCTTCAGTGTAATGTACTTTTTTCTTTATCAGCACATAAATTTCTTAATAGCATTGTTCAAAGTAGCAAGCAAATATATATTTCAGTTTTCGGAAAAAAAACAGAACTACAAAGATCAATGTAGTTATAGTTTTTTTAATCTAGAAGGACGTTTGAACCTAGGACTGATTCTGTGGCTTGTTTTGGGTTCTAAGTCTGATTTCCCAGATTTGTAATTGTTGAGGGGTAAGGCAGACATACTTAACATCGCCAGTTTTTACAATACATTTACATGTTTTGACTAGGCAGTTTCCTCCTGCTTCTTTGGGATTCCAGGTTAATTTGTATCCGGGCTAGAATTTCATACCACAAGCCTTCGTTTACAACTACCTAGGGATTTTCCCCCTAAATACTATCCCCTTCCATTTCTTGTAGACTAGTTATTGCAGCAACAGTTCTTGCTTGTGGACCAGTGCCCCTTGTAGAACCCACAAATGTATGGCTTTAAAACCAGCCTCTAGGTGTCGCAATTGCACAATGACTATGCCTCTCTCATGGGCTTCTTTAGCATAAAGTCTGTCAGTAAAGTTATTAAATTATTCTTTTGTTTGCAAGTTGCATGGAGATGCTCTAGAATGTGGTTTTTTTACTTTGAGATTAAGGATAACTGTGGGAAGGCTGCTTGCATAATTGATCTCATCCATAGGAGATGGAGATTAATAGGTGGCAAACAAGGAACGTTTTACAAACCAGGGCTTAATACAAAACAGTGATTTTATTTAGAACTATTTATAAGCAGATCTCAAAGTGCTGGTCCTTGAAACAATACTTCCATAAAACAAAACTATAGCACCACCTGCAGTCTTAACAATGTAGAAACAGGTTTTCAAAAAGAAAATGATATTTTCCTGTTCCAGAGTGCTTACAATCGGAAAGTTGAATTTATTAATATGTGTTATAACTTGGGTTTGTTAATGCAGCTTACTCAATATATCCCTAAGTTTGTAGCTGAGGCTGTGGAAAAGTAAGTGACCTATCCAAGGTCACAACGGCATAAGTGGGAAAATGCAGGATTTGTAACCTGGCTTCCTTGGTTCTCAGCCTATTACTCTAACTCTTAGGCCACTCCTCCACTGCCCTTTGTTTCTGTCTGAAACATTCTTGAATTTTAACACCATTATGGTTGTTAACTGCCTTTGGCTAGTAGGTTTTGCCAAACATCTACTGCAAATGCAATGTGTGCCTTTGAGTCAATGCTGACTCCTGTTGACCTAACAGCTCCTGGGTTTTCTTGGAGTGTGATCGGAAGTAGATTGTCAGGCCTTTCTTCTGACACAATGGAGAGTTAAATGACTTGTCCAAGGCCACAAAGAGTGCTAATGGGAACTGAACCCGGTCTCTTGGTTACCAAACCAGTGCGCCAACCATTAGCCTACTCCTCCACTTGTAAGACAGCTACTGCTGTCTGTGTAGTGTGAATGAAATTATTTTTCTATTAGTCTTTAGCTTTCTGACTTTATATCATGACTCTGTTGGAAATGCTGCCCTCTTAGCTTTATGGAAGCCTTCTAGATAGCCCTTTTCTCAACTGCTTCTGTCCTGTGGCCTCCAGAACTAAATATCATATTGAAACTAGGATGTTATCAATTTCTTATGCAAGTGCAGGGCTGCTTCCTCTTTCTTGCTAGTGATAGTGTTAGTCTATTGTGCTTTGGTTTGTGGTTACGGATCTGGAGTTCCTGGGGGCAGGTATCTTGGACTGGGGTGTCTCAGGCCTAGGGTGGACCACTGCCCCCAGGAATCCCAAGTTTGGGGACCATATTGGCACAGAACCATAGATTAACACTAGCCCCAGAAATATGAGTTAACCTTACGACACCTTTGACTTGGGTATTACAGGTTCAGTCCTGAAAAAATGGGGTGAGCATTGATGGCACATCATGGATACTGCAGGTGTGATTGGCATGTGCGAATGGCGATTGTTACTATTAGCGTGGGTGTACTTAACACTACCTCAGTGGCTGGCGTTAGGTGACCCGCTGCTGGGTTACCATGGTGCTTTGCGTTAGCAGTGCACCAACAGCAGGGATGGATGCACATGCTGTATGAAATTGGCACAGGCCTCCACATTGGTTTCGGGCCCAACCACGTGCTGCCGTTGCACTTTTTAGTAAACATGCCCCTCTATGTCCTAATTTCACTTATCCTCTCTTCTGCCTAATAAAATGGTTCTTTATATTGTGCCATCATTGTAAGCACATCATATGAATGTTTAGCCTTTCCTGATAAAAAAAATCATTCCATCCTCGTTTTCATTTTGTTCGCCCTTCTTTGTACCTTTTCCAATTCCGATATATCTTTTTTGAGATGAGACAACCAGAATAACATACAATACTCAAGGGGCGGGCGCACCATGGATCAATATAGAGGCAATATGATATCCTTTTGTTTTATTCTCCATTCCTTTCCTTATAATTTCTAGCATTCTATTAGCTTTCTTGGCCGCCGCTACACAGTGAGCAAAGGATTCACTGTATTATCCACAATGATGCCTAGATCTTTTTCCTGGATGGTAAACTCCTAATAGGGACCCTTGAATTGTGTAGCTATAGTTTGGATTGTTCTTCCCTAGATGCATCACTTTACATTTGTCCATATTAAATTTCATCTGCCATTTCGATGCCCAGTCTCCCAATTTCTCAAAGTCCCCTTGCAATTTTTCACAAGCTTCTCGTGATTTAACACCTTTGAATAATTTTGCCTTCCCACCATTCTGAATGCTTATACTCCAGGAACAAGCAAGAAGTCAGTCCTCACATATGGGTGATGTTGGTGCCGACGGAGCCCGCACGGAGCATTTCCCCAGCTTTCAAAGAAAGCCTTTGGGACATGCTACCATGCATGGATGGTCCCCTTCCCACCCAAGGGTGCAATCTTGCTCAGCCTCCTTTTTTCCATGGAGCCCAATGGACATCTGTCCAGTTTCCCCCAGAAAAAATTAGCTGTTCGTACTGGTTCCTCTTCCCACCTTGAGCCAGCACCGGGTCCAGCGCTGTTCTCAGCTCTTTTCCCCTTTTTTTTTCTAGGCTTGCCTCAAATGACGTTCGCGCCCTTTTTCACCTGGAGTAATTGACCCTGACCGGGTGTTTTTCCCACCATGTCCCCTGGTGAGCTCAAAAAGCATGACCGCTGCAGTTAAACCATGTCAGTCACTGATACCCATGACTGCTGCTTACGCTGCCTGGGACCAGACCATGACAGCACCTCCTGTGACCTGTGCCAGGCCATGACACCTAAAACCAATAAAAGAGGTTGGAATTGCAGGAGAAACTGTTCCCAAGGTCCCACTTGGCACCAGCCTCTCTGATGCCAAGCTTCAAGCCCAGCACTTCCCATGAGGCCTGAGTGTCCTCAGAGTCCCGCGGTGGCAGCTTCTCCGAGAAGAACTCTGACCCCAAGCAAAAGAAGAAAATATCCTCGAAGTCCATCGAGGTTCCACCGGAGAATCCCATTAAGACCGCTGGGAGAGACTCAGGCGACCCCGAGAAGCGTCCCACCAAGGTCCTCAAAAAGGATTCCTCAGCCGGCAGAGACAGTGTGAGGTTTCTTAAGACTGTAGTCCTCATCGAGGACGCACTCGCGAGAGTGCTGTCTCCAGGCCCGAGATCCTTGGTACCCATGCCAAAAGATGCAGAGTCTTCTGGTTTGGAATCTAGAATGGCAGCCATGGAGTAGAACATCACTGTGATCTGGCCATGCAGCAGGCAATGATTGCTGCTTTGTCTGCATCATCTGCCCCAATGACTGGCCCCCCAACCGCAGGGAGTCCCCGGTCATTGAGGCGAGCTCTGAGCGCCATCAGCCTTGGGGAAGTCCTCATTCCCAATCCTCAGGTATTCGGTCCTCCCTGGCCAGTTTCCAAGACTTGGACACCAGGTCCTCAAGATGCCCCAGCCCTTCAGTGTGGGCCTCTAGGCAAGGAGCCACAGGGCCTCAGATTCATCGTCCTCTCTTTACTCTGAGTGGGAGACTGATGATGAGGCCTCCCTGGAAACCAGACAGCACTGAGACGTCCTCTTGGACCTGTCTCCCTCGGTGCCCCGGTGCTATTCTCCTCCAGAGGACGTGGCCTTCCACAACTTTGTCAGGGATATGGCCAGAGCCCTCTTGGTGCAAACTGGGTTGGAGGAGGACCTGTGCACCAAAGATCTAGAGATCCTCCAGTTTGAGTCTCCACCCAAGGAAACTCTTACGGTGCCTGTGCAGCCAATCCTCAAGCGAATGTTGCAAATGTGGGAGACCCCGGCATTGGTACCGGTGGTCAGCCAATATCTCGATGCCATATGCCTCGTCAGGAAGGGGCCGGGGTTCCACAAGCCCCAACTCCCACAACTCCATGGTTGTCGAGTCAACCATGCAAAAACTCGAGAGCCAGAAGACTTAATCTTCTATCCCCCCTGGAAGGGATGCTCGAGCCCTCGAAACCCTGGGGCGCAAGTGCTATGAGGGGTTGATGCTGGGATGTCATATACAGGCCTATGAGCTATAAATAGGCATGTACTTGAAGGCCCTGACCCAGGAGTTGTCTGGGTTTTCAGCGGGGCTGGCCGGAGAACCTCTCCAATGGTTCCAAGCTCTGACCTCCAGGATCAAGGAATGCTCAAAGTTCCTCTCCCAAGCGGCCTACAATGGATTAGAGTCAGCAGCTCAAATAGCAGCGGCTGGCATCAGGACTTGATGCCAAG
The DNA here is from genome assembly GCA_033557465.1 of Ichthyophis bannanicus. Taxonomy (NCBI): domain Eukaryota; kingdom Metazoa; phylum Chordata; class Amphibia; order Gymnophiona; family Ichthyophiidae; genus Ichthyophis; species Ichthyophis bannanicus. Next base: position 191,880,044 of record CM066040.1, read on the forward strand.
ACTGACTACAGTCCTCGGATCTCAAGCAATGGGTCCAAGACAAGCTGCTCGACGTCCCCTACACTGGGGAGAACCTGTTCGGCAAACCCATGGCTGACAAGGCGGCAGAGATAGAGGCTGAAGTGGTGACCCACCAGAGGCTTTCAAAAAAGACCTCTTCCTTCCCCCGCAAGAAACCCTTAGGGAAAAGGCCCCTGTTCCCCAGGGAAAAGGCCCCCTGTTCTCCGCGAAAAAGGGGCACTTCCAACAGAATCACCATTACCAGTCCTCCTCAGGCCAGTAACAGGGATCTCACCCTAAGAGGCAAGGTCAGGGAGCTCAGAAACCCCAGGCCCCGGCTTCGGCTCAACCTGGGGGGGGGGCTTTTGACTCCCAGGGCAGGGCCTCCCCTTCCCCGGGAGACCTTCGCCAGCCCACAGGGGGCCGCCTGGCACTCTTTGCCCACAGGTGGGTCAAGGTCACCTCAGACCAGTAAATGCTGCAGGGTTAAAGGAGGGATACTTCCTCCACTTACAACAGGTACCGTCCAAGTTCTTTCCAGGAGAGCCATTGCGACCTCTCCTTCACCGGACTCTTCTGCTCTCAAAACTTGCAGGTCTGATCAGGGACAATACAGTAGAGCCTGCACCCAAACATCTATGGGGAAAAGGCTTCTACTCCAGGTACTTCCTGGTCCCCTAAAGAACTGGGGCCTCAGGCCATACTAGAGCTGCGAAACTTAAACAAGTTTCTGGTGAGGGAGAAGTTCAAAATGCTCTCCCTTGGAATACTGCTGCCTTACCTCCACCAGGGAGATTGGCTGTGTTCCTTGCGTACACACACATCCTGATCCAGCCCTCTTACAGGCAGTACCTATGGTTTGTAGTGGAGAAGGGCACTACCAGTACAGAGTGTGCCCCTTTGCCAAGGGTCTTTACTAAGTGCTTGGAGGTGGTAGCCATCCACCTGCGCCTACAAGGGGCATTCGTCTTCCCCTACCTGGACGACTGGCTAATCAGGGGCAGTACGGCCTCAGTGGTCAATCAGGCTGCAGAGCGAGCAACCCTCCTACTGCAGCACCTGGGGTTCATCATTAGCTACCCCAAATCCCATCTCTCTCCAGCCCAAAGCCTAGAGTTCATAGGGGGTTCAGTTAGACATATTACAGGTCAAGGCCATCCTCTGAAGAGAAACGGTAGACTGCCTTATAAAACTGGCAAGAGAGGTACAACACCACTGGTCAGTACCGGCTCACCTTCTCTGCCTGCTGGGCCATATAGCCTCAATAGTCCACATCACACCATTAGCCCACCTACACATGCAGACAGCTCAATGGTGCCTCCACTCACAGTGGACTCAAGCCACGGGCTGACTACAGAACAGGGTCAGAGTCACCTGCCAACTGGCAGAGTCCCTCACCTGGTGGCAAAGCTTACGCCACCTCCAGGTGGGAATGCCATTCCAAGCACCTGCACCACAAAGACCTTGACAGCAGATGCCTCCCTCCTGTGTTGGGGGGCGCATTGTGGGGACCACCACACACAAGGCAGCTGGTCCCAGGAGGAGTTGCTCTTGCAGATCAATCTCCTAGAACTCAGGGAAATCTTCCTGGCCCTGCGAGGCACTGACCGGTGCTGGTTCAGATGGACAACCAGATTGCCATATTTTATATCCACAAGCTGGGGAAAATGGGCTCATACTCCCTCTGCCAGGAGGCGGTGACCCTCCTCTCCTTCACAGTGTGCAACAGCATGCTCCTGTGGGTGGTATACTTACCAGGCTAAAACAACTGCTTGGTGGACAGGCTGAGCAGAGTCCTTTGCCCACACGAGTGGTGCTTGAACCCCAGGGTGGCAATAAGGCTCTTTCACCTCTGAGGCAGGCCCATGATGGATCTCTTCATCTCCCCAGACAACGCACAGCTACCCTGCTTCTGCTCACACCAGTCGCACCCAGGGAGAGTGGCAGCAGATGCCTTCCTGATCTCGTGGTCCGAGGGCCTGCTCTATGCATTCCCACTGAGCCCCTCCCCACCCCCCCGGTCGCCAAGATCCTGTTCAAAGTTCAGCGTGAGAAGGCATCAGTCATACTGATCGTCCCCAGGTGGCCCAGGCAACCTTGGTTTCCTGTGTTGCTTACCCTGTCAGTGGCACTCCCAGTCCTACTGGGTCAAGCTCCAGATCTCCTGCACCCCAATCTGGGATTGCTAACGCTAACAGCGTGGCTACTGAAAGGGTAGCATTGGCCCCTTTCAACCTCCCAGAAGAGGTCAAGGAGATCCTACTGGCCTCCTGAAAACCCTCCACCAGATGGAGAACCTTCTCCACTTAAAGGCATATGCCCATCTGGTGTGCCAAGAAGGAGGAGAATCCCTTCTCCTGCCAGGTGTAACCTGTGCTTCAGTACCTACTACACCTGTTGCAGACCGAGCTGAAGTCTAACTCGGTGAGGGTACATCTGAATGCCATAGCCGCTCACCACCACCTTATCAAGGGAAAACCCCTCTCAAGCCAGCCTCTGGTCTCCAGATTCCTCCGGGGTCTCCTGTTATCCAAGCCCCTTCTCCGCCCTCCAGCGGCGGAATGGGACCGTAATGTGGTGCTCTTCCAGCTCACCAAACTGACATTCGAACCCCCTAGCCTCTTACCACCTGCAGTACCTTTCTTGGAAAGTGACCTTTCTGGTGGCCCTCACATCCACTCGAAGAGTGAGCGAACTCCAGGCTCTGGTGGCGGATCTGCCATATACAAGGTTCTATAAGAATATAGTGCTCCGCACACACCCCAAATTCCTCCTGAAGGTGGTATCTCTTTTCCACTTCAACCAGGAGGTGGTCCTTCACATCTTCTTCCCGCGGCTTCACACAGGCAGGGAGGAACTAGTGCTTCATACACTGGACTGCAAACAGGCCCTGTCTTTCTACTTACAGCGAACTCAAGCCCATCGCAAAGCTGCTCAGCTTTTCCTATCTTATGACTCCAGTAGACTGGAGCTCCTCGTGACTAAGCAAACTCTGTGCATTGGGTGGTGGACTGTAGTGCCCTTGCCTATGAGCAAGCTGGCCTCTCCCTCGAGCACTGGATCACAACGCATCACCTTCGGATGGTGGCCAATTTCCGCTCAGTGCTGGTGATAGAAATATGCAAGGCTGCCACATGGTCTTCGATTCATACGTTCGCAGCTCACTACTGCCTGGAGAGCGAGTCCCACAGGAACAGTGCCTTTGGCCAGGCAGTACTCTGTGATATTCTCGGGGTATAGGCAACTCCTGTCCTCCAACCCTTCTGTGTTCAGGCTACTGGAGTGATAGTGTCACTGGATGCTAGAGTCTTGTGGAGTCTCTCAATTCGGGACTCATCTTCTGCAACTTACGGCTACCCAAATTGGCCGCTGTTGGTCCTGTCCTGTCCTGGTTTGGCCCTCGGCAACCTGGAGCTAGGGAGTCCCATATGTGAGGAGTGACTTCCTGATTGTTCCTGGAGAAAGCGTAGTTACTCACCTGTAATAAGTGTTCTCAGGGAATAGCAGGAATCAGTTCTCACAACTCTCCCTCCTCCCCTGGGAGTTGCCTCCCTATCTTGTTTTAGATTTTACTGCCATCTTAGCTATGTCATCTGACTGAGCAAGATGGCACCCTTGGGCAGGAAGGGGACAACGCATGCGTGGTAGCATGTCCCAAAGGTTTTCTTTGAAAGCTGGGGAAATTCTCCGTGTCGGATCCATGGGCGCCGACATTACCCATTTGTGAGGACTGATTCTTGCAGTTCCCAAAGAACACCTGTTACTGGTGAGTAACTATACCGTATGTTTCTTCTATTAAGAAAGTTGGCAGTGGTACTGTGTTTTAGCTCCCAGATTGTGAGGCCCTGTTACTCACAAGAGACCGATTACTAATTATCACTAATTTCCTGTATAGTCCAGATCCAAAAGTCAGTACAGGTGCAATCAGAATCTCTGTTTATTAGATAACTGATGGACAAATAAAGGCAGGGGAGAGGAGAATTTCTGTCAGTCATCAGACACCAGACACCTCCAGAATTCCTCCTCCCCCGAGTATAATAGTCATGTTACATATATACATTTTTTGCTTCCGTGTATTGCTTCCATATATGCATACAGTCTCCAAATCCATCCCTCTGTGAGGCCCCCTCTCCTCCCTCCTTCTCTTTCCTGTCATTGACCTTTCTGTCCCCTCTGTTCCTGTTTCAACATTCCCCAGGCCTCTGTCTTGCTTATACTCACCAACTGTCAAAAACCGTCTACTGTCTTCAGGACTAACGGCTCAGCTTATACTTTTTTGCATGGTTTCCTGTGTACGTGCTCTCTGCACAAAGCCTCAGCATGTCTATGTCTGGACCCTTCAGTTCAGACATATGCATTGCTAAGGCCTGTGATATCCTTATGCTGGCCTGGGTTTTTTCCTTTGTCCACAAATATAGTAGTCTGGTTGACATATTTTTATTAGAGCAGAATAAAGGCCATTGAGTGATTATGAACCAGGAACATATCCCTAAACCTTATAATCCCTACAAGATGGTGATTTGATTGCTCTCCTAGAGACTTCAGTACAAGAGTCTGCCAACAGGGGTACAGTGGTGGCTACTTTCCAGACTCTCTTAGATAAGGAGAGAGTCTTTTCAGATTTTTTCAAAGAGAGATTCATACCCCTTCATGGTCATGTTATACATATGTATCCTGTGTCTGCAAAGACACAACAAAACCAGAAAGGGTTTATCCAGTTGGAGTCTAAGGCTTTGTCATTGGGTGTGATCTTCTTTTTGAAATATCCTAGGAGGTATTTAATTACATATTTAGGTAAGGATTAGGTATTTTTTGAACCCTCACAACTGCAAACGTTGATTCATGCTCATGAAGGTGCCAGTAATGAGTAAAATATTTCAGTATTTTGTGATTTGTCTTGCTTTCTCAATTGATTTCTGCTGGAATGTTTAAGGGATAATCCATTTGGGGTAGTTTACATTTGTAGGGGAAGGGTTATTTTTTTCTTCTTTCTCTTTTTATTTTCTTGTATTTATTATTTACTCTTGGTCTGCTTGTCCCTCCATTTATTTTGGATTGATATTTTGCATACGTAGTGGATGTTCTTGTATTTGTTGTAATTCTGTATTTGTTTATTGATTGTATGCAATTTTCTTTTCCTCAGAGTTTGCTTGATATTTTTGGAGCTGTATGTTTAATTTTATTTTGTTTGCAAACTCTAATAAAGAATAAATGACAATTTAGTGTTGTCTACAGATTCACACACCTCACTCATTGTTCACATTTCCAGGTCATTTATAAATATGTTAAAAAGCAATAGACCCAGCACATATCCCTGGGGTACTTCACTATTCATCTTTCTCCATTTAGAAATTTGGCCATTTAGCCCAACTCTCTCTTTCTGTCTTTTAACCAGCTGTCCTTTATCTAGATGTTTATTCATACCTTCAAAGAAATGTAGGAGATTGGGGCAGGACTGACCCCCAAAGTTGGTTCAAGGTGTTGGCGCCCTAGGCAAAACTGAAGCATAATGCTCCATTAGCTGTCAGAATCTATTCTTTATCTTTGAATACCTGCTCTTGTTGCCTCCCAGAAACTGCTATCCTAAGCAACACCTGGTTTGCCTAATGGTTGGGAGAGTACATCATTGCTAAGCAAGTTTGATAAATTTGTTAGTTGCCCATTTGCTTTCTTGTCATCATTATGTACGGGATTAATGATATTCATTTCCAAAATATATTGAGTTCCTGGTGCCACAGAGCTAGTGCACCATTTATATAACAATGCAATGAATTTCATATGTGACAGTAAATGATGATTTATCAGCAGTCTTCCTAAGTGATTCCGGTTTTCTCTGTATAATCTGAAGAAAGCATCACAGGGCCCCTTTTACTAAGATTTAGCTTGAGTGATCAGTAACACAGCCCACAGGAAAAAAATGGGCCATGCAGCAAATAGCAGGAGCTAAGTGTCAGTAAAAGGGGCCTCCAGTGAGTGCAGTAAGAACTGGAGATTGTTTGAAAGGAAACCTGCTTGTGCTAATCTTCTTTATGCATTTCTTTAGAGAGAATCAGACTGTGTTTTATAAAGTGAACCCTCCAATACCTTTCTGAAAGATTTTGACTATAGCCTCTAAATAAATTTAGGGATGTGTATTTATTTCAAACAACATGGGACAGACATATCAAGAATGTTTTTCATGTTGTTTCATATTGTTTTTAATAAACATGAACAAGGCCATTATTTTGAGGGCATTTTTTTCCCAATGTCATCCTGGCCTGGACTGGCCTGCCCTCAAATTAGTATTTCTTGGATTGGAAGGCACTGGTTTTCTCTTGGGACTCTCTCCTGGGGGACTAGCTGTAGCCAGCCTATCCTTAACTGTGCTTGTATTTCTGCTAATATTAGTTTCTGTTTCCTGATTGGCCAAGTATCCTTGCCTGGTCTTAGTTCCTGGAAAACCCTTCTTGGATATTTTGCTTTGTGAATATTATGATTCTTGCTCTAGAGGCTTACTCCACAGACTTTTTTTGTGCCATATTCTTGTGCCAGAATTTTTGAATGGGATCATTAATTGGAGAGCCAGGATCTGGAGCAGGCTTGGTAAATGTCTCTTGTATAATTATACCTGGGAATTTGACACAGAGAGTCAGCATTGTAAGTCCAAGAATTAAACAAGGAAAACATTTTAAGAACATAAGATATGCCATACTGGGTCAGACCAAAGTCCATCAAGCCCAGTATCCTGTTTCCAGCAGCGGCCAATCTAGGTCATAAGTACCTAGCAGTCTTTCCAAAAGACACAGGTTCCTCAATGTTTGTATTGGGTCAAGCAGTGATATCCTGGGTCCCTTTTAATAATGGTTTATGAACCTTTCCTCCAGGAACTTGTCCAAACCTTTTTTAAACACAGCTACACTAACAGCTTTTACTACATACTCCGGTAACAAATTCCAGAGTTTGATTACATGTTGAGTAAAAATTTTTTTTCTGTTATTAGACTTAAATAGGTTACCCTGTAGCTTCATTGCATGTCCCCTAGTCTTTTTATATTCTGTTGACTTAAACAATCGATATACGTTTACCCATTCCACTCCATTCATTAATTTATAGGCCTCTATCATATCTCCCCTCAGCCGTCTCTTTTCCAGGTTGAAGAGCCTTAACTTTTTTAGCCTCTCTTCATAGGAGTATCCTTCTATCCCCTTTACCATTTTGGTGGCTTTTCTGTATAACTTTTCTAATAACGCTATATCATTTTTAAGATACGGTGACCAGAATTGCACACAGTATTCAAGCTGCGGTCGCATCATGGAACGATACAGAGGCATTATAATATCCTTTGTTTTATTTTCAATTCCTTTCCTTATGATACCTAGCATTCTATTTGCTCTATTGGCCGCCGCTGCACACTGGACGGAGGGTTTTAACATGTTATCCACGATGATGCTTAAATCCTTTTCCTGGGTGGTGGTTCCCAATGTGGAACCTTGCATTGTGTAACCATAGAGTTGTTCTTTCCTAGGTGCATAACTTTGCACTTGTCCACATTAAATTTCATCTGCCATTTGGATGCCCGGTCTTCCAATTTATCAAGACCCTCTTGCAATTTTAGCGAGGGTTCCTAGGATACTTTTCATAGAACTTACAGTGCTAGAAACATGGCACAATAAAAATCTTTGGTGTAAGTCTATAAAACAGGAGTCAATAGATTCACAGGGTAAAAAATATAGGAAGGGATTTGCATGGAGCTCAAGACCAGACAAACAGTGGACAAATCAGGAAATAGGAACTAATACCAGAAGAACAAGACATAGATAAAAATATGCTGGTTAAAGCTAGCCTCTCCCCCCCCCCCCCCCCCACCACCCTCCTCAGTGCCTTCTAATCCAAGAGACACTGTTTCAAGGCCAGCCCATGGCATCAGTTAACAAAACTTCTAGTAATCTTTCAGCTGTTTTTTCTTTTTTTTGACTGGGCAGTAGCCATAGCCACCTCTTAATTAACAAAATTGCCGTGAAGTGAAAATTTATAAAACAAGACGAAGCAAAATGAAAAAGTTTGCAAACAACACAGGAAACTAAATAAAACAGTTTTTCTTTTTGCCTATACATCTCTAATTTCTGATTACATACAGTCTCTGCTCATGATCATTTGTGGGCAATATCTAAACTGTCCACAATGTTTGCAGGCATGTGAGTGGCCTGGAATAACATTTTCAACAGAAACTCTGTGCTGGGTTTTCCTTTAAAAAGCTGGCCGATTGTGAGAAGGAGACTGAGCTGTGAGCGCAGGTAACATGTACGAATGGAAAGTCCATGTGAAGCCTTCAAAATGAAGACCCCAAGTGGACTTTCCCTCCCCAGACTTAATCTTGCCCCTTCCCCGCTTCTTTTCCAACACAAATAAAAAAACCCGCCAAAAGCATAGGCACTTTTACCTGTGTGACGGGGGGAGGGGGGTAACAAATTCCAGAGTTTGATTACACGTTGAGTGAAAAATATTTTCTCTTATTTGTCTTAAATAGTTTACCCTGTAGCTTCTGATAACGTAAACAATCAGTCTACGTTTACCTGTTCCACTCCGTTCATTAATTTATAGACTTCTATCATATCTCCCCTCAGCCATCTCTTTTCCAGATTAAAGAGCCCTAACCTTTTTTGCCTTTCTTCATAGCGGTATCCTTCCATCCCCTTTACCATTTTGGTGGCTCTTCTCTGAACCTTTTCTAATAACGCTATATCCTTTTTAAGATACGGAGACCAGAATTGCACACAATATTCAAGGTGCGGTCGCACCATGAAACAATACAGAGGCATTATAATATCCTTTGTTTTATTTTCCATTCCTTTCCTTATGATACCTAGCATTCTATTTGCTCTCTTGGCTGCCGCTGCACACTGGCCGGAGGGTTTTATCATGTTATCCACAAGGACGCCTAAATCTTTTTGGGTTGTTCTTCCCTAGGTGCATAACCTTGCACTTGTCCACATTAAATTTCATCTGCCATTTTGATGCCCAGTCTTCCAATTTATCAGGATTCTCTTCCAATTTTCCACAATCCTCGTGGGTTTTAACAACTTAAATAGTTTTGTGTCATCTTCAAATTTGATAACCTCACTCATTATTCCCTTTTCCAGGTCATTTATGAATATGTCAAAAAGCAGCGGACCCAGCACAGATCCCTGGAGTACGCCACTATTTACCTTTCTCCATTGGGAAAATTGGCCATTTAGCCCTACCCTCTGCTTTCTGTCTTTTAACCAGTTCCTGATCCACAATAGTACGCTGCCTCCTATCCCATGACTCTTTCGTTTTGCCAAAAGGCTTTCTGAAAGTCCAAATACACTGTATCAACCGACTCACCTTTGTCTACCTGTTTATTCACACCATCAAAAAAACATAACAGATAAGTAAGACAAGATCTTCCTTGTCTAAAGCCATGTTGGCTGTCTCCCATTAAGCCATGACTATTTACATGTTCAGCAATTTTGTTCTTTATGATGGTTTCTACCATTTTTCCCGGTACTGATGTCAGGCTCACCGTCTGTAGTTTCCCGGATCACCCCTGGAACCCTTTTTAAAAATTGGTGTTACGTTGGCCATCCTTCAATCTTCAGGTATTGCAGATGATTTTAATGGTAGTTCACAGATTACTAATAGCAGGTCTGCAATCTCATATTTCAGTTCTTTCAACACTCTTGGATGTATATCATCTGGTCCAGGTGATTTGCTACTCTTCAGTTTATCAAATAATTGTAACACATGTAAGTCTTTAACCTTTGCAGCTGCTCCTTTTAGTTTTTTCTCAACTATTTTCCTCATTTTATCATAGTCTTCCTTTCGAAAGTTAAAAGGTAGTACTGTGAATTTCCTTACCATCCCTCCTACACTAATTCCTATCCACCATTGTAATTTCCTTTCTTTTTCCTTTACCTTATGGTTTTTCTTTACTTTACATTATGTAAACCGCTATGATGTTTTTTGTTTAGCGGTATATTAAGTTAATAAACATAAACATAATTAAATCAAACGCGATCATGCTATGATCACTATTGCCAAGTGGCCCCGACACCCTTATCTCTTGCACCAGATCTGGTGTTCCACTAAGGACTAGGTCCAATATGGCTTCCCCTCTGGTCGGTTCATGAACCAGCTGCTCCTAGAAGCAGTCATTTATTTCATCTAGGAACTTTATCTCCCTAGCATGTCCTGCCATGACACTGACCCAGTCGATACCGAGGTAATTGAAATCACCCATTATTATTACTGTGCTGTAACTTTTGTTAGCTTCCTTGATTTCTTTGAGCATTTCTTCATCCATTTGTTCATTCTGGCCAAGCAGTCGATAGTACACCCCCACTGCCATTGCCTTCCCCTTTTTATATGGAATTTCAATTCATAGAGATTCTACAGCAAATTTTGTTTCCTGCAAAACTTTAATCCTTTCTGACTCAATGCCCTCTCTAACATAGAGCGCAATCCCTCTACCAATTTGATCAGCTCTATCGTTATGATATAGTTTGTACCCAGGTATCTCAGTGTCCCACTGGTTGTCTTCCTTCTACCATGTCTCTGAGATTGCAATCATATCTAACCTCTCATTTAGTGCTATATATTCTAACTCTCCCATCTTATTTTTTAGACTTCTAGCATTTGCATACAAGCATTGTAGAGACTGTATTTTATTAATATTAATCTGGCTATTGGTAGGCATGGGTAATTTGGAATCTTTAAGCTCTGTCTGCTCCATACTCAAGGGCATTTGGGTTACTTTACTCTTTTTTGGAACCTCTCTGCTTTTGGTAGTATCCTTCAAGGATACATTCTTCCAAACCATGCGCTCTTGGGCGACTGTTGGCTTTCCCCTATTATTAATGCCAGCAGCCTGGTTCCATCCCAGTTAAGGTGAAGCCCATCCCTTCGGAAGAGCCCTTCCTTTCCCCAGAATGTTCCCCAGTTCCTATCAAATCCAAAACCCTCATCCTTGCACCATCGTCTCATCCACGCATTGAAACTGCACGTGGAATGGGAAGCATTTCGGAGAATTCTACCCTGGAAGTTCTGGATTTCAACTTCCTACCTAAAAGCCTAAATTTAGCCTCCAGAACCTCCCTACCACATTTTCCTATGTCATTGGTACCGACATGTACCAAGACAGCAGACTCCTCCCCAGCACTATCTAAGACCTTATCTAGGTGACACTTGAGGTCCACTACCTTCGCACCAGGCAGGCATGTTACCAGGCAATCCTCACATCCACCAGCCACCCAGCTATCTACATGTCTAATGATTGAATCACAAACTATAACAGCTGTCCTAACCCTTCCCTCATTGGCACATGGCTCTGGAGAAACCTCCTCGGTGTGAGAGGGTTTTACATCACCTGGAGGACAGGTCCTAGTTACAGGATCACTACCTGCCACACCAGGGTGATGCTCTCCCATCACGTGACCTCCCTCCTCCATGGCAACAGGGATGCTGCCAGACTGGAAGTGGGACCTCAGGACTATATCCCTGTAGGTCTCGTCTATGTACCTCTCTGTCTTTCTTATGTCTTCCAAGTCTGTTACTCTAGCCTCTAGAGAATGGACTCATTCCCTGAGAGCAAAGAGCTCCTTGCACCTAGTGCACATGTAAGACCTCTCACCAACTGGGAGAAAATCATACATGTGACACTCAATACAAAAGACTGGAAAGCCCCATCTCGCTTCTGGATTGCTGTCTGCATCTTAGTTTTAAGCTTGTGTTTAGATCTGTAAGTTCTTTACTTACTAAGGGTTGCTGTGGATACTTATACTAATAAAAGTGTATCTAATACGTTTAATATACCTTGTTCACCTGAAGCTTAATTAATCTCAGATCCTTAATGTATGACTGATTTGGATAAAGAGCTGCAGCTGAGAGCAGCTCCTTCCCTTTAAGATGTGTAAGTACCTATAAAGCTACGATTATCCCAGGGGTGGGTGGGTATTTGGGGAGGGAGGGAGGGAAATAAGACATTAAAAGAGGGCTGCTACACAGTACCCTGTCCCGTGCTTCTAAGGTAAGCTGTGACCAACTTCCTGGGTGATTAACAATCCTTGCTTGGATAGAAGGAGTCTTTCAAAATGGTGTTTTGACCTGCCACCTGGCTTTAACACCTATTTAAAACGTTTCACAGGTCTCTTGCCCCCTAGGTAGAAGGCCTCTTTGTAAAGGTCTCTAGAAGACTTTATTTATTGCTCAAAGAATACTGACCCTGTTTTGCCTTTTATGCTAAGTTATATTCTAATTTGATTTAAATTAAAGCTCTTTGCTGCTGCTAGGCTCTGACTTAGTATGAAATTTAAACTAGAAGCTCTCTGCTGGGTTCTAAATTTAACCAGAAAGCCATCTTCTGTATTTTAAATTTAATCTAAAAGCACTTTGCTGCTACTAGGCCCTGAATAAGTATTAAATTTAAATTACAAGCTCTCTGCTGGGTTCTAAATTTAACCAGAAAGCTCTCTTCTGTGTTTTAAATTTAAACTTAAACTTAAACTGCTGCTACTAGGCCCTGACTGATTTAACAAATACACTGGGTTCACAGATTAATCAGCTTTAATCCAAAGAATTCCCTTCAGAAAAATTCCCAGAAGTATATACTCACTATTGCAGAGCTCTCTCCAGAAGTAGCAGTCCCCTTTTGTAGTCTTTTCTTGTGCTCTGCCGGGCTTTCTCCTTAATTAAAGTCAGCCAGTATTGGACTACAGTGCAATGAGCCCTCAATTGCAAGTACCAGTAACTGTTCCAGCCACTGAAGTGCACCTGGTCCTTGTTCAGGAGCCACTTAGTTCTAGCCAGTAATGTCATTATTTTGCAAAAGGTGAGACTCTCTCCTCCAATGAACATCCTCAGTCCTGACTAGCTTAGGAATTGAACCCATTGCTTTCCAGTAGACTGATTCATAAATCTAAATTTAAAGCAACAATGTGTTAATTCTGCAAACTGTTCAGGCTTTTAAGTGTATCCTTGTGTTATCCTAATGGGTAGATAAGGGAAAGTATTTTTAAAAAAGGTTTTGTCATCTTTTTAATGTAAAACTTGCTAAATTATTCTTGCAATTTTATCACATTAAGAATAGCAACTAAGGAAGATTTTTGTCATGCAGTATTACAGTTTAGCAGTGATGTGGTAAGTCATGTTTCACGGTAAAATGAGTTAAATCGAGATGACTGTTTCCCTTTTGAAACATCTTCAAAGTTATATAGAAAAGGCACACTCCCTTTTTTTTGCATCTCATACCAATGACAGTGTAAGTCAGAGTGTTAGAAGAATCCCACCTCCGCATCACACACACATACACACACCCCCTGTTCCAGTGCTACACAAACACACACATACAGACACCCTATCTCTGCACCATACACACAGCCAGTCACCCCCGCACCACACACAGACATGTACCACCCCCACACAACACACACAGAAAACGAACAGACACCCACCCATGAACCATACACACATAGACAGACACAACACACACACACACCCCACCCCTGCACGACATACACATAGACAGACACTGTACTCCCGCACTACACCACACACATGGACACCTCACTCCTGCACTACACACATTTTCATATATACACACACACACACAGCCCCTGCACTACACACACACTTAGACACCCCACTCCCATACTATATACATATACACACTCAAAACCCCACACCTGCACTACACACATATACACCCCCACACCACACTCCTCCCCCCACCCCCCACAGAGACCTCACCTCCGCTCTACACTCACACCCACATGGACACTGCACACCTGCCCAGCACACAGCCACACTCTGTCTCAAGATAAATACAAATATATAGATGCCACTAATCATAACGATGTTTCATATAGCCCCACGGCCCTTGCTGCGTTATGAAGACAAATGTTACCATGTCTCTTTGCTCCCTACTCCAGGCATGTATGAGTTTGAAAAGGGAGGAAGGGAAAACGCACTGTTTTGTTACACTATGGTGGTCACTTTAGAAGCTCTAGTCATGATTTGCATGTCTGAAAACACCCAGTCAGATGTGCCAATCACATCCATGACCCAAGAACCAGTTTTGAAAGGGCCACATTTAAACATGTCTGTCTCAATCACATCTGTGTCACATGGGGGCATGGCAAAGTCATGTGCACGGTGGTCTGTAGAAGATCCAAGTGTAAATTTGATTTTAGAACGGCACTACATGTTTATGACCGCTGGTGGACAAGAACAATCATGAAAATTGCTTGTTATGGCCAGCAAACAACAGGAGGAAGAAGAGGGGAACGCTCTCTGACTTCTTCAATAATTTTTGCCCCTTCAAAAAAGTATACAGGTATATACAGAGGCCTTTTTGTGAGTTGCCGCGCTGCTGAATGTCTCTATTTGCAAAATGGCATGCCAGAACATGTATGTGGCGACAGATACACATGTACATTCTGAAATAGCATCGTCGACACATCTATGTTGTCAGTGGTTGCAGACATGTATATTTCATACGTGCATGTTTCTAAAATCTCCTGTTTCACCGCATGTGTCTGAGGGCTGTTGCTACATGCCCCCATTTGATTGTATCTTGGTGGAGACATTTATCTCTTGGGGCAGAGAGAGGTTGATTTTAGAACACATTGACACTTGCCCACCTTCTTTGCTGTTCCTCCCACAGAAATTTGGATGTTTTGACTTGGATGTTCATATGGCATCTAAACTGCCTTTCTAAAATGCTGCTTCACAAGTTCATTAATCCACTTGCAATCCTTAAATGCTCCTCCTACTCACTCACTTATAGCAACCATGCATTCCATCAGCGAAACACACCTTTTTGCAATGCTTACAGAATATACTTTTCAACTTGTTTTGACCCTTTACAGCTTGAGAATTTTTTAAAAGATAAGGAATGGCGTGCTATTTCATTGTTTTTGTCTCATTTTCTTTACTACTTTTGCATTCTTTTTGTTGCCGTGGAGAGGAGATATCGTAGTAGTTATTTGGTTTGTTCTGGCTCTAGATCTTACCCTTCTTTTCTCTTGAGAAGAGGTATGTGATGATAATTTAATATCTGTTTGTTTCAATTTAGTTGATATTTGTAATTTCTTGAATTTTACTGTATCAATAAAGCAAAAGAAAACTTCATGACTTTTCACTCTGAATTAGGGCCAATAAAATGTATTCTGATTTTAGGACTGCTGTACTGTGGGGCCACAAATGTTGACTCTGAACTTTATTTTTCAACAGGTTGAAGAAATGAAGAAAGCTTTGGTACATTTGCAGCTTAATGTTGTAGAGATGATGGATGAAAATGCGACTTTAGATGGAGGAGATGTTTTATTTACAGGTACCACAAGAGGCTTTTATTGTCTCCTGTATTTGCAGTGTCAAGCAATGAGACACAGACCATAACTGTCACAGCTTAGAGCTTCATCACTTGATTATGAATTTAAGTCAGTGTTAATAATGTTTTATTTCAATAAGGCATATCCAGATTCAGAATCACGTGGTTTGGATGAAGCTCTGAGATGTGACAGCTGTGGTCTCTGTCTCATTGTAGAAACATACTTTTTACTTTTACATTATTTCTGGAACTCTATTCCTAAATTGAAATTTTCTTAATTTCCTATTTCATTTTCTTTTTTTTTTCTCTTCTCGCCTTACAATCTTTTAATAAATGCTAAAGAAGGGCAGGACAGTAAGCAGCGAATAAACATAAACGTAGAATGTACCTTTTGCCCCAGAAATACTAGTTTATTGGAAAAAGAAAAAAAATGAATGTTAGTATAACTCAAAAGTTATAATTTGAGTCAATTTGGCTTAGTAGTGGGGTGCCCCAAGCAACATTTTACTGAGGGACTCCTCTGCTGTCACCACCCACAGTGACCCTCCATTGTTATCCTCCCCCGCTTCAGCAGTGATATGACCCACCCATTATTGCTTCTGCTGCGACAGCCCTGAGCAGCAAACGTACTTAAATTTGTTTGCTATACTGCCTTGGTTCCAGGCCTGGAGGTGTTCCTCCCGGACCAAAGTTTCGCGTTGCAGCTGTTAACTCGAGACTTTGACCCAGGAGTTAACAGCCAGGCCTGGAACAAAGTTTGCGTGGCAAACACTACTACTACTGCTACAAGGCATACACAGCACTGTACAGACACATGTAAAAGATGGTCCCTGCTCATCAGAACTTACAGTCTAATAGTGACAGACAGCACAGTAACTGTAGACACGGGATATATCTAGGGCAGTGGTTCTTAACCAGTCCTCCTTGAACCCCTAGGCCAGTCGGGTGTTCAGGATAGCCCTAATGAATATGCATGAGATATATATGCATTAGAGATATCCTGCCAACCTGACTGGTTTGTGGCCCTCTAGGGCTGGATTTGGAGACCCCTGCCGTACACCTCTGTCATTTAAGATTGTGAGTGGGCAAGGTGCAGATGTCCTAGACATCAAAAGGGTAGATAGAATGTGTCACATGCTTCCTCAATTCTCACCACCACCAAAAAGTTGTCTAATAGACAATATTTTGGTGGTGGTGAGAAGCAAAGAGGCATGTGACAAATTCTATCTAACCTTTTTGATGTCTTGGAGATCTGCACTTTGCCCACTCACATTCTTAAATGACAGAGATGTAAGGCAGGGGTCTCCGAATCCAGCCCTAGAGGGCCACAAACCAGTCAGGTTGGCAGGATATCTCTAATGCATATATATCTCATGCATATTCATTAGGGCTATCCTGAACACCCGACTGGCCTAGGGGTTCAAGGAGGACTGGTTAAGAACCACTGATCTAGGGGGAATGGTAAGGAAACACAAATGAGATCAGGTGAGTCAAGATCCAAAAGTGACAGTGAAGATGTGAGTTTTCAGCCTCTGCATGGCAACAAAAAGAATACAAATAAAAGTAAGATGACGCGCTGCTGTGTGGGCCCCCTTCCTGCCCCCCTCCCTCCAGCATTATGGGGGCTGCCTGGGCATAATTTATGCCTCTGAATATGAGTTTATCCGTACTTCCTTCTCATATTTGAGTTGCTACTTCCCTACATTTTTCTCTTGTATTTTATGATGTGCTATGTAGTCCATGACAAGACCAACTAAACATTAAGAGGTCTCGTTACTAAGGTGCACTAACGTTAACATGCATTAATTTACGGTTAATGTGCATTACGGAGCCCATGTTATTCAGTGAGACCTAGTTACTAATAATGTGCATTAATGATGAATTAATGCATGTTAACATTAGCACACTTTAGTAACTTGACTCTTAAGTATGAAGATTTTAGGACGACTACAGTAGTTTGTTTTATTTTGGCCAGAAAATGCAGGCTCTGCCAGTCACTTTCAACTAATCATGACAACTATATCATGAACGTAGAGTCATTCTCTACATATTGATTCACATTACATATTAAAGGGTTTGGTTTTGATTTTGCATTGTACAATACTAGCTGCTGTAAAAGGTAGATGACCTCATTCTTTCCTTAGACAGCAGTGGTTGGCAATACACAAACTGTACAGTTGCATGATACAGCACCATGTTGCTGGTCCTTCTTTGCACTTTTCAGTGGCTAGCACTGCACCTCCATATTGGTGGGATGTCTACCAGTTTTGGTCTGCAATTAGTAAGCTGCAATCAAATATTGCATTTTACTGTAGTGAAATTTATCACACAAGTCACTAACCTGCATTACCTCCGTACCACAGATTAATAATTTGTGCAGTAAATTTCATTTTGCATTGCTGCAGATGGGAACATTGCATGCTTCTGGCTACAAGAAAACAAAGATAGCAAGCCAAAAGCCAGCCTCCACTGTCTTTAAAGTGGCCAGTGGTATAGGCAGGAATCCTTTACCCCTTGATCATCCCCGTAACAGGACCCCCCCCCCCCAATAAACCTCTCAGATCAGATCCCTCTGACCAGGGTTCCACCTGACCAGAGACACCTCCAGCCAGAGAACTCCTCCCAAACAATTCCCCACACCCCTCAATCCCCCCAGCACCTGCCAGGGGTCTCCCTGGTGTCTGTTGGAAGGGCAGGAGTGATCCCCATTCGCTCCTGCTCTGCCAGCACCTGGGTTCGAAATGGCAACACTCAACCCCTTAGTCTTAGAGGCTTGCTTACAAAGCCGTGGTAGCGGTTTCCGATCGTTATTGGAGCAGAAAGTGCTGCCGCGGCTTTGTAAACAAGCCCCTTAGTCTTGCAATATGACCACTAGAGGTCAAACTGACAAGTAAGTTAGCATTATCTTTCCATGAATAATGCAGCTTGCAAGGTCAAACCAAGGCTGTGCTATTCATTTTGCATAATAATGAGCTGCTTTGCATGCATTTGCTTGTTTTGCTTCTCATTATTATTTACCTTACATTATGTTAAAAAATGTGTTAAGAGCAAATAATGCACAATTTTGCCATTTAGTGCACTGGCAAAAAAACATGTGTTATTCCCTTAAATTCATATTAGTTGTTGTTGTTAAGTGCTGTCGAGTCAGTGTCGACTCCTGGCGACCCTCTGGATAGTTGACCTAAACTTTGTTGGGGCTTGAGCCAAGCAGCTCATTGTTGACAGTGGTATCCATAGTTGCTGTATTGTTTCAATCCATCTTATTGGTGGCCTTCCTCTTTTGCATTGGCCTTCTAACTTGCCAATCATGATGTCTTTCTCTAACGATCTCTCTCTTCGTATGATGTATCCAAAATATGAAAGTCGAAGTCTTGTCATCTGAGCTTCTAAGGAAAGCTTAGGTTTGATCTCCTCTAGTGCCAACTAATTTGTTATTCGGGCAGTCCATGATATACACAGTATTCAGCATCAGCATCATAATTCAAAGGCATCAATTTTCTTCCTGTCTTTTTCACTCTCCAACTTTCACATCCATATGATGTTATTGAAAATACCATGGCCTGGACAAGTCGAATCTTTGTATAGAGAAAGACATCATATTAGTAACTGCCACCATATGATTCTTAACAAAGTTATAAGCATTTTGGACCTTCTAAATCAAAACCAACTTTGCCTGTCATGAGTATGCTCCTTGTTTCATAAAAACAGAAACTGTTAAGATTCAAGGAAACCAGTGATTCAGTAATCCATCTGTGCCTTGGCTACATTCCCTTCTGCTCGTTCAACTCATGCCAGGAAAGGTAGAAATAAATGGTTGCTGTCAGAGAGCTTAATTAGTTCTTCTTCAAGAAAATATTTCCACCATATCTTTACAACGTGCATGAAAATTTCCAGCTATGTTCTCCAATTACAGCTAATATCCTTAGATTTTCCAGTCACAGTTAGGTATGCTTCTACAAACTAGCCATTGTGAAAGAGTAGGATATGCAGTGGTTACCGCTTCCAAAAGGCTTTACCTAACTGATCCCGATTTGATGTGTTGTCAGAACTCACAAATAGCAAAGCCACAAGCTAGTTATGGAAAGCATGCTCTTATCAATGCAGTGTGTAGGTAGTTTTGTAAAGGCATTTTTGTGCATTATTCCGTGCCTGAATACATGCATAAAATGTCTCTTATAAAATTAGCCTGGCTGCACAAGCATGTGCAATGACAAGAACACAGGTATTTGTATGCAACTTTAATGTAGCTTGTTCTTGGGTAGAGTGTGGGTGGAGTCACAATTTATGTACATACTCTGTGGGTATTTTAGGCACATTCATTTACACCAGCCCGCAAGCATCTCTCTGCATAAATTATGCAGAAATGTGATTTCTGCAGGATTTGTTTGAATATTTTATAAAGGCACATAAGCATCTATGTATCTTTTTAAATTAGGCTACAAATAGGAGCCTTATTGTCCTCTCAGTCTAGGCAGCTTTTTATAAAATTACCCTCTGTTTAAATAAATTCTATATAGTAACATAGTAAATGACGGCAGATAAAGACTTGTATGGTCCATCTAGTCTGCACAGCAAGATGGTAGGAGTAGGTGCACCCCTTCCCATGTCTTTAGGGAGTAGGTGCACCCCTTCCCATGTCTTTGTTTAGGGGTGCAACCACCAGGAGTAGGTGCACCCCTCCCCATGTCTTCACCCCTCCCCGTATCTTTGTTTAGGGGTGAACTCACCGCTCCTTCCCCCATCGCTTCATGTAGGACACCCCTATTTGTTGAGAAATTAGATGGTTCAGTTTATTTTTATTTTATCCTGTTGCTGTAAAGTGATCCACTGTGTCTGTCCCAGGCCACTTTGACTACTGTCACTGTGTTTGCCCCCACCACCTCCATCGGGAGGGCATTCCAAGCATCCACCACCCTTTCATTGAAAAAGTATTTCCTGACATTGCCTTTCAATTTACCACCTTGAAGCTTCATGTCATGCCCTCTAGTTTTACAGCTTCCCCATCTCTGGAAGCAGGGCCGGCCCGTCCATTGAGCAAGAATGTTTTTTGCACAGGGCCCCGCGTTTCAGGGGGCCCCGCGCAAAGAACATTCTGCTTTTCTTTTTTTTTAAATTACATTTTAAAAAAAAACCTGTCTCTGGCTGCTGCCGCTGCCGCGTCCGTCGCAGCAGCGGCAGAATGGAGTGTCCCGCGGGGCCCCCTCTCCTCGTTGAGCCCTCTGCAAGGGCTTTCAGATTCGTGAAGGGAGAGTGCTCCCTCGCGTCTCTGTAAAGCCCGCAGGGGCTAATGGGAAATTTCCCATCAGCCCCTCGCGTCTAAAGGGGCAGATGGGAAATTTCCCATTAGCCCCTGCGGGCTTTACAGAGACGCGAGGGAGCACTCTCCCTTCGCGAATCTGAAAGCCCTTGCAGAGGGCTCAACGAGGAGAGGGGGCCCCGCGGGACACTCCATTCTGCCGCTGCTGCGACGGACGCGGCAGCGGCAGCAGCTAGAGCCAGGTGTTTTTTTTTTTTTTTTAATTTGCTGGAAGGGAAGGGAAGGGAAGGGAAGGGGGGGGGGGGTTAAGACTGGTAATGGGCTGGGGGGCTGATGGGGGCTGTCTGGAAATGTGCTGGGGGGGGTTAGGACTGGAAATGGGCTGGGGGGGGTTAGGACTGCTAATGGGCTGGGGCTGATGGAGGCTGACTGGAAATGGGGTGAGGGGGGGTTAGGACAGGAAAGGGGGGGAGGGGGGGGTTAGGCCTGGAAATGTGCTTGGGGGGGGTAGGACTGGAAATGTGCTTGGGGGGGTTAGGACTGGAAATGTGCTGGGTGGGGGGGGTTAGGACTGGAAATGGGCTAGGGGGGGTTAGGACTGCTAATGGGCTGGGGCTGATGGAGGCTGACTGGAAATGGGGTGAGGGGGGGGGGGTTAGGACTGGAAATGGGCTAGGGGGGGGTTAGGACTGGAAATGGGCTGGGGGGGGTTAGGACTGGAAATGGACTATGGAGGGGGTTAAGACTGCTAATGGGCTGGGGCTGATGGAGGCTGACTGGAAATGGGTGGGGGGGGGTTAGGACTGGAAATGGGCTGGGGGGGGTTAGGACTGGAAATGGGCTAGGGGGGTTAAGACTGGTAATGGGCTGGGGGTTGATGGAGGCTGACTGGAAATGGGGTGATGGGGGGTTAGGACTGGAAATGGGCTGGGGGGTGGTTAAGACTGGTAATGGGCTGTGGGCTGATGGGGGCTGTCTGGAAATAGGGTGATGGGGGGTTAGGATTGCTAATGGGCTATGGGGGGGTTAGGACTGCTAATGGGCTATGGGGGTGCTAGGACAGGAAATGGGCTGATGGGGAGGGGTTAGGACTTGAGGTGGGCTGATGTGGTTAGGACTGGTAATGGGCTGTGGGCTGATGGGGGGGGGGTTAGGACTGGCAATGGGCTATGGGGGGCTGACTGGAAATGGGCTGATGGGGTTAAGACTGGAAGTGGGCTGATGGGGGGTTAGGACTGGTAATGGGTTATAGGGGGGGCTTAAACTGAAAATGGGTTGATGGCGGGCTAGGACTGGTAATGGGTTGGGGGATTGCTATGACTGGAAATGGACTGAGTGGACGGGGAGGCTTGAACTGCAAATAGCTGATGGGGAGGGAGCTTGGAATGGAAATGGGCTGTGAGGGAAGGGAGCTAGGACTGAAAATGGGCTGATGGAGCAGCTAGGATAGGACTGGAAATGGGCTGTTGGGGGGGAGCTAAGATTGGAAATGGGCTGTGGTGGGGGCTTGAATTGAAATGGACTCATGGAGGGGCTAGAACTGGAAGTAGGCTCATGGGGGGCTTGGACTGGAATTGGGCTGAGTGGAGGGGAGCTAGGATTTGACATGGGCTGATGGTGGGGCTAGGAAATGACTAGAAATGGGCTGATGGGGGGCTAGGAGTGGAAAGGAGCTGCTGACGGGACTCAGACTGACCATGGATGGGGGAGCTAGGACTGGAAATGGGTTGATGGGGGGCTAGGACTGGAAATGGGCTGATGCAGGGACTAGAAGGGAATGGATGCTGGGTGAGACTGGAACTAGAAGGGAGCTGATGTTGGGGGAGGATTAGAATGGGATGGGGCTGGGAGAGTAAAATGGAGAGGGGAAAAATATTTTGTGTGGGAGGGATGAAAAATCTACAATTGGCCGGGTATTGGGAGAGTAAGTGGGGATTGAGGATGGAGGGGTAAAATTTGTGTGGATGAAATAAGAATGAGGAAAGAGCAAAAGGAGAAAGATTAGTATGTTAAAGCAGATGTAGAGAGAGAGGATGGAAAGAAAACTAGAAGAGAGAAGAAAGGACAAATGGACAGCAGACGATGGAGAGTTAGCAGAAAACATGAAGAAACCAGAAGAAAGTGGCTGGAGCAATTGCAACTGAAAAAAAATGCACAAAAGGTAGAAAGATATCTCTTTATTTTGAATTTATTAACTGGAATATGAAAGCTCTGGGAAATGTGCATCATTAACGTCTGCGCTTTGTTTGGTACAAGAGGAAATTGATTTATAGTTTTATTTCTACAGTGTTGTTGTACATTCCAAGTTTGGCTTTTGGGGTTCCCAGTTTAATTATTGTCTTCCTGTTTCTAAATTGCGATTCCTTGTTTGGTGATGGTCTATGTTCTGCATGTGTAACTGAGCTGAGGTATTCTGTTTATGTAATTCCTATTTGACATAGCCACTTGTTCTCTTTCCCCAGTATTCTCTGAAATGTACTGGTTTAATATTTGCAGTGTTTCCTTTTGATAGGTAGGGTCTGGTGCTTTGTGAGTCCTGGTAATGCTGTCAGGATACAGCGGGTTTGCTATGGGTTCTAAATGGGCAGCGTTTGTAGTAGTTCCTAATGTGCCTGGCGGTTGGCACTGGATTATAGTAATGTAGAAATCTTTTAGTCTTTCTTTATCCATACACTCATTAAGAGACATGTTTACTAAAAGTTAGTGAATGGTAACATTATGCAAATATTTATGCAAATAAGACCACTTATGCAAATGAGGCCCCGCACCGAGTCTCCGCACATGGCCCCGCACCCCCCTTGGGCCGCCCCTGTCTGGAAGAGGCTTGTTTGTTCATTATTTCTCTTTAAGTATTTAAAGGTCTGAATCATATCTCCCCTATCCCTCCTCTCCTCCAAAGTGTACATATTTAGGTCTTCAAGTCTCTTCTCATAAGGCTTCTGACGCAGGCTCCAAATCATTTTGGTTGCCTTCCTCTAAACAGTTTCCATTCTTTTTACATCCTTTGCAAGATACGGTCTCCAAAACTGAACACAGTATTCCAAGTGAGGCCTCACCAGAGACTTATACAGTGGCATTAGTATCCCTTCCTTTCTGCTGGTATTTCCTCTTCAAATGCAGCCCAACATCGTCCTGGCTTTTGCCACCTCCTTGTCGCACTGTTTTGCCACCTTGAGATCTACAGAAATAATCACACCAAGGTCTTTCTCCTGCTCCGTGCACACCAACCTCCTATCACGTACATTTCCCTTGGATTTCTGCTACCCAAGTGCATGACACAGCACTTCTTCGCATTAAATCTTAATTGCCAAGCATTAGACCATTCTTCCAGCTTTTGTAGATCTGTCCTCCTGTTAAGCACTCCCTCAGGGGAGTCCACTCTGTTGCAAATTTTTGTGTCATCTGCAAAAAGACAGACCTTTCCATTCAGTCCTTCAGCAATATCACTCACAAATACATTGAATGGTGCCGGGCCCAGGACCGAACCCTGAGGCACCCCGCTAATCACCTTCCTTTCATCCGAGTGAGCTCCATTTACCATCACCTTCTGTTGTCTGTCAGTCAACCAATTTCTGATCCAGTTTACCACCTTGGGACCCATCCCCAAACTACTAAGTTTATTGATAAGCCTCCTATGAGGAACAGTATCAAAAGGCTTTGATGAAATCCAGGTAGATGACATCCATCGCATGCCCCTGATCCAGTTCTCTGGTCACCCAGTCAAAGAACTCAACATATGTCACCACGTAACGCCAAAATTTATATAGTATGCACATACTTCACTTTATAAAATAGGAACAATAGACATGCAAAAACATGCATTAACTAGGTATGACCTTATAAAATTATTCTCTATATCTGGACTTTGCGCTGGACCAGGAAGGATTTAGCACAGAGCCCTCGCACTATAAATGAAACAGACAACTTGATCATATATTGCTATGAAATGTGCAAAAGAACAAGAGGGGTACAAACTGTTTGTAGAGGTTGCAAGATATTGATAAGTTCCTTATCATCCCTCCAGTCTAGTCCCGCACCTCTGGGTACTGTATCTCTTCCAGCAGCTTGGAGACTGAGCATGTCATCTTTTGATGACACTAGTGTACTTATGCAGCTGGCACTGCCTTCCAGTCCAAGTATGCTCAGTTTCCAAGTAGCTGAAGGAGGTGATGAGCCAGGTGCTGGGCTCACTGAAGGGACAACTAAGGAGATAGGTTTTATTTCCCCTGTAAGGTGCAGATTTTTTTTGTTTGATTTAGTAGTGTGTGAGCGAAGTCCAGGGATGACAGCGAAAGAGCCACAGCGTAGGTGGTGGAGTTCCTTTAAAGTCTCGGTTGGGTGGTCAACCTGGCCAAGAGTCAGTTGTGACCGGCCCAGGAACTGGAGTATTTGGGGGTGTGCTTCAATACCCATGTGGGCTGGGTTTTCCTACCAGATCGATGAGCGCAGAAGCTACGAACATTGGTATGGCAGTTCCAGAGGATGGCGAGACTGTCGGTGTGGCATTATCTGCAGGTGCTGGGGACCATGGTGCCATTCTAGAGTTAGTCCCATGGGCACAGGTGCACATGCCACTGCGGCAGAGGGTTCTACTCCATCACTGGTCCCATCAGAGTCAACCCCTGTACCAGGTATTCCCTTGCCCGTGGAGCACTAGGAGAGCCCTCACGTGGTGGCTGTGTCTGGGGATCCTGGAAGAGGGCATGCCAATCGAGTTCCTGGTGTGGGTCCTGCTGATGACAGTTGCCAATCTGTCAGGTTGAGGAGCCCATTGCGAGGGACGCTTTGTTCAGGGACAGTGGAATTCAGAGGAGGCCCTCTGGTCGATCAACAGGCTGGAGATGTGAGCAGTGACCTTGGCGCTAGAAAACTTTGAGCCCTGGTTGCAGGAGAAGGTGGTCCGAGTCTTCTCAGAAACAAGACCATGGTGGCTTATATCAACTGGCATAGAGTCACAGGCAGTGTAGCCCTAGAGAAAGAGGCCAAAAGACTGTTCGGATGCACAGAGACTCATCTCCAAGCATTATCAGCGGTGCATGTAGCGGGAGTTGACAATGTGACAGCAGGCTACCTCAGCCGAGTGGGCGTAGACCCCAGAGAGTGGCAGCTCAACCAGGAGATGTTCGAGCAGGTGGTCCGCTGGTGGGGCACACCAGTTATGGACCTAATGGCAACGTTCGAGTTGGCCAAGGCCGGCCATTTTTTCAGCAGAAGAAGGGAAAGGATGTCAGAGGGCCTGGATGCACTAATACAGCAGTGGCCTGAAGAGGGTCTGCTGTATGTGTTTCCCCCGTGGGTGCTGATAAGCCAGGTAGTTCAACAGATAGAGGAACATTGGGGCTCAGTAATTCTAGTGGCACTGGACTGGCCGAGGCGCCCATGGTATGCCGACTTGGCTCGGATACTGGCGGATCGACCATGGTGGCTTCTGGCTCGGAAGGACCTCTTGACGCAGGAGCCGCTTTGCATGCCCCAGGTGGATTGATTGTCGCTTACAGCATGGCTCTTGAAAGGGCGAGATTGAAAAGGAAAGGAGAACCACAAGCTTAGCATACATCCGGGTATGGCACATCTTTGAATCATGGTGTGAAGGGAGGCTGGTATGTCCTTCCACGACCTCTGTCCTGGACATCTTGGCATTTTTGCAAGCCAATTTCGATAAAGGTCTAGCCACCAGTTTCTTGAGGGTGCAACTGGCGGCTATTTCCTGTTATCGCTGAAAAGTCCACAGAATGCCATTGGGTATGCACCCAGCTGTGCTGAGATTTCTAAGGGCGGTGAACCACCTCCGGCCACCGAGGAGGGTGGTGGTACCATCTTGGGATCTCAATCTGGTGCTGATGGCACTGGCTGGGGAGCCTTTTGAGCCGTTGAGCTGAGCTTCCCTGAAGGATTTGACTCTGAAAACAATTTTTCTGGTGACAATTTGCTCAGCATGCAGGATTTCAGAGCTTCAGGTCCTGTCATGCCAGGAGCCATTCCTTTCCTTTTCCAAAGAGAAAGTGGTCTTGCAGCCGCTACCTTCATTTTTGCCCAAGGTGGTGTCAGCCTTTTATGTAAATCAGGCGGTTTCCTTACCGGCTTTGGCGAACGCGAATGTGGGCCCGGCCAATCCGCAGCTATGCCCCACCTGGATATTAAAAGAGTCCTATGGAGGTATGTAAAAAGGACATCGTCCTTTCGGAAATCATATTGGCTGTTTGTTCTGTTTGAATGGCCGTGCAAAGGTGAGGTGGCAGCTAAGGTCTCCATTTCCAGATGGATCAGGAAGGCAATTGCAACAGTGTACATATTGAAGGGTAAGGTGGTGCCGGCGGGTTGTGGGTGCATTCCATGAGGGCTCAGGTGGTCTTATGGGTGGAGTATAGTTTAGTCCTGCTTATGGAAATTTGTAGGGCAGCAACGTGGACGTCACTTCATGCCTTTTCTAAGCATTATCGCCAGGATGTCCAGGCGGCGGGGACACTCGTTTTGGATCAGCAGTGCTTCAGGCCGGTTGTGCGGGTCCCTCCTGTTAGTTTAACTGCTCTGATACATCCCAGAGGTGCGGGACTGGACTGGAGGGACAATAAGGAAAGAGAAATTAGACTTACCTGCTAATTGTTGTTTCTTGAGGAACTCCAGTATAGTCCCGGAACCCTTCCTAAGTACAGTTAAGAATGATCATTGATCACTTCGGTCCTGAAGCTGATTCCCTTGATGGAGGAAGTGGCCACGGGGAGCCAGGAGAATGGGGTGCATTCGGCGTTTGTGGGGGGCAGACTGAAGGAGCTGTCTGTCTCTGGCTTCCTGCCGATTGGAGTTGCTCGGGCGCTCAACAGATAGGCTTCCTCATCCTGGAAGGGGGGGAACAGGTATCCTTCCCAAGGGTTGCAGGGCATCTTAGTTTATTTAGGTGTAGAAGTGTTTTTACATGTTTAACTACTTATTTGTTGCTCCTGTGAGTCTGCTTTGTCAGTAGGTACTGGGGCTGGTAGGTGGTGCCAGCTGCATAAGTACACTAGTGTCATCAAAAGATGACATGCTCAGTCTCCAAGCTTCTAGAAGAGGTACACTACCCAGAGGTGCGGGACTGGACTGGACTGGAGTTCCTTCAAGGAACAACAATTAGCAGGTAAGTCTAATTTCTCTTTGCAATGGAAAAACCTAGCACAGAGAAGAAGGTGCAGGAACGTTTTTGGAGAGCCCACAAGGAGATCACAAATGGTGATCTGAGGGAAATGTAGCTCAAAATCATTCACCATTGCTATATAGATATTGCCAGATAGTATAAAATGAGGCTTTCTGCAGAAAGAAACAGTATCAAATGTGATCCAGTTGTCTGTTTCCCTGCTAGATTTCATTTATAGTGCTAGGGCTGTCCCCATCACCCCTTCCCTTGAACCCTTAGGGTGAGGTGGAATTAGTTGTAAAAGTACCTGACTGGATGGTTTGGAGAAATACTTAGGGGAATGTTTACTAAAGTATGCGCCGGTAGCGCACAGTTGTGCTGCCAAATTAACACGGAGGCCCATGCTAATTTTTTGGGGTATGTTAGTCCGTCCCTCTGTCAATAATGCGCTGCTATTGCAGAGCACCAAGCTACGCCAGGCACCTTCTCTAACCCTCTTCTAATCCAGGCTGAAAACTCACCTCTTTGCTGCTGCTTTTGGATCTTGACTCACCTGATTTCCTTTTTCTTTTTCTTTCCCCCTTGTTTTATCCCTGCCTACACCTTCTGTGTTATCTGTCTTGACTAGATTGTAAGCTCTGATGAGCAGGGACTGTCTCTTACATGTCTGTGCAGCGCTGCGTATGACTTGTAGCGCTATACAAATGCTCAGTAGTAGTAGTAGTAGTAATAGTAGTAGTAGTAATTTGTGTGTAGGCGTATTTAACACCACCCACTGAAGTGGTATTAATTGTATCCATGCTTATAACAACAGGCACATTTAGTGCACACCCAAAATGCTTGTGCTAACTGTGACACACCATCAATGCGCACATTATACCCCTATCATGTGCATGGGGTTTTTAGCATGGAACTCCATACTAACTGTTAGCATGGTGCTCTTAGTGTGCATCAAACCCCACGCTAACAGTTAGTACATTTTAGTAAACATACCCCTAAGTGATGCATGATGGAGAAAGTGGGATGAGGGGTACCTATGCAGAGGGGGGCATTCTGGGAAAGAGGGAGAGAGGATACACTTGATGGTGAAAGGGAGCCTGATGGGAGAGAAGAGGGCTTCCTGAAGAGGAAGGGACAACTGTTGGGAGTAGATGGGGCTTCCTGGAGGCAAAGAATGGAGTGTTTGATGGAAGAGAGAGGGAGGAGTGGTGCCTATTTGGAAGGGAATGGGGGACTTAAGGGAACAAGGGAGAGAATGGATGATACCTGATGAAGAAGGGGTGAGGAAGAAGAAAAAGGAGGAGTCTGATGAGGGAGAAAAGGATTCCCCTATGGAAAAAGAGAGCACCTGACTGGGGAGAAGGGTCTCTGATAAGGGAGGGGTCGAAAAGGGATGCCAAAGGAAGAAGAGCCTCAAGGGGCAGCAGCAGATCAAGTTCTTGGGATGGCAGAGTAGTAGAAAGAGGGAAGAGGGCCCTACAAGAAGGGAGAGACAGCAGGATGAGAAGAAAGAGAGAGGATAGATGTAGAGGAAGGCAGTCCCAGGTTACACAAAATGTTTATTTTGTCTTTCTTTAAATTAATACACAGCAAAACATTCACACTTCTGTTGTGACAAGCATAATGGTTCCATGCCAGATGTGGAATTTACACAGCAACCATGTGCATTCATGTGATTTTATGTGCACATGCAGTCTCTTAGTTACACTCACACTCCCTCCCCCAAATCAGCACTGTAACTTAGAGAACCTGTTTACAAGCACTCTACAGAGGTTTGAATAACACAGTTGCAAATAGACCTACTATCAAAGCCCTACTGTAATCTACCATCACCTATCCAGTTTACTGTACCAATGGGCAAGCACACAGACGCCTACTTCCAAAATGAAGATAATCTCTACCCAGCCAAACACACCACATCCACACATCCCACTCAGCCATTCAAGTAGTTCACTACATATGCAACCACACACATTATTCATGCATTTACATTCACACACTGTGGACATCCCTCTTGTCTTTTCCCCTACCACCAACCTAACTTCCAGCTATGCAACCTGTCCCTGGTCAATACCAAAATGTATGCATATGCTTGAGTGTTACATATATAAACATGGTTTTGTGTCATGCTTTTAGTGTGAACATTCTTAATGTGTTACTCTTAGATTCTCCAATGCATGGTGTGATGTACAAGGCTGTATGCCAGGGCAATTGGACTATCTGGATGCTAGGGGAGCTCCAGCAGGTGTCCAAGAGCCCTAGCAAGTACTGTTAATAAAGGAATGGCTGTAAGAATTTACTTTTCCGTTAAGACTCCGGTGTTAAGCTCCACCTTAAAGCAGGTTAAGGAGGTATGATCCCAGCTGGCAGCATAATGCTATGTGAGGGCCAGTGAGAAGAGAGGCTCCGGGAGTAAATGAAAGTGCATATTGCAGGAGCCCTGTCAAGGAGTAACAGGGAGAAGCCTATGACTGGCTGATTCTACGGAGAAAAGGGCTAGGACATGGCCAGAACTAGCTGGAGTGTGCATCTGCAAGCCCATGACAGCTGGTAAACCTGGAATGAAAGGTACAAACTGGAAACTTGGAGTAAGTAGCCGATAAATCTGGAATGAAAGTTGGGAGTAGACTGCATTAGGATGCTTAGTGGAGCCTGAAAACCATGTGTCCAGTGGTGAGAGAACTGGTTAGAGGACTTGGCTCAGAACCTCAGAATAGAAGTGGGTTCAGGGTCCGCCTTGTCTTAATAAGGATGGATTAAGGTCTCAGAGCAGATGCAAACTAGTAAGCATTTGGAATGTTGAATGCTGCTTGTTATTCAGAACCACAAAACACTGGGTGTGGTGCACTGCTGAAAAGTAAGCCAATCATTATGCTTTACTCGAAGCAAGTCTTCTTACCTTACGATTAAACTCAGTTTGGGTTACAAGAACAAGATATAGGGGTATGTTTACTAAACTGCGGTAATCGTAAATAACGCGCGTTATGTAACGTTAACGATCATAAGCGCATCATAACGCGCGTTATGACGCGCTTACGATCGTTAACGTTACATAACGCGCGTTAACCGTAGTTAACGATCGTAAACTCCCATGGCGCGGTAAAACACCGCAGAAGGTGGAGAGAGGGCGGAGAGAAGGGGTCAATGGGCGGAGAGTGGGCAGGGAGAGGCTCCCTTCACACTAACGCGCTGATCTGAAGAGCTCAATTCCAACGCGAATGAAAACCTGCCGTTAAATGCACATTACAGGGGAGAGAAACCATTTCAGTGTCAGCAATGTACAGCCCAGGCAGGGAAACCTAAAAAAAGTGATAAGTGTGATACATGTGCACAGAACAAAAGGGCACATAAACACTGAAAATGACCCCAACAAACTGGAAAAAGACCATAACCAAGCTGGCCAATAGTGGTAGCAATGAGAAACATCAACCCCTCCCCCCCCGAGTAAGCTCCATAGAACAGATATAAATCGTGGAAGGGTCTATACTCCGCCCCCATACAAGGTGAATGAGCCCACAGTGATATAGCGCTGCTCAGGTTTTTCCCCACCATCGGACAGGGTTCGTATGGCGTGCACATGTCCCGCAACATTAGGGCGGGCATGTCGGAACGGCAACTGGACAGATGCCGGAGAAGGGGATACAGAGGGCCGCAGGCGGCACATGCTGTGGTGCAGCTGGGCCACAGTGCGGACTAGGGCGATGCCTAGGTGGCCCATACGAATGCTGAAGCAGCAGAGCAGCCAGACAGCAACTGCTGAAGGCCCAACATGGGCACGACTGTTTTTCCCACAGTGTCACAGGGGATAGTACCCAGCAGCTACCCCCAAGGGCACGGAACATTGGCAGGCGGTGCTGGGGGGAAGCGTGGACATCTATGCAGACACCCCTACCCCAGAACCCGCACCATAGGCAGCCACCTACCTGCACACTGGATGGCCTGAGACTGCGCACCACCAGCACCACCAGCAGAAGGGCATGTCAGCATGGTGGCTGAGGGATACTGGTGGTGGAGGGGGCAGTGGCAGCTGCCCAGAGCAGACCATGGCCTAGCCCTGTGTAGGTGGGTGCCGTGTACTGCATCAGACGGGCCCTGTCTGACGAACAGTCATGGTATCACCAAGGAAAGTACTGACTCTGTGACAACAAGGTGGTGCAGTGCACAAAACCAGTGTATTCAGAAGCAGAGGGTCACAGGTTCAAGTCCCAGCTGTGGTTCCTGCCAACCCAGTCCCCATATTTTACCCACTACTACAACGTGCTAATACAGACAGCACCTTTATTGCAGATGACGTAAACATGCCCAAGACACCTACATTTTACCCTACAGAGCACAGACACCATAAACATGCACATTACCTAGAGCAAAGTCTCCCAACTGCAGTCCTGGAGGGCCAAACACCATCCCGGTTCCATGCTGCCTCTGGTAAAGATGCCTGTGCTGCATTTCTATGTGCCACCCCCATGGTATGCAGATGTATCTCATGCATATTCATGAGGGACAGCATGAAAACCCGAACAGTGTTTGGCACCGCAGGACTGGAGTTGGGAACCTCTGCCGTAAAGCAGCAGCCAACAGGGGCAGACGCACCCGCACCCACAGGCCCCATTATCCAAAGCCTCCTGGGGAGGCAGGACATTGGGCTCTGCGTGCATCTCCCAATACTAGCACTTGCATACCTTAGTAATGCCACCCTAAACCGGGGAATATGGTACACATCTATCAAAAGGTTGCTATGAGTACTGGCAGATAGCAATTCCTAGGTTAAGTACACTTTTCTGAGTGAGCTGCATCATAGCAACCTTTTTGATGTCTGTGGAGTGTGCTACAGGTCTTGTGTCTGACAGTGTTTACCAACCTGGGGAGTGACTCCTACAGTATTGCGTACCATAGCCATGCCTGCACTGTGCCCAGGACTTGTGTGGTGGCCTGGGCTGCCCAACACCTCTATAGTTGCACAATGCTGGCATAGGTGTGGGGAGTGTGTGTCTGTCTATCCAGTGTGTGGTGGCTGCCAACACCCTCCACAGCCACACTGCTAGCACTGTTGCCAGTATTGGCCTGCCAATGTGCATAATGAGGAGCAAGGTACTGTGGGAATAGCCTGGATAGGGTGGCCTGGCCTGGATGCATCTGCACACGGCATAGGGAAATGGCTCGGACATTGTAGTGCCTGGCCACCACCTGCACGGACAGGGTGACCATAGCATGTCCTGCTGGGAGGTCACTCTCACCCTGACTGAGCAGTGACCATGGCATGGCTAGGTTCCCCCATAGTGCTATATAGCATTTCTCTCGTGATATTTATGGGTTTCCTTTTGGGGCCCAATCACTAACTTATCTGCTTGGTGTGTATGCTGACATCCCCGTTCTGGGTACATGCATCTCCTCCAGGACCATGCACTATGGACTAGCTGGCAGACTGTCTGCAGCTAGTATGTGTCTTGCTGGAACACCTTGCAGGGTGCAGCGGCTGGAGGCTTGCTACTGGAGTATGTCAGATAATGGAGGGAGGCAGCTGAGCATTTCCAGGCCTGCCGTCTGTCTGCTATTGCGTTATGGATGTGTACCGCTCTGTCTGTTCCCCAGCAGGACTGGGGTTGCTGGTCCCCTCTACTGCTGCCATTGCAGGGAGGTAGACTGTGGATCTATTGGTGGGTGATCCTGTTTCCCACCCTGAGCCCCAGAGGGTGGGTTGTGTGGTGGTACATAATCTGCCTATGGGTCCATACACCCCCCTTCACCTACAGCAGGTAACCATGGCACCAACACAGCCTAGTAACAGCAAAGTACTTTTAGTTTAAATTTAAAACACAGAAGAGAGCTTTCTGGTTACATTTGGAACCCAGCAGAGAGCTTGTAGTCTAAATTGAATAGTCACTCAGGGCCTAGCATCAGCAAAGTACTTTTAGCTTAAATTTAAAACACAGAAGAGAGCTTTCTGGTTAAATTTAGAAACCAGCAGAGAGCTTGTAGTTTAATTTCCATAAGAAGTTAGAGCCTAGCAGCAGCTAAGAGCTATAATTTAAATCAAATCAGAATATAGCTTACCTCAGCAGCACAAGACAGGGTACTGTGTAGCAGCCCTCTTTTAATAAGTGTTATTTCCCTCCCTCCCTCCCCACACCCACCCACCCCTGGGATAATCATAGCTTTATAGGTACTTACACACCTTAAAAGACAGGAGGTGCTCTCAGGTGAAGCTCATTACCCAAATCAGACATACACTAAGGACCTGAGATTAGTTAAGCTTCAGGTGAACAAGGTATATTACACGTATTAGGTACAGTTTTATAAGTATAAATATCCATAGCAACCCTTAGTAAGTAAAGAACTTAGATCTAAACACAAACTTAAAACTAAGATGCAGACAGCAGTCCAGCAGCGGGATGGGGGCTTTCCAGTTTTTTGCATTGAGTGTCACATGTATGATTTTCTCCCAGTTGGTGAGAGGTCTTACGTGTGCACTAGGTGCAAGGAGCTCTTTGCTCTCAGGGAACGAGTCCGTTCTCTAGAGGCTAAAGTAGCAGACTTTGAAAGCATAAGACAGACAGAGAGGTACATAGACGAGACCTACAGGGATATAGAGTGGAGTGGAGGAGTGGCCTAGTGGTTGGGGCAAGGTACTTCAGGCCGGAAGGTCAGGGGTTCAAATCCCACTAGAGGACAGCAACCTTGGGCCGGAAGGACTGGGGTTTCTAGTCCGACAGGTGCTCCTTGTGGTCTTGGGCAAGCCACTTAACCCTCCATAGCCCATGTTCCCTGTAAAATAGTTCTCCAGGACCAAGCAGGAATTCAGTCCTCACATATGGGTGAGGTCGGCGCCGACGGAGCCCTCGCGGAGCAATTTTCCCCAGCTTTCAAAGAAAGCCTTTGGGAATTGCAGCGCGCATGCGCGGTCGCCTTCCCGCCCAAGGGTGCCATCTTAGCCAGTCTTCTTTTTTCCGCGGAGCCCTACAGACGTACCCGTCTTGTCCCCGAGAAAAAGTTGATTTTATTCGTAATATTCTCTTTTTTCCTTCGGTTCGACGCCGGTTTTCTTCCCGCCCGGACTCGCGACGCCGGTCACGAGCCCTCTTCTTCTTTTTCGTTTTTTCTGATTTAGTCAGTTTCGTTTTCGGTTTTTTCACTGGCAGCCTGGTCTTTTGACCTCGCAGGGGCCCTTTTTCCCCCGATGGCTGCCAGTGGTTTCAAGCGGTGTGGTCAGTGTGACCGAAATATGTCACTAACTGACACACACGATAATTGCCTCCGCTGCCTGGGCCCGGATCATGAAGAAATGATCTGTGGGGCCTGTGGCAAAATGTCCTCCAAAGCGTTGAGAAGTCGGCGGCATCAGCGGGATAGGATCTTCGCTGACCCCAGCCGTACCCGGACCTCGTCGGAGGCCTCGGCGTCCAGAGGTTCCAGCTCTGACCGCCGCCGGAGTTCCTCCGACAGGGGTTCTCCCTCCGGGGACCATCGACGGAAGGTGAAACCCGCGAGGGCGGCGTCGGTGGACGCTCCTGGCTCCGCGAGGGCCAGGTCGCATAGCCCCGATAGCCGTCCCGGGTCCTTGGAGAAGGAGCACCTCTCGAAGCGACCTCGCATGGAGTCGGAGCTGCCTGCTCGGGTAAGTCCTGTGGTCCTCCTGGACTCGCCTCCGAGACCGCCGACGTCGGGCCCGACGCCGTCGGGGCCCGAGTCGGGGGCTGCTGGGTCACCTGAGGTTGGACTCAGGTTGACGGCCTTGGAGAGCAGACTGTCTGCCTTCATGGACCAGCAGCGGGCACTGCTCGCTAGCCTCGCTGGCGCCGCTGCCCCGACCGCCGGGACGTCGACGTCTAAGTCGACCCCGGAGACCGAGCCGATCCTCGAGTCCATGCGAACTCGAGTCGATCCTCGGTCGAGGTCACCCTCGGCCTCCCGTTCAGGACCGAGGTCGTCGCCGCCGACTCCCTCGGCGTCGGGGCGGCCGGTGCCGCTGCCTGCCCGGGCCGACCCCACCGATTCCTCCTCGGAGTCAGTCTGGGAGTCTGAAGAGGAAGAGTCACCTGATTCTTTTCGGACTCGGTGTGTCCCCTCGGACTCGCCTGAGTCCGAACCTCGGAAGCAGTCCCCTCCGGAGGATGCCCGGTTCTCGGACTTCGTCAGGGATATGGCCAAGGCTTTGGCCTTCCCTGCGGATCCCGAGGAGGAGCCTCGAGCCGAAGAGCTCGACGCCCTCCAGTATGACTCTCCCGCCAGGGAACATTTTACTGTACCGGTTCCTCCCATGCTGGAACGACTACTCTTCCGCATGTGGGAGAGTCCGGCCTCCTCGCCGGTCCTGAGCAAGCGGGTCGATTCTATCTATCGAGTCCGCAAGAGCCCTGGCTTCCAAAAAGCACAGCTACCACACCATTCCATGGTAGTGGAATCGGCCATGCATCGTCTTAAGAGCCAGAAGATGCACTCCTCGGTGCCTCCTGGCAGGGAGGCCCGTAACCTGGATGGCCTTGGTAAGAAGTGTTTCCAGGGCTCTATGCTTGCGTGTCGTGTCCAGACCTACCAGCTATACATGGGCATGTATCTCCGAGACCTGGCTAAAGAGCTAGCCGGATTCTCCGCTGGATTGTCCGAGGAACCTTTGCGGAGGTTCCTAGCCTTGTCCACTGGCATTCGGGAATGCTCAAAATTCATATCCCGAGCAGCCTATGATGGCTTTGAAGCATCGGCTCGAGTGGCCGCAGCCGGCATCGGTGCCCGCCGACAGGTTTGGCTTCAGTCGTCTGACCTTGAGCCCTGGGTGCAGGACAAGTTGGTCGATGTCCCCTGCCGAGGTGAAAACCTCTTTGGCAAACCTATGGACGAAAAGGCTGCACAACTAGAGACTGAGACTCTCACCAGGACTAGGCTTTCTAGGAAGACCTCCGCCCCTTCCCAGAAAAAGAAGGGCTCGGGAAAGAAGTCCTTTTACCCGAGAAAGGCAGCTGCCTATAAACACTACCCCCAATATCAGGCCCCCGCAGCTCCCCAACAGGGCCAGCAGGCCAAGGGACGGGGTAACGGGTCCCGTAGGCAGCAAGCCCCCAAGCCTGCACCACCAGCCCCTGCTCAGCAGGGTGGGGGCTTTTGACTCCTTCAGCATAGCCTCTCCCCCTCCGCTGGCTCCTCCCAGCACCGGAGGCCGGCTGGTTCACTTCGCCCACAGGTGGTCCAACATCACTTCAGATGCCTGGGTGCTTCAAGTCGTGAGAGAGGGCTATCTTCTCCACTTCCACCAGGTCCCTCCCTCCTATTTCCCGGGAGAACCTCCACGACTCCCTCTGCACAGGGACTTACTCCTTCAGGAGTTAGCAGGTCTTCTACAGGAACAGGCGGTGGAACCGGTGCCCCACCACCTGAGAGGTCAAGGCTTTTATTCCAGGTATTTTCTAGTACCAAAAAGGACAGGAGGCCTCAGACCCATCCTGGACTTGCGCAACCTCAACAAGTTCCTCG
The DNA here is from genome assembly GCA_033557465.1 of Ichthyophis bannanicus. NCBI lineage: Eukaryota > Metazoa > Chordata > Amphibia > Gymnophiona > Ichthyophiidae > Ichthyophis > Ichthyophis bannanicus. Next base: position 191,917,199 of record CM066040.1, read on the forward strand.
TGCGGGAAAAGTTCAAAATGCTTACCCTTGGAATCCTTCTGCCCTACCTCCAGCAGGGAGATTGGCTATGCTCCTTGGATCTAAAGGATGCCTACACGCACATCCTCATCCACCCAAGCCACCGCCAATACCTAAGGTTTGTGGTGGCAGGAAATCATTACCAGTACAGAGTACTGCCCTTTGGCCTGTCCTCCGCACCGCGAGTCTTCACAAAATGTCTCGCGGTGGTGGCGGCCCATCTCCGGCTTCACGGCCTCTATGTCTTTCCGTACCTCGACGACTGGCTCATCAGAGCAGCGTCCGCTCCGGAGGTCACCAACGCCACACGCCACACGGTGACTCTTCTGCAGTACTTGGGCTTTGTCATAAACTTCGCAAAGTCCACTTTGCTCCCCTCACAGGATCTCGAGTTCATCGGCGCAAGGCTGCACACTCCTCAGGCACGAGCTTTCCTACCGCTCGACAGGGCTCAACTGCTCATGGACCTAGCCGACCGTTTTCGCAGCCAGCCCCTGGTCTCCGCCAGGCGCTTCCTGAGACTACTCGGCCATATGGCTTCCACCGTCCATGTGACCCCCAATGCCCGCCTGAATATGCGGCCTGCTCAATGGTGTCTTCGCAAGCAGTGGCAACAAGCCACAGGCGGCCTAGCAGACCTAGTGCGCGTCTCCGAGCCGCTGGCCCCGTCTCTCCAGTGGTGGCTTCATCGGCCGAACCTGGTACTCGGCATGCCTTTTCAGTCGCCTCAGCCGGCCCAGGTGCTGACGACAGATGCGTCCCTCCTGGGTTGGGGAGCACATTGCCAAGGGGCACGTACTCAGGGCCTCTGGACCACGTGGGAGTCTGCTCAGCAGATCAACTTCCTGGAGCTCAGAGCGATCCGCCTGGCTCTCAAGGCCTTCTCCCACCTGACCTCTCACCAGTCCGTCCTTGTCCAGACGGACAATCAAGTTGCCATGTTCTACGTGAACAAGCAGGGGGGCACGGGCTCCTTCCTTCTCTGTCGGGAAGCACAGAAGCTCTGCTCTTGGGCCGTCAGTCACGGCGTTCTTCTCAAGGCAGTTTATCTCCCAGGCCAAGAAAATTGCCTGGCGGACAAACTCAGCAGGATCCTCCAGCCGCACGAGTGGCGCCTGGATCCCTTGGTAGTTCAGAAGCTCTTTCTGAGGTGGGGCCTCCCCACGATGGATCTCTTTGCCAGCCCTCTCAACCGGCAACTTCCTCGCTTCTGCTCTCGTCAGCCACATCCCCTTCGGGTTGCGGCAGACGCTTTTCTACTCTCATGGTCGGAGAGCCTTCTGTATGCTTTTCCTCCCATCCCGCTAGTCTCTCGAACTCTTTTCAAGGTTCTCCGAGACAAAGCTTCCATGATCCTGGTGGCCCCTCGCTGGCCCAGACAGCCGTGGTTTCCCCTCCTGCTGCAATTAGCGGTAGAGGATCCATTCCCTCTGGGGTTACAACCGGATCTCCTCACTCAGGATCAGGGGTCTCTGCTACACCCCAACCTCAGATCTCTCAATCTAATGGCCTGGCTGCTGAGAGGGTAGTCCTTGCTCCCCTTCTCCTGCCGGCAGAGGTGGAAGAGGTCGTCCTAGCTTCTCGGCGACCTTCTACCCGCAAATGCTACGCCCTTAAATGGCGTCGCTTCTCCGTTTGGTGTACCCAACAGTCTCAGGATCCCTTCTCCTGCTCGGTGTCGGTGATCTTGCAGTACTTGCTATACCTCTCTAATCTGGGACTTAAGTCCAACTCCGTCAAAGTTCACCTCAGTGCTCTTTCAGCACATCATGTGCCGGTGGACGGCAGACTTCTTTCCAGCGACCCTCTCGTAGCGAGGTTTCTCCGAGGTCTCCTTCTACTTAAACCACCTCTGCGCCCGCCAGCGCCTGACTGGGATCTGAATGTGGTTTTACAGCGGATCACCTGTCCGCCTTTTGAACCTATGGCTACCTGTTCTCTCCGTTTTCTTTCTTGGAAAACATTGTTCTTGATAGCCCTCACTTCCGCTAGACGCGTAAGTGAATTGCAGGCCCTCGTGTCTGATCCCCCTTACACTCGGTTCTACAAAAATAGGGTAGTCCTACGGACTCACCCAAAATTTCTTCCAAAAGTGGTTTCCCCTTTTCACATCAATCAGGAGGTGGTACTTTCGACCTTCTTTCCCAGGCCACATTCCAGCCGAGCTGAAATGGTCCTCCATACCCTGGACTGTAGAAGGGCATTGAACTTCTACCTTGACCGTACGCGGGAGCACCGTAAAGCTGCGCAGCTTTTTGTGTCTTTTGATCCAAATAAATTGGGACTCCCGGTCTCCAAGCGTACTCTGTCCATCTGGGTTGCGGACTGTATCACTTGGGCTTATGGGGCAGCCGGACTCTCCTTGGAAGGTCGAGTCACGGCTCATTGCGTTCGGGCAAAGGCTACGTCAGTGGCTTACCTCCGCTCTGTTCCGCTGGCAGACATCTGCCGGGCCGCTACTTGGTCTTAGAGCCAGACTTTTGCGGTCCATTACTGTCTCGAGAGGGAGTCCCGCAGGGACAGTGCTTTCGGACAGGCAGTCCTCCGTAATCTCTTTGAGGTTTGAGCAACTCCTACCCTCCATCCCAGCTGTGGGCTACCGGTGAGTAATAATTCAGCGAAGATTCCTTCCTTCTGTGCTGCTGAGCTAGAGGGAGCTCATTTTTGTGCTTAGGGTCTCCGGTAGCCTTAAGCTTGGGAGTCCCATATGTGAGGACTGACTTCCTGCTTGGTCCTGGAGAAAGCGTAGTTACTCACCTGTAACAGGTGTTCTCCAGGAGCAGCAGGAATCAGTCCTCACAACCCTCCCTCCTCCCCTTGGAGTTGCAATCATCTGCTTTAGTTTTTTTGCAATTTTTTATGCTGTCTTTTTTAGCTATGTCATCTGACTGGCTAAGATGGCACCCTTGGGCGGTAAGGCGACCGCGCATGCGCGCTGCAATTCCCAAAGGCTTTCTTTGAAAGCTGGGGAAAATTGCTCCGCGAGGGCTCCGTCGGCGCCGACGTCACCCATATGTGAGGACTGATTCCTGCTGCTCCTGGAGAACACCTGTTACAGGTGAGTAACTACGCTTTATCTCCAAGTTATAATGCCCTGTTCAATGTAATTTCAGTTTGTTCAATGTAAACCACACTGATGCAGAATAGCGCGGTATATAAGAGAATGTAAATAAATAAATAAATAAATAAATATAGTCCTGAAGTCCCACCTTCAGTCTGGCAGCATCCCTGTTGCCATGGAGGAGAGAGGTCACGTAACAGGAGAGCATCACCCTGGTGTGGCAGGAAGTGATCCTGTAACTAGGACCTGTCCTCCAGGTGATGTAAAACCCTCTCGCACCGAGGACGTTTCTCCAGGGCCATGTGCCCATGAGGGAAGGGTTAGGACAGCCGTTATAGTTGGTGAGTCGATCATTAGGCATGTAGATAGCTGGGTGGCTGGTGGACGTGAGGATCGCCTGGTAACATGCCTGCCTGGTGCGAAGGTAGCGGACCTCAAGCGCCTCCTAGATAAGGTCTTAGATAGTGCTGGGGAGGAGTCTGCTGTCTTGGTACATGTCGGTACCAATGACATAGGAAAATGTGGTAGGGAGGTTCTGGAGGCTAAATTTAGGCTTTTAGGTAGGAAGTTGAAATCCAGAACTTCCAGGGTAGCATTCTCCGAAATGCTTCCTGTTCCACGCGCAGGACCCAAAAGGCAGGCAGAGCTCCGGAGTCTCAATGCGTGGATGAGACAATGGTGCAGAGATGAGGGTTTTGGATTTGTTAGGAACTGGGGAACATTCTGGGGAAAGGAGAGGCTCTTCCGAAGGGATGGGCTTCACCTTAACCGGGATGGAACCAGGCTGCTGGCATTAACCTTTAAAAAGGAGATAGAGCAGATTTTAAACTAGATATTAGGGGAAAGCCAACAGTCGCCCAAGAGCGGATGGTTCAGAAGAATGTATCTTTGAAGGATACTACCAAAAGCAGAGAGGTTCCACAAAAGAGTAAAGTAGCCCAAATGCCCTCAAGTATGGAGCAGGCAGAGCTTAAAGATCCCAAATTACCCATGTCTAACAATAGCCAAATTAATATGAATAAAATACATTCTCTAAAATGCTTGTATGCAAATGCTAGAAGTCTAAAATATAAGATGGGAGAGTTAGAATATATAGCACTAAATGAAAGGTTAGATATGATTGGAATATCAGAGACATGGTAGAAGGAGGACAACCAGTGGGACACTGTGATACCTGGGTACAAATTATATCGAAATGATAGAGCTGCTCAAATTGGTGGAAGGGTTGCTCTCTATGTTAGAGAGGGCATTGAGTCAGAAAAGATTAAAGTTTTGCAGAAAGCAAAATCTGCTGTAGAATCTATATGGATTGAATTTTCGTGTAAAAGGGGGAAGGCAATGGCAGTGGGGGTGTACTATCGAGCGCCTGGCCAGAAAGACCAAATGGATGATGAAATGCTCAAAGAAATCAAGGAAGCTAATAAAAGTCACAGCACAGTAATAATAATGGGTGATTTCAACTACCCCGGTATCGACTGGGTCAGTGTCACGTCAGGACATGCTAGGGAGATAAAGTTCCTAGATGAAATAAATGACTGCTTCTTGGAGCAGCTGGTTCATGAACCGACCAGAGGGGAAGCCATATTAGACCTAGTCCTTACTGGAACACCAGATCTAGTGCAAAAGATAAGGTTGTTGGGGCCACTTGGCAATAGTGATCATAGCATGATCGCCTTTGATTTAATTAGTGGAGGAGGGATAGTAAGGAAATCCACAGTACTACCTTTTAACTTTCGAAAGGGAGACTATGATATAATGAGGAAAACAGTTAAGAAAAAACTAAAAGGAGCAGTTGCAAAGGTTAAAGACGTACATCAGGCTTGGCTGTTGTTGAAAAATACTATCTTGGAAGCCCAGACCAGCTGTATTCCACGCTTTAAGAAAAGTGGAAGGAAGTCCAAAAAACTGCCAGCATGGTTTAAAGGTGAGGTCAGAGAGGCTCTTGTTGCCAAAAAAGCATCTTTCAGGAAATGGAAAAAAGAGCCAAACGACGAAACCTGGAAACAACACAAGCACTGGCAAGTCAAATGCAAGGCATTGATAGGCAGGCAAAGGGAGAATTTGAGAAGAAGCTTGCTGCGGAAGCAAAAACGCGAAGTAAAGACCTTTTCAAGTACATTCGTAGCAAAAAACCTGTGAGAGAGTCAGTTGGTCCATTAGATGATAAAGGGGTTAAAGGAGCACTAAGAGGCGACAAGGCGATAGCGGAGAGACTGAATGAATTCTTTGCTTCAGTCTTTACTGAGGAAGATGTAGGGATGTTACCCATGACTGAAGTGGTATTTAAAGGTGCGGAAGAATTGAAGGAAATATCGATACATCGGGAAGATGTATTACAACTATTAGATAAACTGAAGAGTAGCAAATCACCTGGGCCGGATGGTATACATCCAAGGCTGTTGAAAGAACTGAAATATGAGATTGCAGACCTGCTATTAGTAATCTGTGAACTATCATTAAAATCATCTCTAATACCTGAAGATTGGAGGATCGCCAATGTAACACGAATTTTTAAAAAGGGTTCCAGGGGTGATCCGGGAAACTACAGACCGGTGAGCCTGACATCAGTACTGGGAAAAATGGTAGAAACCATCATAAAGAATAAAATTACTCAGCATGTAGATAGTCATGACCTAATGGGAGACAGCCAACATGGCTTTAGACAAGGAAGATCTTGTCTTACTAATCTGTTATGTTTTTTGAAGGAGTGAATAATCAGGTGGACAAAGGTGAGTCGGTTGATATTGTGTATCTGGACTTTCAGAAAGCCTTTGAGAAGGTCCCTCATCAGAGACTTTTGGCAAAACTAAAGAGTCATGGGATAGGAGGCAGTGTACTATTGTGGATCAGGAACTGGTTAAAAGATAGAAAGCCGAGGGTAGGGCTAAATGGCCAATTTTCCCAATGGAGAAAGGTGAATAGTGGTGTACCCCAGGGATCTGTGCTGGGTCCGCTGCTTTTTGACATATTCATAAATGACCTGGAAAGTGGAATAACGAGTGAGGCTATCAAATTTGCAGATGACACAACTATTTAAAGTTGTTAAAACCCAAGAGGATTGTGGAAAACTGCAAGAGGATCTTGATAAATTGAAAGACTGGGCATCAAAATGGCAGATGAAATTTAATGTGGACAAGTGCAAGGTTATGCACCTAGGGAAGAACAACCCAAACTATGGTTACACGATGCAAGGTTCCACATTAGGAACCACCACCCAGGAAAAATATTTAGGCGTCATTGTGGATACCATGTTAAAACCCTCGGCCCAGTGTGCAGTGGCGGCCAAGAGAGCAAATAGAATGCTAGGTATGATAAGGAAAGGAATGGAAAATAAAACAAAAGATATTATAATGCCTCTGTATCGTTCCATGGTGAGATAGCACCTTGAATATTGTGTGCAATTCTGGTCGCCGTATCTTAAAAAGGATATAGCGATTTTAGAAAAGGTTCAGAGAAGAGCCACTAAAATGGTAAAGGGGATGGAAGGATACTCCTATGAAGAAAGGCTTAAAAGGTTAGGGCTCTTTAACCTGGAAAAGAGACGGCTGAGGGGAGATATGATAGAAGTCTATAAATTAGTGAACGGAGTGGAACGGGTAAACGTAGATCGATTGTTTACATTATCAGAATATAGAAAGACTAGGGGACATGCAATGAAGCTACAGGGTAAACTATTTAAGACTAATAAAAGAAAATATTTTTTCACTCAACGTGTAATCAAACTCTGGAATTTGTTACCGGAGGATGTAGTAAAGGCTGTTAGTGTAGCTGGGTTTAAAAACGGTTTGGACAAGTTCCTGGAGGAAAGGTCCATAAACCATTATTAAGAAGGGACCCAGGATATCAATGCTTGAACCAATACAAGCATTGTGGAACCTGTGTCCCTTGGGGAAACTGCTAGGTACATATGACCTAGATTGGCCACTGTTGGAAACAGAATACTGGGCTTGATGGACCTTGGTCTAACCCAGTATGGCATATCTTCTGTTCTTATGTTCAGGATATGCACTATTCTGGGTGCAGCATCGCCCATAGGGACTAGACATGACCGAGACATACAGCAGGACACAGATGTATCCTAGGTGTGTCTATCTCAACTACCTATCACACACTGATGGGGACCTGCAGCATGGCGTATTTCAGCCATGAAAGGTGCTGTGGACCTGGTGCTGGGCGCCCCACCTCAACCTCAGGGTGGGCACTGTACCCACACAATGTGACTGTCTGTGGCTACTCTGTGGCAGTGCCACACACGGTCTGTTCCCCCTACAAGGCCGAGGTGCTGTGGGGGTGCATACCCGATCTTGTGCCCATCTCTCGACTGCTGATTTGCATGTGCAGTGCATCATGGGTATGGGTGGGTTACCCCTATCCTGGTAACCACAGCAGACAGTTTGTGTGGTGACGTGCAGTCCTGCAGCCAGCCAGGGCTTTGTTCACATCCTTATAAGGTGTCCTATAGGGGGCATTATAGGGTGCCTTGGCGGACAGTACACTTTATAATGTGCCCTATGGAGTGCGTTATGGGGTGCCTTATGCGGCACCTTAGGTTATGCCACCGTGAGGGTGTGTTTGCTGGCAGCACTAATTAAAATACACGTCACATGCCTCAACAATCGCTACTTAAATGTAAAGGGTGCTGCCTCAGCCAGCCTTATACATTAGGCCCACTGGGGAATCGAACCCATGACCCCTGTACCATCAGTCAGTGTTGTAACCATTGTGCTACAGCTCTGTTACTGTGCTTGTATGCCTGCGCGCCTTCTTAAGTTTAACGCGCGGTAACGTGCCCTGTAGCGCTCGTTCATTTATGGCGCCTTGTAACGCGCGTTCTCGGAAACGATGTACCGCCAATGTCCTTATTTGGGGTTTCTGTCTCTACCGCGGCTCCTAACACGAATCGCACTAACGCAGTTTAGTAAACATACCCCATAGATGAGAGAATTTATTATGCTTAAAAGGAAATAAATTCCAACTCCTACATTTGTCCTACTCACCACACACAGCCACTGTAAATATTTATTGTAAATAGTTTGACGATTGTTCTACTTTAATACCTTACAAAGTTAAATTTTATTGTTCAATGTAAATAGCTGAATTCTACTGTTCAATGTAAATGTATACAGATGTGTACAATATTGTTAAACTGTTACATGTAAACCGCCCTTGATCTCTGGAAGGGGCGGTATAGAAGAAAATAGTTAAATAAATAAATAAATAATGCTGAACTATTGTCTTATTTCATGGTGGTTTTGCTGAATGCAAATAATTAACACAGCACTGCAGTAGGTAATGGAGAGTGAGGAGGCTGGACTGTGCTCCATCTCTGTAGCTGTGTGCAGAGCCGGCACTGCCATTGGGTGAACTAGGCAGTTGCTTAGAGAGCCAAACTTTGAGGGCAGCCCGTTTCTTCCACTACTGCTGCTGCCACTAGATCTCTCTCAGATCTGCAGCGCTGGCAATGACAAATAAACTAGAAAAAATGCCCAGCAGAACCTGAATCAATACATGCTGACTCAGACTTCCTGTTTACATGGGGGTGGAACCAGCTGGCCTTCAGAGTGCAGCACCAGCATGCAGCAGTGCAGACTCTGCTAAGCACTTTTGTTGTTTGTCATTGCCAATGCTGCAGGTCCAAGAGAGGTGTGTCAGTGGTGGCTGTAAGAGAAGGGGGCAGCAAGAATGAGGGTTCACCTAGGGGTCTCATATACTTGCACTGGCCCAAGCCCAGCAGAAAACCTGACATGGATCAAGTTGCTACTTTACCTTATGAAGGTTGCTGACTGAAACTAGTATAGAGAATGAACTAAAGCTGAGTTTTCTGAAAGAGAGACAACCACAAAATGTATGAAGTAAATGAACTGTCTCTAGTACATTGTTCCCTGTGGGTTACTGAGGAAAGTAATTGAAGTGCAGAAGTACAGAAGTAACACTTTTGCAGGCTGCTTTGTGCCAGAGCTTTGAAGAGACAGTATTCTTTTGAGAAACAGTTTGGTTGCTACAGACAGGAATGTTTTCTTAGCCAGAGACTGGAGAACTTAAAAGCCTCTCATGCACTGTGTTTGGAAAATGTCTCACTTAAAGAGACTATGCCTTGTTCTGAGAACCTGCATGTTCAATTTAAGTTCTATCTGAAAGTGAACATATTGCTATAAGCTATCTTGATTTGGTTTAAATTTGTATGTGAACTGTTTTAAACTTGAGTAATAAAACTTATATGCCTAAACTGAATATTGTTGGAAATTTGACATGGCTCGCTCCCAATCAAATCAGTGGAAGCAGCACACGACAAGCTATTTGGGAGCTTGTGAGTTGAGCTATAGCACCCCCTACTCGTCGCAATGGCTTTTAATACAGTAATTATATATATTCTGTGAAAGTTAAAAGTATTGCCTTTTGCATAATTTTTGATTTTATGACACATAGTTTTCAATATTTTAGTGTATAATTCCATGAGGTGTAATTTAATAAATACAATTATGTTTAGTTTATTCCATACATGAATGCTGACTTTTAAGATGTTCTCTGGGAACAAGCAGGAAGTCAGTCCTCACATATGGGTGACGTCGGCGCTGATGGAGCCCTTTTGAAGCATCCCCTCAACTTTCATTGGGAGATGCCACCACGCATACGTGGTCCCCTTCCCGCCCAAGGGTGCCATCTTGCTCAGTCTTCTTTTTTCTGTGGAGCCCTTCAGATGTTTGTCTGGCTTGTCCCCGAAAAAAGTTAATTTTTTCTCTTCGAGTTTCATACTCACCTCCGGTATCACACCGGTACTTGTTGCCTCGGCGTTGAGTTCGGGTCTATTGTAGTAGTTTTCATTTTTTCTTTTTCTGGCGTTTTCGCGCCTTTTTTTCCAACTGACAGCCCAGAGAGTCTTTGACCTCACAGGGGTATTTTTTCCCCCAGGCTACCCAGTGGCTTTAAGAAGTGTGATCGGTGCTCTAAAATTATGTCTTTGACCGACACACACAACTGCTGTCTCTGCTGCCTCGGGCCAGACTACGACCCGGCAGCCTGCAGCCTCTGCAAAAGGATGTCCAGCAAAGCCCTCAAGAGCCGCAAGCAGCAACATAAGTTTTTCCTAGAGTCCCCGGTGCTTCCTAAGGCCATGGCTTCATCTGAGGCCCCGACGCCTTGGGCAGAACCTTCTCAACCTGAGTCCTGTCGTGGATCCTCAGAAAGGGGTCTCCCTTGAGGGAACCCAGGAAGAAGAAACCCTCAAAGGCAGCATCTTTGGACTGTTCCGACCAGACAGGTGCCCCCCGGGCACGGTCCCGCAGTCTGAGACGCTCACCCGAGGCTTCGGAGAAGGAGCGGCCTGCAAAGGTCCACTGAAAGGACGCGACCTTGGACTGGCCTCGGTCCCTAGACACTATCCTGATTGAGGATTCCCCTTTGGGGGAGCCAGCATCAGGCCCGAGTCCCTCGGTGCCCATGCTGAAGGCTGCAGAGCCTTCTGGGCTGGAGTCCAGAATAGCGGCCCTGGAGCGCAGTTTGTGGGCGTGGTTGTCCGGCATGACTCCGGGCCCTTGACATCCAAGATGTTCCTGGAGGCCGAGCCAATCCTCGAGGTCCTTCGGCCTTGAGTCGATCCTCGGCCGAGGTTATGATCAGAATCCTGCTTGACAGGATCACGATCATCCCTGGCAAGTATGCCGGGCACCGGCCGTGGATAATCGGGAGCCCTGAGGCCTGTGGAGCAGCCCTCCTATGAGTCCTCCATGGACTACTCTGAGTGGGAGATGGGAGGATGAGGAGTCTCCCAACACCTGTTGCCACCGCGATGTCACATCCGACTCTTTCATCTTGGAGCCTTCCTCTGTCTCCAGGGGGTCTTTGTCTACCCCTACCTGGACAACTGGCTCATAAAGGGAGGCACGTCCTCAGAGGTGCATAAACTACACCAAGTCTCACCTCCTCCCGGCACAGTGTCTGGAGTTCATCGGGGCAAAGCTGGACACTCTCCAGTCGAAGGCCTTCTTGCCCAGGGACCGAGCCGACTGTCTCCGGACTCTGGCACGAGACATACAGTACTGTCCCTCGGTGCTCGCTCGCATTCACATGAGGGCGGCGCACTTGTGTCTCCAGGACCAGTGGTCTCAGGCCACAGGTCGCCTCCGAGACTGTCTTTGTAACCCGCCAAATGGCAGACTCCCTGGTGTGGTGGTAGTCTCTCCAGCATCTCGAGGTGGGTATGCCTTTTCAGGTTCCGAGCCCCTCAAGGGTCCTCACCACAGATGCCTCCCTGCTCAGCTGGGGAGCTTCACACCCAGGGCAACTGGTCACCAGACAAGAGCACCCAGCAGATCAACCTCCTGGAGCTGTGGGCCATATACTTAGTACTGCGAGTTTTCTGCCACTACCTACATCACCAGCCGGTGCTGGTCGAGACGGACAACCAGGTGGCGATGTTCTGTGTGAACAAACAGGGGGGCACGGGGCCTGTCAGAATTCCTCTGCTCATATGCAGTCCAATAGGGTATCCTCCTACAAGCAGTGTACCTACCAGGCCAGGACAACCTCCTGGCTGATTGGCTGAGCATAATCCTCTAGCCGCACAAGTGGCAGCTGGACCCCAGGGTAGCCAATCGGCTTTTCCAGATCTGGGGGGAACCCGTGATGGACCTGTTCACCAGCTGGAACAACTTCCAGTTGCCCTGCTTCTGTTCCCAGCAGGCCCACCCCTCCAGAGTGGCAGCGGACGCGTTCCTTGTCTCATGGTCGGAAGCCTCTTGTACGCCCTCCCTCCCACGCTGCTGATCGCCAAAACCTTGTTCAGCACCCTCCACAACAGGGCCTTGCTCATCCTGATAGCCCCTCGGAGGCCCAGGCAAGCATGGTTCCCATTGCACCTCCGGTTGATGGTGGAGACCCCCGTCCCCTTGGGGACCTCTCCAGTGGAGGAGTGGCCTAGTGGTTGGGGCAAGGTACTTCGGGCCGGAAGGTCAGGGGTTCAAATCCCACTGGAGGACAGCAACCTTGGGCCGGAAGGACTGGGGTTTCTAGTCCCACAGGTGCTCCTTGTGGTCTTGGGCAAGCCACTTAACCCTCCATAGCCCATGTTCCCTGTAAAATAGTTCTCTGTGTGCTGTGCTTTCCTGTCTAATCAATGTGTTTATACCTCAAAAAATTTCCTGTCATGATTTGACAATTTCCAATCTGTAATCAAAACCGCTGCTGATCGCTGGAAGTAGCGGTATACAAATGTATAGTAAATAAAAATAAAAAATCTCAAAAAGGGGGCTCTCTTCTGCACCCCAACATGGGGTCCCTGTCACTGACAGGTGGCTGCTGAGAGGGTGACTCTGGCCCCTTTCAGCCTCTCGGTTGAGGTGGAAGCGTTCTGCTGGCCTCTTGCAAGGCCTCTACTAGGAAGGCTTATGCCCTCAAATGGCACAAGGTTTTGGCTTGGTGCGCCGAGCACGGGGCTGACCCGTTCTTCTGCCTGGTGGGACTGGTGTTACAGTACCTTCTCCACCTCTCACAATCCGGGCTCAAGTCTAACTCTGTCCGGGTGTACATTGGTGCCTTGACGGCGCACCACCACCTGGTGGATGGCAAGCCCCTCTCATTCCATCCTTTGGTGATCCATTTTCTTCAGGGCCTGTTCTTAACAAAGTCTCTGGTTTGCCCTCTGGCAAGCGAATGGGACCTCAGTGTAGTGCTGGGGTTGCTCACTCGCCCACCCTTTGAGCCTCTGGCTACCTGCCACCTTCGCTACCTTTCTTGGAAGGTGGCATTCCTGGTTGCGCTCACCTCTGCTCACAGAGTTAGCAAGCTTCAGGCCCTAGTGACGGAGGCGCCTTATACCAGATTCTACAAGAACAGAGTGGTGCTTCGCATGCACCACAAATTCCTTCCAAAGGTAGTATCGCTCTTCCATTTCAATCAGGAAGTAGTGCAGCCTACCTTCTTTCCAAGACCCTCATCCAGTTGGGGGAAGACGGTCCTTCACACCTTGGACTGTAAGAGGGCTTTGTCCTTCTATATCCAATGCACTCAGGGTCATCTCAAAGTTTCTCAGCTTTTTATCTCCTACAACCCCAGTAGGCTGGGGGAGGTGGTGACCAAGCGTACGCTGTCCACCTGGGTGGTGGACTGTATCGCTCTTGCCTATGAACAGGTGGGGCTCCCACTAGAAGGCCGCATCACGGTGCACCGTGTCAGGGCCATGGCGGCCTTGTGGCAAACTTGCACTCTGTCCCGATGGTGGACATCTGCCGAGCTGTCACATGTTCTTCAGTCTGTACCTTCACAGCCTGTTACTGCCTGGAAAGAGAGTCCCGACTAGACAGTGCCTTCAGCCAGGCTGTGCTCCGTAATCTTTTCAGGGTTTAGGCAACTCCGACCCTTCTGTGTTCAGACTACCGGAGTGCTGGTTTTCATCAGACACAGGGGTCCTACTGTGATCTCCAGTAACAAGCAGGAATGAGTCTTCACATATGGGTACATTGGTACCAACGGAGCCTGCGCGGTAACGCTCCCCAGCATCCAGAAAGAAAGCCTTTGGGAGAATCCCACACGCATGCGCGCTGCCTTCCCGCCCATTCACTTCCCTCTCATAAGTTTTCCGCTTTCTGCGGAGCCGGCAGGACGTATTCCTGTCACCGCAGAAAATTCTTCTTTTTTATTCTTGTGTTTTGTAGTTGCGACTGCCTTCCCTCGACGCCACCAGTACCGCCGGTGCTTTTCTTTCTTTTGCTAAAAATTTCTTCTTTTTTCTAAGGAATCTTTTCCTGTTTAGTGCCTGACGGTTTCTTGGCCACTAGGCCTCTATCCTTTCCATTATGGAAAAGCCAGCCACTATCCTTAAGAAATGCTCAAAGTGTGGCGGTACAAATATATTTTTAGATACTCATTCTTGGTGTCTAAAATGTTTAGGTCCTGACCATTGCCCACTGGAGTGTCTCTCCTGCAGGAGCTTGAATAGAAGAAGTCTTCAGGATCGAGCACAACTCGATGCTCGGTTCACATCAGACTCGATGTCACCAGCCAGAATATCTTCTTTCTCACAGGATTAGGTAACCGAACAAAAGTCTGTTAAGTCTAGCCAGTCCTCGAGTGGTAGATCTCCTTCTAAGCATCGAGATGCCTCTGGCGTTGGCCTCGAGGACATTTTGGCAATAAAGCCCTGGCGGGAGTCTTCGGGCTCCAAAGCATTAACGGGGCTTCAGGTTGTTCCCGGGGTTCTTACCTCCATGGACATACCTGGACCATGCTCGGTGGTTGTGGCCACTTCGAGCGGTACCGACACCCCGGCTATGGTGATGGATGAGATATTCCTCACCAATGAATGTAGTCTAGCGAATCTCTTAGCTGCTTCGGTACCGCTAGAGTCACTGCAGACCGTTCCCCGACTATCGGTATCAGCTTCGGTACCGGTACCGGTATTGACATCAGCACCGGTGTCGGTACCGTCGATGCTTGCTTTGACAGACTCGCTTCCTTCGATGTCGAGCCTGGAATCGCTCTCTAGCATGGAGAATTCGGTACCGACTCGTCTCGGTACCAACCTCGGGCGGTACCGAAGACATCTCTTTAAAGAAAATCCGATGCTTCATCCTTTCAAGTCTTCCGATCCCGATGACTGGGATGAATCCATCGGTACCAAGGCTGAGTTTTCAACAATTCTAGCCTTTACCCCTCATTTCAGAGGGTCCTCCTCAGGAGAGATTTCTTTTCAAGCTTTTCTGCTTGATATGGCAAAGTTACTTGCCATTTCTATACCTGGTAAAGAATCCATACCAGGGGATTCAGAAACTCTGCAATTCCCCTGGATTCCAAAGGAAGTCATCATGCTTCCTTTGCATCAGATCTTACAGGATCTACAATTAAGAATGTGGGAAATTCCTTTAACGGTATCCCCACATTCTAAGACACTTGACACTATGTACAAGGTGCCACCTTCTCCAGGTTTTCAAAAGACTCAACTTCCTCATCATTCTATTGTTGTAGAATCAGCAATGAGGCGTATTAAGAGTGCAAAGAAGCACTCCTCTTATCCGCCAGGTCGTGAGTCTAAGACTTTAGATGCCTTTGGACGTCAATGCTTCCAGGCATCCATGCAAGAATTATCTCATATATTTTCTATATGGGATTATCTCTTGAAGAGGTCACAAAGAACTTAAAGCTTTTGAACCCTTTTCTTCAAGAACATAAAAGAGCAGACTATTTCTTATTAGTCAGTCATGCTCAAAATGTCTCTAAGTTCCTTAATCGTGCTTCCCTGGACTGTTTTGAGTCTATTAGCAGAACATCTGCTATAGCCATAGGGGCATGACGCATGGCCTGGCTCCAAGCTTCAGACTTGGACAAATGGGTACAAGAAAGGCTGGGAAATACTCCTTGTACTGGTGAAAATCTCTTTAACAAGGATGATTTATTCCAAGCTAATCAGTTAAACACTATTGTTGCTTTCAGAGGATTGTCAAAACCTTCCTCTATCCCAGCTAGTAAAAAAAAATCTCCTAACAAACTTTATCCCCCTAAGGGAAAAAAAGTTTTATCCATCTTCTACCCATCATGTAGATGTTTCCAAAGAAGGGCAACATCATACCATGCTAAGAAAATCAAAACCTCAACAGGCTCAGCAAACCCAGCAGTCGCAGGGTTTCTGATATTTCATTCATTAAATCTCTTTTCCTGTTTGAGGTTTAGAACCGGTAACCTACTTCTTATCAACAGAAGCATCTACAGTTCATCTCATCCTTACTGAGATATCAGTGATACACTGACTCAGTCCTCGACTCTAGGCATGAATCTCTTGCCACAAGAGAAATCCATTCTTTTAGCTCTAAGAGCTATTGAGGACAATCATGACCTACAAGTAACAGGGTTCTCTTCTCCTTTTTGAAGGAAAAAGAGGAGTAACAACTAACAACAAGGCAGGCTATGCCCTTCACCTTGACAGTTTTCCTGTACGAGGATATCTCATAGTTTTGACTGCAAGGGGGCTTCACCTTTTCAGGGACTTACCAAATTCTAAGTGTTCTCAACTCTGTATTACTTTCTATCCCTCTTAGTCGAGTCATTCAGCCTCTAAGAGTGGTACTATTCAACTGGAGGGCTTACACTTTAAGCCCATAGGATTTTCTTCAATACCTACTCCAGTAAGTGGTTTCCATACACAGTTTTCTTCCCCTTTGCAATCTTCTCAAATATTTCTTTTAAGACAGCTTATCAGACGGTAATTGAGTTTTACCACTCCTAATTATGTCTGTCGGTCCTTTTCCAATCTATAGGACCTAACTTTTTCTGCTGCCTTAATAACAGATAATTCCAAGAGAGATTCTACAACCCACTTGGACAATTTATCATTGCAGGCAACCGGCCTGTCTACTATTCTTAGCCATCTTCAATTCTTTTTGGCTCCAACAGAATAGATTAGGTTGCACACTGGCAATTAAACAGCCATATCTCACCTAAGCATGCAACATGCTCTCTGCAATTATACAAAAAAGCTCTGCAACTATGGGTCTTTGGCAGAGAGCGTCAGAGCAATTCCTAGTAGGTAACTTCCCGATGGTTAAAAAGGCTTTGCCCAGTCATGCTCCTACATGGCTGGGTTTTTTCCTACTCTCACCATCTTCCTTAAAATTTCCTTTTAAGGAAAAGGAACCAGGGCTTAGACCATGTGAAAGCATAAAGAATTGCTCAATTCCCTGGGTTGTTCCACATCTCCAGTGGAACTCTTACAACAGGGATGCATTCCTTTTCACTGCCGTCGATCCTTGTCTAGTGCTTTCCTTCTAATTCCCAATACTTCATTGAAGCTTATGCTGAACAAAGAACGCATGATACTCATATTGCCCTCATAGAGGGGCAAACATGGTATCCCCTTATATTGCGTCTTCTTCTCCAGCTACTACACTGAAGTTAGAAGGATCCAGACTTCATGTCTTAAGACTAAGGATCTCCTCTGCACCCCTTCACGTAGGTCTCCATTCCTGGTTATTCAAAGGCTAGAATTTTTAAAGAAATCTAGACCTCTCATTATAAGTAAGAACATTCCACTGGTTTCCATGAAACCTTCTCCATGGTTCTTCCACTTGTAACGAGAAAGAGATTCTCTATCCATATTCTCAAGCAGGTCTTACCCCTTCTTGTTATTAAGTGAATCTCTCTCTCTCTATATATATATCTGACTGAAAGATTTGTTACTGTCCATATTAATGCTGTTCCAGCATACCTTAAGGGTTTAAATGGACAACCAATTTCTATGGTAATTAGAAAATACCTTCTTTTACCGTAACCTTTCTGGTTACGTTACATCTGAAGCTCTCCATGTAAAGTCATTATCCTAAGTGACATCACTTAGGGAAGACATTACTGATCTTCAAGAAATTGGAGGCTACAGCGCCTACTACAAATGTTTTTTTCATTCATTTAGATAAAGGGGTCTTAAAGATCCATCCTTTTCCTGCAAGGCCTATTTCTACCTTTCCGTCCAAGCCAATCAGATTTATCTCCTCTCTTTCCTAGAGCCTTATTCTGCTCCAAGGACAAAGAGCTTTAAACTTTGGCCTACAGAAGCTTTAGCTTTTCCTCCAAAGTCCAACTTCATTAAACTCCCCTAGTTTTTTCTTCTGGGATTAGTTCTAGCCATTAAGGTTTCTGACCTCTGCCTGTATTGCAAAATTTATTTTCCTCTACTTCACAGTGAGGTAATTTCTTTGAGGATAATGTACTGGCTCTTAGCACGAGACCATGTTAGCCTCAACAAATACCTTTGCAATTTTTTTGAGTAAGGTCCACATTAGAAAATTGGAATTCAATATTTACTAACAGCTATGATCTACACAAGGACTCCCCTCTAGACTCCTTGTTTAGTCAAGCTGTTCCACAGCACACCCTTTTTAATTCAACTCCTACCCTCCATCCCTCGGATGCCTGAGGTTCTGGGAAATAGCATGGCCCATCCATTAGATTTGCAACATGCTGGGACCTCCTCTAGGCATCTCTAGCTTGGGAGTCCCCATATGTGAAGACTCATTCCTGCTTGTTCCTGGAGATAGCACAGTTACTTACCTGTAACAGGTGATCTCTGGGAACAGCAGGAATAAGTCTTCACAACCCACCCACCTCCCCTAGGAGTTGTTTCTCTCTCTCTCTCTAATTTGTCTACTTCCCTCCTTCAGTCTCAGCTACAAACCCAACTGATGAGAGGGAAGTGAATGGGCGGGAAGGCAGCGCGCATGCGTGTGGGATGCTCCCAAAGGCTTTCTTTCTGGACGCAGGGGAGCGTTCCCACGCAGGCTCCATCGGTACCGACGTACCTATATGTGAAGACTTATTCCTGCTGTTCCCAGAGATCACCTGTTACAGGTAAGTAACTGTGCTCTCTGTGGACATGGACTTAATTGCTGCGTAGTTACTCACCTGTAACAGGTTCTCCAGGGACAGCAGGAATCAGTCCTCACAACCCTCCCTCCTCCCCTTGAAGTTGCTTCCTTACCATCTTTTATTTTTGCCGTCTTTTAGCTATGTCATCTGACTGAGCAAGATGGTACCCTGGGGCGGGAAGGGGACCACACATGTGTGGTGGCATCTCCCAAAGGCTTTCTTTGAAAGCTGGGGGGATGCTTCCATGAGGGCTCCGTCGACGTCGACATCACCCATATGTGAGGACTGATTCCTGCTGTCACCCAGAGAACACCAGTTACAGGTGAGTAATTGCGCTTTAACTCCCAGTTTGGAGCTATTATGACTTGTCTGTAACCATTGGAATATTTTTGTTTATTATTATAGTGGATTCTTTATAGGAAGACATTTAGGACTGGTTTTAATTCTATGATTTGGGTTCTAACCAAGTACCTAGGAATCATGCATTTATTGGCCCAAGATGTGAACAGTTCCATGTAGGGTAGTCCTTTTCGTAGGATTTGTTATTATTATTATTAATAAAATGATATCCTGTGTTACATGTAATTGCATGAAGGAAGTTACAGTAAAAAGCAAATTACAATAAAGTACAATTACAGTCAAATAATAAATAATAGTATTTAAACATAGACCAGTGTAAAAGGGCAGTTGGTTGTAATATCATTTGCTGCAAGCATCTTGAAAGAGTATTTAGTGGTCGTTTTGGTAAAACATTTCTTTCTATAGTGGTTGGGAAGTCTACAGATTTGTCATAAAACCATGAAAGTTTACAAAAAGAGCTGCATTATGACTCATATGTAAACATGGTGTTGATACTATTTTTCCTCAGTCAGGAAGCAGGGCCAGCCCAACTATTAGGCAAGTCTGGGCAGTTGCCTGGAGAAGCAGCTTCTGAGGGGATGTAAAGACCAGCAGCAGTCAAATCAATACACTAGATCCCGACAGCCCCACTAACTCAACAACAGCATATAGACTTCTACCTGCAGAGAGAGTTGACCCAAACATACAGACAAAGCAAAGTATAACATTTAAAAATATGTTGTCCAAGTATGCATTTTTACAGGATTGTTGTGGTAGGGGCGGTGTTGGGATGATCATGAGTGATGAGTTAAATATCTTAATCTTGTGGGAGATGGGACTAAGGCTGAATGTTTTGCCTAGGGTGCCCAATATTTTTGTACTGGCGCGAACAGGAAGGGCTATTTTCAAAGTCACCCCCATGGGTAAGAGTGTTTTATTTGGGGAAAGGGGCTATTTGGAAAATGTGCACACTTAACAGAGGCATTTCCAGGGCAGTTCAGGACAGGATTTCAATCACAGGGACCTTTGCAATTTCTGAAGTACAGGCGTCCTCTCCGAAAAGACAGGTGCCAGTGTCTGTGGGGCCTTTTGTCATTCAGTAATTTTCAAAGTGAAAGTATGAGTATTATTTTCTCTTTGAAGAGTGGTTCAGAGTTTGGGGGCTACAAAATACAGTACTTGCAACTTGGAATTACAAGGGCACTACAAATCTTGCTTCCTTATGAGGTAATTTTATAAACCTTTTCTTGTGTAACTGATTTACATGCATAGAAGGTCTCTTATGAAATTTGGTCATGCCTAAAAATACAGATGGTGCACATAGGACTGTACTGTACTTGTAGAATAGGCGTATTCAGAGGAGAAGTTTGGGTGGCATATGGACAGAGTCATAATTTATACACTAACACTTACACCTATCCCCAAGATGGTGTAATTTCTGTAGGATTTGTGCTAGCATTTTATAAAGGCACATAGGCGCCTGTGTCTCTTTATACCTGTACCTTGTTATAAGACAATCATATGGAGGGTAATTTTATATCTGATCTAAAGTGGCATGGATTGTGTCATCATATCGCTGCTTATAACATCCCTTTCTGTTGTTTAATTCCAGGCAGGGAGTTTTTTGTCGGTTTGTCAAAAAGAACAAATCAGCGTGGTGCAGAAATTCTGGCAGATACATTTAAGGTTAGTACCTTTATTCTGGGGAAACAAAAGCAGATCTCTGGTAGTAAATGTCATGTAATAAAAACATGACAGCTTTCCTAAATGATGCTCTCACATCTACTCAGTTTGCTGGTTAAAAGTACCTTATTTTATATATTCATTTGCTGCATAAACATAGAAGCACTGAAATATGAAGGCAGATAAAGACCATATGGCCTATCCAGTCTACACTTCCATACCAACTACTAAGCCGTATAGTCCCTTTCTTCCCTTAGAGATCTTCTGTATTTGTCTCATGCTTTCTTAAATGCAGATACAGTTTTTGTCTCTACCACTTCCACTGGGAGACTGTTCCATGCTTCTATAACTCTTACTATAAAGGAATATTTCCTCAGATTACTCCTGAGTGCATCCTCTTTCACCTTCATTCTGTACCCCCTCATTGCAGAGGTTTTTTTCAGCTGAAAGAGGCTCTCTTCCTCTGCATTTATGCCATGGAAATATTTAAACGTCTTTATCATATCTCCCTTCTCCCGCTTTTCTTCCAAAGTCTACATATTGAGATCTTTAAGTCTGCCCACATATGCCTTATGATGAAGACCACTGACCATTTTGGTGACCACCCTCTGCATTGACGCCATCCTTTTTATATCCTTTTGAAGGTGTAGTCTCCAGAATTGCACACAGTATTCCAAATGAAGTCTCGCCAAAGATTTACAGTATATAGAAGCACTATCGCTTCCTTTTTCCTGCTAGCCATTCCTCTCCCTTTGTACCCAAGCATCCTTCTGACTTTTGCCATCAACCTTTCTACTTGTTTAGCCATCTTAAGATTATCAGAAACAATCACGTCCATGTCCTGCTCTTTTGTGGACAGAAGTACTTCACCCCTTATACTGTACTGCTTGCTCCCTTGTTTTTTTTGCAGCCCAGATGCATGACCCTGCATTTTTTAGCGTTAAATCACAGCAGCCAAATTCTTGATCATTTTTCAAGCTTCACTAGATCTGTCATCATTTATCTACACCTTCTTGGGTGTCTACCATATTGCAGATTTTGACATCATCCACAAAAATGCAAACCTTACTTGACAGCCCTTCCGCATTATCCCTTACAAAATGTTAAAAAGAATCAGACCAAGGACAGATCCATGCGGCACACCACTGATAACATCCTTCTCCTCAGAGTGAGCTCTGTTTACCTGTACCCTTTGTCGCCTCCCACTCAGCCAGTTTCTAACCCAGTTGGTCACTTTAGGGTCCATCCCTAGGGCATTCAATTTATTTATAAGTCGTCAGTGCAGAACAGTGTCACTTTATTGAAATCTAATTACACCACATCTAGCGTTCTCCCTCGGTCCTACTCTCTGGTCACCCAATCAAAGAAATTAATCAGATTTGTCGGTGAAGACCTGCCTCTAGTAAAACCTCGCTGCCTCAGATCCTGCAGTCCACTGGATTCCAGACAACTCACTGTCCTCTGCTTTAGCAGCATTTCCATTAGTTTACTCACCACAGAGGTGAGATTAACTAGCCTATAGTTCTCAAACTCATCCTTCCGTTTTCATATAGAGGGTCCATATGCGCCTTTCACCAGTCCTCTGGGACCACTCCCAACTCCAAAGAATCATTCAGCAAGTCAAACAGTGGAGCCACCAGAACTTCCCTTAGTGCAGAGGTACTCAAATCCAGTCCTGGAGGGCCGCAAACCAGTCAGGTTTTCGGGATATCCCTAATGAATATGCATGAGATAGATTCAAATACAATGGAGGCAGTGCATGCAAATATATCTCATGCATATTCATTAGGGATATCCTGAAAACCTGATTGGTTTGCGGCCCTCCAGGACTGGATTTGAGTACCTCTGCCTTAGTGGCAGTAGGAACAATAAAAACAACTGAGGATGAGAACTGTTATAATGTCTTCATGCCTATGCACTCTTGAAAGCTCTTCTGCATCGCAGCCCTGCAGCAATAGGAGGTATTCATTAGAAGGGGACAGGGCACAGAAGAACCTTCAAGAGCACTTGGCTTGAAAGTTTTGTGACAGCCTTATCCTTAGTTGTTATCATAGTGGTTGCTGCTGCCTTTATAGCTAAGAACCAATCATTTCAGATTAACAACAACCATTCAGTTTCTGTATTCAAGCCCTGCGGATCAATTTATATTCAGATAAAAAAATCCAGTATCGTTCCCTGTAGTTGGAGTTTCTCACAAGCCCCTCTTCTCCAACTTGTTTCTACATGGTCAATCACCCTACATTGAAATTCTTCCACGTTATACCTCTTAGTTATATAATGATTCACAAGTGGCGTTTTGGCTGTTTGTTTATTGATCTGACTCTTAAGCTCATTTAGGTGCAATCTGATCTTACTCTTAGTTATTTCTACATATAATAGGTCACATGGGCCAAAGATGGGAGTAGTAGGAATGTCACTTGCCTTGGAGGGTTGATTGGATGTGTGGTCCAAGATGGCTGTTTGTATTATATGTTAACATTGTTTTTATAGTTGTTTAATGTATTGTAATTGTAAACCACCTTGGAAATGCTTTTGGTTCCAGGCGATAGTATATAATCTATCTAAAATAAGGCTCTTTGTCTTAGAAACGAAGGGACCTATCGATATTCAGCAGCGGCAGCTAGTGCTTCTAAAGCCCATAGCCATCACCGCTGAAGCTTAGCCCCGGATATTCAATGCTGGGGCCATATTTGGTCACCGGCATTAAATATCTGGGTCTGCCGCATGGTGTGGAAGCTAACCGGGCATTTGTGATATTGAGCCATTGCCAGTTAGCTCCCATGGGTAGAGTTAGGCCAGTTTTTACCACATCTATCTTCACTTGCAGGTCAGTAACCAGGCAGCGTTTCAATATCGCCGCTGCCCGATTAGCAGTGGGTGCTGCCTCCACTCCA
This sequence comes from Ichthyophis bannanicus, assembly GCA_033557465.1. Classification (NCBI taxonomy): domain Eukaryota; kingdom Metazoa; phylum Chordata; class Amphibia; order Gymnophiona; family Ichthyophiidae; genus Ichthyophis; species Ichthyophis bannanicus. The sequence continues at coordinate 191,940,539 of CM066040.1, forward strand.
CCCCGGAAAGCCCACAACACGCCCTGATGTTACACTGTTAGCATCGAGGCGTGTAGCGGTGGACTCTGCGGATATTCAGCAGTACTAACCATTTTAGTGCCACTGAATATCCCTCTAAGCAGCATTTACACGGTTTACAGGTCTGTAATCTGTAGATATGCCTTTGAATATCGGGCCCAAAATGTATTTATCTTCAAATCCAGGTCTTGGTAGCAAAGATTTCTGTCTAGATTGGGCTCTGAGTAAATAAATTCCACAGCAAGAGACAGTTTTGCATATATTAAAATGTTAAGCAAAATCCTTTTCTGGAATGGACTTTGTTGCCAGCCCCTAAATGTAAGGACATAATTCTGGTATGAACCATGCAGAAAATTTTTCACAGAGTTTTTTCGGAGATGAAATAAGGTTGTGGTCAAAGTTACAGTGAAATTTTCCTGTAAATAAAGGGAGGTATATTTAAATGTAATGCAGTGGTTGAATCATATGTTTAGGATTTCCAGATGTCTGAGGCTGTCTCTAATTGCAGTGGTTCCAAGAAAATTTAATTTGTATTATTTCATGTCTCAATGTGTTCCAGTATATTTTATCCCACTTTTTCTTTCCTTTCTCACCCTTGCGGTTGAGTTGGGTGAATGGAGCACAGGGAGGTCTCAGACTATTTATTTATTTAGAATCCCTATTGGCCACCTCCACAGTCAACAGTGAGATCTCCCAAAGCAGTGTACATCAGTTAAAAAATACAACAAAATTTATAAAAGAAAATACTAACAAATAAAACATATCTTACAAAGTGGTAAGATCTTCAAAAATCACTAGCTTTAATAATGTCTACCCAATCAAGTCAGCTGATCATAGTCCAAATAATCTAAATCCAACCTGGTACATCCAGACCCAGTTCACCTGAGCTATTACCCAGGGAAAAAACAAGCTTTCACCTTTTTACAAAATACTGATTTCATAGGGAAGTTTGTTCCAAAACAGGGGAACCACTACCAAAAAGAGCTCTAGTTCTCCAGGAACAAGCAGGAAGTCAGTCCTCACATATGGGTGATGCCGACACACACAGAGCCCTCGTGGAAGCATCTCTCCAGCTTTCAAAGAAAGCCTTTGGGAGATGCCACCACACATGCATGGTCGTCTTCCCGCACAAGGATGCCTTCTTGTTCAGTCTCCCTTTTTCCACAGAGCCCCCCCGGAAAAAAGTTGATTTTTCTCATATATTTTGTGCGTTTTCTAGCTAGAACCAGTCTCTTTCCTGCCTTCGAGACCCACTGCCTCGGCATCAGGTCTCGAAACCTAGTTTTTAGGTTCTTTTCTCTCTCAGCGCTTTCGCACCTTTTTCAACCTCTGGCTGCATTGAGGGTCTTCGACCTCACGGGGGTCCTTTTTACCCAAATGGCCACCGGCTTCAAGTGTGATCGGTGCTCCAAACACATGTCCCTCACTGACACACAAGATTGTTGCTTCCAGTGTCTGGGTGCTGACCATGACCTGGAGGAGGCCTCCCTGTATAAGAAAATGTCCGCCAAGGCCATCCAGAATCACCGGCAGAAGCAGTATGACATCTTCCACAGGGCAGACTCGACCCTGGTATCCCCGGTAGCCTCACACTCTAAGGCTCCGCACGGATCCTCAGAGTCACGTAAAGCCTCCGTGGTTCCCGAGAGGCCTTGCAGACACTCAGACCAAGGGTCCCCAGAGTGGGAGCATAAAAAGAAGAAGAAGACCTCAAGGGCCTTGTTCTGGGAGGCAGATAAGCATGTCAAGTCCCATGCACGGTCCCTTAGCCCCCAACAAGCATCCGAGGAGTCGGAGCGGGAGCAACCACGAAAGGTACCCAGGACAGATGTCGAGGCCTCCGGCAGTGGGTCCCGGTCTCCCGAGGGCCGTCACATTGAGGACCCTCTCTCCTCCTCTACACCCTACCCAGTGACCCAATGTTGGTGTCCAAAACTGCTATCCCCGAGTGGGAAACCAGAATGCTAGCACTTGAACGCAGCATTTCTGCATTCATTGCCTCCCAACAGGTGCTGATGCCCAGTCCTGCCAGTGCTCATGCCAAGACCACAGGGACCTCGATGCCGAGTACTCCCCAGGCCGCCAAAGTGATCCCTGAGAGCCAGATGCCTTGTGCGGATCCTCGGTGAGGATCTCGATCCCACTCCCGATCCTTGGTGGCGAGGTCTTTGCAGGTGAGTGCCTCTGGCTCTGGCCAAGCCTCGGCCCTGAGACACCAGAGCCAACGACTCCCTTGGAGCCATCAGGCCTCAAGTCTTCCTCGGACTACTCAGACTGGGAGTCCGACATTGAGACATTGCCAGAGACTCGGGCCCACTGGGATCTCCCTTCAGACCCGTCTCCACCGGCCTTGAGGCGCCGGTCACCACCCGAGGACACCTCCTTCCTCGCGTTTGTCTGGACATGGTGAGAGCTCTCTCCCTCACCATCGAGTCTGAGGAGGACCCCGGTACGAAGGAGCTCGACATCCTCCAGTACGATTCACCACCCAAGGAGAACCTTACGGTCCCCTTTCCTTGCATCCTCAGTCGGCTCCTTCTCCAGATGTGGGAGACGCCGGCATCGGTGCCGATCGCCATTCGATGCCTGGACATCATGTACTGAGTCCAGCGAGGACTGGACTTCAGGAAGGCGCAACTCCCTCACACCTCCATAGTGATCGAATCGGTGATGAGTCGACAGAAAAGCCCAAAGACACATTCATCGGTACCCGGGGCAGGGAGTCCCATGCCCTTGACGCCCTAGGGCAGAAATGCTACCAGGGCTTAAAGCTGGCGTGCCGCATACAAACTTACCAACTGTACATCGGCATGTTCCTCCAAGGCCTCTCTAAGGAGTTTGGGGGCTTCGCAGCCGGCCTCGATGGAGACCACCTTCGACGCTTCCAGACCCTCATGAAGTCTGTTGGGAGTGCTCTAAATACCTGTCCCGAGCCACTTATGATGGCTTGAAGTCCAGCGCAAGGGTGGCTGCCGCCAGCATCGGTGCCCGGCGCCAAGCCTGGGTCCAAATTTCAGACCTCGAGCAATGGGTCCAGGAGAAGCTCCTCAATGTCCCTTGCCTGGGAGAGCAACTCTTCGGCAAACCGATTGAAGACAAGGTGGCCGACGTCGAGACCGAGAGTGCCACCAGGACTCGGCTTTCGAGAAAGACCTCCACTCTTCCCAGGAAGAAACCACCTGGGAAAAAGCCTCCCTTTCAGAGAAAGGGCCAGCCTTATCAAGGCTATCCTCCATACCCGGCCACTCAGACCCCTCAACAGGCAAAGGGAAAGGTCAGGGCCCGCGTATGCCCAAGGGCCCCAAGCCCCAGACACCGGCTCCAGCCCAGCCTCAGTCAGAGTTTTGATTCTTACAGCATAGCCTCTCACAGCATAGCCTCTCTTTCACTGCAGGATCAGCTGCCAACAGCGGTTGCCTGGTTCATTTTGCCCACTGGTGGGCTTCCATCACCACCGACTCATAGGCACTTCAAGTCATCAGGGAGGGTTACCTCCTTCATCTGGACCAGCCCCCTCCACCCTTCTTTCCCGGGGAGCCTCCTCGAACTCCCCTACACCAGGCCCTGCTACTGCAGAAACTTGCAGGTCTTCTCAGGGACATGGCTGTGGAACCCATGCCACATCACCTGAACGGAAAGGGGTTCTACTCCAGGTACTTCCTGGTCTCAAAAAGAACAGGAGGACTAAGGCCCATCCTGGACCTGAGAATCCTAAACAAATTCCTGGTACGGGAGAAGTTCAAGATGCTCTCCCTTGGAATATTGCTGCCCTGGGAAAGCAGGGAAATTGGCTCTGCTTCTTGGACCTGAAGGATGCTTATACCCACATCCTTATCCATTCCAGTTACAGGAAGTACCTGGTTCATGTCGGGGGTGACCACTACCAGTACATGGTGCTACCCTTCGGTCTAGCCTCTGCACCAAGAGTCTTCACCAAATGCCTGGCAGTGGTGGCCGCCTACCTCCATCTCCAAGGGGCCTTCATCTTTCCATATCTGGATGACTGGCTAGTAAAGGGAGACACGGCCTCAGAGGTGCATCAGGCTACAGCCTGCACCGTCAAGGTCTTACAACATCTGAGGTTCATTATCAACCACCTCAAATCCCACCTCTCTCCGACTCAAGATATGGAGTTCATAGGGGCTCGGCTGGACACCCTCCAGGCCAGAGCCTTCCCCTGGACAGGGCGGATCGCCTCAGGACCCTGGCGTCCGCAGTGCAGGGCCGCCACACTATGTTAACATGGTCACTGCTTCGCCTCCTTGACCACATGGCTTCCACTGTCCATGTGGTCCCCAATACCCACTTCCACATGCAGGCAGCTCAGTGGTGTCTCTGCTCACAGTGGACCCAGGCCACGGGCAGGCTCTGGGACAGAGTCTCGGTGTCCTGTCAGTTGGCGAGGTCGCTCAGTTGGTGGCAGCAGGCACAGCACCTGCAGAAGGGCATGCCCTTCCAACACCCAAGTCCCCTGAGGGCCCTCACAACCGATGCTTCCCTGCTGGGCTGGGGTGCCCATTGCAAGGAACTCCGCACCCAGGGCATCTGGTCCCTCGAGGAGAGCCAGCAGCAGATCAACCTGCTGGAACTCAGGGCCATCTTCCTGGTGCTCAAGCCTTTCAACACCGCCTGCAGCATCAGTCGGTCTTTGTCCATACGGATAACCAAGTCACAGTGTTCTACCTGAACAAGCAGGGAAGCACAGACTCTTACCTCCTATGCCAGGAGGCAGTAGCCCTCTGCGCATATGGGACCAGTCAGGGAATGCTCCTCAGCGTGGTCTACCTTTTGGGCAAAGACAATGCCCTGGTGGATAGGCTGAGCAGGGTCCTCTAACCACACAAGTGGCACCTGGACCCCTAGGTGGTGCAGAGGCTATTCCGCTTATGGGGCACCCCAAATCTGGACCTCTTTGCCATCCGATCTACACTCAGCTACCCCGTTTCTGCGATCCCCAACTGCATCCGTCCTGGGTGGCAGGGGCTGCCTTCCTCATTTCGTGGTCGGTAAGCCTGTTATATGCCTTCCCTCCCACACCTCTGATCATGAAAACCCTCCTCAAGGTCCAGCAATACAAGACTTCCATGATCCTAGTGGCCCTGTGGTGGCCCAGGCAGCCTTGGGTTCCTCTACTGCTTTGTCTTTCAACGGAGTCTTCAGTCCCTCTCAGGAGCTTCCCAGGACTATTGACCAAGGAGGAGGGTTTGATTCTCCATCCCAACCTGGGATCCCTGTCTCTCACGGCATGGTTACTAATGGGTCGCTTTAGCACCCCTCAACCTCCCCAGGGAGGTAGGGGAAGTCCTCCTGGCCTCTCGCAAGGACTCCACGAGATGGACCTATGCCTTCAAGTGGTGCAGGTTCTCAGTATGGTGCATGGAGTAACAGGAAGATCTGTTCTTCTGCCCAATACATGTGGTGTTGCAATACTTGCTCCACCTTTCGCAGTCTGGACTTAAGTCCAAATCCGTCAGGGTACACCTGAGCACGCTCTCCGCAAACCATCACTCTATAGAGGGCAAGCCTCTTTCTATGCAGCCCCTCATTACTCGATTCATGCAGGGCTTGCTGCTTTCCAAACCTCCCATCCGACTGCCTCTGGCAGAATAGGATCCCAATGTGGTCCTGGTGCAGCTTACCAAGCCACCCTTTGAGCCTTTGGCTGCCTGCCATTTGCATTACCTGTCCTGGAAGGTGACCTTCCTAGTGGCACTCACCTCTGCCCACAGAGTTAGTGAGCTTCAGGCCTTGGTGGGCGAGCCACCCTACACCAGGTTCTACAAGAACAGGGTCATGCTCCGCACTTACCCGAGATTCCTTCCTTGGTCTCTGATTTCCACCTCAACCAGGAGGTCGTACTTCCTACCTTCTTTGCATGGCCCCACACCAACAAGATATTGGCCATTCTCCACACTCTAGACTGCAAAAGGGCCTTGTCCTTCTACCTGCAGCAGACTCAGGGCCACCGCAAAGCCTCACAGCTTTTTTGTCTCATATGACCCCAGTTGACTGGGGGAGGCTGTCACCAAGCGGACTCTGTCCATTTGAGTGGCGAACTGCATTGCCTTCGCCTACAATCAGGCTGGGCTGCCGTTGGAGCTCCAGGTCACGTCTCACAATGTCAGAGCTATGGCAACTTTGATTGCGAGCCTACACTCTGTCCCTATGGCAGACATCAGTTGGGCTGCCACCTGGTCCTCTGTTCACACTTTTGCAGCCCACTACTGCCTGGAGAGGGAATCCCGATGGGACAGTGCCTTTGGCCAGGCCGTAAGCCATAATCTGTTCAGGGTATAGGCAACTCCTGCCCTTCGATCCTTCTTGTTCAGGCTACCGGAGCCATGTTTTCCCTGGACACTGAGGTCCTTCGAGTCTGTTGTCAGATTCGCTTGCGGCTGCTCACGGCTGGGCCATGTCCTTCTACAGGTCCTTGGTAGCCTGTAGCTAGGGAGTCCCATATATGAGGACTGACCTCTTGCTTGTTCCTGGAGAAAGCGTAGTTACTCACCTGTAACAGATGTTCTCCAGGGAGAGCAAGAATCAGTCCTCACACCCCTCCCTCCTCCCCTTGGAGTTGCTGTTCATTTTTGGCCATCTTCTTTTGTCGGCTCTAACTATGCCATCTGACTGAGCAAGGTGGCACCCTTGGGCAGAAAGGGGACCAAGCATGTGTGGTGGCATCTCCCAGAAGCTTTCTTTGAAGGCTGGGGAGATGCTTCTGCGAGGGCTCCATCAGCGTCAACGTCACCCAAATGTGTGGACTGATTCCTGCTATCCCTGGAGAACGCCTGATCTCCAGGAACAAGCAGGAATAAGTCCTCACATATGGGTACGTCGGAACCGACGGAGCCTGCGCGGGAAAGCTCCCCAGCTTCCTAGAATGGAAGCTTTTGGGACCTCCCACTGCACATGCGCGCTGCCTTCCCGCCTTCCTGAACAGCTCTCCTCAGTTTTCTCTTTTTCCGCGGAGCCAGCAGGTCGTGTATCCTGTCACCGCTGAAGAAATTGTAGTTTTTTTGTTTTGTTTCTTTAGACCGCGTACCTGCCTTCCCATACCGATACCGGTATCGCCGGTCTTCCTTTTTCTTTCTTGAAAAATTATTTTCTTTTCTTTTATTATTTTTCAGCACTTGGTCACTTCAGTTAGGCCTTCAGGCCTACTTGAATTCTCCACATGGAGAAGCCAGCCCCTGGATTTAAGAAGTGTACCAAGTGTACTGCTGTAATATCAGTCACAGACACCCATGAATGGTGTCTTAAATGTTTGGGGCCTGACCACTCCATTCCGGACTGCCCTTCCTGCTCCCAAATGTCTAAGCGTGGGCTGCAGAACCGGGCCAACAAATTCCATGTGCTGTTTGCTTCAGAGAATCCAACATCACAGTCATCCAGGTCATCATCTCCGGATGGATCTCAGGTAACCAAACCTTCTGTGGGCAAGTCCTCAAAGAGCAAATCTCCTTCAAAGTATCGAGAGGCTCTTAGTTTTGAGGACCCTGCCCCAGCCAAACAGCCCCGGCGGGAAGCTCTGCCTTCCAAAACGCCAATTCAGGGGCTACAGGTTGACATCGATGGCACGGCCTCGACAGATCACCTGTTGGACTGCTCTGGGGTACCGGCCCATACCGGTACCGACATCCAGGCAGCCGTGGCGTCTATGGGCAATACTGTCCAATCCATGCAGCAGGCCGTCATGGCTTTCATTAAAGCTGCAACGCCATCGGTACCGCTTCCAGCGGTTCCGGGCCCGGTTTCCGGTATCGTCCGCCATGCCGGAACCCAGGCCTTCCTCTTCTAAACGCAAATCGGTACCGTATGGGCTTTCGCTCCATACCGCTTCCATACCCGGTACGCCCGATGTCGATACCGATCGGTATGCGTATCGTGCGTTGGAGGAAACTAGAGAATACACCGATTCCTCTGAGGATTTTGGCTCCTCTGATGAGTCTGCAGAGCTCTCCCTTGACCTTCCTGAGGAACCTTCTTCTCCAAAAAGGAGAATGTCTCCTCCAGAGGATTTGTCCTTTCAGGACTTTATTTTAGAAATGGCTAAAGGCCTTTCTATCACTACCTCCTCTGAAAGGGAACCAAGGTCAAAAAGATTGGATATTTTAGGATACTCTAAGTCTCCTAAAGAAGCAGTTACCCTGCCTATCCATGAAATCCTTCAGGAACAATTGATGGATTTCTGGGAGAACCCTTTAACTCTGTCTCCTTATTCCCGTAGGTTGGACACCATGTATCGGGTCCCTCCTTCTCCTGGTTTTCAGAAAACTCAATTGCCTCACCACTCCATTGTGGTAAAGTCTGCAATGAAAAAATCAAGAGTACTAAAAGGCACTCTTCTACACCTCCAGGAAGGGAATGTAAGACACTGGACTCTTTTGGTAGGAAAATCTTCCAGGCTAGTATGCTTATAGCCAGGATTAATTCCTACAGCCTCTATATGGGCATGTTCCTAGGGGAACTTGCCAAGAAAGTGCGGCATTTTGCCCCCTTTATCCCTGAGGATAAACAGGAGGACTTCCTTTCTGTAGTGAAACAACTTTCAGATGTTTCTAAGTTCTCCAACAGAGCTGCCTTTGATTCCTTCGAGGGAGCCAGCAGAGCTTCTGGCATTGCTATTGCAGCCAGACGTCTGGCTTGGCTCCAGGCTTCTGATCTGGAACCCTGGGTTCTAGATGGCTTACAGAATCTGCCCTGTACAGGTGAGAACTTATTCGGTGCAGAGTGGCAAGTTAAAGCCACTCAAATGGACGCTGAAAATGCCACCTTAGAGAGACTTTCTAAGTCCACTTCTACTCCCACTAAGAAGAAGTCTTTCAAGAGGCCTTATTATAAGAAGGCCAGATATGCTTCCAATACTGGCCAGCAATCTTCTCAACCTCGTTTTGCGGCTAAACGTCAGCAAACGAAACAGGCAAGAGCAAAGCCTGCAGCAGCTACTGCAGCTCAACAGGCTCCACCCCCTCAGGGGTTTTGACTTGCCCCTAGAGAACTTGCCATTCCTGGTTCTGGACCAACCAGAACCTCTCACCATACCTGGAAGGTTAGCTCACTTTGCTCCCAGATGGGAACAAATCACAACAGAGCAATGGACCCTCTCTATCATCCGAGAGGGTTACAAACTTCATTTCTCCAACCTTCCTCCTCATCACATGGTGAGACCCTTCAATTCTCCATCTCCTCTCCTAGCCCTGTTGGGTCGGGAGATCTCTTCTCTGCTTGCCCAAGGGGCCATAGAAGAGGTTCCTCTTCATCAACAAGGGTCAGGTTTCTACTCCCCCTATTTTCTCATTCCAAAGAAGACAGGGGGATTCAGACCAATCCTAGATCTGAGAGAATTGAACAAATTTCTGTACAAGGAGAAATTCAAAATGCTCTCTTTGGGCATTCTCCTTCCATACCTTCAGAGTCAGGACTGGCTTTGTTCTCTAGACCTGCAGGATGCGTATACACATCTACTCATCCATCCATCCCACAGAAAATATCTTCGCTTTCTGTTCAGGGGAAGTCATTACCAATACAGAGTACTTCCCTTCGGTCTCGCCTCTGCCCCAAGAGTCTTTACCAAATGCATGGCAGTCGTAGCCGCATTTCTCAGAAGCATGGGGATTTTCGTATTCCCATATCTGGACGACTGGCTCATTCGAGCTCCAACTCAGTCGCAGGCCCAGATTTCCCTAGACCGCACAAGGAGCCTTCTGCAGTATCTGGGACTGGTGGTAAACCTTCCCAAGTCTCAACTCAGCCCTACTCAGTCTCTAGAATTCATAGGGGCCCAGTTGGACACCACCACTGCAAGAGCCTACCTTCCACTGGTTCGGGGTCAGCGTCTGCTGAGCTTGGCCTCCCAAGCCCAGTCCAGTACTCACTTGACAGCCAGGGAAATGCTACGCCTCCTGGGCCATATGGCCTCCACAGTACATGTGGTGCCCTATGCTCGTCTTCATATGAGAGCAGCTCAATGGACCCTGGCCACCCAGTGGACTCAGGCGTCGGGAGCACTCTCAGACCAAATACAAACCTCAAACCGTCTGTCTTGGTCCCTCCATTGGTGGATATCCACCAAGAATCTGTTGTTGGGGGCTCCCTTTCAGCCCTTGCTACCCCAAGCAACCCTCACAACAGATGCCTCCCAATTGGGGTGGGGAGCCCATCTGCTAACTCTCTCCACTCAGGGCACTTGGTCTCCACAGGAGGCCACCCTTCATATCAACCTCCTGGAACTGCGAGCAATTTACCTTGCCCTCAAGGTCTTCTATACCCTCCTTGCCAACCTGACTGTCCTGGTTCAGACAGACAATCAGGTGGCCATGTTTTACATAAACAAACAAGGAGGGACGGGCTCTCTGTCGCTTTGCAACGAAGCTCTCAGATTATGGGCCTTCGCCAGAGAGCACCAAATTCATCTGCTAGCAGTGTATCTTCCAGGAGTTCAAAACTCTCGAGCAGACAGGCTCAGTCGAGTTCTGCTGCCACACGAGTGGTCCCTACACGTGGACCAGATAAGCAGAATCTTTCAGGAATGGGGGACCCCCGGACATAGACCTCTTTGCAAGTCCGTGGAATGCCAAACTTCCCCGGTTCTGTTCCAGGACTCCGTGTCAGGAAGCTCAGGCCACGGACGCCTTTCTCCTCCATTGGGGTCAGGCGTTCCTATATGCCTTTCCACCCATTCCGCTGATTCCCAAGACTCTGTTCAAACTCCAGAGAGATCACGGCTCTATGATCCTCATAGCTCCACGCTGGCCACGCCAAGTGTGGTTCCCTCTGCTTCTACAGCTCTCCCAGGGATCCTCCCTGGACTTAGGAGCTGCACCAGACCTTCTGTCTCAGGAGGAGGGGACTTTGTGGCACCCAAACCCCAAATCCCTACATCTCCGAGCTTGGTTACTGAAGGCTTAAGTCTTCAAGACTTTAATCTTTCTCAACCTGTGAAAGATATCCTTCATGCCTCTAGGAAACCTTCCACGAGGCGGTCTTATGCTTTCAAATGGAAACGTTTTTCCATTTGGTGTGCTCAGCAGGGCCTTGACCCTCTGGCACTTCCTTTGAATTCCCTCTTAGACTATCTCCTGCATCTTTCCAATGCAGGCCTTAAGACGAATTCTGTAAGAGTCCATTTAAGTGCTATTTCAGCATCCCTGAAACCTATAAATGGACAACCTATCTCCTCTCATCCTCTTGTTGCAAGATTCATGAGAGGCCTGACTCTCACTAAACCTCCCATCAGACCCCCCCCGGTCGCATGGGATTTGAATCTAGTGCTTGGTCAGCTTATGAAGCCACCTTTTGAGCCGTTATTTTCTACCTCCTTGAAATTTCTTTCCTGGAAGGTACTATTCCTAATTGCAGTCACTTCCGCTCGCCGCATCAGCGAACTGCAGGCTCTAGTGGCTAATCCACCTTATACAAGATTTCATCATGACAAGGTGGTCCTTAGGACGAATCCCCACTTTATGCCCAAAGTGGTCTCGCCTTTTCATCTTAATCAAGAGGTATATCTACCGGTTTTTTTTCCGGCTCCTCATGCCTCCAGTGCAGAGAGGAACCTTCATACTCTGGATTGTAAAAGAGCTCTAGCCTTTTACCTTAATAGGACTCAGCCACATCGAAAGTCTTCTCAACTTTTCGTGGCTTTTGATCCTTCACATTTGGGACTTCCAGTCTCCAAGCGTACACTTTCCAATTGGATTGCTCAGTGTATTTCCTTTGCTTACCAGAGTAAAAACATTTCTCTGGAAGGCCATGTCACAGCTCACAATGTGAGAGCCATGGCAACTTCTATGGCTCATCTGCACTCTGTTTCCATTGATCAGATCTGTCGAGCCGCTACCTGGGCCTCGGTTCATACCTTTACAGCCCATTACTGTTTGGACAAGGACTCCCGCCGGGATGCCTTGTTTGGCCAGGCTGTCCTCAAACACCTGTTCCATTCTTAGACAACTCCTGCCCACCTTCCCAGGATGGATGCCTGAGATCCATACGAAGATGGCGAACCCTTGGAGGGGGATCTCCCAGGCATCTCAGCTAGGGAGTCCCCATATGTGAGGACTTATTCCTGCTTGTTCCTGGAGATAGCACAGTTACTTACCTGTAACAGGTGATCTCTGGGAACAGCAGGAATTAGTCCTCACAACCCACCCACCTCCCCTAGGAGTTGTATCTTCTATCTATCTGTCTTCCTGTCCTCTCTCTATTGTCTCAGCTATAAACTCGAAACTGAGGAGAGCTGTTCAGGAAGGCGGGAAGGCAGCGCGCATGTGCAGTGGGAGGTCCCAAAAGCTTCCATTCTAGGAAGCTGGGGAGCTTTCCCGCGCAGGCTCCGTCGGTTCCGACGTACCCATATGTGAGGACTAATTCCTGCTGTTCCCAGAGATCACCTGTTACAGGTAAGTAACTGTGCTTTACAAGTGAGTAACTACGCTTTCTCACCTGGGCATTGCTCACCTCTTTAAATGAGGGAATGTTTAAGAAGAGCACTCTGGCCAGAGAGTAACCAGAGAGTGGGATTGTAACAAATTAATTTATGTAAAAAAAAAACCAGTAGTTCTATTTTGATTCAGTCCCTGAAATCTAGGGCTGGCATCTTAAATTAGATGAAAGATTCAGTTGGCAGTCAATTTAAGTTACACAAAACACACCTTTATCGAAGCTTAAGTGAAGCAAGCTAACCGCATCAGGCAGCCACTTTTTGGACAAGTTGTAATTTGTGTGTAAGCCTCTGAGGAAGGCCCATATATAGGGTATTGCAGTAATCCAGTGCAAAAGTATTAATGCATGTACTATTTTAAAAGAGTTTAGGTCCAAAAAAGAATGTCTTCTGAATAATCTAAACATGAGAAAGATACTGTGAATAACCTAAAGCATCCTGAGTCTTATTCCCAATCATGTTTATGTTTATTAAAACTTGCTATACCGCTCTATGCCACATGGTACCAGACGGTTTATAGTCTAAAAACCAATGCATAAGAAAGGAACTACAATAAAATACAGGCAAGGAAGAGGAAGGAAAGAGTAGAGAGCAAATCACCAAGCAGCCTGCACCTACTCCACATCCTCATGATGCTTCCTGAAAGGCCAAGCTAAAGGAATAGGTTTTCAGCAAGACCTTAAATTTCTTGAGAGGATTCTAAGTGAAGAGTGGTAGGAGATGTATTCTACAGAGTAGGGGCCAGGAAGTAAAAAGCCACACAGCATCATGCTGTGTGGCGAGCACTGGAAATGGGGGAAATGACTAGCAAATTTAGAATTCTGAAATCAAAGTGACCTGGTTGGACAGTACAGTGTGAGCAAAGAAGAAAGGTAGAGAGGGAAACCTGTATATAATGCCTTATGAGCCAAGATCAAAACTTTAAAGTGAAAGCGATTAAGGAAAGTTAGCCAGTGACATTTATAAAGAAGTGGGGAAGCATGATCATAATGGGAAGCATTGCACAAAAGGTGAACTGAAGTATTCTGTAGTTTCTTAAGCTTGGTAGACCTGATACCACAGTACATAGTGTTACAATAAATTGAGGCATGAAATCACCAAAGTATGAATTAGTGAGTGCAATGTGTTGGAGGGAAGAAGTGATCTGAGTGTATCTGACAGAGAGAAGAAAGCAGAGAAGACCGTGGCAGCAACTTGTGAGTCAAAGGAAAGTTGGGTGTCAAAAATAATGCCCAGACGAGTTATCACGGATACCAAAGGGACTGAGATGCCTGAAATGTGAGAACTGAGAGTAGGCATATAAGAACTTTTGGTGACCTAAACAGCTTGCGATTTCTCGGGATTCAGCTTAAGGTGATGACTCGCCAACCAAGCTGTGACTGAGTTAAGGCAATCATTGAAGGGGGTGAGATCCAGGGAGTGAGGGGAAGATGTATAGTGAATAAAAAAGATGTTGTCTGCATAGCAGAAGACCGTTACTCCTAAGTCTTGTATTAAAGTAAGGAGGGGAGAAAGAAAGATATTAAAAAGAGTCGGTGACAAGATGGAGTCCTTGGGAACCCCACAAGGAAATGAAAAAGAAGCCGAAGATGAAGCCTTATAATCATGAACTTGAAAAGAGCGACCCTCCAAGAAGGAAGACATCCACTTAAGGATGGTATCACGTAAGCCCATCTTAGCAAGGTGATGTAACAAAAGAGGGTGACTAATAGTGTCAAAAGCTGCCCTACAAATCCAAGGTGACTAGCAGAGCTACCTCTTGAGCATCGAGATGGCTGTGCAGGTCACTAACTAGAGCAGAAACTGCAGATTCCATACTATGGTAAGAACGGAAACCCGAATGTCTAGGATGAAGAATGTTTGTCTTGGAGACGAAATCTGGCAGCTGTAGAAAGACCGCCTTCTGAATCACTTTGGAGAGGAATGGTAGGTTAGCGACCGGATGACAGGTGCTAGGCAGGGATGTGTCAAATGATTTCTTCAGAATGAGGTGCAGAATGGCTTGCTTCACGGGAGAAGGTAAGGGGCCAGATGATAAGCTATGATTGACTAGGGAGTGGAGAAATTGCAACATCTCCAGATTACTTAATCTGAGCCAAGAGGATGGAATGGGATCATGGAGGCAGTAAGTAGGCCTGAGGGAATCCAACAGATTTTTGACTGCCATGACGGAAGGTTCATTAAATGAAAACCAGTAACTAGAAAAGACTAACGATGAAGAAGAGCCCAAGAACAAATCAGAAAGGACTGAAAGTGCAGAGAACCCATTATGAATAATGAGAATTTTAAACTTGAAAAAATGCGCCAATGAATTGGCTGATAGAAGTTCCAGGGAGGGACTCTGCTTCCTGAAAGAGGATTTGATAAAAACAGGAATAAGGTTCAAGCTCTATTAGAACTTTTATCAAGCATGGAACCCACATTCTTTCTTTTAGCTAAGGCACGAAGAGACTTTAACTTACACTGGGAGCGCTCAGCCTGCCTGGTTTGCTGTTTCAACAACATCAGCTCTTGGTGAAACCAGGGCTGGTTTCTATGGAGGATGGAATGCAATGTACGCAAAGGAGTCACAGCATCTAGGTACTCTTTACAAACTGAGTTCCAGGTAGAGACCTGGTCAGATAATGAGAGATCAGGGAAAGACTGAGGAAAGGCAGAAGCCACTGAGGGGAAGGTATCCCGCAAAACTCAATGCAATGAAGATCTTCATTTTTTGAGAATTCAGAATCAATTTATGTTCATTCAACCAATCTGCATTCTCTAGTAGCATTAGTAAGGTGTTGATATGCTACCCAAACATCTTGGCTTATAAAAATAATTTTTTGAATATCATCCACTTATAGATAAGTCTTTGAACCCAGTGAGTGGACCAAATTTCCCAGCAATTGCAAAAAAAATAAAAAATAACCAATAATGGAGAAAGTTCCTGTGGGACACTACAAATAGGGCCATGTTTACTAAACATTAGTACAAGCTACTGTATCTGCTGCAGCACTCATGTTATTCCTATGGACACGGTGGCAGATAGTTCATGGTAACGCTTAGTAAACATGACCCATGGTTTTTATTCTTATTGATAAGTAACCCTTACTCTAAACTGAAACTCTTTCTGAGAAAAATGAGGCAATCCATTTAACACTGAACCTTCTAGTCCACCTGCTCACATCTGTAGCTGGCTTCTCACTAAGGGGGTGACGGTAACCCCACAGGCACTACACAAAGAAAAATTGGTATGGTGTCTGACGCTTTAAATACAGAACGTAGCAAATGTCTAGTGAAATGAGCACCTAAATTAACATTAAAGGTGTAGGGGTCATGGAGTCCTGTCGCAAAAACGAGACTACCATATGTAGTGCAAACAGCTAAGATTAAACGTATATAGCTCACTTGCTATGTCTTGGGGATGTTTGCACCAAACTCTTTTGGTTATTATCGTCTGTAGGTGACAGATCGAAAGAAAATGGGTTCTGTATATATTATGATTTATTATGATAGAAAAATAGAACTTACACAAATTACTACTAAGAATACAAATATGAGGTAGACTAATTTGTAGCAGCAAGTGATAGCAAATGTTTATGTAAGCTAATAAATCTAAGGGCCCTGTTTACTAAGCATTTCTCCCATAGACACAAAATGAGAGAAGACCTTTAGTAAACAGGGCCCTAAGGCTAATTACCAAGCATTCTGCCTTGCACTTATAAGAGCAGAAAATAAATATTTCTGTCTAACCCTGACTGACCCCCACCACCAAGAGGAAATGTGAAAACCAATGTTTTACATTTGTGGATGGATGGACAGCTTCTGGCCAGGTCCGAGGTACTTTTCTGTTCTGTAGGGGAAGCAGGATTTACTCCCTACACTATCTCATGCCCTGTTAACACAGTCTGAATGAGCAGCATTTAGCCTGAACTGATGCTCTTCTGTCTTGCGGGGACTGAAGGAGGGCACGGAGCACCATAGGTGGGAGCACAGGTCTTTGACTTGTCCCTCAACAAGGGTGGACTAGCCTTGGGGAACATGGCAATGTCTTTGGAAAAAGGGAAGTACTCAAAGACAATACAAGCATATGGATAGTGGAAACCCTAAAAAGAAAAGATAAAAAGAGCCCATTTCTATCTATATGCAAAACCTTTTATCACTTGTGCAGTGTTATTATGTTGATACATACCCAGTTCTTGGATTGGTTTGACCAGGGCTCCTCTGGCTGGGTAAGCAAATCAGGAAGCAGCTTTCAGGCAGAGAAAGACCTAGAAATGAGGTTCTGAGCATATAGACAGAATAAAAAAAAACAATGGCCCTCAGTGTCCAAACATACAAACACTTGATAGGAAGTACTTCAGCATCACTGGACCAGAGAGCTACAGAGGTCTCTCTAGGAGGTATATCTCCATTTGTATACCTCCTAGAGAAACATGCTTCTCAAGGACCCACTTGTTCTCTTCCTCTTGAGTTCAAGTGCAAAAATACAGTCAATTACTCATCTATTCAATGCCCGTGGAAAATTAGGAATGCCCCTGGGAGACAGGTCCCTCTCCACATGCAGTTCTTGAGCCCTCAGGATTAGAACAGGGATGCACCTGGTTGTCAGGTCCCTCCCACTGTCTCTTCCCTTTTCTCTTATCCCACAGATAGGCAGGCAGTTACCTCACTTTTGGTACACCAGCTTTTCTGTTTCTAGACTCCTCCTCTCCACAGACCTCTCTTATCCTTTCATCGTTTGTACCTTGTGGTTTACAGTGTGTTGCAGGATCAAGTTTAGCTAGCTTGTGAGTGACCTGCGGTCATGTGTAATGGCCATATTAATCACAGAGATATAACCTCCTGGCTAATCTTTGCACTACTGATGGACTCAGACAGCCTCTCCTTACTCTCCTGGACATCTGTGAAGGAAGACCTTGGGTGCTGGCTTTTAAGACCTTTTATACTTCTCTCCAAAGTGACTTCTCCTGTCACTGGACTGACAGAGAAGGCAGTCCCCTGTTACATCACATTGTCCAAGAACTCTAGAATGTTCCCCAGTTGTGATATAGAGGGCACATAATGAGGTCTTCTAGCAATATCTAGCAATATTAAATGATCCACTAAATTGAAAGCATATGCATGCCAGCTACTGGTTGCTAAAACATACACTAACTGACCATTGAGCAGTAGGTGGAGAGTGGACAGTTAGAAGTGGATATGGTTGTGGAGAGCACATTGCTACTAGCATGAGGGCAATTGCCATGTGCTCAGTGATAATGTGGCAGTTAGCGCATATGGGTGTCGTTACGTGCATCCGCATTAATCGCGCCATGCATTTAGGATTATCATTTTGTGCTAACTGCTAGGAAATGCTGGCCATGCCCTCAACAGTTAGCGCTCAACAGTTGCACTTAATGCGTGTTAATTTTGTTGCTAATGGCACGATAAGTGTACATGTTTAGTAAAAGGACTCGTAAATCAGTCTTGGCACTGTGCTCAGCTCAGAAGCTTGATTGGGAATAATCTCATTTCTCTGTGGTTGTCAAAAAAGGCCACAATTGAATGGTCACAACTTTCTCTGTGATCTTAGCTTAAAAATAAGTTCTAGCAAGTGGATTAAGTTCTTCAGTAATTTTTTTTTGTGTCCATAGGGTTTCATTGCTGCAATGCACATTTTTTTTACAGATGTACAGACTTCTTCAAAATAGGTTTGACAGAATTAGACTGGTGTCTCATTGAAAGTGCTGTGCATTGCCAAGTAACAAACCTGTGTTTAATTCTCAAGTCACATCTTTTGCTTCTCAAGATAGTTGAGGCCTGGAATGAATCAAAAGCAACATTCACAGTCCCTAGTGAGAGGAAGTCCCAGCTATTGCTGAACAGCAAAACCTATTGGCAGATTCGAGATCTATGACTGAAGGCTCTTGAAGAAGCCCTGATGCATGGCTGATGGCTGAGAACTACTGTTACAATGCGAAAGATATACAATAGGGAAAATATCCCTATGTAGTTGCAAATGAAGGCTCATGATATTAGACCTCAGGCCTGGTTTCAGCTGAGCTACCAGTCCAAAAAAGAAGCAGGACAAAATCACAAAGTCCAGACAAAGAATCTGGTTGTTATTGTTGCATTTTTGTGAAGAAATCACAAGTGAATTATAAAAATTTGCTTTGGATTTTCAAAGAATTTGAAGCATATTTTTAGATTGCTGACCTACTTTGGACTTTTTAAAATCTGCTTCAGATTTTCTGAAGTTCAATTTTATTCAAATCTGGTAATAAATATCCACCAGATTTTCTTTGTGGGTCTGGAAAAAAATTGTAGAAATCCACAATTCAAAGTAGGGTAAAATCTAACTCATTTGAGTTTCACCTTAAATGTTCGCTTTGAATATTACACCATCCCTCTATTCTACCAGTGCCCAGCTGCATTGACAAAGGGAAATCACGCAATAGTCCATAATGTGCTGTCTAATAATGAAACCTATGCTGATTGAACAAAACATGTTTCAATTTGTTTGCAGGACTATGCAGTCTCCACGGTGCCTGTTTCTGACTTTTTGCATCTGAAGAGTTTTTGTAGCATGGCTGGCCCAAACCTCATTGCTATTGGCTCAAGTGAGGCTGCACAGAAAGCTCTTAAGGTAACATGGTATCCTGAATCCTATTCTCAGGCCAACCATAGATTTCTTGGATAGAGAGAAGATAAATGCTATAAAAATGAATCATCCATTCAGCCCGACAGTCTTCTTTTTCCAGATCACATCTTCCTTTTACATAGAAGATATGCCCCAACATTGAGAATATCATATGGGAGGGTAGTGTTATAAAGCTTTTTCTACATGTTTTAAATGCAGAAAAGGGCTTTTATAAAATTGCATGGCTGTACACATGCATAAAAAGAAGGCACACAGAAGGAGTGAACCTACTTCTACAGGTATTCATGGAAGCATAGTTTGGATAGGATAGAGGTGGTGTTATAGTGTACATGTGGGAGTACATTTGTACACACACAATTACACCTTTTTCAGAGCAGGTGCAAATTTGTGGGTTGGCCTGTATACATTATTCAGAGTAGCTTTATGAGCCTATTTTATGAAGGTTTAACATAGGCACCCTCTTAGAAAATTACCCCCCAAATTATATAATATCAGGCAGATTAGAATGTATCTGAAGCCTGTAGTACACTTTAGGTCTTTTTACTAAATTGCAGTAAGGTTTTGCACTTACCATGTTAGGTGTAAAAACTAATGCACAGTTAAGTGCAACCATCCCATGCTAAATATAAGAGGTGTGCCCAGTATATTCCCAGCAGTTACAATATCACACTAAAAAGTCCTTTACTGTGTGTTAAGGCCATACGCAGTTACTGCGGGTCCACTTAACGCCACCTATTGAGCTGGTGTTAAATGCACCCGCATTAATTGCAACATTGACAGTTACCTGAGCCCTATGCTAACCACTTAATGCGGTCAAGTTGAGTATCCTGTTTCTAACAGTAGCAAATGTGGGTCACAGGTATTTGGTAGGCTCCACAAGATTTTATGTTGCTTTGCCAACTTTAACTTAATAATAGTGTATAGCCTTTTCCCTAGGAACTTATCCAAACCTTTTTTAAGCCTAGCTATTCTAACTGCTTCTTCCATTAATGAATTCCATATCTTATTTATACATTGGGTGAAAAAAATAGTTTCTCCTATTTGTTTTTAATGTACTACTTTGTAACTTCATGGTATGACCCCAAGTCTTTGTACTTTCTGAAAGAGTAAACAATTTATTCATGTATGCCCATTCCACTCCACCCAGGATTTTATAGACTTCTATCATATCTCCCCTCAGCCATCTCTTCATCAGCCTCTTTAGCCTTTCCTCATAGTGGAATTATTCCATCCCCATTGTAATTTGGACTTCCCTTTTCTAATTCTGCTATATTTTTGTTGAGCTGCATAGACCAAAATACAATGTGTGCCTTCAAGTCAGTGCTGACTCCTGGTGACCTAGCAATTCCTGGATTTTTTTGGCAGTGTGACAGGAAGTAGATTGCCAGACCTTTCTTCCAAGGCATGGAGGGTTAAGTGACTTGCCCGAGGCCACAAGGAGTGCTAGTGGGAACTGAACCCTGGTCTTTGGATCTCCACGAACAAGCAGGAATGTAGTCTTCAAATATGGCTGACATCGGTAACAATGGAGCCCGTGCAGGAATGCTCCCCAGCGTCCAATAGGAAAGCTTTTGGGAACATCCCACTGTGCCTGCATAGCTGCCTTTCCAGCTCTCCCTCCTCAGTTCTTCGTTTTCCGCAGATCCGACAGGAAGCAAATCCTGTCATTGCAGAAAATTCCTGTTTTTTATTTTTTTGTGGTTCGCGTCTGCCTTCCTGTCGACGCTGGTACCGACTTCCATCAGTACTTTCTTTCTTTCTTCTTTCAAAAAAAAAAAAACTGTGAGGAAGAAACTTCCACTTTCTTCAGGCACATTGATGCTATCTTAGTCCTAGGTCTTCCATTTGTCTCTGACACAATGGAAAAACCATCCAGTGGTTTTAAGAAGTGTTCCAAGTGTGGCGGTACTATTTCGGCTACCTACACTAATGACTGGTGTCTAAAATGCCTAGGGCCTTATCACCAACTGCAGATAGATGATGAAGAGATGCCTATAGAATCAAGCTACAAAGCTAGACACCCTCTTTGCCTCTGATGCTGTCTCTTTAGCATTGACATCATTGAGAGCTTCATCTTCCTCCCATGGATCTCAGGTATTGAAATCTAAGTCTTCATCGAAGTGGCTGCCCCCCCAAGATCGCCTTCTAAGCATTGAGATGCCTCGGGTGTTGCCCTGGAGGGGGACACACCGGCCAAATATCCCCGGCAGGAGAACCTTCCCTTCAAAGCCTTAGTGGGGTCCCTGGATGCTCCCGAGGCCTCCACCTCTGAAGAGCTCCTGGTGCTATGCTCAGGGATTGTGGCCCGCAATTTGGATACCAATACCCAAGCATTGGCAAGCTCCATGGATCAACACATCCTTGCCATCGAGTGGAGCTTAGCTGCCTTGCTGGCAGCCTTGGTTCCTGTTAAACCCTTACAGTCGATTCCGCAGATGTCGGTCCTTGAATCCGACTACACAAATTCCAGGTACTGGCTTTGACTAGTACCGAATTCATATGGAACAGGAACACCCTGCTCGTCGATACTTCAGACAATGCATTGGCCGATACTCAAGACATGCAAACCCTACTGGAAGACCTGTCTCCATCTCCACAATGCCACATGTCCCCTCCAGAGGACATGTCTTTCCAAGACTTTATTCACGATGTTGCCAGGGGCCCGTCCATAACTGTAATATTGGAGAAAGAGCCTAGGGCTGAAGAATTGGAAATTCTTTAATACCCAACAGCTTCAAAAAAAGCGGCTATGCTATCCTATACATCGGATACTTCACGACCTCATGCTTTATATGTGGGAGACACCTCTTACTATTTCTCCCCATACCCACTGGCTTGATACCATGTACTGGGTACCGGAGTGTCCTGGTTTTCAAAAGACACAATTGCTGCACCATTCCATGGTAGTAGAATCGTCAATGCGTCAAATCAAGAGCATGAAAACACATTCCTCTAACCCTGCGGGTAGGGAATCAAGAACCCTCAATGCTTTTGGTCGACGTTGCTTTCAAGCCTCCATGCTATCAGCCAGAATCAGTTCCTACATACTCTATATTTATTTATTTATTTAATGTCTCTTCTATACCGTGCTATTCAAATCAGTGCGGTGTACATTTAACAGAACCTTATACAATGCAGTCAGGGCTGCATTGTATTTACAATAAACAGGAACTATAACTCGGACATAACCGGGGTAACTTTCTACAAGTTATTTACACTAATAAATATACTGTAAACACTATATGGGTATGTTCCTCAAAGAGGTGACTAAGGATATGGAGCTAATGGCTCCTCTTCTTCCCAATGACAAGAGGGCAGATTATCTCACCCTTGTAAAGCATGCTCAGAATGTCTCATAATTTCTCCAGGAACAAGCAGGAAGTCAGTCCTCACATATGGGTGATGTCGGCGCAGATGGAGCCCTCGTGTGGAGCAATTCCCCAGCTTTCAAAGAAAGCCTTTGGGATTGCATCGCGCATGCGCAGTCCTCTTCCCGCCGAAGGGTGCCATCTTGCTCAGTCTCCCTTTTTCCGCGGAGCCCAACGGACGTGGTCCAAATTCCCTCACGGAAAAAGTGCGTCAAATCTCCTGAAGATTCTTTTCTTCAGCCCGGTTCGATGGCGGTTCCCCTTCCCACCTCAGTTCGGTACACCGGTATCGAGTCCGGTCAGTATTTTTGGGTTTTTGTCCTTAGTGACTAGCGTTCACGCCTTTTTTCTTTTTCACTGGCAGCCCGGTCATTTGAGCCATGAGTACAGGACAAGTTAGTCGATGTCCCATGCTGAGGTGACAACCTTTTCGGCAAACCCATGACTGAAAAGGCTGCCGAAATCGAGTCCGAGTACTTGACCCGGACAAGACTCTCCAAAAAGACTTCTGCCCCTTCTAAAAAGAAGGGCTTGGGTAAAAAGCCCTTTTTCCAGAGGAAGGGTGCTGCTTACCGCAACTACCCCACTCACCAGGCCTCCCCGGCTCCCCACCAGGGGCAGCATGGCCCACGTAAGCAGAAGACCCCCCAAGCCCCAGGCACCAGCTCCTTCCCAGCCAGTAGGGGGTTTTTGACAACCACAGCCAGGGGTGAGACTTGGCACAGGAGGAAGGCTGGCCCTGTATGCCCACAGGTGACCAGCAATCACTACAGATACCTGGGTCCTACAAATAGTCCAGAAGGGCTATTTGCTCCACTTCAACCTGGTACCTCCCTCCTACTTCCCAGGGGAGCCTCTCAGACCCCCTCTACACAGGAACCTCCTCTTACAGGAGTTGGCCGGTCTTCTAGAGGATCAGGCGGTGGAGCCGGTGACCCACAGCCTACAAGGTCAAGGCTCCTACTCCAGGTATTTTCTGATAACAAAGAGAACAGGAGGCCTCAGGCCCATCCTCGACCTGTGAAACTTAAACAAGTTCCTGGTGAGGGAAAAGTTCAAGATACTTTCCCTTGGAATATTGCTGCCTTATCTCCACCAGGGAGACTGATTATGCTCCTTAGATCTGAAGGATGCCTACACTCACATCCTTATACATCCTGACCACAGACAATATCTCAGATTTGTAGTGGGAGGAAACCATTTTCAGTACAGAGTACTGCCATTTGGCCTAGCCTCCGCCCCCAGAGTGTTTACCAAGTGTCTGGCGGTGGTGGCGGCCTTTCTCAGGAACAAGGGAATCTTCGTCTTCCTGTACCTGGACGACTGGCTCATCAGGGCACCGTCGCCTCAAGAGGCCCAACAGGCCACAGCTCGCACTATCAACATACTGCAGCATCTAGGCTTTGTCATAAATCAGGCAAAGTCCACCTTGCTCCCCACACAGAACTTAGAGTTCATAGGGATGAGGCTGGACACCATTCAAGCAAAGGCTTACCTGCCAGAGGACAGGGCACAGAGACTTCTGGAGCTGGTACACCAAATCAGCCACAAGTCTCAGATATGAGCAAGACATTTTCTGCGCCTTCTAGGACACATGGCCTCCACGGTGCAGGTGACCCCAAATGCCTGTCTCAACATGAGAACAACTTAGTGGTGCCTCCGGGTCCAGTGGACGCAAGCCACAGGGCAACTCCGAGACAGGATAAGGGTGTCCAAATGACTGCTGAAGTCGTTGACCTGGTGGTTTCAGCCACCGAACCTGCTGGGAGGAGTGCCTTTCTAGCCTCCAGCGTACTCAAGAGTCCTGACGACAGATGCATCCCTGCTGGGCTGGGGAGCCCATTGCCAGGACTCATGCACTCAGGGGTTGTGGTCTCCTCAAGAGAGGACACAACAAATCAACCTCTTCGAGCCTTCTGCCATGTTCTCTCACATCAGTCTGTCTTGGTGCAGACAATCAGGTGGCTATGTTCTACGTGAACAAGCAGGGAGGGACAGGGTCCCGTATCCTGTGCCAGGTGACACAGGACCTCTGCTCCTTTGCCATCAGACAGGGTATGTCTATCAAGGCGGTTTACCTGCCAGTTCAAGAGAACGACCTAGCAGACAAACTAAGCAGAATTCTTCAAAATCACGAATGGCTACTGAATCCGGAAGTGGCCCAGCAGATCTTCCTCTGCTGGGGACATCCGTCCATAGATCTCTTTGCCAGCCCGCAGAATCATCAGTTGCCCAACTTTTGCTCCAGACAGCCACATCCCCAAAGGATGGCTGCGGATGCTTTTCTGATCTCCTGGTCTGTGGGCCTCCTGTATGCGTTTCCTCCCATGCCTCTGGTAGCCCGAACGCTGTTCAGAATCCTGCGGGACAAGGCCTCGGTCATCCTGGTAGCCCCCAGATGGCCAAGACAACCTTGGTTCCCGTTTCTCCTCCAGCTGGCAGTGGAGACCCCACTCCCTCTGGGGGACGAGGCCTGATCTCCTGTCCCAGGAGCAGGGCTCTATCTTACATCCCAACCTCAGGTCTCTCAACCTGATGGCATGGCTGCTGAAAGGGTAGACCCAGTCCAAAAATGTGGATAGCAGAGGAAGAATATCTTTTATTGAATAACTTAAGCCAATTGCCCGACACAGGCCGTGTTTCATTATGCCTTCATCAGGGGCTTACTTGTCTTGGCTAAAAACATATAAAAACAATAATATAAATAATAGCATCCACCCCGCCTCTGCTCACCCACTCACCAATGTCCACAAACCTTACCCTGTCACAAGTATTTTGAGCTTGCCTTAGCCCTTCTTGTATATACAAACCTAATCTAATTGTATTTTGTACATATGTTTATAGTTACCCTGTTGCTCCAAGTTTAAACTCCTGTTACAATGTAAGCTTCAAGTTTATACTCTTGTTACAATGTAAGCACAGAACATTCTTCTGACTGTTGTGATAAGGAAGCTTATCATAGCTCAGGTAGGAGCTATAGAAAAGATGATGTGACTCTGAACAAGCAACCTGTCAGTTCTGGTAGAAGCAAGAAAACAGAGTTTTCACATAAAAGACTACCAGTCCCAGAATGCACCAGGTTTCCAGCAGCCATGAGAGGGGTTGAAGTGAGAAAACGTGTGTGCAATCAAGAGAGCTATGAGGTAATCCCTAAGCACTCATCTCAAAGGGCAGGGCCTGATTCAACACAGCTGCGCTGTGTTAGGGAGGAGCACACATTAGGACAGAATAAGAATAGAGCTTATTCTACTGATAACAGCTTCAGGAAGAGCAACAGAAAGAGCTTCAGACACAGATGCAGCAACGGCTACAAGCTCAAGCACCAGTATCACCTGGAGAAACAGAAGCCAAGCCAAGCGGATAGAGAAAGAAGGAAACTCTCTGGAAGGAAGAGAAGAAAGCCCATTGGATGGTCTGGGAGAGTCCAAGGCAGTACCCATACTGGGAGGTATTCCAAGTGCCAGCAGAGTCCATTGGACTGGATTCAGCCAGAGGAATGGAATGGCAGAGATAGGAATCACCAGTGGCTACCTGGAAGAGAGAAGACTGCACGTGGAAAGGACTTTCAGACCAAGGCCAGAAGGTATGTGAGAGAAGATCCAGTGTCCAGGGATCAAGATTGGAAGGCTGGACATCAGAATTGGATTACATACTGGCCAGGCTATACAGAGAGGAATTATGATAGCAGGAGAGGCTCAGGTATGAACACTGATCCAGACCCTATCTATAATAGAGAATGGCAACAAGGGAATAAGCATTCTCATGATAGTGCCTTAATGAAAGACTCGTCTGTGCCAATGTATGATAGTGACCCTATGCTGATTGGAGAAGGGGGAGATACAGCAGATGAAACTATTACTTACATGGACTGTTCTCTATCTAAATGCTATTGCTAGCTTTCTGTGAGCAAACACATCAGCCATCACAAAGAAACCTAACTTTGTTCTTTATTTCCACTGCAAACAGCTCTTAAAGCAGGATTTGGGTTCACACAGTAGCAGCCAGCCAGCTAAAGGCTTTCAGCTGGTCAATTGTTAGTAATTAAAGCTGCACCTGATAGTGTGTGTGAGCAAGGGAGAATCACTGCTGGGATCTGCGTGGAAAATAAGCAGAAGTTAACCTAACAAGCAAAGTTTATTCATTTCTTTGTGCCTTTGTATTTGGTAATTATTTGCTAAGAAAACATTAGCTAATTGCCTGACAAGCTGAAGGTTGTTTTCTGATTTGCTTTATGACTTTGTTATCCATTTAAACACTGCAAGCAAGTAACCTCATTTATATTGCTACCAAGCATATTTGTGCTGGGTGAATTAAACCCCATCAATAAAAGAAGTATTTTATTGGCCTTACCACTGGTATCACAACTCAATTATTGTCTTCAGCTGTGTTTGGGAGTGAAAGAACTACATTACCCACAATACCTTGCAAGAATCATATGAATATATACATCGTCAAGATTGTGTAAGTTCTTACCCTAGGCCAGTGATGGCTAACCTTTTTGAGCCCGAGTGCCCAAACTGCCGCACAAAACCAAAGAATTTCCTCAAAGTGCCAGCACGTCAATTAAACCTCAGCTCAGTTACACATGCAGAACATAGACCATCACCAAACAAGGAATCACAATTTAGAAACAGGAAGGCAATAATTAAACTGGGAACCCCAAAAGCCAAACTTGGAATGTACAACACTGTAGAAATAAAACTATAAATTAATTTCCTCTTGTACCACCAAAGCACAGACGTTAATGATGCACATTTCCCAGAGGTTTCATATTCCAGTTAATAAATTCAAAATAAAGAGATATCTTTCTACCTTTTGTGCATTTTTTTTCAGTTGCAATTGCTCCAGCCACTTTCTTCTGGTTTCTTCATGTTTTCTGCTAACTCTCCATCGTCTGCTGTCCATTTGTTCTTTCTTCTCTCTTCTAGTCTTTTTTTCCATTCTCTCTCTCTACATCTGCTTTAACATACTAATCTTTCTCCTTTTGCTCTTTCCTCATTCCTATTTCATCCACACAAATTTTACCGCTCCATCCTCAATCCCCACTTACTCTCCCAATACCCGGCCAATTGTAGATTTTTCATTCCTCCCACACAAAATATTTTTCCCCTCTCCATTTTACTCTCCCAGCCCCATCCCATTCTAATCCTCCCCCAACATCAGCTCCCTTCTAGTTCCAGTCTCACCCAGCATCCATTCCTTTCTAGTCCCTGCATCAGCCCATTTCCAGTCCTAGCCCCCCATCAACCCATTTCCAGTCCTAGCTCCCCCCTCCACTTTCAGTCTGAGTCCCTTCATCAGCTCATTTCCAATCCTAGCCCCCCATCAGCCCATTTCTAGTCATTTCCTAGCCCCATCATCAGCCCATGTCAAATCATAGCTCCCCTCCACTCAGTCCAATTCCAGTCCAAGCCCCCCCATGAGCCTACTTCCAGTTCTAGCCCCTCCATGAGTCCATTTCAATTCAAGCCCCCACCACAGCCCATTTCCAATCTTAGCTCCCCCAACAGCCCATTTCCAGTCCTATCCTAGCTGCTCCATCAGCCCATTTTCAGTCCTAGCTCCCTTCCCTCACAGCCCATTTCCATTCCAAGCTCCCTCCCCATCAGCTATTTGCAGTTCAAGCCTCCCCTTCCACTCAGCCCATTTCCAGTCATAGCAACCCCCCAACCCATTACCAGTCCTAGCCCCCCATCAACCCACTTCCAGTCCTAAACCCCCATCACCCCATTTTCAGTTTAAGCCCCCCTATAACCCATTACCAGTCCTAACCCCCCATCACCCCATTTCCAGACATCCCCCATCAGCCCAAAGCCCATTACCAGTCTTAACCCCCCCATAGCCCATTATCAGTCCTAACCCCCCCATAGCCCATTACCAGTCCTAACCCCCCATCAGCCCACTTCCAGTCTTAACCCCATCAGCCCATTTCCAGTCAGCCCCCCACAGCCCATTGCCAGTCCTTAACCCCCCCCCCTCAGCCCACAGCCCATTTCCAGTCCTAACCAAATAATCCCACCTCAATTCCTAACCCCTCCCCATAAGTACATTTCCTGTCCTTGGCCCCCCCCCCTTAGCCCATTATCAGTCCTAACCCCCCCCCCCATAGCCCATTAGCAGTTCTAACCCCCCATCACCTCATTTCCAGACAGCCCCCATCAGC
This sequence comes from Ichthyophis bannanicus, assembly GCA_033557465.1. Taxonomy (NCBI): domain Eukaryota; kingdom Metazoa; phylum Chordata; class Amphibia; order Gymnophiona; family Ichthyophiidae; genus Ichthyophis; species Ichthyophis bannanicus. Next base: position 191,969,146 of record CM066040.1, read on the forward strand.
CCACAGCCCATTACCAGTCTTAACCCCCCCATAGCCCATTACTAGTCCTAACCCCCCCAACAGCCCACAGCCCATCCAGTCCTAACCCCTCCCCATCAGCCCATTTCCTGTCCTAGCCCCCCCCCATAGCCCATTATCAGTCCTAACCCCCCATCACCCCATTTCCAGACAGCCCCCATCAGCCCACAGCCCATTAGCAGTCCTACCCCCCTAGCCCATTAGCCTTCCTACCCCCCTTCCCCCCTTTGCTGTCCTACCCCCCCCCGCCCCTTACCAGCCCTCCCCCCCCCCCCAGCCCATTCGCAGTCCTAACCCCCCCCCCCCATGGCATATAAAAAAAAAAAAAAAAAAAAGGTGGCTTTGGCTGCTGCCGCTGCCGCGGCAGCGGCAGAATGCAATGTCCCGCGGGGCCCCCTCCGCCCGCTAAGCCCCTCTGCAAGGGCTTTCAGATTCACGAGGGAGAGCTTCTCCCTCGCGTCTCTGTTAAGCCCGCAGGGGCTAATGGGAAATTTCCCATCAGTCCCTCGCGTCTAAAGGGGCTGATGGGAAATTTCCCATTAGCCCCTGCGGGCTTAACAGAGACGCGAGGGAGACGCTCTCCCTCGCGAATCTGAAAGCCCTTGCAGAGGGGCTTAGCGGGCGGAGGGGGCCCCGCGGGACACTGCACTCTGCCGCTGCCGCGTCCGCGGCAGCAGCCAGAGCCAGCTTTTTCTTTTTTGCGGACCTACCCGCGTGCCAGCTGCAAGGCCTTCGCGTGCCACAGCTGGCACGCGTGCCATAGGTTCGCCATCGCTGCCCTAGGCAGCCGTCTGACACTGTGCACCCTTGTTATATGTGAACCGCACTGATAACAAATAGCGCGGTATATAAAAGTTGTTAAATAAATAAATAAATAAACATAAATATGAAAAAATGATTAAAAACAAGAACCATAAAATGAACACCAAACGTTATAACAATTATAATAATAAAACTTATAAAAACATGCATATGTAAACAGTAGTATAATATAAAAGCACCAAATATAATCAAAACAGCAATTGTGGAAGTCGGAAAACTGAATAAATGTATTAACATAAAAACATGTGATAAAACGATAAATTAATACATATCAAATAACCAAACATATAAATAAAAATCATCAAGAGTGTAATATAAACTAATAACAAGAAAGATATACCTTTGTATTCAGTCGTATACTCAATTCATTCTATATCATTGAGAGAAGAGGATGACATAATATAGGAAAATTCACTATGTGATCACTTGTTAATAAACAGAAAAGAAACAACTCAAAGAAGGAATCAGTGGAACAACAAACATTGTTGTTCAGGACCTTGAGAGTAAAATGAACTATGTCTATTTCAAACTCCCAATGGGAACCACTATTTAATTAATTTAACTAAAAATTATCAACTAATATGTCATACTAACATGCCCCATTGAAAGAGCTATGTCATATCTATTTTGACTATGGCCACCTACAGTTACTGCATGTAGGTGTTTACCCTCACGGTTAGTTGTCAGTTTAGTAAACCACCTACATGCAGTAATTGTAGTATTGTCACATAGCAGGCCCGAATATAATGTTGAATTGCCATATAACAGTTCCTACATAACTTAAGATGTTTTACAAACATGTGCATAATAATGAATCACTTTAGAAATAATATCATGGCCATAGTCAAAATAGATATGACACTTATTAAAAGAGGGCTGCTACACAGTACCCTGTCCTGTGCTGCTGAGGTAAGCTATATTCTTATTTGATTTAAATTATAGCTCTTTGCTGCTGCTAGGCTCTAACTTATTATGAAATTTAGACTACAAGCTCTCTGCTGGGTTCTAAATTTAACCAGAAAGCTCTCTTCTGTGTTTTAAATTTAAACTAAAAATACTTTGCTGATGCTAGGCTCTGAGTGACTATTAAATTTAAACTACAAGCTCTCTGCTGGGTATGAAATTTAACCAGAAAGCTCTCTTCTGTGTTTTAAATGTAAACTTAAACTGCTGCTACTAGGCCCTGACTGATTTAACAAAAAATAGTGGGTTCACAGATTAATTAGCTTTAATAAAAAGAATTCCTTTCAGAAAATTCCCAGAAGTATATACTCACAATTGCAGATCTCTCTCCAGAAGTAACAGTCCCTTTTTCTAGTCTTTCGATGCTACCTGCTTAATCCCTGTGCCTGAAAGAAAGGCGAGGAAAAACCTCACCTAGCTTTAAGGTGCAGAGGACTAAGCAGATAGCATCGAAAATTGCTGCTACCCGTTTAGCCCTTTCCTTTGCCCCCAACATGCCCTGATGCTAACCACATAGCATCTGGGTGCGATAGGGACTTATTCGGGATTTTCCAAAGGCACTACCTGTGTAGATGCCTTTGGAAAATCCCAGATAAGGCATTTACATGGGTAACTGAAGCAGTTACCTGTGAAAATGCCTTCGAAAATGCTGCCCTAAGTCCTCGGCATCGAAATACGATACCGAACATTGAGTTAAGTCCCATACTCCATGAGATGCACTGAAAGGGGCATCTGATGCTGACCGGCTGCTTATCAACCCCAGTGGGAAGACCAACCCTCCAAAGCCACACAGGGGCTCCAGGATGCTCCCAAGGCATTGACCTCCAGAGAACTACTGGTACTGTTCTCTGGGATGGTAGCACATAGTCCCGTAATCAAATCCACCCAGGCATTGGGGTCCTCTATCGATCAGCATTTCTTAACTATCAAGAGGACCTTGGCAGCACTCGTGGCCGCTGCTGGTACCTCTGGGTTTGATGCCAATCCTTGAACTGGTCTCGATGGGATCCCTCCCTCCAATTCCTCCCCTGGAACCAGTATCGATGGGACCCGTTCCTCTGATTCCTCCACTGGAACTGGTAAGTATCGTCAGTACCCAACTGATTCCCGGTTCAAGTACTACATGGGCTGAACATCGGCATTGAGCATCGACATTGGCTCGAGACCGTCGATACTTTGATTTTCTTCTGAATCAGAGTCTTCTTCTTCTGACTCTGAAAAGACATCGAAGGATTCCAGGGCCACCCAGGATGTCCTTGCCGATCTCTCTCCTCCTCATGGGAGGCATCAATCCCTGCCAGAGGATTTCTCCTTTCAAGACTTCATTCAGGACATGGCAGCGGGTCTCCAAATCACAGTAACATTGGAAATGGCGCTGAGGAACTGGAAATTCTCTAATACCTCTCGATGCCCAAGGATGCGGCAATGTTACCGGTGCATCAGATCCTAGAGGATCTAATGCTACATATGTAGGAGGCCACGCTAACAGTTCCTCCTATCAGTAAACAATTCAATACCATGTACTGAGTTCCACCATGCCCAGGGTTTCCAAAGCCTCAATTACTGCAGCATTCTATGGAAGTGGAATTGGCGATGCGACACATTGAGAGTTCTAAAACTCATTCATCGGTGCCACTCGGCAAAGATGCCAGGGTTCTTGATGCCTTTGGATGTCACTGCTTCCAGGCATGTATGCTTGCTTCTAGGATTACATCCTACACCTTCTACATGGGCATGTACTTCAAAGACATCTCGAAGGATCTAGGAAATTTTGCTTCTTTTCTCCCAGATGACAAATGTAATGCATATCTGACTATGGTCACGCAGGCTCAGAACACTTCCAAATTCCTGACAAGGGCAGCCTTTGATACTTTTGAGTCTACCAGCAAAGCTGCTGCAGTTTGTATAGGGGCTCGTAGGATGGCCTGGCTTCAGGTATTAGACTTTGAGCAGTGGGTTCAAGATAAATTGGCCAATATTCCTTGCTCTAGAGAAAACCTATTTGGTAAAGGTTGGAGAGGGAAGGCATGAGAGCTTGAGGTAGGCAATCTCACCCTCAAGCACCTCTCAAGAAAGACTTCAGATCCCTCTAGGAGAAAGGCTGCTACAAAGTAGTAATTTCTACACCAAAAAGAAGAGATATTTTTCTTCTTACCAACCCTCTACTGTTTTTAGTATCATCAACAGCAGCAAAGGCCACAGTGTCCCTGTCAGCCTAAGAATGCCAAGACTCCCAAACCCCAACCAGCTCCTCCACCACAGCCAGCACCTGGTTTTTGACTCCTTCCTAGAGAGCATAGTAGACAGACTTCGTGCTTATGCCCACACATGGCTGATACTCATCACATCAGAGAAGTGGACTCCAACATAATCCAAAGGGGCTATCTGCTTCACTTTCAAAGCTTACCCCAACCACCTCCACAAGAGATTATCCTGCATACCCTTTGCAGGCCAATTTCCTGTCCTCTGAGGTGGCCACCCTGTTAGCTCCGGGAGCTGTCAAAAGAGTCCCTCCCACCCAAGAAGGCAAAGGCTTCTACTCTCCTTACTTTCTTATCCCAAAGAAAACAGGTGGTTTCAGACCCATTCTAGATCTGAGGGATCTCAACAAATTTCTCATGCGAGAAAAGTTCAAGATGATTTCCCTCAGCGCCCTTCTGCCATACCTTCAGAGGAACGACTGGCTATGTTCTCTAGACCTCAAAGATGCTTACACGCATCTGCTGATACACCCTCACCACAGACAATATCTGTGCTTCCAGGTTCAGCAAATCCATTACTAGTATCAGGTGCTTCCCTTCGGGCTAGCTTCCAAACCCAGAGTATTCACAAAATGCATGGCAGTCATCGCAGCATACCTGCATACTTTGGGGATCTCTGTCTTCTCCTACTTAGACGATTGGCTGATAGAGGGAGAATCCCCAGAAATTATAACAGTTACTTTCTCGCACCATCTTGGTGTTCCAAAGTCTAGGCTTTGTGTTAAAACTTTTAAAATCCCACCTGCTTCCCTCATAGCAACTCAAGTTCATTGGAGCACTTCTTGATACTCATCAGGGCTGAGCTTTCCTTCTTCAGGATCGTTCTGCTCATCTCATGGAACTGACCCTCACCATACAAAGTCAAAGAGCCGTGAAAGCTGGAGACATGCTACACCTTCTGGGACACATGGCCTCCATGGTCCACATCATCCCATATATCTGTCTACACATGAGAAAGACCCATTCTCGTCCGAATGGAGTCAGGCAACTGGGTGTCTCTCAGACAAGATTTGCATCACTCCTCCTCTGTCAGCTTCCTTCAGTGGTGGTGCTCCCCCAAACATATTCTTGGAGGGTCACCTTTTCAGATGCCTCCACGCCAATGCACCCTAACAATGGATACTTCCAAACTTGGGTGGGGAGCACATCTGAACAATTTCATTACCCAGGGGAAGTGGACAGAACAGGAATGCCAAATGCAGATCAAGCTCCTCAAGCTACGTGCTCTCATGAATGCCCTTCAAGATTTTCAACCCCAACTATCGGGCAAACACATCTTAGTTTAGACAGATAACTACTACTACTATTGAACATTTGTATAGTGCTACAAGACATATGCAGCACTGCACAAACACATGTAAAAAACAATCTAGTCAAGACAGACAACACAATAGCTGTAGACATGGGATACATCTAGGGGGAATGATAAGGAAACATAAGGGAGATCAGGTGAATCAAGATCCAAAAGCAGCAGCGAAGAGGTGAGTTTTCAGCCATGTTCTATGTGAACAAGCAGGGAGGAACTGGCTCCTGTTCCCTCTGTCAAGAGGCCCTTCAGCTCTGGTTTTTTGCCATTGCACACAGCATCCATCTCTGGGTGGTATATCTCCCAGGTGAACTCAATGTCCTGGCAGACAGACTCAGCCGCATCCTCTGTCCACACGAGTGGACTCTTAAAACAAGAGCAGCATCTTGGATCTTCCACATGTGGGGGACCCCCAGAATAGATCTGTTCGCCACTCAGGAGAATGTGCGACTACCACTCTTTTGCTCCAGACTTCCCTCCTGACATAATCAGGCAGCAGATGCCTTTCTTCTGCACTGGGGCTCAAGCCTATTTTATGCATTCCCACTGACCCTCTTGATACCCAAACTCTTTTCAAACTGCAGGCCGACAAGTGCTCCATGATTCTAATAGCCCCTTATTGGCCCCATCAGCCATGATTTCCTCTGCTGCTTCATCTAGTGCAGATTCCACCCCTCAGTTTGGGTCATGCCCCATCTCATCTCTCAGGATCAGGGGCTACTCCTCCATCTCAATCCACAAGTCCTCTGTCTCATGGCATGGCTGCTAAAAAAGCATGACCTTTGATGACCTGGATCTCCCTCAACTGGTCAAGGACATAAGACATATTGCACACCAAAGCAGATTGATCCATCTGCCTGCCCAGTGGAACTTCTTTTGCAATATCTTCTCATCCTCCACAGGGCTTACGACTAACGCTGTCAGTGTTCACCTCAGTGCAATTGCAGCCTATCACAGGCCACTGGATAGGCATCCCATTTCCTCATACTCCTTAATGCAGTGATTCATGCAGGGTATTCTTCTTTCCAAGCCACCGATCAAAACCATCACTGGTAGCTTGGGACTTCAATGTGGTCCTAGCACAGCTTCTAAAAGCCCTGTTTGAGCCCTTGGCTACCACTTCTCCAAAATTCCTGTCTTGGAAGGTCATCTTCCTCATTGCCCTTACCTCAGCTCATTGTATCAGTGAACTGCAAATTTCAGTAGCGGATCCTCCCTACACTCGGTTCCACCATGACAAGGTGGTTCTCCGTACCCATCCGCACTTCCTTCCAAAAGTGGTCTTACCTTTTCATATCAATCAGTCTGTCATGCTACTGGTCTTGTTTCCCCGACTGCATGCCTCTAAGGCTGAGGCGGCATTGCATACTTTGGATTGCAAGTGTGCCTTGCCAAGACAGGACCAAGGATTTTAGGAAGTCCTCTCAATTATTTATTTCCTTTGACCCAAGCCACTTGGGTCTTCCAGTGTCAAAATGCATCCTATCCAACTGGATTGCGGACTGCATTTCTTTTGCCTATGCTCAGACAGGACCCTCTCTTGAGGGTCATGTCACCGCTCACAACATGAGGTCTATGGCAGCCTCAATCGCCAACCTCCGTTCTGTCTCCAGCTACCTGGTCCTCTGTTCACACCTTCGCTGCTCACTACTGCCTTGACAGGGAATCCTGTTGGGACGCTGTCTTTGGCCAGGCTGGTCTTCAGCATCTCTTTGTGACTTAATCACAACTCATATCAATTATACTTCTCTGGCACCTGACTCCTTGCTCTTGTCTAATGCACTCGAATCCACTAGGGCCACTTTGTGTCCATGCCCTCATGGCTCCATTCTTTAGCCTCAAGGATGTCTTTTCAGTCTGGTGCCCGGGAGCTAGTGAATCCCATATGTGAAGACTGCATTCCTGCTTGTTCCAGGAGATAGCCTAGTTACTCACCTGTAACAGGTGATCTCTGGGAACAGCAGGAATCAATCTTCACAACCCACCCTCCTCCCTAGGAGGTGTTGAGTATACTTTTTCCACTACCTCTCAGCTACAAACTCAACTGAGGAGAGGAGTTGGGAAGGCAAATGCGCAGGTGCAGTGGAGTGCTCTCAAAGGCTTTCCTATTGGACACTTAGGAGTGCTCCCACACGGGCTCTGTCGGTGCCGATGATACCCATATGTGAAGACTGATTCCTGCTGTTTCCGGAGATCACCTGTTAGAGGTGAGTAACTATGCTTTGTCGTCATTAACACATGTTAACTGGCAGTGTTGCAGTTAGCACAGGTGTACTTCTTGGCACCTCATTGGGTGCCATTAAGTGCACTTGCATTTTTCTCAGCAAACCGCTTAACATAGGGTAGCATCGGAGCTACACTAACTGCATGGGGACATGTTGGGCATGCCTTCATTCATTAGCATGAGTCCAGCACAACCCCTCTGCTAAGTTTTGAGGCTTAACGCATGGTAAACTAATGTATTTTAGTAAACATGCTCCTAGTTGTCATCTGCAATTTGAATGCCTAGTCTCGTAGTCTTGCAAGGTCCTCCTGCCATTTCTTACAACCTACATATTAACAACGTTGAATAATTTGGTGTCATTGTAAATTTGATTACTTCTCTCATTCCCCAGCTCATTTATAAATATGTTAAAAAGCACGAGTCCCAGTACAGATCCCTGTGGTAGTGTACTGTTATTTTAGAAGCATCCTCATGTCTAAAAATCACCATTTGTACACGTAAATTGGCATACTCCTATAAAGTCCATTTCAGAACAGGTGATTTTTAAATGTGGAATGCTTACCACATTAAATTTCCTGGAGGTGTGGTGAGGGTGAGGGCGGGGGGAGGGAGTGGTTTGGGCTTACAGTATAGATATGGGAATCACATCTCTACCAAAAATTATAGACATTAGCATTTACAGCTGCCCCGAGGTATAACATAGAACATAAGAACATAGGATATGTTTATTGGGTCAGACCAAGTGTCCATCAAGCCCAGTATCTGATTCCAACAGTGGCTAATCCAGGTCACAAGTACCTGTCAGGCTCCCAAAAGTATATTGATTCCATCCTCTTGTCCCATGGATAAGCAGTGGATTTCCCTGGTCCTCTTTAATAATGGTTTATGGACTTTTCCTCCAGGAACTCATCCAAACCACTTTTAAATCCAGCTACACTAACAGCTTTTCCCACATCCTCTGGTAATGAATTCCAGAGTTTGATTATGCATCCCAGTTCCATTAGTGCCATACCTGAAAATTTTAGGCTGTAAATCAAACCCCAAATTAACTTTCAAAGCCCAACTCGCAGTTGTGTCAAAAGCATGTTTCTACTCCCTGCGCAGAGTGTGGTCTGTCCACTCCTATTTTAATAAACCTACGCTGCTTACTCTGGTACATGCCTTGGTCATTCATTGACTTGACTACTGCAACTCCCTATATTATGAGTTACCACAGTCCTCAATTAAGAAACAACTATCCAATCAATGGCTATCAAGTTAGTAATCCATTCTAAAAGATTTGATCATGTTACACTATTTTTAAAGGATCATCATGGCTGCCCATTTATTATAAGATAAGATATAAAATCTTGACCTTGGCTCATAAGGCTTTCTACATGGGGATCCTTCTTTATCTATCTGACTGATCATATGATATGTTCCATCCCAGACCCTCTTCGCTTCAGCAGAATAGATTAGTATTACCATCTACTGCTAGGGCTCATCTTGATATTACTTGGCAAGCTGCTTTCTATTATCTGGCCCTGCCCTGTGGAATGCTTTACCACATGATATTAGAATGGAATCTTGGTTTCCCAAATTCAAAACTGCATTGAAAACTTTTTATTGCGAGCAAGCCTTTGTGTACTCTTGAAGGGGGTAAAGCTGGATTTTGGTAAGGGACTGTAACTGGCAATAGAGTATGAATACCTTCACTGCCTTGGCTTCGGGGGCTCTCTCCCCAATCAAAATTGTAACTTTATTTCTTGTTTGTTTTATTAATGGACTGTAATGCACTTTGATGTCACTGATGAAGGGCAGTATAGCAAATACAAAGAAACATAAACATAAGTGCCTGATAGCAGAGGCAGCTGTAAATGTCAAGGTCTGTTCCCACCCCAGTGACCCTCCCCCCTCCAATCTGGCTGTCATTCCCAGTGACCCTCCCCTGCACATCAATCTCCCTCGACCTTCAGCCACATCAGATCTCTCTCCCTACCCCTCTACCCTACAAAGCATCTGATCTCTCTACTCCCCCCATCAAGCCATTGGATACCTTCCTCTAGGAAAGGACACTGTCAAAGCTATCACCTCCACTTGACCCCTCCCTGACAAGACTGGATCCCCCCTGTTATTGCCCCAGTATTCCCCCACCCCCCATTCACCTCCCTGGGCTTACTGAGTGTCCTTGGTGCCTAATGGGAGATGAAGAAATGCTCACTTGCTCTTGTTTTTTATGTGCTGAATTCCAAAATGGCATTGATGACCCTTAGCAGTAACCTCATGGTACAGCAGCATGAGGGATCATTGGTGTTATTTTGAAATCTAGCATATGAAAGCAGGAGTGCATGGGCATTGCTGAGCTTCAGGGACCCCCATTAACCAAGGGAAAGGATCAGGCGGGATGCTGAAGGTGAACTGGGGTGGTCCAGTATTGCCAGGGGGAAGGGGGTCGAGCGGGGGGGTTGTTAATGCCAGTGATGCTGTTTCCTTGAAGAAGATACGAGTATTTGTTGGCTTGGAGGGGGAATGGAAGAATCAAATGATTTGGGAGGAGGGAGAGGGGCTATAGGAGGATTGGATGTGGTAGAGAGTGGGAGGAGGGATCCTATGCGATGGGAGGTTGGTGTAAATGAACAGGTAATGTTGAACTGAGTGCATATGCAGATCGGGAACAGTGATTTTAAAAAGATGCTTCCAATGCATATGTGGGGTATATTTATGTTTTTTTCCCCCACATACAGCTTCTTAAAATCACTGCTCCTGCCGGACTTGGAAAGCCATACCCATGCAGTCCTGCACCTATTTTACAGGAGGCCCTACATTTAGCATAGCCTCTTGTAAAATCCTTGCAATGTGGGAATTCCCTCTCCATGTTCCATCTAAAATTTGCCTTTATATTAACTGGCTAACCTTTATCCACATGTTTTATTCATGCCTTTAAAGAAATGTTGCATATTAGAGGCAAGACTTCCTTTGGCTAAATCCATGTTGACTCTGTCCCAGTAAACCATTTCTATCTCTGTGTTTAGTAATTTTGTATCTCCAGGAACAAGCAGGAATGTAGTCATCACATATGGGTATCGTCGGTAACGACGGAGCCTGCACGGGAACGCTCCCCAGCGTCCAATTAGACAGCTTTTGGGAGCATCCCACAGCGCCTGCGTGCTGCCTTCCCGCCTTTCCCAACTGCCTCTCTCTAGTTCTTCATTTTCCGCGGAGCCAGCAAGTCGTCTTCCTGTCACCGCAGAAAATTTTCCTTCTTTTTTGTGGTCTCGTCTGCCTTCCTCGACGTTTTACCGGTACCGCCGGTTTTTCTTTCTTTCTTTCTTTTCTTTAAAAAAAAAAAATTTCTTAGTACTTTTTTTCCCATTTTTTCCAGGTGCACGCGCCATTTTAGGCCTTAGGCCCAAGATTTTTTCCACAATGGAAAAACCCTCTTCGTGTTTTAAAAAGTGCACCAAGTGTGGCAGTACCATCTCTGTCACCGACACCCATGAGTGGTGTCTGAAATGTTTAGGTCCTGACCATTCCATCTCGGAATGTATGGCCTGTGCCATGATGTCCAAGAGAGGTCAACAGAACCGAGCTGCCAAGCTCAGTACCCTGTTTCCCTCTGATGCAGCTTCGGTGGCATCGACGTCTTCCAGGGCTTCGTCTTCCTCCCATGGACCTCAGGTAACTAAACATAAGTCTAGCCGGTCCTCAAAGGGTAGATCTCCCTCTAAGTATCGAGATGCCTTTGGCGTTGCCCTTGAGGATTCTGCACCGGCAAAATTGCCCCGGCGGGAGGCTTCCAAAGCATTATCGGGGCTCCAGAATGTTCTCGTGGCCTCGACCTCGGCAGAACTACTGGTGCCATGCTCTGGGGTACCAGCGATCTTCTCCGGTACCGACATCCAGGCATTAGCAGCGTCGATATACCAGTGGGTCCTGGCTATTGAACGCAGTCTGGCAGCTCTCCTTGCTGCATCGACACCCTCGGAACCACGTCAGACAGTTCAACTGGTACCGGCAACAACTCCAGCACCGGTATCGGTACCGGTACCGACAGCATCGGCATCGACATCGGCATCCGCATTGCTGGCACCCAGTCATGAGATGCCTTCCGGTACCGTTACACCGGCACCGATTCCCCTTGGTACCGACTTCGATCGGTACGGGTATCGGGCTCTTCAAGAGCATCCCGATAGAAGGTACTTCGAGTCCTCAGAGGAATCTGGGGATTCTGACAGTTCTGTCGATGTGGGAATACTTCTCCCGGAGGAGCCTTCCTCCCCTAAACGCAGGATGTCTCCTCCAGAGGACATTTCCTTTCAGGATTTCATCAGGGAGGTGGCTCAGGGTCTGTCCATTACTGTGGCCCCTGAAACAGAGCCCAGAACAAAGGAGTTGGAAATTTTACAATATCCTAAAACTCCTAAGGAGGCAGCTACCTTGCCCATCCATGAGATCTTGCATGATCTCATGCTAAGAATGTGGGAGACGCCTCTTACCACCTCTCCTCACTCTCGTAGACTGGATACTCTGTATTGAGTCCCTCCTTGTCCTGGTTTCCAGAAAACTCAGCTTCCTCACCACTCTATTGTAGTGGAATCAGCTATGAGAAGGATCAAGAGTCCAAAGAGACATGCCTCTAATCCTCCAGGACGTGAGTGCAGAACTTTGGATGCTTTTGGACGTCGTGTCTTCCAAGCTTCCATGCTTTCTGCCAGGATCAGTTCCTATAGTCTATATATGGGAATGTTCCTGAAGGAAGTCACAGGAGATTTAGAGGCTTTGAGCCCTCTTCTTCCTGAGGATAGAAGACAGGATTTTCTCACATTGGTCAAACATACCCAGGATGTTTCTAAATTTGTCAACCGTGCAGCTTTTGACTGTTTTTGAGTGCATAAGCAGAACCTCTGCCATTGCCATAGGTGCACGTAGAATTGCAGGGCTCCAGGCATCTGATCTGGAGCTCTGGGTACAAGACAAACTTGGAAATACTTCTTGTACTGGTGAGAACCTGTTTGGTAAAGATTGGCAGGAAAAGGCCAATGACTTGGATGCTGACAACTCCACCTTGGATAGATTATCCAAGTCCACAGCTGATCCTGCAAGAAAGAAATCTTTCAAGATACCATTCTTTTCTAAAAAGAAAAGATTTTATCCTGCTTATTCTCAGCAGGGACGTTCTGCAGGTCAACCTGTCCGGAAGGGTCAGCAACCACCCAAACAAAGGAAAGCAAAGACTGCTAAGTCTCAACCGTCTCAGCAGTCTCAGCCTCCACAAGGCCTTTGACTTTCAGCTAGAGAACTTAGCCTTCCTGGCTCTCAATGGACCAGAGCCTTCCACCATTCCAGGAAGGCTGTGCCATTTTGCCCCCAGATGGGGACAGATAACAGCAGAGCGTTGGACACTCTCCATCATAAAAGAGGGGTACAAGCTTCATTTTTTGAGCATGCCCCCTTCCACAATGATAAGGCAGTTCAATTCTCCGACCTCTCTCATCAACCTGTTAGGTCAGGAGGTCACTATGCTTCTTGCCCAAGGGGCAATAGAAGAAGTACCCATCCATCAGCAGGGTACAGGGTTTTACTCCTCCTGTTTCCTTATCCCAAAAAACAGGGGGATACAGACCTATCTTGGACCTCAGAGAATTGAACAAATTCCTTGTCAAAGAGAAATTCAAGATGATTTCTCTCGGAACTCTGCTGCCATAACTTTAGAGTCAGGACTGGCTTTGTTCTCTAGATCTCAAGGATGCGTACACCCATGTTCTCATCCATCCAACTCACAGAAGGTTCCTTCGGTTCCTTTTTCAAGGAAAGCACTACCAATACAGGGTGCTTCCTTTTGGCCTGGCCTCAGCACCAAGGGTGTTCACGAAATGCATGGCTGTGGTAGCAGCATTTCTCTGCACTCTAGGGATATTCGTCTTCCCCTACTTAGACGACTGGCTCATTCGAGCCCCTACAGAGTCAGAGGCCAGGACTTCTCTATCCTGCACAATGCATATCCTTCAGTATTTGGGTCTGGTAATAAACATCCCAAAATCCAGTCTAACTCCCACTCAGTCTTTAGAGTTCATAGGAGCTTTGCTGGATACCAGAAAGGCAAGGGCCTATCTCCCCCAGGCCCATTGCTTTCGCACGGTACAGTTAGCTTCTCAAACAGTGCTAAAGCCTCATCTCACTGCCCGAGAAATGCTACAACTACTAGGCCACATGGCATCTACTGTGCATGTGGTTCCCTATGCTCGCCTCCATATGAGGGCAGCCCAGTGGATTTTATCCACTCAATGGACCCAGGCATTAGCATGCCTGTCAGACAAAATAGCAAACACAAGTCACCTAATTTTGTCCCTCCAGTGGTGGAAGTCCACTCAAAACCTGTTGCTGGGGTCCCCTTTTCAACAACCCTTACCCCAGGCAACTCTCACAACAGATGCTTCTCTGATGGGTTGGGGAGCTCATCTGCAAGACCTCTCCACCCAAGGCACCTGGTCTCCATAGGAGACTCATCTACATATCAGTTTCTTGGAGCTCAGAGCAATCTTCCTTGCTCTTCGAGTGTTCCACACCCTGCTCAGCTACAAGACAGTCCTCATTCATACGGACAATCAAGTAGCCATGTTCTAGAGAACAAGCAGGGGGGAACAGGCTCTCTGTCGCTTTGCAACGAAGCTTTGCGACTATGGGCCCTCGCCAGAGAGCCTCAGATTCATCTCCTGGCAGTGTATCTTCCAGGCATACAAAACTCTTGGGCAGACAGACTCAGTCGAGCTCTACTTCCACACGAGTAGTCTCTGCATGCAGACCAGGTATCCAAGCTTTTTCAAATTTGGGGAACCCCGGACATAGACCTCTTTGCAAGTCCGTGGAATGCCAAACTTCCCTGGTTCTGTTCCAGAACCCCGGCTCAGGGGGCTCAGGCCAGGGTTGCTTTCCTCCTTTACTGGGGTCAAGACTTCCTGTATGCCTTTCCACCCATTCCCCTAATTCCCAAAACCCTGTTCAAGCTTCAGAGAGACAAAGGCCGTATGATTCTTATAGCTCCACATTGGCCACAGCAAGTGTGGTACCCTCTGCTTCTACATCTCTCTCAAGCTCCCTCCCTGGAGTTAGGGTCTGCTCCAGATCTCCTATCTCAAGAGGACGGAATGTTATGGCATTCCAATCCCCAGTCTCTGCATCTCAGGGCTTGGCTGCTGAAGGCCTAGATCTCCATGATCTTAACCTCCCTCAACAAATAAAGGATATCCTTTCTGCTTCCAGGAAGCCTTCCACAAGGCGCTCTTATGCTTTCAAGTGGAAAAGGTTTACCATATGGTGTTCGCAGAAGGGTCTTAACCCCATTGCCATACCTCTGGAATCATTACTGGAGTATTTCCTTCATTTATCCAATGCAGGACTTAAGACTAACTCAGTGAGCTCAGGACTTAAGACTAACTATTGCAGCTTCCTTCAAGCCCCTAAATGGACAACCTATCTCCTCCCATCCTCTTATAGCAAGATTTATGAGAGGCCTTCTGCTAACTAAGCCTCCCATAAAGCCACCACCTGTGGCATGGGACTTAAATTTGGTTCTTGGTCAGCTCATGAAGCCACCTTTCGAACCCTTAGCTACTACCTCCTTGAAATTCCTTTCTTGGAAGGTTATCTTTCTCATTGCAATCACATCAGCATGTTGCATCAGTGTGTTGCAAGCACTAGTAGCAGATCCACCTTATACAAGGTTCCATCATGACAAGGTAGTCCTTAGGACTCATCCATGCTTTATGCCAAAGGTGGTCTCGCCTTTTCATTTAAACCAAGCGGTCTACCTACCTGTGTTCTTTCCAAGGCCTCATGCATCAAATGCAGAAAGGAACCTTCATACTTTGGACTGTAAAAGAGCTTTAGCCTTTTACTTACAAAGAACACAGCAACATAGAAAGTCCTCTCAACTCTTTGTTGCTTTTGATCCTTCTCATTTGGGACTTCCAGTCTCCAAGAGAACACTATCTAACTGGATTGCTCAGTGTATATCCTTTGCCTATCAGAGTAAGAATCTTCCTCTGGAGGGCCATGTCACAGCTCACAATGTGAGAGCCATGGCAGCTTCAATGGCTCATCTGCACTCTGTGTCTATCGAAGACATCTGTCAAGCAGCCACCTGGGCCTCGGTTCATACCTTCACAGCCCATTACTGCGTGGACAAGGACTCCACCGGGATGCCTTGTTTGGTCAGGCTGTTCTCCAACACCTGTTCCATACCTAATCAACTCCTACCCACCATCCCATTGAAGGATGCCAGAGATCCATGGGGGGAAGTGGAGCCCTTCTCAGGGACGCACAACTTCTGGGGTCTCTCCCTGGCATCTAAAGCTTGGGAGTCCCCATATGTGATGACTACATTCCTGCTTGTTCCTGGAGATAGCATAGTTACTCACCTGTAACAGGTGATCTCCGGGAATAGCAGGAATTTAGTCCTCACAACCCACCCACCTTCCCTAGGAGTTGTATCTCTCTATCTATCTCTTTCCCTTTCCCTATCTCTCTCTTTGTCTCAGCTTTAAAACTCAACTGGAGAGAGGCAGTTGGGAAAGGCGGGAAGGCAGCACGCAGGTGCTGTGGGATGCTCCCAAAAGCTTTCTAATTGGATGCTGGGGAGCGTTCCCGCGCAGGCTCCATCGGTACCAATGATACCCATATGTGAGGACTATATTCCTGCTGTTCCCGGAGATCACCTGTTACAGGTGAGTAACTATGCTTTGTTGCAGTAGTTTCTACCATTTTGCGTAGCACTGAGGTTATGCTCATCACTCTGTAGTTTCCCAGATCATCCCAGGAACCTCCATTTGAAAAATTGGCATTACTTTGACCACCCTCTAATTTTCAGCTACCATAGATAATTTTAATGATAGGTTACATATTACTAATAATTCTGTGATTTCATCTTTGAGTTCTTTCAGCGGTAGGAACATTTAGTATACAGTAGCAGCATTTACACATGTAGATTGCATTCATATATAAATGACAATGTCAGAATGCTGCTATATACATGTAGATGGCCTGGGACACACAGATTTAAAGGGAATTTGTTTTCATCAAGGTTTGGGATGACTAATGGAATGCATGTATAGGTCAAAAAATTGTCCACATTGGCTTTTCCAGTTGTCAGTCCTTGAGTTTTCTCCTGTTTTGTTTCTATGGGAAAATGCTTAGCACATGGGACCCCTAGTGTTCTGCTCTTAGGTTGTTACTACCTGTACTGTTTTTGGGTTTGGGAGAGTTCCTCCTTTCTTGCTTAAAAGGGAAGAAAGCTCAACCCTCTAAAGAAAAGGACTTTTTGTCAAATCGTATGGTGAACAAAGGTTGTCTTTGTCCTACTGGAACCCTATAGTTGCCAAAGGTATGCTATTGGGGGAATGGTGGAGGTGAGGCAGAGGAGAAATGCAGGTAAAGGAAATAGGTATGCTGGTGAAGGAAAGGGGACGGCCAAAGGGAGATGTTGATGTTTGAGGGCACCTACATTGTTTCCCCTCACTTGGTTTGTGGCTTGTCATGCTGTGAGGTCTTATATGCATCAGTGATGCTGAGAACTATGCTACTGGTAGCTTAACTACTGGAAGAGTCTCCCAAGATGGGCAGGTACCAGGCTAAGACAAACCATCAATCTGGGCAGCAGCAGTATGGGATGGTGTTGGCAGCGAGGATTACATTTTTGTGACCATGACAAGAACACTGGTATTACCTGCACAGAAGAAAGGCCTGGCAATCTACTTCCCTATCTTGCAATGAAAACCCAGTGGATAGTCACAACAAAACAAATTGTGATATAATGCTGGAAGATGAGACCGACCCCCCCCCCCCCCCCCCAGGTCGGAAAGCACTCAACAGGCTATTGGAGAAGAGCTGAAGACACTTCAGAGTAAAGCCAGCATTTATCAGGTGGTTGGATCAAAACCCTTGGCACATCTGACTGCTGTTGTAGCTGTGCATGAAATAAGAGTCAGAAACTGCAAAGATCCCTTACATGTTGGGACATGGAATGTGTGAAGCATGAACCAGGGGAACCTGGAGAAGGTTAAGAATGTAAACAACTCTATCTGTAGGGTATCACTGAACTGAAATGGATTGGCATTGGGCACTTTGGATCTGATGATCACATGGTTTACTGTGCCGGAAATGAAATACACAGAAGAAATGATGTTGCATTTATAATTAAGAAGAAACTTGCAAGAACTGTAATGAACTACAGCACAATCAGTGAACCTTAATTTCTATTTGTCAATGAGGAATGCCCATCAGTGCAAGTATTATTCAGGCATATTCATCAACAATAGCTGCAAAAGAGAAAGAAGTTGATCAGTTTTATGAACAAGTACAGGCTGAAATCAACAGAACATGCAAACAAGATATACTGATAGTCATGGGTGATTGGAATGCAAAAGTTGGAAGAAAGAAAAAGGTAAAGTGGTTGGAAAATATGGGCTTGGCAACAGAAGCGAAGCTAAAGAAAGACTGATAGAATTCTGCAAGACCAGCAATCTATACATCTCAAACACCTTCTTCCAGCAACACGAGTAGTGATTGTACACATGGACTTTAGCCAATGAAATGTACAAAAATCAAATTGACTACATCTGTGGAAGTCAATGATGGAAAAGCTAAATAACATCAACAAAAACAAAACTGGAACAAGCTACTAGTATGCAAACCAGACCAGCTACTAGTATGCAAACTCAAACTAAAGGTTAAAAAAAGCAAGCCACTCATGAATGTAGCAAAATATGATCTTAAAAATGTACCACTGGAATTTAAAGACTGCCTGCAGAATTTATTTGTGGCTTTGGGTACAAATGACAGAGCACCAGAAGAGCTATAGATGACATCAAGAAAGCTGCGGGCAAAGGCAAAGAAAGCGAAAAGTCTCTCTGTAAATGGGGAAAATGCGAAAACGGCCAGAACAGATGATACAAGAAACTCTGAAAAATTGCTCAGAAATGCTGAGAAGCAAAAGCTAGAGGAGAAAGAGAGGTAATCATGGAATTTAGCAGAGATTTCCAACATGCAGCAAGGTGAGGCAAAAAGAATTACTAAACTGACGCATGACGCATGCAAGGAAATAGAATCAGAAACCATCAGAGTAAGAACAAGATTGGCTGTCCTGAAGCTATGAGAGTTAAAGAGAAAATTCCAGCCTTGTCCTGGAATGCTAAAAGATGCTTATGGAACCATGTTGAATGATGCTGAGAAGATGAAGAAAATGTGAAAAGCCTACATAGTCATTATACCATAAAGATCAAGTGGATTAACAGCCATTTCAACCTGTACCATCACCGTTGGTGATGAAAGAAATGAAAGCAGCATTGAAAGCATTATCAAAGAACAAAGCATTGGGCATTGATGGCATTGCTATTGAAGTATTGCAGCAGTCAGATGCAGCTATTCCAAACTTCCTGGCAGAGCCTTGTAAGTATTGTAAGACAACATCATGGCCAACTGACCGGAAACTATTTATGTTCATACAAATACTGAAGAAAGGTGAATTGGCTGACTGAAAATTATCATACAATTACTCTGATCCCACACACCAGCAAGATTGTATTCAAGATCATGCTTGAGTAAAAATGTAGGCTTTAACTTGATTGATAAAATTTAACACGTGTCTCCTATCTGATACGGCTTGTTAGAGTGTTCCATATACTTGGACCAACCGGTGGGATTGCTGCCATGACTAACACCCTTTTTTTCTTATATCTATATCAGTGATGCACATTTTCATTTCAACTTTGAGAAGGCCGCGGGCAGCGTCACGGCGGACGCCGGTAACCGGCGGTTCCAGCCGGGCGCGGGCCCATCGGTCGCGCAGGGGGGGGGGGAGAAGAGAGCATCATTCAAAAGGATTGGATGCTGGCTTCGCGAGTGAGCCAGCATCCAATCGGAGGAGTGGACGGGCCATGTGCTTCAGCGACGCGGGTGCGCGCAGAGCACATGGTCCGTGTGCTGGGAGCCGGCAGCGTGGTGGGGACGGAGCGGTTATTTGCTCGGGAACCTTACCTCGCGGGTGACTGCGGTTGCGGGAGACTGAGGTGCGGCCTGTCCGGTGCGGTGTGCTGTGTTCCAGAGGTGAGGTGTTGGTGGGGCGGCTGAGCGGCGCAAGAGCGGTGAAGCGGGGTGTTTTCCGCTTAGGCTTGCTGGATTGCTGTCCCCGCGGCGGTGCTTTCATTGCCTTTCACTGCCAGCCAGCGGAGGGTTTTCGGAGTGGGCGTCTGTCCCTGAGGGGTTCTTTCTGCTTTCCTTCACTGCCGGCATGCGGGGTAGTGTCCCGGAGGGCTTCCTGTGTGGGCGGTTTGTACCGGGGGGTTTTTCAAGGCCTATTTTTTATCTAGCTATGGCTGGGGGGGGAAAAGGCACAAAGGGGGGGCGGGGGCAGCGAGGGGCTGCTCCCGGGCGGCGTCTGTTGGGTCAGCGGGGCCCTAGGGTAGCCGTGGGGCGCCCGGTGGGGCCGCGGGGTCTGGAGCAGGCTGTATTGGGGGTGGACGGTGAGGGACTGCCGGTGGTCCCAGGGGGTGTGGGCCGGGGGCCGGGTGCTCAGGCTCCGGGGTCTGGCAGGGGCCGGGACCGGTGGGCACGGGCTCCTGGGGTGGTGCGGGGGGGCGGGGCGCTAGAGCGGCTTCGGGGCGCGGGTCTGGTGCTGGGGCGGTGGGGGGACAGCAGGGCGAGGGGGGTGCGGCCACGGGGGGGTGTGGTGGCCCATGGGGCTCGACAGGGTTCTGGGGGGGCTGGGGGCGTCCTGCCCAGTTCTCCGATGGGGGCGGGGTCCTTGGGGCCCGCGGGTTGGGAGCATTGGCTGGGCGGTGGGCAGGGTTCCTCTCAGGGGGATTGGTCTGGGGCTTGGCCGTCGGTGTGGCCGGCGGCGGTTCCTCCTGCTTTTTTCCCTTTCTTGTCTTCTCAGGTTCCTGGCGGTGCCACTGCGGGAGCGATGCAACCTCTGCCAGCAGTCCCTGCGACGTCGGCGACCAGTGCGGCCTCTGGATCCGGGTTCAGCGAAGAGTCCCGGACCTCATCCTGCGTGGAACAACAGCGGGCGACCCCATCGTCGGCGTTGGACTCGGCTGTGGGTGAGTTGTCAGGGGCGCCAGCCGGCGGGGCTGCGGGCGAAGTGCGTGCCGCTGGGGAGTTGCTGATAGAGCGGGGTACCTCGGGTGTGTCGGCGTTGGAGCACGCCGCTCGGGCTGGGAGTGGCGCGCAGGCGGGTACGTCGGGTAAGGCGGCCAAGAAGAGGAAGCATACTTGCCGGCGGCATCACGGATCTGGTTCGTCCTCGTCCACTTCTTCCAGTTCTTCCACGGGGTCCTCTGCCGGGGGTGGGACGGCGGCAGGGACGGGTGCGGCGGGTGGCAGTTCGGCTGCGGTGACGGTTTTGTCGGAATTGTGGGAGGGCGTTCCGAGGAAATTGAGGAGGAGGATTCGGAAGAGACGGTATATTGATATTTTTCGGCTGCTGGAGGGTCGTAAGCGATCCGGGGAAAGCAGGAAGAAGCGTAAGGAGGATGAAAAGGCTGGTAGGGTTCGGAAGGTGGCGAGGACAGTGGTCAATTGGGTGCGGGCTTTCTTGCGCCTGGCGAGTGTTTGGGGACGGCATTGGCCGGAGCAGTCCAGGATGCTTTTGTCCTATGCTGATTCGATTCTGGAGGCTTCTCAGGTCCATGATGGGTGGTCATGGCTCAATTATGATGAGAAGTTTCGGGATAAGATGGAGGAGAACAAATTGTTATCTTGGGGTTCGCAGGATATCAATTTGTGGCTCACCCAAATGTCCGTTAGGTCAAGTGCGGTGGGCGTCGGGGGAAGCGGCGGGAAGGTTGGGGGGGCGGCCATTCCTGTAGTGAACCGGCCCTTTCAGGGGGGCGGGGGGGAGCCTGGGCACGCCGGCGGCGGGGGCAGGGGCCGACGTGTGCTGGAGGTTTAACAAGTCGTCTTGCCCGTTCCCGGATTGTAAGTTCCGGCATGCATGTTCCGTCTGCGGGGGAGGGCATGCCGCATCGAAATGTGTGCGAAAGGGCCCCTTGCCCTCCACTAAGTGATAGGGCGACTTTTGCATTGGCCCCATCCCCTATTCGGCTCGAGGTATTGCGGGACTGGTTGCTGTCTTACCCTCGGGTGCGGGACAGAGGGGTGCTTCTCAAGGGGTTTTCGCAGGGTTTTGTTATTCCGGTTAAGGGTCAGGTGGTTTCTTTTGCTGCACGGAACGCCCCTTCGGTGCGGCATTTTGCGGCAGTAGTTCGCAAGAAGTTGGCGGGGAATTGAGGTTGGGTCGGATAGCGGGCCCCCTTTGCTGACCCCCCTTTTAAGGAATTTGTGGTTTCTCCTTTGGGGGTGATTCCCAAGAAGGAGCCTGGCAAGTTCCGTTTAATTCATAATTTGTCTTACCCTGAGGGTTCGTCGGTCAATGCTCATATTCCGCGAGAGTGCTGCACAGTCCGGTATGCGTCATTCGATAGGGCAGTGCGTTTGGTTCGGCGGGCCGGGTATGGCTCGCTGATGGCGAAGGTGGACATCGAGTCCGCATTTCGTTTGCTTCCGGTACACCCCTCTTCCTTTCCGTTGCTTGGTTTTAGGGTCTCCGGCGAGTATTATTTCGACAAATGCATGCCCATGGGTTGTGCAGTGTCGTGTGCTTCCTTTGAGACTTTTAGCACTTTTCTGCACTGGGCTGTTGAGACACAGGTGGGTTGTGCTGATATGGTTCATTATTTGGACGATTTTTTCTTTGTGGGTGCAGCCCGCACTTCGCAGTGTCGACAGTTGTTGGATGGTTTTGTTTCTGTGGCAGGCGCGTTGGGGGGCCCGTTGGCTGAGCAGAAGACTGAAGGTCCAGCCATGACCCTCATTTTTTTGGGCATTGAGTTGGACTCCACTACCATGATAGCGCGTTTGCCCACGGACAAGGTGCGGAAGTTGCGGGTGCTAGTGGCCAATGCGCTAGTCTCGGCAAAGTATACCCTGAGGGAAATGCAGGCTCTGCTGGGGTCCCTGAACTTTGCATGCAAAGTGATTCCTATGGGTCGCGTATTTCTCCGGCGGTTGGCGCTGGCCACGTGTGGTGTGTCCAAACCGCATCATCGTATTCGGATTTCCCAGTGTCTGCGTGAGGACTTAGCAGTGTGGGATGCCTTTTTGCAGGACTTTAATGGATCGGCGGTTCTGGTGGAGGAGGACTGTTCGAGTGAGGACTTGCAGTTGTACACCGACGCTGCAGGGGGGTAGGCTTAGGGATTTACTTCCGGGGATCGTGGTGCGCGAGCCCATGGCCGGCAGCTTGGGGGGAAGCGGGGCTTCTATCTAACATTACCTTCCTTGAGCTGTTCCCTATCTTGGTGACGTTGGCATTGTGGCCCGATCGGTTGCGTAACAAGAAGGTTGTGTGGTGGTGTGATAATGCAGCCGTCGTGAGTGTGGTCAATAATTATTCCCCTCGTTGTGCGGATGTGGCGGCTTTGATGCGGCAGGTGGTCTTCGCCTGTCTACGTTTGAATCTGACCTTGCGGGCTCGGCACATTCCGGGACATAAGAACGGTATTGCTGACGCTTTGTCTCGTTTGCAATTACAGCGTTTCCGGCTGTTGGCCCCGGAGGCGGATCCGGTGGGAGCGGAGGTCCCATGGAGCTTATGGCGCAGTGGGCGGTGGAGCTGACGGAGCTGCTGCGGTGTTCTCTGGCGGTCGGCACGTGGACTGCTTATTGTCGGGGCTGCCGGCGAGTGGTGGCATTCCTACAGGGGCTGGGGTGGCAGGGGGGGTGGTACCAGATTCCTTATTGGGGGGCTATGTTCTCAGCGCCAAGCGCCTGGGCGTCTCCCGGGCGGCTGTTCGGCAGCACCTGGCGGGCTTTTCTTTTTTCGCTAGAGTGCTCGGCTGGTCCCCTGTGGGGGGGGGGGTTCCTTGGTGCGGCAGTTGATGCAGGGTTGGCGACGTATTCATCCTCCGTTTCCGGATGCGCGTCGCCCGCTCACGCATGACTTGCTGGCTAGGGTTTGCGCTGCGTTGCCGGCGGTGGCTGCTTCGGCCTATGAGGTCACCCTGTTCCAGGCCCTTTTCTGTCTGGCATTTTTTGGTGCCTTTCGGGTGGGTGAGTTGGTGGCTGATTCCAGAAGCAGGGGGGGGTGTAGGTGTCTGCAGACACATCAGGTGCACTTGGCTCGGGATTCCCTGCGGGTGTTTTTGCAGCAGCCAAAGACCGATCCGCACGGGCGGGGTCGGTGGGTGGTGTTGCGAGCGATCGGTGGGGTTACCTGCCCGGTGTCGGCGACTCACTCATATATGGAGGGCCGTCCTCGGGCGGCGGGTGGGTTTTTTGTTCATGCCGATACTCGCCTAGTCACTCGTTACCAGGTGACTGCGGTCTTAAGATTGGGGCTGCGGCATATGGGTGTGGATACCCGACAGTTTTCGGCGCATTCCTTCTGCATCGGGGCGGCCACCAGTGTGGCCGGGGTTGGCTTGTCGCCGGCGCAAATACAGGCGATCGGTGGGTGGCGGTCCAGGGCCTTTCAAACTTATGTGAGGTTGTGATATGTGGGCATTCCAGGGGCAGCTCATTAACACTGTGTTTTCCTTGCAGAACGGGGCAGAATGGTGCGGGGCTGTTGGATGCTGGGGCATTCCTTTGTCTTCTG
Organism: Ichthyophis bannanicus; assembly: GCA_033557465.1. Classification (NCBI taxonomy): domain Eukaryota; kingdom Metazoa; phylum Chordata; class Amphibia; order Gymnophiona; family Ichthyophiidae; genus Ichthyophis; species Ichthyophis bannanicus. Next base: position 191,993,370 of record CM066040.1, read on the forward strand.
GGCTGGCAGACGTGCTGCGGAGAGGCCTCTTGGGCGGAACCTGCGATTGGAGTCTGCGGGGATGACGCTTTCATGGCTGGGCGAAAGAGGACTGAGGTGGCCACAGCTAATGCCCTTGCTTCGTCATCATGCGCGTCTTCGCACACAGCCCGGATTCCTTCTTTTGCATTTGGGGGGTAATGATCTGACTTCTTGGACTTGTAAGCAGTTGATTAACGCTGCCAAGAGGGATTTTTCTCGCATTCTGTTAATGTTTGCTGGGGTGGTGCTGCTTTGGTCTGATGTCATCCCCCGACCGGTGTGCGCGGGGCAGCGGCGCTGGTCTCGGGGGTTGGCTAAGATCAACCGGCAGATTGGGAGGTGGGTGGTTGAGCATGGGGGGTCCCATGTGCAGCATGATTGGGTTGATGTGGCCTGTACGGGGTTGTACAGGTCGGATGGGGTGCATTTGTCCCCGGTTGGGCTCGACCTTCTTCTTAATGACTGGCAGGAGGCATTGGAGAAGGTGTTGGGCAGGTCGCAGCTTTTGCCCGGGTAATGGGGCGGCAAAGCCACATAGTTGTGTCTATGCCGGTGGCGGGATCCCGGAGGTTTCCGGGGTCCAGAGACATAAGCTACTTGGGGCGGGGGCAGGGTGCCCACGACCCGGAGAACCCTGAGCTTACTTTTGCTAGTGATATGGCGAAGTTGAGCAGGGGTGGTTCGAGCTGGACCGGTGGTTGACCGGACCAGGGGCGGAAGCGACGTCACCTTGCTAATAGTATGGCGGGTGAAGTGTCGCTCTGCCGGTGGTGGGGGGGGGGGGAATTCATGGTTAAGTTATTGTTGGCTGTTTAAATGTTAATTGTTATGGGCAATAAAGCTGCGACCTGGTGTTCTTTCCAAGCAATTGTGTCTGTGTAATTGTGTGGGTAATGTACAGGGGGGAAGGGGGGGGGGGTGACCTGTGGGGGTGGGGGTGGGGAAGATGGCGAGCGCCTGGTATGGATCCCCGGTTATGAGAAGGCCGCGGGCAGCGTCACGGCGGACGCCGGTAACCGGCGGTTCCAGCCGGGCGCGGGCCCATCGGTCGCGCAGGGGGGGGGGGGAGAAGAGAGCATCATTCAAAAGGATTGGATGCTGGCTTCGCGAGTGAGCCAGCATCCAGTCGGAGGAGTGGACGGGCCATGTGCTTCAGCGACGCGGGTGCGCGCAGAGCACATGGTCCGTGTGCTGGGAGCCGGCAGCGTCCCGCCCACCCACCCATAAGGTTGAGGGTCGGGTTGGGGGGATTTTGGGGGTGTAGCAGCGGGGGGGGGTGGGGGGTGCGGGAGACCGGCGGTTTCCGGGGCCCGGAGACCTAAGCTACTGGGGGCGGGGGCAGGGTGCCCACGACCCGGAGAACCCTGAGCTTACTTTTGCTAGTGATATGGCGAAGTTGAGCAGGGGTGGTTCGAGCTGGACCGGTGGTTGACCGGACCAGGGGCGGAAGCGACGTCACCTTGCTAATAGTATGGCGGGTGATGTGTCGCTCTGCCGGTGGTGGGGGGGGGGGGGGAATTCATGGTTAAGTTATTGTTGGCTGTTTAAATGTTAATTGTTATGGGCAATAAAGCTGCGACCTGGTGTTCTTTCCAAGCAATTGTGTCTGTGTAATTGTGTGGGTAATGTATAGGGGGGAAGGGGGGGTGACCTGTGGGGGTGGGGGTGGGGAAGATGGCGAGCGCCTGGTATGGATCCCCGGTTATTCACAGGCAGCTCTGTTTTTATAGTAAAGAAATCAGAAGATGTTCACTTTTTGCCATATTACATGGTATGTCTATTCACTTGTACTGCTGGTTTTATGTTATATATTATTTATTGTATCATCTATTCTAAACTGCAATGGGAGAAGGCTCAGTCACACGTTTCTACTCTATCCATGCTTTACAGTAAAGGAACATCCAAGTTTCCTAGACCTTGAAATATTAGTGACTGAGGTGGCCAGTTCCATAGCAGTGCTTGTTTCAAAGGCATGGACATCAGTAATCTTACATTTAAAAGCCAACAAAGCAACCTTAAACCTGATGTGCCTCTCAATTGGCAACCAAGGTAGGGAATACATATTTGCTTATGTATTTTCTTCCCTGACAAAAGTTGTATTTGCAATGGCTTAATAACAGAAGCAGAAAGGCCTTGGTAGATCAAATTAAAATCTGGTTTATTTTTTCTATACTGCCCTTCGGCTTTAGCAGAATGGTTTACATAATAGCAAAATTTAAAATTGAAAAAGAAAAGAAAGGAACTCCATTAAACCAATAGGAAAGTAGAACCTTATCTAGGACAGAAAAGAGAAAGGAGAGAGAGTAAACTCAGGAGCTGTCAGGGGTATCAGGTAGTATTAGTGAAGGCCTGTTGAAAGAGGTAAGTTTTCAGGCTGACTTGAAATTTAGTATAGGAAAGTTCCTGTTGGAGGTCGGGAGGGAGATCGTTCCAGAGGAAGGGAGCGCAGAAGAAGAAAGCAGAGTGTCTGGTTTATTCATACTTTGCCTGGGAGGAAGGGGGAAGAAAGAGACAGTTTGCATGAAGAGAGCAGAGAAATGTGAAATGTGAAGGTGAAGGATGATTAGTGAAGAGGTAAGATGGAGTACCAGTATGCAATATTTTGTGGACCATAGTATGAATTTTGAACTGGCTGCAAGAACGCATGGGAAGCCAGTGAAAGTGAATCATAAGGGGAGTGACATGATTATATCTAGATGCATGTGAAAGTAGTCTAACAGCAGCATTTTGAAGTTTTCAGCCCCCTCAGCTCATAAAGGAGGAGACCAGAGTGTACAATGTTACGGTAATCCAATCTGCACATGACTAGACTGAAATAAGTGAGAATTGTGCTGATAGTGGGAGAAATGACTGAATAGCGAAATTGGCATAAGGCAAAGAAAGTACTTTTACTACAGAACTAATGTGATGATAAAATCAGAGTTCAGTGTCCAACATGACCCCAAGGTACTTAAAGGAAGAAGAAAAAGTAATAGGAATGTTGTTAAGAACTGGGGCAACAGTAGGAGCATCAAAGTGTCCTGTCAACCAGGTGGCTGAAGTCTTTTGAAAATGAAGTTTAAGACAGAAGCAAGCAACAGGGAATATTTTCCTAAGTAGTCGTTCATTGGAGATAGATTGGGTAAATAGGGATGGATATGATGAACAAGGAGAATATTATCAGCATACCATATTCTTGAATAAGAGTAGCCAAAGGAGCAATAAAAATATTGAACAGAAGTGGGGCAAGTACTGAATCCTGGGGAACACCGCAAGTTAGAGGATAAGAATTAGAGAGTGAAGATCCAAAAGAATCAGTAAAAACAATTGTTCAGGAAAGAAGAGAACCATTGTAGTACAGTGTGGCGAAGGCTGATAGCATGCAGTCAAGAACAAAACATTGAGTGTCTGACCAGACCAAAATCAGAGGAGAGATCAAGAAGTTAAAATAGTTTCTGTGCTGTGTCCTGGATGAAAGCCTAATTGTCAGGGATAATTTTCCAAATGATCAAAAAGTTGAGCAAAAACTAGTTTTTCTAAAATTTTGGAAAGAAATGGAAGACTGGATACTGGTCGGTAATAAGCAGGTATGGATTTGTCAGAAGATGGCTTTTTGAGTATGGGGCATATAACAGCTTATTTCCAAGGGGAAGATACTCCACTAGATGACAAAGAGTTACTAATCATGGATAGGGCAATGGGAAGCAGGAAGAACGAGTCAATACTGAGCCAGGAGGATGATAGAGGGTTGAGGGAGTATGTTTTCCTTGAGAAAGATACATGTTTAGAAAAGGAAGATGATGAAATGGAATTGAAAGAACTCCAGGTATGTGACAATACATCTAAAAAAGATGAATTAGAGTGAAAGGAAGAAGCTATTATCTCAGGTGATTTTGGTACAGGAATAGACACGGATGAAAGTTTGGATTGGTATCAGTGATCGTCTTGATGAAGTATGACGCTAATTGGTAGGAGTATCTTCTGTGATAGTGGAAACATGAGGATGTAACAGCTTGGAAAATACAGAGAAAAGCTGTTCAGAGCGGTTGTTAGAGAAGTGGTGATTTTGGTAAAATATTCTTTCTTGGCATCTGTAACTTTGTTACGATAGAAATGATGGCATTCATCAAAAAAGGCAATGGTTCTGGATTGTAAAATTTACACCACCGTCTTTTGGCTTCTCAAATGGAGCAGTTTAGGCAGAAGTGGGCAATGGAATTAAGTGGAATGCTGAGTGACTGATTCCAGGTGTCAACTTGCTTGGTTACCAAGCAGGAATTAAAAGCAGCCATAGAGTATTGGAAGAAGGGAAAGAGAATACTGTATCTGAAGTGATTTTGTGAAAATAAGTGGAGGTGACAGAAATAATAATAAACTGGGGCAAATACTAATTGATGCAAAATTGTTCTAAAGTCACTTAGATCTGCATAAGACTTCAGCCTTTGAATCTTAACTTAAAAAAGGATTTCTGTACCAGCTGAGGGATCTGTCAAGTATTATCCCTCACCAAAAGACTTCAGAAAAAATTTGGCAACAAATGATTTCCAACTTTCAGGCCAACTGGAACGTCAAGGTCAAGATCCCATCTTATTACTAATAATTCTGTTTTATGTAAATTTAAACTAATGTCATTAGTGTGCAACCAATCTAGTACTGAATGTATATAATCTCACATGCAATTTAATTGCAAAAGTAATTGTATATCCATGCTGAGAACTGATGAAACCCAGCTGTAAATTTAAGGAAGCATCTGTATTGGCAGACTGGAGACACTCCAGCTGCAATTTGCTTCTTAGAAAGCACAATGTGCCATAAATTCCAGCTGCACAGCTCTAGAGATCATAGAGAAGAGACTTCAATTTAAAAAAAAAAGGAAAAAAAAGACAAAATAAGTGGGGAAACTATGCAGAACATGGCTCATGGTATTCTTTCCAACCTCTCTACATGTGCATTGTATGTACATGTGTGCATGTCCATATCTATCTGTATCTGTGTTGCCTGTGTATGTCTTGTGTCTTCTCTCTGTTTTGTTTGTGTATCTCTATTTTGTATGTGTGTATTTGTGTCCTGTTATGTCCGTATGCATTTGTATGTATGTGCATGTGTTTGTGTTTGTCTGCACATGCTTTCATGTGTGTGTGTGAATGCTTGCATGTGTGTGTCTTTGCGTGTGTGGGCATGTTAGTGTGTATGTACATTAATGTCTATGTTGGCTTCTGTATGTCTGTGATCATAGAGGATATGAGAGGAGGGGGCTGTTTGAAAGGTGCAATTCCATGATTGCTGTTTTACTGTCAATCAGTGTTGGTATGTGGCAGATATTGGAACTTTCTGTTTCCCTGTCCATCCCTTTTTATGCTTCTGTTGGAGCCCCGGTGCCATGGCATCTTGTCGCCATGGCAGCAGGATGCCCAGCAGGAGCCCCACAGTCTGGCAACCCTCAAACCTGCTTTTCTCCACCGCCCGGAGAGGCCTGCCAGGGCTGGGATCGAGTGGAGGGAAACCTCAATATGAGTATGCTGATCGCTGGCCTTGACTTATTCCAGCTCTCAGGTGGAATAAGTCCCCCGTCCATCTTTGCATCTCTGGACGTACAGGGCCATGACCTGAATAGGCCCTGTATGTTCGGGATCATGGGCCCGCCTCCACTCCACCCACTCGCCACCCTACCTCTGCCCCCCCATCCAGAGCTCCCTGCACAACGGCCTTGTACATGTGGGGAGCTCTAGTGCTGGAATTGGTTTCCTGAAAATAGAGGGGGTTGGACATCCAACCTGGACGTCCATCCCCACTATTTGCGGTTCGGAATGACCCCTATTGTGAAACAGGGCAAAATAGATGACTGAAGAAACTCTGAGAAGCTAAAGCCAGAGGAAAAAGAGGCAATCACAGAACTCAGCAGATTTCCAATGTGCAGCAAGACAAGACAAGGAAAAATACTACAATGACGCATGCAAGGAAATAGAATCAGAAACTATTAGAGGAAGAACAAGATCGGCTTTCCTAAAGCTACGAGAGTTAAAGAAAAAATTCCAGCCTCAAATTGGAATGCTACCAGATGCTCAAGGATCCATGTTAAATGATGCTGAGAAGATCAAGAAAAGGTGGAAAGAATATACAGAGTCATTATGCCATAATGATCAAGTTGATCAACAGCCATTTCAAGCTGTACTTTATGATCAGGAACCATTGGTGATGAAAAACATCGAAGCAGCATTGAAAGACTTATCAAAGAACAAAGCACCAGGCATTGATAGCATTCCCTTTGAAGTATTACAGCAATTGGATGCAGCTGTTACCATACGTACAAGGCTCTGCCAAGAAATTTGGAAGACAACATCATGGCCAACTGACTGGAAAAGATCTCTGTTTGTACCAATACTGAAGAAAGGTGATCTGACAGACTGCGGAAAATTTTCACACAATCGCTCTGATACCACATGCCAGCAAGATTCTACTCAAGATCATTCAGCAGAGACTACAACCATACCTGGAACGAGAACTGCTTGATGTGCAAGCAGGGTTCGGGAAATGGCGAGGAATGAGAGACATCATTGCGGATGTGAGATGGATCCTTGAAAAAACAAAAGAATACCAAAGGATATATATGTGTGTTATTGACTACAACAAGGCTTTTGACTGTGAAAACCGTGAGAAACTCTGGGCCACATTAAGAAGCATTGGTATACCAGAACACCTGATAGCTCTCTTGCACAACCTTTACATTGATCAAGAAGCAACAGTTCAAACGGAACAAGGAGAAACAGAATGGTTTAAAATCAGCAAAGGTGTACAACAAGGTTGCATACTTTCCCCCTACCTGTTTAGTTTATATGCAGAGCAAATCATCAGAGAAGCATAACTGTATGAAGACAACCGAGGTGTGAAGATAGGTGGAAAATTCATCAACAACCTTCGCTATGCTGATGATACCACATTACTGGCTGAAAGTGAAGATGATCTGAAATATTTGCTTCTCCAGATCAAGGAACATAGTCTTAAAATGGGTCTGCACCTTAACATAAAGAAGACAAAGATCCTGACAACTGGCAAAAACAATAAGTTCATCATTAATGAAGAAAACATTGTAATAGTTGAGAACTTTAACCTACTTGGATCAACAATGACCCCACCTCATATCACCCCATTGCCAATATACCTTTCCTTGCTAAAATTATTGAGAAGGTTGTTCAAATTCAGCTGCAGGACTATATAGACAAAACTACTCCTCTAGATGAGCATCAATATGGGTTCCATCCATTTCATGGTGTAGAAACCCTACTCCTAGCCCTCTTTGACTCTCTTATCAGAGGCATGGATAACTTTAAGCAAGCCTTTATTCTTATATTTCTTGATATCTCCTCAGCTTTTGACAGTGTAACTCATAACACCCTCATTTTAGACTTACTCAATTAGGTTTAAATCTTATATAGCTAACCGGATCCAATATGTTCAAATAGATCAAGTCTCCTCACTACCGTTCCCACAAGAACAGGGAATTCCTCAAGGCTCAGCTCTTTCTGCTCTACTTTTTAACCTATATCTTCAACCTATCTGCTCCATATTCAAAAGCCACAATATAAACTACCACATTTATGCAGACGACATCATGTTCTCGCCATTTGATTTATCTAACTCCAATTACAACAATATAGTAACCTGTCTCTCTGAAGCTGAACTGTGGCTCCATTCAATGAACATGAACATTAACTTTAAAAAGACTGAAGTGCTTTTTACATCTAGAAACTCCAACTTCATCCCCCCTCAGTTATCAAGCTTAGGAACATCACCCTCCCAGTTAAATTTGAGGTAAAATATCTAGGTGTTACCCTTGACAGAACGCTTAGCTTAGCTTCCCATATAAAACAAACTGCTAAAACTATCTTCTTCAAACTTAGAACCATTCAACAGCTCAGACCTCTCATAGACATAGACAACTTCAGGACCATTGTCCAAGCACTAATTACACCGCACCTAGACTATTGCAACAGTATACTTACAAGGCACAACCAAGAAAAACCAACACATACTACAAATGGCTCAAAATGTCACTGCCCAGATTATCTTTAAAGGCCAAACTATCTGACCACATGTCTCCCATTCTATCCTCCCTTCACTGGCTTCCTGTTACCAGTAGGATTCAATATAAATCCATAGTGACCACTTTCAAGCTCATCAATAAAATAGCCCCATCTCATCTCTCAACATTGATACAACCCCCTACCCCGAAAACAGATCGAGAAGAAGAAGGAACCTCAACACACTGCTAGTTTCTGACTCTATACGGAAAACAAAGCAGATAACAAGCAATTCTGCTTTTTCATATTTTGCAACTATAGAACAGTCTCCCAGTGAACCTAAGAGAGATTAAAGACCTCCAAACCTTCAGAAATGAGCTAAAAACATACCTTTTCATCCAGCATGTCTAATCTACATCACACCCCTGATCAGGCCTCACAAAAGCATGCTGATCATCAAGCCCAAGCTGACCCTACCTAATACACTTCATACATAAACTCAATATATTCTGTCTTCTGCATAGTCTTTCCTTACTCCATACCAATGAAAGTCACACAATGTAACCTGAAATTAGAGTTTAATATACAAGCCTGTAAATAATTGACATGTTTCTGTTTATTGTATATAGCTATTATGTTTCAAAATGTTCAATGTCATTATTTTTCTGTTCTCTGTACACCGCCCCTGATCTCTGGAATTGGCGGTATAAAAAAGTTTACAAATAAATAAAATAAATAAATAAAAACAATCAATAAAGAAACAACAAGCAGTCAAGAAATCCAGTGATGCATTGCTCTTGGCAGAATGGCTATGAAGGACTTAGACAAGATTCTCAAGAGCAGAAATGTCTCTCTCCATACAAAGATTTGACTCGTCCAAGCCATGGTATTTTCAATAACGTCATATGGATGCAAAAGTTGGACAGTGAAAAAAATAGGAAGTAAATTGGTACCTCTGAATTATGGTACTGGTGAAGAATACTGTGTATACCATGGACTGCCCAAAGAACAAACCAGTCAGTACTAGAGGAGATCAAACCTAAGCTTTCTTTAGAAGCTCAGATAACATGACTTCGACTTTCATACTTTGGGACACATCAAGCGAAGAGAAAGATCGTTAGAGAAAGACATCATGATTGGCAAATTAGAAGACCAATGCGAAAGAGGAAGGCCAGCAATAAGATGGATCGATATAACAATAGCAGCTGTGGGTGTCAGTCTGTAAACAATAACTGAAGACCGAATGCAGTTTAGGTCAACTATCCAGAAGGTCACCATGAGTGGACGCAACTCGCCAGCACTTAATAAACAACATAAGTCGCTTTGAAAAGTGTCCTCATAGTACATTAGTTTAAAGAAAGACAGACAAAAAAAATCTATCTTCTTCAGTTTTCTACTAGCTCCCAAATTCTTGAACAGATATGGTGATTACAAAAATGCTCTTTGCTATGAATCTTTTTTTTTTTAACTAGACCATCGGGTTTATTTTTATGTTTTCGCATAACCCCTCCTTACAGTTGGTATGTGTTGCCCCAGTGGATACACAAAAATTATTTTTAAAAAACACTGAAAATAAAGGGGTTCTGGTGGGTGAATGGAAGCATATGCCCCAAGGCTCTAATTGATTGACTCTCAAGGAAACTCCAAATTCACCTCCATACACTCCAAAAAAACTTCAAGTCCAGGGAATAATTTTTGTAAAAATACCTTTATTAGGCATATCCTCAAAAATAAGCTTTTTACAGCATGGCAAGAGAGAAGGCAAACTGAACAAGCTCAGATGTAGATAACTAAGAAGAGTGTGAATACTGGGTTGTATGGTGAGTAAAGCATTAAAAAGTGGTTTTTATAGAATAATGAAGGAGACAATAAAGAGTAATTACTCACCTGTAACAAGTGATCTCCGGAAACAGCAGGAATTTAGTCTTCACATAAGGATGACATCGATACCGACAGAGCCCATGTGGGAACGCTCCTCAGTGTCCAATTGGAAAGCTTTTGGGAGCACTCCACTGCTCCTGTGCGACTGCCTTCCCACTTTCCCAACTTCCTCTCCTCTCTTCAGTTGAGTTTGTAGCTGACAAAAGAGAGTAAATGAAGCCCTATAATTCCTAGGGGAGGAGGGCAGGTGGGTTGTGAAGAATAAATTTCTGCTGTTCCCGGAGATCATCTGTTACAAATGAATAACTACACTATCTCCAGGAACAAGCAGGAATATAGTCTTCACCTATGGGACTCCTTAGCTCCCAGATGCCAGATGAAGTGACCTCAGAACCAGTGGAGTTTCACCGCAGAGAAGGTAGGATGAGGTCATGGATCCCACATTGATTTCTAGTATCTTCAAATCTAGGATGGAGGGTCGGAGTTGCATCTAAGTCTGAAAGAGGTGCTGGAGTACAGCCTGACCAAACATGGCATCCCGACAGGAGTCCTTGTCCAGACAATAATGGGCAGCAAAGGTATGGACAGAAAACCAAGTTGCTGCTTTGCAAATTTCATTGATGACTACTGAGCGTAGGTTTGTCATCGAGGTGGTCGTGGCACGAACGTTGTGAGCAGTGATATGCCCTTCCAAGGAGAGCCCTGCTTTGTCATAGGCAAATACAATGCAGTCCGCTATCCACCTGGAAAGTGTACGCTTAGAGACAGGTAATCCCAGATGACTGGGATCAAATGAGATGAACAATTGCAAGACTAGTGGCAAAAAGCCAACACATGCTTGCAGTCAAGAGTGTGCAGAGTTGCTTCCGGTCTAGACGAATGCAGCTTAGGAAAGAAAACTGGAAGGTAAATTGACTGGTTTAGATGGAAGGGAGATATCATCTTTGGCATAAAGTGTGGATGAGTCCGAAGGACTACTTTGTCATGGTGGAATGTGTCTAGCTGAAGTGAGGGCAATTAGGAAGATCACTTTCTACGAGAGGAATTTAATTGAGATTGTGGCTAATGGTTCAAAGGGCAGCTTGAGGAGCTGCACTAGAACTACATTGAGGTCCAAAGCTACCAGAGGTGGCTTAATGGGAGGTTTGGACAGCAGGAGACCTCGCATGAAACATGCTACTAGCGGTTGTGAGGAGATGGGCTGTCCATCAAGCAGATGATGAGAGGCTACAATGGCACTAAGGTGGAATCTCACCGAAATTGTCTTTAGACGTGTCAAAGATAGGTGGAGGAGATACTGGAGGAGTGACTCCACTGGAGTAGAAAAAGGATTGAGATCCTTCTGGGTACACTAGACAGAAAATCGACACCACGTAAAGCGTATGAACATCTGATGGAGGGCTTTCTAGAAGTCAAAAGGATCTCCTTAACCTCTTGAGTAAGATCAAAGTCCTGTAAAACTATGCTCTCAGCAGCCAAGCTGTGAGGCAGAGAGACTGTGGATTGGGATGGAGTAGTGAGCCATTGTTCTGGGAGAGGAGATCTGGCGCACATCCCAATCACAGAGGATGAGTTTGAGTCAGACATAGTAGCAGCAGAAACCACGGTTGCTGCGACCAGTGAGGAGCTGTGAGAATCATGGAGCCCCTGTCAGACTGAAGCTTGAAAAGCATCTTGGAAATAAGGGGTATGAGAGGGAAAGCATGACCCCAGTGTAGACGGAAGGCATCCACTTGTTGGTTGGTGGATGTCTGAGTTCTTGTGCAAAAGTGAGGAAGCTTGGCATTCTGTGGAGTCGCGAACAATTCTGGTTAAATAAATAAATAAATCTATGTCTGGAGTTCCCCAGTTCTGGAAGATGTAGGACATTGTGCCCGGATGCAGAGACCATTCGTGGGGAAGAAGGATGTGATTCAGTCTGTCTGCCAAGACATTGGATTCCCCTAGGAGGTACACCACTTGGAGGTGTATCTAATGAGCAGTGGCAAAGGACCAGAGATGTATGGCTTCCTTGCAGAGGGCCCAGAGTCTATTCCTCCCTGCTTGTTCACATAGAACATGGCAACCTGATTATCTGTCCTGACTAGGATCTGTTGTGCTCTGAGATGGTGAACACCCGGAGGACATTGGAGATAACCTGAAGTTCCAGGAGATTGATCTGGAGTTGTGACTCCTGCACTGTCCAAAGCCCCTGCATAGTCAGATTGCCCAAATAGGCTGTCCAACCCAGTTTAGAGGCATCGGTCATCAGGGTGCATTGACAGGGCAGCATCTGAAAAGGTGATCCTATGAGCAGGTTTTCTGGAGAACATCAACACTGAAGGGATGTGGTTAGATGGGCAGTGACCTGTATCCTGTCCCATAGACAGTCCGGGGCCTGCTTCCACTGGGAGGCAAGAGTCCACTGGGCTGTTTGCATATGTAATCGGGCATGAGGAACGACATGTACTGTAGAAGCCATGTGCCCAAGGAGCTGCAGCATCTCTCAAGCTGTCAGATGGTCTCGTAGGAGCATCTGGGATGCTAGTTGGACTAGATGGGGACAACGGAGTTGGGGCAGAAATGCCCTGGACTGTTGAGTGTCTAATAGAGCTCTGATAAACTCTAGTCTTTGAGCTGGAATGAGCTGAGATTTTGGGAAGTTTATAACAAATATCAAGTGTTGTAGTACTGTGATGGTACGATGCAAAGAAAGCAATACCTCTTGGGAGGTGTCTGCCTTTATTAGCCAGTTGTCTAAGTAAGGGAAGATGAATATGCCCAGAGTTCTTAGATATGTGGCCATGACCACCATGTACTTTGTGAAGACTCTTGGTGCAGAGGCGAGCCCGAAGGGAAGGACTCTGTATTGATGTTTTCCTTGAAAGGTGAAGCATAGATATTTTCTGTGTCCTGGATGGATGAGGATATGTGTATATGCTTCTTTTTGATCTAGAGAACAAAGCCAGTCCTGACTCTGGAGGTAGGAAAGAAGAGCCCCGAAAGAGATCATCTTGAACGTTTCGTGCACTAGAAACTTGTTGAGATTTCTGAGGTTCAGAATTGGCCTGTACCCTCTGGTTTTCTTTAGAACGAGAAAGTAGGGAGAGTAGAAGCCCACTCTGTTGGGATGTTGGGACATCTTCTATGGCACCCTGAGATAGAAGAGAGGCCACCTCGTCTTGTAGGCGAGCAGGCCTGACCCTGATACTGAGAAGCAGGAGGATAGGAAGAGAAGAATGTCTCATTATTATTGTAAAAAGACTTCTTTGCAGGAGTTTTTTCCTAGCAGAGTCAGCTGTTACTATGGACAGTCTTTTAGTGTAGTATTTTCTGACTCTAATTGAGAGGCCTTATCCTGGCAGTCTTTGCCAAAGAGGTTTTCCCCTGTGCAAGGAATGTTGCCTAGCTTATCTTGAACTCACTGTTCAAGATCTGAGGCCTGAAACCATGCAATGCGACATGCTCTGATGCAAATTGCTGAGGCCCTGCTCATTCACTCAAAAGCATCAAAGGTAGCTCTATTGACAAGCTTTGATACATTTTGACAATGCTTAACTAGGGCGAGATAATCTGTCCGTTTTGTCATCCAGGAAGAGAGGGGAAAAGGCCTCGAGATCCCTGGAGACCTCATTCAGGATAGAGTATATAGGAATTAATCCTAGCTGAGGGCATTGATGCTTCAAAACATCAACGCCCAAAGGTGTCGAGGGTTCTTGATTCCCTACCTGGAGGGATAGAGGAGTAAGTCTTCAAGCTTTTGATTCAGCGGATAGCTGATTCCACCACCATGGAGTGGTGGGGAAGCTGTGGCTTTTGGAAGCCAGGGAACTCCGATACACAATACATGGTATCGAGACGTTGACTTTGGACTGAGACTGTGAGAGGTGTCTCCCACATACGGAGCATAAGGTCATGAAGGATGCGGTGCACCGGTAAGGTGGCTGCTTCCTTAGGTGCTGTTGGGTATTGAAGGATCTCTAATTTCTCTGCTCTTGGCTCCTTCTCCGATGTCACTGTGATAGAGAGATCTTTGGCCAGATCACGAATGAACTCCTGGAAGGACATGTCTTCCGGCGGTGACATGTGCTGCTGTTGAGGTGGGAAAGGGTCTGCAGAAAGGTCCCAAGGCCCCTGTGAATTGAGTGACTCCACATCTGAATCAGGGGAATCTGAATCAGAGGCCTCAAAATATCAATGGGTACGGTGCCTGCCAGAATCTAGATGCCGGTACCAATGTTCCGATATATCGGCCTCGGTGAGCCGCTTGGGCCTGGTACCGCTATCGATAAGAGTGTGCAGGGAGGGCATGGGTGGGAATGATGTCGATGTCATCTGCAGCAGTCCCGATGTTGTACTGGAAACCGGTGTCTATGTTGGTACCGGAACTAGTATCAATGGGCCAGTGCCTGTAACCAAGGGTTTTATGGGTACCGAAGCTGCAAGCAAGGCTGCCAAGCTGCGCTCGATGGCCAGTATCTGCTGATCTATTGAGTTTGCCGATGCTTGGGTATCAGTGACAGGTATTTGCACTAATGTCTCAGAGCATGGCACCAGTAGTTTTCAAGAGATCGAGGCCTTGGGAGCATCCTGGAGTCCCTCAATGACTTTGGAGGACAGGGCCTCCTGCCGGGGCTGTTTAGTAGGCTGATCTGCCTCCAAGGCAACCCCCAAGAGATCCCGGTCTAAAAAGGGTGTCGGTGCCCAAGTAGAGCGTTTTTTTTTGTTAGAGAAAATAAAGAAAGAAGATAAAGAAAAGATGAGGGAACTAGTGATGTCCTAGACAGTGCCGGTGTTGATGGAAAGGCAGAGGCGCTATCCACAAAAAGAGATTTTCTGCGGTGACAGGATTTGCTTTCTGCTGGCTCTGCGGAAAACAAAGAACTGAAGAGAGGGAGTTGGGAAGATGTCACGCACGTGCAGTGAAGTGCTCCCAAAAGCTTTCCAATTGGACGCTAGGGAGCGTTCCCTTGCGGGCTCCATTGGTACCGACATCACCCATATGTGAAGATTACATTCCTGCTTGTTCCTGGAGATAAAGTTACTGTTCTTCTGGATGGTAATTTTGCTACTGGAAGTTTGGCAGTGACATTATTTTAATGGAAATATGTTTTTCAGTTTAATAGGCTTACCCCTAATGAAGCTAAGAGGTGAAAACAAAAGCTTACCAGGGACATTGGTGGCCACTGGGGGCAGGAGAGAGGCCCATTTGCTCCTGCTGAGCATGCAGTCATCTTCCAAAATGGCGCTGATGAGCTCCAGTGGTAATCTCACAATACTACGATCTTGAGTCGGCGATTGGGAGGGGCCCCTGTTTGTTAGGGGGACATTGCTATTGTGTTGAAGGGGCCTTCAGGGTGAGGGGGATTAACTATTGTGGGGGAGAGGTGGGGATCGACTGTCTGCTGGGGAGGATGAGGATCAGAGATATGCTTCGGGGAAGGGTGGGAGATCAGAGGTATGCTCTGAGGGAGCGTAAATTACTGGGTAGGAGTGCGTGTTGGGTCTGGGGACAGGCAGGGGAGGGGTTCCTGCGGGTTGGGGGAGCCCAGCATCAGCATTCACATCTGCCTCTGTCAGCAGGCACTTATTCGTGCTTGGGAATAGATGTAAATGACGGCATCTACACTTTTTAATCTAGATGTGGATTCCCTACATAAAATGGGGAATCCACATCTGCATTGAAGGCGCTGCCCAAACTATTCCCCTTGGCAGGATAGACCTGGTGGACATTCCCATTTTTGCAAAACGTATTTTCTAAACTTCCATTGAAACATGTATTTCAATCTACACATGTCAGTGCTACTTTTTGGACATGGAAATGCTTCTAAAATAATCCCCATAGTTGGAAATCAGTACCTGTAGATATAATTTCTCTGTATATGCAGACCCTCTCCTGGAATGGCCTATCCCCTTCTTCCCTGCTCAGCATGTGGTGTCATATGTATAATGGAATATCCGTATTACGCTTTATATATAGCGTGACAGATTTGTTTAAAAAGCACTTGGACATTTGGCATGGCGCTGATCAATTAAGTGCTTTTTAAATATTCACCTCCTTACGCGTTGACACTTGTTTTGGTATACTTCACCTTTTATTATTCCTAAATCGTTGTCTCGTGAGAAATGACTTCCCTGGATTCATTCATCAGCTGCTGCTTTTCATGCATTACTGTGATGCCTGTTTTAATAGAGAAATGAATTACCTGAATCATTTTCTTTATTTATTTTGGTAGACAACTGCTTTATGCGATGATTGCAGACAGGGGGCACTTTCTTTTTTATCATCCTTCATTTATCACTGGCCTGCGCATTCGGCTGTAATGATTGCTTCCCATCCTCACCATGGTCTAGCTGCCATATCTGTGCAGAACAGCCACGGAGACTCTGTGGCTTTGGGCAGGTGCGGCAGCGCTTTCCCTGGAAGCAGCTCCCCTAGAAGCTCCCCCAGAAGAGCAGGACTACTTTAAAGATAGTGGGAAATGAAATTTGCCCAATCAATCAAAACTACCACATGGCATCACTTTTCTGATCATTGACTTCGCAAACAGTAAAATTATTTGGAATATAAGGCTGTGCAGTGAAACTGAAAACATTCAGAAAGTAATTGTATAAACTCATACAAAGTTAACATGCATTGCCACGCATGTATTAGGACCTTTTTTATAAAGTGAATTACCCACATACTTTACATTATAAAATAGGAGAGTAAAGACATGCCTCCATCTAGTCATGGTAGCTAACACCTGCTCTATTTTTTATTTATTTATTTAGCTGCATTTATATCCCGCTTTTCACCGGGTCAAAGCGGTTGGGGGATACATTTAACACAAGGGGATATGAGACATACACTAATACTTACAGGGAACATGGGCAATGGAGGGTTAAGTGGCTTGCCCAAGACCACAAGGAGCACCTGTGGGACTAGAAACCCCAGTCCTTCCGGCCCAAGGTTGCTGTCCTCTAGTGGGATTTGAACCACCAACCTTCCGGCCTGTAGTACCTTGCCCCATCCACTAGGCCACTCCTCCCTAGAGCAGGACTGAATACCCACTCCTAGATTGTAACTCCAAATTTTTATAACTTATGCATGTAAATTTAGGTTTTGCCTACGCTCCGCCCTTGTGCACACTCAAACTGAAAGTACAATTTGCATGCTGACAGTATAGTGACTGCCTAAAATGCATATGTTAAGTGCCCATTTATGCGCATAACTTTCCACACATCCCTTATAAAATCAGAGCCTAAGAGTCTGACTTTCCAAACTTTGTTCCCACTCTGTGTCTCTGGGAGAAAAAAACAAATAAACCCTGATAAATCCAGCCCCTTGTGCCTTGCTCGGTGCCTGTCTTTTTCTTCGTTCTGAACTTGCAATGTTTTGGAGCTGTGTATTAGAGAGAGAAAGAAATGCTTTATACCTAGAGGCCAGCACATTTTTCTAGTAGAAAGCCAAACACATGTAGTCATTGTGCTTTTCTGGCTCACTTAAGGGAACACTATGTATAGAAGAGGCAGAGATTTCCCACATGGACATGCGTCTTGGCTTCCCACAGATGCACGTGGTGCTTGTTTAGTTCTGTTTTGCCCGATTGATAATGTTCATAATCACATCTTTAAAAAGCAGAGACATAAAGGTTAACAAATAGACCAAATGGAAATTGGGTTATACTATCCAATATCAAGTCTGCCTTGTTAGCAAAACTTTGTGAACAAAGTGTATTTTCACAGCTTCAGTTCTACAGACACCAAACTGTCCTACTTGATATACAGCTGCATGTCTTTAGGCAGTGTCATGGAGTAGAAACCCTTTTAACTATTATGACTTATACTTTAATTAAAGGCTAGAAAAACCGATATCAGGATTTATCCTTATTGTTTTGGAGATAGTGGCTGTTTTTGATTCAGTCAATCAAGACATTATGCTGTTGTGTTTCCAGTCCATTGGATTGGAAGCAACAATACTGAGCTAGTTTTGCTCCTCTCTAACTTAATGTACACAACAGATCAGAATAGGATTACGAACATCAGAGTATTTGTTGCAGTAAGGCATCCTACAGGTGTCTGCCTTTTCTACCCTGCTCTTTAACATTTATTTACGGCAATTATGTGATGTGATTAAATCTCATAATATTTTGTATCACTTTTATGCAGATGACATCTTTATTTTTTTAGCTGTATTTATATCCCGCTTTTCACTGGGTCAAAGCGGTCAATTGGGGGATACATTTAACACAAGGGGATATGAGACACATACGCTGATACTTTCAGGGAACATGGGCTATGGAGGGTTAAATGGCTTGCCCAAGACCACAAGGAGTGCCTATAGGACTAGAAATCCCAGTCCCTCCGGCCTGAGATTGCTGTCCCCAGGTGGGACTTGAACCCCTAGCCCTCCAGCCTGAAGTACCTTGTCCTAACCACTAGACCACTCCTCCCTGTGTGTTCCATTTTCCAGTACTGATAATATTTAGGAGTCCCTTAGTTGTTTTGAGAACATCACAACTTGGTTAGCAAGACATGGGTTGGAAGTGAATTATAAAAATACTGAGGTATTTTCATTACCCATGATGTGGGCTTCATTGTGCCTTCTACATGTGAAGTAGGATTTTAGAAGGGATATCTAGAAAATCTAGGAAGTCCACAGCACAACGTCCAAAAATCCAGGGGAGTGGCTGCAGTGAAGGGAGGCATGTTCTGTCTCCATCCCAAAAGATGAGTATCCCAGTAACGAGTTCTGGTGATGGGCCTTGTGCAGATAGCAAGGCCAGGTACATGCAAAGGTGTAGGCCATTTCATAAATGTGGATGGTTCCAAATTGCATGGCTGCCAAATCGGATATTTAGACATAATAATAGGGGTATTTCAGAAGGGACAACTATGTTATGAGACTTGCATGTCCTGGCCAGCCATTTCAGATAATGAGATGGCAGCTGCAGGTCAATAATATGTTTGGAGAATGTATTTACATGCAGATTTCTTTGGCCAGGAAAATATTAACAGTGGCTATGAAAGCACACTTTTTTCTTCCCCTGGAAGCATTGCAGCCATGAAACAAGCACTTTATTACACCATTTTCATGGTTAGGAGTAGCTATAGGCATGGATGCCTCAATAATCAAGGCCAGATGCGCTTGTGCCGTTCTGAAATCATGTCATGACGTGCACCTCTATTGCTCTGCCCAGACCACACCTCCATCATGCACTCATGCTACATGAAATGTGCAGGCTCCGGGGATGTCTATATACCCGGCTTTCTAAAATGGATCTGGGGACATCTCTGTGCTTTGCACATCTGCACGCCCGTTTTCAGATGTATAACTCACAAACAGAGCTTCTAAAATGATCCCTGAAAGGTGCCTAATAACAACTTTGCCGTAAAGATGGAAGTCTGCTATCTGGGCATAATCCTGGATCAAAACTTGACATTTCAGCCCCAAATCAATTGGGTTATTAAGAATTCTTACTATAGAATGAAAGTAATGAGATACTGTCACCTTTTGCTGTCAGACGAAAGCTTTTGTACAGTTCTTCAGGCACTTGTACTGCCTTTATTTGACTTTTGCAACATCAGCTATCAGAGACTACCTGCCTGTAGGGTTAAAGCACTGCAGATGGCTCAAAATACTGCCGCTCAGTTAGTCCTGAGGCAATACACATAAGCCTCCTTTTAAAGTGGTTTCTTTGGCTCTCTATTTTAATTAGGATAACATATAAAATGTTAATAACTACATTTAAAATCACTTACAGTCTTACTGCCGAGAGTTTAGGCCAGGTATTGCACAAGTATAGCACCAATTGTCCTATGCGCGGCGTTTTTCCGTACTAAAGACAAGGAGGGTAAGCGCGGGCAGCATAAACAGATGACAAAGGTCTCCTGAAGAAAATTTTTGAAACGCCATTAAGACGCCGGAGCTGGGCGTCGAGACCCTAGTTTTAAATACAACTTTGTATACAACAGAGACCCTAGTTTTAAATACTATACTGTATACAACAGTTCATTTGAGGATTTTTTCTCTAAAGCAAAGATTTTGAAAGACGATTTTGAGATGGCATGTATGATAAGAAAACCTGGGATTTGTGTTGTATTCTTTTAAAAAGCATTGGAAAAATAAATAAAAAAAGAAGCTCTTTACATTTTCAAGTTTCTTGAGCGTATTGACCATATATTTGCTGATCATTTTTAAAGTGCCTAGTGCTGCAGGCAAAAGTAAAAGAAGTTTTCAGCACCAGAATTCGGAAACCCTGTAGCGCAGCTACCCATACAGAGTTGATATTCAACTGCTGTACAGATAGCCAAACCACATAAAATTAGGACAGCTTTTGAGATCTCCTAACTTTATATGGTTACTTATCTGATTAGCGAACTGAAAATGGGTGCTAACCCGATAAGTGCCGGGACTGCCCTTGCCCTGCACATAAACCCCCTAGTACTGCTGCAGCTGTTAAGAGGATATATTTAGTGGCCCTGCTAACTGGATAAACCCCTTTGAATATCGGACTCTAAAAGTTAAAAAAGTACCTATTTCACAGGACACTGTTCTAGAATTAAGCCTATTGTGCTTTCAGAGAAAACAACTTGAAGAACTGACTGCTGTGACACTACATGATCCTTCTAACATCGTTGCTATCCAGCATTTTCTAACTCTCTGACAAGCACAATTTTAATCCTTCTTGTTTTAAAGAATACATTGAAGATGGGTATTAAACAGGGACTGAAACCTTAAGCTCTTGATGATATGAACTGTGATTATAAAGACTGCAAACTGGTATTGAGGAGTTTGCCAAATTATCCCCAGTTTCCAGGGATTTTACTTTCGAAGCTCCCATTGCAGTGCAATAAACCCCATCCACAGGCAAAACTCCAGATTATGGACAGGGTTTGCAGCCATAATCATAGGCCCCATCTCTGATTTCATCCCAGCTCTAATTTTTATGGTTCTTTCCTTTTAAAGGAAGCATCAAGGACCAGCTGCTTAATGTCACTGTTGCTGTGCAGATCAAACAAGTTCTGTAATTGAGGCAACAGCTGCACCACATTCATATGTCCCGGAAATGTATACCAAGTCAGCACTGATGTCAGATAATTGCAGAATCACTTGTCAGCACGTTTCTTGGCATTGTATCAGGTTTTTCTTTTACCCTCAATGATTTTGTTAAACCTCTTCTTTTTCGTTCTACATTAATTTCATTTTCTAAGTCTTTACAAGTTGGCAGACACTTCCATCCGATGCATGCCACAGCGCCAACATTTCCCAACTGACTTGGGAAACTGTCTAGTTATGTGAAATCCATATGAATGCCTTAATGTTTGCAATGGCATGGGGATTTGTTACCATACTGGGTACTTTTTGTGCGGGTGGTAGACACCAGTATCACCGCAGTCTTGGAGAAGACTGTGAGCTGCTGGGAAAGAACTTTGCACCTGCCTGTGAGTCATTGAGGTATGAGGATTTGATAAATGCCATAGTCGGGCATAATTATAATTTAAATAGGACACCTAGAGGATCATTTTATAACAAGTTACCTATGCATGAAGGCCACATAAGTGCCTATTCTTAGCTTGTTTTATAAAGAAATATTGGCACCTATGGGCCCGATTCTGCAAGGCCTGCACCGTATTCTGCCTCCTGGCCCCCCTGCACGCACAGAGCCACTGTGCATGCTGTAGGAGATGGGAGTGGCATGAGGGCAGAGAGTGAGCGGAGCATGGGCGAGACCGGCCCCCAGACATAGACGGCCAATTCAGGTCACGGCTCTGTATGTCCAGGGAGCATCGGGTGTATGTCCAGCTTATTCTACCTCGGAGATGGAATAAGCGCTGGCTGCCCCTCCAGATTGGCTGGCCAGCCTCCCAGCAGCAACAGTGGCAAGCCAGGTGAGTCCCCACTGCCCAATCGGGGCCCTGGCTGCCCCCTGCCGGGTTCAGGTGGCAGGGAAACTGGTTTCTCCGGGAGCAAACAGGAAGTCAGTCCTAACATATGGGTGACATTGACACCGATGGAGCCCTGCGGAAGCATCTCCCCAGCTTTCAAAGAAAGTCTTTGGGAGATGCCACCATGCATGTGTGGTCCCCTTCCCGCCCAAGGGTGCCATCTTGCTCAGTCTCATTTTTTCCATGGAGCCCTGCTGTCTTCATTGCCTTGGGCCAGACCATGACCCGGTGGCCTGTGGTCTCTGCAAGAGGATGCCCAGCAAGGCCTTCAAGAGCCACCAGCAGCAGCACGATAAGTTTTTCCCCCGAGTTCCCGATGCCTCCGAAGGCCAGGACCTCATCTGAGGCCCCAGTGTCTCGGGCAGAACTCTTTGAACCCAAGCCTCATTATGGGTCCTCGAAAAGGGAATCTCCATCGAGGGAACCCAGGAAGAAGAAGAAACCCTTAAAGGTGGCATCCTTAGATGGTTCCGACCAGCTGGGAGCCCCTCGGGCTCAGTCCCACAGCCCGAGGCGCTCGTCCGAGGCATCAGAGAAGGATTGACCTGTGAAGGTCCCCCAGAAGGATCCGGTCGTGGACCGGCCTTGGTCCCCAGACACCATCCTTGTCAAGGATTCCCCTTCGGGGGATCCGCATTGGCCCGAGTCTGTCAGTGCCCATGCCAAAGACTGTGGAGCCTTCTGGCCTGGAGTCCAGAATGGCAGCCCTGGAGCGCAGTTTGTCTGCCTTCATGGACCAGCAGCGGGCACTACTGTCCAGAACGAGCAGTTCATCTGCCCCCGACTACCGGGCCCTCAATGTCCAAGATGTCCCCGGAGGCCGAACCAATCCTCGAGATCCTTCGGCCTTGAGTCGATCCTCGGCAGAGGTCGCGCTCTGGGTCCTGCTCGATAGGACATCGGTCGTCCCCAGTGAGCTTACCGGGTGCAGGCCGTAGGGCACCAGGACCCTCGAGGCCCATGGAACAGCCCTCCTATGAGTCCTTCATGGACTACTCTGAGTGGGAGATGGAGGACGAGGAGTCCCCCGATAATCATCGCCACCGCAATGTCCCTTCCGATTCTCCCCTTTCCGAACCTCAGTGGCGGTCCCAACCCCCGAGGACATGGGCTTCTTAGACTTTGTCAAGGACATGTCCAAGACCCTGGCATTCACAACCGAGTCAGAGGAGGACCCTCAGGCGGATGTGTTAGAGATCCTCCAGTATGAGGCCTCTTCACAGGAATCGCTCACGGTGCCCATCCCTCCCATCCTGGAACAGCTCATGCTCCAAATGTGGGAGACACCAACATCGGTGCCAGTGGTGAGCAGATGGCTCGACTCGATGTATCAGGTCTGCCAGAGCCCTGGCTTCCAGAAGTCACAACTGCCACATAGCTCCATGGTGGTGGAGTCGGCCATGCGTTGGCTGAAAAGCTAGAAGACGCACTCCTCGGTGGCCCTGGCAGGGATGCCTGCACCTTGGACGCCCTTGGCAGAAAGTGCTACCAGGGCTCGATGCTCATCTGCCGCATCCAGGCCTACCAGCTGTACATGGGCATGTACTTGAAAGACCTAGCGAAGGAGCTCACCTGGTTCTCAGCTGGTCTCTCCAAGGAACCTTTGCAGAGGTTCAAGAGCCTGGCCAAGGCATCCATGAGTGCTCCAAATTCATGTCTCGAGTGGCCTAAGACAGGTTTGAGTCGGCAGCCGGGGTTGCCGCGGCGGGCATTGGTGCACGCCACCAAGCTTGGCTTCAGTCATCTGACCTCAAGCAGTGGGTTCAGGACAAATTGGTCAGTGTCCCATGCCAAGGAGAGAACCTCTTTGGCAAACCCATGACCGATAAGGCTGCCGAGCTGGAGACCGAGTTCATGACAAGGACCAGGCTCTCTAAGAAGACCACTGTCCCCCTCAGATGGAAGGGCTTGGGTAAAAAGCCCTTTTATCCAAGGAAGGGAGCTGCTTACTGAAACTACCCACCTTATCAGGCCTCCCTGGCTCCCCAACAGGGTAAGAAGGCCAAGGGATATGGGCATGGCCCACATAAGCAGAAGGCTCCAAAACCCCAGGCACTGGCCCCGGCCCAGCCATGGGGGAGCTTTTGACTCCTTGAGCATAGCCTCTCTACCCCAAGGAGATCAGCAGCCCTCAAGGGGACATCTGGCCCTCTATGCCTAGAGGTGGGTGGCCATCACCACCGATTCCTGGGCATTAAGGGTAGTCAGGGAGGGTTATCTCCTCCACCTGGCTCAGTCACATCCCCATTATTTCCTGGGAGAGCCCCTCAGGTCTCCCCTACACCGGAACCTTCTTCTGAAGGAGTTGGCAAGTCTTCTCGAAGACAAGGCGGTGTAACCGGTGCCCCCACCACCTCAAGGGCAAGGGGTTCTACTTCAGATACCTCCTTGTCCCAAAGAGGATGGGGGGGGTCTAAGGCCCATCCTCGACCTACACAACCTCAACAAATTCCTGGTGAGGGAGAAGTTCAAGATGCTCTCCCTTAGAACATTGCTGCCATACCTACAGCAGGGAGACTGACTATACTCCTTAGACTTCAAGAATGCTTATATTCACAAACACAGACAGTACCTGTGGTTCATAGTAGGAGGCAGGCATTTTCAATACAGGGTGCTTCCCTTTGGACTTGCCTCTGCCCAAAGGGTCTTCACAAAATGCCTGGCAGTCGTGGCTGCCTTCCTCCGGCTCCAGGGGATCTTAATTTTCCTTTACCTGGACGACTGGCTCGTAAGGTGAGGCGCAGCCTCAGAGGTGCAGCAGGCCACTGCATGCACCATCCAGGTTCTGCAACACTTGGGCTTCGTCATAAACTACCCCAAGTCTCACCTCCTCCCGACACAGTGCCTGGAGTTCATCGGGGCAAAGATCGACACTCTCCAGTCTAAGGCCTTCTTGCCCAAGGACTAAGCTGATCATCTCCGATCCCTAGCTTGGGACGTCCAGCACCGTGCCTCTGTGCCCACCCAGCTTCTTCTGCGCCTTCTCGGGCATATGGCCTCCACGGTCCACGTCACCTCAGATGCTCGCATCCATATGAGGATGGCACAGTGGTGTCTTCGGGACCAGTGGTCTCAGGTCACAGGCTGCCTCAGAGACTGAGTTTCGGTGACCCGCTAGTTGGCAGACTCCCTGGTCTGGTGGCAGTCGCCCCAGCATCTCGAAGCAGGCATGCCTTTTCAGGCCTTGAGCCACTTGAGGATCCTCACCACGAATGCCTCCCTGCTCGGCTGGGAGCCCACTACGGGGAGTTCCGTATGCAGGGCAACTGGTCACTAGACGAGAACACCCAGCAGATCAACCTCCTGAGCTCTGGGCCATACACCTTGCCCTGAGGGTCTTCTTTCACCACCTGCGTCACCAGTCGGTATTGGTCCAGACGGACAACCAAGTGACGATGTTCTACGTGCCCTTTGTCAGGAGGCCTTGGTCCTCTGCTCATACGCAATCCAACAGGGTATCCACCTACAGGTAGTGTACCTGCCATGCTAGGACAACCTGCTGGCCAACAGCAGAGTTCTCCAGCTGCATGAGTGGCAGCTGGACCCCAGGGTAGCTAGTTGGCTTTTCAGGCTCTAGGGGGAACCCTTGAATGACCTGTTCACCAGTCTGGACAACTTTCAGTTGCCCCACCTCTGCTCCCGGCAGGCCCATCCCTCCAGGGTGGCAGCAGACGTGTTCCTGGTCTCATGGTCAGAAAGGCTCATGTATGCCTCCCCTCCGACGCCGCTGATCAGCAAGACCTTATTCAGGACCCTCTGTGACAAGACCTCGCTCATCCTGATAGCTTCTCGGTGGCCCAGGCAGCCGTGGTTCCCACTGCTTTTGCAGTTGGCGGTGGAGGCCCTCATCCCCCTGGGGACTGCCCCGGGACTTCTATCTCAGGAGGGGGGCTCTCTCCTGCACCCCAACCTGGGGTCCCTCTTGCTGACAACATGGCTGCTGTGAGGGTGACTCTGGCCCTTCTCAACCTTCTGGTTGAGGTGGAGGACACTCTGCTGGCCTCGCAAGGCCTCTACTAGGAAGGCTTACGGCCTCAAATGGCGCAGGTTCTCTGCTTGGTGCTGATCCTTTCTCCTGCCCAGTGACTCTGGTGTTACAGCACCTTCTCCACCTCTCTATGTCCAAGCTCAAGTCTAACTCTATCCATGTGCACCTGAGTGCCCTAGAGGCACACCACCATGTGGTGGATGGTAAGCCACTCTCGATCCAACCCTTGGTGACTCATTTTCTCCGGGGCCTGCTCTTGTCGAAACCCCCAGTTCGACCTCCGGCAACCGAATGGGACCTCAACATTGTGTTGGGGCAGCTCACACGACCACCTTTTGAGCCTCTGGCTACCTGCCACCTTCGCTATCTCTTCTGGAAGGTGATTTTCCTGGTTGCGCTCACCTCCACTCGCAGTTAGCGAGCTCCAAGCGCTCGTGGGGGACGCACCATATACCAGGTTCTACAAGAACAGAGTGGTGCTTCGCATGCACCCCAAATTCCTGCTGAAGGTAGTGTCGTCCTTCCATCTTAACCTGGAGGTTGTGCTTCCTACCTTCTTTCCAAGACCTCATTCCAGTCGGGCGGAGACGGTCCTTCAAACCTTGCACTGTAAGAGGGCTTTGTCCTTCTATATACAATACACTCAGGGTCACCGCAAGGCTTCTCAGCTTTTCATCTCCTACAACCCTAGTAGGTTGGGGGAGGTGGTGACCAAGCGTACGCTGTCCACATGGGTGACAGATTGTATCACCCTTGCTTATGAGCAGGTGAGGCAATTGCTGGAAGGCTGAGTCAGGGCCATGGTGGCTTCGGTGGCAAACTTACGCTCGGTCCTGATGGTGGACATCTGCCGGGACGCCACCTGGTCTTCAGTCCATACCTTTGTAGCTCATTACTGCCTGGAAAGAGAGTCCCAACAGGACAGTGCCTTCAGCCAGGCTGTGCTCTGTAATCTTTTCGTGGTCTAGGCAACTCCTACCCTCCGACCCTTCTGTGTTCAGGCTACCAGAGTGCTGGTTTCATCGAATACAGGGGTCCTACTGTGGTTTGTGTACACAGACTGGAAAATTGCTGCTGCGTGCGACTCCCCGTGAGGGAGCCCCTAATTTTTCCTATGGGCTTTCTGTAGCCTGTAGCTGGGGAGTCTCATATGTGAGGACTGACTTCCTGCTTGTTTCCGGAGAAAGTGTAGTTACTCACTTGTAGCAGGTGTTCTCCGGGGACAGCAGGAATCAGTCCTCACAACCCTCATTCCTCCCTTTTGAGTTGCTCCTTTACCGTCTTTTATTTTTACTGTCTTTTTTCTATGTCATCTGACTGAGCAAGATGGCACCCTTGGGCAGGAAGGGGACCATGCATGCATGGTGGCATCTCCCAAAGGTTTTTTTGAAAGCTAGGGAGATACTTTTGCGAGGGCTCTGTTGGTTTCGACGTCACCTGTATGTGATGACTGAAATAGCGCGGTATATAAAAACAAACAACTAAATAAATAAATTCCTGCTATCCCGGAGAGCACTGTTACAGATGAGTAACTACGCTGTCTCCACAGCAGCTGGCTGGAGGTGCCACAGGGAGGATGTCCCCGCGTGATGCAGGGGCACGCCAGGCTGTCTCTTAGTGCCCGATCCTGCACCCATGGGAATGTCTTGCTGCCATAGTGCAGAATCAGACACTGACTGGCCTGACCTGTTCGGGGCTGTCCAGGCAGCCCAGACATGCCCCATCTGGGATCGGGCTCCATGTATCTTTGTAAACTATTAGCACAAATCCAGCAGAAATAATGGCTAGGTTGAAGTCACAAACATTTACGCCTACTTGGGAGCAGGCATAAATAGTAGCATATAAATTACAGGCATATGCATGTGCATATAAAATATGCACATAGATCATGACCCTGCCTGTGCTCTGCCTGAACTCTTCCCCTGAACACTCCTATTCTAAAGTATGAACAAGTGTGCATCTGATTGCATCACACATACTTATATGTGTGAGGTAATTTCAGAACAAACCTTATATTTTAATTTAATTTAATTTAATTAACATATTTTTTATATACCGCTCCTTCCATTGATCAGATGCGGTTCCCATAGAACAACAATAAACAGAGCGAGCTGTTTTTACATATAACAATTTGTAACTTGGAAGTTACAGTTAACAATTAACAATTAGTGAACTATGTACAAATGAACAGAATTAAACTATATACAGAGTTATTTGTTGTTCAAATTTCTTCAACACATTGTCTTAGGGCTACAGTACTTCATTCCTTTGTTGAAAAATGTATTATTTGGAGTAGGATTATCCTTTATCTAGCTGAGAGGTGAGAGATGAGTTTGTCACGGATCCATAGTGCATTGTAAATAAGTGTGTTTTAAGTTTTTTCCTAAACTCCATGATTTCAGGTAATTGTCTTAATTCTATTGGGATTGTGTTCCACAAGATGGGGGCTGCATGGGAGAAGGCTTTCTTGTTTGTGGATTTTTTGGCCGTAATGAATTCTTTTGGTGTTGTTAGTTTATTTAACTGGTCTCTCCTTTGGAGATTATGGGTGGGTTCTATTTTGATGAGGTTATTTGTGGTCAGGGGTGCTGTTTTAATTATAGCTTTGTAGGTGGTTAAGAGAGTTTTGTATTCTATTCGGCTTTGAATCGGGAGCCAGTGTAAATATTCTAAAATTGGGGTTATATGTTGGAAAGGTGGGGCCTTCGTAATGGTCCTTGCTGCCGCGTTTTGTGCTAATTGAAGTTTTTTTAAGGCTTGCTTAGTTACACCAAGTAGGATTTGATTTGCAAAGTCGAAATGGGGGGTTATAATTGCTTGTATGACTCGTTGAAAATCCTGTAAGTGCATTAGGGGGCGGAGTTGCTTTAGTATTTTCAGTTTAAAGTAAACTTTTTTTGTTATATTTCTCACATGTGTGTCCATGCTGAGGTGTTTGTCCAGTATAATGCCTAAGTAACGTATTTCAGATTTTATTTATTTTATTTATTTATTTATTTATTTAACATTTCTTATATACCGCGCTATTAAGATCAGTGCGGTGTACATTGAACACAATATACAACAATGTATGCAAGTAACATTGAGTTTACATAGAACATGGGAATATATAACATGGATTAACAGGTAAAACTATGTACAGTCAACATCATATATATATATGTTTTTACTAAATAAATAAATATGTTAGCTCAAGTGGATATTATCTGCGTAATTTATGTGGGAGGTGGGAATCAACAGAGGATGTAGTTTGATATCGTTATTCTGCAATGTAATATGTGAGGGGGGAATGAACGTTGTGCTTTTGGTTACTATTAGAGCTTCTGTTTTTGAGTGATTGATGTACAGATTGTTTTCATTTAGCCAGGTGTTGATTTCATTGAGGCAATCGTTAATGAGTTGTATAGAGATATTTGGAATTTTGAAGGGGACATACATCATAATGTCATCCGCATATAGGTGATAGTGGACATTGAATTTTTTAAAGATTTTACAGATGTGTTTTAAGTATATGTTAAATAGTAACGCTGACAGTGCTGAACCTTGTGGGAGGCCTAGTTCTTGCTTGTATGTTTTTGAGGTGGGATTACCGATTTGAACCATTTGAGTTCGGTCTGTTAGATAAGAGGTAAACCATTTTAGAACAGTAGATTTTATACCTATTTGCCTAAGTTTATTAATCATTGTTGAATGGTGAACACTGTCGAAGGCTGTGGAGACATCAATGAATATGAGTAAGAATGCTTGTTTTGAGTTGTCTATTCCCCTTACAAGTGTATCGATTAGAACTGTTAGGAGTGATTCTACTCCGTGTCTGGGGCGAAACCCATACTGCTGGTCATCAAGTGGGGCTGAGCTATCAATGTACTCTTGTGTTTGAATTTGTACGGCTTTTTCAACTAATTTAGCCATAAACGGAATACTCAATATGGGTCTGTAGGATTTAGGTGATGATTTGTCAAGGGTAGTGTTTTTTAGGATTGGGCGGATCTGTGCGTGTTTTAGTGTAGGGGGTAGGTATCCGTTTTTTAGGGAAAGATTTATTATTGGGAGGATGAATTGAGAGAGTATAGGTAGAGAGTTCTTTATCCAGGTTACTGGACAAGGGTCAAGTAGTGAGGTTGTTGTATTAATGTTTGTGATAATGTTCTTGAGCTCAACCTTGGTTAGGGGTTGGAATACAGACCATTCGTCTGTGTTAAGTATTTGAGAAGTATTTACTGGTTTAGGTAGTGGGGGATGAGACGTTGTTTTGTTCATGTAGTAATTTGCCAGTGTCTGTGGGGTAATGTCTGTGATTTCGTTGCTGGAGTTGTGAATATTATTTGTCAGTTTTTGGACTATTGAGAAAAGTTCTCTGGGTCTATTTATTGCGTTATTTAAGATGGAGGCATGGTAATTTTTCTTGGCATTGTTTATTGCGTCTTTATACTTGTTAAGGAGCGTGAGGTATGAATCTTTTGTAATTGTGTTTTTATTTTTCCTTCATTTACATTCGGCTTTCCTTAAATTCTTTTTCATTAGTTTTAAATCCTTATTGTACCAGGGGGTTTGACCAACTTTAGCATGCGTGTTTTTCTTAATTATTTGTTTTTTAGCTGCAGCGTTATTGATAGTTTTGTGCCAGTTAGTTACTGCTGCGTCTAGGTTTAGTGGTGAGGTTGATAAGTTAGGAATTATGAGGTCTAGGAATTCTTCTTCATTGTATTTTTTAAATCTTGAGGTTGGTGCATTAGTTGGTATTCGTTTAACTGGTGTGTTGTTTATTGTGATATTAAAGTTTATGAGGTAATGGTCTGACCATGGGATCGGTGTGCAATTGAGGGAGGTGGGGTTATAGAGTTGGTGGAGTACATTTGGTAGGAAGACCATGTCAAGAATACTACCTTTTTCATGTGTGCTAGTGTTTATTATATGGTGAAAATCCATATCTACTGTTGATTCTAGGAAGAGGGAGGCATATGAGGCTGGTAAGGAGGGGATGTTAAAGTCTCCGAGCATTAGAATTTGGTTTTGATCATGTATGCATTATGTAGGAGCCCCCACCTATTATGTATGCATTATGTATGCATTATGTATGCATTATGTATGCATTATGTAATGCATTATGTAGGAGCCCCCCTCCTAACCAGGAGCCCCCACCACCACCAGCAGCTCTCCCCTTCCCGGGGATCGAGCCACCGGCAGCAGCAGGGGCCTGCTGACTCCCGACGCCCAATCCGGGCCCAGCAAGGGACTTTTAAATTTCGCGCCTTCAGGCGCCGACATCCAGGAGCCCCCACCACCACCAGCAGCTCTCCCCTTCCCGGGGATCGAGCCACCGGCAGCAGCAGGGGCCTGCTGACTCCCGACGCCCAATCCGGGCCCAGCAAGGGACTTTTAAATTTCGCGCCTTCAGGCGCCGACATCCAGGAGCCCCCACCACCACCAGCAGCTCTCCCCTTCCCGGGGATCGAGCCACCGGCAGCAGCAGGGGCCTGCTGACTCCCGACGCCCAATCCGGGCCCAGCAAGGGACTTTTAAATTTCGCGCCTTCAGGCGCCGACATCCAGGAGCCCCCACCACCACCAGCAGCTCTCCCCTTCCCGGGGATCGAGCCACCGGCAGCAGCAGGGGCCTGCTGACTCCCGACGCCCAATCCGGGCCCAGCAAGGGACTTTTAAATTTCGCGCCTTCAGGCGCCGACATCCAGGAGCCCCCACCACCACCAGCAGCTCTCCCCTTCCCGGGGATCGAGCCACCGGCAGCAGCAGGGGCCTGCTGACTCCCGACGCCCAATCCGGGCCCAGCAAGGGACTTTTAAATTTCGCGCCTTCAGGCGCCGACATCCAGGAGCCCCCACCACCACCAGCAGCTCTCCCCTTCCCGGGGATCGAGCCACCGGCAGCAGCAGGGGCCTGCTGACTCCCGACGCCCAATCCGGGCCCAGCAAGGGACTTTTAAATTTCGCGCCTTCAGGCGCCGACATCCAGGAGCCCCCACCACCACCAGCAGCTCTCCCCTTCCCGGGGATCGAGCCACCGGCAGCAGCAGGGGCCTGCTGACTCCCGACGCCCAATCCGGGCCCAGCAAGGGACTTTTAAATTTCGCGCCTTCAGGCGCCGACATCCAGGAGCCCCCACCACCACCACCAGCAGCTCTCCCCTTCCCGGGGATCGAGCCACCGGCAGCAGCAGGGGCCTGCTGACTCCCGACGCCCAATCCGGGCCCAGCAAGGGACTTTTAAATTTCGCGCCTTCAGGCGCCGACATCCAGGAGCCCCCACCACCACCAGCAGCTCTCCCCTTCCCGGGGATCGAGCCACCGGCAGCAGCAGGGGCCTGCTGACTCCCGACGCCCAATCCGGGCCCAGCAAGGGACTTTTAAATTTCGCGCCTTCAGGCGCCGACATCCAGGAGCCCCCACCACCACCAGCAGCTCTCCCCTTCCCGGGGATCGAGCCACCGGCAGCAGCAGGGGCCTGCTGACTCCCGACGCCCAATCCGGGCCCAGCAAGGGACTTTTAAATTTCGCGCCTTCAGGCGCCGACATCCAGGAGCCCCCACCACCACCAGCAGCTCTCCCCTTCCCGGGGATCGAGCCACCGGCAGCAGCAGGGGCCTGCTGACTCCCGACGCCCAATCCGGGCCCAGCAAGGGACTTTTAAATTTCGCGCCTTCAGGCGCCGACATCCAGGAGCCCCCACCACCACCAGCAGCTCTCCCCTTCCCGGGGATCGAGCCACCGGCAGCAGCAGGGGCCTGCTGACTCCCGACGCCCAATCCGGGCCCAGCAAGGGACTTTTAAATTTCGCGCCTTCAGGCGCGCCCGCGACTGGCGGGCCCGCGCCTGAGGGCCTCGCCAGAGGGCCCTTTGGCGTGGCCCTTAGGCGGTGGCACATCGAAAAAAACCCCAAGAAGCAACAAGATCTACTTCTAGTTGGGACACATTTCCAGCTGTCTCTGTTCCCTTTCCTGAACCGCAAGTATTACGAAATGCCATAAGATGTGTAATATTTACCCAGTAACTCCGTTGCCTGTTACATGTGTCAATGTATTGTACATTGCTAGATTTTACATCTACATGTTTCAGTGCTGATTCCATACTATTGCTAGTATCACCCAACTGCTAGACCTGATTTTGTTACCAATAATACATTCGCATGTATCACTGCTAATCTTACTGTTGTAGCCAGTAGCACTGTACTGCCAGATTTTACATTATATGTATCAATGCTAATTTCATACTATTGCTAGTATCACTCAACTGCTATTGTGTTGCCAAAAACCCATTTCCATGCATCAGTGCTAATCCTACTACTGACAACTGTGCCATACCTCATTACTGTCGCCAGTAATTCATCCTTACCCAAAAGTGTGAACTTATTATTACTGTTGGCAGTATATTACTCTGTTTTGTTCTCTGCTGAGTGTCACATTGTCTCATTATCCGCTGACGGACACAGTGCTTCATTGCTTGCTCGATGCTGTACTATTCCTGTCTTATACGCTGCCACATTGTTCCAAATACCTACTCATCGCCAGACAGTAAGTTTATACTCTGCGGATAGCTAGCACAATAGTCAATACCGGTCCCACTAATTACCCAGCAACAAACATCTCACATACGAGTTTCACAAAAACATCACAAAATGCACCCATTTCTAGCCTTGGCATGTCTACACCTAGCCTCCTGGATCCCCCTTACAGCCCAAGCTTTTCACACATACACTAACCACATCCCGATACTCCACAGTGACGGGAAAAGATGGACGGAGAATCACCAACACCTCCCAAGAGAACCCAACGACACGCCTTACTCACATTTATTACACATCCCACTTCAACATCTCAAGAAGTCACATTTGGACCGTCAGCAACACCATCAAGCCCTGAAGTGTGCACTCATCAACGCAAGGTCAATACGTACAAAATGGCCAATAATTACCGATCTGGTCACAACCCATAATCTCGATATCATCATGATCACAGAAACTTGGCTATCAGAATCTGACAACGCAATCATCAACCAGATGTTACCCACAGGTTTTTCAGTCCACACATGCCATAGAACCAATCAGAGAGGAGGAGGAACACTCATTCTTGCCAAAACCTGCCTAGGCTTCCAGATGTGCAACTCAACCAGCACAGCCCACCTGGACTCCCTCACCATAACAAATAACACCTGCACGATCAACCTACTGTACCGAGCACCAACACCATCCTCAGAGGATCTTGCAACGATAATGGGCCTCGCCTGCAACTCAAACAGACCACGATCCCAGAACTGGATCCTAGGTGATTTCAACCTGCCTACGCTACATGAATCTCAAGCCTCTGCTTTCCTAGAAGCGTTACAAGATCTAGGATATGAGCAACTAGTCATTAATCCCACCCACGTCAAGGGAAACAAACTTAACCTGATCTTTGCCCCGCAGACGGATAAGGATACCACCCCACTAATACCACCTACCATAACTCCTGTGCCATGGTCCGACCACAGCCTGATCCAATTCCAGATACCTATTAACACACACAATAAAAACTCCAACAAAACCAACACTGCCCACGAACCCTCCTTGAAGCGCTTCCGTCCCTTTAATAAAGAAGAGCTTAGAGAGAAGATCCTCCCACTCCTCAACAACATACCACACGACCTAGATGCATTGGTGTCCACCTGGGACGAGAGCCTCAAGACCATTGCATGCATACCAGCCACAAATAAAACAACAAAGAAACGAGAGCATGCACCATGGTATACCAAAGACCTCCGAGACTCACTCAAGTGCCTGCGCAGGCTAGAGAGAAGATGGCGTCGGTCTCACTCTACGGTTGCACAAGATACTTACATCGCTCATCTAAGAGTACACCGTGATGAATTAACAAAAAAGCGGAAACAATATCATTCCGACATCTTGAAGCGGTCACTAAACAAGCCCCACGACCTCTTCAATATAGTGAAATCTCTCATAAGAGAACCTCCTGCAGACCAGTCACAGATGCCACACCCCCAGGCATACTCCAACTATTTACAGTCAAAAATGGTCCAGACTACTACATCTGCAACCAACTACCTTCAACCTGAAGTGACCCAGGCTGGTACAACCTCGAACTCCGCGGAAAACAGCTCTCAGCATACCTTGCCCCAACCATCACCACTATACAAATTTGAAAAAATATCACGCAGAGAGATTGAAGACACTATCGCTGCAATCAACCCTACTACCGCACCCAATGACCCATGCCCTGCATTATGGATAAAGGAGTTACGATGTGACTTAAGCCAATATCTGAGTGAATTAATAAACCAATCTCTTACAACCGGATCGTTTCCACCAAGTCTGAAACAAACATCCATCAGACCACTACTAAAAAATAACAAGCTGGACCCATCGAAAGTGGAATCATACAGACCAATTTCAAGTATCCCCATGCTTGCTAAAATAATCGAAAAGTTAGTACAGCGCCAAATCCAACAGCATATTGATACTGAAGCCCCACTGGATCCCTCCCAGCATGGGTTCAGAGAAGCACATGGGGTTGAAACCCTCCTCACCAACCTATTTGACCATCTAGTCTCTGGAACCGACAAAATTCATCAAGGATTCGCCCTCATATTCCTAGACATTGCGGCGGCTTTCGACTCGGTGAGTCACAAGATACTCATACAATGCCTCAGCGAGAAAGGAATTCAGGGAACAGCCCTAAAGTGGTGCAAGTCATACCTGACTAATAGATGGCAACATGTAAGGTCAGGCTCCACAACCTCCGAACCATTTTTACAAAACCAAGGCGTGCCACAG
Organism: Ichthyophis bannanicus; assembly: GCA_033557465.1. Taxonomy (NCBI): domain Eukaryota; kingdom Metazoa; phylum Chordata; class Amphibia; order Gymnophiona; family Ichthyophiidae; genus Ichthyophis; species Ichthyophis bannanicus. The sequence goes on from CM066040.1 coordinate 192,028,948, forward strand.
GGCTCGTCACTATCTGCATTGATGTTTAACATCTACATGCAGCCCATATGTGCCCTAGCACGTTCATTCAAGGTCAACTGTTTAGCCTACGCAGATGACATCCTCCTATACATCCCATTCAGGACTAACCAACCGGACCTCTCCCCTCTAACAAGATGTTTTGAGGCAGTAGCAGAATGGTTCAGCACACAAAACATGAGAATCAACTACAGTAAAACAGATGTCCTTTTCATCTCAAGGAACCAGGACTTCACCCCTCCACTCTCTTTAAAAATCGGCAACACAGAACTGAAAACCAAACCCACAATCCGCTACCTTGGCGTTACACTGGATCAACACCTGGATCTGAAAACTCACATAAAAAACACAGTAAAAACAGTATACATGAAAATAAAGACCTTAAAACATCTCCGACCGCTACTCGACTTCAGCGACTACCGATCGATCTATCAGGCATTAATATTACCTCATTTCGACTATGCCAACGTAATTCTACACGGTCTCCCTCAAGCAACGTTAGCTCCTCTCCAGCTTGCAATGAACACTGCTGCAAGAGTACTAACAGGGGCTTCACGGAGAGAGCACATAACGCCAGTACTGATGAACCTCCATTGGTTACCGGTTCAAGCAAGAACCCTCCACAAAGTTCTAACCTTAACTTTCAAAGCCTCAAACACTCTGACCCCCACAGCCCTCAGCAAGATGATACATAAAGTACCACAGAACAGAAACAGAAGAACCATGATGCAAAACACCCTAGAGGTCCCAAAAGTAATGACAAAATGCACAAGAACAACAACAAATAGGGCCTTTACGATTTACGCTCCCAGAGCATGGAATGCTCTCCCTACCTATATTCGAAATATCACTTACCTAACCCACTTCAGGAAGGCAATAAAGCAGCACCTGTTCACTACATACTACCCTGAATCTAGCCTTAGTAACCATACATATGGCCCCCCAGACAATCTCTCATTACAAGTAAACAATCAGACTCAGCATGAAAAAGGATAATCAACTGATCGCTCAGAATGTACCCCAGTGTAAATAAGATGTAGATATGTTCTGCCTGAAATCAGGTACCAGTGTGATACAATGTATAGAGTTAAGAATTGTACATAGTTTCCCCCAGTTACTTCCAAGTTGATCTCCCTGTTTATTGTAAATACAACTCAAAGTTCCTTGTGTTGTATAGTTGATGTTAAATGTAAACCGCTCTGATCTAAAATAGAGCGGTATAGAAGAACTGTTAAATAAATAAATAAATAAATGTATATAGTTAATTATGTATATAGTTAATTAGACTGTTGTCTCCACACAAATGTATATAGTTAATTAGATAATTGTCTCATACAAATGTATATAGTTACCTGTTTAATGTAAATGAATATGTACCGCTTCTGTACAATTCAGTTTGTGTTCTCTGTAAACTGCATTTGAGCTACTGGAAAATGCGGTATAAAAATTTCCAATAAATAAAATAAATAAATACCGACATATATGTGTGAAAAATCCTTAAAAAACTATCTCCATAGAGGCCAATGTTTTAAACCTTGTACAGGACTGGAGAGAACAATCCAGTAAAATATTTTTCTTGTAATATGGTCGTTTGCATAAGACGCAAATCAGGTTGAAGGGGTTTTTTTGTAATATAGTTTGTGCAAAATAACAGACTTTATTACAAAAATTCTTAACAACACCTAGTTAAGAGTGTCCATGTCCGAAGCAGTATGTAGGTCGTACTATTAGATCTGTGAAAGTTTGATTGTGTGAACACAGATCTAGATTGCATACCTGTACACTTTCTGCTCTGATAGTGGAACAGTGTTTACAACAGCATCATACATTTGATCAGCTACATTGGCGTATTTTGCAGCATGTTGGATGGGAGGTGATCAGGATGCGTTCCTCAACTATAGAGAACAATTTTGGATCTTCTATTTAAATATGCTTCAATCCAAAGGTTTAAATGCACAAATCGACTGGTATACATTGAATTAATGGTAATCCCTCCTTATGCCATATTATAGGAGGAGTTAGCTTTGTCTTAAAAGATGCCACGGCCATATTTCATTCATAGCTAACTGAGCTCCAGCTGAAAAAAATGGATGTATATAACCCATCTCTATAAATGTTTACCCTGAAGCAGAACTGCAAAAAGATAAGTTCAAAACACGTTGGTAGTTAGCTGGAATGGGTTTGCTATTAAATGCACTTTTGAAATCACTTTTAAATGAGAAAAAGGACTAGTTGGAGAATGCTGATTCATAGCAACCTCATAGTTATGTCTGACAAAAAATTGTTAAACATTTGACAAGAGTTCAATGTGTTGAGACTGGAGTACATGTTTAATATAGGTATTTGACAACTCACCAACCCCCAGTGAAAACAATAAATGACCAAACAATCCAAAATTTCACTGCAATAGTACCTCTCAAAAGCTTAGTATTTTTTGTCGGAGCTAAGCCGTGGGAGGGATATGATGTTTAACTTATCCCCCAACCAGACTGCTAGCTACTTTTTTTCTCTTTTTTGGTCCTGTGTTAGTTAGACCGTGCCATTTAAATATAAAACCTTTTTTTTACTTAACTGAAGTTTCTTGGTATTTCCGAACGATTCCGTTGCTCAAAAAGTATCCAGTAGCATGACGCGCGCGTTTCGAGCCATCAGGCCCTGTATCAAATGCTGTTAAACTACTTTTATTCAGGCAACAAAGTATCCAAAAACGCTGTCTATGCGGCCAAGGTACATTGGAGTAAGAAATGTACCTTGGCCGCATAGACGGCGTTTTTGGATACTTCGTTGCCTGAATAAAAGTAGTTTAACAGCATTTGATACAGGGCCTGATGGCTCGAAACGCTCGCGTCATGCTACTGGATACTTTTTGAGCAACGGAATCGTTCGGAAATACCAAGAAACTTCAGTTAAGTAAAAAAAAGGTTTTATATTGAAATGGCACTGTCTAACTAACACAGGACCAAAAAAGAGAAAAAAAGTAGCTAGCAGTCTGGTTGGGGGATAAGTTAAACATCATATCCCTCCCATGGCTTAGCTCCGACAAAAAATACTAAGCTTTTGAGAGGTACTATTGCAGTGAAATTTTGGATTGTTTGGTAATATAGGTATTTGGGCATTAGGGAGCATGCAGAGAGAGAGAGAGAGAGAATAGGGAATCAGTAGGGGGTAGAGAGAGCAAGATATAGCCAGGAATAGATTGCCAAGACCAATTTCAATTGCGGCCTCATTCTTTGGAACTCCTTACTCTTGAGATTCAAAGATCATCTAATGTTCTGAATAAGGCTAAAACATTGTTCTTTTTATATAGGCCTTTGATAAGGACTCCCATGTTCTTTGATTTTTTTCCATATTACATTATATAATCCTATATTGTTGTTTTATTCGGGGGCAATTTCTCCAAGTGGGTTAGTTTTGCGCATACCATGACAATCATGAAATTCCCTCCTAAGCCAGGGTATATGAGTATGATCTCAGTCTCTCAGATTTACTGTTAATGCTCACCGTAGTACTTACTGTTAATGCTCACCGTAGCGCCAAAGAGAGCTTCCTTCTGGAGTTCGTAAGATATAACCTGTATGGGTAGTTTGTCAAGATGTGACTGGAAGTTCTTCTTTATCAAGCCTGTGGCTCCCAATACGATGGGAAATTTTTCTGTATCTTTCTGCCACATTTTCTTGGTCTCTGACTGCATTTCATGGTACTTCAGGATCTTCTTCTCCACATGAGTCGCAGAATAATCACTTGGAACCGACACCTCTATCACTTTTTTTATTTATTTTATTTATTACAGTTTCTTATATACCGTGCTATTTAGTATCAGCGCGGTTTACATCATAACATAACGACCATCACGACAAGCTGTCAGGTTTTACATCGAACAGGAGTACAAACTTGGATAACAGGGTTAACTATATACATAAGCTATTTACACTGCAAGGATAGGTAAAAGTCAGATAATGCATGTAAGGGCCTTTCTAGAGTGGGTCATTTCTTGAGAGGGATATTTAGGTTCAATTGCTGGCTGGGAAGTATTGGAGGAAAAGGTGGGTTTTGAGAGCCTTCCTGAACTGATATAGATTGGCAATGGTCCGAATGTCAGGGGGTAGAGCATTTCCAGCACTTCCATTCTGGTGTTTTTCTTCTATCTCCAGGAACAAGCAGGAATGAGTCTTCACATATGGGTATGTCGGTACCGATGGAGCCTGCACGGGAATGCTCCCCAGCATCCAATCAGAAAGCTTTTGGGAGCATCCCTCGCGCCTGGGCACTGCCTTCCCGCCTTTTCCACTGCCTCTCCTCAGTTTTCGTTTTTCCGCGGAGCCGGCAGGACGTCCTCCTGTCGCCGCAGAAACTTTTTTCTTCAAATCCTTTATTTCTTGTTTTCTTGTGATCGCGGCTGTTTTTCCCGCCGCCACCGGTACCGCCGGTGGGTTTTTTATTTTCCTTTTCTTAAACTCAGGGAAATTTTTCCCTCAGTTTCTGTCTTAAATTTTTTGGGCCTACAAGGCCTCTCCATCATGGAGCCTTCTTCTCCTAAGAAGTGCCTTCACTGTGGAAGCACAGTTTTCTTTTTAGACTCCAATGCCTGGTGTCTAACCTGTTTGGGTCCTGACCCTTTATCCCCTGAACAATCAGGCTGCAAAACTGTGAGAAGAACTTCCCTCTTTCGAGTTTCCCTCTATACCGTTTTCCCTCCCGGAGTGAGGGCACCGGCCTTTTCTTCTCTACAGGATCAGGTAACCCACAAACAGTCTGTTAAGACTAGCCAATCCTTCAGTGGTAGGTCTCATGCCAAGCATGATGACGGCTCCGGCCTTGCCCTCAAGACCCCATTGGCATTACAACCCCGGCGGGAGTCTCCGGGCTCCAAAGCATTTCAGGGGTTTCAGGTTGTTCCTGGGGCTCACCCCTCACAGAACATACCTGAGCCATGTTCGGTGGTGGCATCCGCTTCAAGCGGTACCGATACCCCGGCATCGGCACTGGTGTTGAGTGATCCACTCTTCACCAGGGATCGTCATCTGGCGTTCTCGGTACCTTCGGGACCGATCGATATGTTCCAGATTGACTTTCCTGTATCTCAGCCATGCTCGGTGGTGGCATCCACTTCGAGCGGTACCGATACCCCGGCATCGGCACCGGTGTTGAGTGATCCACTCTTCACCAGGGATCGTCATCTGGCGTTCTCAGTACCTTTGGGACCGATCGATACGACCCAGATTGACTTTCCTGTATCGACAACATCGCCGATACCACCACCGCCGTCGGTACCCTCTAGACATGCATCGATGGACTCGCTCCCTTCGATGCCGAGTCTGGAATCGATATCTAGTCTAGATGACTGGGTACCGACGCGTCTCGGAACCGACCCTTATCGTTTCCGGATACGCAGTACCGAGGATATTCACCAAGCGTTTCTGGTTGCCTTGGTACTGCTTGAGCAGCCTCTGATGACTGCTTCGATGGCATTACCGTCTCCGATTCCGACTCAGCTACCGGTATCGGTATTGATGTCGGTTCCTGCAGTTACATCGGCACCATCGATCCTCTCTATGCCTAGTTTGGAATCGATACCTGGCATGGACGATGCAGTACTGACTGCCTCAAATCGTGACTGCCAGTACCACTGTCCATCTAGTGGAGTTCTTTTTCTGCACCAGACCAATACATCCTCTGGTGCTCAGGCTGCTCCTTCAACCTTAGCCTGCCCAGGGATAGTTCCTATTGGAGATCCCTCTTTTCAGAAATTTCTCCTTGACATGGCAATATTTCTTGCTATTCCTATCCCTGGCTGTGATCCTACTTGAGGCTCTCCTGCAGAAAAGGAAAATATAATGCTTCCTTTACATCATTCTTTGCAGGATCTTCTTCTGAGAATATGGGAATCACCTTTAAGGGTTCCCTCACCTTCTGCAGCAACTAATGTTCTGTATCAGGTGCCCCCCTCTCCAGGGTTTCAAAAGACTCAACTTCCCCATCATTCTATTGTAGTGGAATCAGCAATGAGGAAGGTAAAAAACAAGAAGAAGCATTCTTCTTATCCGCCAGGTCGTGCATCTAGAGCACTTGATGCCTTTGGACGTCAAACCTTCCAAACATCTATGCTGGCATCAAGGATTATCTCTTATATTTTTTATATGAGTCTATCTCTCCAGGAGGTCACAAAGAAATTATCTCTTTTGACTCCTTTTCTATCAGAGCCTAAGGCTGCAGACTATTCCTTACTTCTTAGTCATAGCCAGAATCTCTCTTGGTTTCTTTCTCGTGCTTCTCTAGACTCTTTTGAGTCTGTTAGCAGATCCTCTGCTATTGCCATAGGAGCACGTCGTAGAGCCTGGCTCCAGGCTTCAGACTTGAGCAGATGGGCACAACACACACTGGGTAATTCTCCTTGTACTGGAGAAAATCTCTTCAATAAGGAGGCTTTACGTCAGGTTGCTCTCTGCTCCACTGACTTCCCTGGTTCTGGAAACCATCCTAAGCCTTCTTTTTCCCCAGGAGGTAGGAAATGTCCTACCAAACCTTCTTTCCCTAAGAAAAGAAGGTTTCATTCTTCTCCTGCCCATCATCCAGATGTACCCAAGCAGGGGACACCTCGTCCTGGTCTGAAGAATCCAAACTCTAGCCAGTCTGAGCATACCCAGCAACCATAGGTTCCTGAAGGTTGCAACCTACAGTTAACCTCTTCTTAGCAGAAGTTTGTTCACTGTTTTTTTCTTTAAAGCTCTACACATGGCTTCCTTTCTTCAGGATGTACTAAGCTGTCAGGATATTCTTGTCTATGGGTTACAGATTTCTCCTCTTCTTCCTACCAAGAAGAGAAGTTAACTACTATCCCATGATAGTTTCTGTCCCAACATGAACATTTTTTTCTTCAGCTGACTCACCATATGGTAAGTCACCCTTCAGTTCCTGTTTTTCTACCCTCTCATCCAGGTTTTCTCCTGATTGAGTGGTACCATACTGTACACCTTTCATTCCAGTGTAGAGTTTTTTCTTTGAATAAATTCTCTGGACAGCTTATCAGACAGGGACAGGACTACTCCTCTCCCTTTGTCTTTTCTCTCTGTGTTTTTCACAGGAAGATTCCCTCTGCTGTCTCTTTCAGTTGCTGTTCATGCAGGAGTTCCAGTGATTAATCTACTGGTACTTTTCCACAAGTTCCAGTCTGTCTAGCCTTAGTAGTGATTCCAAGATAGTCCTCATCTATCTTGGATAATCCTACTCACTTCAGGCTTCTTACATTATCTTCTTTCTGGCCATCTCCATTTCCTTGGATTTGGCAACACAGCTGACCTACAGTCAGTTTTATCTCCTAATTCTCCTGCATAATGCTCTCTGCAATCTTCAGAGAAGCTTTCTACTATGGGCCCTTGCTAGAGAGCATTGAACTTTGTCTCTGATGGCTATTCCATATAGTAAAAAAGACTTATCAGTCATTTTCCATGACTGTGAGGGTTCTCCACACCCTCTTGTCTCCTGTTATAATACAGGATATAAGCTTTTTTCTGCGTGAATGTCCAAGGAGTTTCCCAATCCTGCAGGAATATGCTCTTTTTTTCCTTCCAGCTTGGCCTTATGCTATCCTACTCCTCATGGACAGCACATATTCTACTAGTAACGCATGATACCCCTGTGTCCCTCCAGTGGGTCATCCTGGTCTCTCCCTCTATGCGTTTTCTGTCCATTTACCATGTCAGAGTTCTACAGAACTCACGACTTGCTCTCTACAGACTGATATTATCCTCAGTTTTTTCAGCAACCATCCTGGTTATTTCACTGGATAGCATTCCCGCACCCTCTTAGCCCAGGAGGAATAGATTCTCTATATATCTTTTCAAGTAGGTTCCACCTTCTTGTTATTAGATGAATCTTTCTCCTTCACATCTCTCATGTGAATGTTCATATGGGGCTTAGTTGCAGACATGTATTTTCAAACTTACATATTCATGTATGTATATATATCTATTTATTTCTATACATACATATGTCTGTAAACTGTGTGTGCATGGGTTATGCCCCTATATATAATATATATCTATATATATATCTATATATATATACATACATATCTATATATCCCTCTATCTATATATCTGTTTTTATAGGTAGATATGTCTTACATACTATCTCCCTAACTGTCTCTGCTATAAAGGTTTTTACCTTCATAGAGGTTCCAGACAGTGGGTTTGCATATCTTCGTACTGTCCCTCGCTATGTAGGGGCTGTTATGCACAAAACCACTACTGTGGTACTAGCAGCTTCCACTTTACTCTAGGTCTCGCTATCCCTGAAGCATCATGCTTCAATATCTTTCCTATCTCTCACCAGCTAGGAAAGACAGTGTAGATCTTCAGTAGTTCTGAGGTTTCAGCCATTCACACATCTGTCCTCCATGGGAATACGGGCTTTTTTCCATACCCCTTCTTCCCTCCAGGACTTGGCTACTTGTCCAAATCGGTCAGTCTTCCTCTTTTACTCCTCAATATCAATGACTCTGTAGCTAAAAGAGTTTTCAGCTTTTTTCCATAAAGCTTTCCACTGAAGACCTGCCGTTCTTATACTACCCCAGTTGACACCTGGGTCACCTGCCAATTCCAGATTTGGACCTTCACCCTCACTGCGTGAGGTCACCTTTAGGATCCTCTACTGAATCTCCAGTAGACTCCATCACGCTCTCTACTTCCTACAATCCAGTAGGTAAGATCCATTTTGTGATTGTTCATTAAATAATTTTAATGGTACTTATCATACATACCAAGGACTCCTCTCCTGTAGTCCTTAGCTTTGCTGTTTGCTTACAGCTCCTCTCCTTTCAACTCCTACCCACCATTCCTCATGGGATGCCGGAGATCCATGTGTGGGAACTGCAGTCCTGATCCAGGGACACACATTTTATGGGATCTCCCCCTGGCATCTCCAGCTAGGGAGTCCCCAAATGTGAAGACTCATTCCTGCTTGTTCCTGGAGATAGCACAGTTACTTACCTGTAACAGGTGATCTCTGGGAACAGCAGGAATAAGTCTTCACAACCCACCCACCTCCCCTAGGAGTTGTATCTATCTATCTATCTTCCTTTCCTCTTTCTCTCCTTTTGTCTCAGCTATGAAACTCAACTGAGGAGAGGCAGTGGAAAAGGCGGGAAGGCAGTGCGCAGGCGCGAGGGATGCTCCCAAAAGCTTTCTGATTGGATGCTGGGGAGCGTTCCCGTGCAGGCTCCGTCGGTACCGACGTACCCATATGTGAAGACTTATTCCTGCTGTTCCCAGAGATCACCTGTTACAGGTAAGTAACTATGCTTTACTACTGTCTGGTTTCCTCGCATCCAATTTCTTATCCGTCAAAATAGGAATGTCCCAGGTGATCATAATCTCTTCATTATCTGTAATTCTCTAAGGATTATGATCCCAGTGCTTGTATTGTTTAGTTTCCAATGTATGAGGAGTGCTGCTTTGTTGTGTCTGTATAAACGTTTTCTGCTATCAGAACTTCACAGCTAGCTATGAGGTGAGTCTGTAAGAAAGAGCTGGAAACAGTCAATTGACATATGTCTGTTTTGCCAGTTTTTTCAGTGCTCGCTGTATACCATCTGCTGTCATGGGCTGCAACTATCATTTTCTCATCCTTTGGTTTCAATGTATCTCTCTTTAACCATTCATGTGTCTGTTCTTGATCAACAGAGGCTTCCTAGAGTAACACTTTGTAATCTCCAGGAACAAACAAGAATGCAGTCTTTACATATGGGTGAACATCATTGACTGAGCCTGCACTGAGCATCCAATAGGAAAGCTTTTGGTAGCAGTCCACTGCGCCTGCGCCTCTGCCTTCCCAATTCTTCTCCTCAGTTCTTCATTTTCCACGCAGTCATCAGGTCACTCTGTTCCTGTTACCGCTGAAAAACATATTACTCTCTGACTGGGAGCTCTTATAAGGGTTTTTGTATATGTTTAAAGCAAGACTACTTTCTTTTTGATGCTTTAGTGGAAATTTCCTTGAGCAGAGTAGGTTGTTGAACTCTAGTAACCTCCTCAGCTTTGAGAACTGCTAACACCTAATCAGGTGAGTAACTATGTTTTTCCCACTGTATTTGTGCATTTGCTACTTGTTTTTTCTTGTTTGCTGATCTAATTCTTTGTGTTTTCTCTTGCTTTGCAAATTCTGATGCTTTCTTTTCTGTGAGTGGATTCTCACTCTTTCCTTCTAGTTGTTGGAACAATTGTCCAAGTTTGATGATGGAGACAAATTCTGGACATTTATTTTCATATTTCAGCACTTTTTGCACATTTAGATTCAATGATGCTGTTGGGTACTGTGGGGGAGAGGTGATTATATTGTTGGCTATTTTCTCATATATTGTGATTGCCTTTTTCTAGAGAAACTAATAGTAATCAATAAATTCAATAAATAGTTAAATATGCTAATTTGATATTTGTGCATCTAATTTTTGGGGGACCTGATTTTCAAAAGAAATTGAGATTCTAAATTTAGGCACTTAAGTTAGGTACCTAAATTTGTCCTCTATTTTCAGCCTAATTTAGGTGCCTAAGGAATTCATTTTAGAAGCTTTTACACAGATCAACAGCAACATTTACAAATGTAGATCGTAATTTATACATGGAGAGCCACACATGCAGAGATTTCAAAGGGGTGTGGTGGAGACATGCTTTGGATGTAGCCAAAAATAGACATGTACATCCCATTTTACAATGAGAATACATTACAGAAAATTTCCACATCGGCTTTTGCACCTGCCCCAAGGTACAGCAAATGGCAGTTACCTTTTTAGATCTGTGGTCGAAAGGGGCAGATGCAAAATAACCTCACCCTCCCACCCCCTGATATCCAGTAAATATCTCCCCATCCCCTGATTTTCCCAGCATCCAACGGCATTGTTCACCCCCTAATCCCCTCCTCCCAGTATCTAACAGACATCCCCCGGACCCCTGATCCCCCAGCATCCAGAAGACATCTCTGCACCCCCTGATCCCCATGGCCCTTACTGGGGGTCTCTGGTTACTAATGGGGAGCAGGCGTGATCCCTGAATACTCCTGCCATGTTGATGCCTGGATGCAAAATGGTGCCTCTGACCTCCTAGCACTAGTCTTGTGGTACTATTACTAAATGTAAAGCTACCAAATAAGGGCACACAGCCACCAGGGAGTCTCCTCATAACAGAGAGGGGGAGGGAGGGAAATCAGGCTGTGTTATTTGTGCCACTGTGGGGAAGGGCGTTTTGCATTGGAGTGAGATGTCAGGTGATGTAAGTCTCAACAGCTACAGTTAGGTTGCAAAATCGGCATCTACACATGTAGCTGGCAGCACTTACACATGTAAAGCCCCCCAGGACCATGATCATTTCTGAATGTGTAGGGCTATAAAATCACTGCTACCCCTATATGTGCTGGCAAATGCACATGTTTATAGGGGTTTTACCAAAGGCTCCATGTTCTGCATCGGCTTATGTAAAATATAGGCGGAAATGAGCATGTCGCAACCTGAACATCTCAATGGTTTATCTCAATGACTTATCCAAAATAGGCCTTTAGGTTTTCAGTGAAAATTAACCTCAATTTAAGACAGAAAGCAGAGGATAGGGCTAAATGGCCAATTTTCCCAACGGAGAAAGGTGAATAATGGAGTACCACAGGGATCTGTGCTGGGTCCACTGCTTTTTAACATATTCGTAAATGACCTGGAAATGGGAATAATGAGTGAGGTAATCAAATTTGCAGATGGCACAAAATTATTCAAAGTTGTTAAAACCCACGAGGATTGTGAAAAATTGTAAGAGAACCTTGATAAACTGGAAGACTGGGCATCCAAATGGCAGATGAAATTTAATGTGGACAAGTGCAAAGTTATGCACCTAGGAAAGAACAACCCGAACTATGGGTACATGATGCAAGGTTACACATTAGAAACCACCACCCAGGAAAAAAGATTTGTGTGTCATCGTGGATAACATATTGAAACCCTCCGCCCAGTGTGCAGCGGCAGCCAAGAGAGCAAATAGAATGTTAGGTATCTTAAGGAAAGGAATGGAGAATAAAACAAAGGATATTATCATGCCTCTTTATCATTCCATGGTGTGACTGCACCTTGAATATTGTGTGCAATTCTGGTCGCCGTATCTTAAAAAGGATATAGCTGAATTAGAAAAGGTACAGAGAAGAGCCACCAAAATGGTAAAAGGGATGGAAGGATACCCCTATAAAGAGAGACTAAAAAGGTTAGGGGTCTTCAACCTGGAAAAGAGACGGCTGAGGGGAGATATGATAGAGGTCTATAAATTAATGAATGGAGTGGAATGGGTAAATGTAGATCGATTGTTTATGCCATCAAAATATAGAAAGACTAGGGGACATGCAATGAAGATGTAACCTTTTTAAGACTAATAAGAGAAAATATTTTTTCACTCAACGTGTAATCAAACTCTGGAATTCGTTACCGGAGGATGTATTAAAAGCTGTTAGTGTAGCCGGGTTTAAAAAAGGTTTGGACAAGTTCCTGGAGGAAAGGTCCATAAACCATTATTAAAGGGGACCCGGGATATCTACTGTTTGCCCCAGTACAAGCATTGTGGAACCTGTGTCTTGTGGGGAAACTGCTAGGTACTTGTGACCTAGATTGGCCACTGTTGGAAACAGGATACTGGGTTTGATGGACCTTAGTCTGACCCAGTATGGCATATCTTAAGTTCTTATACTAAAATTTATACTTTTCGGTTTAAGCCTTCCATCATTTACATAGCTTTTGAAGCCTGATTTAGGTTCCTAATACTGAAAATAAATGATAGGTTCCGAAATTTAGAAGCCTAGTGAAGCTAGGCACATACGTTTAGGAACTCAGCCCCAGTACATTTTGAAAGAGGCCAATTTGGAATCTGACTCTCCAAGTTAGGATGCTAATCGCTTTAAAAATTGGCTTCGATATGTTTTACACCAAATGTATACTTTCTATTATTTTATAAACTGCCAAAAGTAAGCATTTAGGATTGGTCAATTATCAATTCACTGCATAAATACATACCATTAATGTCTTTGGCAACAGCTGCACTCTTAACACAATCAGTACTGCTTGCCATACCCGTCCATAGAATAAATGTGCAAAGATAATACGAGTTCTGCACTGTAGTGCATGATATCTGAAAAAGCAACCTCTTCACAGCATGTCCAGTCAATGACTGTTGAAAAGATCTCAAAATAGCCTCAATAAAATTTTCAGAATTATGATTCTGTAAGCATGACGGGTGCAAAACCTCTGTTCAGGTAATGAAATAGTTATACACCAAGTCACATCATCAAAAGTCTACTTTTCAGACACGTCATATTATATTTCAGTTTAATTCTGGAATAGTCCTGATAGGTTTTAATGGTCGTATTTCTTTTTAATTGACAGACCATGCAGCAGATGAGTGACCATCGCTATGATAAGCTGACAGTACCTGATGATGCTGCAGCAAACTGTTTATACTTAAACATACCAAACAAAGGGCATGTCCTACTACACCGGGCCCCTGAAGAGTATCCAGAAAGTGCAAAGGTGAGAGAATCTGCTGTTACTGGTTTCTTCATTGTATAGCTGTGGTAGCACATCCATGCCTAATGAAACTGCATTCATCCTAGAACACTTAGGGAAGTTCTCACCAAACGTTAAAATCTTGCCGATATATAAGATAAAGAGTGAGGAATTAGAAATTATGGGATTTAGATTTGACTTGCCTTCAAAATCCATGCTGAGTAACATTCGGATACAGTAGGCAGTTAACTTTCCTGAAGGTCTTACAATGCAAGGATCTGATTTGCTAAGCTATTTTTCTCTATAGATTCAGAAGGGGAAAACGTCATAAGGGCATGTTTACTTTCATCTGCAGAAATGCCCACACAGTAGGTGCAAATCCTGTGCAGTAAATGCAGACCCTTACTGTATGGGCCGTGTCCCCTGCCTTGGCAGGGAGTACGGGCCCAGAGAAAAAATACAAGGACGAGCAGCTAGAGCTGCAATGTCCCGTTCCCCCCCCCCCCTCAAAGGCTCAATACCCTCAGCCAATCAAGCCCCCTTCACTGATCCAGAACACCTTCCCCCCCTCATTGATCCTGCCTTCCTTCAGAACCATTCTCCCTCAGACAATATCTCAACATGATTACCCCTCCAAGACTCCTCCCAACCTTTCTATCCCACCCCCCCCCCCCCCCCCAGGTCTTACTTAGGGCCTCCCTGGTGGTGCAGATGATGACTGGGGCAGGAGCAGTCCCCCTCCACTCCTGTCCTCTCTTCAGCAACTTTCAAAATGGCACCACCCTATGGTTATGATCCCTAGCAGTAGTCATCACTGCAAGACCACTTCCATTTTGAGAGCTCCCAATCTGCAGCAGGAGTGAAGGGGGACTGCGTATGATCCAGTCACCCATTAGGGAAGCTGTGGATAAAACCCAGAGGGAGGGGGGTTAGGGAAGGGCCAGGATGTGTGTCTGGAGGAAGGGACCTGATCAAGGTAGATGGTTTGGGAGCAGAGCCATGTTAGGCTGCTCTGCAGGGGAGAGGGTAGTTCTGAAGGAGGGGCTTGATCAATGGTGGTGTTTGGGAGGTGGAATGGATCAGTGGTGGAGGGGGAAGGTTTGGGGGTGCCCATGCGGCATGGCTATAGATATTTGTATGGGTAGCAGCCATGCTACCGGACTGCCATTAGTGTGACGGCAGTTAACACCACCTCTTGAGGTGACATAAGGTGCAGGCCCATTAGCAACTGTGACAGCTAGCAGACAGCAATATCCTGCATACTAGCTATCACCAACCTATATGCACACTGTCTGCCCCAGTGCCACCCTATCCCTCCATAAGGCGCATTAAGCAGCATGGAAATAAACCTGTGCTGTCTGTTTAGCGTGTGTGCAACTGTTAGAGCAGGTCAGCACATGCTGGATAGCACTCAAGCCCACATAAGAACACTGCTTAGTAAATATACTCCTTAGCTAATCAAACTCTTAAGTTTGTATCTGAGGCAATGGAGGGTGCCATGACTTATCCAAAGTTACAAGAAACATCAGTAAAAGAAGTGAGATTTGAACCCTGTCATCTCTGGTTCTGAGCCTGCTGCTGTAAACACTAGCACTAAATAGGAAGGGGCAGAGCAACCAGCCCCTCTCAAGAACAGCCGCTCTTTTTTAATCAAACATT
Organism: Ichthyophis bannanicus; assembly: GCA_033557465.1. NCBI lineage: Eukaryota > Metazoa > Chordata > Amphibia > Gymnophiona > Ichthyophiidae > Ichthyophis > Ichthyophis bannanicus. The sequence continues at coordinate 192,044,144 of CM066040.1, forward strand.
CACAAAACTGAACTTTCAGTCACTTATCTGAATCATTAGAATGCTTCAATGCCGCTTCCATGACTGCAGATTTAAAAAGATTTGTATCAACCTGATGCAGGGTCGCAGCGAGTAGCCCAAAACGTGACACGTTGTTGACAACAGTATTCCTGAAGCGGCATTGAAGCATTCTAATGTTTCACATAAGTGACTGAAAGTTCAGTTTTGTGAATGTTTGATTAAAAAGGAGCGGCTGTTCTTGAGAGGGGCTGGTTACTCTGCCCCTTCCTATTTAGCGCTCCGACAAAAAAAGATTTAAGGATTAGGTAAATATGTTTCATTGAGAAAGAAAGAAAAAAAAACCTTTTGGCACAGCGGTTTGTGGTACAGGATCTCTTGAGTGTGGTTTATTTACTGGTCCTGGTTTAGGGACTTCTTTTGAGCTGTAAACACTAGGACAGCAGTGGGCACTTCTATCCTCAAGGACTACCAACTGTCCAGGTTTTCTGGATAACTATAATGAATATATACAAATTTGATTTGTATGCATATTCATTAGAGTTAGTTGGAAAGCCTGGCCAGTTGATAGCCCGCAGACTGGTGTGCCCAACCTGAACTGCTTCCCTTTTCTTTGTCTTGATTTTTGGCTTGCAAAGTTTGGTGTTGACCCTGCAGATGTTTTATTGGTCCATATCTACAATGCTTATTCTCCTTAAAGTCACACACTTACAGAGTTGCCAAGTTACCTAGTTCCAAGAGTGAGATTTTTAAACCAGTCCTGGATTTCTGACAGTCTTATCTTGATGCATTATGGGATGTGTAGAACTGATTCCAAAGGGTAACAACAGAACTACAAATACCATCCTATACTGCAATGCAAGTTTAAAACTGGAACTGGCAAAAATTCTCACTCTTGAAATCGGGTAACTTGGGCAACTCTGAAGTCACTTATTGCAATCAGATAAGGCTGTCATTTACAAATCAAGATTCCTTTCTCAAACTCACTCGCATAGTTTCTTGCTTTCCACAGTCACATACGAGGTGTGACAAAAAAGAAACAAGACTGTCCCATAAATGTTTTATTACAAAATTTACAGAGAAATTGCACATTGTTCCCTTCAAAGTAATCCTCCCAAAGTTAATGCACTTCTGCCACTTACGGAAGCACTCGGTAAAGTCCTCCTCCTTGAGGTCCCTCAGCTCCCTCGTCACAGTGGCCTCAATCTCCTACAGAGGTGAAATGAGGTCCTTTGAGCACAGTCTTCAGCCTGGGGAAGAACCAGAAGTCGCACGTTGTGAGATCTAGGGAATAAGGAGGGTGGTCGAGAGCTGTGATCTGTTTGCTGGCCAAGAACTGCCTCACACTGAGCACGGTGTGTGCGGGCGCGTTGTCATGGTGGAGCAGCCATGACTTGTCTCTCCACAGAGCCTACCTGCTGCGCCAAACCTAGTCATGGGAGGCGATTGAGGACCTACTGGTAGAAGTGCTGGTTGACTATCTGACCCTCAGGCACAAACTCATGAATGACCACTTCTTTTTGGTTGAAGAATGCAATCAGCATGATCTTGATCCTTGATTTGGACATGTGCGCCTTCTTGGGTCTGGGCGACAGTCGAGTCTTCCACTGCAGGCTCTATCTCTTGGTTTCAGGGTCCTACCGGAAGACCCAAGTCTCGTCTCCTGCTTTGACTTGGCCAACGAACTCTGGATCTTCTCCGATCTTCTCTAGCAAGTCTCGACAAACATTGACCCGGTGCTCCTTCTGGTTGTCCGATAAAAGCTTGGGCACCATCTTGGCGCACACCTTCCACACCCCTAGCTCCTGCACCAAGATGGTCCGCACTGACTCCCTGTTCAGGCTGAGCTCCTCAGCTATCATCCGCACTGTCAATCTGCAATCACTCTGCACCAGCTGGTTCACTCTGTCATTGTTCTCAGCCGTCTTTGTCATGGAAGGCCGTCCTGACTTGGGGTCATTCTCCACCTCCTCACGGCCAGTTTTGAAGCGTTTGTGCCACTCGAAGACTCGCGGCCTTGACATTGCATCTTCTCCATAAGCCTTTTGGAGAAGTTGGAGACACTCAGTTGGGCCCTTCTCCAACTTAACCAGAAATTTCAAGTTGATTCTTTGCTCCATATTTCTGCCACCTCCAGTTGCATGACAAAGCGATGGAGCAGTGTGCTGCAAAAAGACCTGAAAAAGAAAAACTGAGTGAGAGAGATGAAAAATATTATAGCAGAATAGTGGCGAGATGTTGCACAACACAGTGACATAAGCAGTTAGCCAATTGGCATTGAGTCATTGGCGTGGCTGCCACAGTCTTGTTTCTTTTTTGTCACACGTCGTATGCAGCATCTCTCTCTTCAAGTCCTTACAGCTGAACATTAGAGCCCTCTCTTTTGGTTCCTACAGGCATTAAATTCTTATTTTTGCTTTTTGTACATTTCTCTAAAGCAGTGATTCCCAAACTATGGGTGAGGACCCCAAAAGGGGTTGTATCATCAGTAGATTGGAAGTTACAGAATCAGAACTGCTCCCTCTCCCTCTAGGCTTCTACTGTGACCAAAGTCTATTAGTGACAAGTCAGCACAGGGCCTGAGAGTCAATAAATGTTTACACCCTGCTTTCTCCTCCCATGTGAGTTTCCAATAGCCTGGAAACCCATGCAGGGTACTGGATATATGAGTGCACATTGACTGCTGCTAATGCTGCCTTCATGCCTTGGATAAGTTGAAGGAGGAGGAAATGGATGAGAGAAGAGTGGAGGTCTATTATGGTTTTCATCATCAGCATCATCAGCATCTGAGATCACATGAATTATTAAGTGTTAAAATGGGATCATTTTGGTTAAAGGTTTCAGAAGCATTACTCTAAAGGATTGAAATTGCTAGTGGGGTGACCAATGCACATTAAATAATAGTAAAGGTATGGGGGAGTGGTGGTGGGGGGGGGGTATGGAAATTGCTTCGGGTTGTTCAGAGAGAAATAATATACAAATTGAAATAAACAAATAAGCCACAAATAATGCTCTGCCAAACTTTTGTAGTTTTGTCTCAGGTTTTTTTTCTGTGTAAATATCCTACTGTGCTTTTGTTCTATTTATTTAGAAAAACCTGTTCAACCACCTTCGGAGTGAATGGCCTGTTAAGGCAATTTACAATAAAATTATAAAAACAACAATAAAAAAATATCAAATCATGAGCACAATAAATAAAAAATGACACAAAGAAAAGTTATAACAAGAAAGTTGAAAACCAGATTACTGCATCCACAGAAGCCCAAGATGCACTGGCCACTTAATCACATAAGCCAAATGCCTGCTGGAAAAAAGAGGTCTAAAGCCTCCATCCTTCTGAACTTTTTAAACATACTTCTTTTTTGCTGCTGTATTTTTCAGCACTCTGCTATGCTTCTGCTTCTCTGTATCTGTTGCATCTTCCCTGTACATATTTATCTCCTTTGCTCAATGCCTTGTTCATTTATTCTGCTTTCAGTCTGATTTCCTTTCTACCACCTCTATAATGCTGAATCTTTTCTCTGATCTGTCAGTGCATATGTTTCCTCCATTCCCAGAGCCGGTGTAAGGCGCCCTAGGTGAACTTTCAGCCTTGCGCCCTCCTCAAATAACATTTAGACCCACTCTGAGATTTTGAGAGTTAAACAAAACAATCATAATCACTCCTACACGACCCCTCCAAGAACAATCCTGTAAAAATTCAGAATGGAACATCATACTTTTAAATATTAAATTGTGTTTCTCACACACACACACACACACACGGAGGGCAATTTCCAAAAGCCATTTATCCGCCCTTCCTCTGAGTAAACTTACGTGCTGATGGTTCTTTGTGTTTGTGTGGCTCTAAGCACCTGTTGCCTTGCTTAGACTGGAGCAGCTCTTTGCAGCCCCTCACCCCCCAATCGAGGCTGCCACCCTAGGCATCTACCTATTTGTTACGCCAGCCCTGTTCATTCCTTGTCCCTCATTCCATTACCAACAAGAACAGTTTCTAATTCACTGAATCACAAGTTGTTGCTTTTCTGGGAATCCCACTTTTCTCTAGCAAATTAACTCTCCATAGGAAATACTGGCTTGGCATAAGGTGGAGCAGCCCTTTTCAGTGGGAGCAAAAATAGATAGGGAGTGCCCCTTTGTTTCATAAGACCTTCAGAACTCTAGGTCATCAGCAATAGGCAATTCAAATGAGCTTGGAGGAGTCCCAAACATCATTATATCCAAGCATCTCTCATGCAGGTGCATGCAGTCATTTTAGAATTGTGTTTTGACTTTCCTAACATTTACTCATAAAGAATATATAGAATTTAAAGATGAAAATTATAACTGTACATTTTTTTCCTAAACAGGTTTATGAAAAGCTGAAGGACCACATGCTGATACCTATTTCCAATATGGAATTAGAAAAAGTAGATGGGGCACTTACCTGCTGTTCTGTTCTGATTAACATAATGCAGGAACAATAATTTTACAGAGTCTCTCCCTTGTAACTGGCAATAATATACATGCAGGGTGACAGAGCTTGTGGCCGCTTGCAGTATGTTGTTTATATTGACAATCTACCACTGTGCTACTAATTCCTGTTTACAGATTTATGTTCCGGTACGTTTATTGTGTTCCTGGATGAATATGAAAACCTGTGCTTTGACATAGTTCGGGCAATGAAAAAGGCTTCTAAGTCTGCTATATCTGAATTTCATGCAGGCTGTGGAATTGAATGCTAGGAGAAATGTTGTAATGATGTACTATGATTAATAGATTATCGGAAAATGTGATGCTCTGTTCATGTCATTAACACTTTGTCCACTATCAGTGTACTCTTCTGTAAAGGCCACAGTACCCTTCCACAGCACAGATTTTTCATATGTAAGGAAATGGATAGTGTGCTCTTTCTGAAGGCTTATACTAAGAAAATAAAGGCACCCTATCAACTTACAGACTGAAAACTTACAAATAAACAGGAAAACTGGTATAAACTAAATAACCTTGTGTTTTAATCAAACGTCCTCAAAAGTGTCTCTAAGGTATTATAGTCTGTAACATTCTTCAAGAAATTTTACATACAGATAAAATATCTATTGCAGATGCTACATACAGTTAAAAAAAGATGCTTCATCAAAAGATAAAAATGCTTTCCAGCCAAAAATCAAGGATTGCTTCTGATCTAGGAACAAAGGTAATGAATCCACAGATGGCCAACCTGACATGGGCCGTGTTTCAAAGAGAATGTATATCAAGGATGCCAAGAAACATCCACCAAAGGAGCCCTGTACTTACTCAAACTTTCAGAAGAGAAGATAGCCCAAGATCAAAATCACAAAAAGTAAATCTAATACAGAACAGTATTTTTTTTTTACTCTCTGTTGGTCTAACATAAAGCATTAAGAGTGTAGAAAGACATCACATAACCAGATTGTGCAGTGTCTGTTCTTTTAAAACCTCATTAATTAAAATACCAGAGTTTGCAAAATTATTGGAGAGGCTTAATGGTGAACAGTTGAGAAGTCAACAAGGAATGCTGGAGAAACTAAGTAACTTTTACTGTTTTCCTTTTTCTCTTGACTTTTATTGAGTAGTGAGGGATGTGAGTGGGAGTAGTTCTAAGAACATAAGATATGCCATACTGGGTCAGACCAAGGTCCATCAAGCCCAGTATCCTGTTTCCAACAGTGGCCAATCTACCTAGCAGTTTCCCCAAAAGACACAGGTTCCACAATGCTTGTATTGGGTCAATCAGTGATATCCTGGGTTATGGACCTTTCTTCCAGGAACTTGTCCAAACCTTTTTTAAACCCAGCTACACTAACAGCTTTTACATACAATAACAGCTGACTTGATATGATTTATCGAAAAGAAGAGTCACAGATTTAATTTATGGTTATTATCTAGTTTTACTTTTTATACCCAATATACATGACTGATTTATTGTAACACACACACAGGATTTTTTTTTTACTGCTGAAAAGTGTGACACAAACCAAATCTAAGCTGAGAAGATTGTGAAGTTCATGGTCATGATTGCCTCCTTGCTCTCCTCTACTATTCCTGTTCTCCTTCTGCCCTACTGCCTCTCTGACCTCCTTTGTCTCACTTTCCTCTCCTCCCCCATCATCGCCTTCTCATGCTCTCTTTCTCCATTGACAAGCACAGTAAGTCAACCACACAATGGGGGTGATGTCATCCAATGGTGCCCAGAGCAGATTTGCTCTCCCAGAGCTCATAAAAAGATTTCTTCTGAGCATGTGCCCCCAGCCCAATTACTCTAGGCCAGTGCCTCTTCTTCCTCAGTCTTCTGTTTCCTCCTTGCCCAGCGGATAGATCCTTCCGGCTCTTCCACATCTTTGAAAAAGAAGACCCCAGAAATCAATGCAAAATAGGAAAGAAGATCAAAGACATACCTAATAACATTCTGGAGAACATCAGGACAATTGAGCTAAAGCCAGGATTCAAGAAATGCCCAGGCTGCAGGAAGAGAATAAGTGCCTCGGATGCCCACAAGGTCTGCGTGTGGTGCTTTGTATGCCATGCAACCTCTGTAATGCTCTGTGCACTCTAAATGTCTCCCTGGGCTCGAAAGCACAGGAGACTTTCCCTCAAGGATTTCCTCATTGGGCAGTCTACCTCATCTACAGAAGCCTCCACAATCCTGTCAGCCATCGGCCATGCTCCTGGGCCTGATCCTGCAGTTGCTCCACCTCCCATCACTGGTTCCCTCAACACTGCAATGGATGGGCAGGCATGAACTACAATCAGTGCCGGAAATGCTGCCTCACTTCCCTGCACCATAGAATCCCTCCCAAGAGGTTACCATGATGCCAGCACAGCTCTCTACACACCTGTTGGCACTGATATCACTCAGGCCATGCCTACTGGTGCCAGGGAAGCCTCCCACTTGGATGGAAAGCCTCTGAGCTGAGGAATTCCACTTCCACACAAATACTTCTGTCGACTCCCAGCATAGAAACAAATACAACCATGCCAACTGCAGAGACAAGAAGAATGGCAGAGATCACCAGAGCAGGGAAGGATTCCAAGCACTGCTGCCACCATAAGTACCCTCTCAGCATCTTCTCCCCACACTGACCAAGGAAAAGGGGCATTCCCTCCAGGCTTCAATCCTCTTTCTCTTCCAAGGGTGACAGTACCCATGAACACCAATTTTTCCTCTCCAGAAGGCACTCCCTCAATCACAGCCATGCAGAGAGCACCACGGCCACCCACTCTGCACTGGGTATCTCTGCAGCAACAGCACCTTCTGGATTTGTTCTCCTGCTTAATGGCACAGCACTGATACTCTTCCCAACTGAACATCAGACCTTCTCACAGTGGAGTTTCAGAGGAATAACTTCCCCCTTTGCAGGACATTTTGTGTGAAAAGGACGGCAGCCTCAATTCAGACCCCTGTAGCTCCAGCAGACTTCCCACCGCTGAATCACCTGGCCTCCTGGATATTCCTCCAGAATTGCCACCTTCTCTACCTCTGCCAGCCTCACCACCAGTAGACCTGACATATCCCATGTTCCTCCAGAAGCTGACTGCCCAGCTATCACTATCATCCTGCAATAAGCTGGATCCTTGCAATAAAGTTCTCAGTCTCCTCAAAAATCATGACATCTATTGCTGTGCACAAGGTCCTTCTGAACTGCTGAGATAAAATCCAGCAAAAGCCTTTCTTCGGACCCCCGCTTCCAAAAGGCTGGACATGAAATACCAGGTCCAACTAACTCCAGGGTTCAAAAAGCTCAACTACTACATTAATCCATCATTGTGGAATTGGCCTTGAAGAAGTCAAAGAACTCCTGCTCTCATGTGAATACCTCCATGAGAAGGACCACAAGTTTCTGGCCACAATGAGCAATAAGGTCTTCCATAGCTCCATGCTGAATGCAGCTCACCAATTCCAGCATATAGTCTATCACGACTCACTGCTTGAGAAGATCAGAGGTGCCCTGATGTTTCCCTCTTTGGAACACAAGGGGGCATATTCAAAGCAAGTAACATGGTTAGCAGACCTGCTAACCACATTAATTGCAGTGAGCAGGATATTTATTGGCACATAGCTGGCTTGTGTCACTGAATATCCCCCTCTAACACCACTGGATATTGAGCATCCTGGGGAGCGGTGCTCATGATAACTGTTCAGCAGCAATATTCAGCTGCTGGCCCGTTATCATAAACGAGCTAAGTTAGGCATTTGAAAGGCTCAGCTAACTTTACCCGGGTTAGCTAACTGGGCAGCGGCTGAATATAGCTGCTACCTGGTTAGCTAACATGCTATTCAGGCACACCGGATATTCAATACTGGTAGCTGGATATGACCCTGGCATTGAATATCCAGGGCTATGCTAAAGCGGTGATGGCCAGCCCCTTGAAATGTGCTGACCGCCACCGCTGAATATCCCCCCACAGAGAATGGATATTCCCCATCCTCCATGACTTAAAGGACTGTGAGAAACACCACATATGAGTGGCATTCAATTCATCTGAGTCCTCCTCCTGCAACATGGCAGTGGCCATTGCCACAGATAGATAGTTTGGCTGAGAGATTTGGGCCTATGCGAGGATACACACAAATTTCTTGCTGATGCGTTTTGCTCTGGTGAATATGTCTTCTGAGTCAAGCTCAAGGAGATGGGCAACGTCCTCAAAGACCACTACACCACCCTACAGATTTTATTATCTGAAGGTTTGAACCATGTCCCTATGCTCAGAAGATAGCATGGTTTACAATTCTGCATGGGATATTCCTCATTGTTGCAACAGCTCCTACAACAGATGGCAACACCATTGCCCAAAATCACAGCCTCAACGCAACACTTACCAGCAGAGATCATGACCCATGCATCAAAAGCAGCCCTCCATCTCCTCCAAAAACACCCTCAGTTTGACTACCAGGGGCTGGAGATCATACCAATTGGCTGTGGTCTCTTATACTTCGTGGAGGCCTGGTCACAAATAACGACAGACAAATGGGTTCTCAGTATTATAAGGGATGTCTGTTGCATGAGATTCCACACCACACCCTCTCCTAGACCGCCAACCCTTAGCATGGCTCCAGAAATACTAGCCCCCTCTCCTCCTTTTGAAGATATAGGCCATATTCTGAATCATAGCAATAGAACCAGTACATTTGGGGGAGATCAACCAAGGCTTTGATTCTCGCCACGTCCTCATCCCCAAAAACACAAAAGGTTTTCAGCTCATCTTGGACCCTTGACCTCTCAATAAGTGCATCCTGAAAGAAAAGTTCCGAATGCATTCCTTGAGGACTATCCTACTGCTGATCCAACCCAACAAATGACTGGCCTCCCTGGACCTTCAAGATACTGTACACCTTCACAAACAAGGTATGTGTGTGTTCCCCTACCTCGACTGGCTCATCATGAGGCCCTCCCACCAAGAGACAAACACGTCCATCTGCACCATGATGAAGCTCCTGCAAGCTTGGGCTTCCCTAATCAATGCCAAGATGTCCCACCTGACGCCAACCCAAGTGCTAGAATTCATCAGAACGGACATCCACAAATCCAGAGTATTCCTGCCATCACCTCCTTAGCTCAGCAAATCTCCTCATCAAAGTTACAGCCAGAAAGTTGTTATGTTTCCTGGGACATTTTACCACAGCAATTCATGAGTTACCACTAGCCAAGCTCCACATGAACCCACTACAGTGGCACCTCTGAAGGAATTGGATCCAGCACACACTGCTATCTCATGCAATCCCTATTGATGTCTCATCTTGCACTCAATGGTGGATGAATCATGAAAAGTTCACCATTAGCAGATAACTAATGACAGCCAGATCCCCACCTGATAATAACAGATGCCTCCAAATGTGGCTGGAGAGCCCACCTCCTACATCTGAGAACTAAGGGCACCTGGTCACCCACTAAGGCCATGTACCACATTAACCTCTTAGAACTCAGAGCCATTGGCAGTGCCCTCAGGGTGTTCAGACCCTGGATATCAGAGAAGACCATCCTCATCCAGATAAAATATGGCAATCTAGTTGTCTGTTTCAACAAGCAGGGTGACATGAGCTACAACAAACTATGCAGGGAAGTATACAGAATTTGGAGGTATGTCCTCTCCTTCAGCTGCCTTCTCCAAGCTTCCTATCTTCCTTGGAACCACAACACACTCACAGACAGCTTCAGCTGGCAACTAGATCCTTGCAAGTAGGCTCTCAACACCAGCACTAATACATACTTGTTTTGACAATGGAGCACTCCAAATATAGATTTCAACACCAGTGAAACCAATGCAAAATGCTCTCTACTGTGTTGAAAGTGTCCTTCCTCATGCAGGCTGGCCCTGCACGCTTTTTCAAATTACTAGGGACAATAGCAGCTCCTCTATGCTTACCCACCCACATCCTTGATATCAAGATACTACTGAAGGTGATGCACTACAAAGTCCACATCACCTTAATTGCCCCCCCACTGGCCAAGACAGATGTGGTTCCTGTACCCACACCTGCTTCACTTGTCCAAGCAGCTCCCATACAGGCCTCCAACCTGCCCAAACCTCATCACGCAAGACAGGATTGGGGGGGGGGGGGTGGGACTATACTACACCGCAACCTAGAAGCTCTGTTGCTCTCTGTGTGGATGTTGAGAGGGTGATCCTTGACCCACTCCATCTGAACGCAGAGTTCATAAATGTCCTCCTGGCTGCCATAAGAATCTAGTCATGGTGTACCTCTTCATAACTGACCCCTTCTCCTGCCCTATTCCATCCCTCCTTCAGTACCTGCTCAGCCTCTCTAACTCGGACCTCAAGACTGCATCTACTAGGGTACATCTTAGTGCCATCTGTGCTTATCATAACCAGCTGAAGGGAAAACCAATATCAAACCACCTCCTTGTGGCAAGATTCATGAAATGCCTCCTGAACCTCCACCCTTCTGTATGATAGCCAGCCCTCAAGATCATCCATCTCCAGTTCATGCTACTGCCCTTTAAACCTATTGAGAGTTCCTGTCTCAAGTTTGTCATCTGGAAAATTTTATACCTCATTGTCATCAGCTGTGCCAGACACATCAGTGAGCTGAAACCCTAGTGGCTCACCCACCCTACACTCTGCTTCTCCCTGACTGCTCAATCCTCAGGATCCACCCCAGATTCCTGCCCAAGGTCATATCTGCCTTATACATTAATCAAAACATTGTACTTCACTCCTACCATGCCTCAGTAATCTGTTATATTTTTTCAAAGGTGTGAATAAACAGGTAGATAGAGATGAGCCAGTTGATATAGTGTATCTGGATTTTCAGAATGCCTTTGACAAGGTCCCTCTTGAGAGACTCTTGGCCTTCAAAATTTGTTGCACATTTGACTGTATCTATTCTTACTACATTGACATATCTGATTAATGAGTCTTTGAATCGGGATAGTTCCCGATAGTTGGAAGAAAGCTGTTCTTAAACCTTTCACTACCAAATTTTTTTATTTCAGTAAAAAAATTCCAGAAAGCAGAACTTTGCTTAGGGATAGTAGGAAACAGAAATGTTCACTTGCATTACACTGGAGTTAATAATTAGAAGAGTTTTTTTATCATGGTTCCATTTGGCACCAGTGGGACTTAATGGAACTCAATATAAAGAATAAAAGTAAAGCAAGATATATAAAACTGAAAGTTCTTAACGTTTTTATTCATACTGCTGAAGTGTGATAATTGAGGAAGCAATTTCTTTCCTTTGCAATGCAAAGGAAAACATTGCATTTCATGCATTTCATCCTGACATGAGCTTTGCAAACCCTGCACCATTGTTTCGGGTCTGAGTGAGCTGGAAAGTGTCCTACACCATCATTTCTGATGCGGGCGTTTGGATCAGACTGTACAGATGATTTCTGTTTTGGCAGTGCATGGGAGTCATCAGGATCATTCACTTCAGGAGAATCCAGCACTTTTGATGGTCGCCCTCTTTTTCTTTGCACAGATTACGGCACCTTGTTTTCTTTGATCAGCGACTCACTAATACTGATAACAACAAACTGAAGGAGTGAGAACACTCGAGGATTTGATACAGATTTCTGCTCACAGTGACGTCTGTAAAGCAACCATCCAGTCACAACCGCAAGATGAAGGCACCAGTAAAATATTCTACGGTACCATTTCTTACTGCGATGGTCAGTGTGATATAGAGCCATAAGCATATCAAAGAGATCTACACCTCCCATATTCTGACTGTAGTCTCGAACAACAGCTGGACAGGGCACATCAACATAGGCATGCAGTTTCTTGTCCCAGCGCTTGATCATAGAAATTGGATCAACTGATCTCAGTGTTGATGAAAGCTGAACAGCTGAATTATCATACCAATGAGCTACTGACAAACCAGAGTTTGCATCAACCATAAAATCACTGGATCCTCGACCTTTTTTCTTTAGTTCTTTTTCCATTTTCATAATGCATCCTCTGATCCTGTTGCACCGTATTGTCCCAGTAGGCAGGATGCTCTGTTCCTTTAGCATCAGCTGAAGCTCCAGAAAAGTGAAGCAGTTATCAAAGTACAATTTGAAATTCTGAGTGCTAGGCAGTGTCTCGCATAATTTCATAACAAAGTCTCCTGGTTGAAATCCAACAGGAGCCTTGCCGTCATAGAAATGAAAGTCATATGTCACACCACTGACCCCGCATCTAGCAAATACTTTGAAGCCCCATTTCTTAGGTTTCTTTGGAAAGTATTGCCTCAAGGGGTTTTTTCCTTTGTATGGTATCATCTGCTCATCAATGCTCTGCTTTTCTTCCAGTTCAACCTTTAGGCAAGCCTCTCAAATGAAATCCAGAAGAGGGCGAACTTTAAAATATCTATCATACAAAGGGTCATTTCTGTCAGTGACGGCCTTGGTGTTGTCGCTGAAGTGCAAAAACTTGTTGATGTCGGTAAAACGATTTCGACTCATAACGTCTGCAACAGGTGGAAAACTGAGTTCTTCTGACCAGTAGCATTTATAACTGGCCATTGGAACCAGGCCCATCTTCAACAACATTCCACAGTATTGTTTGATTTCTACTGTTGTTGTTCTAAATGAGGACACACTGAACTGCAAGTAAATTGGTCTAAATCACAATGTGCTCAATAAGTTCAGTGAAAAAAAATCTGTGAAAGTATTTTATTGGAGGCTCTTCCTCCTCGGGTGGATCAGAAAATTTTCCCGACCAGATTGGATCGGAGGTGACTTTTGGCTTTATTCTCCTCCATCGAAACATTACTGCATCTTTTGATTTTGATTTCTTTTTGAATAATCATCATCATCATCTACACCAGCAACATCGGGATCTTTCTCCTTTGCATGATCCCTAACTGTTGATAATGGAAGATCATCTTCTGATTCGTTCAGTGGATCATCGCTCGACTCATCCATATTATTTTCCATCTCTGGATCCTCTACATCACACTCAGGTTTAGAAATATCAGCATCTGGTAACAAGACAAGCTGAGATTCTATTTTTCCTTTTCTATTTTGTCTGCGATGCATATCAAAATCCATCATTTTGCCTGCATCAAACATTCAACAAATTACAGAATGTAACTGAATCACTACTAGATTACTACTTAATTAGCAGATAACATAAATTTCAAATTTAAATCTTAATAACTGCTATGTGGTAAACTTCACTAAGTATTACAAACCACCATTTCTGCAGTAACATGTAACAACCACTAAGTACTGTACCAATGGTTCCAAATGGAACCAACTACAAAACTGTCTCATTCAACAACTGTTTCAACAAAAAATGGTGATAAAACTGGCAGAAAGGGAAAACAATACCTGTTTGACTTGAGAGAATTTTCCTGATGCAGTGAAGCCTTCAGAACATTAAAATTTAACACTAGAACACTTGCAGTAAATTTCAAAATGGCTACCAAAACAAAAGCACAGCCAGTGGCGCCACCTAGTAAGTTAGTGACTCTAAACTGAATATAGTATTTTATTATGATAATAGTAAGTAAGAAAACTACTTCTGATGTTTACTGGTTTTATTCCCCACTCGGTTTTTACAAGAAAACTACATGGGTTCTAAATGGAACCACCGGGTATGAAAGGGTTAAAAACAATCTAACTTAGATCAGAACAAACCAGAAAATTTTAGGCCTGTGTCAAATTTGCCCTATTTTTGTAAAGTGCTAGATAAGATTGTCCTGAATCAGTTACAGTATCTGATTCTATTTCCAGCAATAATTTGTTGTCAGGTTTTAGAGAAAATCATAGTACTGAATTAGTCATACTGGATATTTTGGATGACTGTTGGTACTATATAGATGTTGGTCCTTTTGGACTTAAGTGCAGCATTTGATACTATTGACCATCATATTCTGCTGAAGAGACTATCTGATATGGGAGTTATGGATCTGGTATTTACTTAGTTTCAGTCATTCCTGACTGATAGGTGTCAATATGTAGCAGTGGGAAATATGATCTCTAATCCCAGGCCATTGGAATATGGTGTTCCACAAGGGACCTTGTTATCATTCCTTCTTTTTAACATCTACATCAAGCCTGTAATTGATGTGATTTCTGCCCAAGGGGTACACTCTTATGCTTATGATATTCAGCTGTATGTCTTCTTGGACATAGATTGAACCTCTGTACTTACCAGATTGGTGTCCTGTTTGGATTTGGTTAAACAGTGGATGGTACAGAATAAGTTACAGATTAATCCTTCAAAAACTGAGGTATTGTGAATTCATCATAATAGCTCCTCCCCTACCCCAAAACCTTTTTGGGAGGGAGTAGATCTTCAAATCAAGAGTCAGGTTCGCAGTCTGGGAGTTATTATTGATAATGATCTTTCTCTTGATGGACACGTCTCCCAAAACATTAAGACCTGTTTCTATTATTTGTGACAATTATATAAATTCCGCCAGTTTTTTTCGCAGTCTGAGACATTACAACTTGTATATGCATTTATAACATCAAGACTCGATTATTATAATACTCTGTTGTATGGATTGACTGCAAAATCAAAAAAGCAACTACAACAGATACAGAATGCTTCTGTGCGACTGATTTTTGATTTGAGGTTTAGAGACCATGTCTCGCCTTATCTAAACTCACTTGATTGGTTACCGATTGAGAAGCATCATATTTTTAAAATGCTCGTCTTGGCTTTTAAATATTTTCATGGTCACTGTCCAGCCGATGTTGCAAATAAATTGCAGAAGTATATCCCATCCCGTACTCTGAGGTCTCAGATTGTTTGTTAGTGGTTCCCTCTCACAAACAATTTCATCTTGAATGTACACATCGTAATGCTTATTCATGTTCTTTGCCATTATATGGAATGGAATGCCAAAAATTTACTGTTCTATGGACAATCTGTTATGCTGTCAGAAGCTGATAAAAAATACCTTTTTCCTGAGATACGATGGACATTGTAAGATTTTGTAAATCAAGTAATGTCCTGTGCTATCATTTTTATGAAGAGTAGATATTATGTGTTATGATGAGGTATTGTCAGTCTGTGTTATGATATTTTTTATGTATGAGCAATTTGAAAGGACAGGAGAAATATCAAATAAATAAATTTAAAAAGTCATAAGATAGGAGGCGGTGTACTATTATGGATTAGGAACTGGTTAAAAAATAGAAAACAAAGAATAGGGCTAAATGGACAATTTTCTCAATGGAGAAAGGTGAATAGTAGAGTGCCCCAGGGATCAGTGCTGAGCCCGCTGCTTTTTAACATACTCATAAATGACCTGGAAAAATGAGCGAAGTGATCAAATTTGCAGATGATACAAAATTATTCAAAGTTGTTAAAATGCAAGAGGAGCTCGAAAAATTGGGAGACTAGGCGTCCAAACTGCAGATGAAATTTAATGTGGACAAGTGAAAAGTTATGCACTTAGGGAAGAATAACCCAAACTATAGTTACATGATGCAAGGTTCCACATTAGGAATCACCACTCAGGAAAAGGATCTGGGCAACATCCGGGATAGTATGTTGAAACCCACTGCCCAGTGTGCAGCTGCAACCAAGAAAGCAAATAGAATGCTAGGAATCATAAGGAAAGGAATAAAATATAAACCAATGATATTATAATGCCTCTGTATCGCTCCATGGTGCAAACACACCTTAAATATTGTGTGCAATTCTGGTCACCATATCTTAAAAAGGATATAGCATAATTGGAAAAGGTACAGAGAAGAGTGACAAAAATGGTAAAGGGGATGGAAGAATACCCCTATGAGGAAAGGTTTAAAATTTTAGGTCTCTTGAACCTGGAAAAGGGGAGATATGATAGAGGTCTATAAAATAATGAATGGAGTGGAATGGGTAAATGTATGTCAGTTATTTACTCCTTCAAAAAGTAGAAAGACTAGCAGACACACAATGAAGCTACAATGTGCCACATTTAAGACTAATCAGAAAAAATATTTTTTCACTCAGCATGTAATCAAACTCTGGAATTCATTACCAGAGGATGTAGTAAAAGCTGTTAGTTTAGCTGGGTTCAAAACAGGTTTGGACAAGTTCCTGGAGGAAAAATCCATAAACAATTGTTAAACCCCTGGGACAAGCAGCATGGAATTTGTATACCTTTGGGAATCCGACAGGTACTTGAGACCTGGAATGGCCACTGATGGAAACAGGATACTGGGCTTGATGGACCTTTAGTCTGACCCAGTATGGCATATCTTCTGTTCTTAGAAGTGGTGCCTACACACTTTGTACTGCAGCAGGGCCTAGAGTGTTACATATGTAGAACAAAGTCTTTCAGAAAAGCCTCACATCTCTTCATCTCCTATAACCCTAACAGGTTGGGAACTGCGGTTTCCAACCATACACCTTGCCTTTGGATTTTGGACTGCATCTCCTTCTGCTACACACAGGCAGGATTGCAAATAACTGGCAAGGCCTGTGCACACATCTCAGGGTCCTAGCCACCACTCTGGCTACCTCAATTCTGTCTCCACAGAAGACATCTGCAGAGCCACCACTTGGTCCTCCATATACACCTTCACCAAACATTACTGCCTGGTCTGCCCTTTGCCTGCCACTGACACCTATGGGCACACAATCCTCCGAATGATACTCATGCCCCAGATGCACACCTCGCACCCTGGTGACAACCTCTAAATCTGAACTAACTGATGTCAAGGGACTGTTTTCAAAGTTACCCAATTGCTAATACTGTTTTTTACAGCCTCACTGCTGTTCAATTGTTCAGGGCACTTGCCCCACAGTGTCTTTAATTGTTTGGGCTGCTTGCCCCACAATTTATGATTGCTACCATTGTTCAGCACCACCTGGCATCGATTTTTCCTAAAAAAGTTCCGTTTTATTTCTAGTAAAATTTCAACTAGGTTGATTATATTCCTAATAAAAGTTAAACTACCTTCCTTCAGTACACATGTCTATTACCTGGGTTGCTAGCACTTGCTAAATCCTTTGCAGCTTCATCCTACTGAAGGCTGGGCTGTAAGGGAAAGAGGCCATAAGACGAGCACATAGTGTCTCCCCTTACACCAACTGTGTGGCTGACTCATCCTGCTTGTCCATGAAGAAAGCAAGGTTTCCTACCTGTAATAGGAGTTCTTTGTGGACAGCAGGATAAGTCAGCCACATGAACTCTTCAGATGAACCTGCTAGGCTTGGAACTCATTGAGCAGGAAGTGGCACTGGCCTGAGGTATTGGCACGTACTCAGAAGAAACCAGGCACCTTCAAATGACATCACTTCAATTGTGTGGCTGCTTTATCCTGCTGTCCACAGAGAACCCCTGTTGCAGATAAACAACTTCCTTTTCCTTGCTAAATTTCCTCTCTCTTTTTCTTCTCTGGGCTGTTCTCTTCCTCTCTTTCCTTCATTCTCTCCCACGCCTCTGTCTCTCGCCTATAATAAAGTGTTCACAGATACTTGAAAATATGATGCAGCCTTATGTGTTAGATAAGATGATGCAACCTTAGACACAGACGTGGCATCACATTTCAACATCCACTATTTTGAGAATTACATCTATGCATCCAAATTAACACTGTAGCAGACTTCTTTTGCCAGGTACTTAAACCCAAGTTGCACAGGAAACTAAGCTTTTGAAATTTTTTTCCATTCCGACAGATGATGTAAAACTTGCACAGAGCTTCTACCTTTAATAATGAGACTTTAATTCTAGTTGGCAAATGTACCCAAATAATATTTTTAGCAGAGGTTTACCCAACAACCATCAAGAGTCATTTGCAACATAGAAATGTTATTTGTTTTGACTTTGCAATCAGTTTCAGTTCTCTCTTTCTTTAGTTTAGAAAAAAACTCTCCTACCCCATTTTGGGTGTCATGGAGAAATATTTTAGGATCATCGGGACCCCCCCTGGAGTTTGCTTGAATAGAGCAGTGCTTCTTAATCCTCTTCTGGAGGTACACCTAGGCAGTTGGGTTTCAGGATTACTACAATGAATATGCATGAGATAAATTTGCATGCAATGGGTCTCCAGTATATGCAGATGTATCTCATGCATATTCATTGTGGTAAACCTGAAAACCCAAACCCAACTGGCTAGTTATACCTCCAGGAGAGGTTTGAGAAACAACTGGAATACAGCAGTTTGTTGCTTGTCAATAGTCTTTATTAGGTCAATTGCTTCGAATAGCAGAATCCTTTTGCCGTTTGAGTTAATCTAGTTTTATATTAATTCTCTGCCACCTAATCTCACATTCTCAGGAAAGCTCACAATATCATTCATAACCAATTTTTAAAAAGGACAGTCCAAGCTTGTTCCCTGTGTAACCTCATCTGCAGCATAATGTTGACTGGGCAATGCTCCAGAAGTCAGTTCATTGAAGCCTATATGTTAATTAGTACCTCACAAGGTTGGTTTCAGTGATTATGTTGCCAGTCTTATCCACCCTTTGACATCATAAACTTTCATAACAATAAGATTTACTGTAATAGATTAATACTTAATCTCTGAACAAGAATGCAACACTTGTATTCTAAAACACGCTGTAGTTCAACATTTTTGACGCAATATTTTCCTCCTGCTCCTTTGGGTTTCCAGCTCGGTGAGAACCAGGATTGGGATCAGGCACCATGAGCATTCATTTGCCACTACCCTGGGATTTCTTTCCATGTTTAATAAATCCTCCCCTTAGCCTAGTGGTATTCCCAGTCCTCAAGGGCTACAAATGGAGCATGCTTTCAAGCTATCCCTAGTGAATATACATGAGATTTGCATACAGTGGAAGTGATATGTATGCAAACCTCTCTCATGCATATTCATTAGGGAGAGCCTGAAAATATACTCGCTTGTAGTCCTTGAGGACTGGAAGTGAATACCATGCTCTAGACCATCATACCTAGTTTGATTGTTGCAGACATATGCACTGGATCGCATTCTGGAACTCTGCAGTCATGGGCCCTGAATCAGGCCACTAGGGGCATGTTTACTAAGCAGGGCTAATAGTTGAGGCATGCTATTTTAACTACAGTAGGTCCCACTGAATAAATGGGACCTGGTTAAAGTTCAACACAATGGCTAGCCACTGTAGAACCGCTGAATAGCCTCCTCCCTTAGTGCATAACATTGGTTTAATGAGTGCTGACTTATGAATTAAAATGGTTTAAGTCAATTTGTGCACGTTAAAAAGCTATTGTGTTCTTTAAAAATTCTTTATTAATCTGAATGTTTGAAACAAACTGGGAAAAATAGTCTGAAAATCAGAAAAAAAAGTCAAAGGAAGCAAAAATGCTTGCCCTGTGTGCATGCCTTGCATTTATCCATGGTGTTTAGAGGTCTCCCAATTCTATAGGAAGGCATGAAAACATCACATGATTCAGCCATCAACTGTTGATTGCATAAGTCCATTCTTAACCCACTTGGTTTCTTCTCCATGTGCAGGTTAAACTGTGTGGAATTCGTGTTCAATTGTGATTTTTCAGAAATATTTTCAGAATATGTGCAATAAATGATGACCATATTAGGCAAAAAGTTAATTGGGTCTTTTGGACCAACATCAAGCTGATCGGTTTGGCCATTCCAGAATCAAAGAGGAGTGGGAAGAATGTGAAGAAAGCCACAGTGCACTTATCTGCACTCTTTTAGATTTCAGAAACTGAATTTGAAATAGCATCTTTATTGTAGCTTTGTTACAGTGCCTTGCGAAAGTATTCATCCCCTTGGTTTTTGTCCTATTTTGTCACATTATGTATAACCTGGAATGAAAATGGAGGTTCATTTGGATGTTAGATAATGGATCTAACAATATAGTCCAAATTGATGAAGTGAAATGACAATAAAATACCTTGTATATATAAAAAAAACAAGTAAAAACTTAAAAAAGTTGTGAGTGCATCTGTATTCATCCCTTTTGCTATGAAATCCCTAAATAAGATCTGGTCCAATCAATTAACCTCAGGAGTCACATAATTAGCTGATTAGGGCCCACCTGTGTTCAATCAATGCCACATGATCTGTCACATGATATACCTGTTCCGAAAGGCTCCCGACTCTGCAACACCACTAAGCAAGCATGAAGACCAAGGAATACTCCAAACAGGTCAGAGACAAAGTTGTGGAGAAGTATAGATTAGGATTGGGTTATAAAAATATCCTAAATTCTGAATATCCCATGGACCACCATTAAATTCATTATAACAAAATAGAAAGAATATGGCACCAGTACAAACCTGATAAGAGAAGGCCGCCCACCAAAACTCACAGACCGGGCAAGGAGGGCATTAATCAGAGATGTTACAAAGACACCAAGGATAACACTGAAGGAGATGCAAAAATCCACAGCAGAGATGGGATTATCGTTCCATAGGACCACTTTAAGCATACACTCCACAGAGTGGAGCTTTATGGAAGAGTGGCCAGAAAAAAGCCATTGCTTAAGGAAAGAAATAAGAAAACATGTTTGGAGTTTGCACAACAGCATGTGTGCAAACACATGGAAGAAGGTTCTCTGGTCAGATGAGATGAAAACGGAACTTTCTGGCCATCATGGGAAATGCCATGTGTGGCGCAAACCCAACACTTCCCATCACCCCGAGAACACCATTCCCACAGTGAAGCATGGTGGTGGCAGCAGCATCATGCTGTCGGGATGTTTTTCTTTGGCAGGGACAGGAAAACTGGTCAGGATTGAAGGAATGATGGATGGCACTAAATACAGGGCAATTCTTGAGGAAAACCTGTTTCAGTCTGCCTGAAATTTGAGATTGGGACGAAGGTTCACCTTCCAGCAGGACAATGACCTTAAACATACTGCTAAAGCTGGTTTAAAGGGAAACATTTAAATGTCTTGGAATGGCCTAGTGAAGTCAAAGCCATTCCAAGACAATCTAATTGAGAATCTGTGGCATTTCTTGAAGATTGCTGTACACCAACGCAACCCATCTAACTTGAAGGCATTGGAGCAGTTTTGCCTTAAGGAATGGGTGAAAATCCCAGTGGCTAGATGTGCTAAGCTAATAGAGACATACCCCAAGAGACTTGCAGCTGTAATTGCAGCAAAAGGTGGCTCTACAACATACTGACTTTGGGGGGTGAATACACATGCACACTCCTGCTTTCAGGTTTTTATTTTTTTTTTGGTCTTAATTATTCTTTGTGTCACAATAAAGGATATTTTGCACCTCCAAAGTCGTAGGCATGTTGTGTATATCACATTGTGCTAACCCCAAAAACTCCATTTTAATTTCAGGTTGTATTGCAACAAAACAGGACACACACAGAGGGGATGAATACTTTTGCAATGCACTGCATGTCCACTGTTAAAACATGGTTGATGAAACATTGCCTTTGATCCCTTAAATCATCCTACTCACCATTTTTGAATGAAGTAGGAAGCACTGCTCCTTTAAAGGGAAAGCAATCGCTTGCATCTGTCAGATGAGTGTCAAGTCTTTATGTGGCCAGTACAACTCATCTCATGTACATTTCTGGGCATGAGGCCAAAAGCTGAGAGATGTTCTGATTTGTACTTAAAGCACACAGCTGAAATAGTTTAAAGCTGCCCTAAGCCATTCTTTTTTTTACAGTGAGAAATAGGAATTGATTATCTTGATTTTATTTATAGGGTATGATATCACAACTTGGCCACATCAACCCATCATACTGAATGTTTCATCCATCAAGGTGAAATGCTATAGCTGGTCTGGTGGTTCAGTGGAGATGCGGAAGTCCTGGGTTGATTCCTAGATCAGGTCTTTCACTGCCCGAGCCAGGTAGGGCTAGGAATGCTGCAGAAGCAGCATTCATAGCCCTTCAGGAGGCATCCCAGTTATCATATAGTGGCAAAACCTAAAGGGTAGATTTAGGGCTCACAGTTGCAGAGTTTCAGAAGGAGTCCTGGTTTGTAAGGGGAGGGGAGAAGTAGTACGTACATATGAAAGCTCATGCTACTGTAACCCGGTGGTTCTGGTTAAGCTGGAAGGCCAAGGAGCAGGAAGAATTTACTGAGCCAAAGATAAAAAAGATGTAATGCTATGTTGTAATATATATTACCACATTGCCAGTGCATGACTGTCACTTTCATTGCACATTCCCTAGAGTTTCTACCATGTTGCATCTATAACAGAAATACTTAATATTTTAGTGTGGTGAATAAAATTCACATTGATTGTTAATATATTTGAGAATGGCCCATTAATTTGTTTACTTGTGAAATTTGCTTTACACATTATAGAGAAATAATTTTTTTTAAATGCTACAATTTAACTGACACAGATCTGCATGCAAACCTTTTTAATTTTATTGACTGATATTGCTCTTCATAATACTGACAGGATAAATGAAATTGAGCTGTTTGAATTTTTTGGATAACCGAATAAATCGTGTATTCTGTACCATTAACTCTTTGTGCCAAAAACAAAAGAACATTCCAAAGCATTTTACACAGGGAAGTGGCTACTGTGATTTGCTGTCTTGCTGTTACTGTAATCTATACACCAACTTTGTGAAATAAAGCGTTACTTACGTGGCATGCATTGTGTTTTTATCTGATTTTATTTTATTTTATTTATTTGGCTGGATTTATATACTGCTTTTCACAGAGGTCAAAGCGGTTTACATGGAAGTTCAAACAATTCAAACAACATTCATATTGGACAGGCAACTTTGTACAATAGATAAAGGAGCGGGGTATGCTTAGTTAACTTTAATGGATTTTTTTTTATTTTTGTCCTCCTTCTTTGTTCATTTCTTTTGAAAGTCAGCTATGTTCCAAAATAGGGATGTGCAAGGATTTAAACACCAAAAGTGCCTGATGCTTCATTTTATGTCATTTCTAACCTGAAATGACAGAAAATAAATAAATGTCTTTCAGTTTAGCACTGAAAGAAAACAAAATAAAATGAAAAAAAAAGTGATAGAAATGAAAACTGAAATTAGGTACAATAAAGCAGTATACTGAGCAGGACCGTCCTGTCTCATAGGCAGGCTAAGCGGCCGACCTTGGTGGGCCAAGATGACCCCCCTCCAATGCAACTTCCTGCCAGAGGGGGGCAGGTCATGAATGGGTGCCAAAGAGCATGGCCTGTTAGGGCGCCAAAGTGGCGGCAGAAAGCTGCCCCTTTTAAGCTGCTGCCATCCCATCCTGAAGATGGAAATGGCAGTGGCAGCCGGTGGGGAGGGGGGGGGAGGTGTGAGCAATGGCATTGCTCAGCAGGGGAAGAACTTGGCTTGGCACAGTAGGGGAGGTAGCATGGCTGGGGTTCCTCCTGGAGCGGCAAAAAACCCTTGGGCCGGCCCTAGCACTGGGTAACAGGAAACCTTAACCCTTAAAAGCAGGAATCTCAAACTCGAAGGACCACAAAGCAGTCGAGTTTTCAGGATACCCTTTAGGAATATCCAAGAGAGAAATCGGTATACAATGTGGGCATTTAAATCACCCATATATATATTAAATTATGGATATCCTAGAAACCTGACAGCTTTGTGGCCCTCAGGACTGGAATTTGAAACCCATGTTCTAAAGAAGTTGTTGCAGGCTGTGATACCTTTAACTAACCTGATGGCTGCTTTGACAAAAGATGTAGCTATTGTATATGGATTTTAGATATAGAAATGGGCCTTTCTGCTTGTTGAAAGCTGTATCTGGGAAGGTTATTTACAATATTATCTTTAGAAAATGTTTAGATAGGGTTGGTGAAAGGTATCATAATCTGCAAAGAATTTGATTTTCTCCAAGACAAACACAGTTGCTACAACTGTCCTTTCATTATACAGATTATGCATTATACAGATTTCACTATACAGATTACGTGATTCACCAAGGTAACTATTAGAACAGCAGTCAGATAGGAAACCGACGCTATCGGACATTGAACTACCACCAGAATCTGCCTCTAGAACTACTCGCTAGGATTGTTCTTCTTGAATCTGCCTGTAGAATTACTAGCTAGAAGTGTTATTCCTGAATCTGCCTGTAGAATTACTAGCTAGAAGTGTTATTCCTGAATCTGCCTGTAGAATTACTGCTAGAAGTGTTATTCCTGAATCTGCCTGTAGAATTACTGCTAGAAGTGTTATTCCTGAATCTGCCTGTAGAATTACTAGCTAGAAGTGTTATTCCTGAATCTGCCTGTAGAATTACTGCTAGAAGTGCTATTCATGTAAACTTTACAAGCGAATGTGTTAACGCTAGAGTGAAGAGCTGCCTATATACACACTGCCTGTCACACTGAATAACCGCTAGATAGCCCTGTGACCCATCCTACCACCTGAACCATACCCACTCTGCATCACACAGCTGTTTCGTAGATTCAAGTCACCCGATGCCACGAAGTAGCTCACTTAAAATGGCACCCTCCGCCATAGCCCTAGCCAATTGTTACCTCCTCGCCAGCCTACTCCACAGTGCCTTCAGCCTCACCACCACCTACAATCCCATACCAGTACTATGGGGTTCCAGGAGAAGATGGTCGGGTACCTCCCGCCAAACAGCAGCAGAAGCCAATCACACCATGCACCCACACCTAATCTACATCTCACTTCAGAGCACCAAAAAATCTCAGCTAGAGAAGTGCCCTCAACCCAGCAACCTGAATTGCGCCCTCATAAACGCTCGCTCAGTCCGGAAGAAATGGCCGGTCATCTCCAACCTGATAACCTACCACAACCTAGACATCCTACTGGTCACTGAAACATGGCTGACTGGCTCTGACACGGTCATCTTTAACCAACTCATCCCACCCAACTTCTCAATTCACACCTGCCACAGAGCCAACCGTAGGGGTGGAGGAGCACTCGCCCTTACAAAAACGGAGCTCCAATTTCAGCAGACCTCTGCCAGCAGCACCACACACCTGGACTCTATCATCATAACCAACAAGCACAACTCCATCAACCTAATCTACAGATCCCCATCTCCCTCCCCTGATGACCTCTCAACAATAATCGACCTTGCCTGCAATACCAAGAACCCGCACACACCAAACTGGATCATGGGTGATTTCAACCTGCCTGCCCTCCTAAACGCTCACTCCAGTGCCTTCCTCGATGTGCTTAACGAGCTGGGCTACGATCAAGTAATCAATGTGCCCACACACTCAAAAGGAAACAAGTTGGACCTGATCTTCGCCCCGTGGTCAATCACAGGCCAGAACCATACGCTTGCTCTATCCATCACGTCAGTCCCATGGTCTGACCACAACCTACTAAAATTCCAAATGCCCACACATCTGGATCATAAAAGCAACCATACCACAACCGATGCCTGCCCAACACCAAAAGCATGATTCCAGCCCTTCGACAAGGAAGAGATACTCAGCAAAACTTTACCACTCTTCGATCTCACAGAACCTAGCCTCGAGGAAATGCTCTCCGCCTAGAACAATAGTCTCAGCTCCATTGCCCACCGACCAACTGTGGACACACCACCAAGGAGAAGAAAGACTACTCCGTCGTACCCCCCCCCCCCCCCCCCGAGCTACGAACATCACTCCACCACCTAAGGAAGCTTGAAAGAAGATGGCAACGTTCACGCTCCATGATGACCTGGGCACTTATACCTCCCACCTGAAGAAACACCATGTGGCAGTCACGGAGAGAATGAAACAATACCATGCAGAAATTCTGCAGCGCTCCCTGAACAAACAGCAGGACTTATTTAACCTGGCAAGGACCCTCACAAAGGAACCTTCCCCCACCCAACTAAGCATGCCACAGCCACAGGAATACGCAGACTAACTACAGTCGAAAACAATCCAGACTGACAAAACTACACCACCCACCTCTGTGCACGGATCATGCCACCCAACGCTACTATCCACCTTCTCAACACCATCAGAGAAAGGCATCGAAGACACCATCACCGCTATTAACACCACCACAGCTCCAAATGATCCCTGCCCAGCATTCTGGATAAAAACACTGCGCAAGGAATTCAGCCCATTCCTGGCCAAACTCATGGATCTATCCTTCTCAACGGGCTCATTCCCACGAAGCTTGAAGCAAACATCCATTAGACCACTCCTAAAAAACAGCAAACTTGACCCCCAGAAGGTGGATTCTTACAGGCCAATCTCAAGCATCCCACTAATGGCCAAAATAATTGAAAAGGTCGTCCAACAACAAATCCAACACCATACTGAGAACACCGCTCCCCTCGACCCATGCCAACACAGATTCAGGAAATCGCATGGAGTTGAGACGCTCCTGACCACTCTCTTCAGCATACTAATCACTGGATTGGACAACAGTAGACGAGGATACGCTCTAATATTCCTGGACATTGCCGCAACATTCCACTCCGTTGACCATGAACTGCTCCTAGGGCGCCTTGCAGAGAAAGGGATCCAGGACACAGCCTTAAGCTGGTGCAAATCATACCTGTCAGACAGATGGCAACATGTACGGACTGGCCCCACGACCTCCAAACTTTTCCAACAAGAACAGGGAGTACCACAGGGCTCCTCTCTCTCAGCACTGTTCTTCAACATATACATGCAGCCCATCTGTGCACTCACCCGCTCCTTCGACATCTCATGCCTCGTATACGCTGAAGACGTGCTACTCTACATGCCATTCTCAACCGACCAGCCGGACTTCTCACCACTAACTACCTGCTTCATCGCTGTCACTGACTGGCTACACACTCAAAACCTCAGAATAAACTTCAAGAAAACTGAGGCACTATTCATCACCAGGAACCAAGCTTTCACCCCTCCAGCATCACTAAAAGTAAGATGTGCCGAGCTCCAAAGCAAGCCCACAATCTGCTACCTAGGGGTCACACTAGACCAACAGTTGGATATGAAAGCCCACATAAACAACACTGTCAAGGCAGTATACCACAAAATACGGACAATCCGGCATCTACGACCCCTACTGGAGCCAGACGACATCCGGACAATCAATCAAGCCTTGGTAATCCCCCACTTTGACTACGCCAACTCATTTCTACAGGGACTCCCAAAAAATACGCTGAACCCACTTCAGATTGCAATGAATGCAGCTGCCAGAATACTACATGGAGCCATCAGGAGGGACAATATAACCCCAATCCTGAAACACCTCCATTGGTTGCTGGTCCACTGCAGACTCTCCTTCAAAATTCTACTGTTGACTTTCAAGGCCATCAACAGCCTCACCTCCTCCTCCATCACGGACCTCGTCCTCCCCACTCCCCCAAACAGAGTCAGAAGGTCAGTCGCTGCCAACACACTGAGTATCCCTAGCAAGATTACGAAGTGCTCTCAAGCAACAAGAAACAGAGCCTTCGTGTACCACGCACCCACATGTTAGAATGCCCTCCCGCCCGATATCCGGGCCATTACTGACCTTACCCAATTCAGGAAGGCTCTGAAACACCACCTTTTCCTCCAGCACTACTCTCACAACAGGGACACACAACATCCAGCCATACGCATCCACCAAGACAGCCGCCCCAAAACACAACACACAGTCTTAGACCAGATTAGTACTACCAGATACCCTGGTATGCACACGTATATAGTCACCTAATCTTGTAAATAGTCGCCAAGCAGCCCTGTCGCCACTCCACTTCTGTTGACCTTGACTGTTTAGTCTGTATACAGTTACTTAAATGAGTAGCCAAGCTACTGCATAGCCTGTACATAGTTACCCCAGTTAGACCAAGTTGCAAAACCTGCTCTTTGTAAGTACAGTACGGGCGCTGCCTGCACTGTAGAAATGTGCTGTTGACTGTAAACCAAGCTGATTTTACAGAGCGCGGTATAGAAAAGACCCTAAATAAATAAAAATAAATAATGATTTTTTTTAGCCTGGCAGTTTCTTCATTCTTCTTTGGGATTACGGTTCAGTTGAAACCATCTTCCGTTGGCCTAAGTGCCATGAGCTTTTTAATCACCACTACCTGCATTTTTTCCTCATTTTATAATGGCACACTTGGATATTTAGTCTAGACATCATAGTGATTGTCCTTGGATATGAGCCATAAACTGCATCTCCATCAAGAACAGCATACCTCAAATCGTTCCTTTAGGTGTCACCATTAAACAATGACTAAGACTCCCTCGTATAGGAGCTGGCACTGCAGCACAGGGAGCAAAGATCATATTTTCTGTACACTACATTTATTTGAAGATTAATGGAACAACTAATCCTATAGAAAACCAGAATTCCAAATCACTTACTGATTTTCTGTTTAGGCTATAGAAAGAACCAGCTATTTTTACAAGTTTAATAGCAAAGAAAAAAAGTAAAATGAACGCAACGCCTGTGGAGTTGATACATAGCTGGATCTAAGGGACGACTGGGCATGTATAATTGCTGTAGGATTTTGCCCAGGAAGGAGCCCCACAGGAAAGACCCAAAAAGCCAGAGAGAGAGAATGAGGTCTTGGACTGAATGGATGTAGAGACCATCTAATGTGTCAGATGGAAGCCTGTTATCACACTAAGTTTTCTCCCAGTTTGGGAGGAATATGTAATCCAATATGTAATAACAATTTTGGTATTTAAGACAAGGCTGACCCAGCCATTAGGCAGTAGTAGCCTATGGTGATAGCTTGGGGGGGGGGGGGGGAGTGACAGCAGGATATTTAAAGCTAAACAATAGATTTTGACAGACAGGGGGGGCTATAAAGCGAAAAGCTTGCCTAGGGCACCAACAATTTGAACAAACTCTGGGGTTGGCTCTGCCTAGAACAGGGGTGGGCAAACCTTTTGATTCGAGGGCCGCAATGGGTTCATATATTGGACCTGGGGGCCGGACCAAGAGTAGATGGACGGTGTGTATGTGTGAATTAATATAAATTAAATTTAAATTTGTAACATGGGCTAACTAATGTACTGTTCTAACTAGATTGTAAGCTCCTGCTATAGACCAATGGGAGCCTTTCCTTTTCTTTATATACGGTAATTCCCCCTTGTCCAGGGCACAACTTGTATCTAAGGGACCACATGCAAGTGGTCTGTCTTTAGCAATCATTTTGTAAAATACCTAGGAAGTTGTATGTGTCCCAAACTGCACTTCTCATTTCCTACCTATATGCCCTATACAAAATTAGGCTTACATTTAGAGGCATGTTTACTGAAAGAATACCTCTGCCTGCGCTACTCCTGACCAGGTAGCAAAAGTTAATCTCATCTCTTTGACTTCAGTTCTCTGTATTCAATAAGGAAGCACACATACACAGAGACTTATGTATATAAAACAGAACGACTTAAGCTTAAGTGAGAGACTCACAGCTCTGCAAATTTGAGCAGTTCCCAGTAAATCTCTACCTGAGCTAGGCCAGTATACCTTAATTTATTAAGAGAAACTGCTAAATGGTACAAATTCAGTTCTCCTGCCCCATCACTAGAGAAAAATGGCAGTACTGAATACGAGAAACATATATACACATGCACTGGGAAAAACAGTATATCCTTTATACAATATTTTGCTATTATTTAAAAAAATGCATAGCAAAACACAACCAAACATTGAATGCAACATAACTGATATGAAAAAGAACTGACATCCTTCACAATTTATTTCTTGATATGCAAGAAAAAAAACGTTCTGGTGTTCCACCAATATATTTAACCAAATCTGTGGTACTAATGATTAGAACGAGGGCAAATTTTTTACCTCATTTCTTTTTACTAAATATCTGTATTTATATTCGGTTACAGAAGGAAATGCTTGTCTTTTTGTCTATGGTTGTACCCTCTTGTGACACAGGAATCCCCCATTCCAACCTTTAATTCCCATTCCAAGATTCATAAATACTGCACCTGCAATCGTCTCCATTCTCCGCAGGCACACTCCATAGGTGTCCTCGATGCCGCCTGTATGCCGGGCTCTCCTCTAGCTCACAGAAGCTTTCTTGACTTCTATGAGCATGTGTGCTCCATTCCTGCCTGAAAAAAAAACATCTCTCGGGTATTTTCCTGACCGCGAGCAGATTGCCACAGTTCTTCTGTCTTGTGTCGAGTCTCTGTTTCGCGGGGGGGTTTTCTGTCAGCTACTCCCAGAGGTTTTCTACTCCTTCACTTTAATTTGTTTTCATTTCTTCCGTTCCATCAGGAAATTGTCCTGGGGCCCTCACTCCCCCCCCCCCACCTCCCCTCATGCTCTCTCAGCAGAAAAAAAAAAAGAGGGGACAACAAAATAATCAAAGTGGAAAAGCACCAACCGCCAGAATGCAGTTGCTGTTGACCTCAGCAACAGTTCTCCGCGGGCCCGATTAAAAGGTCCGCCGGGCCGTATACGCGTAGTTTGCCCATTCCTGGCCTAGAACCACCTTGGAACAGTAAGAACATTGGAACATTGCTTTTTAATAGCCAGAAGGCTAGCTGTTTCAGGAATCCTACAATAACAATTACTGCTGTACTTTTCTTGAATACAGCCATGATATGGAAGCTGAACTACTGTAGCTGCTGTACTAAAACCATTGAACTCATGAAGATATCCTAGAAATGGATTATGTTAAAGACGACTTCTCAAGTACTGTTTTGTCTCTGATATAATAAAGCACACCAGCCTTAGCTCACTTTTTGCGCATGTTTTAAAATGCATTTTTCTGCATTAATATTACAGGTTTTAGCAGGTAAAAAAAAAGAAAGAAGTTCATTAAAAGTGTACTTAAAGTTTAGTGCATATTCTATGCAAATGCATGGAAAAGACCTGGACATAGAATTAATTTCCATGCAGAAAGCTGTACTAAACCCGTGTGTGTGTGGGGGGGGGGGGGGTTAACTAATCTTCTAGTGCAGATTTTTAACACCAATCCTAGAGGTGAAGTTTTTAACTTACAAAAACTTCAATGGTAATGGAATTTTAAAAAAAAGCAAACTTGAGACCTGGGGTCCTCAAGTTGTGAGCCCCTGTACAGGGGATCAATGTTCCCTCTAAGCTGTGCACCATGTGCATGCGCGTATGGATCATGAACCCATGCACACATAGCAAAATATAGCCTGCACAAAAAAAAATTGCTGAGACAAATTGTAATTAGTTGTTATAAAGCTGCACAAAGAAATCAAACTATTTGCATCTGCCTGATCTTAGCAGCTGAGTGTGATTTGTTGTTGTTAAGTGCCATCAAGTCGATGTTGAGCCATGCCAACCTTGTGGATAGTTATTCTAAACCAGGTTTGGCTTGGTGCTCTTGTCAGTTGGCCGTTCGTGTCCCATCTCTATGATGATGTTATAATATTAATCATAGATTGTTAAAATGTAATAATGGCAGTGTTGCTAGCACTGTTTCTTCTGTGCTGCGTGGGAGTGCTGCTGTGCATGAATTTTCAAGTGCCGTGGAGAGCCTGGTTTGCATCAATGCCGACTTTTGCCCTGCAGCTCATCACACTCCCGGTCATTCTGTCCAGAAGAAGGGGTGACGCTCAACTCAGGTCTATAAAATTGTTATAGTATATTAACAATTTAAAAAAAAATGTACTCTTGATGGAGTCACTTTTCAGAAAGAATTTCTGCAACTCAAATGAAAGCATATGGTTTGCTATTAAGGTAATAATAATAATAATAATACAAAATTAATAATTTCTTTAATTTTGTCACCTTGTTATGACTATGATTTTTAAATCAATACTGTCCACTGCACTTAGCTGCTTACAAATTTGGTCAGTGGAAAGTTTTGCACAGAAGCCATCAATTCTTAGAGGGAACATTGCAGAGACACTAGGTTCCAGAAGACCCAAGCCCATGATACCTGAGCTATAGCAATTCTCCTCCAGGACCCTTATGCCAGAGACCCTTTAATACAGGACCCCCAAGCCAGCTACCCTTTGACTTGGGAGCTCAAGCCAAAGATCCTCTGAACCAGGACAAAAGAAGATGATTCTGTCCGAGGACTTCCTTCCCACTTCTAGACAACTCACCATATTATCCACTCACCCTCCCATCTACCCAACAGACCTTCCCTCTGCCAATCGTTCCCTCATACTTACAGATGAAGGAGACAGCTTCCTCTTCCTGTTCTTGTTCTCCTCCTATGCAGCAGCCATTATAAAATTGGCTTGTGATTGGATGAAGTCAATGACCTCAGCAGAACCAGTACCATTTTTAAAATGACCACTGTACAGGAGAAAAATATGAAAAGAAGGCTGTCAGTAAGTATGAAGGAACTATGGGGAGGGGGGTTGCTGTAGGTAGATTTATCAGGGATGGATAGATAGACAGATGAATGGGTAGATAAATGGTTGGACAGGGAGGTAAATCAGCAAATGGGTTGGGTGGTAGGTGATTGGGTAGGTAGGTGAATGGATAAGAGAGGAGTAGGATTGGAGGCTCTCTGATCCCTACTCAGAGTATCTTTGGCTTAGGGACCCTGAACCAGAGACTCTCTGGCTTGGGAGTCTCGGGCCAGACCAGAGTGCTCCAGTTTTTAACATATAAAAATGGTAGTAAAATTATCTTATCTGAGGGCTGGACATTTTAATCAGTAAAAAGATATGCACATCAGCCTGAAACTTAGGTATAAAACTCTTCCTTTATAGGAAATAGTCGAAAAATCTGAAATATGTAATGCCATTTTTCCATTTTATTCAGAGGAAATGCCTTGTGACAGAGATTTAGTAAAAGGTGTGAGTGTTCCTGTGGTACTCAAGAGCAATGCTTAGGGCCTGATTCATCAAAGCTTTTCCTCCTATGCATAGAAGAGAAGAAAAGCCTTAATGAGTTGGTCTCTTAGGAGAGTAATTTAAAAAAGGATTTTCATGCATAAATGCTGCTCTACCTGCGCAGAAGGCCTCTTATAACATTTTCTAAGTGCATATGCAAGTGTGTGTTGACAAGACAGTGTGTAACACTGGTCAACATTGAAATCGTATCTTGGTGAGCTGAACACGAATATAACATTAAAAAAATCTATTGGCTCTCGTTTTGAAGATATTGCATGTAGTTCATTTTTGACGTTTCACCGTATAAATTTATCCAGTAGGATATCAACAACATCCCAAATAAGCCTTGAATGATGTAATATTGCATCACATTGCATAATACCAGCATGCACACATCATCCAGAGTTGATTGCATCATTTTCTGATGCAATGCAATACTACTGCCAGACGGCTGCTGAAGCCATCTGACGTCAGCAGTGTACTATACGCAGTCGGAAAGGAAAGTAATCTGGTATTCTGTTCCGATATTGAAAGCCTCATGAATGCCTTAAAAATCACTCATGACCCACAAGACTGGAGACTATTTATAGACTCTTCAAAACTGAGTCTAAAGGCTGTGCTTTTGAACAATGGAAATCGTCTTCCATCTATTCCAGTAGCGCATGCCGTCCAAATGAAAGAGACATATGATAACTTAAAGCATCTACTGACTTCCATTAACTATAACAAGTACAGCTGGCAACTCTGTGGTTACTTGAAGGTAGTTGCCCTTTTAATGGGACTGCAGCAGGGATATATAACATACATATGTTTCTTATGTGAGTGGGATAGCCAAGCAAGGGATTGGCACTACTTGCGGAAGGAATGGAATCGCAGACAAAATGTAACAATTGGAGAGAAGAATATCCAGCACCCAGCTCTGGTTGAGGCGCACAAAATCCTGCTACCACCCCTTCACATCAAACTAGGTTTGATGAAAAACTTTGTGAAAGCCATGGACCACACTTCGCCAGCTTTCTGATACCTGCATGAAAAATTCCCTCGACTCAGCGAAGCAAAGATTAAAGAGGGAGTTTTTGTGGGTCCTCAGAGTCGAGAGCTCTTCAAAGATGACCGGTTCAACAACTTACTGCAGGGTGATGCGAAACAAGCATGGAATGCTTTTCGCCTAGTGTCAACAAACTTTCTCGGGAATGTTAGAGAAGAAAACTACAAGGAACTAGTAGAAGACATGCTGATGCAGTATCAGAAACCTGGCTGCAATATGTCTCTAAAGATCCATTTCCTTGATTCCCATCTCGATTTCTTTCCTGACAACTGTGGTATGGTTAGTGATGAACAGGGCGAATGTTTTCACCAGGATATCGCAATGATGGAGCAAAGATACCAGGGAAAATGGTCCACTACCCAAATCAGTCATACACTAAGGACCTGAGATTAGTTAAGCTTCAGGTGAACAAGGTATATTACACATATTAGGTATAGTTTTATTAGTATAAATATCCATAGCAACCCTTAGTAAGTAAAGAACTTAGATCTAAACACAAACTTAAAACTAAGATGCAGACAGCAGTCCAGCAGCGGGATGGGGGCTTTCCAGTCTTTTGCATTGAGTGTCACATGTATGATTTTCTCCCAGTTGGTGAGAGGTCTTACGTGTGCACTAGGTGCAAGGAGCTCTTTGCTCTCAGGGAACGAGTCCGTTCTCTAGAGGCTAAAGTAGCATTCTTGGAAAGCATAAGACAGACAGAGAGGTACACAGACGAGACCTACAGGGATATAGTCCTGAAGTCCCACCTCCAGTCTGGCAGCATCCCTATTGCCATGGAGGAGAGAGGTCACGTGACAGGAGAGCATCACCCTGGTGTGGCAGGAAGTGATCCTGTAACTAGGACCTGTCCTCCAGGTGATGTAAAACCCTCTTGCACCGAGGAAGTTTCTCCAGGGCCATGTGCCCATGAGGGAAGGGTTAGGACAGCTGTTATAGTTGGTGATTCGATCATTAGGCATGTAGATAGCTGGGTGGCTGGTGGACGTGAGGATCACCTGGTAACATGCCTGCCTGGTGCGAAGGTAGCGGACCTCACGCGCCACCTAGATAAGGTCTTAGATAGTGCTGGGGAGGAGTCTGCTGTCTTGGTACATGTCGGTACCAATGACATAGGAAAATGTGGTAGGGAGGTTCTGGAGGCTAAATTTAAGCTTTTAGGTAGGAAGTTGAAATCCAGAACTTCCAGGGT
This sequence comes from Ichthyophis bannanicus, assembly GCA_033557465.1. Lineage (NCBI taxonomy): Eukaryota > Metazoa > Chordata > Amphibia > Gymnophiona > Ichthyophiidae > Ichthyophis > Ichthyophis bannanicus. Next base: position 192,079,382 of record CM066040.1, read on the forward strand.
AGCATTCTCCGAAATGCTTCCTGTTCCACGCGCAGGACCCAAAAGGCAGGCAGAGCTCCGGAGTCTCAATGCGTGGATGAGACAATGGTGCAGAGATGAGGGTTTTGGATTTGTTAGGAACTGGGGAACATTCTGGGGAAAGGAGGGGCTCTTCGGAAGGGATGGGCTTCACCTTAACCAGGATGGAACCAGGCTGCTGGCATTAACCTTTAAAAAGGAGATAGAGCAGCTTTTAAACTAGATATTAGGGGAAAGCCGACAGTCGCCCAAGAGCAGATGATTCGGAAGAATGTATCTTTGAAGGATACTACCAAAAGCAGAGATTTTCCACAAAAGAGTAAAGTAGCCCAAATGCCCTCAAGTATGGAGCAGACAGAGCTTAAAGATCCCAAATTACCCATGTCTAACAAAAGCCAAATTAATATGAATAAAATACATTCTCTAAAATGCTTGTATGCAAATGCTAGAAGTCTAATAAATAATATGGGAGAGTTAGAATATATAGCACTAAATGAAAGGTTAGATATGATTGGAATATCAGAGACATGGTGGAAGGACGACAACCAGTGGGACACTGTGATACCTGGGTACAAACTATATCATAATGATAGAGCTGCTCAAATTGGTGGAGGGGTTGCTCTCTATGTTAGAGAGGGCATTGAGTCAGAAAGGATTAAAGTTTTGCAGGAAACAAAATCTGCTGTAGAATCTATATGGATTGAAATTCCATGTAAAAGGGGGAAGGCAATGGCAGTGAGGGTGTACTATCGAGCGCCTGGCCAGAATGACCAAATGGATGATGAAATGCTCAAAGAAATCAAGGAAGCTAACAAAAGTTACAGCACAGTAATAATAATGGGTGATTTCAACTACCCGGTATCGACTGGGTCAGTGTCACGTCAGGACATGCTAGGGAGATAAAGTTCCTAGATGAAATAAATGACTGCTTCTTGGAGCAGCTGGTTCATGAACCGACCAGAGGGGAAGCCATATTAGACCTAATCCTTAGTGGAACACCAGATCTAGTGCAAGAGATAAGGTTGTTGGGGCCACTTGGCAAAAGTGATCATAGCATGATCGCCTTTGATTTAATTAGTGGAGGAGGGATAGTAGGGAAATCCACAGTAGTACCTTTTAACTTTCAAAAGGGAGACTATGATAAGATGAGGAAAACAGTTAAGAAAAAACTAAAAGGAGCAGTTGCAAAGGTTAAAGACGTACATCAGGCTTGGCTGTTGTTGAAAAATACTATCTTGGAAGCCCAGACCAGCTGTATTCCACGCTTTAAGAAAAGTGGAAGGAAGTCCAAAAACTGCCAGCATGGTTTAAAGGTGAGGTCAGAGAGGCTGTTGCCAAAAAAGCATCTTTCAGGAAATGGAAAAAAGAGCCAAACGACGAAACCTGGAAACAGCACAAGCACTGGCAAGTCAAATACAAGGCATTGATAAGGCAGGCAAAGGGAGAATTCGAGAAGAAGCTTGCTGCAGAAGCAAAAACGCGAAGTAAAGACCTTTTCAAGTACATTCGTAGCAAAAAACCTGTGAGTCAGTTGGTCCATTAGATGATAAAGGGGTTAAAGGAGCACTAAGAGGCGACAAGGCAATAGCGGAGAGACTGAATGAATTCTTTGCTTCAGTCTTTACTGAGGAAGATGTAGGGATGTTACCCATGACTGAAGTGGTATTTAAAGGTGAGGAAGAATTGAAGGAAATATCGGGAAGATGTATTACAACTATTAGATAAGCTGAAGAGTAGCAAATCACCTGGGCCGGATGGTATACATCCAAGGGTGTTGAAAGAACTGAAATACGAGATTGCAGACCTGCTATTAGTAATCTGTGAACTATCATTAAAATCATCTCTAATACCTGAAGATTGGAGGATCGCCAATGTAACACCAATTTTTAAAAAGGGTTCCAGGGGTGATCCGGGAAACTACAGACCGGTGAGCCTGACATCAGTACCGGGAAAAATGGTAGAAACCATCATAAAGAATAAAATTACTCAGCATGTAGATAGTCATGACCTAATGGGAGACAGCCAACATGGCTTTAGACAAGGAAGATCTTGTCTTACTAATCTGTTATTTTTTTTGAAGGAGTGAATAATCAGGTGGACAAAGGTGAGTCGGTTGATATTGTGTATCTGGACTTTCAGAAAGCCTTTGAAAAGGTCCCTCATGAGAGACCTTTGGCAAAACTAAAGAGTCATGGGATAGGAGGCAGTGTACTATTGTGGATCAGGAACTGGTTAAAAGATAGAAAGCAGAGGGTAGGGCTAAATGGCCAATTTTCCCAATGGAGAAAGGTGAATAGTGGTGTACCCCAGGGATCTGTGCTGGGTCCGCTGCTTTTTGACATATTCATAAATGACCTGGAAAGTGGAATAACGAGTGAGGTTATCAAATTTGCAGATGACACAAAACTATTTAAAGTTGTTAAAACCCAAGAGGATTGTGGAAAATTGCAAGAGGATCTTGATAAATTGGAAGACTGGGCATCAAAATGGCAGAAGAAATTTAATGTGGACAAGTGCAAGGTTATCCACCTAGGGAAGAACAACCCAAACTATGGTTACACGATGCAAGGTTCCACATTAGGAACCACCACCCAGGAAAAAGATTTAGGCGTCATTGTGGATACCATGTTAAAACCCTCGGCCCAGTGTGCAGCGGCGGCCAAGAGAGCAAATAGAATGCTAGGTATGATAAGGAAAGGAATGGAAAATAAAACAAAAGATATTATAATGCCTCTATCGTTCCATGGTGAGACCGCACCTTGAATATTGTGTGCAATTCTGGTCGCCGTATCTTAAAATGGATATAGCAATTTTAGAAAAGGTTCAGAGAAGAGCCACCAAAATAGTAAAGGGGATGGAAGGATACTCCTATGAAGAAAGGCTAAAAAGGTTAGGGCTCTTTAACCTGGAAAAGAGACGGCTGAGGGGAGATATGATAGAAGTCTATAAATTAATGAACAGAGTGGAACGGGTAAACGTAGATCGATTGTTTACCTTATCAGAATATAGAAAGACTAGGGGACATGCAATGAAGCTACAGGGTAAACTATTTAAGACTAATAAAAGAAAATATTTTTTCACTCAACGTGTAATCAAACTCTGGAATTTGTTACCGGAGGATGTAGTAAAGGCTGTTAGTGTAGCTGGCTTTAAAAAAGGTTTGGACAAGTTCCTGGAGGAAAGGTCCATAAACCATTATTAAGAAGGGACCCAGGATAACATAAGAACATAAGATATGCCATACTGGGTCAGACCAAGGTCCATCAAGCCCAGTATTCTGTTTCCAACAGTGGCCAATCTAGGTCATATGTACCTAGCAGTTTCCCCAAGAGACACAAGTTCCACAATGCTTGTACTGGGTCAAGCATTGATATCTTCGGTCACCACTATTCACCTTTCTCCATTGGGAAAATTGGCCATTTAGCCCTACCCTCTGCTTTCTATCTTTTAACCAGTTCCTGATCCACAATAGTACACTGCCTCCTATCCCATGACTCTTTAGTTTTGCCAAAAGTCTCTCATGAGGGACCTTGTCAAAGGCTTTCTGAAAGTCCAGATACACAATATCAACCGACTCACCTTTGTCCACCTGTTTATTCACTCCTTCAAAAAAACATAACAGATTAGTAAGACAAGATCTTCCTTGTCTAAAGCCATGTTGGCTGTCTCCCATTAGGTTGTGACTATCTACATGCTGAGTAATTTTATTCTTTATGATGGTTTCTACCATTTTTCCTGGTATTGACATCAGGCTCACCGGTCTGTAGTTTCCCGGATCACCCCTGGAACCCTTTTTAAAAATTGGTGTTACATTGGCGATCCTCCAATCTTCAGGTATTAGAGATGATTTTAATGATAGTTCACAGATTACTGATAGCAGGTCTGCAATCTCATATTTCAGTTCTTTCAACACCCTTGGATGTATACCATCCAGCCCAGGTGATTTGCTACTCTTCAGTTTATCTAATGCTTGAACCAATACAAGCATTGTTGAAGCAGTGTCCCTTGGGGAAACTGCTAGGTACATATGACCTAGATTGGCCACTGTTGGAAACAGAATACTGGGCTTGATGGACCTTGGTCTGACCCAGTATGGCATATCTTATGTTCTTATGTTCTAACTAGATGTGCCGACAGTTCTAAAGCACGAGTGAGAGCAAAAATGTCAGCCAGCTGTGCACTAGCAAAGGGCAGAGCAGCAGACTCAATTACAGCATTTACAGTAGTAACAGCATAACCAACAAGTAATTCACCTTGTTCATTTCGGAAGGCTGACCCATCCGTAAACAGGACCCAATCAAGACCAGACAAAGGAACAGAGCAAAGGTCAGGTCTAGCCTTTGAATATGTGACAACACTAGAAAGACAATCATGGCTCCCTTCTGGGTCAGACAAAGACAGAAGGGGATCTAGGGAGGATAAAATTTGCGCTGGTTGTAAAAGCGCTACCTCATGTAAAGTGACGTGTGCCTGACAAATAGTTAAATCAAACAGAAGTAAACGAGAGCTTGAAAGGGGTAGTGTTTTAGCTAAATGCAAAAGACGAGCAACAGAATGAGAAATATAGATATGCAGGTTGTGCTGGAGAACAAGGAAGTCTGTGGTCTGTATAGCAAACACCACAGCAGCTAAAGATTGAAAACAGGGTGGCATGCCAGAAGCAACAGGATCAAAGGCTTGGGAAAAATAGCCCAGTGGTTTGAGGCTGGTGGGAAAATACTGGGCTAGTACACAAACAGCAACCCTTGTAGAAGTAGCAATGTAGAGGTGAAAAGTCAAAGCATAATCAGGGAAAGAAAGACAGGGAACAGTCAGCAGAGCCTGGCGCAAAGCGCAGAAAGCTGTATGTTGTGCCTCGGTAGGAATGATAATACCTTCTGGCGCATCACAGCCTAAGAGGGCATACAGCGGAGCTGCAAGTGTGGCAAAGTCAGGAATCCACTGGCGGCAGAAAACCAAAAGCCCAAGAAAACGACATACATAGGGAACAGTGGCAGGAAAGGACTTAGACATAATAGGACCAATCCACTGAGGAGTTATAGAACCATGGACCGCACTTCGCCAGCTTTCTGATACCTGCATGAAAAATTCCATCGACTCAGCGAAGCAAAGATTAAAGAGGGAGTTTTTGTGGGTCCTCAGAGTCGAGAGCTCTTCAAAGATGACCGGTTCAACAACTTACTGCAGGGTGATGCGAAACAAGCATGGAATGCTTTTCGCCTAGTGTCAACAAACTTTCTCGGGAATGTTAGAGCAGAAAACTACAAGGAACTAGTAGAAGACATGCTGATGCAGTATCAGAAACTTGGCTGCAATATGTCTTTAAAGATCCATTTCCTTGATTCCCATCTCGATTTCTTTCCTGACAACTGTGGTATGGTTAGTGATGAACAGGGCGAATGTTTCTTTGCTGCACTGAGTCGAGGGAATTTTTCATGCAGGTATCGGAAAGCTGGCGAAGTGCGGTCCATGGATGGATGGATGGATTCAGGAAGCGATTGCGTCCGCGTACATTTTGCAGGGTCGGCAGGTGCTGGTGGGCTTGCGGGTACACTCCACAAGAGCGCAGGCAGCTTCCTGGGCGGAGCACAGTTTGGTGCCGCCGGTAGAGATTTGCCGGGCGGCCACTTGGTCATCTCTGCATACCTTCAGTAAGCACTATTACCTGGACGTCCAGGCGGCGAATGATGCCTGTTTCAGGTCAGCGGTCTTACGATCCGGGTAGACAGGTCCCTCCCAATGATTACTGCTCTGGTACATCCCCAGTGGTGGAGGACTGAACTGGGGGACCGATAAGGAAAGAGAAATTAGACTTACCCGTTAATTGTAGTTTCTTGAGGAACTCCAGTTCAGTCCGGGGATGATTTGTTCACAGGTCAGTGCGGTATGGAGGAGGATCAGGATCATGGAAGGTAAGACCCTTGGTTCTGACAGTATCGCGAGTGATCTGCACCCTGGTCTTTGTCTGCTTGCTTTCTTTCTCCCTTCCTTTCTCCCTGTTGGGGGTCCGGAGGAAAGAGGCTGTTAACATAAATAGTTTTGCTTTCATTAGGGCAAATTTAGTTGACGTAACGTTATGTTAAAAGTTGAAGTTAATGCTTTAGCTACTTATTTGTTGCTCCTTTGAGTTTGCTTTGTCAGTAGGACACTGGGGCTGATGGGAGAGGTCAGCAGGATACATCCAGTGAGGTCATAGTTTTGACATGCCCAGTCTCCATGCTGCAGGAGGACGTACACTACCCAGTGGTGGAGGACTGAACTGGAGTTCCTCAAGGAACTACAATTAGCAGGTAAGTCTAATTTCTCTATAGTTTGGTAAAAATGTAGAAGAGAGAACCCCCCCCCCCCTCATAAAGATCAACATCAGAGAGAGAAATAGGAAAGGAAGGGAAGAAGACAGGGAGAAAAATGGAAATGAGATTCTAGAAAGGGATGTAGATGACAGCCAAGAAGAGGAATTGGTAAAGAGAAATCAGGATCAACCTAATTAGAAAAACAATGATCAAAGGTACAAAAGAATGCCATTCTTTAGAGAATGAAATACGTCAGCTTTGAAAATGTGCATTTCTTATAGGAGAAATGCGTTTTCGTTTCTCTTTCTTCAGAGTCTGTTTTTTTGGTTTTCCATTTTGTTTTTTGTCTGCATATTTATTTCTAATTTGTATATTCTTATTCTTTACTAGGAGACAGTCCATGTTTTCCATGTGCAGCCATGGTGAGGGATTCTCTTAACATGTTGGTTCTGTGTAGGAATCTGTAATAGCTCAGCTTGTTCTCCTTTCCCCACAGGAGGTGAGCTAGTGTACTTGAATATTTGCACTGTTGACTTTTTATAGGATAGAGTTGGTGCAGTTTGAATTTTAGGCCTTGGTGCTGGTGTGGTATGGTTAGCTTTTGAGTGTTCATTTACAGGGTTTTCTGCTACTATACACGATATCTTGTAATGGATGGAGTTTGTGTTGTCACTGATGTGACACCAGAATGTGAAAAGAATTTTTTTTGTATGTTGAGTTGTAAAGTGAAATGTCCTGCTTCTGCTCTGCATCTGTTATTGGGAGAATTTTACTGGTTAGTGTGGGAATGATCCACATGAATAATTATATTCTATTAGACTGATATTTAAAGGTAAATTGTTCATTTGCCCATCTTGGCATTTTCAAAAAATATATGGATAATATTGGGCTGTTTAAAATTGCTAAACAACCAGGTATTATATGAGTGGGTCATGGTAAGGGAGAAACGAGGGCAACTCAAAAAATGATCCAGATAGCAGTGATATTCAGCCACTATTTGGATAAGTTATGTTTATGTTTATTAAAACTTGATATTCCATCCTTCGCAGTAGCAGCAGGATGGTTCACAATTAAAATCAAATTGAGAGAATAAAAGAAATAAAGTCACATGCTAGGAGAGATGGCTATAATCATTCCAAGGGGGAGGATGGGGAATAGAGAAATGAAAACAGGTAGCACAAGAAATGTTAAATAACACATTTGACCTTCCGACTACCTGAAGTTATGGAAGAGATGTGTTTTAAGTTGGCTTACAGTTGTGGTCAACATTATTGGCACCCTTGCAGTTCAATCACTTAATGTCCAATATCTCCTGTAAAATGTGGCCCATGATATGACTTTGGACTATATATGCGCCCTGCGACGCTCCTGCCTGCGCCCTAGAGCTTACAGGCAGGAGTGGCCTTATATTGTCCCTTGAAGAATTAGCTGGCACGGTTCCCAATGAATCTTGGGAACTGTAGTGCTCTTGTATATTCCTTAGGGAAGAATTGTAGTCGTGACCAGATGTGGTTAGGCAAGCAAGAAAATTTATTTGTCTTGGGGGATAGTTTCCAGCGCATCAAGAGCTCAAAGCAACAAACGCAAAAAGTGGAACTTTTAGGATAAACAGAGGAAAACAGGAACTCAGGAAGCAGTGAAATCAAATTTGCTTTAACTCAGCTATTCATAAACTTCAGCAGCTTAACTCAGCATTGCCTCATGTGGTTGTTAGAAAATATTGCAGCTTTATATCAATAGCTGTTCTCTTCACAGCGTGACTTGGAAACAGGTGAACACAATCAGGAACTCTTACGATTAAACAACAAGAAAAGCCAACGTTTTATATTCTCTTCATATAAAACTTATGTGCTTCTTTAAACTGTTATTCAATACAGCAGAAAGAGCAATCCATGGCACAAGGCTCAGGATTCAGGGTAGGTAAAGAACTTTCTACCTGCATGTATTCTTCTGAACTAACAGAATTACTGTCCGTATCAGGTTCTTTATTTTGCCCTGACTTCAGCTCCAGGAACTTCTGAAATTCCTTCAGTAGCAATTCAGCCTGTGTTTGCTTTTCATCTGGTGGATAGTTATTGGCAAGGCTTACGCCCTTCCCCCACTCACTATCTACATCGGTAGCAAAGTTAGGTTTGCACAGTTCAGCACTATATGAAGGTTTCTTCAGCCAAGCATACAAATTAAGAAATTGTGCTTTACCTTGTTTAGACAAGAAAAAAAGGGGTCCTATTCACAGAGTAATTATAGCGTATCACGCACAAAAAGTTATTATTACTCCAATGTAAACAAGCTACCTAAAAATTGGAGAGTTCAAGGTTTTTTTCAAAACCACGGAAATGGTCTCAGACTATTAGGCTGCCTGAAAGAACTGTAATGATGAGGGTAATTTTTCTCTCTTTCCCCTCATCATTACAGTTCTTTCATTATTAGAAGTTAAGTGTATATCAAAATATGCAAAATGAGTTTTGAGTAAAGCACAATAGGGAGAGGGAGGTGTGTTGCAAAAAAAGAGCCGGAAATTAGGTCACTGATGCAAACAGGCGCCGTTAGATACTGTGTTTATGAGTATCTCTCTTCAGGCAGCCTAATAGTCTGAGACCATTTCCGTGGTTTTGAAAAAAACCTTGAACTCTCCAATTTTTAGGTAGCTTGTTTACATTGGAGTAATAATAACTTTTTGTGAGTGTTACCTTGTTTAGAGGCATTTATAAAAGAACTTCTCTTAGGAAAACTTTCTCCTGGCTGTAGTTCTCTGTCTTTATAGCACTGCTTGTTGGCATTAGAAGTACCTTTTCTCCACGTGCTGCTTTCTCGAGGCTGGCTAGGTCTAGGCTTTACCCGGCAGTAAGAGTTTCTTGCAGGGTACGTTGGACTCCCAGGCTGACTCTTCCGGGGTTCTGTCTTCTCACAAGGTCCTAGTGCTCTTCTCCTTGCTTCTCGGCTTCCAGTACTCTGCACTCCTCACAACGTTCTTTTGGACTTGGAAATCCTTCTCCACGCTATCTTCTGGGATATTCTCCGTGGTCCTCTCTGCAACAACAACCTGTTCACCTTTCTCCTCCTTCCTCCTCACCTTTTCAGCTCTCTCTGAGGTTTTAAAAAGGCTTCAATTCCTGGCACTCCCTGCCGTTCCCTTGGGTGTGCCCAATCAGAGCTGAAGCCTAACTCCTCCCCTGTACTGGGGTGTGTCTTCAGCTCAGCAGAGCACTGTGTTTTTTTCAGGTCAGTTTTGGAAATCCTGTGTGAATTAGCTCTGCTCTCAGGATTTTCCTCAACATCCATTTCTTCTGAAGGGCCATCTTCACCACAGCCCACATTTGACACACAAAATAATCAAATAAAACAAAACCAATTAAAAAAGGAAATAGTAGGGAATAGTATAAAAACTAGGACATTATAAGGGTGCCAATAATCATGTCCTAACAAACAATTCAAATTGGTTTGAACAGAAGAACCACATTCCCGTTGCAGTAAAATTAGATGCACCTGTGATCAATTGTCAGTACTCCCATGACTTGACTCAACCAATGAATGATAGCTCTAATGTTTAACATGGCCACATTCACTCTGTTTCATTTTCACAATGGTGAAGACAAGAGGCTGCCTGAGACCATCAGAAAAAACATTATCACCAAACATCAAACTTCAAAGGGGGTAAAAGGCCATCTCCAAAGACCTTGGGATTCCTGTGTCTACAGTTCATAATATTATTAAAATATTTTCTGCTCATGGAACTGTCAAGAATCCCCCAGAATGTGGTGGGAAGAGGAAAATCAAGAAGTCTTCAAAGGTTAGTGCAAACTGTTGGAAAACGTAAAATATCCAAAGAGCTTAAGGTTGACCTGGAGCAATGTGGAGTGATGGTTTCAAACCACACCATATGCCATACACTAAACAAAGATGGACTTCATGGGTGAAGGCCAAGGAGGACCCCATTGCTCAAAGACAGACATGAAAAGAAATGCCTTATCTTTTCCCAAATCAACCATGAGAAACCACAATCCTTCTGGGAAAATATTCTGTGGACAGATGAAACCAAACTTGAGCTCTTTAACAATGCAGACCAGTGATACATTTACAGACAAAGAAATTAAGCTTATAAGGAAAAAAATACCCTTCCTACAATTAAATATGGTGAAGGCTCCATAATGTTGTGGGGCTGTTTTGCTGACTCAGGAACTGAAGGCCTAGAACATATTAAAAGAAATCATGAAGTCAGAGTACTACATTTGGAGCGAAATGTGCTACCTATTGTCATAAAGCTAGGTCTGGGTCGAAGGTCAAGGGTCCTCCAGCAGGACAATGCCCAAAGCAGACATCCGAAAGTACAAAAGAATGGTTAAAAAGGAACAAATGGACTGTAAACTGGCCAGCAATGAGTTCTTATCTCAATCCAATTGAGAACCTTTGGAAAGAGCTAAAATCTGCTATTGGTAAAAGGAATCCTGGAAACATTCATGAGCTGGAACAAATCGCAGCAGAAGTGTGGGAGAAACTACCAGCAGACATTTGTAAGAAACACAGAGAGCTACAGGAAACGTTTAGAGGCTGTCATCACTGCCAAGGGTTGTGCAACCAAATAGTAGTGAAGGGTGCCATTAATCCTGTCCAGGTCACATTTTGTTTTTCCTCAGAAATTAGTACATTTAAGTTGCACAAACATCTTTTATACCTTTGAATATACTATTAAAATATTATAATGACATACAGTTGAAATATTTCCAATTATTTCTCAATATACTGTACACAACATACCTAAAATGCAAGGTGCCAATAGTGTTGACCACAACTGTATATGGTGAAATTAGGTCTTACCTATTAATCTTCTCTCTTTTAGTCCCTCCAGTCCAGTCCGGACAAGTGGGTCATTCTCACCAATCAGCAGGTGGAGACTGAGAGACACTTTCTCAGATCAGTACAAATAGCCTGTGCCCACTGAACTGAGCCAGTATTTTGCCATTCACCAAGCAGAGACCAGAACACGGAGCTCCAAACACTCCCATTCTCCGCAAGGCAGCAGCTCCCCCCCCCCCCCAAAAAAGGAGAGCTCAGTCTTGCAGAACATACCTGCCATGTGGATGCATTGCCCCAAATGCTGCACTCTGAACAGACTGAGGGTTGCAACAAATTCATTTAACTTTACAGAAAATTTTCTTCTTTTTTTTTTACAACCAGTCTCATGAAAGCACCGAATGAACACCACAGGAACCCTAACTACCAGTGCAGACACAGACATGCGCATGCCCATACCTAAAACTCTTGAGTAGTGCGCTCGACTCATAAACAGACGGAAATCTTCAGAGGAGGGTCCTAGACTGGAGAGACTACAGGAAAGAAAATTAGCAGGTAAGTCCTAATTTCACCTCCCAGGGTGTCCCTCCAGTCCAGTCCAGACAAGTGGGATGAAGTAGAGCAATACTAACGCTGGGTGGGAACCGAAAGCCCAGCTCACAACACCCTTTCGCCAAACAAGCACCCTGCCTTGCCTGCATATCCAGGCAGTAATGCCGCACAAAGAAATGAAGGGACGACCACATAGCCGCCTAACAGATATCCAAGGGAGGAACCCTCTCCACCTCAGCCCAGGAGGAACCCTCTCCACTGGGATGGTGGTTTTCTGGGTGACCACTGTCACTAAGGCATCCACCTTGGATAGGCACAACTTTTCTTTTTCCTCAGGTAGAATGGGGTAAAGCCTAGCCATAATGTGCTCCACACAGAGCTTCGCATCCGGAGTGCTCCAATCCTCATCAATCATGGCTCATAGCATTCTGTGAACCGGAAAGGACCAAGACGACTTACGGATACCCTCCATCAGAGTCCTCGAGGGGTGGACTCTAGGCCAGACAGTCCCGCATTGCCTACTAGCCTTAGAACCATGAGAGATTCTGTGATTAGCACTAGGGAGCTCATCCTGGTGGAATCTTAATCAAGGGCACTCAGAAAATCACCCAAGGATTTATTCTCATCTTTCTCGACGTCTCTGCAGCCTTCAATTTGGTCAGCCACTACCATCTATGCTCCCGTCTCCACTCAATCAGAATCAGAGGTACAGCACTACAATAGTTCCAATCATACCTATCCAACCAATCCCAACAAGTAAGAATCAGAAATGAAACCTCCAAACCTTTCCAGCTACTGCAGGGATTACCTCAAGGTTCCGCATTATCATCACTTCTGTTCAACAGATCCATTATCATCTGTATGCAGATGACATACTGATCTACACTCCATTCTCCACTACCAACCCGGACTACTCCATGATCAGAGGATGCCTAGAAGCAACCATCCAATGGCTCAGCAAACACAACATGCGCATCAACCCGAGCAAAATAGAAGTCCTTCTCGTAACCAGACACCCATCCTCCAAATACTATCAATCGGCTAATTTAACCCCACAAGTCAAACAACAAGTAAAATATTTGGGCATCACCCTGGATCATCACCTGAGCTTCCACCACCACATTAAATAGGTTACTAAAGCTGCCTACTTCGAGAATGCTCCGACAGCTGCGCCCACTGCTGGATTCTAATGACTTCAGAAATGTCAGCCAAGCACTCATCACCCCCATCCTGGACTATGCAAAAATAATATACCAGGGACCCCTAAAGCTACCTTACTCCCCTTACAGCTTGCCCAAAACTCTGCAACCAAAATAATCGCAGGCATGGGCCCACGAGAACACATCACCCCCACTCTGAAACATCTACACTGGCTGCCCATCCACATGAGGCTTAAATATAAAGTCGCACTAATCATATTCAAGACCATCCACCACCTCTCAGCAGACATTCTCTGCCCTCTTCTACAACAGCCACTAAACAAGAGAGAAACATGGTCCACCAGTCACAACCGCCTCTCGATTCCAGCTTCAACATTACTAACAGAGCCTTCTACTTTTATACACCTTTCATTTGGAACGCCCTCATCCCAGAAATACGTGCTCTCACAGACCTAGGCAAATTCTGGCATAAGCTAAAAACCTCCTTCTTTTTGGAACACTTTGGAAAAGACTCTTAGCTACCCTCCCATCCCATCATTAAAACAGATTTCTTGCAACACCAATTCAGCCTTATGTAAATAGTTATTTTGCACTCAGTTACTGTAAGTTATTTATTGTTCCCTATGTTCGATGTAAAGTTTCTTGGTCTTTTGTTCCATGTAAACCGCAGTGACTGGTAGATATTGAGTGGAGGAGTGGCCTAGTGGGTGGGGCAAGGTACTTCAGGCAGGAAGGTCGGGGATTCAAATCCCACTAGAGGACAGCAACCTTGGGCCGGAAGGACTGGGGTTTCTAGTCCCACAGGTGCTCCTTGTGGTCTTGGGCAAGCCACTTAACCCTCCATAGCCCATGTTCCCTGTAAAATAGTTATCTCCAAGTTATAATGCCCTGTTCAATGTAAACCACACTGATGCAGAATAGCGCAGTATATAAGAGAATATAAATAAATATAGTGGTATAAAAAAGTTGCTAAATAAATAAATCTTAGCCTCCGGAAGCTCCCCTTCTTGCAGCTCCTCCTGAAATTGCTCCAGGAGATCTGTGGGGCCCTCCAAGGGGTCAAGTGACTTCAGGGGTGCCACAAAGCTGAAATCCAGCTTCTTCTCCATGCAGTCTTGCCACGGACACTTCCCGGCCTCCAGCCTTTGTCCCAAAGGGGCCTGGGGGGATGCTTCTCCTTTGCCCTGCTTCATCAGGAAGGCCTGATGAAGGAGGAGCACAAACTTGAGAGAAAAAGGAGCAGCACTTGCCCCCCACAACTCCCCCCCGGTCGACCTGCTATATTCCCAGCAGCAAAATCCATGGTAGACTGCAAAGCTGGAGACCCCAGGCTAGCTTCAGATGGCTGTACAGAGTCATTCAACATGGTGGCAGTTCCCACCAAAACTACCGCTATCTATGGAGGCCACTACGTCTTTTTGTGCATCTGCCCCGCTGACTTTGGGGTCTTCCCGGGAGTCCCTGAGGTCCCCCACCACCGATTCACTTGTCTTTGGCAGTCGTGGCAAAGCCCATTGTCCAAGAGCTGGGGGAACCGCCGGCAGAGAAGCACACGGCAATTCCCCCAGTAAAAGGAAAAGGTGGAAAAAAAAAAAGATACTCTGGAGGACTTAACCAGCTGCCCCCTTCTCCGGGGACAGGAATCAAGCAGCTCCCCGATCCAGTCAGTGATGCTCACTCTGTTCTGCCCAGTAATGCCCTTCTGCAAGGCTCCGCAGTCCTCAGCACAGGCTATGATCACCACCTGCTGGAGACTGAGAAAATAAGGCTCAGTTCAGTGGGCACAGGCTATTTGTAGTGATCTAAAAAAGTGTCTCAGTCTCCACCTGCTGGTTGGTTAACATGACCCCTTCCCTTCTCCCCTCCAGGTCAGCAACTCACACACACAACTCTCACACGGGTTGAAAAGAATGTTAAGCCACACTCCATATGCTTTCCCCTTGTATCTTTTCTGCCCTGACCACTTTCTCAATTTCTTTTATCTTTTTCAGATATTGTTGCTTGTCTTCCTTACCTTTTCAGCTACTTGAAATAAAACCACAGCAGCCTGTTTTCCTCTTACTTTTATTTATGTTCCTAACAAGAGTACTGTTATCCTTTCAAAATGTCCTTTCAGTTTTCCCCACTGCTCTTCTACTTCCCCTAGATTTTCTCATCCAGCTAATCCTCCTTGAAGTACTCCTCCATCATAACAAAGTTAGTGTTCTTGAAGTCTAAGACCCTCACCATTGAATGAATTATCACTGCCTGTGCTCCAATTCTGAATCACAGCATCTGGTGGACGCTGGATATCAGAGTATCACTCACTACCTCAGAAACTCTCTCCCCACACATAAGCAACAAACCCACTATTGCCATCTCTCACTTGGGTTATGTTATCAGTTGCCAGACCAGTTCTCCCTGCAGAGAAACCAGGATTTCTCTACTGCTAGATGATACCGCAGCTGGGGCATCCCAGTCAACATCAACAGATTGAAGTGACCTGGCAATAGCACTTCTCCTTTCATAACAATGTGAGTATCTTTAGTTAAATCTCTATTTCTTCTACCTGCAATCAAACCAATATAATGAGAAGTTCCGTTCCCTCTTTCCAGATTAACCTAGAGGGCCTCCTTCTTACTATGTAAACCTTGCAGTTCTGTTTCAATCTTTTTCATCAACATCACTCCTGCTCCTTTCTTCCAATCCATCGTTCCTGAATAGATTATAGCTGGATAGAATTATAGCCCAGTCATGATCCCCTGTGCACTATGTCTCCGTGAGCACCACTAAATGCAAGTCAGTCTCTTCCATTATAGCCTCTAGGTCAGGACTTTATTTTCCATACTATAAGCATTAGAATGCATAGCTTTCCAAGTGCTGCCTTTTCCCCTCATTTCTATACAAGTATTTAAAGTTTTATTTACCTGAGAGGTTGTCCGTACATCCCTGTCAATCCTGTTCATTATAGATATCCTGAAATCTGACTGGCTGGGAATAAGGGATGTCGCTGGCATAGATTTTGGAAGCCTTGCTGTAGGCTGTGCTTTTTACGAGAAATAATTCCTGAAATAACATAAAACAGAAGGTTGAAAGCTCTTAAAGTAGAATTAGCATGCTTCATTATCCGTTTAAACTGATTTTCACTGATAATGTTCTGGGGCTTGCAAAGGTAGAAATCAATTAAACTGTCTAGGATCCTGATCTACTTAATCTCTCTGTACTAGGGGTTCTCAACACAGTCCTCAGGACACACCTAGCTAGTCACGTTTTCAGGATAATTACAATAAATATGCATGAAGAAATTTACATTCAATGGAGGCAGTGCTTGCAACTAAATATTTGTTCCCAGTTTGAAATATCTATATAAATATGTTTGAAAGAGACAAGGAATGAGATGAATAGCAAGGGGATTACAGCCAAGAAAGCACACAAACTGGAATTTTTAGGTATGAAATCATACTGTACTTAGAAAAGAACATTTAAATATAGAACATTGAGACTCTTAGTAATGAGACTCTCCCTAGTTGAGCAATACCTGCATATGGCACAGTTCATTCAGTTTAATTCTGCAATGGACCCTATACTAGTACATTTGACTGAAGCACAATACCAGCTGGAACTAATAAGAAACCTTTCCACTTCCCGGTTTAATTCTAAATGACACAGGATCTCAGCAGTGATATTCCATACTTTGTTTCACTTACACACCAGCATAGGAGAGGTAGCAATGGAGCACGAACAGTGAAAGCAGCGCTGCGGTATAATTGCAGTTCATGATTGCCATTCGCTGTGGCTGGAGGGCATCTCTGAGTTTTGGGCATGTCAATCTCTAGTTCCTTAAATTCAATCCCAAGGCAGATGGGAAAATACAAGAATCAGAACATTTGACCATCAGAAGACTGGAGCATAAGTCATCTAAACAGTGAAAACAATCATATCAAAAATGTAAACCTAGTTTTCCCAAGAACACTTAAAACAAGAAAAAAGGAGCAAGTATAACCTCTAGTGGCCATTCAAAATAATCTTACTGTATGGTCATAGAGAGAACCAGCCCATCATAATCTGTTCACATCCAGTGGATGGTACTTAAACAAGAAGGACTGATGCAATGAAGTGTAGAGGTTAGCGTGACATTTTTGCATAATATTCTTTGAAGTCATGAGCTGAGAATGCAGAGAGGGGGTTTTGCACAAACAATCTGTGCACAAGTAGCTGCAGAGATACCAGCACTCTTCTTATTATAATCACATGATAAGGTACACTGCATATTTTATTAGCGTGGTAATAAGGTCCTGGGCCACTTTTATGTATGGGCAGAAGGGGCAGCTCCCTGGGCCCCTACACAAAAGGGGTCCAGCTGCCCTAGCTCCTATTGCCGCTGCTGCTGCCCTTCTCCAGGACAGGTGCCAAGGTGTCTTTTTAAATGTATTGCTACCACTGCATATCCCGGAGAAGGGCAGCAATAGTGAGAGGGAGAGTTCCCAGAAACAGGAGGGGGAGGGGGGTCCACTCCTAAACATTTGCCCAGGGCCCCATAAGCAGCTGAAGTGGTCATAATAATGTCATTAACCGTTTCACCTGGATGTAAAAGAAGTGCGCAGAAGACCAAAAGGCAAAGATATAATTGGCATCTCAGAGACCTGGTGGAAGGACGACAACCATTGTGACATCATGATACCTGGATACAAACTAAATCGCAATGATAGGGTAGATCAAATTGGTGGAGGAGTTGCCCTATATGTAAGAGAGGGCATTGAGTCACACAGGATAAAAGTTGTGCAGGAAACAAAATACACTGTAGAATCTCTATAGATAGAAATTCCATCTAAAACGGAGAAGGCAATAGCAGTGGGGGTGTACTACCATATGCCTTGCCACAATGAACAGATGGATATGAAATGCTAAAAGAAATAAGGGAAGACAACCAAAGTTATAACACAGTAATAATGGGTTATTTCAATTACCCCGATATCGACTAGGTCAGTATCACAGAAGGACATGCTAGGGAGATAAAGTTTCTAGATGAAATAAATGACTGCTTCTTGGAGCAGCTAGTTCATGAATGGACAAGAGGGGAAGCTATTTTGGACTTAGTCCTTGGTGGAACACAGGATCTGGTGCAAGAGATAAGGGTAATGATTTAATAAATGGAGGGAAGACAGCAAGGAAATCCACAGTACTACCTTTTAACTTTCAAAATGGAGACTATGATAAAATGTGGAGAATAGTTAAGAAAAAACTAAAAGGAGCAGATGCAAAGGTTAAAGATTTACATCAAGCATGGACATTGTTTAAAAATACTATCTTAGAAGCCCAGACCAGATGTATTCCATGCTTTAAGAAGGTTGGAAGGCAAGCCAAAAATCTACCAGTATGGTTTAAAGTTGAAATGGGAGAGGCTGTTGTGGCTAGAACAAAAAATCTTTCATGAAATGGAAAGAGGAGCTAAATGGCGAAAACGGCAAATATCATAAGCACTGGCAATTTAGATGCAAGGCATTAATAAGGCAGGCAATGAGGATTTGAAAAAAAGCTTGCTGTAGAAGCAAGAACATACAATAAAACTTTCTTCAAGTACATCCGTAGCAAAAATAACAGAGAGGGATAAGAAGGGTAAAAAGGGCACTAAGGGAAGACAAGGCAATAGAGGAGAGACTGAATGAATTCTTTGTTTTGGTCTTTACTGAAGAAGTTGTAGGGAAGTTACATCACCTTTAAATATCATTTCATTCATGGGTATCAGAAGAATTGAAACAAATATTGATAACCCGGGAAGTAGTATTACAAGTATTTGATAATCTGAAGAGTAGTAAATCACCTAGACCGGATAGTATACATCCAAGAGTGTTGAAAGAACTGAAATATGAGATTGCAAACCTACTATTAGTAATCATCAGTATCATCTGTAGTACCTGAAGACTGAAGAATGGCCAATGCAATGCCAATTTTTAAAAAGGGTTCCAGGGGGAATCTGGAAAACTACAGACAATTAGCCCAATGTCAGTACTGAGCAAAATGGTAGAAACCATGATAAAAAATACACTTACTGAACATGAAGATAGTCATAGCTGAATGGGAGCAAGTCAACATGGATTTAACTAAGGAAAGTCTTGTCTTACTAATCTGTTATATTTTTGAAGGTGTAAATAAACAGGTAAGAACATAAGATATACCATACTGGGTCAGATCATGGTCCATCAAGCCCAGTATCCCGTTTCCAACAGTGGCCAATCTAGGTCACAAGTACCTAGCTGTTTCCCTAAAAGGCACAGGTTCCACAATGCTTCTATTAGGGCAAGCAGTGGATATTCTGGGTCCCCTTTAATAATGGTTTATGGACCTTTCCCCCAGGAACTTGTCCACACCTTTTCTAAAGCTGGCTATACCAACAGCTTTAAAAAAGGTGAGCCAATTTATATAGTGTATCTGGATTTACAGAAAGCCTTTGACAAAGTCCCTTATGAGAGACTCTTGGCAAAATTATAAAGTCATGTGATAGGAGGCAGTATGATATTGTAAATCAGGAACTGGTTAAAAGATAGAAAGCAGAGGGTAGGGCTAAATGGCCAATTTTCTCAATGGAGTAAGGTGAATAGTGGAGTACCCCAGGGATCTGTGCTGGGCCCGCTGCTTTTTGACATATTCAGAAATGACCTGGAAATGGGAATAACGAGTGAGGTGATCAAATCTGCAGATGATACAAAATTTTTCAAAGTTGTTAAAACACAAGAGGATTGTGAAAAAATTGCAAGAGCACCCTGATAAACTGGAAAACTAGACATCCAAATGGCAGAGGAAATTGAATGTGGACAAGGGCAAAGTTCCAATTAGGGAAGAACAACCGAAACTTTGGTTACAAAATGAAACATTCCACATTAGGAACTGCCACCCAGGAAAAGGATCTAGGCATAATTGTGGATAATACGTTGAAACCCTCTGCCCAGTGTGCAGCCGCAGCCAAGAAAGCGAATAGAATGCTAGGAATTATAAGGAAAGGAATGGAGACAAAACCAAGGATATTATAATGCTTCTGTATCGTTTCATGGTGCGACCGCACTTGAATATTGTGTACAGTTCTGGTCGCCGAATCGTAAAAAGGATATAGCAGAATTAGAAAAGGTACAGAGACGAGCCACCAAAATGGTAAAGGGGATGAAAGGATACCCCTATGAGGAAAGGCTTAAAAGGTTAGGGCTCTTCAACTTGGAAAATAAATGGCTGAAGGGAGATATGACAGAGGTCTATAAATTAATGAATGGAGTGGAATGGGTAAACATGGATCAGTTGTTTACTCCATCAAAAAGTAGGAAGACTAGAGGACATGCAATGAAGCTACAATGTAACCCATTTAAGACTAATAAGAGAAAATATTTTTTTCATTCAACATATAATCAAAATCTGGTAAAATCTGCTAGTGTAGCTGGGTTTAAAAAAGGTTTGGACAAGTTGCTAGAGGAAAAGTCCATAAACCATTATTATAGAGGACCAGGGAAATCCACTGCTTACCCCAGAATAAGCATTGTGGAATCAGTGTACCTTTTTGGGATCCTGACAGGTACTTGTAATGTGGATTGGCCACTGTTGGAAACAAATTCTAGGCTTTATGGACCTTGGTTTGACCCAGTATGGCATTTCTTATGTTCTTAAAGTTTGTTTGCACTGTAGATTTATTTCACAGTGTGAGGTGGAGTAAAAGTGCTGTGGACGTCTGTGCTCGGCATTGTTTTGCCAGAAATTGGAAATGTTTTCTGTAGATGTGAATAGAAATGTGATGGCAGAAAAAGACCATATAGCCTATCTAGTCTGCCCTTCCATATCAAATACTAAAGTCCCTTTGGATACTGTCCTGGTTTCTAATACCTCCACAGGCAGACTATGCCATGCATCTACCACTCTTTCCATAAAGAAATATTTCCTCATATTACTCCTGAGTCTATCCCCCTTCATCCTCATTCAATGACCCCTCGTAGCAGAACTTGCTTTCAATCGAAAGAGACTCCTCTTTGACATTTAAATATCTCCATACACTCTATCATATCTCCTCTATCCAGCCTTTCCTCTAACGTATATATATTAAGATCTCATATGTTTTATAATGAAGATCACTAACCATTTTAGTAGCCACCCTCTGCAATGACTCCATCCTGTTTATGTCCTTTGAAAGGTGTGGTCTCCAGAATTGCACACAATACTCCAAATTAAGTCGCACCATAGACTTATACAGAGGCACTATCACATCCTTTTTTCTGCTGGCCATTCCTCTCCCTATACACCCAAGCAACAGTCTGGCTTTTGCCATTGCCTTTTCTACCTGTCTGAACACCTTAAGATCATCAGAAACAATCATGCCCAGGTCCCGCTCTTCTTTCGTGGACAGAAGTATTTCATCCCCTACACTATACTGCTCCCTTAGATTTTTGTAGCCCAAATACATGACCCTGCATTTTTTTAGCATAAAATCTCAGCTGACAAATTATTGACCATTCTTCAAACTTAGCTAGATCCATCCTCATGTATCTACTCCTTCCTGGGTGTCTACTCTATTGCAGATTTTGGTACCATCCGCAAAGAAGCAAACCTTACCTGACAGCCCTTCTGCAATATCACTAACAAAGATGTAAAAAAGATTTGGACCAAGGAAAAAAATTCCCTGCGGCACAACACTGGAAACATCCTTCTCCTCAGAGTGAGCTCCATTTACCTGTACCCTTTGTCACTTCCCACTCAACCAATATCTAACCCATTCAGTCAATTTGTTTATAAGTCGCCTGTGTGGAACAGTGTCAAAGACTTTACAGAAATCAAAGTACACCATATCTCGGGCTCTCCCTCGGTCCAACTCTCTGGTCACCCAGTCAAAGAAATCAAATCAGACTTGTCTGGCAAGACCTGCCTCTGGTAAACCCATGCTGCCTCGGATCCTGCAATCCACTGGACTCCAGAAAACTCATTAGCCTCCCTTTTTGCATCGTTTCCAATAATTTACTCACCACAGAGGTTAGACTAACCGGCCTGTAGTTTTCAACCTCATCCTTATTTCCACTTTTGTGCAAAGGGGCCACATCTGCCTTTCTCCAGTCCTCAGGGACCACTTCTGACTCCAAAGAAGCATTCAAAAGGTCAGTCAGTGGAGCCACTAGAACGTCCCCAAGTTACTTCAATATGCTTGGATGTATCCCATCGCTTTGTCTACTTTTAGTTTAGCTAGTTCCCCACAAACAGTCTTCTGAAAACACTGGTCAAAATTGAAATCATTACTGACTTTAAAAGGTCCTAATCTGTAGTATTTTGGTGAGCTGAACACGAATATAACATTAAAAAAAATTTATTGGCTCTCGTTTTGAAGATATTGCATGTAGTTCATTTTTGACGTTTCACCGTGTAAATTTATCCAGTAGGACATCAACAACAGCCCAAATAAGCCTTGAATGATGTAATATTGCATCACATTGCATAATACCAGCATCCAGAGTTGATTGCATCATTTTCTGATGCAATGCAATACTACTGCCAGATGACTGCTGAAGCCATCTGACGTCAGCAGTGTACTATACGCAGTCGGAAAGGTTGAGCATTTAAAATATTTCAGACTGTGTGTGAGACAGTTTAAGCTGCTGTTATATGTAACTTTTATTAATCATATAATTTTAGCCATTTAGGTACAATACAGAACAGTAATGCCGCGAAAGTGCGTTAATGCCATTGACAATTTCTGCTTCATTTGTGGAGAAGTGACATTTGCCAACCAGAAGAAAAGTATCACTTCTCATCTGAAGAAGGCATATCATCTTTACTTCAGATGCAAGATTGGTGACCAAGACAAGCCTTGGGCCCCGCATATATGCTGCGCTACATGTACAACACAGCTTTCACAGTGGTTGAATTGCAAAAGACCATCAATGCCGTTTGCAGTCCCCATGGTGTGGAGAGAACCAAGCAACCACATAAATGACTGTTACTTCTGCTTGGTTCCTCCTCTTTCCAGCGGAATAACGAAGCAAAAGAAGTCAAGCATAGTCTACCCAAACATTCCGTCTGCATTGAGACCAGTTCCACATGGTCAGGGACTTCCTATTCTAGAACCTCCATCAGAATATTCTCTTGATTCATCTGATGAGGACAAGGGTGAGCCGACCTGTTCTTCTCCTGGTCCATCAGCATGCAGTGACCCAGATTTTCACTGGGATGCATATCAACTCCACACAGAATAACACAGGAAGAACTAAATGACCTGGTTCTTGATTTGGACTTATCCAAGAACAGGGCAGAATTGCTAGGATGAAGACTCCAATAATGGAATCTTCTAGAAGAAGATGTCAACATTACTTCATATCGAAAGCGCCACCAGCAATTGGAGCCTTTCTTCAGAAAGGAAAGTCATCTGGTATTCTGTTCCGATATTGAAAGCCTCATGAATGCCTTAAAAATCACTCATGACCCATAAGACTGGAGACTATTTATAGACTCTTCGAAACTGAGTCTGAAGGCTGTGCTTTTGAACAATGGAAACCATCTTCCATCTATTCCAGTAGCGCATGCCATCCACATGAAAGAGATATACGATAACATAAAGCATCTACTGACTTCCATTAACTATAACAAGTACAGCTGGCACCTCTGCGGTGACTTGAAGGTAGTTGCCCTTTTAATGGGACTGCAGCAGGGATATATAAAATACATGTGTTTCTTATGTGAGTGGGATAGCCGAGCAAGGGATTGGCACTACTTGCGGAAGGAATGGAATCGCAGACAAAATGTAACAGTTGGAGAGAAGAATATCCATCACCCAGCTCTGGTTGAGGCTCACAAAATCCTGCTACCACCCCTTCACACCAAACTAGGTTTGATGAAAAACTTTGTGAAAGCCATGGACCGCACTTTGCCAGCTTTCCGATACCTGCATGAAAAATTCCCTCGACTCAGCGAAGCAAAGATTAAAGAGGGAGGCCTATTATATTTACTATTGACATGCATTTCGTGATGTAAACATCAATTCTTGTAGATTACAAAGAAACTAGAGCCAACTTTGCAATTTCACTGTCATATTCGTGTTCAGCATATAAAAATTGATGAGAAATGACTATTTTTATTTCAGTAATATGACTTTTGTAAAACTTTGTTGAACAGTGAAATCGTTCAAACTCCCTGTCACTTCTGTTCCTGTTTGTGGGCGTTTTCTGGGATCCTGCTTTTGGCCCTTCATCTGTGAACACAGAACAGAAATATTTGTTAAGCAATTCTGCTTTATCCTCATCAGCTTCTACATATTCCTCCCCTTTCACCCTTGAATCTGACAATACCATTTTTGCCCTTCCTACTCTCACATATCTGAAAAATGTCTTATCCCCTCATTTTATTGCATTGGCTATTTCTTCTTCTTTTAGTATCTTTGCTTTCCTGACTACTTTGCTCGCTTCTCCAAGTTTTTCGAAATATAGATGCTTGTCTTCCTCTCTCTGTGATCTCTTGTATTTTATGAAGGCCTCCCTCTTTTTCTTCACCTTTTCAGCAACTTCTTTTGAGAACATAGCAGCCTCCTTTTCCTTTTATTTACCTGTCTAACAAAAAGGTTTGTTGCCCTTAAAATATCCCCTTTCTGTTTTGCCCATTGCTTTTTGACATCCCCCAGCTATTCCCATCCCGCTAATGACTCTTTGAGTCATTGTCCCATCTTGGCAAAGTTACCCACTTCTTTTGCTGTTCATAAGTTTGTACAAATAGGCTGGGGCAGAAAAGAGACGACAGACAATACAGGATCCAGGGAAACCAGGCAAATAAAGTATACAAGAGAAGAATTAGGCAGCACAGACTCAAGCCATCATCCTGAGGCCTCGCCGACAGGCAAGACAGCACATACAGTATTTCAAACAAGGGCAACACTGGAAAGCAGACATGCCAAGTCACACACATTAGGCATCTGACACACACGCCTTAGCCTCTTTTTCTCATGCATTTTTATGCTGCCATGCTGCTCAGTTTTTAAAAGTGTTTTCAGCCATTGTTCACTTCCCCTCCCTGCCACCGCTGCTGCGTCTCAGGACCTGCGGCAGCAAAATACAGAACACTGTCAGAGCCTGTAAGTCATAGCGGCACTGACGGCTCTGCCAGTCCCACTCCTTCCAATGTAAACTTCCTGTTTCTGAGAGGCGGGACCAGCAGAGCCTTCAGTGGCGCTATGAACGTCCGGCTCCGGTGTTCTTCAGTGTATTATTGCCGTTATCACAGGAGATGGGTGTTTTGTCAGGGGGGACAGGGGAAGAAAGAACTGAACATTTCATCACTGGGGAAGAGAAAAGGCTGGATCAGAGGGAACATGCCATACTGGGTCAGACCAAGGCCCATCAAGCCCAGTATCCTGTTTCCAACAGTGGCCAATCCAGGTCACAAGTACCTGGCAGGTTCCCAAAAAGGCACACAGGTCCCACAATACTTGACCTGGGGCAAGCAGTAGATTTCCCAGGTCCTCTTTAATAATGGTTTATGCACCTTTCCTCCAGAACTTCTCCAAACCTTTTTTTTAAACCCAGCTATACTAACAGCCTTCACTACATCCTCCGGTAACAAATTCCAGAGTTTTATTATGCATTGAGTGAAAAAATATTTTCACTTATTAGGTCTTAAATGGGTTACATAAGTAGCTTTATTGTGTGTCCCCTAGTCTTTCTACTTTTTGTTGGTGTAAACAACTGATCTACATTTACCCGTTCCATTCCATTTATTAATTTATGGACTTCTAGAGGGGAAGGGGATGGTGGACATGGAAGAGGGTAAAAGTGATAGCGGGGAAATTCTGGTTTGGCCTGGGGGGGAATGGGGATGAATAATACAGACACAAAGAAAGTGATGCAGGACAAAGCAGAAATAGGGTGACAGGTGAGATATTGGATATGGGTGAATTGGGAGACAGGGGGAATGGATGCTGAACATGGATGGGAGAATAAGGTAACAGGGAGAGTGTAGCATGTGCGGCTTGAGGAATAGGATCACAGAAGGGAGGTGCTGGACATAGACAGAAAGGGAATGCTAAATACATGGGGGGGGGATAGGGTGATGAGGGCAAATGCTGGATGCGGGGGGGGGGGGAGGAGAGTAAGGGCGGGGGGGGGAGTTGTTGGAGAGAGGAAGGTGCATAAGGAAACAAAGGTGGATGCCGGATATGGGGGAGGTGGAGGTGGAGTAGGAATAGGAATATAGAGGGAAGATGCTGGGTATAGGAGGGGGATAGGGACACAGAGGGAGGGTGTGGGCATGGGGGGAATAGGAAGACAGAGGTGAGGACAGAGGGAAGAAATGCTTTATTAAAGGTTGCAAAAAGAGAGGAAATGCTAAAAGAAGGAGGGGGGGGGGGTGAGAGTGAGACAAGATGCTGGAATGAGAGATAGGAGGGGGCAGGATGAGGAAAACAGACGGAAAGCTGTACACAGATGTAGTAAAAAGAAGAAGCTTGAAGACAGAATTGTAAAAATGAATAAAATCTGAGTAGAAAGAGAGAGAAAAATACACGGAAGAAAGCTGAAAGAAAAGATCAATGTCAGAGATCGATATAGAGGAGGAAATGAAGAATACAAGACAAAAAAGAAGTGGGTAAATGGACTGGAGACTCTAGAGAGAACATTAAGACAGAGGAAAGCAAATTCCAGAGACTGAGACCCACATGATTAAAAAGATAAAATGGTCAGATAAAGGTAGAAATTTTTTTTTTAAATTTAGTGAATGGAATACGTGAATGGAATTTATGGCATATGCTATTTTAATATTTGGCACAGTATGGGAGGAAATGCATTGCCTTCTCTTTCTCCGGTGTTGCACTGCCTGGCTTATTGGAGTTTCAGTTTAATTTTTGTCTACATATTTCTATTGTCGATTTGTGGTAATTTGTTCTGTACTTGATGAGGGCCTCTCTATGTTTAGAATGTATAATTAAGACCAGGTATTCTGTTAGCAATGGGTGTCTGCAGTAATCCCAATAAATGCTACTAATGAATTTATAGTGTTGCCTTTTCCTAGTTAGATCTTCATTGGTGCTGTTGTGGAATGGTAGATTTGTTCTATCGAGACCAACTTTCGTAGGGTTTGGTCATACTTCACAATACTCCTAGTACAGGAGAAGTTTTTGTTTTTTGTTACTGCCACTTTTTTTGGTATGGTGAATTCTACAGGGAAATGTCAAAATTCTGTTCTGGAGGGAGGGAGTGAAAATTATAATTTAAATTAAAACCATATAAAGCTAAACAATATTTTGTGGTCTTCCTTTCATTTGCAAAGCAATAGAACATGTACATCTTTCCAAATTTATACTGAGAATGTGCCATGAGAAAAACATCACTCATTGGAATGGTGAATCTCACTCGCAAAGATGGGCCATCCTTGGAATCTCTGGGAGGGACTACTAGAGAGAAATGTGTTATAAGAACATAAGAAATGCCATAATGGGTCAGACCAAGGTCCATCAAGCCCAGTATCCTCTGGAACAGTAGCCAATCCAGGTCACAAGTATCTAATTTCCCAAAAAGACACACAGATTCCATAATGCCTGTATTGGGGCAAGCAGTGGGATTACCAGGGTTCTCTTTAATAATAGTTTATGTACCTTTCCTCCAGGAACTTGTCCAGACCTTTTTTAAACCCAGCTATATACTAACAGCTTTTACTACATCCTACTGTTTTTGCACAAGGGCAATTTTATCCCTGTATGAAGAAATTAAGAGTGATATAGTGTCACGCCACCACCACTCGCCTCTAGCTTAGAGGGGCGTAGTTATTAGAGGAACTTTCTGCTATCCGCTTTTTCAGCTTTTTCAAACTATTTCCCCGCAGTGCCCTCAGGGAAATGTAGTCTTCATTTGGCCCTCAAAGCAATTTGAGTTTGAGACCCCTGGTCTAACAGGACCAGCCCCTGCCTCAAGAGCCCTGTAGCCAATAGGAGGCATGGGGGGATGCTTCCAGATGTGCATCTGATCTGTATACCACAGCCTCCTGGGCCAATCCAGTGTCACCAGAACTACTGGGACCTTGATGGCACTCTACGCAATGAAGCATTCGTCCTATGAGGGGACAAGGAGGAAGCACATACAGCAGAACTTGTCTTGGCCAAGGTTGAGCTAGGCCATTCACGCCCTCAAGGTATGCCACTTTGTGGCAGCTGAAGAAACGTTGCACCTTGGCATTAGCCCAGGTCACCATCACATCCATCTGGAGGTGATCGCTCCTGCCTAGGATCCTCTGAATACCATTCAGCTTGATTCCCACTCACTGGGATCAAGGAGTGCCGACTGTGATAGACAACGTGGAAGTAGATTGCTCCCACAATATGCTGTGCTGAGAGGGTCAGGAGATTCCATTCCACCCAGGAGAACAAGAGGATCATTTCCCAGGAAACCCCAGAACTCTTCATGTCCCCTTGTCTGTTGACATAGGCTACTGCCATAGCATGGTCCGAGAAGATTCAAAATGTCTTACCTCAGACTAAGCTGCAGAGATGCAAGAGAGCCAAGTGAATGGCTCTCACCTCCAGCTGGTTGATGGGCCAAGCCATCCCTCATTTGTTCTAGCGACCCTGGGCTGTCTGCCCCTCACAATGGGCTCCCCAGCCAAATAGACTGGCATCTGTCGTCAGGAGAAGCCACATCAGAGACACCATGCTTGTTGAAGAAAGGAATTCTGTAGATGATAGGCTGGAGGCTTGGAACTCTCTGTCAGCCTTGGTCATCCCCTAGCAGATGGCAGAACGGCTCCTGGAGGACCTCGCTGGGAAGCTTCAGACAGGCTGAGCTTAAGAGAGTGAGAGCAGGAATTCTGAGCAGGAGTGCCGTCTCTCTCTTCAACTGACTTAGTTTTCACTTGCAGAGCTGGAGAAGAAAGAAGGAGGTCCATGTCCATCAACTGTGAGGACGATATCTCCAAGAAATGAGCAGAATCCTCCATGCCAAGATTGCAGAGGGAGTTCAGCGATGCAGTGTCTCTTCCTAGAAGGCAAGCACCTATCTCAAGTGGAACAGCTTCCTGTAGCTTCCTGTTGCTTAAAGAAGACACCCTGTGGAGGGCCACACTTAAAGAGCACACACACCAGAAATGCAGAAGTAGCACTCAAATAGCATACACTCGTGTCATGCATTAAAAGTATGCAGTTACCACACGTAACAACAGGCAAGTGTGGAATGTGGGTTAAGGCACAGCCTGGTGTTAGTAGCGCACAAATACATGTAGTACAGGTATGAGGCAAGAACTAAGGGGAGAAAAAAATGTGATTAACCAAGGAGTTCTGCTCCCAGACCAGACAATTGGCCCATGAAAGCAGCCAGAGTCTAGGACCCCTACAGACAACGCTGAAGAAGCACAGAAGTGTAGATCTGGTACAGAAAACAGAAACATAAATCTGGCACTCACCCCTGGAGAGTCCAAAGCAGCAACAGTGCTGGGCTCAATGTTACTCCCTGAAGCCAAGGTCTGCAGTCACATACCTCTGGGATCTTTCATCCAATCTTTGAAGGAGAGCCAGGCAGGGTAGGACCAACCATTAGGCAAGCTAGGTATTTGCTTAGGGCAGCAGATTCTTTTGGGGGGGGCAGCAAAGAGCAGGGCATTCAAATCTAAACAATAAATTCTGACAGCCAGGGGGGCATAAGGCTTACAGTTTGCCTAGGGTGCCAACATCCTGAACCAACTCTGGGGCTGGCCCTGGAACAGGGGAAGGGGGCACAGGCTGTGCTAGGCTCAGGGTCCCGATCCAACAATTCTGGCTGTTCACCCAGCCTTTAACAGAATAAGGATGGTGCGCTCCTTTAGCAAACCCAGGAAGACAGCAGTTTTAAGGATGACCTAATGGAGTCTCCCATGCCGAGCTCAAGTGAAGAAGTCGCCTCCAGAAGCAGTTACCCATGAGCTAAAAAACATGTGAGAGTCATTTGGACCATTAGATGACAGAAGAGTAAAAGGGGGCACTAAGGGAGGACAAGGCCATAGAGGAGAGACTGAATGAATTCTTTGCTTCGGTCTTTACTGACGTTGTAGGGAAGTTACCTATGCCAGACATGATATTTAAAGGTGATGTATCAGATGTATCAGGTGTATCAGATGAATTGAAACAAATCTTGATAAACTGGGAATATCTAATAAAGCAATTTGATAAACTAAAGAGTAGCAAATCACCTGGACCGGATGGTCTATATCCCAGGATGCTGAAAGAATTTAAAAAAATGAAATTTCAGACCTACTATTAAAAATCTATAAAACTATCATTAAAATTGTCTACAGTACCAACGTAAGGCAAATTTTTATAAGGAGTTCCAGGGGTGATCCAAAAAAACTCCAGACTGGTGAACCTGATGTCAGTGCAAGGAAAAATATTAGAAACCATTATAAAGAATAAAATTACTGAACATATAGATAGTCATGGTTTATTGGGAATAAACCAACATAGATTTAACCAAGGAAAGTCTTGCCTCACCAATCTGTTACATTTTTTTGAAGGTATGAAAAAACAGGTGGATAAAGTGAGTCAGTGGATATAGTATATCTGGATTTTCAGAAAGCCTTTGATAAAGTCCCTCATGAGACTCTTGAGGAAATTAAAACATCATGGGATAGGGGGCAGTGTGCTATTGTGGATCAGGAACTGGTTAAAAGATAGAAAGGAGAGAGTAAGGCTAAATGGCCAATTTTCTCAATGGAGAAAGGTGAATAGTGGTGTACCCAAAGGATTGGACTGGGCCAACTGCTTTTTAACATATTCATGAATCATCTGAAATGGGAACAATGACTGAAGTGATCAAATTTTCAGATGACACAAAATTATTCAAAGTTATTAAATCTCAAGAGGATTGTAAAAAATTGCAAGAGGATCTTGAGAAATTGGGAGACTGGGAGTGCAAATGACAGATGAAATTTAATGTGGACAAGTGCAAAGTTATACACTTAAGAGCAACCCAAATTACAGTTGAACGAGGTAAGGTTCCACACTAGAAATCACCACCCAAGAAAAGGATCTAGGTGTCATCATGGATAATACCTTGAAATCCTCTGCTCAGTGTGCAGCAGCAGCCAAGAAAGCAAACGAAATGCTAGGAATCATAAGAAAAGGAACAGAAAATAAAATCAAGGATATTATAATAGTTATGTATTGCTCTATGTTGCAACAATACCTTGAATATTGTGTGCAGTTCTAATCGCCATATCTAAAAAAGGATATAGCAGAATTAGAAAAGGTACAGAGAAGACCGATCCAAATGATAAAGGGGATGGAAGGATACTCCTTCGAGGAAAGACTTAAAAGGTTACAGCTCTTCAGCTTGGAAGAGAAGGCTGAGAAGAAATTTGATAGAGGTCTATAAATTAATGAATGGAGTAGAACGAGTAAATGTAGTTTGGTTGTTTACACTATCACAAAATAGAAAGACAAAGGGGCACGCATTGAAGCTACAATGTAGCACATTTAAGACTTATCGGAGAAAATATTTTTTTACTCAATGCATAATCAAACTCTGGAATTCATTGCCGGAGGATGTAGTAAAAGTTGTTAGTATAACAGAGTTTAAAAGAGGTTTGGGAAGCTTCCGGTTAAGATGGTAACCTGAACAGACGTCTCGAGGTGGGCTCCTCCTTACAGACGCACGGCTAAGGCACAGCTTAGAAAATTCAGGAGCGAACGCAGAAATGCTAAAGATCATGAAGACGAAGCCTCCCAAAACTATAAAAGAAATATATGTGGTAAAAAATGCAGTGGCGGGAAAAAATGCTAAGCTGGCCTCCGGGCCGCCATCACCATGCTCTTCGGTAGTGAATGAAATCAACAGAACTTCCATGAATGGCAACGAAATGCTACTCACAGTTCAAGGAGATTCGGACATCCAAAGCAGAATGAACAGAGTCTTAAATAAAATAGAAGAAAGGTTTGTGGCAATAGGAGAACATCTTGACTGAACGGAGGAACGGATTGCCCACACAGAAGATTCCCAACACACGCTCACGACAAATGTAAGTCACATTCAGAAACAAATGCAGTGAGTGTAAGAAAAGATGGAAGACTGAGAATAAAGAAAGGCGATCCAACAAATGTATCTTTGAAGTGGAGGAGTAGCCTAGTGGTTGGGGCAAGGTACTTCAGGCCGGAAGGTCGGGGGTCCAAATCCCACTAGAGGACAGCAACCTTGGGCCGGAAGGACTGGGGTTTCTAGACCCACAGGTGCTCCTTGTGGTCTTGGGCAAGCCACTTAACCCTCCATAGCCCATGTTACCTGTGAAATAGTTATCTCCAAGTTATAATACCCTGTTCAATGTAATTTCAGTTTGTTCAATGTAAACCGCACTGATGCAGAATAGCGCGGTATATAAGAGAATGTAAATAAATAAATAAATCTCCGAAGGGGCAGAGGGACAAGATCCTACTGGGTTTATGCAGCAGCTGTTGAAAGACTGTTTCCCAGGCTCCCCTGCTCCCATGGAGTATGAACTAGAGTGGGCAAATAGAGAACTTCAGCCTAAATTAGACACTCCAGCAAGGCCCAGAGCTTTTATTGTCCGCTTGCTGCACTTCCAAGAACGGGATTATATCATACGTAACACCAGGCAAACGGGTTTTGTACTGTACAAAACCTGGCAGGATAGGATCTTCCCTGACCTTGCGGCTGAAACTGTCCAAAAAAGGAAGGAGCTGATGAAATGTTGTTGTTGTTAAGTGCCGTCGAGTCGGAGTCGACTCATGGCGACCCTCTGGATAGCTATCCTAAATTGTGTTCGGTCTTCAGTCAGGCGGCTAATTGTTGACAGACTGGTACCCGTGGCTGCTGTTATTGTATCGATCCATCTCATTGCTGGCTTTCCTCTTTTGCGTTGACCTTCTATCTTGCCAAGCATAATGTCTTTCTCTAATGATCTCTCTCTTCGCATGATGTGTCCAAAGTATGAAAGTCAAAGTCTTGTCATCTGAGCTTCTAAAGAAAGCTTAGGTTTGATCTCCTCTAGTACCGATTGGTTTGTTCTTCAGGCAGTCCATGGTATACACAGTATTCGCCGCCAGCACCATAATTCAAAGGCATCAATTTTCTTCCTGTCTATCTTTTTCACTGTCCAGCTTTCACATCCATATGATGTTATTGAAAATACCATGGCTTGAACAAGTTGAATCTTTGTATGGAGAGAGACATCTCTGCTCTTGAGAATCTTATCTAGGTTTTTCATAGCCATTCTGCCAAGAGCAATGCGTCGTCTGATTTCTTGACTGCTTGTTGCTTCTTTATTGATAGTTGATCCAAGTAGGTTAAAGTTGTTCACAATTTCAATTTCTTCTCCTTCAACGATTAACCTGTTGATTATGCCAGTTGTCATGATCTTTGTCTTCTTTACATTAAGGTGCAGGCCCATTTTGAGACTATGTTCTTTGATTGTGAGAAGCAAATGTTTCAGATCATCTTCACTTTCAGCCAGTAATGTGGTATCATCAGCATAGCGAAGGTTGCTGATGAGTCTTCCACCAATCTTCACACCTCTGTTGTCTTCATACAATTCTGCTTCTCTGATGATTTGTTCTGCATATAAATTAAACAGGTAGGGGGAAAGTATGCAGCCTGGTCTTACACCTTTGCTTATTTTAAACCATTCTGTTTCTCCTTGTTCCGTTCGAACTGTTGCTTCTTGATCAATGTACAGATTGCGCAAGAGAACAATCAGGTGTTCTGGTATACCCATGCTTCTTAATGTGGCCCAGAGTTTCTCATGGTTTACACAGTCAAAAGCCTTGCTATAGTCGATAAAGCACAAATAGATATCCTTTTGGTATTCTTTAGTCTTTTCAAGGATCCATCTCACATCCGCAATGATGTCTCTCGTTCCTCGCCCTTTCTTGAACCCTGCTTGCACTTCAGGTAGTTCTTGTTCCAGGTATGGTTGTAGTCTCTTTTGAATAATCTTCAGTAGAATCTTGCTGGCATGTGGGATCAGAGCGATTGTGCGATAATTTTCACAGTCAGTTGGATCACCTTTCTTTAGTATTGGTATAAACACAGATCTTTTCCAGTCAGTTGGCCATGATGTTGTCTTCCATATTTCTTGGCAGAGCCTTGTGAGTACGGTAACAGCTGCATCAGATTGCTGCAATACTTCTATGGGAATGCTATCAATGCCTGGTGCTTTGTTCTTTGATAAGGCTTTCAATGCTGCTTCAACTTCTTCTTTCATCACCAATGGTTCCCGATCATAAGGTACAGGTTGAAACGGCTGTTGGTTCACTTGATCTTTATCATATAAAAACTATGTATATTCCTTCCACCTTTTCTTGATCTTCTCAGCATCATTCAACATAGAACCTTGAGCATCTTGTAACATTCCAATTCGAGGCTGGAACTTTTTCTTTAACTCTCGTAGCTTTAGGAAAGCCGATCTTGTTCTTCCTCTAATAGTTTCTGCTTCTATTTCCTTGCAAGTGTCATTGTAGTACTTTTCCTTGTCCTGTCTTGCTGCACGTTGGAAATCTCTGTTGAGTTCTGCGATTGTCTTTCTTTCTCCTCTGGCTTTAGCTTCTCTGCATTTCTGGGCAATTTTCAGAGTTTCTTCCGTCATCCATTTTGGCCGTTTTTGATTTTTCACCTTTTGTAGAGACTTCTCACTTTCTTCCAACACAACCTTCTTGATGTCATTCCATAACTCTTCCGGAGCTCTGTCATTTGTATCTAAAGCAGCAAATCGATTTTACAGGCAGTCTTTAAATTCCAGTGGTATATTCTCAAGGTCATATTTTGCTGCATTCATGAGTGGTTTGCTCTTTTTCAACTTCAGCTTGAGTTTGCATACTAGTAGTTGATGATCTGTACCACAGTCAGCTCCAGGTTTTGTCTTTGTTGATGTTACAGAGCTTTTCCATCGTTGACTTCCACATATGTAGTCAATTTGATTTTTATATAATCCATTCGGTGAAGTCCATGTGTACAGTCACCGCTTGTGTTGCTGGAAGAAGGTGTTTGAGATGAATAGATCATTGGTCTTGCAGAATTCTATCAGTCTTTCTCCGGCTTCATTTCTGTTGCCAAGTCCATATTTTCCAACTACTTTGTCTTCTTCTTTGTTGCCAACTTTTGCGTTCCAGTCACCCATGACTATCAGAATATCCTGTTTGCATGTTCTGTCAATTTCAGCTTGTACTTGTTCATAGAACTCTTCAATTTCATTCTCTTCTGCAGCTGTTGTTGGGGCATATACTTGAATTATAGTTGTGTTGATAGGCAATCCTCGTAGACGAATAGAGATTAAGCGTTCGCTGACTGCATTGTATTTCATTACAGTTCTTGCAAGTTTCTTCTTTATTATAAATGCAACACCATTTCTTCTTTGTCTTTCATTTCCAGCATAGTAGACCATGTGATCATCTGATGCAAAGTGCCCCATGCCAGTCCATTTCAGTTCGCTGACACCCAACAGATCAAGTTGTACACGTTCCATTTCATTCTTGACCACCTCCAACTTCCCTTGGTTCATGCTTCGTACGTTCCATGTTCCAATGTGTAAGACATCTTTACAGCTTCTGACTCTCATTTCATGCGCAGCTACATCAGCAGTCAGACTTCCCGAGGGCTTTGATCCAACCACATCATAAATACTGGCTTTACTCTGAAAAGTCTTCAGCTCTTCCCCGGTAGCTAGTTGAGTGCCTTCTGACCTGGGGGTCTCATCTTCCAGCACCATAGCACAATTTGTTTTGTTGTAACTATCCATTGGGTTTTCATGGCAAGATACAGAAGTAGATTGCCGGGCCTTTCTTCCGCGCAGTTTAAGTTTGGTGTTGTTGCCGTTGTCACAAAAATGTGATCCTCCGCCGTCAACACTGTCCCATTCTGCTGCTGCCCAGATGGGTGGTTTGTCTTGGTCTGGCACCTCAGCTGAGACCTGTCCATCTTGGAAGACCCTGCCAGTAGTTAAACTACCGATAGTTTAGCTCTCAGCATCACTGATGCACGCAATCCCTCACAGCACGACAAGCTGCAAACCAAGTGAGAGTGATGAAATATAGAGACCTATTAATTACTAAATTAACATTCATAGAAAATGGGGTGAGGAGATTCTTTCTTACACCAGAAACAGTACATTCATTTCTGAATGCTCACAAGCAAAAGCAAAAGAAAAATGTAACCCTGCAAAGTTTATTCCAAAATAGAGATGTTACAGAGGGACAAGATCAACCTGCCAAGGAAACCCAGAATACAAAACCGGGGAGAAGCTGTACGCCAAGGCAAAGCACAGACGGAGAGCCGGAGATGGAAGGAGAACCGAGACCAGGGAGGATACAGCATTGGCTGCGAACTCTCCTTGAGAACGTGACAAAGATGGAGTACTTTACACTGGTCTGGCCATGAAGGGAAGTTGCATAGCCCTGCTATTGTAGAACTGAGCAAGGACAGTACATTTGTAGCAGAAAAGATGCAAACGTCAGACCATCTGTAAAAAGATGAATACCAAGGGGAGGCTATGTCTCTTCTAACCAGGTATGAATGGTTAGTGGAGGAATGAATGGGGATGAAGAGGGTGAAGGCTGTGCGGAGGAGAGGGGGGAGGGAAACGTAATGGTGCCCTTAAGTGATCTCTGCAGCGCACAGTGGGAGAGGAAGCAAAAAAAAAAAAGGAAAAAAGAAGAGGCATGGGGTTGATAAGAAGGAACAAAAGAGGAAGGTTAATATGTTGTATTTTAAGTGTTATCAAGGTTATGGTTGTTCTGTGGAAAAATATGAGAAGAGATATGGAATGAAATGTACATATGCTGGTGGATTATACAAGGATTATGGGAATCTTAAAGAGTAAAAATGGATGGGCTCAAAATCGCCTCCCTTAATATCAGAGGGATAAACCACACATGCAAAAGGCGCAGAGTGTTGGATCTGCTCCATCACACTAAGGTGAATATCACTCTTACAGGAAACCCATTTAACTCTGGGGGAACACAAGAAACTTCAAGCCGAAGAAAACATTTGTTCATATACAACTCAAAAAAGAGAGGAGTGGTTATCCTTATACATAAAAGAATACCATTTGTATATTATGCCACGGGGGGGGGGGGGGGGGGTTTACTCATAGCAGAGAGTGATATGGGTCAAAGGAAGAGTAGAACACCACAACCTGGCCTTCCTTAATATGTTTGTCCCGAATGGGTTGAAGGGGGATTTCTTTCAGAAAAGTGTGGAAGAATTTGCAAGGGAGGCTAAAGGGGATTGGATAGTAGCAAGAGACCTTAATTGTGTCCTAGGAGTGAAAGACCGCTCAAACTACGTGGCTAAACTATATAAAAAAGAGGGGAGAGAACTTCAAAAGTGTATAAAAAAATGGGAAATGGTAGACCTTTGGTGGGAGAGGAACAGAGACAGCCAAGAATACACCTGTTATACCCCTAGAACGGATTCCTATTCCAGAATAGACTATGTTCTGACTTTAAAACAAATTGAAACCCAATTTTCAAGGTAAAAATTCACCCACTTGAATTGACAGACCATGGAATGGTGGAGTGCAGTTGACATTCAGGCAGACCGGGGGTTAAATCGTATTGGTCTGGATGGAGGGCAAACACGATTCTGTTAAAAAATGACAAGGTGTTAACTAAATTAAAACTTGAATGGCAACAATACATACAATCAAACAAAGTTTGCTTCTTCAGAAATCAGTTTAAAATAGCTCGCTTCACAAAAACTAGATATCAAGTATTTCTTCCTATTTATTTTATTTATTTATTACAAATTTCTATACCACATTTTCCTAAAGATCAAACGCGGTTTTCAATGAACAATTTGAATAGTACAGTGAAAGGTACATCTTCAATTACAAAGAACTCTTTTAACTATATACATTAACTATCAAGGCTGATTTACATAGAACTATATACACTTACCTTGAGCTATGTACCATTTCGGTGTTAGATAGGGGTGTAGACTGATGCAGTATAATGTAATGAAGCATTCTTGGGGGTTATACAATGTTGCACCGCTCTGAACACATATAATACAACAGTGCTGGAGGAAAGAGATCTCAGAACATCAGGCCAACACACTGGCACTGTAACAGCCAAATGGTCACTCAGAAACACATTGTTATTGTTTTACCACCACAGCTCAGAAAAAACCTCCAGCACAAATCACCTTGCAAACACACAATCAGCTCTGTTACAGGTAAATCACATCATTACCACCAACAATACAGAGCTGGAAAAGCAAGAGAGACAGAACAAAACACTTAGCTGCCAATGTAATGCACTCCAAAATGCTGCAGGCGTGTACTCTTAGCACTCCAAACACAGCCATAGTTCAACTCAGATGCCGGGCGTTTCGCAATCGCTGTTTCAGGGAGCCAAACCCTCTACCTTTATTCAGCTAACGAACCCAAATCATCCTACAAACAAAAGCAGAAAACAATGGCAGCAGAATAGCTCGGTGCCAATGCAAGTCTCCCAAACTTTTAAAACAATTGTTATACGAGATACGACGCTTACCAGTTGTAGCAGGGCACTGAACTAAACA
Source organism: Ichthyophis bannanicus (assembly GCA_033557465.1). Lineage (NCBI taxonomy): Eukaryota > Metazoa > Chordata > Amphibia > Gymnophiona > Ichthyophiidae > Ichthyophis > Ichthyophis bannanicus. Next base: position 192,117,662 of record CM066040.1, read on the forward strand.
AGCAGCAGACACCGGCAAACAAAAGCTCAAAAAAACACTGCAAAATGCCATGCATGCACATATAAAACTAAGGAGAACACACCCCGCAATGCACACCAACCAATCAGAGAGACCCAATTCACAACCGGCCAGCCATACTTCATTAATAAAGCCACCACCGTAAAGGGATAACATCTGACTTCACTCATTCCCTGTCATAAAAGACCTTTAAAAAAAACAAAAACACACGGGATAGTGAGCTCCCCAGAGTAGTATCCTGGAAGGAGCCTGCTGCCCCCATTAAAGACTCCAAGGTATCCACGATTTCTCTGCTGGATGTGTGGCAAATTGTATCTCGAATGGAACATATATTAACTGAGACTGTTCCTTTGCTTTGCCAATTTACTAAGGATACTGTTGTCAAGTTTCAGGCGTTAGATTCTCAGGTCGGAACCTTGAGTTCCGTGGTTACGAACATAGATGTTCAAGTTAAATCCTCTAATGAATATCAGTCAGTTATCTCTCCTCTAAAATTGCAATTGCCGTTGTGGATGAGGAAGGGAAAGTCCCTTTGGTTCCTGAGAAATGTAATTTGACCGCTTTTTTAGAGGACACACAGGATGATATTTCATCTCGGGCTACTTTGCTTGTAACCTTGTCCTCTGAGGAGGATAAGATTGTGATTCTTAAAGCATACTTTAAGAAGAAAGAAATGAAATTCTGTGGAGACCGTATTTCAATATTTCCGGATGTATCGCGTTCTACACAGTTACGTAGGAAAGCTTTTCTGGTGTTTAAAACTAGAATTCTTGCTCTCGGGGCGACTTTGTTTCTAAGATATCCCTGTAAATGTTGTGTCACTTTAGGGTATGATAAATTTGTATTTTTGTTATCTTCAGATTTAGAGAAATGGATCCTTGAAAGTGAAAAGCTATATTGACTTTCTAATTTTTTATTTTCTTTTTCTACTCTTAGCTGAGGTTAGGGAGGGGTCTCACCAGACTGTTTAGTAGGCTAGGGATTTTCCCTTAGTGGTGTAATTCCCTTGCTTTGTTTTCCTTACATTGTATATTGATTATATTTAAATGTACGTTTTCTCCGAGACGTGGGCTGAATGTATTATGTTTGCCTTATAATATTCTTTTAGTTCAATTTTCTCTATTTCCTTATACTGTAAATTTACTGTATACATGCATAAATTCCATAAATAAAAAACTAAACAAAACACACACAACGATGCTTATCTACCATCCCAACTCCACTGTACATATATAAGCAAGCTTATTACACCTCAAACTCAGAACTACAAAAAGCAACAAAGGACTGTTCCAACAGCGTTTTAAACAGGTTTTTTAAATAACTTTTTTTGACAACTTTTATTTAGAAGATCAAACGCCCTCCAACTAACCCTATACATACACAGATAGCAAAATTTCAGTAACAAAAATTGGATAACATAATTCACTAACATAATCTCAGTAACATACCTTCCAATCAACATCCTCGTTCAACTCACCTGGACCTACAGTTCCAAAATGAAAAATACAACATTGTTCCCATGTAATACCCTTGGGGCCCAATCTTTCTCACCTGTATTCAATGCCAGAATATGATCTAAAACAATACATTTGTAATCATGAAATGTGCAATGTGTTAACTGACTGAGATACTAACGGGGCACCTTCAACAGTATGCTTGAGTTTGCTGCGGTGTTTAAGATGCCTGACACGTAACTGTCTTGTGGTCTTGCCAATATAAACTAATCTACAAGGACAAATCAAAGCATACACTAGAAAATCCAAACAGCATGTGGTCTGCCACCTTAAATGCTAACACTTTCCCTGACTTTCAAACATAGTGGACTCCAACATCATACAGCAAAGTGAGCATGACCCACACTTTTTGTGGTCACTCAGTCCATAATCTCTAGGTCCGCTGTTGATATAACTGATCATTGTAGCTGAAAAAAAGGTTTCACATAAGGCTAACCTAGCCAGTTTCATGAGGAATTCCAACTGTGCTACAGATACATCAGATCTTTTGCCTAAAGTGGCCTTCAAAACTTCCAGATCTCCTTCTTGTGGAATTCTAGTATATAGGAATTCACATCTAGGGCAACTAGCGCCTTGTCATAAATCGGTGACTATAATTCTTTTGCTCACAACAGATTCAGAAAATGAGTGGTATCCTGTACATACAATGAGACCAGTATCATTAATGGGTGTAAAAAAAGAGTCCAAATATATAGACAATGGTTCTAATAAGGCACCCCTAGAAGAAACAATGGGTCAGCCCAGAAGGGACTGTAAATTCTTGTGTATATTAGGAAGAGTATAAAATATCGGAATTTTTGTCATTTTTGCATTCAAAAACCCAAATTCTTTAGTTGTAATCAATTGCTGTTGTAATGCATCAGTAGTTATCTTCTCAATCTCTAATCACAAATTCGCAGAAGGATCACAAGTGAGCCTCCGGTAAATCATTTCATCTGAAAGCTGGCGTATGTGATAATCCTGTGCATTCATAACTACTACGGCCCCACCTTTATCAGCATGTCTGACGGCAATCTCCCGATTCCGATGCAGTTGGTCCACAGCCCTGCGTTCTTTAACTGACAAACTACAATAAGATTTCATCTTATTCTCATTTTCTAAAGCATGCACATCACGTAAGACTAAGGGGTATGTTTACTATTCAGCGGTAGTGGCTTCCATGCGATATCGGAGCCGTGGCCCCATTGATTTCAATGGGGCCATGGCTCCGATATCGCATGGAAGCTGCTACCACCAAATAGTAAACATACCCCTAAGCCCTTAAAGACTTGGACTGCTGCTGGAAGAGATGTTGGAGGGGTCCAAGTAGAACGTATAGGAAGATCAACTCGCTGGACTAAAACATCAGCAGATTGATTTGGAGCAACAATGGCTGGTTGAGATGCCATTCCTTCCTGTTTTTAAAAAAAATAAGACCGCAGATGTAATTTTCGTATAAATTTCTCCAAATCCACTCGGAATGAGAAAGCATCATACTGAGTACATGATACAAAAGAAAACCCACACTCCAAAATATCTAATTGATCATCCGACAGACACACAGAAGAAATAAAAAATTAGACAGCTTGAGAAGATCATTAAGGCTCACTTCCCGATCTTGTCTTTGATCCCAGATTTAGTTGGATTGCACCCCAGGATGCAAACTAGGGGGCACAACATACGGGATATCTTGAGTCCTACCGTTTTTTTGCTGATAGACCTAGAGATTATGGACTAGGTGGCCACAAAAGGTGTGGGTCATGCTCACTTTGCTGTATGATGTTGGAGTCCACTATGTTTGAAAGTCAGGGAAAGTGCTGGCATTTAAGGTGGCAGACCACATGCTGTTCGGATTTTCTAGTTTATGCTTTGATTTGTCCTTGTGGGCTAGCTTATATTGGCAAGACCACAAGACAGTTACATGTCAGGCTTCTTGAACACCGCAGCAAACTCAAGCATAGTGTTGAAGGTACCCCGTTAGTATCTCACAGTCAGTTAATACATCACACATTTCATGATTACAAATGTATTGTTTTAGATCATATTCCAGCATTGAGTAAGGTGAGAATGATCAGGCCCTACGGGTATTACATAGGGAACAATATTATATTTTTCATTTTGGAACTATAGGTCCGGTTGGGTTGAACGAGGGTATTGATTGGAAGGTATGTTACTGAGAGTATGTTAGTGAATTATGTTATCCAATTTTTGTTACTGAAATTTCACTGTCTGTGTATGAATAGGGTTAATGGGAGGGTGTTTGATCTTCTAAATAAAAGTTGCCAAAAAAAGATATTTTAAAAACTTGTTTAAAACACTGTTGGAACAGTCCTTTGTTGCTTTTTTGTAGTTCTGAGTTTGAGGTGTAATAAGCTTGCTTATATATGTACAGTGGAGTTGGGATGGTAGATAATCAGCGTTATCGGTGTGTGTTTTTTTTTAAAGGCCTTTTATGACGGGGGATGAGTAAAGTCATATGCTATCCCCTTAAGGTGGTGGCTTTATTAACGAAGTATGGCTGGCTGGTTGTGAATTGGGTCTCTCTGATTGGTTGGTGTGCATTGTGGGCTGTGTTCTCCTTAGTTTTATATGTACATGCATGGCATTTTGCAGAGATCTTTTTGAGCTTTTCTTTGCCGGTTTCTGCTGCTTGTTTGGTTCAGTGCGCTGCTACAACTGGTAAGCATCGTATTTGGTATGTAACAATTGTTTTAAAAGTTTGTGAGACTTGCACTGGCACCGAGCTATTCTGCTGCTATTGTTTTCTGCATTTGTTTGTAGGATGATTTGGGTTTGTTAACTGAATAAAGGTAGAGGGTTTTGCTCCCTGAAGCAGTGATTGTGAAATGCCTGGCGTCTGAGTTGAACTATGGCTGTGTTTGGAGTGCTAAGAGAATACGCCTGCAGCATTTTGGAGTGCATTACACAGCTAAGTGTTTTGTTCTGTCTCCTTTGCTTTACTAGCTCTGTATTGTTGGTGGTAATGATGTGATTTACCTGTAACAGAGCTGATTGTGTGTTTGCAAGGTGATTTGTGCTGGAGGTTTTTTCTAATCTGTGATGGTAAAATGATAACAATGTGTTTGTGGGTGGCCATTTGGCTGTTACAATGACATTGCTGGCCATTGCATTGGCCTGATGTTCTGAGGTCTTTTTCTTCCAGCACTGTTGAATTGTATGTGTTCAGAGTGGTGCAATATTGTTATAAGAAAAAATACATGATACCAGTTTTTGTGAAGCAAACAATACGTACACAAACGATGACAATGGGGAAGTGTCAGATGGGATCTTATGGAATGGGGGGAAGGCAGTCCTGAGAGGTATTCAATGGGCATCCCAAGCCAAAAAGGATAGACAGCTAAGATTCTGTTGGTGGCACAAATTGTAGAACTCTAGCGGGACCATTGTAGAAATGGAAGAAAGGAAAAAAAACGTAGGCTTATAGAGACTAGACAGAAACTGCAGTCCCTCGAGAGTGACAGAATTGCCCGGCTCTTAAATCTCATAAAGAGACAATATATGGAACAGGGGAACAAAGCGGGGAAATTATTAGCCTGGCAATTGAAAAGGTGGAGGGCCTCCAGACATGTAGCAGAGCTCAAAGGGGAAAAAGGTGAACAAATATGTTCCATAAAAGCGATCTGTGACAAATTTAAGACCTTTTATGAGAACTTATAGAAATCTGAGGAGATAGTCCCAGAAGTGACAATAAAGGCATACTTGGCGACAGTGAATCTCCCTAGTTTAAAAGATGAAGAGGCAACTTTCCTGGGTCAACTATTTAGTGAACAAGAAGTGCAACAAGCCATTAAAACATTACCCAAAGGGAAAGCTACAGGAGGGGAATGGATCCCAGCAGAGTTTTACCAGGGACTGTGCTGTGAGCTCTCACCCATATTAGCATGGATATTCACAGCGGCACTGAGAGGGGATGCACTACCAGGGTCAATGGCACAAGCCAATGTGATAGTCTTACATAAAGAAGGTAAACCCCCCGAAGCATGTAGTAACTATAGACCAATTGCCTTAATTAATTGTGATGCAAAATTATTTGCCAAAGTTCTTGCAAAGCGTATAGAGAACATCCTCCCATGTCTAATACACTCTGATCAAAAGCAAAATTAGATGGGAGAAGCGATCCTGTCCGGGGTACAGACACGGCAGTTGTTGTTTGCCACGGGAGCAGCTAGCAGGTGCCTGGAGGCCCTGCTTGGAATCGGGCAGGCAGAAAGAGGACGGTCCCGGCTGAGGAGGACCCCTCTTCATTCCTCTACTTAACCCGGCGGCTTCTACACGTGGCCGTGTGTCGCAGCCTGCGTGGTGCGACCTAAGGGGCGTGACTCAAGGGGCAGGACAAGCTGAGATCAGAGTTTTCGCCATGGGAAAATGTAAGGTGAAATTGCCTGTTAAATCTGGAGCCAAAGTGCAAGGAGATAAAGTGGTGGGTCCATGGATAAACATTTGATTTCCCAGCTATCTGCTGTATCGTCGCCTGAAGGAGCTTCATTTAGCTCTTTCTAGGTCACCTCCGCCTTTCCCTCTTCCTCCTTTTTCATCTACTGTGTTGGATTTGTCTCTGGAACTTGTTCCTCCTATACCACGACCCGTTTCGCCAGGAAGTACAGAGGGGATGGCCAAGAGTCCAGTCTCCGGCGAGGTAACTCTAAAGGATATTTGGACTGCTATTCATAATATTGATATGCGTCTATCTACCACCGTGTCCTCCCTATGTCAATTTACTTCTGATGTAGTCAGTAAAATGCAATGTACTGATAAGCAACTGGTTTTGATTGCTAAGTCATTGGCTAAGACTGATTCTCAGCTCCAGTCTTGTTCAGATAACAATATTGCCTTAATTCGGGATGTTTCTTCTTCTGCTTATCGAATGGAGGTCCTTGAGAACCAGTCTAGAGCCAAGAACTTACGTTTCCTAAATTTTCCTGTTACCCATTTGCTGTCTTCTGATATTCTTTTAAAAAAATATTTTACTGAGGTGTTAAAATTGGAAGGGAATATAGATGTTGCACATATGTATTATTTTTCTTTAAGATCTTCCCCTCCTTTAGTTAAGGATGACGAAGATTTGCCTCTTTCAGATCTTTCAGTGGGTCAGGACCTTACCGCTTTTTTGGAGGATTCTGCGGATATCATACCAAAACGTAACACTCTTGTGATTACCTTTGGTTCTGAATCCGTTAAATTATGTGTTTTGCGTGCTTATTTTAAATTTCGGGAATCCCTCTTTTGTGGTCAAAAACTTCAAGTCTTCCCGGATGTGAGCAGGGCCACCCAGGTCCGGCGTAAGCAGTTCCTGGCATTAAAATCTTGTGTATTGGCTTTGGAGGCTTCTTTTTTTTTAAAATTTCCTTGTCGTTGTGTACTTACTTTTGAGGGTCAATCCTATGTATATATTGATGTGACTCAATTACAATCTTTTTTGAATCAAAAGGAGGTTGTTAAGGGTTCGGGTGGTGAGATAACTGTTCCCCAGAGTGGAGTTTGAAATGCTTCTGTTTTCTTTATTTGTTTGTACAGTTAGGGTTCGCTCTCCCTTGATGTGGTTTTTTTTATGTGTATAATTTTCCCTTGGATATTGTAATGATGTGGATTCTTAAGTATTTGCTTGGAATCTTGTTTTGTTATTCAAGAAAAAAATAAAAATATGAAAAAAAAAGCAAAATTAGACTTACCTGCTAATTGTTGTTCCTTGAGGAACTCCAGTCCAGTCCCGAACCTTTGGATAGTGCACCCCCTCCAGCAGCTTGGAGACTGAGCATGTCACATTCTTGACATCACCAGTACTAATCCACTGGCTCCTCCTACCATCTCCCAGTAATCTATTGACAAAGCACACTCACAGGATCAACAAATAAGAAGAAACAGTAACCATTAACAAACAAATAAAGAAGTAAGTAGGAATTGCTATCTTACCCTTCCTAGGAGGCACTCCTTAACCCCTGCAGAGTATGAAAGAGCAAGGGAAAGAGAAAGAGAAAGAAACTCTTTGGAGAAAGGCAAAGGCCCAACTTGCCTGAACAATCTTCTTGACAGTCTCCGTAGAACCGAACCCCTCCACTAACAATGGAGCCGATGTCTAGGAAGAACGGAACTAGCCTAACGATCCTGGGTGGGATACGGGACTGGACTGGAGTTCCTCAAGGAACAACAATTAGCAGGTAAGTCTAATTTTGCTTTCCTTATCATCCCTCCAGTCCAGTCCCGAACCTCTGGGATGCATCAGAGCAGTTACTTAATGGGAGGGACCCGCCAAACCAGCTTGTAAAACTGCTGATCCAAAACGGGCCTCCCCCGCTGCCTGGACATCCAGGCAATAATGCTTATGGAAAGTATGCAGGGATGACCAAGTAGCCGCCCGACATATTTCTATCGGGGGACCAAGCTATACTCGGCCCATGAGGCCGCCTGAGCTCTAGTGGAATGAGCTCGTAACCCTAACGGCACCTGTTTCCCCTGTAAAATGTAAGCGGAAGCAATTGTTTCTCGAATCCATCTGGAAATGGTAGCTTTAGCCGCCACCTCCCCCTTGCGGGGGACCCCCAAAGAGGACAAACAACCAATCAGATTTGCGAAAACTCTCTGAACACTTTAAATAAAACCTAAGGGCCCTCTTGACATCCAATCGCCGAAGGCTATGGCCGAGGCACCCGAGCCCTCCAACACTGGCAGAGAGACCGGCTGATTCACATGAAACGCGGAAACCACCTTTGGCAGGAAGGAGGGAACTGGCCAAAGAACCACTTTTTCCCGAGAAAAGGGCAGAAATGGCTCTTGGTAAGACAAAGCCTGTAACTTAGAAATCCACCGTGCAGAACAAATGGCCACCAAAAGGACTGTTTTTTAACGTTAAGTCCTTCAATGAGGCTCGGCTCAAGGGCTCCAACGGTTCCTTAGTCAATGCTTGGAGAACCAAATTCAGATCCCATGGGGGAACTACGATCCTACAAGGCGGCCGCAAATGGTTTACCGCCCGTAGAAAACACACCACGTCCGGGTGAGAGCCCAGAGGCTCTTTCTGGACTTTCCCACAAAAACAAGCAATTGCTGCCAGTTGCACCCGCAATGAGCTGGCTGCCAATCCTTCATCAAAGCCGTCCTGCCAGAAGGCCAAAATTTCCAGTACCGCTGCAGACATGGACTTCACTTGCCTATCTGCACACCACGCCTCAAAAATACGCCAGACATGGATGTAGGTCAGCGAAGTAGACCTCTTCTGGGCATTCAACAAGGTTGCAATAACGGGACCCGAATACCCCTTCCATCTCAACCGCGCCCTTTCAAGAGCCAAGCCGTAAGTGAGAATCGACTCACCTGAAGCATGTGCAGCAGACCCTGCAACAGAAAGTCGTTCTGTGCTGGAAAATGCCATGGCCACTCCACCAGAAGACGCACCAGGTCTGTGTACCAAGGACGCCTCGGCCAGTCCGGAGCTATCAGAATGACATGACCCTGATGTGCTTCGATGTGCTGAACCATGTGACCTATAAGAGCCCAAGGAGGAAAGACGTACAGAATCCCCTCCGTAGGCCATTGTTGCAACAGAGCGTCTATCCCCTCTGACATCAATTCCCGCCTTCTGCTGAAGAAATGACTCATCTTGGCGGTCTCGAACGTCACCATCAGATCCATTAGGGGAGTGCCCCATCTGCGCAGAACCTGCGCGAAGACTTCCAAGTGGAGAATCCATTCCCCTGGGTTCAGTCGAACCTGGCTGAGATAGTCTGCTGTCACGTTGTCCACTCCGGCAATATGCGCTGCCGACAACACCTGGAGCCAAGGCTCTGCCCAGACAAACAGACTCTCTGCCTCTTCCTCAAGAGCTGCACTGCCTATACCGCCCTGCCGGTTGAGATAAGCTACCGCGGTCGCATTGTCTGATAAGACTCTGACCGATCGTCCCAGTAGATCCTTCTCAAAGGCACTGAGCACTCGATACACTGCCCACAACTCTAGTCTGTTGATCAACCATCTGGCTTCCTGCTCGCTCCAATTTCCTTGAGCATAGAGCTCTCCGCAATGGGCTCCCCAACCCACCAAACTGGCGTCGGTGAGAACCTGTACTCACTGCGGAGCCTCGAGAGGCATGCCTGCAGCCATATTTTCTCAAGCTAGCCACCATTGGAGAGCTTCCCTGACCCCTTGAGCACAGGGAAGCCGCTGAGCCAGAGAGCCCGTCTGGTGCGACCATCGACGCAAGAGGGCTCTCTGCAGCGGTCGCATGTGTGCCCTTGCCCATGGCACAACCTCCAGTGTTGCTGCCATCGTACCTAACAACTGTAGGTACTGCCATGCTGTCAGATCCGCGCACCTCAGAAACGTCCGCACCAAGAGACGCACTCCCTGAGCTCGCTGCTCTGGTAGGAAGACCGTCCCTGCACGTGTGTCAAATCGGACTCCCAAGTATTCCAAGTCCTGAGATGGAGTCAATTGACTCTTGGTCAGATTGACAACCCAGCCCAGGCCTTCCAGAAACTAAACCACCCGGGCAGTAGCCTGTACGCTCTCGTCTCTGGATTTTGCCCTGATCAGCCAGTCATTGAGATAAGTGTGCACCAGTACCCCCTCTTTGCGGAGCGCTGCCGCTACTACCACCATGACCTTGGTGAATGTCCGTGGTGCCGTCACCAAGCCAAACGGCAACGCCTGAAACTGGAAGTGCCCCATCGGTACTGCAAAGCGCAGGTATCGCTGATGGTCTGGCCTGATAGGGATGTGTAGATATGCTTCTGTGAGATCCAAGGATGTTAAAAACTCGCCTTTTCTCACCGCTACTATCACTGACCTCAATTTCTTCATGCAAAAATGTGGCACCCGAAGACAACGGTTTACCCTTTTGAGGTCCATAATTGGCCGCCAGGACCCGTCTTTTTTGGGCACAACAAAATAAATTGAGTATTGACTGCAGCCACACTGGTCTCTGGGAACTGGAACCACTACCTTCAGCTGCAGGAGCCGAGTCAGGGTCTCCTTTACCGCTAAAGCTTTGCCCAATGCCTTGCAGGGGGACCAGACAAAGGAATCGGTGACCGGCCAGGAAAATTCGAGGGAATAACCTTTGCGGATGATTTCCAGAACCCATTGGTCAGATGTTATCTGGGTCCAAGCAGGATAAAATTTCCGTAGCCGACCTCCTACGGGATGTACCCCTGCTTGGACCTTCCTCCCTTCAATGCAACTTTTTAAACCCTGAGGTAGCGGGGGCCGAGAATCCTCTGCCTGCCCCTCGGAATCCTCTGAATCTCTGTCCTCGGGTAGGGAATCTCCCCCTTTGGAAACTTGTAAGGCGGGAGGTACAAAAACGCCAGAAATCTTGGGTCTGGCCTCGAGGCACTGCCGAATTGTGCCCCTGCTTAGGCTTATCCTCTGGCAGACGTCCGCCTTTGGATTCCCCCAAATCCTTGACCAACTTCTCAAGGTCCTCGCCGAACAGGAGCTTCCCTTTAAAGGGGAGTTTACTAAGGTGGGACTTGGAGGAAGCGTCTGCTGCCCAATTCCGCAACCACAGGTAGCAACGAGCCACTACCATCGACGCCATGCTCCTAGCTAAACTGCGAATTAGATCATAGTGAACATCCGCAAGGTAAGCTGCTCCTGACTCAAGCTTAGCTACCTCAGCCACTTGCTCCAATGTTGAGCCGAGAAACCCCCCAACGCCAATCCTCCCAGACTCTGGAAAGACGAGGGACCAGGAACCGGCGGAACCGACTCCCGAGGAGAGGAAGGAACCTCCAAAAGGGGGGGAGTCTCCGCAGGCCCCAGAGCCCCTTGGGGCCCTGAAGGCGCCGGATCCCTGGACTTCTCCTGCAATGCCTGTTCCATGTCGGCTGCCTCAGTAGCACAGCCGCAGCACATCCCAGTGTCTGATAAGGCTCCTCGCCGGGTACTGCAAACGAGACACTGCAGGCGCACAGGCATTGGTGAATTTTTCCCTTAAGACTGTAATCCCTTTCCTAAACCCAAATAGTAAATCTGAGAAAGGAAAACAAAAAGGATTTTCTTCTCTTATTTTTTTTTAATGAGTAGAGCTGTGTCTCACCATTGCCAATAAGTAAAATAAAATAAAACAAACTAAACTAAATAAAACAAAAAGGGAAGATGGAGTAGCATTCCCGTGGCCTAGGATCACCAATCGCAGTGAGGAGAGCCGCAAAACAATCATCGATGAAAAGCGCGGGAACAAGGCCCATGAAACGTCTGTAAGCTGCAGGCCACCGCAATCACCACAAGGCGCCAACCTCCCACTTGAATTTCGGCCGGCTCACCTCCTGCCTTCCCCCTCCTTTAGCCTTCCTACCTTGCACTGCTGCCAGGGAGAAATGGCGACAGAGGAGCCACAGAATCAGGCTTGAACACCTTGCGCTCAGTATCTTTCGGCTTCGGCGCGGTGGGAGGGAGCAGGAGCACTCAAGTCAGCTCAGCACTGTAGAGACGGCGGCTCCTCACCCGCTGACGGGATCAAGAGCCACCAAAGCCCCAGGAGTCCGGCAACTGCGTGAAGCTCTGTTAAGCCTTTGATGAGGGAGAGGGAAGGCACAGTAATTAAGGAACCTCCACAGAAGGTATCATAAACTTTTTTTTTAAACAAAAAAAACTGACAACAAGAACTTAATCAAGCCAATAGTAAAAACAAAAAACTCCTTATTTGTTCCTGCAGCGAGCCCCGAACCCAGGCTCACAACGTCCTCCCGCTGTTTGGAGACTAAAGAAAACTGGGAAATGGTAGGAGGAGCTAGTGGATTAGTACTGGTGACGTCAAGAATGTGACATGCTCAGTCTCCAAGCTTCTGGAGGGGGTGCACTACCCAAAGGTTTGGGACTGGACTGGAGGGACGATAAGGAACAGGATTTATAAAGGGGTGCATGATCTCAGATAATGTAAAACGGGTGATACATTTGTTGCAGATCATTAAGGAATGGAGAAACCCAGCGCTCTGCGTAGCCCTTGATGCAGAAAAAGCTTTTGATAGAGTGGAATGAGGATTTTTATTTGAAATGATCAAAACTTTTAATCTGGGTGAGGCACTGTATAGGGGACCTTTGGCCAAAAACCTAGTTAACGGGGACTGTTCTGAACCCTTCAGGTTACGGAGGGGGACAAGAAGGCTGCCCACCATCCCCTATGTTATTTACGATGGTAACAGAGGCCTTTGCAGCTAGGGTATGAATGAATCAGCGGATTCAGCCCACTGATTTGGGGCTGAACAGGCAGTCTTACTGATTACAACCACTCAACTCAATACCCAAATGGGGGCGATGATGACTTAATGGGTATGGCAGGTTGAGTGTTTGTTGCCAGTAAGACTGCCAGTTGAGCCCCCCTTGTATATTATTCTGTGAATGAGTTTTCTCATCGATGAGGATCGTAGATGTCCATAATTAAATTTATTTTATTTATTTATTTATTTTTATACCGCATTTTCCATGAGATCAAATGCAGTTTACATTAAACGAAACTTTGAATTATACAGAACGGTACATATTCAGTTACATTGAACAATGAATATATTATTCAATAAGATACATGAATGGTATTTGAAGATATTGTTGAAGACACTACTGTCCACTTTTTTATATGTGATATTCAGTTTTGTGGACTCTTTTTGGGTGTAGTGATTGTCTTGATTAAGTATTCATCATAAAGACAGTCCCCAGAAATTACCTAGGTAAACACTGACTATCCAAAGCATTCAGGTGCTAAGTACTACACATTTTTCCCATAAATATAGAATGGGAAAATCCCTTTATTGCAGTTGGACCCGTCTGCAAATAGAAAACAATAGAACTCTTGCATAAAAAATGTTTCTTTCAGAATTTTTTCAATGTATCAAAACATCTTTGGACTGTATTACAGTCTAACTATAAATGCACAAAGAACATGAGTCACAAAGTATGTATATGGAATGCTTTCTCATACTTAGCAATGACAATTCACTGCCTTGATACAGTAAAGCAGCTTGCTGCAATAAAGTCTTCTTCATGAAAAACTGTATTTCACTCTAGGAAGGTAGCCTAGTACCTAGAGCAGCAGACTGGGAAATGGGAAAGCCAGAGTTCAAACTCTGCTCTTCCCTTGCAACATTAGGAAAATTGTTTTATCTTTTATTGCCTCTGGTTCAACTTGCAAGAGAAATAAAGTGAGGTTACTTACCTGTAATGCGGGTTCTCCGTGGACATCAGGATAAATCAGCCACTCCTGGTGATGTCATCTGATGGCACTGTAGACTGAAGTACTCTCCATAGCTCTGAAGGGCTTTTGCCCTTCTGAGCACGAACCCCACTGGCCCTACCCTTGGCCTGCCCCTAGCCGGCCACTCTGTCACTAGTTGAGTCTATCTGTTAGGGGCGGCACCAGGGTCAGAGACCGACTCCCTTCTAGGGGAGATGGGTGAGAACCTGTGGCTGACTTATCCTGCTGTCCACAAAGAACCCCTGTTACAGATAAGTAACCTTGCTTTCTACTAGGATAAGCAGAATGAGTCAACCACACCTGGTGCCTCCCCAGCTGCATTGAGCTGTGGTAGAAGGAGGTTAGGTCTGAGCCTTGGAGTGGAATGGAAGCAGACACAGAAGCCAGGTGCAGTGCAGTGTGGGATGTTTATTGCAGATTGCATAACAAGCCCAAGTGGAGGTGCAAACAAGAAGCTAACAATGTTGTTGTGCAAACGGAAGAACAGTTCAACAATCGTAAGTGGCATGGTGCAATTAACACAAACAGTGCAATTCATCAGTGGTAGTACAACTAAACAAGAATAGTGCAAAACGGCAATGGTAACCATGCCTATTTAAACATACTGTAAACATACTGCGTAAAATTGTAGGCAACGTACATACTGTGCAAAACAAATGCAGGCATAGCATCGCAGAACATTCAACATTACATTCACTGTCACAGTGAATGAGTGTCTGCTGTGGATAGGACCAGCTGTCCGAAGGAGGGGTCCGTCTGTGCTGCGAGGTCGAGGCAGTAATGTCTCTGGAAGGTGTGTAGGGAGGACCAGGTGGCGGCTTTGCAGATGTCCGCCACTGGTATGGAACGCAAGTTGGCGATGGTGGTGGCCAGCGCCCTGAGCTGGTGTGCATTTACTGGAGGTGACGACTGGGCTCCAGTTTGCTCCAGGCAAAAGGCAACACAGGAGAAGATCCACAGTGACAGGGTCTGTTTGGAGACCGGGCGTCCTGGTTTACTGGGATCACAGGAGACGAAGAGTTGTGTCCCTTGTCATTGGGGGGCTGTCTGATGAAGGTAGATGCACAGGGCCCTAATACAGTCAAGGGTGTGGAGCCTCTGTTCCTCTGGGGAAGAATCAGGCTCTGGGTAGAAGCATGGACGTTCGATGGTTTGATTGATGTAGAAAGCTGATGCCACCTTCAAGATGAATTTGGGGTGTGTCCAAAGGGAAGCCCAGTCATTGGAGAGCTGCGGGTAGGGTGGGTGTGTCACTAGAACTTGCAGCTCGCTGATCCACATGGCCAATGTGATGGCTATCAGGAATAATGTCTTCCAGGAGACATATTTCATGTCCACTGATTGCATGGGTTCGAAAGGCGGTCGTGTGAGCTGGTTGAAGACTGTGTTAAGGTCCCAGTGCGGCACCGGAGTTTGGATTGATGCCGGATGTTGGCCAAGCCCTTCATGAAGTGAGCGACTAAGGGCTGAGTTGTGATAGAGCCCATGTGGTCATGGAAGACTGCCATTATGGAAAGGCGCACCCAGATGGATTGTGTCTTTGGGCCCTGTTGGGATAGTGAAGTGTGGTATTGGAGTAGTTGTGCCACTGGGCATTAGAAAGGGTCTAGCCTCTGTGATGAGCACCAGGCACTGAAACACCACCATGTTAGGCTGTACGATTTTCTTGTCGAGGGGCGCCGCATTGCGAGCACTATCTGTTGGACTTCGGAAGGCAGATCGAGGGACGAGAGCGTTATCCGTTCAGCCTCCATGCTGTTAAGGCTAGAGTCTGCAGATTGGGGTGGAGAGTGTCCCCGCCATCCTGAATGATGAAATCTGGCACCAGGGAGAGGTGCACCAGAGCTTCCAGAGCCGGAGAGCTGAAATAGGGAAACTACATTTGGCATGGCCAGTGAGGTATGATAAGAATGGCCTGGGCTTTGTCTGTGGTGATGCACTGTATAGTCAGCGATATCAGGGGGGAGAGGGGGAAGGCATACACCAGTGATCACTCTCCCCATGACAAGTCGAAGGCATCCGTGGTGAGGCTGTGGGTGGAAGGACGCTTCAAGCAAAAGATGGTGCACTTTGCATTCTCCTCGGTGGCCAACAGGTCGATCTGCGGATGCCCCCATCGCTGAAAGAGGGAATTGGCTATCTGAGGGTTGAGAGTCCATTTGTGTGGGATTAGCTGGCGACTAAGTCTGTCTGCTAGCTTGTTCAGGGTTCCCGGAAGGTATGAGGCACATATGAGGCAGTGTTTGGATATGGCAAAGGTCCATATCTGGAGGGCTTTCATACAGAGGGATCAGGGGCCCGTTCCACCCTGCTTGTTGTTGTAGAACACGGCCACCTGGTTGTCCGTCTGTCCAGGCCCTTTGCGTGTGGAAGCAGAGACAGTGTGCTCCCCAGCCCACCGGTGGCGATGATCAACTGGTGGACAGGTTGCTGCAGTGGTCAACCGTGCACCAGGCTCTTTTTGCGGGTTCACCAGTGCAGGGAGTCGATCACTGTTGTGCCCAGGGGGATGGGCGTGGACAGAGGCTGCGAGTGTTTGCTCCAGCATGCTCACAGGTGCCATTGCTGGTGGCATATGTGGAACTTCGCCATGGGTACAACCTGCGTGAATGCTGCCATGTGACCCAGGAGGTAGTGTCAGAGTGGTAGTCTGGCTGTTTGAGCTACTCCGTATTGGACTGGTGATGGCATCCCTTCGGTGTTGTGGGAGGAAGGTCTTGGACGCAGTGGTGCCTATGTCCGCCCCGATGAAGTCCAGACATTGGGAGGGATGTCCGTGGGATTTCTGGCGGTTCACCAGGAAACCCAGTGAGGACAACAGCGAGTTGGTTTGTTGAGTCGCTGCTCAGGCTTCCTGTGATGACGGTGTGGAGATCAGCCAGTCATCGAGGTATGGGAATACACATATACCTTGCTTGCGGAGGTGTGCGGCTGTCACAGCGACACACTTGGTGAACACCCACGGTGCGGGGGAGAGGCCAAAGGGGACAACCCTGTATTGTAAGTGATTCCCCATGATCTGAAGGCAAAGGTATCTCCGATACTGTGCATGTATAGGAATATGAGTGTATGCATCCTGTAAATCCAAAGAGGTTAGCCATTCCCCCGGCTGGATTAGGGAAGGATTGATCCCAGGGAGTGCATTCTGAATTTCTCCTTGATGATGAATTTGAGGTTGCGGAGGTCTAGGATGGGGCGAACGCCACCCAACTTCTTGGGGACCAGGAAGTATCTGGAGTAGAAGCCAGTGTTGAGTTCCTCGGTCAGCACTGGTTCTATCGCTCTGGAAACTAGGAGGGATAGGAGCACTGCCGTCAAGACGAGGAGCGATGGGGGTGCTGTGATGTTGGGTGTATTGCTGAGGGGTAGTTTGTGTTGTACTGGGGGTATAAGGAATCTGATGCGGTACCCCTCCTTGATGATTTTCAGGACCCACTTGTCCATCATAATAGATTCCCAGTCTTGCAGGAAGGCAGTCAACCGACCCCCCCATGGGGAGGTTGGCCCTGGCCTTTTTGTCAAAAGGCCTGGTTGGCCTTCCCCACTCACCGTTGGTGGGGCTTTTGGCGGTAGGTCTGGTAGGCCTGTTGCTTATATTGCGGCTGTTGCCATTTGTAGTATGAATTGTAGGAGCTCTGATGCCTGGAGGAAGAGTAGGACTTCTGATGGTAGGAGCCCTTGCGGTTGAAGGTTGCTCGCTCCAAGCCCTCCTCCATGAGGGTTTGCAGCGTGGTGCAGTGGTCCTTCATGTCGTTCAGTGTCTTTTACCTTGTCACCGAAAGCATATTGCCCACGCGAGGAGCGTCTGCAATGCGGTCATGTGTGTCCTCTCGGAGACCAGACACTTGCAGCCAAGCTAGTCGGCGGGCCAATATCACACTTCCTGCTGTGCATGCAGCTGCGTCAAAGGCATTGAAGGCTGCCTGGACCTGATGCTTCTTACACTCCTGGAGATCTGTAAGGGATGCATTGGCAGTCATTTGTGCTTCCTGGCTGAGTGTCGAGATAGTGGCTTTTAGGTTCTCCATGAGGACATCCTGGAACAGGGTGTGTTGTAGTTGGTAGGCTGATACTCTTGCACACAGCATGGCCCCCTTGAAAGACCCCTTTTACCACATCATCGGGAAGTTTATGATCCCTGCCTGGTAGGTTATTGGCATGGATGCGTGTGGATTTGGATTGCTTGAGAGCTGATTCCACCACTATCAAGTGGTGGGGAAGCTGGGTCTTGTCAAATCCTGGTGCTGGCTGGACCTGGTACTTAGCGTCCAGCTTTTGGGAGGTGGAGGGGCCTGTGGCAGGGTTCTGCCATAGCTTGAGTAGATTCTCACATAGCAATGGGTGCGCCAGGATGCCTCTAGAAACTTGAGTGCTGCCTGTGTCTCGGGTCGCTGGTCAGAGGTGTCACAGGTTGTTATGGCCAGAGCCGTTGTGACTTTCCACAGGCATTTCAGGTAGGTCAGGTCCTCTGGCATGGCTGGTGGAGAGTTAGATGCAGGCATAGAGTCCTCCGCTCCTGTGGCCACGAGAGGTTCCCTGGATACTTGAGACTCCTGGGCAGTTGCCTCTTTGTCCTCGCTGGGTGCGTCTGCATGACTGGTGGGTTGAGGGGATGCAAGCTCTGAGGAGGAGTCTGGCATTGGTGCGGCTGGGCGGTCCAAAACGCTGTCCAAAGGTCCGTGCACGGGCGCTAGCACTATGGGAGCGGAGTTCTGTGGCTGCATGTTGGCTGGCAGATCATGTGGTGATGACCACTGCTGGAAGAGGCTGGAGAACACATTAAAAAATTGTGTGGGCATATCGGTAGCCCCTTGCTGTCTGAACTGCTTCCCAACAGCCATGGGCTGGTAATTGGGTCCAGCTTGCTCCATTTGCTCTCCCTGTCGAATGGGGGTGTCTTCCTGTTGAAATGTCCTGGTCAGACCCGGAGGAAGAGGGGGTGCGACGGGCATACCTGCATCTCCTGTGACGGACTGCGGTGCTGCCTGTGTTGTCACTGAAGCCATAGTGTGTTAGAGGGCTTTCTGAATCGGCCCTGCGGTGGTGGTTGTGTCTCCTGCTGTGATTGTGCTGGGCAAGCGATGAGGGCTGCTGCTACTGTGGTGGGAGGCATAGCAGCATTTCTGGCATCTTTCGCGGTTCCTGCGTGCCGATGGAGAAGCCTACCAGGGGGATTGCCTGCATCTGGAGTGATGATTGGGGCTTGTTCGTTGCCATGGCACCATCCAATGGCGCCACAAGGGGCGGAGTCCTGAGAAGCATCAGAGGGCAAGATGACCGATGCAGAGGGAGCCCCTGCAGATCTAGTCTATGTAGCTTCTGCTGCCGTGGGGAGAGCCGGAACAGGCAAAGTTGTTGGAACCGGGGTTGCAACAGGAAAGAGAGGCTCAGGAGCAGACAGGCTGTGGATGGAGGCCCAGGAAGGCGCATCCAGAGCTGTAACAGTTGCAGGCAGAGGATCAGGAGAGGCCATGTTAAGAACCACATGGCCCTGGACAGCATCAGCAGCGAGAGGAGTCCCGGGGAAGAGGTCCTACACCATGTGTTTTCTGTACTTACTAGCACGAGGCAACATCTTTGCGTAATCCTCAACTTTATGGGAGATGCCGAGGCAGCAGAAACACAACTCAAATGAGTATGCAGAGTTCATCTTTCTGGAGCAGCCAGGGCATTTTTTAAAACCTGATTTAGGCATCATACCTTGATTGAAGCTTCTCTGGAGGTGGTAGGATAGCTAGATGTAGAGAACTGGTATTCTGAATAAGCATTTCTTGGAGAATAGGAGAGATCCGTCTTGCTGGCAAGGCAGAAGAGTGAAAAGTGGCTGGCTAGGGGCAGGCCAAAGGGTAGGACCAGTGGGGCAAAAGCCCTTCTGAGCTATGGAGAGTACTTCTGTCTTCAGCGCTGTCAGATGAGGTCACCAGGTGTGGCTGACTCATCCTGCTTGTCCTAGGAGAACTCATACATCTGAATGTAGCTGGTCCTTCAGCTTGAATTTGGAAAAAGGCAAGCAATCAAACCAAAAATCCAAATTCACCCCACATCAAAATGTTTGTTTTAGGTACATTTTATTAGAATTATGGTGAAGAATAAGTCAAAAAACAACATTAAAAATATGGATTAAAAATTATATACGAAAGTAGCTTAATAAGTGAAGGGCGTTTTCTGTCAGAAATTTGCATAGCAAACCTTAAGGAACATCATTCAAACATATGTAAAATCTTGATGAAACAACCCTTGTGATCTTCAAGGACACCGTCACACCCCCGACCTATGGGTCACTCATGACAAACCCAAGATTTCTTTCCAAGAACTTCTGTTTGCATCAGTGGCTACTGTTATCAGGGTACGAAGTCTGCTAAGCAGCTAACCTCAAGTCTTCACTAATTTAAAACAGGGCACCAGAACAAAGGCAACCATGCAGAACCTGACGTAACCCATATCGAATATTAACAGGAGGTCCAGCATAAAAAGCTGCTGCGCTAATAAAGTCCATGAATTCCCACGTATGGAAGCATTCGCCTATTTTGGAAGGCAACAAAAATAGTAATAGCTGCATTTGAAAAGAAAAATTAACGTGAAGTTGAAACGCTTCACATAAATACGAGCAACACTGATACTTCCAGTCGCGGGCGTTGCTGAAAAAGCATTAAGGAAGAAGAACCGCTCACCAATTAGCACGGGTGATACAGATCTCAAGTCTAAGAGCGACCAATCAGCAATGACTTAACGTCTCCCGTTCCGGGAAGAGCCGCCGCTGCGTAGAGACGTCGGTGGTTTTTTCAGTATTTTCTTTGGCGACTCGCTTGGTTCGTGGCGGGTTTTTTGCCCGGGCTGCTAGTGTTTCCCCTCTTTTGGTTGTGTCGCTGGTTTCTGCGTCCTGCCCCGCAGTGCTGTGTTGTACTTGTGGGGCTCGCGGGAAGGCGTCGCAGGCGCGGCTATGAGTACTCTGCAATTGAGCGATGATGAAATGGCCGAGTTGAAGCGGGAAGTAAGTGAGGGCGACGACTCCCGGACTGGGGACCTCGGATTGTGTTTTTGGGGCGCTGTGGACGCAAAGTGGGGAGACTAGCTGCTGTTAAATCATCGTATTCCCATTTTATTATGATTAAAATAATGTGGACAGGTTTCTGGAGAACAGCCGGATCCATTAACTATATTAGAAGACATGGGGCATGAGCAACAGGTAATACGCCTCTACATTAGGATCTACCAGGCACTTCCAAGTGATCTGGACAGGATGTAGGGCTCAGTGAATCATTGGTCTGACCCAGCGAGGCATTTCAAGACTCCCCTGGAGTCTACAGATTGTCATAAACTTAAATGCTTCACTGGGTCAGAGCCAACAATGGCAGTCCAGATCACTTAAGTTACTGTATCTGGAAATCCTAATGTAGAGATGTATCCATGTTGCTCATCCCCTACGTCTGCTAATACTGTAAACATGACAGGTTTCTGGAGAACAGGCCCATTATCTCATCAAACAATTGCCCACCACCGCATCGCAAAAATCTCATATATAGAACTTGTATCTTTGCTGTTATAGTTCCTATTTCATGATTATCGGTCCTTAAGTACTCTGTTGATCCAAGACAGCAGAAATGCTCTCCGTCATTTGCACTTTTCAAGTGTTTATATTGCATTTACACTTATGTAGTACTTTCTGGACTCTGTTTATAACTTGACTTGGGCTACATTTCAATTATGTCTCAAGTTCCATATATGAGAGTCCTTTTGATAATGTTTTATGTTTTTTCAGTCTTGCAGAATTTTGTTGCGTGAATGTATGAGGTTTCATGAGTGGATTATTACTACTAATAATCATTTGTATAGCGCTACAAGACATACACTGTACATATACACTAGCGGAAAAAATTGTGGATATACCTGTAAAATTTGAGCTCCACGATAATATCTGTCTTACTTATGTTAATTAAATATTCTATATATTAGATAAACTCTATGCAGATTGTTGCCATAACATTTGGGAACATATTACAAAACGAATAACAACATTTATCAGAAAAAAACTTCGATTTGGAGTCAGACAAGGTAATTGATGTCTTTTTCTCAGGAAAATGATATTTTTCATGAAACTGTCGATCCACTTTAAGCAGGTTTTATGCAGAATCTCATGTATAAGCTGACACTTCAGATAATGTGTGCTATACTGCCAGGTGTATACAAGCTGTATCGAAGTCAAGTGTTGTAGACTTTTTCCTCCCACTTCCCTTCTGAGTTGCAACACGTTCAGTGACTTTGAAGCGAGCACACAACTTTTGTACACCAGATGCTGTCACTCCATGGCCCATCTTCTGAGCCATTTCACGAAAGCTGTACCCCTCATTTCTCAAAGTAATGGCTGTTGCTCTCTTTTTAGGAGACCAGTCAACCCTCTTTGTTGCTGCCATCATTAATCTACAAAATACAACAACATAGTCCAAAATGGAACCTTTTTATTAAGCATTTGTCATTTTTTTAAAATATTTTTGATAATAAATAAAATAAATTTGTAAAAATAACAAAAGCACAAATATGACTTCGATACAGCTTGTATACACCTGGCAGTATAGCACACATTATCTGAAGCGTCAGCTTATACATGAGATTCTGCATAAAACCTGCTTAAAGTGGATCGACAGTTTCATGAAAAATATCATTTTCCTGAGAAAAAGACATCAGTTACCTTGTCTGACTCCAAATCAAAGTTTTTTTTCTGATAAATGTTGTTCGTTTTGTAATATGTTCCCAAATGTTATGGCAACAATCTGCATAGAGTATCTAATATATAGAATACTTAATATCTGTTTTTAATTACATTAATTATCGCGGAGAGCTCAAATTTTACAGGTGTATCCACAATTTTTTTTCCGCTAGTGTAGATGTAAGACACAGTCCCTTCTCATCAGAGCTTACAATCTAATCAAGTCAAAACACATAGCAAAACTGGGGACTAAAGTATGATAAGATACATATAAGTAGTGGACAAGAGCGTGAGGAACATCAGGGTCCAAAAGCTGCTTCAAAGAGGTGGTATTTTTAGGCTGGATTTGAATAGGGCTAGAAAAGGAGCAGGACGCACAGACTCAGGTAGTTTGTTACTGGCATATGGTACAGCATGATGAAATTAATAAAGTTTGGAGATGGCAATGGTAGAGAGAGGCAAAGATGAAAGGGGAGTGGAGGTCCCGAGGAGGGATGTAGAGCATTGCTTCCCAAACCTTTTTCCAGTGTGACCCCATTTTAGCAGAGGAAAGTTCATGTGACTCCGGATACTAATCAAATTAAAATTATTACTAGAACAACATAAATAAATATATAACTATGCAAATCTATGCTTTTTAAAGTAATTTGTACTCAACATGCCTGATACACGTGGCCTTCAAAGTTATAAAACAACTTCGGCATGGGGCCCTAGGGCAATTGCACTGTTTGCCACCCCTAACGCCAGCCCTGAGTGTGGGGGCTGAGCATCTGGGGGACAGTGTGTGTGGTTATGTGCAGGGGCTGAGTGTCTGGGAGCAGTGTGTGCGTACAGATGTGAGGATAAGTGACCGGGGACAGTGTATGTATGTTTGAAGCTGAAAAAAGCACAGCTTGCTAGTGGGCTTTGAGGACCCCTTCCAAAGTTTTACCTTGCGTTGGTCCCCAGCATTATCTATTACCAGTCCTGGCAGATGTACATACCCAAAGTTCATATATTGCAGTCACTAAATAGAAAATAAAATTATTTTGTCTACCTTGTTTTCTGGCCGTTTTATTTTTCTAGTTGTTTGGCTCTGGTTTCTGCTTTTCTCTGTCGTCTTAGCTCTTTTTTTTCCAGGATCACCTGTCTACTTGCCATTTCGTCTTTCTCCTTACCGTCATCACCTACATCAGTGTGTAACACTAATCTTGCTTTTCAGTTTTCTTCCTTCTCCTTTTACAATTTAGCTATCATTCTCCTGCTGTTTACTACTGTTTGCATCACTTTTCATCATTCAACTGTCCCATTCCCAAGCCTCTTATTGCCCAGTCGATTACTAACTCTCCCCCTGTGTCGCTTACCTTCCCCATCCAGGGTCTCTCTCTCTCATGTTCATTAGCTCCTTTCTACTACTACTAATCATTTGTGTAGCATTACCTCCAACACATGTCCAGCATCTCTTCTGTCTAGTTCCCACTCCCCTTACCAGTATCTGTTTTTTTTTTTTTTTTTGTCTCCCAAGCCCTACCCTTAATGTTCAGTCTCGCCAGTTGTTGCACCATTGTCCAGCATCTCCTCTCTCTCACCTCCCCAGTAACACCCCCCTCTCATGTCAAACATCTTCTATCTGTCTCCCTCCTTTCCATTCCATCATCTCCTGTTTCCATAGTTTCTCCCCCTCCCCCAATATGATCATTATCGCCTGTATTTCCCTAGTCCTCCCCTCCCATGTCTGGTATCTCATCTGTTTCTTGAGTTCCTCCTTAGAGACCATCTCACCAGTCATCCCACACGTATCCAGGATCTCCTGTCTCCCTGTCCAATACCCTCCCATGTCAGACATCCATCCCCCTCCCCCATGTCGAACATCTCCTCTGCCTCCCTGTTCTATACCACCCCCACACCAAGAATCTCCCTGCCATACAACCTATTCAATCCCCCCCATCATGTCTAGCATCCTCCCTATTTCGCCATCCTTGGCGGTCCGCCATCCAACCTTCCTTCTGCCTCCTCAATGGTACAGCATCTTCCCCCAGTCCTACACCATCTCATAGACAAAAATTAAATTGAAATGCCAAGAAGTCAGGCTCTGCATGCAGCGCAGCACCAGAGAAATAAACTGGTTCAGTTCCCCCTGCACTGTGCAAAATATAAAGATGGCGCACATAAAATCCATAAAGTGACATACTCCAGTCATTAAACTGAAAATATATTATTTACCTTTGTGGTCTGGCTATTTTAATTTTTCTAATTGCCTTGGTCCCAATGTCTGGATTCTGCGTCCTATCTTCTTAACTCTCTTTTCCAGAGACTGAAGTCAATCTGCCACTTCTCTCCCCCAACCTCTTATTTCTGTCTTTATTACATGTCCCCCAAATCCAGCATCTTCCCTTCCCCATATGCTGTCTGACAGCATCTTTCCCTGTCTGTCACCTTTGTACAAATTTCCCCCCCCCCTTTCTCGCCCCTCCCTGCCCAGTGTCTTTCTCCTCTCTAACCCACTCAGCCAAACGTCTTCTCCTTTCACTCTCTTCCCTCCCCCCTCACAGGGTGGCCCAAAAAAAGTGAGAACATCTTGTAAATTAAAAGCTTAAATAGTTTACTTATTTACCTTTTTTAGCTATATAACGTCTTTATTTTGACAATTTCCGGTCGCCATATTTTTTTTTTTTTTTAATTTGTCAATCGTTTACATCTGTCTCTTTGAATTTTTAAATAACTTATATGCTATGAGATGTTCTCACTTTTTTTTGGGCCACACTGTATATCTCCCTCCACATTCTCTCTTCCTCCACATCTAGCATTTGGGGTCATGACCCACAGTTGGGGAAATGCTGGTGTAGAGTGAGATAAGGGACCAGCTCAGATGAGTGGGTTATATTCCCTTGCCATCAAGTAGAGGCAAACTTGAGCATCTTTCAGTGATGTCATTAGAAGATATATCTACTGGTGATAAAAATTGTAGCTAATCAGCTCCAGATATTT
The DNA here is from genome assembly GCA_033557465.1 of Ichthyophis bannanicus. Taxonomy (NCBI): domain Eukaryota; kingdom Metazoa; phylum Chordata; class Amphibia; order Gymnophiona; family Ichthyophiidae; genus Ichthyophis; species Ichthyophis bannanicus. The sequence continues at coordinate 192,143,049 of CM066040.1, forward strand.
GTATTACCATCATGAGTTATTAAACCGGTTAAATAATTATCAGGAATGGAGTAAAGGAGTAGCCTAATGGTTAGAGCACTAGCTTGGTAACCAAGAGACCAGGGTTTGATTCCCACTAGCACCTCTTGTGGCCGTGGGCAAGTCACGTAACCCTTCATTGCCTCTGAAGAAAGGCCTGGCATTTTATTTCCAGTCACACTGTCAAGAAAACCCAGGAGCCCATGTCCATTTCTTCAGCTCTGAGAGAAGCCAGTATTTGTCTGCCTCCAGCAGGTGGCAAGGTGTGTGATTGAGTCCATTAGGGTCCAGTGTTGCTTGCAGTTTGGGGTACACGTTTGTCTAATAGAGCTGACAGCTGCTTTTTCCCTGGGTTCCAGCACTTCCCTATTGTCCCTTATCTGCATGCAAGTCTTTTTATTTTATTTTTTTTTTTTTGTCTTGAGAGCAGGGCCTCCCAGGCCTGCGTGGGCATTTGGGGATGCCCAGATCAGGTTTCCCAGATTGGCTTTTCAGGTGCCAGGATTGCCTTTTTGCCAAGGTGGTGCCTTTTTCATGGCCATTGTTTCATTGGGGGGGGGGGGGTGTGGTTGGTTGAATTTCTTTTTTCTTTTCAGCCACATGAGCCTTTCAAGCATGCCAAATGATGTCTTTGGCACATGTAGGGTCATCTCCATGGTAGGCTCCTTTTGCCCCCTTTGTGATGAGGATTCCAGGATCCCAAAATCCTTCTGCATGATCAGGACCTCCTATGGGGGGGCCCAGGGCCTAATGCTGTTTTGAAACAGAACATAGGCAATATGATCTTTTTCTCCTGAGTCTATCCCTTTTCACCCTCATCTTATGTCCCCTCCCATCAGAGCTTGCTTTCAATCTAAAGTGGTTCTCCTCTTGTGCATTTATGCCACAGAGTTATTTAATCGTCTCTATCGTATCTCCTTTATCCCGCCTTTTCTCTAATGTATACTTTAGGTCTGACCCCATGTGCTTTATAACTAAGACCACAAACCATTTTAGTAGCCACCCTCTGCACCAACTCCATCCTGTTTCTATCTTTTTGAAGGTTTGTTCTCCAGAATTGCACACAATGCTCCAAATGAAGTCGCACCAGAGACTTATAACAGGCTCTGTCACCACCTTTTTTTCTACTGGCCATTCCTCTCCCTATGCACCCAAGCACCCTTCCAATTTTCACCGTTGCCTTTTCTACCTGTTTAGCCACTTTGTTTCTGATGATCTTAATCACGCCAGGTCCTGCTGTTCTTTTGTGGACAGAAGTACTCCCTGCCCCCTCCCCCACTGTACTGCTCCCTTGGATTTTTGCAGCCCACTTTCTTAACCCTGCATTTTTTTAACATTAAATCTCAGCTGCCAAATTCTTGACCATTCTTCAAGCTTAGCTGGATTACGTCTCATGTTATCTACTCCTTCCTGGGTGGTTTTTTTTGGACCAAAAGTCAATTGGTTCCAAACTCTGGGTCTCCCATTTCTTCATGGAGATCATCAGGTTGGTCATTGTGTCTGTTTGCCAGCTAGTTGAAATGTACTTTCATATTCTCATCAGGGAACAGCATCAGCAGCTCCTCTGCTTCTGCATCCTGGGCTGTCACGTCGAGTTCCAGGCTCTGCTGTTTGGCCTGGTCATAGCATCTTGCACCTTCTCGAAAGTGATTGTTAGTGACAGTGTTCCTGCACAAGCAAGGGATCCAGATTCATCTGTACATGGATGACTGGCTGATTCAGTCAGGCTCACTGCAGAAGTTGAAAGAGGACACAGCCCTGGTGATTCATTGACGGAAATGGCTGGGGTTGGTGATCAATTCCAAGAACAGTCTGAACCTTTCTCCAGATCTGGAATATCTGGGAGCTCGTTTCAACACACACTCTCTAGGGTTGGGTGTTCCTCACTTCAGAGAGGCTTCTCAAGCTGCAGAGCCAGCTCAGGGAGTTGTGTGCAGCCTGCCCCTTAGGCCTGGAGCTACCTGCAGCTCCTGGGGTTCATGGAGGATGCTGGAATTGGTCCCTTGTGCCAGAGTGCATAGGCACCTGCTTCAGAGACATCTGTTGTCTGTCTTGTCTACTTGTTCTCAGCTGCTCAATGAGACCCAACCCTTCCTCGGAAGATCAGAGAGCAGTTGGCTTGGCAACTTCAACCTCACTATCTGATGAGCGCCATGCGGCTGGAAGCCCTAGATTGGGTACTAGTCACCATGGATGTCATCCTGAAGGGCTGAGGGGCTCACTATCTGGTCAGATAGTCCAGAGCCTTTGGTCCCTCAGGAAGCCTCCTGGCTGATCAACTGGTTGAAGGCCAGTGATCAGCTTTGGCCCTAGTGAAGTTTTAGTCTTTGATAGGGAGCAAGGAAGTCCACGTCGTCTTGGACAATGCCATGGCAGTGGCATACGCCAACAAGCAAGAAAGGGTCTGAAGTGCCGAGGGTGCTTGAGGTATCCACCTTGTACAGTTGGGTGGAGGAGCACCTGGTTGTGCTATTGGAAGCCAACATAGTGGCTGTTGACAATGGCAGGCCAACTTCTTGAGCCAGAACAAGTTGGATTCTAGAGAATCTGAATTGAGCCCCTATATGTTCAGCCTAATAGTGTGAAGATAAGGCTTTCTCGATGGCCATATGGGAGAATGCCAAGGTGATTATTTTTAGTCGCCAGAAGTAACCACAAGCTAGTGGGCTTGGATGTTCTGCTTCAAGTTTGGCCCCAAGAGGGGTTTCTGTATGTCTTCTTCTGGTGGCCCTTGGTGAGCCGCTTCCTATGCAGGATTTGGTCTCATCTGGACTTGGTGATTCTCATAATCCCAGACTGGCCACTCAGGCTGTTGTACACTGATGGGGTTTCCACTCTTTTTGCCTTAGAAGGATGACTTTCATCAAAGGCCTCTTGTGACGGAGAATCCTGCTCCTTTCTCGCTTATGGCCTGGCCCTTGAAAGGCGGAAGCTGTCTAAGAGAAGCTTCTCTGGAGTGATAGTGAATATCCTTCTTAGGGCCTGCAGGGCCTCAACGTTCTTAGCTGATCCAATAGTTTGGAGGGGTTTTGAGAGGTGATGTTCCTCTCAGGCCCTGGAGACTGGGAAAGTGGATGTAGTACCCATCTTGTCCATTTTGCAGGTGGGTTTGGAACAGAGTTTGGCCCTGAACTTTCTTAAGGTTCAGATGGCAAGCCTGGCTTTCTGCTGGGGTCATATTAAGGGCTTGTCCTTGGCAGAGCACCCAGTTTGTCCAGTGGCTCTCCAGTAGAGCCTTTCTCTAGTATTGAAAGCATTTGAAAGGGCCCCCCCTTTGAGCCCATGTGTAAAGCTGGTCTCAGAGTTGACCCTTAAGTGTGTTTTCTGGTGGCTATTGCATCTGCCAAATGTGTGTCAGAACTGCAGGCCTTATCCTGTTGGGAGCCCTTTTTGGTCATCATGATAACTTCTGTCGCCTTGCAGACAGTGCCATCCTTTCTTCCAAAGATACTATCCCCCTTTCATCATAATCAGGCAGTTGACTTGCTCTCCTCCTACTCGGAGGCTCTTTAATTGTTTCCCTCTCTGTGTCTAGAAGTGAGGAGGGTGTTATTTGGAAGTAACCAATCCCTTTCTCTGATCAGACCATCTTTTGGTTCTCTTCAGTGGTCTGAGGAAAGGACAGGCAGCAGCCAAGTCCTCTATTTCTCACTAGATCAGAGAGTTCCATTGGTTCACCATAACGTTTGCATGGAAAACGAGTGCAGGAAGGAGTCTGGGCTTGCTCCCTCTAGGGAATGGGCTTCCTCGTGGGCAGAATAGGCCTTTGTGTCTCAGAATACACGTATAAGGCAGCTACAGTACCTTATCGTCCCTGAGCACCTTTTTGAAGCACTACAAGTTGCATGTGGGAGCTAGAGTTGATGGTGCTTTTGGCAAGGTTATTTTGGCCAAAGCATCATTGTCTTCCCACCCTGGGTCCTGACTACTTGGGCATGTCCCACTCGTGGTTGGGGCAATGTACTTCAGGCCGGAAGGTTGGGGGTTCAAATCCCACTAGAGGGCAGCAACCTTGGGCTGGAAGGACTGGGGTTTCTAGTCCCACAGGTGCTCCTTGTGGTCTTGGGCAAGCCACGTAACCCTCCATAGCCCATGTTCCCTGTAAAATAGTTTTCTCCAAGTTATAATACCCTGTTCAATGTAATTTCAGTTTGTTCAATGTAAACCGCGCTGATGCAGAATAGCGCGGTATATAAGAGAATGTAAATAAATAAATAAAATAAAAAAATAGTCCTCTCTTGTTCCGTGCTTTCTTGAATTCAGATACAGTCCTCATCTCTACTCCCTTCACTGAAAGGCTATTACACACATCCACCACTCTTCCTCGGATTACTCCCGAGTCTATCCCCTTCCACCTTCGTCCTATGTTTCTCTGAGGGGTCACAGGCCTCTACTTCCTTGATAGCCACCACAGCCGAAGTATAAATTGGCATGCTTAGCCAGTGTCTCCAACTGCTGCCTAATGCCCATGCATTTACCACTACTGACACCTGCATCACTCCTGGTACAGAATCTGCTCCAAGACCACAGCAGTTCCCATGCCGCTCTTGCTACTCTGATCATACTTATCCCTTCTTTCTATGGCCAAATACTGCACAGGGGTTCCTGCCCATGGCCTGCTCACAAGATTACATCCTCTTTAACCTTGAACAAGTCTCTCAAGATTTGTTTCTTCTGTTGATTTTTTTTATCATGGTCAGAGAGGTAGAAGGGAAGGGTAGGATAGGATAATGACCCAATTTACCAAACACCCCCCCCCCCCCCGGCAAAGGAAGGAAGGAAGGCAGGCAGGAGAAGGAAATAGAAAGAGAAGGGACCTGAATTCCTCCAAAGATTCACTGGGCCAGGCCGAGTACTCTTGAACTTTCCGCTTGATTGGACTCAGCTGGGAAATAATTTCTCCAACTGGGCCCAGGAGTCATGTATCACCAGAACCAGACAAATGCTGCAAGGTATGCCTGTTTACCATTTGTTAGAGACTGAGAATACTGAGGAGCATGTGGAGGCAACATGTCCTATATAGAGCAGAGCTCACCAGTTTTTGGTCTCTGTCCTTATCTGCTGGTAGAGAAGCAAAATCATTATAGACTGATCGTATAGACTTAAGGAAAGAAAATTAGCAAGTAAGAACAGTTTTCCTTGAGTGCCTTAATGGGAACACCTTTTGAATTCCTGAAACAGGCTGCAGTAAAGGGTTCATCCTTGTTGGCTATTTGTTTGGCATTGCAAGCTCTCTTATAAAGGGATCCCTACCATACTTTTTCTGGAGACTCTATGTCCTTGCATACGGTTTTTGCTTAAGGTCATTTTCACCATTCCATTTTTATCAGTCCATTTGTCACTCTGAGTCATCTTGGAGAAGTGGAAATGAGCAAATGTGGTTACTGTCCATAAAAGTGGAAGTAAGGAAGAGGTTGAGAACTAGAGACTAGTTAGTCTGACATCTGTGATAAGTAAATTATTGGAAATGCTGCTAAAGCAGAGGATAGTGTAGTTTCTGGAATCCAAGGAATTTGTGGATTTAAAACAGCATGGCTTTACTAAAGGTGGGTTTCCTATTCGTCTCTCCAGGCCAGTCCCGGAATCGTAGGGTTGTCAGCCCCCTCCAGCAGCTGAGGACTGACACACACAGTCTTGCTGACACCCTATCCAGCTCCCCCTGGTGCCCGAGACTCAGTCTTTCAGTCCTCAGCAGCTGGATAGGACTGTGTTTTGTTTTCTCAGGCTCTTTAGAAAAAACAAAAAAAGAAAGAGAGAGATTAGTTTTGGGGAAAGACATTCTGGTTTGCACTAGTGGGGCAGTAAGCCCAGAGGAGTTTTTTCAAATTCCCATAGCCACGGGGGAGAAAGGGCAGAAGAGGCAGAGCCTGCCTCTCTGAAATCGGAGCCTCCATTGTCTGCCTGGGAGCCCCAGTAGCACTTTCCTCCTCCGGAGGAGGAGCTGATTGCTGCCTGCTGGCTGTGGGAGGCGGTCGATCAGCTGATTGCCAGTGTAGAGTAGGTAAGGAGGAATTTGGCATTTGTGCGATCGGAGCGGGCAGCAGCTGCAACGGCGGCTTCCGGCCTCTCGGAGTCGGAGGCAAGGATGTTTCTTTGAAGGCACAGGCTGCTGGTTGCGGCGGCATGCGCTTAGTGTGGGGGGGGGGGGGTGTCTGGATTGTCGGAGCTGGGACTCTGTGCGTCCGTCGGGGCAGTGTTTTAGAGCGGCGTTTTTCAGGCGTTTTTCAACAATGGAAAAGGACCCATCGTCGGGGGAGCTTTCTGGTCGGCTTCTGGAAAAGGCAGGAATAGCGGCCATTTTAGTTGAGAAAGCAATTTCTCCCACGCTGTTGGAGAAGTCGGTCAAAAAGAAGGCAAAGAAGCCTTTGTTGCCTGCAGTACCCGGGGTTCAGGTTCAGGCTCCATTATTGGGGCTGCAGGAAGGATTTGAGCCCCTATTTTCTGCTGATTTTATTCTCTCTATGCATAAGGCTTATTGCCTGAAGAAAGAGCAAACATGAGACAAGACTGGTTCCGTTTTGGGGTACGGTCCTCAAAAAGCGGATCAGTGTGGAAGAAGACCCGTGGGAGGGTCCTTCTCATAGAGACCTGGAATTGGAGACTGGCTTTGATGTCTGGGGTCAGCAGGCCTCGGGACCTCGGAGGTCAGAGGACGGAGAGATTCTGTCTGATTCGGGATTTGATCCGTGGGCAGGGGAGTTGGAGGAAGGAGAGATTGCTCCGAGCGATGATCCGAACTTGTTCCGAGTGTTTCGCAGAGAGGAGCTGGGAGCCCTCATTGCTCATTCCCTTATCTGCTTTGAATTTTAAACCTTCCGATGGTGCAAGAGGAACCACTTGAAGATCCGTTGCTCCAGGGGTTTGTCGGAGCAGATGTGCTTTCCAGTCCATAGAGTTATCAAGCAGATGGTGGAATCGGAATGGGAGTGCCCGGAAGCTTCCCTGAGGGGTAGCCAGCCCATTGGCCGTTTATACCTGATACCGAAAGAGGAGGAGGAGTTGCTGCGAATGCTGAAGGTGGATGCCTTGGTTTTAGCCGTGACGAAGAAGACTACAATTCCAGTGGAGGGGGGAGCGGCCCTTAAAGATCTCCAGGACCGGAAATTAGACAGGCGTTTGATTCTAGTGCTCTTGCGCTGCAGGCGTCGATTTGTGGGGGCGTATGTTTCTAGGGCCTCCATTCGTTGGCTCCAAGGGGAAGTTGCTCCTGAAGAGGAGGGCTCTTCCTCAGAGCAGGCTAAATTGGAATCGACAGCGGCGTATTTAGCAGATGCCTTTTAGATCTAGTGAGAATCGCGGTGAAGACAATGGGTCCTCTTCTTTGGAACACTTTGCCATCTGCACTCCGTCTAGAATCTTCTTACCTGCACTTCAAATCACTACTCAAAACTCACCTGTTTCAACAAGCCTTTGACCTTCCCCCTGGTTCCCACTCCTAAGATATGCTGTCCGTGTTTGTTTGTCTGTCTGTTCTTTGTTTAACAGTATGTGTGTAGTCTTTATAGTAATTTTAATAGTTTTAACCTGTACTGCCTTCCATCTTAGTTCTCTTTTTGTCTACCTTTTATGTCCTTTCTTGACTTTTGCTTTCCTATTATTTATGGCGTTCTTTTCTTTACTCTGCAGTGTGGACTTTTATTTTATTGTACACCGCTTAATGCTTTGGCCATAGCGGTCTATCAAGTGTTTTAATAAAGATAAAGATAAAGATTGGTTATTGTGGCGAGACGATTTCTCTAGCTGAGAAATTGGGCTGCAGACACATCTTCGAAGGCTTGCCTTAGTAAGCTCCCTTATAAGGGCAAGCTGCTTTTTGGGGAAGCTTTGGAAAAGATTGTTAAGGATTTGGGAGATTCTAAGGGCGGCAGGCTTCCTGAGGACCGTTCAAAGGGACCGAGACCAGGAGGACTACAGAGAGGTCAAGGGAAAGAATTTCGCAGATTTCGGGCAGCATGGTATGCGCCTTATCAGAGAGGGCGCTTTGTGGCCAGAGGGCAGTCCTTTCGGGGAGCCCGTGGATTTGCCAGGGGTTATCTCCCTCCCCAGCAAAGTCGGTCCAAAAAGCCGCAATGAAATCGTGAAGGCCCTGGCGGAGGTTCTGGTCGGGGGACATTTGCAGGAGTTCTATTCCGCCTGGGCCGCCATCACAACAGACCAGTGGGTGCTGGAGATCATCCGCGAGGGGTATGTGCTGGAGTTCAATCGGCCGCTGGCAGATTCTGTTGTGGTGTCCCCATGCCAAGCGCGAGTAAAGTTGGAAGCTGTGCAGGGCACGCTTCAAAGGTTGCTGCTTCTTCAAGCGGTGGTTCCGGTACCTCGAGACTAGTGCGGGTTAGGTCGATACTTGATTTACTTTGTAGTTCCCAAGAAGGAGGGCTCCTTTTGGCCCATTCTCGATCTCAAACATGTGAACCGCTGTTTGAGGGTGCCGCATTTCCGGATGGAAACGCTGAGATCAGTAATTTTGGCAGTGAAGCTGGGCGAGGTGCTTTCATCCATAGACCTTATAGAGGCTTACTTGCACATTCCGATCAGACTGGACCATCACAAGTTCTTGCGATTTGCCGTTCCTATGGGCCACTTTCAGTTCCAGGTACTGCCTTTTGGGCTGGCAACGGCGCCGCGCACCTTTACAAAGGTAATGGTGGTGGTGGTGGCGGCGGCGGCGTTACGACAGGAAGGCATTCGATTACCTCTATCTGGACGACTGGTTGATTTGAGTGGACTCTGAGGCAGAATCGGTCGTGGTAACTGGGCGAGTAGTAGAGTTTCTGGAAGGGCTTGGTTGGGTGGTCAACCAGGCCAAGAGTCAACTTCAGCCAGTGCAGTGTCTGGTATATCTAGGAGCTTTGTTCAACACGGTCGCCGGGTCGGTGTTTCTGCCCGAGGACAGGGTGCAAAAGATTCTGGGGCAAGTAAGGAGTTTTTTGCGCATATGGCTCCAACGGCATGGAGGTACATGCAGCTCTTGGGATCTATGGCGGCGGCCTTGGATTTAGTGCCATGGGCCAGGGTCCATATGCAGTCGCTCCAGAGAGCACTCCTGTCTCGGTGGTCTCCACAAGAGCAACTCTTGTCCCAAAAGCTGGTGTGTCCGGAGGAAGTGCGTGCAAGTCTGGACTGGTGGCTAGAACCCAGTCATCTTCAAGCGGGCATGCCCTTAGAGCAGCCAGAATCGGTGTTGGTCACCACGGATGCCAGTCTCTCAAGCTGGGGGGTGCATTGTCTGGCGCAGGTAACACAGGGCTGCTGGACCACGGAAGAGGCGGGGTGGTCGATCAATCTTTTGGAAATGAGGCAGTGTGCCTCGTACTTTTAGAGTTCGAGAGCCTAGTAGAGGGCAAGGCAGTTCATGTTTTCTCCGACAATGCATTGACGGTGTCCTATATCAACCGACAGGGAGGTACAGGCAGCGTTTCCTTGCTGGAAGAGAGTCAGCTGTTGCTACGGTGGGCGGAGATCCATCTGATAGGATTGTCGGCGGCGCATGTGACAGGAAAGGACAACATACAGGCTGAATATCTCAGTCGGAATGTCCTGGATCCAGGAGAGTGGGAACTGAATGTGGCGGTCTTTCACAACATTACAGTGCGGTGGGGACAGCCAGTCATGGATCTAATGGCTACTCTAAACAATACCAAGGCGGCAAGATTCTTCAGCAGACGCAGAGCGCACATGTCGGAAGGACTCGATGCGCTGGTGCAACGTGGCCGACGAATGAACTACTGTATGTCTTTCCTCCATGGCCGATGATAGGTCTGGTTGTGCGGAGGATAGGAGTCCACAAGGGACGGGTGATTCTCATTGCGCCGACTGGCCAAGGAGGCCTTGGTATGCAGATCTGATGGCGTTTTTCTGGTGGATCGGCCATCGGATCAACCTCTTGAGTCAGGGACCAGTATTGATGCCGCAGGTGGATCGACTCTCGCTTACAGCCTGGCTCTTGAGAGGGAGTGGTTGCGACGCCGGGGGTACTCAGCGGTGGTAATATCTACTATGTTGACGTTCAAGAAGCGTTCTATGACCTTGGCTTATATTTGGGTTTGGCGCATTTTTGAGAATTGGTGCACGGAAAAGGGTGTTAAGCCGTTTTCTTCGGGCTTGTCGGATATTTTACTGTTTCTACAAGGAGGGCTGGATAAAGGTCTAGCACTTAGCTCTCTTAAAGTGCAATTGGCAGCCCTGGCTTGTTTTAGAGGCTGAGTGCAGGGTAGCGTGTTGGCAACTCATCCGGATGTTCTGCGGTTCTTCAGGGCAGTGAAGAATGTTAGACCACTGCTTCGGCAGGTTGTGCCTCCCTGGGATTTGAACTTGGTGTTGGAGGTGCTGACAGAGCCACCCTTTGAGCCTATGGTGGCGGTGTCTTTAAGGAATTTGTCTTGCTTTCCTGGTGGCATTGTGTTCGACAAGATGGATTTCAGATCTTCAGGCGCTCTCTTGTAGAGCACCCTTTATTCAACTTTCGGCGGAGAAGGTGGTGTTACGGCCAGCACCGTCTTTTCTTCCGAAGGTGGTTTCTACTTTTCATTTGAATCAGGCAATTTTGCTTCCAATCTTTCCAAAGCTGAGAAGGGAGGGGGGAGGATCGAGCTCGGCGAAGGCTAGGTCTTAGAAGGGTGCTTCGTCGTTACCTGAAGAGGACGTAGGCTTTTCGTAAGTCTGACTGCTTGTTTGTGATATTTGCGGGCCCTTGAAAGGGGGAGGCGGCTTCCAAGGCCTCCATTGCTCGATGGGTAAAACAAGCTATCAGGGTGGCGTATGAGGCACATGGAAAGGCTTCTCCAAGGGAGCTCAAAGCTCATTCTACTCGGAGCCAAGCAACGTCTTGGGCGGAGTTTGCCTTGGTTCCTCCTTGGAGATTTGAAGAGCGGCGACCTGGTCGTGTCTTCACACCTTTTGCGAGACATTATAGATTGAATGTCCAGGCTAGGGGGAATGCAAATGTTAGGGCTTCAACCATTCTAGCAGGACTGGGGGGTACCCTCCCGGATTTAGGTACTGCTCTGGTACAACCCTACCATTCCTGGACTGGCCTGGAGAGACTAATAGGAATGAGAAATTTAGACCTTACCTGCTAATTGTCTTTGCTTGAGTTCTCTCCAGGCCAGTCCAGGGCCCTCCCGGTTCATTTGTGTAATAAGGGGTTCTTGCAGGGTGGTTTCGGCCATTCCTCAAACGGATTGTCAATGTGGATGAACATGGCAAATTTAACTGAAAATGCAGAGTGGCAGATGAATGGTCTGACTTTCCAGAGTTTTTGGAGGGAGACTCTGCTTTCTGTTTTCTCTTCCTAGAAGTGGGAGGAGCTGGAGTGTACAGATGTTCTGAATTTTTTTTTTAATCCAGAAGAAATAAGAGAAAGAGATGAGCAGCTGTACTAGCTGGAGAATTCTTTAGTGTGAGAAGTTTGTTGTTTTTAATAATTAGTTCTAGCATTTGTTTCCGTGAAATACAGTGGATGTCAATAGAAGACTGAGTCTCTGGCACCAGGGGGAGCTGGATAGGGTGTCAGCAAGACTCTGTGTGTTTCAGTCCTCAGCTGCTGGAGGGGGCTGACAACCCTACCATTCCTGGACTGGCCTGGAGAGAACTCAAGGAAAGACAATTAGCAGGTAAGGTCTAATTTCTCCTTTGTTAGGTGGATCTGATTTTTCTTTGACTGGGTGACCAGAGAATTGGATTGGGGGACAGCACTTCTTTGATTTTATTTAGTAGTATTTAGCTCATGTCTTTACATTAGTAGTTCAAGGAAAGTTACATTCAACTACATTGGGTATTTCCCTATCCCCTGGATGTGGTATACTTGCATGCCTTTGACACTGTTCCTCATCTAGCTACTCACAAATTAAGTGCCCTTGGGATAGACCCTAAAGCAGAGGTTCCCAACTCCAGTCCTGGAGGGCCAAACACCATTCAGGTTTTCAGGCTGTCCCTAATAAATATGCATGAGATGCATTTGCATGCACTGCCCCCATTGTATTCAAATGTATCTCATGATATTCATTAGGGACAGCCTGAAAACCTGAATAGTGTTTGGCCCTCCAGGACTGGAGTTGGGAACCTCTGCCCTAAAGTGACTGATTGGGTTAGAGGGGAGATGTGCTCAAGACATTTAAATCTCTGTTATATAAATGCACATGAGGTGACCCTCTTTCAGTTGAAAGGAAGCTCTGGCATGAGAGGGGGTTACAGAATGAAAATGAAAGGGGTTAGATTCAAGCGTAATCTTTCTTTACGGAAAGAGTGGTGGAACAGCCTACCAGTGAAGCTGGTGGAGACAAGAACTGTATCTGGACGAAAGCATGGGACAAGTACACAGGATCTCTGAGGGAGAGGAAGGGATGGTAGAGCTTAATAGTTCTTATGGATGGGCAGGCTAGATAGGCCATATGGTCTTTATCTGCTTTCATTTTTTATGTTTCTGTGACTTCTGGCATATAGGGCAAATAGCTAAGAAAAGATGTATAGAGTTCACTTGTTACGTCTAGGATGTGTTTTGCACTACACGCTTTTGGTTCTTATCACCTATTGGGACAGTTTGGCTAAAGAAAACAGTTTTGTATTTATTATGATAGAATAATTCATAGTAGCAAATGACAGTAAATACTTTTGTAAACAGCTAATACAGGCCTCAACAGATTTTATTTGGATTTAGCAGCCAGTTCAAAATCTGAGATCCAGTGGCTGTGACCCTCCCTCCTTCACTGACATTTCTCCATTTATTTATTTATTTACATTCTCTTATATACCGCGCTATTCTACATCAGTGCGGTTTACATTGAACAAACTGAAATTACATTGAACAGGGCATTATAACTTGGAGATAACTATTTTACAGGGAACATGGGCTATGGAGGGTTAAGACCACAAGGAGCACCTGTGGGACTAGAAACCCCAGTCCTTCCGGCCCAAGGTTGCTGTCCTCTAGTGGGATTTGAACCCCCGACCTTCTGGCCTGAAGTACCTTGCCCCAGCCACTAGGCCACTCCTCCACTCCATTTGCAAACTCATATATAACCTCAAGAGTTTGAAGAGAGATGATAAAGTGTCTTATTATGGTAGCAAGGGCTGTATGAGGCATCTTTAGACAGAAATACGTAGAAAGTAAATGTGTGGTTTGCCTGTCTGTGTATGCGATGTGGCAGTGGGTGCCTTTGTGGGTGAGGTTCAGGGCTGTGATGCGTGTGTGTGTGTGCGCTGTAGAGCTGGGGAGCCTCTGTGTGTGATCTGCAAAGGTGGGGTGCCTGTTTGTGTATGTGATGTGAAGTGCCTATGTGAGTGTGGTACAAGTGTGTGGGTGTGGTGCCCGTGTGTCGTGCGAAAGTGGGGTACATATGTGTCTGTGTGTTCCAGGAGGGTGTACGTTTGGCATATACACATTGTGCCCTTTTGTCCCTATATTCATCCCTTTAACCTCCAACAATTTGTACTCTCTTTCCCTCTTCCTTCTCCCCACCTCTTGCCCTCCATTATTCCCATCCTTATTCCTTTTTTTTTTTTTTTGTAGTACCCTTTTTAAATATTTGCGGCCTCACTCCCCCCCCCCCCCCCAAATCTAACGTTTTCTTTCTGCAGGCCCCAATCGCTGCTGTTTTCTGCCCGTGGGGCCTGCTATCTGCTATTCTGCCTGTGGGAATCCCATCAGCAGGCAGACAGGAGGGGTTCTCTTCTGCCCACGGGAGATGGGATCCTTGTGGGTAGCCTGCTGCCTTCCCGGCCGTGATCGCAGCCGTCCCCTTCTGTTCTGCCTTCAGGAGATTGGATCCCCATGGGTAGACAGAAGCGTTCTCTGATGCCTGCAATCTCAGTTTTATTGTAAAAGGGAGAGGTGGGTAAGAAAATCCCAGGCACCAGGTCCATATTTCTGGTCGCTATGACGACCTGGCGCCTGTCAAGCCCTGAGCTAATAAATCCTAAGACTAATTACTAAGGGGCATGTTTACTAAAGGTCAATGCGCGTTAAGTGCTTCTATTGCCAATTCATTTCTATGGGCCATTGCAACACTTAATGCGTGTTAACTTTGTTTAACACGCGCTAAGCTTTGGTAAACATACCCCTAAGTGTTCTGCCTTGCATTTATAAGAGCAGAAAATAAATCTTTGTGTATCCCTCGGTCATTGTTCCACCAGAAGTCTGATACTAGGTCCTTAACTTAATGGGGCTTTGTTTTGATTTGTTTTTTATATTTGTTTGAGAATGTTTTGAAGTTTGATTTAGTGAATTTTAGCTTTAGCTTCAGCTTCAGATTTGACAAAAGTTTACTAGCGAGTTTAAGGTTGCATCGGTTCTTGGAAATCCGTGGCACAATCCACTTGTCTGGACTGGTTTAGCAGGATTCAGAAAAAACACATTCACCTTTCTTTATCTAACCCTGTTTTCTGTGGTTCTTAGTCTCCTCCTTTAACCATTAGGCTCTACCTCCATTGCATTCAAATTTTATTTTATTTTTTGTTTATTTAACAGGTTTTTAATACTGCTTTATCATTTCAGTCAAAGCACATTCCTTATCGTCACTCCAGTCCAGTCCCTTACTTCTGGGTTGCGTAACCCTTCCAGCAGCTTGGAGGCTGAGCCCAACCTTTTTGGAGGTGGGGCGGGATAAATACCCCTGAGACCACCCACCAACTCCAGTAATCTCAGCCTCCAAGCAGCTGGAGGGTTCCGTAAGCCTGGGGCTTACTGGAGTCCTTCTTTGTATTTAATTTCTATTATTTTAGTTATTGAAGCTATTTTATTTTATTTCACTCATTGATTTACATTTCTCCTTAGTTCAGCGTTAATTTCAAGAGCTCTGGCTCTTTAATTCTCAGGCTCTTCCCCTCCTCCTCCCTCCCCCCCCCTCCCAGGAGCGAATCGGGCACCGGAGGAGAGCCGCAGCTACTAACTTCGAGGAGAAGCCACCTTTCCTCCTCTACAGCTGAATCGCGCTGATTCCCACTTCCTCGCGCCGAAGCCCCGTTGCAGGCTGAGCGCTGGAGGCAGCACCGCTGGCCGGCCGAGTTCGCCAGACCCGTCCGAGAACAGAAGGACGCGGCGGCGATACTGCAGTCTCTCCGGGGACCTCGGGGGTTCACTGAGGCAGCGATCCTCTCTGAAAATGGCAGTCTTTGGCTCCGGGGGGCAGGAGAAGAATCGGGCCCCGACCGGAGGAAATCCGCGGAGCTCCCCGTTTTTGGCTCCACGTGGTGAGGCCTTCCACGTGTAGAGCCAACGGGTTTGCAGCTCCGAATCAGCCCGGAACTCCAGCACTGCTAGGAAAACCGCAAGTACTCATTGAGAAAGTGTTACACTGCGGTTTAACATTATTTTAACCTTATTTTAGCTTTATTTATTTTAGCTTTAATTTTATTTTAATTTTAAAAGAAAAAAGTTGTTTCAAGTTTCATTTGGCTATATATTTTAATTGCCTTTATTTTTAAAGCCTTTAGCTCAAGGTTGCCTTTGTTTCATTCTTGTGAGGGAATCCTTGGGTCGGTTGCCCAGGAGGGAAAAATCTCCGGAGTAGAGGGGAGCCCCTTTCAGCCAGGGTGGGAGACCCGGTAAGAGGCCTGCTACTAGAGGTGCCTCAGCTCCAGGCCATGTCAACCAAGTCACGCTGCCTTTCCTGTGGAATACGCAGGGGTACATCCACGGAGACAGGCATCTGCAGGAGCTGTACCTCCTTGGCGGTCTCAGCGGAGCAGGACATTAATTTGAACATGGACCACCCCGCTCAGGGGTCAGATGAACTCTCAGCAGGGGAGGGGGGGCGCAAGCACCTTCCTCTATGTCCCCGGACTTGACCACCCCTTCCCTATCCCTCCCCCCCCTCCCGGCGGGGGAAGCTGGGGCAGGGGATTTCTTCTCCCCGGATTTTATCCTTTTGCTACACAAGGCATACTGCCTACGTAAGCAGAGCTCAGGGGCAGGGGGTGCCGCTCCTCCGGCAGCTGAGGCCAAGCCAGCTAGGCCCGCGAGGGCGGACAATCCAGATCCCGTCATTCCTGCTAAGTGCCCGCGGATGTGTGATGAAGAGGCCCTCTCCCAGGGATCTCCTGAGGAGACGCCCTCGGACAAGGACTTCGGCGAGGATGAGGAGGAGCTAGAGGAAGGGGAGATCCCAGAAGAGGACCAAGCTAGGATAATTAGAGTATTTCGGCGGGAGGAACTCCCAGCACTGATTAACGAGTCCCTGAAGGCCCTCAATATGCCCTCCGATACGCCCACAAAGGAAGAAGCGTTAGAGGATCCCTTGATTCAGGCCATTAGAAAATCCCAGAAGGTCTTTCCTGTGCATAGGGTGGTGCGACAGATGATCCAGGAGGTATGGGACCAGCCTGAATCAAATCTAAGGGGAGTCCGGTCTATGCTCCGTCTCTACCCTCTCCCTGAGGCGGACAAAGAGCTACTGAAGTCTCCCAGAGTGGACGCGGCAGTATCTGCTGTCACCAAGAAGACCACTATCCCAGTGGAGGGTAGTGCAGCCTTAAGGGATCCCCAAGACAGAAAATTGGATACACTTCTCAAGCAAGCCTTTGACGTAAGCGCCCTCGCTTTGCAAGCCTCGATCTCCGGAGCTTGGGTGGCTAGAGCCTGTTTAAGGTGGTCTCAACAGCTACAGACAGACGAGAGCCCCTCAGAGGAGAACAGATCCAACGCGAGCAGGTTGGAATCGGGAACGGCGTTCCTGGCGGATAGCCAGTATGACCTCATCAGGAGCCTGGCAAAGAACATGGCATCGGTGGTGGCGGCCAGGCGTTACCTGTGGTTACGCAATTGGGCAGCGGATTCCTCCTCGAAGGCTCGCCTGAGCCGTCTCCCCTTCAAGGGGAGACTGCTGTTCGGCGAAGATTTGGAGAAGCTGGTAAAGGATCTTGGCGACTCCAAGGGAGGCAGACTCCCGGAAGATAGACCGAAACAAAACCGCTCTCTCCCCCCGGCCCGTACCCAGTCCAGGGACTCCCGGAGGTTTCGTCCCTCCAGGCCCAGTTCCTTTCCCAGGGGGCGATTCTCCCCTAGGGGCCAGAGCTTTCGAGGGTTTCGGGGAGCAGGTCGCGGGTTCGGGGCGACCTCCTCCTTCTCCTCCTCCTCGTCCCTTAGAAAACAACAATGAAGCCGCGGGGGTCCAGGGGGACGGACTGCTCCTAGGAGGTCGTCTAAGACAGTTTCTTCCCGCCTGGTCCCGGGTCACGTCGGATCAATGGGTGCTAGAGGTGATCAGAGAAGGATACGCGCTCAAATTTTCAAAACGCATACCTCCAGCCTTTGTGCTGTCCCCCTGCAGTACCCCTGCAAAGAAGTCAGCGGTGGAGTCTACGCTCGCTCGCTTAGTTGCACTCGGGGCCGTGGTACCAGTGCCCCTAGATCAGTACGGCTCAGGTCGTTACTCGATTTACTTTGTAGTGCCAAAAAAGGAAGACACTTTCCGACCAATCCTGGACTTAAAACAGGTCAATCGCTGTCTCAGAGTCCCTCACTTCCGAATGGAGACCCTACGGTCAGTCATCGCAGCGGTAAGGAGAGGAGAGTTCCTAACAGCCCTCGACTTGACAGAGGCCTACTTGCATATCCCGGTCAGAAAATCCCATCAACAGTTCCTAAGATTCGCGGTTCCAATGGGTCACTTTCAATTTCAGGCTCTCCCCTTCGGCCTAGCGACAGCTCCTCGGACATTCACCAAGGTGATGGTGGTCGTAGCGGCCTTCCTTCGGAAGGAAGGAATTTTGGTCCACCCGTAACTGGACGATTGGCTAATCCGAGCAAAGTCAGAGGAGGAAAGTCGCGCGGCGTCGGACAAGGTGGTTCGCCTTCTAGAGGAGTTTGGGTGGGTGATCAACAGAACGAAGAGCAGGTTGATCCCCTCCCAGAATCTCGAGTATCTGGGCGCAAGATTCGACACGGGCAAGGGCAGGGTATTCTTGCCTCCATCCCGAGTCAGGGACCTAAGGCTACTGGTCGCTCGATTCCTAAGCAGGCGAACACCCTCAGCATGGCACTACCTTCAAGTCCTGGGAACAATGGCGGCGGCGATAGAGGTAGTACCTTGGGCCAGAGCTCACATGCGCCCATTACAACGTTCCCTACTGCGACGGTGGTCTCCACAAATCCACTCCCTGACAACACGGTTACCCTGCGCTCCGCGGACCAAGAGATCTCTTCGCTGGTGGCAGCAACCGAGAAATCTGGAACTGGGAATGCCCCTAGAGCCCCCCCAGTGGGTGCTCCTGACAACGGATGCGAGCCTGTCGGGCTGGGGAGCCCACTGCGAGGGCCAGTTCGTCCAGGGGCGCTGGTCTCCGGTGGAATCTCAGTGGCCCATCAACAGACTGGAATTACGGGCCGTCACCCTGGCGCTCAGGGAGCTCGAGCCCGTGGTACGAGGAAAGGCAGTCCGCGTCCTCTCGGACAACGTCACCATGGTAGCTTACATCAACCACCAGGGCGGCACCAGCAGCCCTGCTCTGGAGAAGGAGGCGGACGTCCTCCTCCAGTGGGCGGAGGTCTACCTAGAAGCGCTGTCAGCCCAGCACGTGGCAGGCACGGACAATGTCACAGCCGATTACCTCAGCAGGCACAGGATAGACCACGGAGAGTGGGAGCTGGAGCAGGGGATCTTCGACCAAATAGTGGCCCGATGGGGTTTCCCAGTGATGGATCTCATGGCAAGATTTTTCTCGGCCAAGGTGGACCGGTTCTTCAGTTGGCAAAAGGAGAGAATGTCCGAAGGTCTGGATGCCCTGTCTCAGAAGTGGCCGGCGGAGGGCCTCCTCTATGTGTTTCCTCCGTGGGCACTGATCGGCAAGGTCCTACAGCGAATAGAAGCCCACCAGGGCCTGGTAATCCTCATTGCTCCAGATTGGGCTCGTCGCCCCTGGTACGCGGACCTGGTGAGGCTGTTGGCAGACCAACCTTGGCGGCTGCCCAGCAGGAGCGACCTACTCAGACAAGGCCCGGTTCTGATGCCTCACGTGGATCGGTTCTCGCTTATGGCCTGGCTCTTGAAAGGGCGCGGCTCCTGAAGCGAGGATTTTCGGGGGCAGTAATCTCAACGCTGTTGAAGGCTAAGAAACGCTCGACCTGTCTTGCCTACGTGAGGGTCTGGCGCATTTTCGAGGCATGGTGCGCGGAACGCAAAATTAAGCCCCTGGCGGCCTCAGTCCCGGAGATCCTGGAATTCTTACAAGCGGGGTTTGACAAGGGTTTAGCGCACAGTTCCCTACGTGTACAACTAGCCGCTATCGCGTGCTATAGAGGAAAGGTCCACGGCAAGACTTTAGGGGTCCACTCGGACGTTGCCAGGTTCCTAAGAGCAATCCGACGTTTGCGTCCTCAGCGCAGGTCGCTCATACCCCCCTGGGACCTCAACCTGGTACTGAAGGCGCTGATAGGGGAGCCTTTTGAACCTGTAAAGAGGGCCTCCCTGAAGGACTTAACTCTGAAGACGGTCTTTCTTGTTGCCATCTGCTCGGCCAGGCGGGTCTCCGAGTTACAAGCACTCTCCTCCAGACCTCCCTTCCTGACCTTCCTTAAGGATAAGGTCGTCCTGCGCACGGTACCTTCCTTCCTCCCCAAGATTATCTCTCCCTTTCATGTAAACCAAACAGTCACGCTCCCAGCCTGCCCAACAGAAGGTCGGGTAGGCAAGGATAGCAAGCTTCGGTTATTAGACGTCCGAAGAACCCTAAAACGCTACCTTTCCCGCACGGCTCCGTTCCGGAAATCAGAGCGGCTTTTTTGTCCAGTTCGGAGGACCGCACAGAGGGGAAGCGGCGGCCAAAGCTTCCATCTCCAGGTGGATTAGGGAAGCGATTGCCTCCGCCTACATTCTGAAGGGCAAGCAGGTTCCGGGGGGACTGCGAGCACATTCCACCCGGGCGCAGGCTACCTCTTGGGCGGAATTCAACCTAGTCCCTCCGCTGGATATTTGTAGAGCGGCGACATGGTCCTCTCTGCATACCTTCACCAAACACTACAGGCTAGACGTACAGAGTTCAGCGGACGCTCGGTTCGGACTAGCGGTGCTTCAGTCCGGTTTGCCGAATCCCACCCGGAATTGAACTACTCGGGTACTTCCCAGAAGTAAGGGACTGGACTGGAGTGACGATAAGGAAGAAGTAATTAGACCTTACCTGCTAATTAGTGTTCCTGAAGGAACGACAGTCCAGTCCCTGTTCCCACCCGGCTATACCGGGACTGAAGGCCTGGCGGTGAAGGACAGAACAGCGAACCGAGCGGATAACCAGACGGGGTGAGGGAGCCCGGGAGTTAGTAGGCGGGGCAGTTCTCGGCGCCCTTCCACTCCCTACCCTCCCCTCTTCCCTTATTACCTTAACAAAAAAAAAAAAAGGAGGGATAGTAGGTGGCCTCCCAGTCGGGTCACCGCTCTCTCTCAGAGTGGATAGGTTTTTAAGGTTGGATTTATAGTTATTACAGAAGTTCATTTAGTCTGCTTTTTCAGTCAATTACTGGAGTTGGTGGGTGGTCTCAGGGGTATTTATCCCGCCCCACCTCCAAAAAGGTTGGGCTCAGCCTCCAAGCTGCTGGAAGGGTTACGCAACCCAGAAGTAAGGGACTGGACTGTCGTTCCTTCAGGAACACTAATTAGCAGGTAAGGTCTAATTACTTCTTGTTACCCCCATGTTATCAATGTACCAAGTTTAAGTATTTCTGGATCCCATGTTGTTCAATAGGAACTAGGAGTAGATAGCCTGGGTTAACCGTTAGCCTGATTTAGTAGACATAGTAGGCAGTGGAGGATTAAGTGACTTGCCCAAGACCATAAGGAGTGCTCAAGTGAGACTTGAACTCTGGTCTCTTTGTTCCCAAGCCAGTGCTTTAACCATTAGGCCACTCCTCCACTCCAAATTTCTCTTGTGTATATTCCTTGTGAATATCCTGAAAACCTGACTGACTAGGGATCCCCCAGGACAGGTTTGGAAACCACTGCTGTAAAAGATTTGATTTAATAAACAGATATCCTATGTTCCTTTTTAAAATGACCTCTTATCAGGCTTGGAGGGCATGTGGAATGCATATTGAGTTGGTGGTTTTTAGCATTTGGAGAAACTACATTGTCCCTTCATCCCAGTAGAACATATTTAATGGAAAAAGAGTTCAAAAAACATCAACCATACAAGTAAATGCTCAGTATGTGGTTATGCAACTTTTAGCTGCCAGATTTGCTATTTCTTGGTCTACCAAACATTACTTCATGGCATGACCAGCTCTGAAACTGCAAGTGGATTTTTTAAATAATATACCTGCTTTAAAGTAAGGATAATATCTGTCTAGACTTTTTCATTGCTATGAGAAAGAATTTAATAAAAATGTAATAACAATCAAGCTCAGGTAGATGGATGTAGGTAAAACCTTTAGGTGCTAGGTTGCCTTAGTGTCTAAAAATTTGGGGTCTGGCTCAGAAGATGCGGCTACTGTTGTGGAACAAGAAAATGAATAGCTTCATGGGCCTAAGCTAGAAGAAAGCACCAGGCCAGAAGAGAAGTATTGCAATCTGGATAGAATAAAAATAGCTGTGCCTGCACGGCAAGAGAGTAGCCACTACTTGGTGGGTCCAGTTTGAGAGGAGCCACTGCATCCTGCCTCAGAAGAGAGGTGGAGCGATACAGACATGATAAGAGGCTGGATGGGGAGAAAACCAAAACCAAAGAAAATAAAATACCTTACAACAGTAAAAAAAAAAAAAAAAAAAAAAAAGATAAAACAAACATTAAGATTAATAAGAGAAAATATTGTTTCATTCAACATGTAATCAACCTCTGGAATTTGTTACAAGAGGATGCAGTAAAAGCTGTTAGTGTAGCTGGGTTTAAAAAAAGTTTGGACAAATTCCTGGAGGAAAGGTCCATAAACCATTATTAAAAGGGACCCGGAATACCACTGCTTGACCCAGTACAAGCATTGTGGAACCTGTGTCTTTTTGGGAAACTGTTAGGTACTTATGACCTAGATTGGCCACTTTGGAAACAGGATACTGGACTTGATGGACCTTGGTCTGACCCAGTATGGCATATCTTATGTTCTTATGATCCAAAATATAGACAAAATTTGAAAAAAAGCAGCAAAAGAACAAAAAGTAGATCAGAGCAAACATTTCATTTTTTCCTTGTAATTGTCTTTTTCTTTGTCTCCTGAATAGAATTGTTGGCTAGTACCTGAGTTTTCTAAATAATTTTCAATTTCAATCGGGTAATCCAATATTGTAGTCATCCAGAAAATCTGAAAATGTTTCTATTATACGTTGTGCTAATAGAAAGTTTAAGTGATTGGCATGTACCAGACAAAAGGTTTTACATTACTAGAAGTTTTACAGATGATATCTGATTCATACTGAAGCAGCTGAATTATGGTTTATTATTTCTTGATATGCCACCTTTCTATCAACAATCAGTGCTTTGTGCTCCTAAGGTAGATGTGGAAGTAGAGGAAGTGATGAGGAAACCCACAAGTTGTGATAGTGGGGTTTTTTTAAGCTAAACATTCAATGCACCGGAAAACGGATTCCACACTGAAAGACGCTTCATTTGGTTTATGTGTTCAGAATTGTGGTTAGGTGTATCTGATCACTGTAGAATCACATGACCGAAGAGCTGACATGTCTCACAGGCTTTATTAAATTTCTTTGGCTGCTATACTGTAAGTTACTACTTGACACATCTGACATCACAGCATCTTCACAACCCTTCCCCAGGTTACAACAACTTCAAGCATGCTAATCCAATCAGATCATGTTGGCACTATAATAAAAACTGATTAGAAGTGTTTTCAAAATCTGCTGTCCTGCAAAGTTTGAAAATGCTAATGGTGCTGGTATTCTAAATCATCTAGAATGGCTGTTGGGTAGGCAAAGACAACAAATTTAGATACACAGAAGGACAGCTAATTCCATCTGAAAATTGTCTCATCCCACTGGGAAAATGTCTTCATCTGAAGCAAATTCCTTTATTGCATCCTGGTATACCAACATCTCCTAAGAAGATGTGTGGATTGTTTTTGGCTTTTGACCAAAGACATCTCACTGCCAACCTTAGGTTAGAGAAAGTTTAGCTACATTTTTGGCCAAAAGATCTTGGTTTGGAAAGTAGTCAGCAGAGATTAAAAAAATATATTGAGTTGCCTTATCGTCCTTCCAGTCCAGTCCCAAACCTTTGGGTAATGCACCCCTTCCAGCAGCTCAAGACCTGGTGTACTTAGGACCACGCTTCGACACACGTGGGGAGAGTCTTCTTACCGGAGCAGTGAGCACGGGAGCTTCGGTGCCTGGTTCTGGAGTTCCTTGGGAGGCCAGAGCCCACAACATGGCATTACCTCCAACCCCTCGGCACCATGGCAGCCACTCTCGACCTGGTACCGTGGGCGAGGGCGCACATGTGACCCCCTCCAAAGGTCTCTGCTCCGACAGTGGTCGCACCAGTCTCATCCTCTTTCCCAGAGGCTCCCCTGCCCATGAGGGGTCAAGAGAGTCCTTAGATGATGGCTCACGGGGGAGCATCTGGAGAGAGGGATGCCCCTCAAGTCACCAGCCTGGGGTCCGGTGTTGACTGATGCCAGTCTCTCCTGCCGGGAGGTCTATTGTGAGGGGCAGTTTGCGCAGGGGCAGTGGAATCCACAGGAGGCTTGTTGGTCGATCAACAGGCTGGAGATGCGGGCTGCAGAGCTTTGAGGCAAGGTTGCAGGGGGCGGCAATGCAGGTGCTGTCGGACAACAAGCCAGGGCGTTAATGGACTGGGCGAAAGATCACCTCCAGGCATTGTCAGCGGCGCATGTGGTGGGAGTCGACAATATCACGGTAGATTATCTAAGTTGGGTGCGGGTAGACCCAGAAGAATGGGTGCTCAATCAGGAGGTGTTCGACTTGCTGGTGCACTGCTGGGGCGCACCGGTTTTGGATTTGATGGCAAAGTTCGAGAGCACCAAGGCGAGTCGATTTTTCGGCAGAAAAAGGGAGAGAATGTCGGAAGGTTTGGATGCTTTGGTGCAGCAATGGCTGACGGAAGGGCTCTTATGTGTTCCCGCCCTGGCCTCTCATAGGCAGGGTGGTGCAAAGGATCAAGGCCCATCGGGGGATGGTGATTCTCATCGCCCTGGACTGGCCGCAGCATCCGTGGTATGCGGACCTGGTGAGGAGTCTCGCGGATCAGCTGTGGCGTCTCTCGGCGTGAGCGGATCTCTTGTCGCAGGGACCAGTACTCATGCCTCAGGTGGATTGATTCTCGCTTACGGCCTGGCTCTTGAGAGGATGTGGCTGAAAAAGAAAGGTTACTCGGAGCCGGTGATTTCGACGTTGCTGAAGGCCAGGAGGCGGTCTACTTCATTGGCCTACATTCGGGTCTGGCGCCTGTTTGAGTCATGGTGTGCAGACAGGCAGGTAAGGCCGGCCTCGGCCTCTGTACTTGTCATCTTAGAGTTCTTGCAGGCCGGGTTCGACAAGCAGTTGGCCGCTTGTTCCTTGAGAGTGCAGCTGGCGGCAATCGCCTGTTATCGTGGAAAGGTCCAGGGCAATGTTCCCTCTAATTTTCTGTAGGCTGTGTGTGCATAAAATATCAACTGTGCAGCTTTTGAAGGAAGGTTAAATTTTTGTGCGCCACATAACGACACTCGGAGTTATATACTTTAAAATTTTACTACACGTCAGAATACAGTATGTACACCACATTGCACTAGAAAATACTGTAGAACTTGTGAAAACCATAAATACACAACTACTTTTAAATTTTAAGACGTCTGTGTTTTCTATCAGAATCAGAACTGTAATTTTTGTGTGCTCTGTTGTAAAGTATGTGCGCTCGCTCGTCGACTTGTGTGCGCGCGCACACGCGCACAGCTTAGAGGGAACAGTGGTCCAGGGATTGCATTGGTTACGTACTCAGATGTGGCACGCTTCTTGAGGGTGGTTCTTTGTCCTCCAAGGCGGATGGTGGTTCCACCGTGGGACCTCAATTTGATACTGACATCGCTTTGTGGAGAGCCCTTTGAGACTTTAGCTCGGGCTTCTCTTAAGGACTTGTATTCCTGGTGGCCATCTGCTCAGCACACAGGATTTCAGAGCTACAAGCCTTGTCGTGCCGGGAGCCGTTCTTTTCCTCTTCCAAGGAGAAGGTGGTACTACATCCTGTTCCTTCCTTCTTGCCCAAGGTGGTTTTGACTTTTCATGCGAATCAGACAGTCTCCCTGCCGGTGTTGTCCGGAGCAGAGGAGCCTGGCACTCGCCAGCCACTGTGCTATTTAGACGTGCGGCACGTGTTACAGCGTTATTTGAAGAGTACTAGAGAGCTCCATAAGTCGGATCGCCTATTTGGAGTGGAGGAGTAGCCTAGTGGTTGGGGCAAGGTACTTCAGGCCAGAAGGTCGGGGGTTCAAATCCCACTAGAGGACAGCAACCTTGGGCCGGAAGGACTGGGGTTTCTAGTCCCACAGGTGCTCCTTGTGGTCTTGGGCAAGCCACTTAACCCTCCATAGCCCATGTTCCTTGTAAAATAGTTATCTCCAAGTTATAATGCCCTGTTCAATGTAATTTCAGTTTGTTCAATGTAAACCGCACTGATGCAGAATAGCGCGGTATATAAGAGAATGTAAATAAATAAATAAATTTGTGCTCTTTGGTGGTCCACGCAAGGGCGAAGTGGCGGTTAAGGCGTCTATATCCAGATGGATCTGGGAGGTGATCTCGTTGGCGTATATTCTCAAGGGTAGACTGGTGCCGATGGATTTGTGGGTGCATTCTACAAGAGCGAAAGCGTTTTCTTGGGCAGAGTACAGTCTGGTACTGCCGGTGGAGATTTGTAGGGCGGCCACCTGGTCCTCGCTGCATACCTTCGTGAAGCATTATCATCTGGATGTTCAGTCGGCCGGGGATGCTTGTTCGGTTCGGAGGTGCTCCGGTTCGGCAGGTCCCTCCCATTATGCTTAACTGCTCTGTTACATCCCAGAGGTTTGGGACTGGACTGGAGGAACGATAAGGAAGACAAAATTAGACTTGCCTACTAATTGTTGTTCCTTGAGAAACTCCAGTCTAGTCCCGCATTCCACCGTTTAGCACTTGTCAGGATATAGGTCTGTGGCGGGTTGGTAGGATGGTCTGTTTCGCGTGCAGTGCTTGAGTTTGGGGCCCAGTAGGGTCACAGTAAATGCTTTCACCCGGGGGTTGGGGGAGAGGCGGATCCCCTTCTCTGGGGCGGGGGGGGAACATTATCTATAGTTCTAGTAAGAGTGTTCTGTATTGTTGTTCTTAACTACTTATTTGTTGCTCCTGTGAGTCTGCTTTGTCAATAGGCTACTGGAGAGAAGGGGCGGTACTCGCTCTATTAGTACTACTGTCATCAAAAGATGACACGCTCAGTCTGCAAGCTGCTGGAAGGGGGGGGGGGTGCATTACCCAGAGGTTTGGACTGGACTGGAGTTCCTCAAGGAACAACAATTAGCAGGTAAGTCTAATTTTGTCTTCCTATTTAAGGGTTCTTTGCAATTTGAAAAAAACCTTCCATCCCCAGCCCTGCCCATCTGGAACAGACCCGTCGTACTGCCTTCTTCTTTCTGGCCCCTTCCCTCTGAAATTCCCTCCCACTCACCCTCTGCCAAGAACAGTCCTACCTCAAATTTAAGGCCCTCCGTAAAACGCACCTCTTCTATCTAGCCTATGAGCTCCCTTCCCCTGACCTGTAAGGAAAATTTCACTCTGTGTTTTTTTTCTACTCCTCGTTCCTTTTCTCTTGTGGTGTGACTGTGTTCTTTCCTGTCAATTTTGTAGTTCTTTTCTGTTTCCGGCTTCAGCCACTGCGTATTTTGCAATTTTTTACACCACCTTGATGCTATGAAGGGCGGTTAATCAAGCTTGATAATAAAGATAAATAAAAAAAAGTTTATTAGCACAGCACATGAAACCAAGAAAGCAGTGTCGTTATCGGTTATGTCAGTATCCTATGTTCCTTTTTTAAAAAAATTAGCTCTTTTTCATAAATATGAGGCTTGGAGAGCACTGGGAGTCAAATTCTGTTGGTTGTTTTAGCATTTGGAGAAACTAAATTGTCCCATCATCCCAGTAGAGTATATTTAATGGCTAGTTTGAAAAACATTGACCATACAAGTAAATGCCCAACATGTGGTTATGCAAGTCTTAACTGCTAGATTTGCTATGTCTTGGTTTACCAAACATTACTTGATGGCATGACCAACTCTTTGAAAATGCAGGTGGATCCTTTATGAATGAGTGTGATTATTCTGTATGGGCAGCTATAGGAAGCACTGATCTCCTTTTTTGAATCTGGGAGCCCATGGCTGAGAGCTCTCTTGTCCTCCTTTCATCCCCACCAGGTTGAAATGTCCATGTCTGTGTTTGTTGATGGGAAAATGTTAGAGTTCTCCTGCACATATGATAGCACCCCAATTAACCTCAGATGTCACATAATTAGTTGATTGACTGCACATAGGTGGAACCTAATGTCACATGATGCCTGTATAAATATACCTGTTCTGAAAGACCCCTGACTCTGCAACACCACTAACCATGCAACATGAAGACCATGGAGCACTCCAAACAGGTCAGAGACAAAGTTGTGGAGAAGTATAAATCAGGGTTGCTTTTATAAAAAAAAAAATAAAAAAATCCCAAATTCTGAATATCCCACAGAGCACCATTAAATCCATTATAACAAAATAGAAAGAATATTGAACCTCTACAAACCTGATAAGAGAAGGCCGTACACCAAAACTCACAGACTGGGCAAGGAGGACATTAATCAGAGATGCTACAAAGATGCAAGATCCACAGCAGAGATGGGAATATTTGTCCATAGGACCACTTTAAGCCATACACTCCACAGAGCGGGGCTTTATGAAAGAGTGGCCAGAAAAAGCCATTGCTTAAAGAAAGAAATAAGAAAACATGTTTGGAGTTTGCACAACAGCATGTGGCGGACCCCCCAAACACATGGAAGAAGATTCTCTGGTTAGATGAGACAAAAATTGAACCTTTTGGCTATCATGGGAAACGCCATGTGTGGTGCAAACCCAACACTTCCCATCACCCCGAGAACACCATTCCCACAGTGAAACATGGTGGTGGCAACATCATGTTGTGGGGATGTTTTTTCATTGGCAGGGACTGGAAAACTGGTCGGGATTGAAGGAACAATGGATGGCACTAAATGCAGGGCAGTTCTTGAGGAAAACCTGTTTTCAATCTGCCAGAGATTTGAGACTGGGACGAAGGTTCACCTTCCAGCAAGACAAAGACCCTAAACATAATGTCTTGGAATGACCTAGTCAAAGCCCAGATCTCAATATAATTGAGAATCTGTGGCATTACTTGATGATTGCTGTACAC
The DNA here is from genome assembly GCA_033557465.1 of Ichthyophis bannanicus. NCBI lineage: Eukaryota > Metazoa > Chordata > Amphibia > Gymnophiona > Ichthyophiidae > Ichthyophis > Ichthyophis bannanicus. Next base: position 192,171,386 of record CM066040.1, read on the forward strand.
CAACGCAGCCCATCTAACTTGAAGGAGTTGGAGCAGTTTTGCCTTAAAGAATGTGTGAAAATCCCAATGGCTAGATGTGCTAAGCTAATAGAGACATACCCCAAGAGACTTGCAGCTGTAATTGCAGCAAAAGGTGTCTCTATAACGTATTGACTTTGGGGGGGGGGAGTGAATACCTTTGCACACTCCTGCTTTTAGTTTGTTTGTTTTTTTTTGTCTTAATTATTCTTTGTGTCACAATAAAGGATATTTTGCACCTTCAAAGTCGTAGGTATGTTATGTATATCACATGGTGCTAACCCCAAAACTCCATTTTAATTCCAGGTTGTAATGCGACAAAACAGGACACATACAGAGGGGATAAATACTTTTGCAATGCACTGTATGTGTGTGTATCATGGGGACTGAGAGTTATATGTGTGTATATGTCATGGGAATGTTGGGCTGTATGTGTGTCATGGACGGCATGCATTCATGTGTGTGTACAGGCTGTGTATGTTCATATCTGTCAGACCATGTTGTAGTTTAAAAAGAGCACACATAGTGTGACAAAAAACATTTCCCCTTCCTACCAGGTGCCCCTCCCCCACCTCGCAAAAGAGTTTGCTGGGTGGAAGAGGGGTAGCTTCTATATGGCATGTCTGAACATGCGCAAACAAACATGAGTATGGATAGACATTTTTGCTGCGGTTGAACCCTGGACAATAGGTGCATTCACCTCTTAACTAGAGTTTTCCAGAAAATATTCTTAATAGCAAATTTCTACATGGATATTCTTGAAGATATTGGGCCTTTTCGAGCCATTAAGAGGTCTGGTGAAATGGGCATAATGCTGAATGAGATCTTCAGAAAAACGACCCCGTTAGGGCCATGAATAGAATTCAGTCAATTAATATGTTTGTTCAAAGCAACGAAAAAATGTAGTCTGGTAGCAAAAAGGTGGCAGGCAGAATCCAGGTATAGAGTGGGTCAATTTTATTGGGAACCCAGGTAGTAAAAACAGATGTCAGTTCACAAGGCTGTGGGTCCTATTACCAGTGCTAGTCAGCTCAAGGGCTATGATCCTTATGTGTCAAAATTGTTGTAACATACTTTGAGAAGCTGTTGCAGTGTGTAAAAAGAAAAATAAATGTGATTTGTAAAAAGCACATGGAAATGAGAACAGTTTACAAAGCAGTTTTTATTTGAAAGAGCTGTTTAAAAAAAAAAAAAAGCAAGAGGCCAGTATTGGCTTGCACCAATAAGAAGGCCACTAAAGTACTCTGGATAGAAGAACCAAGCAGTGCTGCACTTTATGTACTCTATTTAGGACATCTCTAGTCTTTAAAGTGTGAAAACAAACTTCTTGATGGCAGAAATTGCAATAAAAAGAAATATCAACTAGCATACAGCTTCCACCTCCACCCCATCCAATCCTGTTGTTTCTGAGGTCCTAAAAGAATCCAAGGCAATCTACTGTTAACCAGCAGAGTAAAGTATGCATCAGTAGTAGACATATAGCAAAGCCAATCCAGCTTCAATTGAGACAATTTTAAAAGCTTACTGATGGCATCCCTACTGCAAAGGTTTCTCAACTTGTCTCAGAATAATTATTGCCTGCTAACCAGGCATGCAAAGTAGTATGCAAAAGATTTGTTAAGTGGTGTTTAAACAGATCACACCGACACAATTTTACTACCAATTTTTATAGTTCTTACAAGATGGAGTAGACTGAGGTAAAGAACCTTTGGTGGATAACACATTAGCAATTATGGACCCCTGGTGGGGGAGAGGAAGTTGTTTTGGTACCTGAAAGAGTGGCCATTTTGTGAAGAGAGCACTCAGCTGTTTAGGTAAGGGCAGCATAAAGACCAGCGAGAATAAGGACGTGTAGTGTGCTGGACCAGCCACAAACATAAACATTTGGACCACGTTGGGGATGGAGTAGGTACAGTGTGTGCAAGAGATCTTGGATTGGTGTTAGTGATTCAGGGCATGTGGTATCGGGCATGGGAGTTTAATGTTGCTGGTGGGGAAGGAAGGCCAGGAAAAATCACAGCAAATGGAGCTACACATGCTGTGAGCAGTAAAGATAGCCACGGTACTGCTTTACATTAAGCTTGTGTCTACTGGGCTGATAACCAAGAAATAGTCCAAGAAGAGGCAATGTCACACTGCCTGTTACAGCTGCTGCACATTTTTCCCTCCTGCATTGCTTTTTGTGGCTACACTCTGAGCACTTAGGAAATGACACTGAAAATTCAAAGGTTCTGAACTGAACAGATGCCATACAAATTGTTCAAAAACTGGACTTCTGGTCTTGCCATATACTGAATGAGGTCTGCACGCCAGACATTCCCCGCTTTTAGAGTAGACAAGGTTTAGATATTAGTACTCTGAGTGTACACATATCAGCCGTAGGGGTCATTCTAGGGAAATATTACTGCTTACCTGTAACAAATGTTATTTTCTGTTGACAAGCAGGACTGAATCAGGCAAACAAATGGTTGATTCTAATGCTTGGGGATGCTCATTTCTTTTCCCCCTATACCCACCCTGTTAGGTGGCTCTTAGATTTTTGGGCTGTCTCATAGATAGAAAGAGAGTTTGCTAAGGTCAGAGTTACTTAATTCCCAATACTTTCTGCTCCTTTGGACTTCCAGTTCAGGTAGAGCTGGAGCTGTCTATCCATTTATATACCATCTTTCTCAATGTTAGACCCAAAAATACAATACAATGTAAATACAATAAATGTGCATATATAGTTAAAACAAAGTTTCTTACTTATAACAAGTGTTCTCCCTGGCCAATCATTTCTGAAATTGGTCTGCTGCTACTGGTGCCACATAGAAACATAGAAAAATGATGACAGAAAAAGACCACATGACCTATCTAGTCTGTCCTTCCATATCAACAACTACAACAGTCCCCTTTTTTCCTTTAGAGATCCTCTGTGTTTGTCCCATGCTTTTTTGAATTCAGATACAGTCCTCATCTCTACCACCTCCACTGGGAGGCTATTCCACGGATCCACCACTCTTTCCGTAAAGAAATATTTCCGCATATCACTCCTGAATCTATCCCCTTTCACCCTCATCCCATGTCCCCTCGTAGCAGAACTTGCTTTCAATCGAAAGAGGCTCTCTCCCTGTGCATTTATGCCACGGAGGTATTTAAACATCTCAATCATATCACCTCTATACTGCCTTTCCTCTAAGGTGTACATGTTAAGATCCTTGTCTGTCCTCATATGCTTTATAATGAAGACCACTAACCATTTTAGTAGCCACCCTCTGTACTGACTCCATCCTGGTTTTATCCTTTTGAAGGTGCGGTCTCCAGAATTGCACACTATATTCCAAATGAGGTTGCACCAAAGACTTATACAGAGGCACTATCACCTCCTTTTTTCTGCTAGCCATTCTTCTCCATATGCACCCAAGCATCCTTCTAGCTTTTACTGTCGCCTTTTCTACCTGTTTAGCTACTTAAAGATCATCAGACACAACCATGCCTAGGTCCCGCTCTTCTTTAGTGGACAAAAGTACTTCACCCCCAATGCTATATTGCTCCCTTGGATTGCTGCAGCCCAAATGCATGACCTTGCATTTTTTAACATTAAATCCCAGCTGCCAAATTCTAGACCATTTTTCAAGCTTAGCTAGATACCTCCTCGTGTTATCTACACCTTCCTGGGTGTCTATTGCAGATTTTGGTATCATCTGCAAAGAGGCAAACCTTACCCGACAGCCCTTCCGCTATATCACTAACGAAGATGTTAAAAAGAATCAGACCAAGGACAGATCCTTGCGGCACACCACTGGTAACTTCCTTCTCCTCAGAGTGAGCTGCATTTACCGGTGCCCTTTGTTGGCTCCCACTCAACCAATTTCTAACCCAAGCAGTAACTTTAGTCCATCCCTAGGATGCTCAGTTTGTTTATAAGTTGCCTGTGAGGAATGGTGTCAAAGGCTTTATTGAAATCCAAATACACCACATCTAGGACTCTCCCTCGGTCCAACTCCGTGGTCACTCAGTCAGAAAGAAATCAATCAGATTTGTCTGACAAGACCTGCTTCTGGTGAATCCATGCTGCCTCGGATCCTGTAATCCGCTGGACTCCAGAAACCTCACTATTTTCTCTTTCAGCAGCATTTCCAATAATTTACTCACCACTGAAGTTAAACAAACTAACTGGTCTGTAGTTTTCAACAGCATCCTTATTTCCAATTTTGTGTAAAGGCACCACATGAGCCTCTCTCCAGTCATTCGGCATCACTCCCGACTCCGAGGCATTGAAAAGGTCAGTCAGTGGAGTTGCTAGAACGTTCCCAAGTTCCCTCAGTATTCTAGGGTGTATCCCATCCGGTCCCAATGATTTGTCTACTTTAAGTTTAGCTAGTTTCTCACGAACACAGTCTTCTGAAAATTGTTCAAGATGCCCCTCGCTTCTGTTCCTGTTTGTGGTTGTTTTCTGAGGTCCTGCTCCTGGTTCTTCATCTATGAACACAGAACAGAAATATTTGTTAAGCAATTCCGTTTTATCCTCATCAGCTTCTACATATTCCTCCCCTTCACCGTTGAGTCTGACAATACCACTTTTGCCCTTCCTCTTCTCACTAACATATCTGAAAAATGTCTTATCCCCCCATTTTATTGCAATGGCTATTTCCTCCTCTTTTTTTTTTTTTTTTTTTTTAAATTTTATTTAACATATTTTGCCCAAATACAAGCAATGGAAAATCAGGAAAAATCATCAAACCAAGTAAATTCCAATATAGGAAAACAGGAAATGAATACATAATATAGTCCACATCAAGGGAGTGAAACTAGATAACAGATAAGGAAACAATTCTCCATCAGTAACAAAAACTAAATAAATGGCCCACACATTAAGGAGATAAATTGATCTCCAGGAACAAGCAGGAATGAGTCTTCACATGTGGGTATGTCGGCGCCGACGTAGCCCACACGGGAATGCTCCCCAGCATCCAATCAGAAAGCCTTTGGGAGCATCCCTCGCGCCTGCGCGGTGACTTCCCGCCTTTCCCACTGCCTCTCCCCAGTTTTCGTTTTTCCGCGGAGCCGGCAGGACGTACTTCCTGTCACCGCAGAAACCTTTTCTCTTAAATCCTTATTTTTTTGTTTTCTTGTGGTCGCGGCCGTTTTCCCGCCGATACCGGCACCGCCGGTGCCTTGTTTTAGTTTTCTTACCACTTCAAGGTCTTTTTCTCCTCAAGTCTTTTCTGAGGCCTTCCAGGCCTTTCCAGCATGGAGCCTTCTTCCCCTAAGAAGTGCCTCCACTGTGGAGACTTAGTCTTCTTTTTAGACTCCACCACTTGGTGTATATCCTGTTTGGATCCTGATCCTTGTTCCCCCGGTCCATCCTCCTGAGGTGAGGACATCGGTTTATTCTTCTCCCCAGGATCAGGTAACCCGCAAACAGTCTGTTAAGACTAGCCATTTCTTGAGGGGTAAGTCTCATGCCCAGCATGACGACGGCTCCGGCCTTCCCCTCAAGACCCCCTTGGCAATAAAACCCCGGTGGGAGTCTTCGGGCTCCAAAGCATTCACGGGGTTTCAGGTTGTTCCTGGGGTTCGTTCCTCACAGAACATACCTGAGCCATGCTCGGGGGTGGTATCCGCTTCGAGCGGTGCCGATTCCCCGGCATCGGCGTCGAGTGTTCCACTCTTCTCCAAGGATCGTCAACTGGTGTCCTCGGTGCCTTCGGGGCCGATCGATTCGATCCAGACTGGCCTTCCTGCATCCCAGCCATACGCGGGGTGGGTACCGGCTTCGAGCGGTGCCGCTTCTCCGGCGTCGGCACCGGTGTCGAGTGCTCCACTCTTCACCGGGGATCGTCACCTGGTGTCCTCGGTACCTTCGGGGCTGATTGATCCGACCCAGACTGGCTTTCCTGCACCCCAGCCATGCGTGGGGTTAGTGCCGGCTTCGGACGGGGCCGATTCCCCGGCATCAACGCCGGTGTCGAGTGCTCCGGTTGTCACTTGGGATCGCCACCTGGGGTCCTTGGTGCCCTCGATCGATACGACCCAGACTGGCTTTCCTCTGCCCCAGCCAGCCGCGAGGTGGGTTCTGGCTTCGAGCGACGCCGATGCCCCGGCATCGGTGTCGGTGTCGAGTGTTCCACTTTCCACCGGGGCTCGGCGTCGGGTATCCTGGGCCTCGGGGCTGAGCGATACGCCCCGGATGGTTTTTCCTTTTGCTACGCCCTGCTCGGAGGGGGTACCGACTTCGGGCGGTACCTCCTGCCCCGACATCGGCGTCGAGTGTTCCTCTCTTCGCCGAGTGGCGTCGTCGGCCGTCTTCGGCGCCGATCGATGTGATTCCAATTAACCTTCCGGGATCGGCGTCGCCTACAACACCACCGACGTCGGTGCCCTCTAGACGGGCGTCGATAACCTCGCTCGGTTCGATGCCCAGTCTAGAATCGTTATCCAGTCTGGATGACTTGGTTCCTACGGTTTTCGGAACCGATCCTTGTCCCCTCCGGCTACGCAGTGCGGTACCGATGTCGACTCCTGTAGTTCCATCGGTGCCTTCGATCCTCTCAATGCCTAGCTTGGAATCGATACCGGGTTCCGATGATGCAGTGCTAACTGCCTCGAACCAGAGCTGTCGGTATCAAAGCTCTCTAGTTGCCTCGGTATCACTCCGGCAGCCGTCGCCGCCGGCTCCGAGGGCATTGCCGTCCCCGATGCCGGTGTCAGTATCGAGGTCGATGCCAGCAGCTCCATCGGTGCCATCGATCCTTTCTATACCTAGCCTGGAATCGATACCGGGAACCGACGATGCAGTACTAACTGCCTCGTATCGGAACTGTCGGTATCATTCTCCATCTAGCAGGATTCCTTTGGTGCACCAGTCCAGTAGGTCTTCTGGTGTTCAAGCTGGTCATTCAACCTCAGCCTACCCAGGAATAGTTCCTCTGGGAGTTCCTTCTTTTCAGGAATTTCTCCTTGACATGGCAGACTTTCTTGCCATTCCTAGTCCTGGCCCTACTCTTAACCAAGGTCCTACAGAAAAAGCAACCATGATGCTTCCTTTACATCCTTCTTTGCAGGATCTTCTTTTGGGGATTTGGCAGTCGCCTTTAAAGGTTCCTGCACCTTCTACAGCCATGCAGGTTCTGTATCAGGTGCCCCTCTCTCCGGGGTTTCAGAAGAACCAACTTCCGCATCATTCCATTGTAGTGGAATCGGCAATGAGGAAGGCCAGAAGCAAGAAGAAGCATTCTTCTTCTCCTCCAGGTCGTGCATCTAAAGCACTTGATGCCTTTGGGCGTCAAACCTTCCAAACTTCCATGTTGGCTTCCAGAATTATTTCATATATCTTTTATATGAGTCTATCACTTCGGGAGGTCACAGAGAAATTATCTCTTTTGTCTCCTTTTTTGTCAGAACCTAAGGCCTCTCACTATTCCTTGCTTCTTAACCATAGCAGGAATATCTCTTGGTTTCTTTCTCGTGCTTCTCTAGACTCTTTTGAGTCTGTTAACAGGTCCTCTGCTATTGCCATTGGAGCACGTCGTACCGCCTGGCTGCAGGCTTCAGACCTGAGCAGATGGGCACAGCATACACTGGGTAATTCTCCGTGTACTGGAGAAAATCTTTTCAATATTGAGGCTTTACGTCAGGTCGCTCAGTGCTCCACTGACTTTCCTAGTTCTGGAAACCATCCTAAGCCGCCTTTTTCCCCAGGATGTAGAAAATGTCCTACTAAACCTTCTTTCCCTAAGAAAAGAAGGTTTCATCCTCCTTCTGCCCATCCTCCAGTTGTCCCCAAGCAAGGGACATCTCACCCTGGTCTGAAGTTCCCAGGCTCTCACCAGGATAATCATAACCAGCAGCCTTAGGCTCCTGTATGCTGCTGTCTACAATTAACTTCTTCTTACCAGAAGTTTTTCTTCCAACTCTACACTGGGTTTTCTTTTCAGTATGCTTTTATCCATGGGTCACAGTATTCTCCCTTTCTTATTGCTATAAAGGGAGATCACCACATGGACGTTCTTCCTTCTGCTGACTTACCATATGGTACATCACCTTCAACCCCTCTCTTCCAGGGTTTCCCCTGCTTAAGTCGGTACCATACTGGAACGTCTCTCTCTCTCTCTCTCTCTTTCTTTCCAGTGTAGGCCTCCTGTTATCCTTCATCACATGTTCTGGACAACTCCTCAGACAGGGCCGGGATATCCCTGCTCCCTTGGTCTGTCTTCTCCCTGTTTCATACAGGAGAGTCCCCTCTGCTATCTTGTTCAGTTGCTGTGCGTGCAGGAGTTCCAGTGTGTACTTTAATGCTTCGGCACGCTGCTCTCAACTATCTGCGTGCTGACGCTCACTGCAGGTTATCTTCTCCTGGCCATGTCCTTATCGAGGATGTGGCAACCTGTCGACTTCTGTCAGTCCCATCTCCTGCACGATGCTCTCTGCAACTGTCAGAGAGGCTTCCCACTATGGGCCCTTGCCATAGAGCATTCGACTTTGTCTCTGAGGGTCCTCCATATAATAAAAGAGGCTTATATAGTCATTCCATGGCTATCTAGATAATTATACCCTCTTGTCTTCCGTGGTGATGCAGAAGACGAGTTTGTTCTGCGTGAATGTCCAAGGAGCTCCCCATCTGGCAGGAATCCCCCCCTTTTTTCCTTACAGCTTGGCATTATGTCTCTGCCCCACTTGGACATCGCATACTTTTTTTTTTTACTGTACATGATACCCATGAGTCCCTTGGCGGGGTCATCCTGGTATCTTGGTCTATGCGTTTTCTGTCCTTGGGACGCATCAGCAGCCTAAAGTGCTCCTGACGTGCTCTCCCCTGACTGATATTGTCCTCTGTTCTTCACGCAACTATACTGCAGAAAAGCAGCCATATGGATGTTCTTCTGTGGCCCAGTTGCGGGCAGTATTGTTTTCATGTATGTATGTGTCCTATGCATACATGTTTTTTTACCCTGGGTGGGCATAAACCATGCCCATCTATATCTGTGTATAGTTATATATGTCACACCTGTCTAGACATATATATTCATATCGGTATTGATATATATATATATATATATATATATATATATATATATGCGCCTTTTGGGAGATGGTCATAGCACCCTGTGTATTACCCACTATCTCCCTGTCGGGTCCAGACAGTCCGCTTGCCTATTATCATACGGCTCGGTAACTGGGTCCGGTTATACTCACAATTATTGCTGTGGCGTCAACAGCTTCTATTTTGTTATACACCTCCTTATCTATGAGGTATCAAACTTCACTGCCTTCCTATTTCTTATTGGCTAGGGAAGAAAGTGTACATCTTCAGTGTTCCGGACTGGGCTAATTCCAGATCGGTCAGTCTTCTTCTTTTAATCCTCAATGTTAATAACTCTGTGCCTAAAAGAGTTCTCAGCTTTTTCACATAAAGCTTTCCATTGAAGACATTTCCATTCCGTTCTTCTCCTGCTCCAGTTGACACCTGGGTCACCTGCCCATTCCAGATTTGGAACTTCTTCCTCACTGCTGTGAAGTTCCCTTGAAGATTCTGCTACTGCGTCTACAGTACCTTCCATCACAGTTCTACTTCCTACAATCCAGTAGGTAAGCTCTATATGGTACTAGTTCATTAAATGCTTTAATGATACCTGACATGCACTCTAAAGACTCATCTCCCCACATGTGATCTTTAGTTTTTTGTTGTTCCTTTGCAACTCTTCTCTCCTCAACTCCTAACCCCTATCCCTCGGGGGATGCCGGGGATCCAGGTTGGGAAAATGCCGTCCTGTCCAGGGATACACATTTTATGGGATCTCCCATGGCACCCTCAGCTAGGGAGTCCCCACATGTGAAGACTCATTCCTGCTTGTTCCTGGAGATAGCACAGTTCTCCTAGGACAAGCAGGATGAGTCAGCCACAATTGGTGACATCATCCGACGGCGCCGAGACGGAAGTACTATCCTATAGCTCAGAAGGGCTTTTGCCCTTCTGAGCATGGGCCAACTGGCCCCACCCCCCTGCCCGCCCCTAGCTAGCCAGTTTTTCAGTTCTTCCGCCTTGCCAGCAAGACGGACTTTGCTACTCTCCACCAAAATCAAACTTAAGATCATCAGGGAAAACGTTCCTCATCCACAACGTATGTATTATCAGTTTTAAACTTGCTTTATACCTTGTTCTTACTTCTCTGCAGATACCTGTCTAATCTAGACCAGCCGTGAGCTCTCATCAGGCAGCGGAGGATCAGGAGCATGGGGACACATGCTCACATGCCTTCGGGAAACAGCAGCTGGAACAGGTCCCCAGGGCAATGGGACTTGATGGAAACCCAGCCAGCGCGGCAGCCCAGGACGTGCCAAAAAGGCCTCCGTCCCCGGCCAGCCCTCTAACAGGCCTCCGTTCCTGCCCAGCCTCAGGACGTGCCTACAGGCCTCCGTCCCTGGCCAGCCCTTTAACAGGCCTCCGCCTCTGCAACTGTCCCTACCACTTGAGGAAAAAGCATAACATTAAGCAAGGATCGCTCAGGACATACCTGAAGGAATGCGAATCAAAAATAAAGCTCACAGTAAGCCACGAGCCCCGCGGCAGCCCAGGACGTGCCTAGAAGGCCTCCATCCTCGGCCAGCTCTCTCTCCTTCGTCGCTCCGAAGACATCACCACGTGTGGTCCATGGGGGCGGCCATTTTCAAACCCTGCTCTCTTCCTGGAGGTGAGGTCGTCACTCTCTTGGGTCCACGGCTCCACTGGCTGAGGCCAGTCTCCGCCCCCTCTGCGCTATTGGTGACGCCAGGCTCCACCCCCTCCACCATTGGTTGAGGCTCTGCAGGCTCCGCCTCTGCGGCCCGGATCCATTGGCCATCTTCCACTGGGTCATAGCACCTACTGAGTACGCCTCCTCACGGCGCCGGGCCGCCGGAACTTGCTGTCCGGTTCCCGATGGCGCCGAAGGCTTTGCCCCAGGCCCGATGATTGCTTGCGGCGGACACCATGGAACATCCTCCCATCAGCGCTGGGCACCATCAGCGCCGACATAATGAGGGCGCCACCTGCGCCAACGTCAACGAGGGCGCCACTTGCGCCGAAAATTTCAGGGGCGACACCCCCAGCGCCGACGGTCCGTTGGGTGCAGAGGAATTGACAGGGCAAACTCGCCTATAGATGGGCGAATCGGCGGGAGCATCTCCTCAGCCCTCCCAGACTTTCTCCAGGCCCCGCGGCACCGGCAACAGAGTTGAGAGAGCGCACAGCCACTGCCTTCGGGACTGGCGGTCTCCTTCTTCCGGCGGGGGGAACTAATCTCGGGTGCATCCTATCAACCCGGACCGGCAACAAGAGGCAGGCTCGCTCTCCACACTGCCAGGATCGGCTCAACCGATACCCCAGACAAACATCAGCATTGCGCCCTGGAAAGGTAGCCATGTAGGGGAGTAGCCTAGTGGTTAAAGCGCTGGCTTGGTAGCCAAGCAACCAGGGTTGTTTCCCACTAGCACTCTTTGTGGCCTTGGGCAAGTCACTTAACTCTCCATTGCCTCGGAAGAAAGGCCTGGCAATCTGCTGCTAAGAAAACCCAGGAGCTTATGGGTCACCAGGATTCAGCATTTTGGGTTATCGAGGTCTGTTACATTGTGGCTTAAACTCCCATCGCATTAACTTGCGTACAACGAGTGCGGCCTTAGACTTGCTCTTGCCAAACGGCCTCTCCGCGCTGATTGAGGAGGCAGTGAGCTTGGCTCCTCCATGCTGCTGCACTGCTTACAGGGAGTCGCGGCTTGCGGCGCGTGCAATTTACCAATGACGGACACACCAGCCACCAGCAAGTCTGTCCAGTGCATCCCGCAATGCCTCCGGAGCTGACGTCTCCGGTTTCCCGGGAAACAAACGAAAACCGACCTTGGACGAAGTCACTTAACCCTCCAGTGCCTCAGTATAATGGTCTGGAGATCTGCTGCAGCAGTGTGTTCAGGGGCAGAAGGTCAGGTCGAGTCCCAGCTGTGGCTCCTGCAGACCAGGACCATATATGCGCAACAGAATAGTCTGGAATTCTACTTCCGGCGTTAACAGCATGCCTTTTCCACGGAGGGCCACGAGAACCTGGTTAGTGCCTGAACGAACGGCCGGGGAATCTGTTTTCAGCAGGCATTCATACGCAGACCTTCGGAAGGCATTCCCATCAGCCCTCCGCAGCCAGGACCTGCGCCCGATTCCCCAAGGGAAGGAGGAGTTTCTTGGACTCCTAAGGCAGATGCCTTGGTTACAAAGGTGACCAGGATGACAATGGCCAAATAGGCAGCGACATCGGCATCCAACTACATGCATAGGATACACCGCACGGGTAGCTGCTCGGGGCTCCTCCTAAGGACTCCATAAACTCTAACCCAGTGGTTAGAGCAACGAACTAGTAGCAGGGAAAGCAGGGTTCAGACTCCCCTGACGCTGATGCATGTGGTGATTCCGCGCCCATCCAGTCTCCAGTTCAGGCACCACCCCAACATCCAAACACATGTTCCCTAAACAATGGCCAGGGCCACTCTGTGGTTTGGTAATGGTATCAAGGTCTGGGCTCTTCAGTTTACCGGTTGACTCCCTTCCCAGCACTACTAATACCCTACAAGGAACATGTGTCAGCCATCTCCGGTCACATTGCCGCCCGTAAGAAATAAAGACTCTGGGGGTTTCCTTCTCACTATACTGCCTGCAACCGCCGGCACTTGCCACCTCTCAGCCTGCAACCACCGGACCCTGGCACCTTGGCACTTCGCGCCACTCCCGCTCCCGCATACAGCCCCATTTCACACTAGTCCAGGACACAAGCAAAGACCACAGGGGCGCAGCAGCCCTGACACAAACAACTGCCTGAGAATTCTACATCACCATAGCTGCACAGCCGGAGCTATGGCCGCACTGCCGAAGCTACAGTACAAGGCTGCACAGCCAAAGCTACAACAGGAACAGAACCACAGCACAATGGTTAAGACACTGACCAATGGTGCAGGGATCCCAATCAACAAGGCTGGCTGAGGCATTACCTATACCATCAGTTCAGAGCCTGTGTGGAAGATTACAATCCAGCAGAGCGCGAGGCTTGGACGAGACGTCCTCGGCCTAACTAAGCCCTGACAATACGCCACGGTGTGCAAGGCTCACCACCGGTGGCAGCGGCAGCAGCGGCTACAGTACATAAATACTCCTTGTGTCGAATCCACCAACAGTCGCGGTAGCAATCAGTGTGGTGCAGTACGAATAGTCACTTTGTCCTCGAGCAGAAGGTCACAGATTCAAGTCCCAGCCGTGGGCCATGCAGCACATGCCCCTACTTCGGACTGGGAGATTAGTAACCGCGCATTGCCTGCAGGCATGACCATTCATACTTCTGCACCTGTGCACTTCCGGAAAACAACGGGGACCCCCTCCCCCCCGACTTCAGCCGTTGCCTGCATATGGTGGCAGCCCACCTCGGTGAACAGGGTATCGGTCCTCTCACACCCACTACCCACCTCTGCCGGGCCATCTCGGGGGCCCTATGCTGTGATCCAGTAAACCATGCCGCCCTTAACCCTGGAGCCTTCCGGTGAACCCTCCAAAGACCCAACCCCGTAACTGTCATCATGACGTGGCTCTTCTTCTCCGCTCTGCGGAGAGCACACGGCCCCAATAACCCCTGCGGCACTAAACCTAACACCACAGGGTGCAGGGAGGCAGAGGGACAGGCCATGGCCAACCTGGGATATCCAGTCAGGTCTGTCCTCAACTCAAGGGCGGCACTATGACTCAAAATGCAAGGCAGGTGTATCTCACAGGTTCGAAGCCTGGCCGGGACGTCTGCCTAGCTGAAGAGCAGCCCTATGACTCTATAAATAAATAAACAAACAAACAAATAAATAAGATAATGCAGTCTCCAGTAGCCTGCCCAAGAAAGGTCGGAGGGCAGGAGCCTGAACAGCTGTTCGATTGGGACTCCTTCTCCAGGCAGTAATGTGCAGCAAGGGTGTGAGCAGAGGACCAGATGGCACATGGTAGATGGCAGCGCATTCGACCTGCGAGTCACAGGTCCGAAATTGGGCTTAGAGTCATATCGGGTAATTACGGTTGCCCTGGCCCTCTCTTCCACTCGGAACCATGTTGGAGCTCACTCAACCCCTAGGGCACCTTCCACCTGTGCGGCTGTCCGCTTATATATATATATATATATATATATATATATATATATATATATATATATATATACCTTGTCTCTACGTGGGGTATAGGACGTGCGATCACTAAAATGGACAATGTCTTTCATCACGCGCACTGTCTGGCACCCGTACCAGCACCCTGCGGTCTTTTACCCACCTATGCCACATCTGAACGGCTGCGATGGAACGCTGAGTGGGAGCCGCCTCGAGGCCCACGCTCTTGGAAGCTCACTGCCGGTGGTGACGCAATGACCTGAGTTACATCTCCAGGGAAACTCCACATGGCCCTGCGCCACTATATGCCCAGGACCTACCCTGAACAATGTACGCGCCTGGCTGTCAGTCCCAGCAGCATACGCCCCCGGGGACTCTGCCTGCATCCCCATGCCTGCAAGGCCACTAGGGCCTTGCAACAGAGTCTATTACATCACCCTGGCAGGGCACCGATACGCACCGTGCAGGAATACCACCAGTAATTCGTGCACCTCATGCAGCGACCTCTGCCAGCCGCGAATTCTCGGTGTCCAGGCATTAGGAGATGCCATATTGTCTGCCAGCCTTCCATGCTGGCCCGAACAAGCCAGGTCCCTGAGTTCTCAAACCGGAAAACCTCTCTCGACACCGCTAGTTATTGTAGTCAGGGACATTAACTCCAAACAATATCGCAGACTCATAAACAGAAGCCATGTCCTTCTCCTCATGCCTTGTCCATCCATGCAGCCCCAACAATTTGGACCAGCCGCCCAGAATATTGACTCTGCGGACTTAGGGATCAACTTCTTACCACTCTTAGTCACCCCACTGTGACCATGGACGATAAGACATGCCTTACTGGGTCAGAGAGAGGCCCATCCAGCCCTATTCTGCGTCCAACATTGACTACCTTGGCCATGTCTCCCCAAAGCATGGGTTCATCAATGCCATAGTTTCCCAATGAGTGTGTTGGGCCAAGCAGCGATTTCCTGGTCCTTGCTACGCTTATGGACTTATAACATCCCCGGTAACAAGCCTCTGTGTTGATTGCAAAAAAAACCAAAAAAAAACCCACCAAAACCTTTGTTACCACGCAGGTGTGCCTTACAAAACAACTACATCCTCCGCACATATGTGCATCCTAACCGCAGACCAGTGTACGGTGCCTGGCAACTGCACCCCTCACAACATCACTACAGGCCTACAGGTTCGTACCTGCAGGATCTGGTTTCAACATGCGGTAACACAAGGGCGCATGCTAGCCCTAACGAATTGTCTCGGCCTTCCCCCTTCCACCTCAGCGCATGGCAGCTTGGGAGGCACCAATTGTGGCTGACTCATCCTGCTTGTCCTAGGAGAAAACAGAGTTACTTACCTGTAACTGGAGTTCTCCGGGGACAGCAGGATAAGTCAGCCACACATACCCACCCACCTCCCCTGGGAAGGGGTTGGCCTCCGTCCGAATGCCCACCTCCTAGTGGCAAAAAGGCTCAGCTAGTGACGTACTGGCTAGCTAGGGGTGGGCAGGGGGGTGGGGCCAGTTGGCCCATGCTCAGAAGGGCAAAAGCCCTTCTGAGCTATAGGAGAGTACTTCCGTCTCGGCGCCGTCGGATGACGTCACCAATTGTGGCTGACTTATCCTGCTGTCCCCGGAGAACTCCAGTTACAGGTAAGTAACTCCGTTTTACTTACCTGTAACAGGTGATCTCAGGGAACAGCAGGAATTAGTCTTCACAACCCTCCCACCTCCCCTAGGAGTTGTATCTCTCTATTTTCCTTTTCTCTTCCTCTCCTCCTGTCTCAGCTATGAAACTCAACTGGGGAGAGGCAGTGGGAAAGGCGGGAAGTCACCGGCAGGCGCGAGGGATGCTCCCAAAGGCTTTCTGATTGGATGCTGGGGAGCATTCCCGTGCGGGCTCCGTCGGCGCCGACGTACCCACATGTGAAGACTAATTCCTGCTGTTCCCTGAGATCACCTGTTACAGGTAAGTAACTGTGCTCAATCAGAGTACCTCATTCCCCTCCACACCCCGTCTGTCTGTCAAAAATGTCTCCAGATGTACAACATCCATAAATATAAAGGAAGCGCCATCATAAGTGATGACACACTTACAAGGAAATCTTAGAAAAAATGTGGCACCCAAAGCAAGCACCTGAGGCTTAAAAGACAAAAACTGCCTCCGCCGCAATTGGGTGGCACGGGAAACATCGGGGAATACATTGACAACCTGCCCACAAAACTTAATTGCCTTAACCTTAAAATAAGCTTTCAGAATACATTGCTTGATCACCACTGAAGGAAAGGTGACCAGCAGTGTAGATTGCAAAGAAATAGTATCTGAGGAATCTTCTATAAAGGCAGTGAGATTAGAAATAGAGGGAATTACCTCATCCAATTCACCTTCCGCTGAGTTGACCTTTAATTTGGATGAAGAGACATAATAAATCTGAGAAATCTCAACAGGGTCGGATATGGCTAAAACCTCTTTAAAATATGTATCCAGGAGAATCTTCGCGGATAACAAAGGAGTTTGAGGAAAATTTAAAAAGCGTAAGTTGCACACCCTCATAGAATTTTCCAGTGATTCCAATTTAGAATGTAAAGTCAGGGAATCCTTGATTCCAGCAACGCTGGCTGAATGAATGGGAAGCACCTGAGATTCTATTTTAGAAATGGCCATATCCAAAGAAGAAACCCTTTCATTCAATTGCTGCATTGATACTGTAGCATCTTGAGTGAAAGCACATCTACCTTGGCCTACCAAAGCAAACTCTCAAACCGCTCCAACTAGCCCAAAACACCGCCGCACGCATAATTTCTGGCTCAACAAGACATGAACACATTACCCCGGTTCTCAAAGATCTACACTGGCTCCCAATCAGCTCACGTATCAAATACAAAACAATAATGAACATATTCAAAATCAAGCACCACATCTCAGCAAACAGCCTGCACACCCTCATTCATCCAGACACCAGCACCCGCCCGAGAAGAAGAGGAACCTCCAACAGAGTCAATACACCAAAAGACTTCAGAAAAACACGAAAGGACACCACAGAGAGAGCCCTCTCCCTGGCAGCCCCAACCATCTGGAACTCCCTCCCAGATGATCTGAGATCGACAACGGACCTCAAAGACTTCCGCAAACAGCTGAAGACAACTTTGTTCATAGAACATTATGGACACATCACGTAATCAAGCAAAGCCTGATCAACAAAGACCCCGACGAGAGATTATAAGACACCGACAAGAGATTGTATATCGGCACAGGATCTAGCTCAAGCCCTATCTGGACAGTACCTTGTATTATAGAACATGCTGTATTATAGCGCACACTGTACATAGCTCACCCTAATCTAGAATCCCCTCCTCACACACACTTCACACCACTGCCCCCTCACACTATTCCTCCTGCATGATCCCCCCCCTCGCACTCTACTCCCCCCACACTGCATGACCCCCCCAGCACTTCATCTGATTGTTTTGATTGTGACACCGCCTTGATTTTTAGGATAAGACGGTTTAGAAATACTTTTAAATAAATAAATAAATAAATAAATAAAGAATTTAGTTTTGAGGATACTTTCAAATCAATACATTTTAAGGCTGCCCATACATCCTTTAAAGTCACATCAGCCTCAGGTGATAGTTCTGGGAGCTCAGAAGAAACTCCCAGAGTTATACCCTGAACTGGATTCGGTAAACTAATCCCTCCTTTCAAATCTCCATCCACCAAGGAAAACGACCGAGAAATGGCAGAAAAACCAGACCCAGGGCAGGGAGGGGGAGATCTCCCATCGGAGCTCAAAGAAACCCCGTCAGGAGAGGACTGAGCCTGGGGAGAAGATAGAGTAACTATGTGTTTGTCCATGGGGCCAACTGGTTTAGACCCTCCGGAATCAGCCCCCGGGACTTTGTTATTTGCTTTTGCCTTTCTCTTCCCCATCTAAACAATAAAACTGATATTAGAAATATCCTTACAACACAGCATCTAAAGCAGGGCTACCAAGGACAATAAGCAAAAACAACTCACACCGACCTGCTGGTTCCACGCACAGAGCAATTATTCTCACAGTGTCAAAATGGCATCGAAGGGGCGTCTAAGGGGCAGTACCTGCCTCTTTAAACACGCCCCTTCAAAGCATGCTTTGCGGTCGCGGAGCAGTAGAAGGAGATATAAAGAAGACACAAAAGCCCCACCAGGAGAAGACTGTCCCGGGTGTGCCTGCCCGATATTCAGTGCAGCAGTGTCGCCTCCACCGGGTCAGTCTGATAGTCTCTGGACCCAACCTCCACGGTCCAACTCTCCTCTACTCACTCTCCGATCTTACTCCAGAGGGTAGATTACAGGCAGGCCTTTTAAATCTCCTCTAAGACCCCCACCAGGAGAAGACTGTCCCGGGTATGCCTGCCTGATATTCAGTGCAGCAGCGTCGCCTCCACCGGGTCAGTCTGATAGTCTCTGGACCCAACCTCCACGGTCCAACTCTCTACTCACTCTCCGATCTCACTCCCATTTCCTCCTCTTTTTGAATCTTTGCTTTCCTGATGACTTTGCTAGCTTCTCTAAGTTTTTCCAAATATAGATGCCTGTCTTCCTCTCTCTGTGATCTCTTGTATTTCATGAAGGCCTCCTTCTTTTTCTTCACCTTTTCAGCTACTTCTTTCGAAAGCCATAGCGGTGCCAGCACATTTATTTATTTATTTATATATTTATTTATTTGTATTTCTTATATACCGCGCTTTTAATCAGTGCGGTTTACAAATGAACAAATTTAAACACAATGATACAGTCAGCATTGGTTTTTTACAATGAACAGGGTACAAAAACTTGGCGGTAAACAGGGTTAACTATATACAAAAAACGCGGTGGAAAGTAGGGTTAACTATGTACATGGCATTTGTATATGTGCTGGCACTGTTAGCCCAGCTTTTCAGTGAAGAGTTTAAGCTGCAAGGATCAAAATGCACTGAAACTGGAATAGGCATTTGAAAAACTCAAATGCATCAGAGTTGGCTAACATAACCTTTGTTTGACAAGTGACATTTTTATTTTTTCTATAACCTTTTCAGGCATGTTTTGCTCAAGTAATAGCACCTATTGAGGAGGGTCTGTCTTTCCTTCCACCCATATGCATGAGTTTGTGCATGCACACCAATAAAGCTGAGGAGGACAGCACCAGAGCAGGAGGCACCATGTTGATGGAGGGGATCAGGCCTGCCACCCAAAGATAATCTGGCACAGCAGCATAAAAGCTGATGCAGTAAGAAGCCCCAAGCCCCACAGCATAAAAATAGCAGAACGCCCGTGGTGGCGGCAGTTCAGTCTTGGGTGTAACACAGTGATCAGCAGGTTGACAGGAACACGGTCCCCCCTCCCCTCACTCCTGAGGCAGCTTCAATAGTGGTGGAGGTGCAGGCTGGAACAAAGAAAGGAGGATGGCAGAGTGAGTGCAAGGGGGAGAAGGAGTTATGAAGAAAGGAAAGATATTAGGAAGAGACAGGGCAGGGGAAAAGGGAGCCATAGAACATCTCAAGTAGGTGGCTCAAGTATAAGGGTGCACCACTCACCACACTCATGCACCATAAAGCACATTCACCTCCGCACCCAGTAACTACTAATTCTATTCTTGCATATATATACTTCATCTGCCCACCTACTCGGTGACATTTTGCAGTGCTTTTAGTATATACTTACTCCACTTATAACATCAGGTTTACAATGTGGGGATGCATTTTAGGTGTATCACTGACACACAAGTTTCTCAACTTATCTTGTTTCAGATACAATCATGTTTTTCATCCTGTTGTAAAATGATTCTAATGCTCATTTAGTATAAGTGGGGAAATTCTTTTAAATTCATTCACAAATATCTCCAGGAACAAGCAGGAATGAGTCTTCACATATGGGTACGTCGTCCTGTCACCGCAGAAACATTTTTCTTTAAAATTCTATTTTCTTGTTTTCTTGTGGTCGTGGCTGTCTTTCCCGCCAATACCGGTACCGCCGGTGCTTTTATTCTTTTCTTTTCTAAAATTACAGAGATTTTTTCTCCTCAGTTTTTGTCTTAACGTTTTGGGCCTACCAGGCCTCTCCAACATGGAGCCTTCTTCCCCTAAGAAGTGCCTTCACTGTGGAAACATAGTTTTCTTTTTAGACTCCAATGCTTGGTGTCTAACCTGTTTCGGTCCTGACCCTTGTTTCCCTGATCCATCAGGCTGTATTATTGGGAGAAGACCTTCCCTTTTTCGAGTTTCCCTCGATGCCGTTTTTCCTCCTGAGGTGAGGACACCGGTTTATTCTTCTCTCCAGGATCAGGTAACCCACAAACATTCTGTTAAGACTAGCCAATTCTTGAAGGGTAAGTCTCATGCCCAGCATGATGACTGCTCCGGCCTTGCCCTCAAGACCCCATTAGCAATAAAACCCCGGCGGGAGTCTTTGGGCTCCAAAGCATTTACGGGGTTTCAGGTTGTTCTTGGGGCTCACCCCTCACAGAACATATCTGAGCCATGCTCGGGGTTGGTACCGGCTTCGAGCGGTACCGATACCCCGGCATCGGTGTCGAGTGTTCCACTCTTCACCTGGGATCGTCATCTGGTATCCTCGGTACCTTCGGGGCCGATTGATACGACCCAGATTGACTTTCCTGTATCTTCGCCATGCTCGGGGTTGGTATCGGCTTTGAGCGGTACCGATACCCCGGCATCGGCATCGGTGTCGAGTGTTCCACTCTTCACCTGGGATCGTCATCTGGTATCCTCGGTACCTTCGGGGCCGATTGATACGACCCAGATTGACTTTCCTGTATCTTCGCCATGCTCGGGGTTGGTATCGGCTTTGAGCGGTACCGATACCCCGACATCGGTGTCGAGTGTTCCACTCTTCACCAAGCATCGTCTTCGGACGTCCTCAGTACCTTCGGAACCGATCGATACGACTCCGATTGACTTTCTTGTATCGGCATCGCCGATACCACCACCAACGTCAGTACCTTCTAGACATACATCGATAGACTCGCTCCCTTCGATGCCAAGTCTAGAATCGATGTCCAGTCTAGATGACTTGGTACCGACGCGTTTCGGAACCGATCCATATCGTTTCCGACTACGCAGTACCGAGGATATTCACCAAGGCTCTCTGGCTACCTCGGTACCGCTTCAGCAGCCCTCGATTACTGCTTCGATGACATTACTGTCTCCGATACCGGTATCGGTATCGATGTCGATTCCTGCAGTTCCATCGGTGCCATCGATCCTTTCTATGCCTAGCTTGGAATCAATACCGGGCACTGACGATGCAGTACTAACTGCCTCGAATCAGAACTGTCAGTATCACTGTCCATCTAGCAGGATTCTTTTTCTGCACCAGTCCAGTATATCTTCTGGTGCTCAAGCTGCTTCTTCCACCTCAGCTTACCCAGGAATAGTTCCCATTGGAGATCCTTCTTTTCAGAAATTTCTCCTTGACATGGCAACCTTTCTTGCCATTCCTATTCCTGGCTCTACTCTTAACCAAGATCCTGCAGAAAAGGAAAATATAATGCTTCCTTTACATCATTCTTTGCAGGATCTTCTTCTGAGGATGTGGGAATCACCTTTAAAGGTTCCTTCGCCTTCTACAGCCACTAATGTTCTGTATCAGGTGCCTCCCTCTCCAGGGTTTCAAAAAAATCAACTTTCCACATCATTCCATTGTAGTGGAATCAGCAATGAGGAAGGTAAGAAGCAAGAAGAAGCATTCTTCTTATCCGCCAGGTCGTGCATCTAAAGCACTTGATACCTTTGGACGTCAAACCTTCCAAACTTCTATGCTGGCTTCAAGAATTATCTCATATATTTTTTATATGAGTCTGACACTTCAGGAGGTCACAGAGAAATTATCTCTTTTGTCCCCTTTTTTGTCAGAGCCTAAGGCCACTGACTATTCCTTGCTTCTTAATCATAGCAGGAATATCTCTTGGTTTCTTTCTCGTGCTTCTCTAGACTCTTTTGAGTCTGTTAGCAGATCCTCTGCTATTGCCATTGGAGCACGTTGTAAAGCCTGGCTGCAAGCTTCAGACTTGAGCAGATGGGCACAACATACACTGGGTAATTCTCCTTGTACTGGAGAAAATCTCTTCAATAGAGAGGCTTTACGTCAGGTTGCTCATTGCTCCACTGCCTTCCCTGGTTCTGGAAACCATCCTAAGCCTTCTTTTTCCCCAGGACGTAGGAAATGTCCTACCAAACCTCCTTTCCCTAAGAAAAGAAGGTTTCACCCTTCTCCTGCCCATCCTCCAGATGTACCCAAGCAAGGGACATCTCATCCTAGTCTGAGGTCTCCAGACTCTAACCAGTCTACTCATAAACAGCAACCATAGGTTCCTATATGTTACAATCTACAGTTAACTTCTTCTTAGCAGAGGTTTATTCTTCAAACTCTACACTGGGTTTCAGTATGCTAAGCTGTTAGGATACTTTTGTCCATGGGTTACAGAATTCTCCCCTTCTTACTACTACGAAGGGAGGTTACAACTATCCCATGATAGTTTTCTGTCCCCACGTGGACATCTTTTCCTTCAGCTGACTTACCATATGGTAAGTCACCTTCCAACCCCCTCTTCCAGGGTTTCCCCTGCTTGAGTTGGTACCATACTGAAACACTTCTCTTTCTTTCCAGTGTAGACTTTTTTGTTATCCTTCAATGCAACTCATCAGACAGGGACGGGAATATCTCCGCTCCCTTTGTCTGTTTTCTCTCTGTTTTTATACAGGAGAATCGCCTCTGCTGTTTTGTTCAGTTGCTGTGCATGCAGGAGTTCCAGTGATTACTCTAGTGCTCATTGCAAGCTACTTTCAACTATCTTGCATAATACTACTCACTGCAGGTTATCTTCTTCTAGCCATATCCTTTCCTAGGATGTGGCAACACACCTGACTTCAGTCAGTTTTATCTCATAATTCTCCTGCACAATGCTCTCTGCAATCTTCAGAGAAGCTTACTACTATGGGCCCTTGCTACAGAGCATTGGACTTTATCTCTGAGGGTTTTTTCCATATAGTAGAAAAAACTTATATAATTATTCCATGACTATATGGGTTCTTTATACCCTCTTGTCTCCTGTTGTGATACAGAAGACAAGCTTTTTCTGCGTGAATGTCCAAGGAGTTCCCAATCTTGCAGGAATCTACCCCTTTTTTCCTTACAGCTTGGCATTATACTTTTCTGCTCCATTTGGACAACGCATACTCTTTTACTATACATGATACCCCTGTGTCCCTTGGCTGGGTCATCCTGGTATCTTAGTCTATGCGTTTTTTTGTCCTTTGGACATGTCAGAGTCCTAAAGTACTCCTGACGTGCTTTTGCCAGACTACTATTATCCTCTGTTTTTCACGCAACCATACTGGTTATTTCACTGAACTACATTCCTGCACCGCAGAAATAGATTCTCTATATATCTTCAGGTGGTTTTCCACCCCCTTATTATTAGATGAATCTTTCCCATCACATTCCCCAAGTGAATGTTTTTATGGGGCTCAGTTGCAGGCCTTTATCCTCAGGCTTATATTATTGTATGTATATGTCCTATACATACATTTGTCTTTTAGCTGTGTGTGCATAAGTCATGCCAATATATATACATATATATATATATATATATATATATATATATATATATATATATATATATATATATATATATAATCACACATATCTAGACATATATAAGATGTCCATAGGACGCTATGTATTACCTGCTATCTCCCTAACTGTCTGTGCTATAAAGCTTTTACCTTCTTAAGAGGTCCAGACAGTCAACTTGCCTATTCTCATGCGGCTCAGTAAGTGGGAGCGGTTATACACACAATTACACTTATTCTAGGATCCTGTTAAGCTTGTGGGAACACTGTCATAATTTTTACTGGGTGTAACTTTATACATACAGAGTTTACTATATTTAAATGAGGGAATTTCCCTGAAGTCAGTCAGGTTCTCCTGTCATAAGAGAATTTGCATGAGGTACTGTGTTTTTGAAAATCATTACGAGGAAGAGGCTGTAGCATACTTCCACTTTCTACGTTTCATGTTTTAATTCTATCATGACTTTTGCACATATTGTTTGTACAAATCTTTACTTTTATTTGGGCCTGGTGGTTTCTTCCTGCTTCTTTGGGTTTCTAGGTGAACTGTAAATGTCCAATATTAGCTTGTACTACCATGAGCCTTCATTAACAACCCTTCACCCTGTTTTTTTATCCTTCCCAGCCTTTGTATCAATAATCTGCAATAGGTGGAGGCAGTGAAAAGGATGGAGTGTGCACCAGGGTGCCTTGTGGAGCCCTGCAGTTGTGTGCCCCAAATCCAGTCATCAAGTGTTACTATTGCGTGTGGACTGGGACTTTTACTCTTAACTATATCAAACATTGCCATACTTGGCCAAGAAAAATATCCATCAAGTCCAGTATCATGGTCAGTTCAGGTCACAATACCTGACAGGATACCATGCTGCTTATTCCCAGGGGTAAGTGGCGGCTTTATCCAAGTTTACCTTCTATCTTATCCTGCTAGACCAGTCCAGATGAGTGGGTTATGCTTAGTAGGTAGAGACAAACTTAAGCAACTTTCAGTGATGTCATCACTTGGTATATCCTCTGGTGGCAAATTGTATGGACTAGTGCAGGAGTGCAGATAGGCCTGTCTCCTCTGGCCCAGACAATGGTTCTGTGGCTTGTGTGACTTAGACCTATAGGCCCAACGTTGCTTGGAGCTCAGCTACGCCCCTGTCTCCTTGAGCTGGCAGCTGCCCTGTATTCAGCACTGTTTTCCAAAGGTTTCAGCACTGGTGGGCCAGAGTGGGAAAGGAGGGGAACTCCTAAAAGGGTGTTCCTGATCGTTCCTCCAGTTTAGTCCTCTACCACTGGGTTGTGCACCTCCTCCTGCAGCTTGGAGACTGGGCATGTCAAAAAAGTGACATCACTGGATGTAGTCGTCTGGCCTCTCCCATCAGCCCCAGTGTCTCCAGTCTCCATGCAGCAGGAGGACGTGTGAGCCCACTTCTGTGCTCACTGGAGTGACATATAAGGAGCATTACACTAGAGAGGATTTCATTTCATTTAATTGGGTCAGTTTGATTTGATTTAATTTGGGTAACCATAGCTTAAATTTATCTAGATTGGGTACTGTCTGTTTAAAAAAAAAAAAAAAAAAAAAGGAAAAGCTGATAGTTTGGGGTCCGGCCTGTTCCGCTCTCTCCTTCCTCGATTTACTTTGTCCGCTGCTTTCTGGGGTCAGATCTCTCTTCCTGGACGCTTCAGAGGAGAGCTCTGTGCCTTGCGATCCCCTTGCCGACGAGCCGAGGCCGTTATTTGCTTGCTGGCAGCCGCTGATCGATGGGCAGTTGGTCTGGCGGTCCTCCGCTCGTTCTTTGGCTGAGCGGGGTGGTACCACCCGGATCGGAGCACCGGAGGAGCATCAGTCAAAGGTACTGTAAGGGGAAGCTGGCAGCCGCTGATCGATGGGCAGTTGTTCTGGCGGTCCTCCGCTCGTTCTTTGGCTGAGCGGGGTGGTACCACCTGGATCGGAGCACCGGAGGAGCATCAGTCAAAGGTACTGTGAGGGGCAAGGGGATCAGGCCAGCAGGAAAGCACCGCACCCCGTCAGCAAATGACCGGTTTCAGCGTTTTTTGGCACCATTTCCTCCTTCTTCGGGCGGCGGCCATTTTCTTGGTGTGCTAGCTGCGTGGCGGAGGCACGAGCAGGGGCGTGCTGTGAGAGAGAGAGCATTTCTTTGGCGCTTGGCAGACAACGCTATTTTGAGCGCCCTCCATTGACTTTATTATTTTCTTGATGCCTTTAGCGAGGATTCTCCTTGTTTGAGGCTGTCCTTCTTTTTTTGTTGTAAATTGATTTTATACGTTTGTTTGGGGGGCCCTGGGATGTTAAACGGCTAGCTGGGGTCAGCTCAGTGTAGTGTTCCTCTTTTTGGGGGGGAATTACCACTTAAAAAAAAAAAAGACAAGAAAGGTTAATATATAAAGACCTAAGTTTCTTTTGGTTCCTAATTGTCAGTGTTCATTGCGTAGCAGATACAGCTGCTTGATGGCATCGAGACCCCAGTGCGTGGTCTGTGGTACCCGCAGGGGGGCCATCGCTGATTCAGGAGTCTGTCGGGGCTGTACGGCAGTTTCCACCAGCGTTGAACAGCAGATGGAGGGTAGCACAGGCCTTGCGCCTCATGGGGAGTCACCTGGAGCCAAGGGGGGGGGGGGAGCCCTTGCTACCCACTCCACCTGAAGTTGCCTTGGACACGCAAGTCGGACCGTCTGGAGTTCCTCTGGTGGTGCCACCTGGGGCACAGCCAGGAGACTTTTGTCTGGACTTTGTTCTTCTATTACACCAGGCATTCTGCTTGAGACGTCAGGGGAAAGTCCTCGATCCCTTGACGTTCTCTCCGACGCTGCAACAAGCCGGAATAGCCAGAGTCAGCAACGATGTTCCACGGCCTTCTAAAAGATCCCGGCCACGTGATCCTTCGCTGTCGGATATGGAGTAGCAGGAGGCGGAGGAGACGAAGGCCGACCTCGAGCCTGGAATGGAAGAGTTGGAGGAGGGAGAGATTCCGGAACCTGAGGATCAGACTAAAATTATACGAGTATTCTGGAAAGATGAGCTGATCGCGCTTATCACGGAATCCTTGCAGACACTACATCTCGCTACGGAACAACCAGCGGTGGAAGAGAATAGCGAAGACCCTATTATCCAGGCCGTCAGGGAGAGCCAGATAGTATTCCCTGTTCATCAAGTGGTGGACAGGATGATACAGGACGAGTGGGACCAACCAGAAACAGGTCTGCGAGGGATTAGGCCTATGAATAGACTGTATCCCTTGGCAGATAAGGATAAGGAAAAGTTCCGGTCTCCATGCGTTGATGCGGCTGTGTCAGCCATGACCAAGAAGACCACTATTCCGGTGGAAGGAAGTGCGGCCTTAAAGGATGCTCAGGATGGAAAATAGATGGGTTATTGAAACAGTCGTTTGAGGCCGACGCTATGTCGTTGCAGGCTTCCATTTGTGTAGCGTGGGTGGCAAGAACATGCCTCAGATGGTCTCAACGGCTAAGGCAGGTGTCGCAGCTGGAGCAGGACGGGCTGTGCGAGCTGGACCGGTTAGAGTCGGGGTCGGCCTATTTGGCGGATGTTCATTATGACCTGATCAGAGCCCTAGCTAATAGCATGGCTTCTTTGGTGGCCGCCCTTAGGTTGCTCTGGTTGAGAAACTGGGCGGCCGATGGCTCTTCTAAGTCGCATCTCAGTAAACGTCCCTTCAAGGGAAAGTTGTTGTTTGGTGAGGACCTTGACAAACTCGTGAAGGACGTAGGGGAGTCGAAAGGTGGAAGACTTCCGGAGGATAAGCCTAAACTGGGTAAGGCTTCGCAGGCCTTTCGGGGTCAGTCTAGAGATTTTAGAAGGTTTCGAACTTCTCGCCTGGGAGGTTTCCAGAGAGGACGCTTTGGTTCAAGAACCCAGGGGTTTCGTGGATCAGGCAGAGGCTTCTCAGCAGCAACTGCGGCGACCCCTCGGAGACCCCAATGAAGGGCGACGGGTCACGGTGGAAAATCAACCGATAGGCGGGCGACTTTGGGGGGGGATTTCTGCTTGGACCCAGATAACGTAAGATCAGTGGGTTTTGGAAATAATTTGCAACAGGTACACGTTGGAATTTACAAGACCGGTTCGAGATTCGTTTGTAATGTCCCCGTGCAAAGGTCCACGAAAGAGGCTGGCGGTCCGCAATGCGGTAAATCGGTTGCTACACCTAGGGGCGATAGTACCGGTACCAATTGGAGATTACAGCACGGGACGCTACTCTATTTATTTCGTGGTGCCAAAGAAAGACGGAACTCTAAGACCTATCTTGGACTTCAAAGGGGTCAATCGTTGTCTTCGGGTACCACATTTCTGGATGGAAACGCTGAGATCAGTAATTGTAGCGGTGTGCCGAGGGGAGTTTTTGACATCCCTCGATCTTACCGAAGCGTATTTACACATTCTGATCAGAACAGCTCATCAAAGATTTCTGCGATTCGCTTTACCCTGGGGACATTATCAGTTCCGAGCGTTGCCTTTTGGCTTGGCCACGGTGCCACGAACCTTCACCAAGATCATGGTGGTGGTAGCGGTGGTGTTGCGAAAGAGAGGAATTCTTGTCCATCCTTATTTGGATGATTGGTTGATTCGAGCGAAGTCCAAGGATGAGAGTATTCAGGTCACGGACCAGGTGATGAGCTTCTTACAGAGTCTTGGTTGGGTGATCAATCCAGCCAAGAGCCGCTTGGTACTGTCCCAGCAGCTTGAATACTTGGGGATGCGGTTCGACACTCACAAGGGAGCGGTGTTTCTACCGGATTGCCAAATTCAGATTCTTCGGCAGTTGGTGTGCAAGTTCAGAGCCGCGCCGGCGCCTTTGGCGTGGAGTTATCTTCAGTTGTTGGGAACAATGGCGGCAACTTTGGAGGCGGTACCATGGGCCAGGTACCATATGAGACCCTTGCAGCGGGCCCTGCTCCGCTGGTGGTCACATCAGGATGACTCTTTGAACAAACGACTCCCCTGTCCCCTCAGGGTTCGACAGGCGCTGTGCTGGTGGCTGCTGCCAGGATCATTGAAGGCCGGGATGCCTCTGGAACAGCTGGATTGGCTCCCATTGTTGACTGATGCAAGTCTCTCAGGTTGGGGGGCGCTCTTCGCGCAAGGCACTTGGTCCGCTCCAGAGAGCACATGGTCAATCAACCGCCTGGAGCTGAGGGTGGTTTTCCTCGCACTGCAGAAGTTCGAAGCGAAGGTGACGGGACGGGCAATGCGAGTGCTGTCGGACAACTCAGCGACAGTAGCATACATCAATCGACAGTGCAGCCATGGAGGAAGATTGAGAACTGGAATAGAGTGGAGTTCCCCTCACTGGAGAAAGGTTAATAACAGTCAATTCCAAGGTGAAGGTCATTGATGCCGATAAGCACGATATGAGGACTTTATTTAGTCCAAGCTAAAGTGCTGTTATTTGTCTGAGACCTTTTGGAATTTACAATATAGTCTTAACTAAACTATAATATAAGGTTTGAATTCCTATTTGGTGAACATTGAGTGGGTAGAATTGTGTTTGCAATGGAGGAAGAGGCGGCAGCACTGTTCGCTTGGGTATAACTTCGGATACCAGCGATTTCGGCAGCGCACATTGCAAGAAAAGAAAATGTGATGGCAGATTTTCTCAGCAGAGTTCACGTGGATGCGGGGGAATGGGAGCTGCATCCGGACGTGTTCGCGCAAGTGGTTCACAGATGGGATCTGCCAATCTTGGACCTGATGGCGACCTTCCAGTCAGCAAAGGTGGATCGCTTCTTCGGCAGGCGGCGAGAGTGGATGTCAGAGGAGATCGACGTGCTGATGCAGAGTTGGCCGACGACAGGTTTGCTCTATGTATTTCCCCCGTGGGCGCTCATAGGTCGAGTGGTACAATGCATCGAGGCTCATCAGGGAAGAGTGCTGTTGGTGGCTCCGGACTGGCCAAGATGTCCGTGGTATGCCGATCTGATTCGATTGCTCAACGGCGAACCTTGGAGGTTGCCGGCATCTGAGAACTTGTTACGGCAAGGTCCTCTGCGGATGCCTCAAGTGGATGGTTCTTGCTTACGGTTTGGCCCTTGGAAGGGCGAGGCTGAAGAAAAAGGGCTACTCCGCTGCTGTTATCGTGGCCTTGCTTCGGGCCAGGAAGAAGTCTATCTCGTTGGCGTATGTGCGCATATGGTGCATTTTTGAGAATTGGTGCTTGTGTAGACAGGAGCGTGTGTCTACAGGCTCGGTATCTTTGGTGCTAATTTTTTTGCAAGACGGCTTTGAGAAGGGTCTAGCTGCAAGTTCGCTAAGGGTGCAGTTGGCAGCCCTTGCTTGCTATAGAAGCAAGGTGCAAGGGGTAGCATTAGGGACACATGAGGATGTTTTACGTTTCCTTAAGGCAGTGTCTAGGCTGCGCCCTTCGCGTAGAATTATGGTCCCTCCGTGGGATCTCAATCTGGTATTAGGCACGTTAGCCAAAGAACCCTTTGAGCCATTACACAGAGCGTCAGTTAAAGATCTTACACGGAAGGCGGTCTCTTTGGTAGACATTTGTTCGGTGAGGCGTATTTCGGAACTGCAGGCATTGTCATGCAGAGAACCGTTTTTTAGTCCTTTTCTAGGGAAAAGTTTGTGTTGTGGCCCGTTCCTTCCTTTTTGCCTAAAGTCATTTCTCCTTTTCACCTGAATCAGACGTTTTTTCTCCCTGTTTTAGGTTCTCTGGAGGGGAGTGCTGTGGACAGGGGGTTGCCTAGTTTGGACGTGAAGCGTGTACTACGGCGCTATTTGAAAGTATCTGAAGATTTTCGCAAGTCGCATCAGTTGTTCGTCTTGTTTGGCGGTTCCCATAAAGGAGAAGCAGCGGCGAAAGCATCCATTTCTAGATGGACTCGAGAGACAATTGCATCTGCATATCTGCTCTCTGGGCGGGCAGTGCCCACAGGGTTGCGCGTTCACTCTACCAGGGCGCAATCAACTTCATGGGCAGAACATAGTTTGCCACCCGCAGAGATTTGTAAAGCGGCCACCTGGTCGTCGCTACATACTTTCAGCAAACACTACCGCCTTGATGTGTTGGCGGCAAAGGATGCCGTATTCAGGTCGGCGGTGTTGCAAGCTGGCTGGAAGGGTCCTCCCTCCCAATGAGTACTGCTCTGTTACATCCCAGTGGTAGAGGACTAAACTGGAGGAACGATCAGGAAATGGAAATTACACTTACCTAGTAATTGTTGTTCCTGGAGTTACTCCAGTTTAGTCCTCATTCCCGCCCTGGGGTTGTCGCTTAGCAGTGGAGTTCTTGGAGGAGGGAGGGGCCATTACTGGTAGGTACTGTTGCTTGCTAGAATTTACTGTCCGTTCCTCTTCTGTTCTGTGGCTAGGTCTGCGAGGAAGGAATGAGACAGGTCCATGGAACCCGAGTATTTCCATACAGTGGGAATTCCCTGGTAGGGCTAAGTTAAGTTCAGTTTCTGGTTGAAGTTTGATGGTATTTTATAGCTACTTATTTGTTGCTCCTTTTGAGTTTGCTTTGTCAATAGTTCACTTGGGCTGATGGGAGAGGCCAGCAGACTACATCCAGTGATGTCACTTTTTTGACATGCCCAGTCTCCAAGCTCCAGGAGGAGGTGCACAACCCAGTGGTAGAGGACTAAACTGGAGTCACTCCAGGAACAACAATTACCAGGTAAGTGTAATTTTCATTTAAGTTGAGCCTGAGTCTTCCTTCCCTCTTGCTGTCCTATCTTCTTGCTGGACTTTTTCTGTATCTTTTTTTTATTTCCAAGCCTTTATTGAGTTTTCCTTTATCCCTATCCCTATTCCTATACATTTACACTATTTAATTATTTATTTAACTGACTAGGCTTATATACCGCTTTTCTACCAGTCAATGCAGGGTACATTCAGGTACTGTGTATATATATATTGTTTTTTTTTTCCCTTGTTACCGAAGGGCTCACAGTCTGTTTTTGTACCCAAGGTAACGGAGGGTTAAGTGGCTTGCCCAAGGACACAAGGAGCACCTGTGGGACTAGAAACCCCAGTTTTTCTGGCCCAAGGTCCTGTCCTTTTAGCAGGATTTGAAACCCTGGCCCTCTGGCCTAAGGTAACTTGCCCCAACCACTAGGCTACTCCTCCCTCCACAACCAATCTCAATGAATCTCATTGCAATTCAACTTAAACAGCCATATCATCTTTGTACAGCTATTTTGTGACATGTGTTCCAACCGCTCTTTACTCATACTGGATCAGTTGCAATGCTATGGATCCCAACTCTCACTGTTCCCCCTATTCCCGATTCCCTTCATTCCCCCCCCCTCTCTCTAGGCATAAAGCATTTAACTTGGAACCATGTCCAGAGTCACCTGTAGTGCTTTTCCCTTGGTGTGGTATGTGCTGGTATTGTGCTGAAATCAGCCCTAGCCAAGTCATGCATGGCTCCGATTCATTGCTGAAAGGAAGGAACTCTATCTCCACCCAATGTTGTAGAATAGGTTTTTTGACACACCTGATCCCCCCCTCCACCTTTCTAATTTTTAGTTCCTGCAGGGGTTTGTCATCCCCAAAGAGGAGCATACTATAGGTCCAATTGATATGCATCTGGGTTATGTTTTCTAGCTCTTGTAATGCCCCTCTCCACACTTCGGTCAATTTGGGACACTCTAAGAATGCATACTGAAAATTTTCCACTCTGACTTGCCATTTTTTGCAATTGCCATAAGCC
The DNA here is from genome assembly GCA_033557465.1 of Ichthyophis bannanicus. Taxonomy (NCBI): domain Eukaryota; kingdom Metazoa; phylum Chordata; class Amphibia; order Gymnophiona; family Ichthyophiidae; genus Ichthyophis; species Ichthyophis bannanicus. The sequence continues at coordinate 192,203,834 of CM066040.1, forward strand.
CAAATTCCTAACCACCCCCCCCCCCCCCCCCCCGTTCCCTTGTGAGGAATCCCTGGTGAAGAATGTGAAACTGCATTTCCCATAGCACTCTATATGGTCTTCCTCCACCTTCTCTCCCAATTCCGCAGTCCATTGCTGTGCTAAGTGTGGGGTTGGGGAAGTCTCACGCAACATGCAATACCAGTTCCCCATTCTATTCCAAGGGGGCTGCAGATTTCGAAATCCTGATCGCAGTCTTGAAGTTCTACATCTCCTGGGCTCATATTGTGCAGCACTTGCCAATAGTGTCTAATTTGGTGGTATGCGTATTGTTGCTGTCCTAGTAATCCTATCTGTTGCAGCGCTTCAAATGATTGCCAACTCCCTTTCCCTCATGTCACTAGACTCCCCATGTCTAATCTCCCCTCCTTGTCCCACTTCTGAAAACTTCTACAGCCCATCCCTGGTTGGAAACCTGGGTTCCCCATGACCTGGAGAAAAGGAGTTACTCTCCAATTTCATTTGTGCCTTCTGGCCCACCATTTCCAAGCCTCCTTCAAGAGCTCCACCAGGGGCCTAAACTCCGGAGAGGTAAATTCCACTCTGGCATAGTGTACTGTACTCATAAGTCTATAGGGGTGGCACCAATAGTCTAGCAAGCCATCTGGGGCATACTGTCTGCCCTGTGTAGGCGCTGCTACGTTAGAGGACACAAGGAGAGCAACAAGGGCCCTCGCAGCGAAATGCAGACAAACACAAGAGGCGAGGGTGTGGGAGGTCACTGGTGCAAGTTTATTCAAAATTATCCCAACGCGTTTTGGCAGGATGCCTTCTTCAGGGGGCACACATCTTTAAAATTTAAAAATATACGTTAATATACAATCAATAATAAAAATAATAATTCTTTTGTTTCAATCAGCTGAGTTGATACTTCAGCTTTTTCAAGCACAAGCAGATGGAGTATTTTTAAAGACTACAACAAATTACACTGTGCCCTTTGTAAGTAACATTTTCCTCATCTCTAATATGCTTTTATTATTATTATTTATGGTCTCATTGTGTCTCCACTATCATTTTTTGTTTTTACATATGCTATTCAATATAAAAGTATTATTTATAGTAACTTCTACCTTATATAGTTTATGCTCACATTGCTCAGTTTTATTTTTAATATGTTTTTTAGTTAATTTTATGTTCTTGTTTACCTACACATATATTTATTATTATAATTTGTTTATGGTTTTATTGTTTTACATTGTTGTTTATTATTATTTTTATTATTGATTGTATATTAACATATGTTTTTTAAATTTTAAAGATGTGTGCCCCCTGAAGAAGGCATCCTGCCGAAACGCGTTGGGATAATTTTGAATAAACTTGCACCAGTGACCTCCCACACCCTCGCGTCTTGTGTTTGTCTGGCGCTGCTACGTTATACATTTGTAGGTCAGGGAGCCCTGCCCCTCCCCAGTCTTTGCTCAATATCAATTTGGCATAGCTGATTCGCGCCTGTTTTCCTTTCCACAAAAAGCTTCTCGGGGTTCCTTTTACCGCCCTTTCATAGTCATTGCATAGCCAAAGGGGTAGCATTTATAACTGGTACAATATTTTTTGTACTATCAGCATTTCTGTCAGGGCCACCCTGCCATAAAGGGACAGCGGCAAATCCACCCATTTAATATATTGGTTCCGTATTTATCTTAATTTGTCTTGGATGTTAAATTGATATACTAATCACAGGTCTTTGTGTAGATCTATACCCAAGTGTTTTAGTGGGCCCCTAGACATCGCCAATGTCTCCCTCTCATAATAATCGGGTTTCATATTTTTCCATATTGATCTTTAGTCCAATAAACCTCTCAAAAAGTTTCAATATGTTTAATTCTGCCCAATTTGCTGGCATGTGCTGTATGCTAATAAGCATATCATCTACAAATAAGCTTATTTTGTTCTCAGCCTGCCCCACTTGTATTTTTTTCAATACAGTTGATGAATGGATCCTCTGTGCTAGGGGTTCAGTCGTCAAGATAAACAGAAGTGGGAATAGGGGGTGCCCCTGCCGTGTTCCCTGCTCCAATCAGAAGGGCTCCGGTAGTCCCCCATTCACTAGCAACCGGGCCTGAGGTTCAGTATAAAGAGTTTGCAGCTACTGTGTAAAACAACCCTCTGTCCCGAAGCAGGTTAGGAGCCAAAAGAGATCAAAGGCCTTTTCTGTGTCCAGGCCCACCAGCACCGCGGTATGTTTCATGGTCTATGCTGTCTATAGATGGTTAGGGCCCAGAGTAGGTGTCCCGCCATGCTGCGCCTTTTCATAAACCCTGCTTGGTTGGCGTGTATTATTCCAGGAATTACCTCGCCTAAGCGTCTAGCCAATATAGCAGTTATGTGATATATGTTGGGGGCATACATACTACACAACAGCAACTTCCGTCTATTTAGCATGCCCCACACCCACACATAGTGGCCCTCTGGGTTTCAAAAAACTTTATGGGATTTCCTATCAAGATAGCGGTGCCCCTGCAGCGAGCCATAAAATGCCGCAAACAATTCTCCTATCCATCGTCTCTGTAATTTGTGTGCTCATTTGTAATTTGTGTGCTCATTTGCAGTTAGGTGTGTCTCTTGTAAATATGCGACGTCTGTTCCTAAAGACCGTAAATAGGTAAAGATCCTCTCTCGCGTCATTGGGGAATGCAACCCACCCACATTAAGCGTTATGCATTTTACCTCCCATCCCATCTCTAGTGTGCCCCAAAGCCTATTTTTTTATTTTCTTGGTCCCCAAGGTGACCTCCCAGCATAATCTCCCCCCAGGGGTTTGTTGTAGCCTCATCCTCTTTGCCCACACCAGTTTCTCTAGGATCCCTTGCCCACAATGTTGCACCCCTCGCAGTTGGGGTTGAACCCCCCTCCCTTTCCGCCCTTTTCTATCCATCTCTTCAATCATCCACAGTCCACCCTCATACCTGCCTTGTGAAATCCTCCCACTCCACACTCTTCCCCCCCCCCCAGCCCATCCCCATTGCCGCACACCCGTCTAGTTGAACACGCATTCCCCTCTTCTTCCTCTGCTGTCCATTCATCCGCCCTTGGTTCCTACTCCACCCTCCCTCCCTGCTGCCCCCCCCCATACATTTTAAAAGCACCATACAGTTAGCAATGTTGCTATTCCCAGGCCCTCTGTTATATCTCTGGCACCCTTCCCTATATCCACAGTTCAGAAGTGTGCCTTAATTTCTATTGGGCAGTGAACATATGATGCAATTTCAGTTAACAGCTGCTCACCGGTGCTGTTTTGTAGGGGACAGTCACCAAAAGAAAGGAGATAGTCTGCAGTCTCTCATGGTGGGTCACTCATTGTGTCTCTGAGCTCATTTGCCCGCCTATTACTGTCCCCCACAGTCAGTTTTTGCTGCCCCCCTGTCATTTTTGGGGTGAGCGTCCTCTCGCCTGGGCGTTGGTAGGTTGTGGACAAATCTTTTGCCTTCCTCCACTGTGGAAAAAAAGAATGTCTTTCCCTCGTGTGACACTCGGAGCTTGTGTGGGAACAGCAGGCAAAGCACACCAGCGCAAACTCTCTCTCCTTTTTGTGGCTACTTGGCTGGAGTAGTCATTGAAGAGCATCAGTTTTTTGTTGTTGTATTCCAAACCTTGACGGACTTCCTTTAAAATACATTCCTTTTCTGTCCAGGTTATATAGCGCCCTATAGCTGCTCGTGGTTTCCTATAGTCGTCCATTTTGGGCCCAATTCTATGGGTGCGCTCACAGCACCATGCCCCAGCAGATTTTGGGGGGCCCAACTGCATCAGTAGCCAGTCCTGAAAGAAGCTGTATAATTCTTCATCACTCACACTTTCAGCTCCTCCTATCACTCTGAGATTATGTCCTCTAGAGCAATTTTCTTGTTCCTCTAGTCTCTCCAGCAGTTGGTTTTGTTCACTGGTGAGCCTAGCAACTTGATTTTCCAGCTGTGTTGTATGGTCCTCCTGGGCAATGACTCTGCCCTCCACCTCTGCTATACGGACTGCCTGCATTTCAAAAGACTTTTTGATGTCATCCACAGTGGATTGGAGTTTTGGACAATCCTCCAATGCTGCAGCCACTACGCAGGATATTTCCGTTGCTAGTTCCCCCACGCTGTTTGCATTCGCTTTGGCGATGTTGGCAGCCATTCTGATTTCAGCATGGCTTTTGTGTCTAACTTTTTTTGGTATTTTATTGGGGAATGCCCTCACCGTCGTCCCGCCAGATACACTGCATCCCACTGTGGAGCATTCTGCTTTAAATGATCTAGTCTGTTGTGCGTTAATAATGGTATTTTGCGGATATTTTAGGGGCCCGGTGTCAGAGCTAATCCCTCACGCATTCTCCCTCCAGACGCGCATTGCCAGAAGTTGCTTTTTCTGTATCTTTATGAATTCTTTTTTTTTCTACGTTCTTTTTCTTAGCCCATTCATTTCTGTTGGACTGTATTTGGCTGTCTGTGTTTCAGAGGTCTGAGGACCAGGTCCCAGTGGGGAACCCTGTGCCCTCAGGTGGCTCTGCCACAGCTGACAAGAGGATTAAGTGCCCCTGCTTCGCTCCTTTGCCTCTGCGTTTCTCCAGGACCCCAGCCTTTTCCCTTGGAAATTGGTTAGGATGCTGAAGAGGACTCTTTCTAGAAGGTGAGTCTTGAGGAAGAAGGGGTGCTTCCCTTTACAGAGAGTGAAGATCCTTCTGTGATCTGCCTTTTTTACAGAGAGGGCCTTTCAGTGTTGATTCAGGATTCTATGTCAGCCTTATACATAGTGATGCCTGCTCTTATGATGGTGTCATAGGTGGACTTTGCCTTGGAAGGTGTTGGGTATCCTGGCTCCTTTCCTTTGCCTCAGCCCATGGGGAGCTCTCCTGGTCTCTTAATGAGAGAATCCAGAGCTGGGCATTAAGGGCCCCTAAGGTTCTTTCTCGGTTGTATCCCCTGCCCCAGGACAAGCTGGGTCAGTTTTTTGGGCTCCCTCTAGTGGATGCCATCATCATGGTAGTGATAAAGTACGTGACCATTTCAGTGGAAGGGAGTGCTGCACTCAAGGAGTCTTGTGATAGGAAGGTAGAGACCCTCCTTAAGAATGCCTTTGTGGCTGTGGTTGTGGCCTTGCGCTCCCAGGCGGCCTTAAGTGCGAGCCTACTAGCCTAAGCACTCGTGATGTGTTCAGCAGCTTCCAGATAGCCCAGAGACTAGAAAGGGGGGCTGTTTCTTCTGGAGAGAAATCTGCAACTGTGAGTATATACTTCTGGTAATTTTCTAAAAAGAATTCTTTGTATTAAAGCTACTTAATCTGTGAACCCACTGTTTTTTTTGTTGGATCAGTTAGGGCCTAGTAGCAGCAATTAAAGTTTGAATTAAAAAACCCAGAGGAGAACTTTCTGGTTATATTTCATACCCAGCAGAGAGCTTGTAGTTTAAATTTAATAGACACTCAGGGCCAAGTAACAGCAAAGTACTGTTAGTTTAAATTTAACACACAGAAGAGAGCTTTCTGGTTAAATTTAGAATCCAGCAGAGAGCTTGTAGTTTAAATTTCATAAGAAGTTAGAGCCTAGCAGCAGCAGCTAAGAGCTATAATTTAAATCAAATCAGAATTTAGCTTACCTCAGCAGCACAAGACAGGGTACTGTGTAGCAGCCCTCTTTTAATAGGTGTTATTTCCCTCCCTCCCTCCCCACTCCCACCCTCCCCTGGGATAATCATAGCTTTATAGGTACTTACACATCTTAAAGGACAGGAGGTGCTTTCAGGTGAAGCTCATTACCCAAATCAGTCATACACTAAGGACCTGAGATCAATTTAGCTTCAGGTGAACAAGATATATTAAACGTATTAGGTACAGTTTTATTGGTATAAATACCCATAGCAACCCCTAGTAAGTAAGAACTTAAAGATCTAGACACAAACTTAAAACTAAGATGCAGACAGCAGTCCAGCAGCGGGATGGGGGCTTTCCAGTCTTTTGCATTGAGTGTCACATGTATGATTTTCTCCCAGTTGGTGAGAGGTCTTACGTGTGCACTAGGTGCAAGGAGCTCTTTGCTCTCAGGGAACAAGTCCGTTCTCTAGAGGCTAAAGTAGCAGACTTGGAAAACATAAGACAGACAGAGAGGTACATAGACGAGACCTACAGGGATATAGTCCTGAAGTCCCACCTCCAGTCTGGCAGCACCCCTGTTGCCATGGAGGAGAGAGGTCACGTGACAGGAGAGCATCACCCTGGTGCGGCAGGAAGTGATCCTGTAACTAGGACCTGCCCTCCAGGTGATGTAAAACCCTCTCGCACCGAGGAAGTTTCTCCAGGTCCATGTGCCCATGAGGGAAGGGTTAGGACAGCCGTTATAGTTGGTGATTCGATCATTAGGCATGTAGATAGCTGGGTGGCTGGTGGACGTGAGGATCGCCTGGTAACATGCCTGCCTGGTGCGAAGGTAGCGGACCTCACGCGCCACCTAGATAAGGTCTTAGATAGTGTTGGGGAGGAGTCTGCTGTCTTGGTACATGTCGGTACCAATGACATAGGAAAATGTGGTGGTAGGGAGGTTCTGGAGGCAAAATTTAGGCTTTTAGGTAGGAAGTTGAAATCCAGAACTTCCAGGGTAGCATTCTCCGAAATGCTTCCTGTTCCGCGCGCAGGACCCAAAAGGCAGGCAGAGCTCCGGAGTCTCAATGCGTGGATGAGACAATGGTGCAGAGATGAGGGTTTTGCATTTGTTAGGAACTGGGGAACATTCTGGGGAAAGGAGGGGCTCTTCCGAAGGGATGGGCTTCACCTTAACCGGGATGGATCCAGGCTGCTGGCATTAACCTTTAAAAAGGAGATAGAGCAGCTTTTAAACTAGATATTAGGGGAAAGCCGACAGTCGCCCAAGAGCAGATGGTTCGGAAGAATGTATCCTTGAAGGATACTACCAAAAGCAGAGAGGTTCCACAAAAGAGTAAAGTAGCCCAAATGCCCTCAAGTATGGAGCAGACAGAGCTTAAAGATCCCAATTTACCCATGTCTAACAATAGCCAAATTAACATGAACAAAATACATTCTCTAAAATGCTTGTATGCAAATGCTAGAAGTCTAAACAATAAGATGGGAGAGTTAGAATATATAGCACTAAATGAAATGTTAGATATGATTTGGAATATCAGAGACATGGTGGAAGGAGGACAACCAGTGGGACACTGTGATACCTGGGTACAAACTATATCGTAATGATAGAGCTGATCAAATTGGTGGAGGGGTTGCGCTCTGTTAGAGAGGGCATTGACTCAGAAAGGATTAAAGTTTTGCAGGAAACAAAATCTGCTGTAGAATCTGTATGGATTGAAATTCCATATAAAAGGGGGAAGGCAATGGCAGTGGGGGTGTACTATCGAGCGCCTGGCCAGAATGACCAAATGGATGATCAAATGCTCAAAGAAATCAAGGAAGCTAACAAACGTTACAGTGCAGTAATAATAATGGGTGATTTCAATTACCCTGGTATCGACTGGGTCAGTGTCACGTCAGGACATGCTAGGGAGATAAAGTTCCTGGATGAACTAAATGACTGCTTCTTGGAGCAGCTGGTTCATGAACCGACCAGAGGGGAAGCCATATTAGACCTAGTCCTTAGTGGAACACCAGATCTAGTGCAAGAGATAATAGTGTTGGGGCCACTTGGCAATAGTGATCATAGCATGATCACCTTTGATTTAATTAGTGGAGGAGGGATAGTAAGGAAATCCACAGTACTACCTTTTAACTTTCGAAAAGGAGACTATGATAAAATGAGGAAAACAGTTAAGAAAAAACTAAAAGGAGCAGTTGCAAAGGTTAAAGACGTACATCAAGCTTGGGTGTTGTTGAAAAATACTATCTTGGAAGCCCAGACCAGCTGTATTCCACGCTTTAAGAAAAGTGGAAGGAAGTCCAAAAAACTGCCAGCATGGTTTAAAGGTGAGGTCAGAGAGGCTGTTGTTGCCAAAAAAGCAACTTTCAGGAAATGGAAAAAAGAGCCAAACGACGAAACCTGGAAACAGCACAAGCACTGGCAAGTCAAATGCAAGGCATTGATAAAGCAGGCAAAGAGAGAATTTGAGAAGAAGCTTGCTGCGGAAGCAAAAACGCGAAATAAAGACCTTTTCAAGTACATTCGTAGCAAAAAACCTGTGAGAGAGTCAGTTGGTCCATTAGATGATAAAGGGGTTAAAGGAGCACTAAGAGGCGACAAGGCGATAGCGGAGAGACTGAATGAATTCTTTGCTTCGGTCTTTACTGAGGAAGATGTAGGGATGTTACCCATGACGGAAGTGGTATTTAAAGGTGTGGAAGAATTGAAGGAAATATCGATACATCGGGAAGATGTCTTACAACTATTAGATAAACTGAAGAGTAGCAAATCACCTGGGCCCGATGGTATACATCCAAGGGTGTTGAAAGAACTGAAATATGAGATTGCAGACCTGCTATCAGTAATCTGTGAACTATCATTAAAATCATCTCTACTACCTGAAAATTGGAGGATCGCCAATGTAACACCAATTTTTAAAAAGGGTTCCAGGGGTGATCCGGGAAACTACAGACCAGTGAGCCTGACGTCAGTACCGGGAAAAATGGTAGAAACCATCATAAAGAATAAAATTACTCAGCATGTAGATAGTCACAACCTAATGGGAGACAGCCAACATGGCTTTAGACAAGGAAGATCTTGTCTTACTAATCTGTTATGTTTTTTTGAAGGAGTGAATAAACAGGTGGACAAAGGTGAGTTGGTTGATATTGTGTATCTGGACTTTCAGAAAGCCTTTGACAAGGTTCCTCATCAGAGACTTTTGGCAAAACTAAAGAGTCATGGGATAGGAGGCAGTGTTCTATTGTGGATCAGGAACTGGTTAAAAGATAGAAAGCAGAGGATAGGGCTAAATGGCCAATTTTCCCAATGGAGAAAGGTGAATAGTGGTGTACCCCAGGGATCTGTGCTGGGTCCGCTGCTTTTTGACATATTCATAAATGACCTGGAAAGTGGAATAACGAGTGAGGTTATCAAATTTGCAGATGACACAAAACTATTTAAAGTTGTTAAAACCCAAGAGGATTGTGAAAAATTGCAAGAGGATCTTGATAAATGGGAAGACTGGGCATCAAAATGGCAGATGAAATTTAATGTGGACAAGTGCAAGGTTATGCACCTAGGGAAGAACAACACAAAGTACGGTTACACGATGCAAGGTTCCACATTAGGAACCACCACCCAGGAAAAAGATTTAGGCGTCATTGTGGATACCATGTTAAAACCCTCGGCCCAGTGTGCAGCGGCGGCCAAGAGAGCAAATAGAATGCTAGGTATGATAAGGAAAGGAATGGAAAATAAAACAAAAGATATTATAATGCCTCTATATCGTTCCATGGTGAGACCGCACCTTGAATATTGTGTGCAATTCTGGTCGCCGTATCTTAAAAAGGATATAGCGATTTTAGAAAAGGTTCAGAGAAGAGCCACCAAAATGGTAAAGGGGATGGAAGGATACTCCTATGAAGAAAGGCTAAAAAGATTAGGGCTCTTTAAACTGGAAAAGAGACGGCTGAGGGGAGATATGATAGAAGTCTATAAATTAATGAACGGAATGGAACGGGTAAACGTAGATCGATTGTTTACGTTATCAGAATATAGAAAGACTAGGGGACATGCAATGAAGCTACAGGGTAAACTATTTAAGACCAACAAAAGAAAATATTTTTTCACTCAATGTGTAATCAAACTCTGGAATTTGTTACCGGAGGATGTAGTAAAGGCTGTTAGTGTAGCTGGGTTTAAAAAAGGTTTGGACAAGTTCCTGGAGGAAAGGTCCATAAACCATTATTAAGAAGTGACCGAAGATATCAATGCTTGACCCAGTACAAGCATTGTGGAACTTGTGTCTCTTGGGGAAACTGCTAGGTACATATGACCTAGTTTGGCCACTGTTGGAAACAGAATACTGGGCTTGATAGACCTTGGTCTGACCCAGTATGGCATATCTTATGATCTTATGACTGCCAGAGTAGAGTCTGGAGCTGCTTACATGGTATATGCCCTCTATGACTTCATCATGATTTCCTTCAAATTCATTGCAACAGTAGTGGTGGCTAGGCAGTGGCTGTGGCTTCACAATTGGTTAACTGATACGACCTCCAATTTGTGACTGAGTAAGCTCCCCTTTAACGATATGTTGCTGTTTTTGGGGAGGATCTTGAAAAGCTGATGAAAGACCTTGAGGAGACAATGTCCTCAAAGGCTTCCAGAAAACAGGCCTGGGGTCTGCCTCTCGAAGGGTCATGCATGCATCTTAGAGATGCACACTGATAAGTGTCCAGGTGGAGCCTGTTCCTCCTGTGGCCCTAGGTCCAAGAAGGGAAAGCCCTTTTCGTAACTCTCAGCAATTTTGGGACTTACTGGCTCTGACGGGGTGACTGTAAGATCCTGCAATGAGATTTGGTAGGTCTCTTCCCAAGGTGCAGCTGGTTGGGGGGACAGTTCTGGCTGTTTTTCTCTCAGTGGGCCCATATCGTATCAAACCAGTGAGTGTCCGAGATTTTGAGTTGGGGATATACAGTGTAGTTTGCAGAGCCTCTAAGGGACACTTTTGTAGAAACATAGGCCATATGGTCTCTTTCTGCTGTCATGTTTCTATCTAGTCTGCCCTTCCATATCAACTACTATAGTTTGTTTTGTTTTTCTTCCTTTAGAGACCATATGTGTTTGTCTCATGCTTTCTTGAATTCAGATACTGTCTTTATCTCTTCTACTTCCAATGGAAGACTTTTCCATGCATCTACCACTTCTTCCATTAAGAAATATTTCTGAATATTACTTCTGAGTCTATCCCCGTGCACCTTCATCCTATGTCCACTCTTTACAGAACTTTTTCAATTAAAAGAGGCTCTCCTTCTGTGCATTTATGCCACAGAGGTATTTAAAACATTTTTATCATATCTCCTCTCTTCCGCCTTTCCTCTAAAGTATTCATATTGAGGTCTTTTGAAGTCTCTCACCATATTGCTTATAACAAAGACCACTGACCATTTTGGTAGCCACCCTCTGCACCAACTCCATCCTCTTTATCTCCTTTTGTAGGTGTAGCCTCCAGAATTGCACACAATATTCCAAATGAGATCTCGCCAGAGGCACACTATCACCTCCTTTTTCCTGCTGGCCATTCCTCTCCCTAAGCACCTAGGCATCCTTCTGGCTTTCACTGTTGCCTTTTCTACCTGTTTTTAGCAACTTTAAGATCAACAGAAACGATCACACCCAGGTCCTGCTCCTCTTTCGTGGACAGAAGTACTTCACCCCCTATACTGTACTACTCTCTTGATTTTCTTTTTGTTTTGTTTTGCAGCCCAAATGCTTGACCTTGCATTTCTTAGCATTAAATCTCAGTTGTCAAATTCTCAACCGTTCTTCAAGCTTAGTTAGATCCCTTGTCATGTTATTTATTCCTTCCTAGTGTTTACTCTGTTGCAGATTTTGGTATGATCTGCAAAGAGGCAAACCATACCAGACAGCCCTTCCGGAAATTAACAAAAATGTTAAAAAGAATCGGACCAAGGACAGATCCCTATGGCACACCATTGTAACCTCCTCCTTCTCAGAGTGAGCTCAGTTTTTACTTCTACCCTTTGTCGTCTCCCACTCAACCAATTTCTAATCCAGTCAGTCACTTTATGGTCCATCCCTAGGGCGCTCTATTTATGTCGCCTATGCAGAATGGTGTCAAAGGCTTTCCTGAAATCTAAGTAGACCACACCTGGGGCTCTCCCTTGGTTCAACTCTGTGGTCACCCAGTCATAGAAATCAATCAAATTTGTCCGACAAGACTGCCTCTAGTAAACCCATGCTGCTTCGGATCTTGCAATCCATTAGACTTCTGAAACTTCACTAACCTCAGTTTTAGCTGCATTTCCATTAATTTACTCACCAGAGAGGTCAGATTAACCGGCCTGTAGTTCTCAACTTCATCCTTACTTCCACTTTTGTGTAAAGGGACCACATGTGCCTTTCTCCAGTCCTCCGGGGCAGTTCTCGACTCTAAAGTATTGAAAAGATCAGACAGTGGAGCTGCTAGAACTTCCCCAAGTTCCTTCAATACTTTTGAATGTATCCCATCCAACCCTATCACTTTGTCCGTGAGGAACTAGCTAAAACTAAAAGTAGACAATCTTCTGAAAATCGTTCAAGATCCCCTTCAATTTTATTCCTGTTTGTGAGTGTTTTCTGAGGTCCTGCTCGTTGCCCTTCCATCTGTGAACACAGAACAAAAATATTTGTTAAGCAATTCCACTTATTCCTTATCAGTTTCTACATATTCCTCCCCTTGAGTCTGACAATACTGCTTTTGCACTTCCTCTCGCTAATATATCTGAAAAAGTCCCCCCCCCCCCCCCAATTTTATTGCACTGGCTATTTCTTCTTTTTGTAGCTTTGCTTTCCTGACTACTCTCCTAGTTTCTCTTAAGTTTTTCCAAATATTGATGCTTGTCTTCCTCTTTCTGTGATCTCGTATATTTTATGAAGGTCACCCTCTTTTTCATCACCTTTTCAACTACTTCTTTTGAGAACCGTAGTGGCCTCCTTTTACATTTATTTACTTGTCTAACAAAAAGGTTTGTTGCCCTTTAAAATATCCCCTTTCAGTTTTGCTGATTGCTGTTCTCAGTCTACCAGCTGCTCCCATCCTGATAACAATTCCTTGAGGTATTGTTCCATCTTGGCAAAGTTAGCTTTCCTAAAGTCTAAGAACCTCACTTTTGAATGGACTTTATCAGCCCTAGTCCTAATACTGAACCACACCATCTAGTGATCATTGGATGAGAAATGATCTCCCATTATAACATCAAAAACATTCCCCATTGGTAAGCACCAGTTCCAGTATGACCCCTTCACGTGTGGGGTCTGTTCCCAATTGCCGGAATAGTTCTCCCTGTAGAGAATCCAGGATCTCCTTATTTCTAGATGACACCGCAGCAGGGATGTACCAGTCAACATCCAGCATATTGAAATCACCTATCAGTAACACCTCTCCTTTCATGGCAATACTCTATTAAATCTCTGTCTACTTTTGCCTGTGAACAAGATATATCTATCACAAATGCAAATTGATTTCCCAATCTCCAGGAACAAGCAGGAATGTAGTCTTCACATATGGGTATCGTCGGTACCGATGGAGCCTGCGTGGGAACGCTCCCCAGCGTCCAATAGGAAAGCTTTTGGGAGCATCCCACAGCACCTGCGTGTTGCCTTCCCGCCTTTCCCAACGGTCCCTCTCCAGTTCTTCGTTTTCCGCGGAGCCGACAAGTCGCACATCCTGTCACCACAGAAAAATTCCCTCCTTATACTTCTTTTTTGTGGTTGCGTCTGCCTTCCCTTGACACTATACCGGTACCGACAGTGGTTCTTTTCTTTTTTCTAAACACCCCCCCCCCCCCCAAAAAACCCCCCAAAACTTTGTTTCTGGAGTCTTTCTCCAGTAATTTTCTCCTCGGGTGCCACGTTCCATTTTGGGCACTAGGCCGAACTTTTTCTCTCAAAATGGAAAAACCCACTTTGGGTTTTAAAGTGTTCTAAATGTGGCGGTACCATCTCCATCACAGACACCCATGAGTGGTGCCTCAAATGTTTAGGTCCTGACCACTCTATTTCAGAGTGTGTTGCCTGTGGAATGATGTCAAAAAGGGGCCGGCAAAACCAAACTGCTAAGCTCAGCACCCTTTTTCCCTCCGATGCAGCCTCCGTGGCATCGACGTCCTCCAGGGCTTCATCCTCCTCCCATGGATCTCAGGTAACTAAACATAAATCTAGCCGGTCCTCAAAGGGTAGATCTTCTTCTAAACATCGAGATGCCTCTGGCATTGCCCTTGAGGGACTTTTGCCGGCAAAACTGCCCCAGCGGGAGGCTTCAGCTTCCAAAGCACTAACGGGGCTCCAGGATGTTCTTGAGGTTTCAACCTCGGCAGAAATACTGGTGCCATGCTCTGGGGTTCCGGCCGCTTTAACCGGCACCGGTACCGTCGATAGATCCTAGATTCTTGGCTATTCAACGCGGTCTGGCGGCTCTTCACACGGCCTCGATGCCCCTGAAACCACTTCAGACAATTCAACCGGTACCGACTCCGGTACTGGCACCGATTGCATCGACATCGGCAGGTATTGTACCGGGACTGAGTCATGCGTCTCTATCTGGCATCGACAAGTCGGCACCGGACCACTCCGATGCTGACTTCGATCGGTACCGGTACCGTGCCTTGCACTATCACCCGGATTGGAGATACTTCGGATTCTCGGATGAGTCTGAAGACTCCGAAGGCTCTGCCGATACCAGAGTACTTCTTTCCGAGGATTCCTCTTCTCCTCAGCGTAGGATGTCTCCACCAGAGGATATGTCCTTTCAGGATTTTATCCGAGATGTGGCCCCGAGGTCTTTCCATCACAGTGGCTCCTGAAAAAGAGCCTTGGGCAAAGGAATTAGAAATCCTACAATACCCTAAAGCTCCCAAGGAGGCAGCTACCTTACCTATTCATGAGATCTTGCATGATCTTATGTTAAGGATGTGGGAAACACCTCTAACCACATCTCCTCATTCTCGAAGACTCGACACCATGTATCGAGTTCCTCCTTGTCCTGGGTTTCAGAAGACTCAAGTACCACACCATTCCATGGTTGTGGAATCAGCCATGAGATGGATGAAGAGTACAAAAAGGCATGCATCTAATCCTCCAGGACGTGAGTGTAGGACTCTTGACGCCTTTGGATGTCGATCCTTCCAGGCTTCCATGCTTTCTGCTAGGATCAGTTCCTATATCTTGTATATGGGAATGTTCCTTAAGAAAGTCACAGAAGACTTAGAGCTTATGAGCCCTCGCCTTCCTGATGATAAAAGGCAAGATTATCTTACTCTTGTTAAACATGCTCAGAATGTTTCTAAGTTTGTGAATCGTGCAGCCTTTGACTGCTTTGAATGCATAAGCAGAACCTCTGCTATTGCCATAGGTGCACGTAGAATTGCCTGGCTCCAGGCATCTGACTTAGAAATCTGGGTACAGGACAAACTGGGGAATATACCTTGCACAGGAGAGAATTTCTTTGGCAAGAATTGGCAGGAAAAAGCTAATGAGATAGATGCTGACAATATCACTTTGGATAGATTGTCCAAATCTACAGCTGATCCTGCGAGGAAAAGATCCTCTAAGAAACCATTCTTCAGTAAGAAGAAGACGTTTTATCCCTCCTATACCCAACAGGGACATCGTTCAGGTCAGTCTGCCCAAAAGGGACAGCAACAACAATTTAGGCAACAAAGGAAGCCAAAAGCAGCTAAGCCTCAACCGGCTCAGCAGACTCAGCCTCCACAGGGGCTTTGACTCATACCTAGAGAACTTTGCCTTCCTGGCCCTGAACGGCTCAAAACCCTCCACCATCCCAGGAAGGTTATGTCATTTTGCCTGCCCCCAGATGATGTCAGATAACAGCGGAAAATTGGACTCTGTCTATTGTACGAGAGGGGTACAAGCTTCATTTCCTCAGCATGCCCCCTTCTACAATAAGACAGTTCAATTCTCAGACCTCTCCCAACGACCGGTTAGGTCAAGAAGTCACAATGCTCCTTGCTCAAGGAGCAATAGAAGAGGTGCCCATTCCCCAACAGGGTACAGGGTTTTACTCCCCCTATTCCCTTATTCCAAAGAAAACAGGAGGACACAGACCCATTCTAGACCTCAGAGAATTGAACAAATTCCTGTTCAGGGAGAAGTGCAAAATGATTTCTCTAGGAACTCTGCTGCCTTACCTTCAGAGTCAGGATTGGCTTTGTTCTCTAGATCTCAAGGATGCGTACACTCATGTTCTCATCCATCCAACTCACCGAAAGTTCCTTTGATTCCTGTTTCAAGGGAAGCACTACCAATACAGGGTTCTTCCTTTTGGCCTGGCCTCTGCAGCAAGGGTGTTTACAAAATGCATGCCTGTGGTAGCAGCATTTCTCCGCACCCTGGGAATATTCGTCTTCCCTTACTTAGATGACTGGCTCAATCGAGCCCCTTCAGAGCCAGAGGCCAGGGTTGCTCTGTCTCGCACAATGCACATCCTTCAGTATTTGGGACTTGTTATAAACTTCCCAAAGTCCAGCCTTGCTCCCACTCAATCCCTGGAGTTTATAGGCGCTCTTCTGGATACCAGACAGACAAGGGCCTTCCTTCCACAGCCCCGCTGTCTTCGCATTGTGCAGTTAGCTTCCCAAGCAGTGATAAAACCTCACCTCACTCCTCGGGAAATGTTACAGTTGCTAGGCCACATGGCATCCACCGTGCATGTGGTTCCTTATGCTCACCTCCATATGAGGGCAGCCCAGTGGACCTTATCCACTCAGTGAGCTCAGGTGTCAGGTTGCCTGTCAGACAAAATAGCAAACTCAGATCGCCTTATTTTGTCCCTCCAATGGTGGCAGTCACCCCAAAACCTTTTGGTGGGGTCTCCTTTTCAGCAACCCCCACCCCAAGCCACTCTAACAACAGATGCTTCACAGGTGGGTTGGAGAGCCCACCTGCAAGGCCTCTCTACCCAGGATACCTGGACTCCACAGGAGGCCTATCTCCATATCAACCTCCTAGAGCTCAGAGCAATCTTCCTTGCTCTTCGAGTATTTCACACCCAGCTCAGCTACAAGACAGTCCTAGTTCAAACAGACAATCAGGTAGCCATGTTCTATGTGAACAAGCAGGGTGGAACAGGCTCTCTGTCGCTCTGCAACGAAGCGTTGAGACTATGGGCCCTCGCCAGAGAGCATCAGATTCATCTCCTTGCGGTATATCTTCCAGGCATTCAAAACTCTTGGGCAGACAGACTCAGTCGAGTTCTGCTTCCACACGAATGGTCTCTCCATGCAGACCAGGTGGCCCAAATTTTTCAAATTTGGGGAACACCGGACATAGACCTCTTTGCAAGTCCGCTGAATACCAAACTTCCCTGCTTCTGTTCCAGAATTCCGGCTCGAGGTTGTAAGGCCAGGGATGCTTTCCTCCTTCATTAGGGTCAGGACTTCCTGTATGCCTTTCCACTCATTCCCCTGATTCCCAAAACCCTGTTCAAGGTTCAGAGAGAAAGAGGTAATATGATCCTCATAGCTCTACGTTGGCCACGGCAAATGTGGTACCCTCTGCTCCTACATCTCTCTCAAGCTCTGCCTATGGAGTTAGGATCTGCCTCAGATCTTCTTTCTCAAGAGGACGGGATGCTGTGGCATCCCAATCCCCAGTTTCTGCATCTCAGGGCCTGGTTGCTGAAAGCCTAGAACTTCATGGTCTTAACCTTTCCCAGCAGGTAAAGGATATGCTTCATGCTTCCAGGAAACCTTCCACTAGATGCTCTTATGCATTTAAGTGGAAAAGGTTTACCATATGGTGCTCGCAGAAGGGTCTTAACCCTCTTGTGATACCTCTGGAATCATTACTGGAATACCTCCTTCATTTATCAAATGCAGGGCTTAAGACCAATTCAGTGAGAGTCCATTTGAGTGCTATTGCTGCTTCTTTCAAGCCTCTAAATGGACAACCTATTTCCTCTCATCCTCTCATAGCGAGATTTATGAGAGGCCTTCTTTTAACGAAGCCTCCCATTAAGCCACCACCGGTGGCATGGGATTTAAATCTGGTACTTGGGCAGCTCATGAAACTGCCCTTTGAACCATTAGCCACTACCTCTTTGAAATTCCTTTCCTGGAAGGTTATCTTTCTCATTGCAATCACATCAGCACGTCGCATCAGTGAATTGCAAGCGTTGGTGGCTGATCCTCCTTATGCAAGGTTCCATCATAAGGTAGTCCTTAGGACTCATCCACCCTTTATGCCGAAGGTGGTTTCGCCCTTTCAATTAAACCAAGCGGTTTACCTTCCTGTATTCTTTCCAAGGCCTCACGCCTCAAATGTAGAAAGGAACCTTCATACTTTGGATTGTAAAAGAGCTTTGGCCTTTTACTTGCAAAGGACACAGCAACATAGAAAATCCTCTCAACTCTTTGTTGCTTTTGATCCTAGTCATTTGGGACTTCCAGTCTCCAAAAGGACACTGTCCAGCTGGATTGCACAGTATCTATATTTTGCCTATGAGAGTAAGAGCATTCCTCTTGAAGGCCATGTCACAGCTCACAATGTGAGAGCCATGGCAGCCTCAATGGCTCATCTTCATTCTGTGTCTCTCGACAACATCTGTCGAGCAGCTACTTGGGCTTCGGTACATACCTTCACAGCCCATTACTGCTTAGACAAGGACTCCTGCCGGGATGCCTTGTTTGGTCAGGATGTTCTTCAACACCTGTTCCAGAGTTAATCAACTCCTACCCACCATCCCTGGTAGGATGCTAGAGATCCATGTGGGGAAGTGGAGCCCTTTCACAAGGGCACACAATTTCCTGGGGCCATCTCCCTGGCATCTGCAGCTAGGGAATCCCCATATGTGAAGACTACATTCCTGCTTGTTCCTGGAGATAGCATAGTTACTCACCTGTAACAGGTGATCTCTGGGAACAGCAGGAATTTAGTCTTCACAACCCACCCACCTCCCCTAGGAGTGGTATCTTTCTATCTCTCTCTCTCTTTCCCTCTCTCTTTTGTCTCAGCTTTAAACGCAACTGGAGAGGGACAGTTGAGAAAGGCAGGAAGGCAGCACGCAGGTGCTGTGGGATGCTCCCAAAAGCTTTCCTATTGGACAATGGGGAGCGTTCCCGTGCAGGCTCCGTCGGTACCGACGATACCCATATGTGAAGACTAAATTCCTGCTGTTCCTGGAGATCACCTGTTACAGATGAGTAACTATGCTTTCTCTCTCTTTAGTTTAACCCACAGTGCCTCCTTGCTCCCTTGTAAGCCCTGTAATTTTGTTCCTGGTGATTGGGACTTCAGCTCTCACACATGTGAATTCATAGTGCAAAGATGGGGCCTTCCAGTGTTCAACTTGTTGGCAACTCAAGTGAATACCAAAGTGGCAACGTTTTTCAGCAGCAGGAAATATCCACAGATGGTGGGCTTGGTGGTTCTACTTCAGGAATGGCCACAGGAGGGATGATGTATGTCTCTCCCTCTGCCCCTGGTGAGCAGTCTTCTGTGCAGGATTCGGGCCTGTTGATTCTAGTGGTCCCAGGTTGACCTCACAGGCTGTGATACATGGTTCTCTTGAGCCTGTTGGCAGGGACAATATTAGACACTCTGCTTAAGACTCGGGTGGGCCTCTCTGGACTTGCACTTACGCTTGTAAAGTTTTCAAGAGATGGTGTTCCCGTTAATCCATGGAGGCCAAGACGGCAAGTGTTGCTTTTTTGTCCTCCTTGCAGTCTGGCTTGGACCAGAGCTTGGCCCTGAACTCTCAAGGTTCAGATGGTGATACAGACATGCTACAGGGGGTCAAATCCAATGGATTTCGTTGGCAGACACTCTGTTGTCTTCTGTTTCCTCAAAAGTGAAGTTCTGTCCGTCTGTGTGCTCAGTTACTTCTCAGTTGAGTCTCTCTCTGGTATTGATGTCCTTGGAGGCCTCCCTTTTGAGCCCATTCGTAAGGCCTTCCTCAAGGATTTGACCCTTAAGGTGCATTTCCAGTTAACTCTACCATCCACCAGGCGGGTGTCTGAGCTGGAGGCCTAGTCTTGCAGGGAGCCTTTCTTGGTCATGCTTCTGTCTCCTTGAGGACTGTGCTATCCTTTCTCCCAAAGGTGTTTTCCTCCTTTCATCTTAACCAGACTGAGGATCTTCTCACTGCTTCTGGTGGATGTGCAGAGGGTATCAGTCAGATACCTGGAGATTACTAATTCCATTTTCCAGCTGGCTCATCTTCTTGTCCTCGGCAGCCCAAGGAAGGGACTAGCAGCAGTCAAGTTCTCTCTTGCCAGCTGTATGCAGGAGGCCATTGGGCCAGCTCCTGGGTGGAGTCTGCCTTGGTGTCCACAGAAGAAATTTGTAAGACAGCTACCCAGTCTTCACTGAGCTCTTTTGGAAACACTACAGGTTTCATGTGAGAGCTGGAAAAGTTGGTGCCTTTGGTGGGCAGTTCTGTCCAGAGTGTTGTCTTCCTTCAACCCCTGGATCCTGACTGCTTGTGTACATCACACTTACCTAGACTGGTCTAGCAGGATATAAGGAAGGAGAAATTTTACATACCTGATCATTTTTCTTTCTTAAATTCTGCTAAACCAGTCCAGGATCTCCCCTGGAAGGCTTTTTTTTTTTACTTTTTCTTTTTTACAGGTTTGGGAGTCCAGCTGTCATAGTGTGCTTAGTCACTACCATGGTCTGAAGCAGAATACATTGTGGTAAGTATGCCAAGTGCTACTTCAATATATTTGTTGCAAGGTTCTTTTGTTGGTTAGTAACATTGAGCATTTCTGAGTGTTTCGGTCTTGCTTACTGCTTGGGAAGTTTCATACTGGTTTCTCAGTGCTGCACCACTAGATATACTGGGAGGAGTGGCCTAGTGGTTAGGATACAGTACCTCAGGCAAGGAGGGCCGGGGGTTCAAGTCCCACCTGGGGACAACAATCTCAGGCCGGAGGGACTGGGGTTTCTTGTCCTATAGGCACTCCTTGTGGCCTTGAGCAAGCCACTTAACCCTCCTTGCCTCAGGTACACATAGATTGTGAGCCCTTTGGGGACAAGGGAATATATCCAGTACCTGTTTGTAGTAATTACATAATGTAAACCGCTTTGATTGAAGGATAAGGCGGTATAGAAAACTGATTAAATAAATAAATATACCAGGTGATGACATCACTGAAAGTTAAAAAAAAAAAAAAACAGAAGCCTGATGGCAGAAAAAGACCATATGGCCTATCAAGTCTGCCCTTCATACCAATTACTATAGTCCTTTTTTCTGTTAGAGATCTTCTGTGTTTGTCCCATGCTGTCCTGGTCTCTACTTCCACTTGGAAACTATTCCATGCATCTACTACTCTTTCCATAAACAAATATTACTGCATATTACTCCTTAGTCTATCCCCTTTCACCTTCATCCTATGCTCCCTTATTGCAGAGCTTTCTTTCAATTGAAAGAGGCTATTTTCCTGTGCTTTTATGCCACAAAAGTATTTAAACGTGACTCATATATCACCTCGCTCTCGCCTTTCCTCCAGAGTATACATATTGAGATCTTTAAGTCTGTTCCCTTATGCCTTATGACGTAGCCCACTGACCACTTTGGTAGCCACCCTCTGCACAGACTCCATCCTGTTTATATCCTTTTGAAGATGTGGTCTCCAGAATTGCACACAATACTCCAAATACAGTCTCACCAAAGACTTATATAGAAGCACTATCACCACCTCCTTCCTGCTGGCCATTCTTCTCCCTATGCACCCAAGCATCCTTCTGGCTTTTGCTGTTGGCTTTTCTACCTGTGTAGCCTCCTTAAGATCATCAGAAATGATCACACCTAGGTCCTGCTCTTCTTTGCTCAAATCTGCCTCCAGATTTCTTTAATGTAACCACTGTAATATTTCGGTGCAAGGCAGCATATCCAGAAAATTAAAATCAATCAATCACAGATCTAGCTGTTCCAGTGATGACAGCTCTTCGTCCTCTTCACTGATAAAAGGACCTTATTTAGCAGTGAGAATTTTGAAAATTTCAAGTACTTTTTTTAAAAGCTCTTTAGGGGATGATGATAAAATTTGAGGGAAGTTTAAGAACTGTGAGTTCAAATGCCTAGAGAAGTTCTTCAACTTCTTGTGTATGAGCAGTTTATTCAGCATTGTAGCTGCCTGTACCACCTTAACCTGATTTGAGCTGTTAGGCATATCTTCCAATTTCCATATTGTCCTGCTAGACCAGTCCGGACAAGTGGGTCATGTTTCCCTACCATTAGATTTGGTGTAGACAAAGAACCAATGAAAAGCCAGGTTTCATTGACATCGTTCCTATGCCTTTATTCACCTCAGCCACAGAGGTCTCTTTGGTATTTCTCCCCTCTGAAGACTGAGAGGAAAAGACTGATTCAACACTCGTGAACGACCACCATGAGGGTGACTCTCAGTTGAGCATGACGTGGGAGGTTCCACTAGACTCTGGTGTTTTGGGTAGCCAAAGGAGGAGGGAAAATTGGTTCAGCTCCACACACTTATCATGATAAGAACCTGTTGAGCAGACAGAAATTGGAAGGATCTGGAACAGTGCAGAAGCCTCACACATCCTCGATGCCCCCTTCCTCCTCTGTTCCCCCCCTGCTCTTTCTCGAAGATTGCAGAAGGCTCTCAGGTGGATCTGCCTGCCCAGCCATCTTAAGCACAGTGCTGCAAAAGCAAGTAAAACAGTTTCAGGGTAGTAGAGCTGAGCCCGGCACGGATTCTTTGCCTGGGGTTTTCAGGAGGTGAGTACCAAGGCTTGACCTCGTGCATTGCCTTTATTGGGGGTTTCTGATTCCATCTTCCTGGGACATAATTCAGGGTGGGCTATTGGTGCAGTGTGGGGGTTTCTGCCGTTTGCTCCATGTGTTAGTAGCATTTTTTCTCCAGGACCAAGCAGGAAGTCAGTCCTCACATATGGGTGAGGGCGCTGACGGAGCCCCCGTGTGGAGCATTTCCCCAGCTTTCAAGGAAAGCCTATAGGAATGAAGCGCGCATGCGCGGTCCCCTTCCCGCCCAAAGGTACCATCTTGCTCAGTCTTTCTTTTTCCGCAGAGTCCAACGGACGTGAGTTCATGTCACCCGGGAAAAGTAGATTTTTTTTTTCCGGCTATTTTGGCTTTTTCTGTTCCAGTTCGATGCCGGTTCCCTTTCCCGCCTGGGTTCGGTACACCGGTATCGAGTCCGGAGTTTTGATTTTCGTTTTTTGTCCTTCGTGACTAGCGATCGCGCTCTTTTTGTGTTTTCACTGGCAGCCCGGTCTTTTGACCTTGCAGGGGCCCTTTTTCCCCCGATGGCTGCCAGCGGGTTCGAAAAGTGTGATTGGTGCAAGAAACTTAAGTCTCTCACCGACACACATGACTGCTGCCTCTTTTGCCTCCGACCATGACCCGCTGGCCTGTGGCCCATGCGGCAAAATGTCGTTGAAGGCGCTAAGGAGCCGTCAGCATCAACATGAGAGAATTTTCTCAGAGTCCGCGTCCGACCGGGCACGGACTTCGTCAGAGGCCTCGACATCTCGGGAGTCTGACCCCGAGCGCCGTTGGGGTTCCTCTGAGAGGGAGTCTCCCACTCGGGAGCACAGAAGGAAGAAGAAGCCACGAGGACGGCATCGGTGGAGGCTCCTGGATCCTCGAGGGCCAGGTCGCATAGCCCTGACCGCCACCCCGGACTCTTGGAGTCAGAGAGACCGTCCAAGTTACCTCGCATGGAGTCTGAGTCCCCGAGTCACGTACATGCTGTTGTCCTCGTGGACTCTCCTCCGAGGGAGCCACCATCAGGGCCCGAGTTGGGGGCTGCTGAGTCTCCTGAGCTTGGACTCAGGTTGACAGCCTTGGAGAGCAGCTTGGCTGCCTTCATGGAACAGCAGCGGGTGCTGATCGCTGGTCTGACCGGTGCATCTGCCCCGACCACCGGGACCTCGATGTCCAAGTCGACACCGGAGACCGAGCCGATCCTCGGTCAAGGTCCCCCTCGACCCCCCCCCCCCAACCCCCCCTCCCCCGTGCGGGGCCAAGGTCGTCAACGCTGATGGGGTGGCACTGAGGCCCACACCGTTGGAGCCGCTCGTTTCCTCCTCGGAGGAGTCGGCGTGGGAGACGGAGGACGAGGAGTCCCCGGACACATTCCGGACCCAGTGCGTCCCTTCGGACTCACTGGAGTCCGAGCCTCGGAGACAGTCCCCACCCCCCCACCCCCGGACTTCGTGAGGGACATGGCCAAAGCCTCGGCCTTCCCTGCGGACGCCGAGGAGGAGCCTCGAGCTCGATGCCCTCCAGTATGACTTTCCTCCGAAGGAAGCCTTTACTGTACCGGTTCCTCCGATGCTGGAACGGCTGCTCTTCCGTATGTGGGAGGCACCGGCCTCAGCGCGGGTTCTTAGCAAATGGGTTGATTCCATTTATCGAGTCCGTAAGAGCCCTGGGTTCCAAAAGGCGCAGCTACCGCACAACTCCATGGTTGTGGAATCGGCCATGCACCGCCTGAAGAGTCAGAAGATGCACTCCTCGGTGCCCCCTGGTTGGGAGGCCCGGAACCTGGATGCCTTCGGTAGAAAGTGCTTCCAGGGCTCTATGCTATCCTGCCGTGTCCAGACCTACCAGCTGTACATGGGCATGTACCTACGAGACCTGGAAAAACAGATTGCCGGGTTCTCAGCTGGCCTCTCCGAGGAACCTTTGCAGAGGCTCAAGGCTTTGTCAGCAGGGATCCGAGAGTGCTCGACGTTTATCTCTCGAGCAGCCTATGATGGCTTCGAGGCTTCGGCCTGGGTAGCCGCAGCAGGCATCTATGCACACCGTCAGGCCTGGCTGCAGTCATCAGACCTGGAGTCATGGGTGCAGGACAAGTTGGTCGATGTCCCCTGCCGAGGTGAAAACCTTTTCGGTAAGCCCATGACTGAAAAGGCTGCGGAAATCGAGACTGAGACTCTCACCAGGACAAGGCTGTCCAGGAAGACTTCTGCCCCTTCTCAGAAAAAAAAGGGCGCGGGAAAGAAGCCCTTTTTCCCGAGGAAGGGTGCTATCTACAAATCCTACCCTCAATATCAGGCCTCTCCAGCTCCCCAGCAGGCCAAGGGGCAGAGGCATGGGGCCCCGTAGGCAGAAAAACCCCAAGCCGCCAGCTCCGGCTCCTGCACAGCAGGGAGTGGGGTTTTGACTCCCACAGCATAGCCTCTTCTTCACAGCTGGCTCCATTCAGCACAGGAGGTTGGCTGACCCTGTACACCTACAGGTGGCCAGCCATCACAGGGGATACCTGGGTCCTCAGCATAGTCCAAAAGGGCTACATGCTCCACTTCCACCAGCTATATCCCCCTCCTACTTTCCAGGGGAACCTCCAAGACTCCCTCTGCACAGAAACCTCCTCCTTCAGGAGTTGGCAAGTCTTCTAAAAGAACAGGCGGTGGAACCGGTGCCTCACCACCTGGAAGGGCAAGGCTTCTACTCCAGGTACTTCCTGGTATCAAAAAGGACAGGAAGCTTCCGGCCTATCCTAGACTTGCGAAACCTAAACAAGTTTCTGGAGAGGGAAAAGTTCAAGATGCTTACCCTTGGGATACTGCTGCCCTACCTCCAGCAGGGAGACTGGCTATGCTCCTTAGACCTAAAGGATGCTTATACTCACATCCTCATTCACCCAGACCACCGACAATATCTCAGATTTGTGGTGGGAGGAAACCATTTTCAGTACAGAGTACTTCCCTTTGGCCTAACTTCTGCCCCCAGGGTTTTCACCAAATGCCTGGCAGTGGTGGCGGCTTATCTCAGGAATCAGGGAATTTTTGTCTTCCCATACCTGGATGACTGGCTCATCAGGGGCCAGTCTCTCCAGGAGGCCAGACAAGCCACTCTTCGCACTGTCTCTCTTCTTCAGCATCTGGGCTTTGTCATAAACTACGCAAAGTCCACTTTGCTCCCTTCACAGAACCTAGAGTTTATAGGGGCAAGGTTAGACACCCTGCAGGCAAGAGCTTACTTGCCCGAGGACAGGGCCCACAGACTGATGGACTTGGCCAACGAGTTCCAAAGCAATTCTCAGGTCTCTGCCAGGCACTTCCTGCGGCTCCTGGGCCACATGACATCCACGGTACATGTGACTCTGAATGCCCGCCTGCACATGCGGGCTGCTCAGTGGTGCCTCAGAGCTCAGTGGGCGCAGGCCACAGGCAACCTCTGAGACAGAGTAAAGGTGTCCAAACCACTTTTGGACTCCTTGCAGTGGTGGCTACATCTCCCAAACCTCCTCAGGGGGGTACCTTTTCAGGCCCCAGCACACACAAGGGTGCTGACGAGAGATGCTTTCTTAAAGGGCTGGGGTGCACATTGCCATGGCACGTACACGCAAGGCCTCTGGTCTCCTCAGGAGGCCACCCAGCAGATCAATCTTTTGGAGCTGCGAGCAATCCGCTTGGCTCTACAGACATTTTCTCATGCCCTCTCTCACCAGTCTGTCTTAGTTCATACAGACAATCAGGTAGCAATGTTCTATGTGAACAAGCAAGGGGGCACAGGGTCCAGGCTCCTATATCAGGAGGCGCAGGCCCTATGCTCCTTTGCAGTCAAACATTGCATGTTTCTCAAAGCAGTTTATCTACCTGGTCAGGAGAACCTCTTAGCAGACAAGCTAAGCAGAATTCTCCAGCCCCACGAATGGCAGTTGAATCCATTGGTGGTCCAGCAGATCTTTCTACGATGGGGACTTCCATCCATCGATCTCTTTGCAAGTCCACTGAACCGTCAGCTGCCCAGGTTTTGCTCCAGACAACCGCATCCCCTGAGAATGGCAGCAGATGCTTTTCTGATATCTTGGTCTACGGGCCTCCTGTATGCGTTTCCTCCCACGCCCCTGGTAGCCTGAACTCTGTTCAAGATTCTCCAGGACAAGGCCTCGGTGATTCTGGTAGCCCCTAGATGGCCGAGGCAACCGTGGTTTCCACTTCTGCTACAGTTGGCGGTGGAAACTCCTTTCCCTCTGGGAAAGATCAGGGTTCCCTTCTGCACCCCAATATCAGGTCTCTCAATCTAGTGGCCTGGCTGCTGAAAGGATAGTGCTAGCTCCCTTGCTTCTACCTAAGGAGGTTGAAGAGGTGGTTTTGGCCTCTAGGAGGCAATCCACCAGAAAGTCCTGTGCCCTCAAGTGGCATAGGTTCACAATATGGTGTGCTCAGCGCAATGAAGATCCTTTCTCCTGCCTTGTGCCAGTAGTACTGTAGTATCTACTTCACCTGTCAGACCTAGGCCTTAAGTCTAACTCTGTTCGGGTCCACCTCAGTGCTCTATCAGCGCACCACTCACCGGTGGAGGGGCAGTCTCTGTCGGTTCACCCCTTGGTGTCCCGCTTCCTCAGAGGTCTGCTTCTTCTCAAGCCTCCAGTTCGTCCACCGGCGACTGAGTGGGATTTGAACTTGGTCTTGCAGCAACTTACTCGCCCACCATTTGAGCCGATGGCTACTTGCCATTTGCGCTTCCTTTCTTGGAAAGTGCTCTTCCTCGTAGCTCTTACCTCAGCCAGACGTGTGAGTGAACTACAAGCTCTGGTTTCTGATAGACCGTACACATGGTTCTATAGGAACAGGGTGGTCCTTCGGACCCACCCGAAGTTCCTTTCAAAAGTCGTCTGCTCTTTCCACCTCAACCAGGAGGTGGTTCTTCCGACCTTCTTTCCCAGGCCGCATACCAGCCGGGCTGAAACAGTTTTGCATACCCTGGACTGTAAGAGGGCGTTGTCTTTTTACATAGAATGTATGAGGGGCATCGAAGAGCCACTCAGCTCTTCGTCTCCTTTGACCCTAATAAACTGAGGTTACCTGTCTCCAAGCGTACGTTGTCCACTTGGGTAGCAGATTGTATCGCCTGTGCGTACAAGGCAGCTGACCTCCCCTTGCAGGGTCGAGTCACGGCCTACCGTGTCAGGGCAAAAGCCGCGTCAGTAGCTCATCTCCGCTCTGTTCCGTTGGCAGACATCTGCCGGGCCGCTACTTGGTCTTCAAGTCAGACTTTTGCAACCCACTACTGCCTCGAGAGAGAGTCCCGAAGGGACAGTGCTTTCAGACAGACAGTACTCTGTAATCTCTTTGAGGTTTAGGCAACTCCTACCCTCCAGCCCTTGTGTTGGGCTACCGTACGGGGGCATTCTCAGAGGATATTCTTCTCACAAATGCTGAGGCTCTTGAGAGGGAGCCATCTTTCAGCTTAGGGTCCCCGGTAGCCTAGAGCTGGGGAGTCCCATATGTGAGGACTGACTTCCTGCTTGGTCCTGGAGAAAGAGTAGTTACTCACCTGTAACAGGTGTTCTCCAGGAGCAGCAGGAATCAGTCCTCACGACCCTCCCTCCTCCCCTGGAGTTGCAGTCATATACTTCATTTTATTTTTTGCTTTTAGCTATGTCATCAGACTGAGCAAGATGGCACCTTAACTTTAAAGTTAATTTGAAAAGGAAAGACAGCCTGTGAGGAGCCCGCCCCCATGACATCACTTCCTCGGGCTCTGCATGATCGGAGGGCTCCTGACACAGTTTCTCTTTACTTTTCAATGTAAGTGTAGTGCAGCCGCTGCTCTGTACAAAGCAGAACCAGCGGCTGCACTGCTATAGGGAATCGCGTTCGCGCCGCGGACTTCGGCACAAAAGCCGGTTTTTTGCTCTGGCCGCTCCCGATCTTGCGGCCAGAGCAAAAAACCATCTTTTCAATGGCCGGTTTTACAACTGTGCTGGCAGCCGGCCTGGCCATGGAAAAACCGGCCAGGCCGGCTGAAAACCGGCCGGTTGGCAACCCTAATTTGTGAGCCGAGGCCACATGTTACGGATGAAATTGGAATTTTTCCCACGGCACACCAGACAATATCTCACGGCACACTAGTGTGCCGCGGCACAGTGGTTGAAAAACGCTGCTCTAGAGGGTCTGTGTCAGCTATGTTCCCTGGTCTTTGGGGGGGGGGGGTCATTTCCGAGAGGAGAGCTTTCAGACTTCAGATTGTTCTTCCCTGAATTATTTTTTTTGCAGCCAGCCTGATCCTTCTGGCGTGGAAATTCGGACCCTGAAGCCTCTGGGTGCCCCTGGGCACAATCTCATGCAAGGAGGCTGTGGAAGCCCTGTTTGATTGCCTTGGGCTATGTGTCGCCAGCGAGGGGTGCCCCCTAGAAATGGGGAACAGCTGCGAGCTCTCTGAGATATCAACTATGGCTGGGATTCAGATGGCTCGGCACTGGACTCTGGCGTAAATGAAGAAGTACTCTTGCCTTCAGAAGATTGTGAAGAGGCCGGAGTGGTCCGCCTATTCTGGAAAGAGAAGCTGGTGGCATTGATTGCCAGGGTCTCATCTGCTTTGAACTTGATGGATACTTCCAGCATGGAGCCAAAGGTGCACCCGCTCTTTCAAGGGGTGTGGAAATCCACTACTGTCTTCCCGTTCCCAGATATGATCAAGGATATCTGGTTGGAGTGGGACTCCTCGCTTAAGGGGTTAAGGATGTGTAAAAAGATAAACGCTTTCTTGGAGAAGGAGTGCTTCAAATGGTTTGGTATTCTCAAGGTGGACGCACAGGTCACAATGGTTACCAGACGGCCCATAATTCCTGTGGAAGGTGGTTTGGCCATAAAGGATTTTCTGGACCATAAGCTAGATTCGCCGTAGTGGCTGCCATTTTGTAGCTGGCAATATGTGCCAGTCTGACATCTCAAGTCCTGCTTCAGTAGATAATACGACCCTTCATTTGGAGTCTGCTATAGCCTTCCTTTCTGATGTCATGTGTGACCTGGTGCATTTGGCAGCCAGGGATGTTACCTTGTTGCAGGGACGGCCCAAGGGTATTGTGGGGTCATGTGTGGAGACTAATTGTGGTGCCTCATTTCCATATCCACTGGGCCTCATTTGTATAAATCTAATTTATTTTATTTTAAAATATATATGCTGGCCATCTAAAATTTTAAGTGACTTTCAAAGGAGTCCTTCGCAATCCTCTTTTTTTTTCCTAACAATGACTTAACACACATTAATGTTTAGTAAACATGCCCCTAAATGCCATTGCACCCACCTCGTAACTGGGTGTTGCTGCACTTAGCACATATTGAAATTTGTAAAAGCACATTTAACCTTTAGTAAACATGCCTCTTAATGAGGGTCTGAAAACAATTTGCATGTACAGTGCAGATAAAGAAAGGCTACCATATCTCTGCATTACTGTCCTCCAGTGCCAACTGCTAGGCGCACTATTACAAAACCCTGCTCATTTAGAACTCGTAACAAACCTACCATATCATAACAGCACTACCAGGACTCAAACAGCACGTAACCCTATTTATCAAAAGATAGCACTGCAAATATTAAACCAATACATGTCTTACTGGGAAAAGAGAATAAGACTAACAGAATAGCACAGTTATGTCATACATGCAAAACAGACAGACCATCACCAAATACAAAACAAGTGATCACGATTTAGAAATATGAAGACAATAATTGAACTGGAAACCCCAAAAGCCAAACTTTGAATGCACCACAACACCAGAAAAATTAAACTATGAAATTAATTTCTTCTTATACTGAACAAAGCGCAAAGACATCAGCGCATATTTCCCATAGTTGATATATTCTAGTTAGTAAATTCAAAATAAAATACTTTTTTTTTTCTACCTTTTTTGTTTGGGCATTTTATTTTTCAGTAGCAGTTGCCTCAGTCTCTCTCTCTTTTGCATTCTTTATGTCTTCTGTTAACTCTCCATTGTATGCTGTCTATTTGTCTTTTCTTCTCGCTTCAAAACAGCAGGAGAAGACGGTATCCGCAAAAGAAACAAGAGAAGCAAAAGCAGACCACCAGTAGGCCTGTTTTTTTGGTGGTCCGCTTTTGCTTCTCTTTTCTTCTCGTGTCTCCTATTTTTTCCATTGTCTGTCTACATCCACCTCTGACATACTGATGTTTCGCCTTTTTGTGTTTTCTCCATTTTTCTTTACTCATTCATCCACTCAATTTCAAACCTCCATTCTCAATCCCCTTATGACTTTTCACATAGCAACTTTCCATCTACTCTGTACTCCTGTACTACTCCCCTCGTCCCCCTACACCCCTCCTGCTCCTTACGCCCCACCTCCCCATATATAAGTTCTGATTGTTAATATGTTAAAAACTATAGTTCTTATTTGTTGTAAGACTGTTCAGTGCTGTTAAGTATTTAAAAGTACTATGTAAACATGTTAAGTTCTTGTTCCCTGTAAACCGCCTTGATTCCCAGATAAGGCGGTATAAAAAAACCCCCAGATAAATAAATAATCTTCTAACCTCCAGCCCAGCTCTTCCATTTCTCATCTCCTTTGCTAGTCTCTTATTCTCATCTGGTTTTCACCCACTCCCCATTATCACATTCCAACCCTCTGTAATCATCATCCTCCTCTCACTCATCTCCTTGCCTGCTTTGCATGGCCTCTCTCACATAGTTCCATTATGGCCACCATTCCCCCCCCCCCCCTCCCTCACCACTCCAATTCGGCATCTCCCAATCCCCTCACCCTTCTGCTTTACCCCAAAATCCAGCATCTCATGCTTTCTCTTCCACCTCCCCAGCCTCCCCCCTCCCAATTGACCATCAGCTTTCTATCCCCTTCTCCTACTTCTACCTCTGCAGTAGTCCGGCATCTCTCCTATCTCCCTTCCCAGCCCAACATCTTCTCTCTCTCCCCTGTTCCTTTCCATTCCAGGCCGATTGTGTGTTTATATACACACACACCCATATAGCATACTCCATACCATCTCTTTTTCTCCCTCTCTCTGTTCTCCCCCTGGGAAAAAATATCATGCAATACCATCCTTGACATCTAATTTCTTTTTCTGAGTCAACGGCAGAAAGATCTCAAAGCATTATCCCCAGCTTTATCTTTCTTTCGCTGAGTCAGCATTCAGCAGCCAGTGCTACCTGTAGCATTCACTTCTGGTGAATGGCCCTACGCACTGGAAGTGAATGCTACAGGCAGCATTGGCTGTTGTTGCTGACTCGGAGAAAGAAAGATGAAGCTGCACAATGCTGGAGCTGCATGCACAGTGAGTTTTGCCAGCTCCTGGGCCCACCATCCAAGTTCCCACTTACTCAATACCCAGCTAATCTTAAATTCTGTCGTCGTCTTTTCTCCTATCCAATTTTAAAGATTCCACCTAAGTCCCAGTCCCTGCTCTCTCCCATCTCCCTGTCCCCAGTACTGCTTCCGGAACACACAACAAGCGAGGGCCAGTTAAGGGTCACAGGCGCTAATTTTATTCAGAAAAAACCCCTACGTGTTTCGGCAGTATGCCTTCCTCATTAAAGTAATAAACATTTGGTGACAACGCTAGCATGTTAGTCCTCCAGAATCGCTGACCCTCAATTTTCAGACCGAATGGTGTCTTTTTAAAGACAACTTATTCACAAGGTGCTCTATATGCGCCCCCCCTCCCCCGAGGAAGGCATACTGCCGAAACGCGTAGGAGATTTTTCTAAATAAAATTAGCACCTGTGACCCTTAACTGGCCCTCGCTTGTTGTGTGTTCCTGTTGCTGATGCGAGGGTCCTGCTCTCTCTGTGTTTCTGTCCCAGTACTGCTTCCTACATCTCTTCTGCACACCCAACCAATTACTTCCTTCTCAGATATCCATTAACTCTCCCTTTCCTCCTCCTTACCCCAGCATTCATTCCTATGCCCCTCTCTCTCAACTCTTCCCTGACAACGGTGTCATGGTGTTGGATTTGGCTCTGGCACTGGGCAGCAAATTCATCTTCCAAAGCCCAGTTAGCCCATCTAGCTTTTAA
Organism: Ichthyophis bannanicus; assembly: GCA_033557465.1. Classification (NCBI taxonomy): domain Eukaryota; kingdom Metazoa; phylum Chordata; class Amphibia; order Gymnophiona; family Ichthyophiidae; genus Ichthyophis; species Ichthyophis bannanicus. The sequence continues at coordinate 192,236,220 of CM066040.1, forward strand.
GGGGAAGCTTCTTTCTGGAACCAATTTGGGGAAGCTGATGAATGACCTGGGCAAGACGAAATCTCACCACTTTCTGGAAGACAGGTCCAAGGGGTCTGTGAAGCAGGCTGATGCCACTTTCTAGTCCGCCTCTGCCCATCCACCAAGGGTGTGCTGGTCAGTTCCCATCATTACCGACCTGGAAAACCTTTCTTGCCTGCTGCTTTTGGGCTTCGGGCTTGTTCTCAGTCCTTTTGTGGAGCACATGGGCCCAGGGACTTGGGCCCTTCCAGATGAGGACCCTCCCAGGCTGCGCAGTACAGATTTGGGGGCCCATTCCATGGTTTCTCCGGTTGGATGCAGGCTTTGCCTTTTTTTTCTTTTTTCAGAAATGGGCCCGGGTTACCAAGTATCGCTGGGTGCTAGACACTATTCAGTTTGGCTGTGTCCAGGAATGCAAAGAACTGGTTCCAGATGCATTCATCATCTCCCATTGTGGGTCTGTGATCAAAATTGCTGCTGTGTGGACCACCTTGGACAAGTTGCTGCACCGAAAGTTGGTGGTGCCCCTCCCCTCAGATGAGTGGCAAGGGCAGGTACTCCATGTATTTCGTTGTGCCCAAAAGGACAGTTCCTTCTGGCCCATTCTGGACGTCAACGAGCACTTCCGCTTCTGGATGGAAACTTTGTGCTTTGTGATTCAAGCAGTGCAGCGAGGGTAATCTGATTGAAGTGTATCTTCATATCCCAATCTAAGTAGATCAGCAAAATTATCTGCGCTTTGCCATGCTTGTCCCTCGCTATCAGTTCACCATCCTTATGGGCTATCCACCGCCAAAGGACATTCTCCAAGGTCATGGTGGTGGCAGCTATGGCAGCTGTGTCCATATCTGGATGACTGGCTCATCTAGGCCTGTTCCCTTTCAGAGGCATCTCAGGTGGCATCCCAAGTGGTGTCCTTTTTGGAAAGCCTCAGCTGGGTGATCAATCAGGGAAAGAGCCAGATGTTGCCTTCCCAATCCCTGAAGTTCATGGGAGCGCGTTTCGACACTTGAGTGCACATAATTTTCCTGATAGAGGAGAAAGTTTAAAAGACTGATGGATTGCCTGGTGCTGTTATGTGTGTAGAGCAGGCTCTGAGTCTGGGATTATCTTCAGCTCTTCTGATTGATGGCAGCGACCATAGAGATGGTGCATGGGCGCATGCTCACATGCGGCCTCTCCATCGGGCTTGTTGACTCTGTAGTCCCAAAATTCTCAGTTCGAGCGCAGGCTCCTACTCCTGATAGTAGCGAAGAACAGCCTGTGGTGGCGGCAGCAGCCCTGTCATCTGAGGAAGGGCGTGCCACTGGATGATTTCTCCTGCTGATGATCCTGCTGATGATGGATGCCAGTCTCTCGGGCTGGGGAATCCATAGAAACATAGGCCATGTAGTCTTTTTCTGCCGTCATGTTTCTATTTAGTCTGCCCATCCATATCGACCACTACAACCGTCCCCTTTTTGCCTTTAGAGATCCTCTGTTTGACTTGTGCTTTTTTGAATTCAGATACTGTCCTCACCTCTACCACCTCCACTGGGAGACTATTCCATGCATCTACCACTCTTTCTGTAAATAAATATTCCGCATATTACTCCTGAGTCTATCCCCTTTCACCCTTATCCTATGTTCCATCGTAGCAGAGCTTGTTTTCAATTGAAAGAGGCTCTCTTCCTGTGCATTTATGCCACAGAGGTATTTAAACGTCTCGATCATATCACCTCTATCCTGCCTTTCCTCTAAAATATACATATTAAGATCCTTAAATCTGTCCTCATATGCTTTATAACAAAGATCACTAACCATTTTAATAGCCACCCTCTGCACTGACTCCGACCTGTTTATATCCTTTTGAAGGTGTGGTCTCCAGAATTGCACACAATACTCCAAATGAGGTCGCACCAAAGACTTATACAGAGGTATTATCACCTCCTTTGTTCTGCTAGCCATTCCTCTCCCTATGCACCCAAGCATCCTTCTAGCTTTTGCCATCGCCTTATCTACCTGTTTAGCTACTTTAAGATCATCAGACACAATCATGCCTAAGTGTCCCGCTCTTCTTTTGTGGACAGAATTACTTCACCCCCTATACTGTATCGCTCCCTTGGATAGCTGCAGCCCAAATGCATGACCTTGCATTTTTGAACATTAAATCTCAGCTGCCAAATTCTAGACCATTCTTCAAGCTTAGCCAGATCCCTCTTCATGTTATCTACACCTTCCTGGGTATCGTGTCTATTGCAGATTTTGGTATCATCCGCAAAGAGGCAAACTTTACCCGACAGCCCTTCTGCAGTATCACTAACAAAGATGTTAAAAAGAATCGGACCAAGGACAGATACCTGCGGCACACCACTGTTAACCACCTCCTATTCAGAGTGAGCTCCATTTACCTGTGCCCTTTGTCGGCTCCCACTCAACCAATATTTAACCCAGTCATTAACTTTAGCGTCCATCCCTAGTGCACTCAGTTTGTTTATAAGTTCTCCAGGACCAAGCAGGAAGTCAGTCCTCACATATGGGTGACGTCGGCGCCGACGGAGCCCTCGCGGAGCAATTTTCCCCAGCTTTCAAAGAAAGCCTTTGGGAATTGCAGCGCGCATGCGCGGTCCTCTTCCCGCCCAAGGGTGCCATCTTGCTCAGTCTTCTTTTTTCCGCGGAGCCCTACAGACGTTGCCTGTGAATCCCCGCAGAAAAGTTGATGTTTCTCTATTTTTCTCTGTTTTTTCTTCGGTTCGACGCCGGTTCTTTTCCCGCCCGGACTCGCAACGCCGGTTGCGAGTCCGTCCTTTATTTTTCGGTTTTTTGTCCTTCGTGACAGATTTCGCGCTTTTTTCCTTTTTCCCTGGCTGCCCGGTCATTCGACCTCGCAGGGGCCCTTTTTTCCCCGATGGCGGCCAGTGGTTTCAAAAAGTGTGACCTCTGTAAGAAACTTATGTCTCTTACAGACACTCATGACTTCTGCCTCCGCTGCCTCGGCCCAGATCATGACCCCATGATATGCGGGCCATGCGGCAAAATGTCCTCAAAAGCATTGAGGAGTCGGCAGCACCAGCGGGAGCGTATCTTCTCTGACTCCGGCCGGGCTCGGACCTCGTCAGAGGCTTCGACGTCTCGGGACTCTGGTCCTGAGCATCATCGGAGTTCCTCTGAAAGGGGGTCTCCTACCCGGGAGCATCATCGGAAGAAGAAACCCGCGAGGGCGGGATCGGTGGACGCTCCTGGTTCCTCGAGGGCCAGGTCGCATAGCCCCGATTCCCGTCCCGGGTCCTTGGAGTCGGAGAGGCCGTCAAAACATCCTCGACTCGAGGTGGACTTGCCCGCTCACATAAGTACTGTTGTCCTCGCTTATCGAGTCCAGACATACCAGCTCTACATGGGCATGTATCTCCGAGACCTGGCTAAGGAAATAGCCGGGTTCTCTGCTGGTCTCTCCGACGAACCTTTGCAGAGGTTCCAATCCTTGTCTACTGGTATTCGGGAATGCTCCAAGTTTATCTCTCGAGCAGCCTATGATGGTTTTGAGGCTTCGGCTCGAGTAGCCGCGGCGGCATCGGTGGACGCCGCCAGGCTTGGCTTCAGACGTCCGACCTCGAGCCTTGGGTACAGGACAAGTTGGTCGATGTCCCCTGCCGAGGTGATAACCTCTTTGGCAAGCCCATGGATGAGAAGGCTGCACAAATCGAGACGGAGACTCTCACCAGGACTCGTCTCTCAAGGAAGACCTCTGCCCCTTCTCAAAAGAAGAAGGCCTCGGGGGGAAAAAGCCCTTTTACCCGAGGAAAGGTGCTGCCTATAAATACTACCCTCAGTATCAGGCCTCACCAGCTCCCCCACAGGGAAAGCAGGCCAAGGGACGGGGTAATGGGTCCCGTAGGCAGCAAGCCCCCAAGCTTCACCACCGGCCCCTGCTCAGCAGGGTGGAGGGTTTTTGACTTTCTCAGCATAGCCTCTCCCCCTCAGCTGGTTTCTCTCAGCACAGGAGGCCGGCTGGTCCACTTTGCCCACAGGTGGTCCAACATCACCACAGATACCTGGGTGCTTCAGATAGTTCAAAAGGGCTATCTTCTTCATTTTCACCAGGTACCTCCCTCCTACTTTCCAGGGGAGCCTTCCAGACTCCCTCTGCACAGGGACTTACTCCTTCAGGAGTTAGCAAGTCTCCTTCAGGAACAAGCCGTGGAACCGGTGCCCCACCACCTGAAGGGTCAAGGGTTTTATTCCAGATACTTCCTGATTCCGAAAAGAACAGGAGGCCTCAGACCCATCCTAGACTTGTGAAACCTCAACAAGTTCCTTGCAAAGGAAAAGTTCAAAATGCTTACCCTTGGAATCCTGCTGCCCTACCTCCAGCAGGGAGACTGGCTATGCTCCTTAGATCTAAAGGATGCGTATACTCATATCCTTATTCATCCAGACCACAGACAATACCTCAGGTTTGTTGTGGGCGGACACCATTACCAGTACAGGGTACTGCCTTTCGGCCTATCCTCCGCCCCCAGAGTGTTCACCAAATGCCTAGCAGTGGTGGCGGCCTATCTGAGACTTCAAGGTCTCTTTGTGTTCCCATACCTGGACGACTGGCTCATCAGGGCCCAGTCTGCCCAAGAAGCCACTCAGGCTACTCATCGCACTGTGGCTCTGCTCCAGCACTTGGGTTTTGTCATAAACTTCGCAAAGTCCACTTTGCTCCCCTCTCAAGATCTAGAATTCATCGGCGCCAGGTTGGACACTCTTCAGGCGCGGGCCTTCCTGCCTCTGGACAGGGCCCAACGGCTCATGGACCTCGCCAGCCGCTTTAACAGCAATTCCCCGGTCTCGGCCAGGCAATTTCTGAGACTGCTCGGCCATATGGCTTCCACGGTCCATGTCACCCCCAATGCCCGCCTGAACATGCGACCTGCTCAATGGTGCCTTCGCCAACAATGGCATCAGGCCACTGGGAGCCTAGCGGACTCCATACTGATCTCTGACCAGCTGGTCTCCTCTCTGCGATGGTGGCTTCATCTACCAAACCTAGTGCTGGGGGTGACTTTTCAGCCCCCTACACATTCTCGGGTCCTGACGACCGATGTTCTCTCCAGGGTTGGGGAGCACATTGCCAAGGGACTTGTACTCAGGGTCTCTGGATCAACTTCCTGGAGCTCAGAGCCATCCGCCTAGCGCTCAAAGCCTTCTCTCACCTGATTTCTCACCAGTCGGTACTTGTCCAGACAGACAATCAGGTTGCCATGTTCTATGTGAACAAACAAGGCGGAACCGGCTCCTTCCTTCTCTGTCAGGAAGCACAGAAGCTCTGCTCTTGGGTCGTCCATCGCAACATCGTCCTCAAAGCTGTCTATCTCCCAGGTCAAGAAAACTACCTGGCAGACAAACTGAGCAGGATCCTCCAACCGCACGAGTGGAGATTGGATCCGCTTGTGGTTCAGCGGATCTTTCTCCGGTGGGGCCTCCCCACCATGGATCTGTTCGCCAGTCCTCTGAACCGGCAGCTTCCCAGATTCTGCTCTCGACAGCTGCATCCTCTCCGGGTAGCGGGGGATGCTTTTCTGATTCCATGGTCCACAGGCCTCTTGTATGCCTTTCCACCCATGCCTCTGGTGTCTCGGACGCTCTTCAAAGTTCTCAGAGACAAGGCGTCGGTGATCCTAGTGGCTCCCCGGTGGCCGAGACAACCTTGGTTCCCGCTTCTGATGCAGCTGGCGGTGGACACCCCTCTTCCTCTGGGGTTTCAGCCCGACCTCCTCTCGCAGGATCAGGGGACGCTCCTGCACCCCAACCTTCGGTCCCTTCATCTGATGGCCTGGCTGCTGAAAGGGTAGTCCTTGCTCCTCTACAGCTACCTCCAGATGTGGAAGAGGTCGTCTTGGCCTCCAGGAGGCCTTCCACCCGGAAGTCCTACGCTCTTAAGTGGCGTCGGTTCTCCGTCTGGTGTACTCAGCAGTCGCAGGACCCCTTCTCCTGTTCAACATCAGTGGTCTTGCAGTACTTGCTTTCCCTTTCCAATCTTGGACTTAAGTCCAACTCGGTCAAGGTACACCTCAGTGCTATTTCTGCGCACCACCTACCGGTGGATGGTAGACCTCTTTCCAGCCACCCTCTGGTGGCTCGTTTTCTCCGGGGCCTCCTACTCCTTAAACCACCTTTGCGCCCGCCAGCCCCAAACTGGGATCTCAATGTGGTTTTACAGCGGCTTACCTGTCCGCCTTTTGAGCCTATGGCCACCTGTCCTCTTCGTTTTCTTCCCTGGAAAACCTTGTTCTTGGTGGCCCTCACTTCTGCTAGACGCGTTAATGAGCTGCAGGCCCTGGTATCTGATCCTCCTTACACTAGGTTCTACAAGAACCGGGTAGTCCTACGGACTCACCCTAAGTTTCTCCCTAAAGTGGTTTCCCCTTTTCACATCAACCAGGAGGTGGTACTTCCGACCTACTTTCCCAGGCCGCACTCCAGCCGCGCTGAAATGGTCCTGCATACCCTGGACTGTAGAAGGGCGCTGAACTTCTACCTTGACCGTACGCGGGAGCACCGAAGGGCTGTTCAGCTCTTCGTGTCTTATGACCCCAACAAGTTGGGGCTCCCTGTCTCCAAGCGTACTCTGTCCATCTGGATTGCGGACTGCATCGCTTGGGCTTACGAGGCTGCGGGCCTCGTGCTGGAAGGTAGAGTCACCGCTCATCGTGTTCGGGCGAAGGCTACGTCAGTGGCTTACCTCCGCTCTGTTCCATTGGCAGACATCTGCCGGGCCGCTACTTGGTCTTCAAGCCAGACTTTTGCAGCCCATTACTGCCTGGAGAGGGAGTCCCGCAGGGACAGTGCTTTCGGACAGGCAGTCCTCCGTAACCTCTTCGAGGTATAGGCAACTCCTACCATCCATCCCGGATGTTGGGCTACCGGTTGGAGACGTATTCAGAGAAGATTCCTTCCTTCTGTGCTGCTGAGCTAGAGGGAGCTCCTTTTTGTGCTTAGGGTCTCCGGTAGCCTTAAGCTTGGGAGTCCCATATGTGAGGACTGACTTCCTGCTTGGTCCTGGAGAAAGCGTAGTTACTCACCTGTAACAGGTGTTCTCCAGGAGCAGCAGGAATCAGTCCTCACAACCCTCCCTCCTTCCCTTGGAGTTGCAGTTTTATGCTTTCGGTTTTGCTAATTTTTGCTGTCTTTTAGCTATGTCATCTGACTGAGCAAGATGGCACCCTTGGGCGGGAAGAGGACCGCGCATGCGCGCTGCAATTCCCAAAGGCTTTCTTTGAAAGCTGGGGAAAATTGCTCCGCGAGGGCTCCGTCGGCGCCGATGTCACCCATATGTGAGGACTGATTCCTGCTGCTCCTGGAGAACACCTGTTACAGGTGAGTAACTACGCTTTACCTGTGCGGAATGGTGTCAAAGGCTTTACTGAAAAGTAAATACACCACATCTAGGGCTCTGTCTCGGTCCAACTCCCTGGTCACTCAGTCAAAGAAAGCAATCAGATTTGTCTTTCAAGACCTGCCTCTGGTGAATCCATGCTGCCTCTGATCTGGTAATCTGTTGGACTCCAGAAACCTGACAATTTCTCTCTCAGCAGTGCTTCCAATAACTTACTCATCACTGAGGTTAAACTAACTGGCCTGTAGTTTTCAACCACATCCTTACTTCCGCTTTTGTGTAAGAGGGACCACATGTGCCTCTCTCTAATTCTCTGGCACCACTCCTGACTCCAAAGAGGCATTGAAAAGGTCAGACAGTGGAGCTGATAGAACGTTCCCTCAGTATTCTCGGATGTATCCCATCCAGTCCCATCACTTTGTCTACTTTTAGTTTAGCTAGTTCCTCATGAATACAGTCTTCTAAAAATCGTTCAAGATGCCTCTCACATCTGTTCTTGTTTGTGGGTGTTTTCTGAGGTCCTGCTCCTGATCCTTCATCTGTGAACACAGAACAGAACTATTTGTTAAGCAATTACGCTTTATCCTTATCAGCTTCTACATATTCCTCCACTTTCACCCTTAAGTCTGACAATACCATTTTTGCCCTTCCTCCTTTCACTAACATATCTGAAAAGTGTCTTATCCCCCCATTTTATTACATTGGCTATTTACTCCTTTTTTGAATCTTTGTTTTCTTGACTACTTTGCCAACCTCTGTGAGATTTTCCAAATATAGATGCCTGTCTTCCTCTCTCTGTGATCTCTTGTATTTCATGAAGGCCTCCCTCTTTTTTTTCTTCACCTTTTCAGCTACTTCCTTTAAAAACCATAGTGGCCTCCTTTTCCTTTCACCTTTATTTACCATTCTAATAAAAAGGTTGGTTGCCCTTAAAATATACCCTTTCAGTTGTGCTCACTGTTTTTCTACATCCCTAGCTGTTCCCATCCCGCTAATGACTCCTTGAGGTATTAGCCCATCTTGGCAAAGTTGGTTTTCCTAAAGTCTAAAGTCTTTTGAATCAATTTTATCAGTTCTAGACCTAATACTGAACCACACCATCTGGTGATCACTGGATACAAATTGATCTCCCACTATAACATCAGAAACACTTTCACCATCGGTAAACACCAAGTCCAGTATGGCCCCTTCATATGTGGATTCTGGTACCAGTTGCCTGAATAGTTCTTCCTGTAAAGAATCCAGAATCTGGTTACTTCTAGATGGTCCTGCAGCAGGGATGCGCCAATCAACAACTGGCATATTGAAATTCCCTATCAGTAGCACGTCCCCTTTCCTGGCAGTGCTGCATATGTCTTTTATTAAATCTCCATCCATTTCTTCTCCCTATTAGGGAGGTCTGTATATCACACTACTGCAAATGGATTTATCTTTCCCTCTTTCTAGTTTAACCCACAGTGCCTCCTCTCTCCCTGTATTTCCATAGCTTTAATATATTTTTAAATATAGTGCCACTCCGCCTCCCCTTCTTCCTACCCTGTCCTTTCTAAATAAAGTATAGCCTGATATAATTACATCCTAGTCATGGTTGTCCATGAACCATGTCTCTGTTACCGCCACTAAACCCAAGTCATTGCCAGGGCTGTTGGAACCCCACAGTGAAGTGGTAGAGTCCATCAGCCAAATGAGGCTAGGGCCATCAGGTTGGCTCTTCTGCATTTCCAGACCCTGGTCGAGGGCCAGGCGGTTCAAATGTTTTCGGACAATGCTTCAGTGATAGCTTATGTCAATCGGCTAGGCGGCACAAGGTGTGCCGGGGTAGCTCTGGAGATGGCTCTCCTATTTGCCTGGGCAGAGAAGAACCTCTTAGCCAGCTTTCAGAGCCTCCACACATCTAAGCTTTCAGCCTTCTATCTTTTGCCTGTTTTGTTGCTAATATAGAATTTAACTATTGGTTATACATTCATTTTTGGGAATATTCTGACTGCTTACATTCCTTGTGTAGCCCTTAAATCAGATATCTGAGTGTGCCCTCAGATCATGTAAGGCCTACTGGCCAGGGACACTTAGGTTCCCGCCCATCCTACCCCTCACCCCACCCACCCCAGGGCTGCATTGCCTATATAGTGGTCACAAACGTTGACATCCATCCTTTTAATTTGATGTTAAGCCCACCTTTTTCTTCTCCTTCTAGGACAGCGTAATCAGCATGTCGTGTATTCAGTGCAATAACTGTGGTGCTTTCATTCTGAGAAGAATCATTTGGAACCTAAGAGCTTGTCCTATATGCCTCAAGTTAGCTGCCATGCATAAAGAATTGACTCAACTAAGGGAAGAACTAGTTGCTTTGAAAACACCCCTTCTAGGATACAAACCAAAGTCCACCACTGCTCCCACAAAGAATCAAACATCCCAGAAACAAATGGATCACAGTGCACTCGGGTAGATCGTGACCTGTAACACAGAGACACCCTATACATCAAGAGATATCTTTGCATAATGCCTTCTCTGCTTTGGTTAATGAGGATGCCCAATCCATGGAAACTGAAGGGCCCTTAAATGAGACAGTCAATGCCCAATCTCCTGATAAAGCACCAAATATGAAGAAAAACCAAACAGAAAACTACTACTACTTGGAGATTCCATCATCAGAGGCACAAACTTGGGAACACAGTTCAAAGGAGAGAAGATAGCCAAATGCCTCCCAGGCTCTTCAGCCAGCAGGAATACAAACCAAATTGTTGATGTACTTAGCACGCACAGAAAGTGAGCACTCCAAAATTGATGTTGTCATCCACTTGGATATAAATGACCTAGCTAGAAACAGTGCCTCTGCAGTTCAAAGGGAATTCCAAACTCTGGGAGAGAAACTCAAGCCCATTGTTAACACTGTAGCATGCTCAGACATTATACCTGTTCTTGGTAAGGGGGCAGAAAGGCTGCATTGCATAAACAGCTTTAATACATGGCTCCAGACCTGGTGCAAACAAGAAGGATTCAGATTTATAGGCGACTGGAGAAACAGATGGACCAACAAGAGACTATACTATGCTTATGGACTACATCTCTGTATCACAGGGAAAATAATCCTAAGTGAAAAATTCAGGCAGTATGTGGATATGCATTTAAACTAGAAAAAGGGGGTGATGCATGGGGAAGGACAAGTTCAGGATGTCGCTCCCGGCAAAAGCAGAATAACCAGAAACAGCCACACCTTTAAACCACACATCAACGACAAGTGGGAAGAAGTGGGCAGAACAAAATCAATGTAAAATGCTGGAAAGCAATGAGCACAAATGCTCAAAGCTTAGCCAACAAAGTTCCTGACCTGGAAGCCCTAATGGTGGAAATGGACTTGGACATTGTGGCCATTACAGAAACATGGTTTCAATGAATCGCATGAATGGGATATAGCCATAGCTGGCTATAATCTATTCAGAAGAGATAGAGAAAGTGGAAAAGGAAGAGGAGTAGCCTTGTATGTCAAAAGCAATAGTAAAGCTACTGAAATGCAGGGGGCATGGGGAAAAGAAGAAGCACTCTGGATTGTGTTGGAAAGAGGAGATGGCACTGTCATCCATACTGGTGTAGTCTACAGACCCCGACTCAAATCGAAGAAATAGATAACAAATTGATTATAGATATTGCCAAGATAGCCACAAAGGGGGAAGTGATCATATTGGGTGACTTTAATCTACCCGATGTGGATTGGATTACTCCTGCGAATCTAGAAATATGCAAAAAAATTGTGGATGCTTTCCAAGATGTGTTACTTAGACAAATGATGATGGAACCAACCAGGGAAAGCTCAATGCTAGATTTAGTGCTCACCAACAGTGATAGCGTGTCGAATGTCCGGGTGAGTGCCACTGTGAGCAGCAGCGATCATCACATGGTGTGGTTTGAGATAAAAGCCAAGGTGCAATCCAATCATAGCAAGCTCAAAGTCCTAGACTTTAAAAACACTGACTTCAGTAAAATGGCCAAATATCTGAAGGAAGAGTTGGCAGGGTGGGAGGGGATAAGGGAAGTGGAATTGAAATGTGCTAAACTAAAGGTGGCAATAAAAGGGGCAACAGATAAATATGTAAGGCAAGTAAATAAAAACAAGAGGAGAAGGAAACCTATTTGGTTCTCCAAAGAAGTGGCTGCTCAAATAAAGGCAAAAACCACAACTTTCACAAAATTCAAAAGCTTGCAAACAGAGGAACACAGAAAGGAATACAGGATCAAACTAAAAGAAACAAAAAGAGAAATAAGGAAAGCAAAATCAAAGGCAGACGAAAAGATGTCTAAAGATGTGAAGTGTGGCGACAAAACTTTCTTCAGGTATATTCGGGAGAGGAGGCAAATCAGAGATGGAATTGCGGGACTCGGAAGTGCTGGGAACGGACTCATGGAAAGTGACATTGAAAAAGCGAAATTGCTAAACAAATACTTCTGCTCTGTTTTTACTAAAAAAAAAAATCCTAGAGAAGGACCACCCGTAACACCCAAATATAAAAATGGGAATGAAGTAGATACCACACCATTCACAGTAGATGATGTGTTAGAACAACTTGCAAAACTGAAAGTGGACAAGGCCATGGGACCGGATGGGATTCATCCCAGGATACTGAAAGAGCTCAGAGGTTCTTGCAGGGCCGTTAAAGGATGTTTTCAATAAATCCTTAGAAACAGGAGAAATTCCTCAGGACTGGAGAAGGGCTGATGGTGGTACCTCTTCACAAAAGTGGTGACAGGGAAGAAGTGACAAACTACAGGCCCATGAGCCTTACTTCGGTGGCGGGAAAAGTAATGGGAGGCGCTCCTGAAAGAGTGAATAGAGGACTTTCTCAAAACCAACAGGTTGCATGATCCGAGGCAACATGGTTTTACCAAAGGACGATCTTGCCAAACAAATCTGATTGAGTTCTTTGACTGGGTGACCAGAGAACTAGATCAGGGGCATGCAATGGATGTCATCTACCTGGATTTCAGCAAAGCCTTTGATACTGTTCCTTATAGAAGTCTTACCAATAAACTCAGTAGTTTGGGGATGGGTCCCAAGGTGGTGAACTGGATCAGAAATTGGTTGACTGACAGACAGAAGGTGATGGTAAATGGAGCTCACTCGGATGAAAGGAGGGTGATTAGCGGGGTGCCCCAGGGTTTGGTCTTGGGCCCGGCACTGTTCAATGTATTTGTGAGTGATATTGCTGAAGGACTGAATGGAAAAGTCTGTCTTTTTGCAGATGACACGAAAATTTGCAACAGAGTGGACTTCCCTGATGAAGTGGATAACATGAGGAAAGATCTACAAAAGCTGGAAGAATGGTTTAATGCTTGGCAGTTAAGATTTAATGCAAAGACGTGCAGTGTCATGCACTTGGGAAGCAGAAATCCAAGGGAAATGTATGCGATAGGGGGGTGAGAGGTTGGTGTGCACGGAACAGGAGAAGGACCTTGGTGTGATTATTTCTGAGGATCTCAAGGTGGCAAAACAGTGCGACAAGGCAGTGGCAAAAGCCAGGAGGATGTTGGGTTGCATACAAAGAGGAATTTACCAGCAGAAAGGAAGAGGTACTAATGCCACTGTATAAATCACTGGTTAGGCCTCACTTGGAATACTGTGTTCAGTTTTGGAGACCATATCTCACAAAGGATGTAAAAAGACTGGAAACTGTTCAGAGGAAGGTGACCAAAATGATTTTGAGCCTGCATCAGAAGCCTTATGAGAAGAGACTTGAAGACCTAAATATGTACACTCTGGAGGAGAGGAGGGATAGGGGAGATATGATTCAGACCTTTAAGTACTTAAAGAGAATTAATGAACAAACAAACCTCTTTCAAAGACGAGGAAGCTGTAAAACTAGAGGGCATAACATGAAGCTGCAAGGGGGTAGATTGAAAGGCAATATCAGGAAATACTTTTTCACTGAAAGGGTGGTGGATGCTGGGAATACCCTCCCGATGGAAGTGGTGGGGGCAAATACAGTGGCAGAATTCAAAATGGCATGGGACAGACACAGTGGATCCCTTTACAGCAACAGGATAAAATCAAAATAAACTTAACTATCTAATTTCTCAACAAACACGGGTTGTCCTACACGGAGCGGTGGGTTCACACCTAAAGAAAGACATGGGGAGAGGTGACCTGCACGGAGCGGCAGGTGCACCTACTCTTGCCATCTTACTGGGCAGGCTAGATGGACCATACTGATCTTTATCTGCTGTCATTTACTATGTTGGCTTGGCACATTACCAGGATGGACAGTGTGAAGGCGCACTTCCTCAGCCATCACTCTCTGGATCCTGGAGAGTGGGAGTTGAGTCGGGAGGTGTTTCAGTTGATTATGTGTTGCTGGGTTCGCCCGAAAATGGATCTGATGGCAACCCACTCCAGTGCCAGAGTTCACCGCTTCTTCAGTCACCACACAGAGACGAGTCCAAGGTCATTGATGCCTTGACCCAAACTTGGCCAAGTCAGCACCTGCTGTATGTGTTTCCTCCGTGGCCCCTGGTGGGGCATGTGATTCAGTGTATCATTTATTCAGATTTGACATACCGTTCTTGGCAAGCGCATTCAGAGTGGTTTAAATATGAAAATAAAAAGACGTAGTCACAAATATAAGTTTAAGAGAAAAGGGAACTCCAATAATGACAGGCAAAGAAGAGCAAAGGACAGGAATGGAGAACAGGATTGGGCTTGTTGTTAAGTGCCGTTGAGTCGGTGTCGACTCATGGCGACCCTCTGGATAGTTGTCCTAAATTGTGTTTGGTCTTCAGTCAGGCGGCTCATTGTTGACAGACTGGTACCTGTAGCTGCTGTTATTGTATTGATCCATCTCATTGCTGGCCTTCCTCTTCTGTGTTGACCTTCTATCTTGCCAAGCATGATGTCTTTCTCTAATGATCTCTCTCTTCGCATGATGTGTCCAAAGTATGAAAGTCGAAGTCTTGTCATCTGAGCTTCTAAAGAAAGCTTAGGTTTGATCTCCTCTAGTACTGACTGGTTTGTTCTTCGGGCAGTCCGTGGTATACGCCGTATTCGCCACCAGCACCATAATTCAAAGACATCAATTTTCTTCCTATCTTTTTCACTGTCCAGCTTTCACATCCATACGATGTTATTGAAAATACCATGACTTGAGCAAGTCAAATCTTTGTTTGGAGAGAGTCATCTCTGCTCTTGAGAATCTTGTCTAGGTCTTTCATAACCATTCTGCCAAGAGCAATGTGTCGTTAGATTTCTTGACTGCTTGTTGCTTCTTTATTGATAGTTGATCCAAGTAGGTTAAAGTTGTTCACAATTTCAATTTCTTCTCCTTCAGCGATGAACCTGTTGATTTTGCCAGTTGTCATGATCTTTTTTCTTCTTTACATTAAGGTGCAGGCCCATTTTTAGACTATGTTCTTTGATCGTGAGAAGCAAATGTTTCAGATCATCTTCACTTTCATCCAATAATGTGGTATCATCAGCATAGCGAAGGTTGTTGAGTCTTCCATCAATCTTCACACCTCTGTTGTCTTCATACAATCCTGCTTCTCTGATGATTTGTTCTGCATATAAATTAAACAGGTAGGGGGATAGTATGCAGCCTTGTCTTATACCTTTGTTTATTTTAAACCATTCTGTTGGGCTTGGAGGTCATTTATTCCTGCTCTCTGTGCCGAAAGCTAGAGTGAATAGGTAGGTTTTTAGGAGGGTCTTGAATTTGGGGAAGGAGGGTTCTAATTGCAGCTGAGAAGGGAGGCGGTTCCAAAGAGAGGGGGCAATATAGAAGAAAGCTGAACAGTGGGTTGAGTCATACTTCACCCAGTTGGGGAAGGAGGGGAAATCGAACGATTATCATGAAGAGATATGAGGCAACATTGAGGGGATGTATGGACCACCACCTGGGCAGGATTGTTCTGGTGGTTCCAGATTGGCCGAGGAGAGTGTGGTTCTTGCAAGCACCTCCTCTTCAGTTGGCTTCATCCTGGGGCCTTTTGTCGATTGTCCTGGAGGACCCAGTTCCTTTCTTGCTTACTGCTTTGCTTTTGAAAGGAGATGGCTAGCACGTAAGGGCAAGTCTCCAATGGTGGTCTCCACTACGCTAGCATACATGCAGATCTAGTGACTCTTTGAGCAATGGTGTGGCGCTCAGCATTTGGCTCCTGAGGCAGCTAAGGTGCCATCTCTGTTGGCCTTTCTACAGGATGACCTGGAAAAGGACTTTTCCCTTAGCTCTCTTAAAGTTCAGATGAAAGCTTTGACCTGGTTCTGAGTCCGGTGGCTGGTAAATCTCTAGCCTTGTACCCAGATGTCTCGTGCCTTCTCCAGAAGGTTTGGTGTCTGCATTCTTCCCTCTGGTCTGTGATCCCTTCCTGGGATCTGTGGTGCTCAGGGCCCTGATAGTGGTACACTTTGAAGGATTTGACGCTCAAGACTGTTTTCTTGGTCACGATTTGTTCCGCTAGGTAGATTTCTGAGTTTCAGGCTCTGTCTTGTCAAAGCCTAAGAAACATCTTCTCTTTCAAAATCAATAGAAAAGGTTTCCTACAGGATAGCGCCTGAAACTCCGAGACCCTACGTGCTGAACATATAGCCACTAAGAACACAGTTTTTAATGTCAAGTCTTTCACCAAAGATTGGATGATGGGCTCAAATGAAACCTTAATTTGGTGCTAGCAGCACTGATAAATCACACATTGGGACCATTGCACATGCTGGAGGATGCACATGCGTCACCCCTCACAAGAAAGCAAACAACATCAGGAATGAGCTGCCAGAGAAATCTCCTGGACTCGTCCCCTAAAATAGCTTAATGCTGCCACTTACACCTGCAGCAAATTAAGAGTGAGACCCTTCTCTTGTCCTGCTTGCAAAAAGCCAAGACATTGGGCAAGGAAATCCCTAAGGGGTATAGGTCCCTATTTTCACAACAAATTTCAAATAGCCTCCAAACTCAAACATATGCCAGAAAGGTGGAATATTTGCATACCCTAATTAGCGGCACCATCACCTGAGGAGTGTAGCCCTTCTTCCTCAACCTAGACCTTTCAAGAGCCAAGCCGTAAGTGAGAATTGATGAGTCTCTGGCATGAGAAATGGACCTTGAAACAGGAGATTGAATACCGCCACCAGTGGAAATGGGCCTTCCACCTCCAGGTGGCCTAGACCCACATACCGTGGCTTCCACGGCTAGTCTGACACCACCATAATCACCAGACCTAAATATGCCTCTATCTTCTGCACCACTCGACCTATGAGAGGCTATGGGGGTAATGCATGCAGTAACCAATCCAGAGGTCTCCTCTGGACCAAGGCATCCAGGTCCTCCGACATCTTTTCTCACCGCCAACTGAAAAACCTGCCCACCTTGGCATTGACTGCTGTCATGAAATCCATTATGGGCAAGTCCCAGCACTCTATGACTTGCTAAAATAGACTCCACGAGCTACAATTGCCCTGGATCTAAGAGACTGTAACTGAGATAATCGGCTTGCATATTTTCCTTTCCAATCGCATGAGCCACTGACATCTCCAGGAAGTGGGACTCTGCCCATTCAAGCATCTGAGCCACCTCTTTGGCTAGGATGAGACTGCTGATGCCACCCTACTGATTGATGTATGCCATTGTGGTCACATTGTCTGGCGGGATCCACAATGCTTTGTGCCGGACTAGTAGCAGGAAGGCTTTTTGCACCAAGAAGGCCTCACGTGGATCCAATCGATTGATGGACCCCTGCCCCAAAGTCGACTGGAGACCACTGCCCCAGAGTCACCTGGGTCTGACAATTTATTTTATTTATTTAACAGGTCTTTTATACCGCTTTATAATTTCAATCAAAGCAGTTTACATTGTAACTTAAACTTGGTATTGCAAAAAAGCATGTGACAAACACAGAGTATCTCTAAAGGAAAATAGGGAACTGTTGTAGTTGTTGATATGGAAGAACAGACTAGATAGGCCATGTGGTCTTTTTCTGTCATCATTTTTCTATGTTTCTATGCAACAGACTGGAAAAAATCTGTGTTTATGCCAATACTAAAGAAATGTGATCCAAATGACTATGGAAATTGTCGCACAATCTCTCTGATCCCACATACCAGCAAGATTCTACTCAAAATTATTCAGCAGAGACAACAACCATACCTGGAACGAGAACTACCTGAAGTGCAAGAAGGGTTCAGGAAAGGGCGAGGAATGAGAGACATCGCAGATGTGAGATGGATCCTTGAAAAGACTAAAGAATACCAAAAGGATATCTATATGTGTTTTCTCCAGGAACAAGTGAGGAAGTCAGCCCTCGCTTATGGGTGACATTGGCACCAACGGAGCCCATGTGGAGCATTTCCCCAGCTTTCAAAGAAAGCCTTTGGGATTGCTGCCACACATGCGTGGTCCTCTTCCTGCCCAAGGGTGCCATCTTGCTCAGTCTCCCTTTTGCCTTGGAGCCCTTCGGATGCACGTCCTCGTCTCTCGCAAAAATGTTTTTGTTTTTCGCCTACAGGCCTTTTGTTTTCCGGTTGCACCGGTCCTCTACCCGTCCTTCCCCTGCTCTGCCTTCTTAGAGCTGTTGGGGATAGCTTTTCTTCATTTTTTTTGTCATGGGCTTCGCGCCTTTTTCTTTTCCTAACTGCTGGACGCGTGGGTATTTGACTTCGCGGGGGCCATTTTTGCCCCCATGGCCACCGGCTTCAAAAAATATGATAAACGCTCTAGGAACATGTCATGACTGTTGTCTGCGGTGCCTCTGAGCTGACCATGATCCGGAGCTCTGTTCACTCTGCAAGAAAATGTTCTCTAAGGCCCTGCTCAGTCGTAAGCAGAAGTCTGCAGACATTTTCCGAAAGGCTGCCTCAGAATCCTCGGTGGCACCTTCGGTCATCTCTCCCCCGGTGGGGGTCTCCCCCTTCGGCCCTGTGCTCTCGGCGACACTCCAACCAGGGATCCCCTGAGGTGGAGCAGCGCAAAAAGAAGAAAGCCTCAAAGTCGCTGTCCGGGGGGCCCCCGATGAGCGTGAGCGCTCCCGTGCTCGATCACTCAGCCCCCTTCAGCTTTCGCAAGAGTCGGACAGAGAGTGGCCCCGCAAGGTACCCCACACAAACGCGGAGGCCTCCGGTGAAGGCACCCGGTCTCCCGAAGGCTGTCCCGGTGAGGACCCCCCTCTCCTCCTTGACGCTCGACCCGATGACCCCAGGGTCTGCGTCGCAGGGCTCCACGCCCGCGTGAGAGTTCCACATGCTGGCGCTACAACACAGCATTTCTGCGTTCATCGCGTCCCAGCAGGCGCTCGCAGCCAGCTTCGCTGACTCGCGTCCAGAGACTGTGGGTCCCTCGCGTGGGACACCAAAATCTGTCCAGGAAACCCCCAAAAGCTAAGGCTTCATGAGGGTCCTCGTTGTTGGTCTTGCTCGCCCTCCCGTTCCTCGGAAGCGAGATCTTCTAAGGCCCCGGCTCCAAACGGGCTGCCCAGCACAGACTCCTCAATCGATTTCTCGGAGTGGGAGTCTGATGGGGACACCTCCACAGAAAACCGTACCCACTGGGACCTTCCGTCGGACCCCTCTCCACCCGCTCGCCATCTGAGGACACCTCCTTTGTGGTATTCGTTCGGGACATGGCACGGGCCCTCAACCTGGCCACTCAGGCCGAGGAGGACCCTCATGCTGAAGAGCTCGATATTCTTCAGTGCAAGTCCCTGCCTAGGGAATCTCTCACTGTGCTGGTTCCACCTATTCTGTTGCGGCTGCTGCTCCGCATGTGGGAGGCCCCGCTTCGGTCCCCATCGTGAGCAAGCGTCTTGATGCTATGTACAAGGTGCAACGTGGGCCAGGGTTTAGGAAGACACAACTTCCCCACATGTCTATGGTGGTGGAGTTTGCTATGAGAAAGCAGAAGAGCACAAAATCGCACTCATTAGTACCGCTCGGCCAAGAGTCGAGAGACCTTGATGCCCTGGGCCGCAAGGCCTACCAATGCTCCATGCTCTCTTGTCGCATTCAAGCTTCTCCGGGAACAAGCAGGAAGTCAGTCCTCACATATGAGTGACGTTGGCACCGATGGAGCCCTCGTGCGGAGCAAATCCCCAGCTTTCTAAGAAAGCCTTTGGGAATTGTATCACGCATGCGCGGTCCCCTTCCCGCCCAAGGGTGCCATCTTGCTCATTCTCCTTTTTTCCACGGAGCCCTCTGGACGTAGTCCAGTTGTCACCGTGAAAAAAAATGTCTAAAATACTTAAGTTTCATCTTTTCCTCCGGTTCGACACCGGTTCCCCTTCCCGCCATCTGCTCTGTACACCGGTATCGAGTCCGGTTTGATTATTCGTTTTTTTGTCCTTCGTGACTATCGTTCACGCTCTTTTTCTTTTTCACTGGCAGCCTGGGACTTCGATCTCACGGGGGCTCTTTTTCCCCTGATGGTTGCCAGCGGGTTTAAGAAATGTGATCGGTATACAAAATTAATGTCCCTCACCGATACACATGACTGCAGTCTCCAGTGCCTCGGCCTGACCATGGCTCGTGTAGAAAAATGCCCTCGAAGGCCCTGAGAAGCCGCCAGCAGCAGCATGATAGGATTTTTGCTGAGTCCGTACCTCTGCGGGCCCGGACCTCGTCTGAGGCCTCTACGTCTCGGGAACACTGCGCTTGAGAATCGTAGAGGTTCCTCGGAGAGGGGGTCTCCTTCGTGGGAACATCAAAGGAAGAAAAAATCCTCAAAGGTGGCGTCGTTGGATGGCTCTGAACGGCCTGGTTCCTCCCGGGACCGGTCGTGGAGCCCTGAGCGCCGGCCCGAATCCTCGGAGATGGAGCATCCAGCGAAGCTTCCTCAACGGGATATGGAGCAGCCGAGGCAGGTAACAACTGTCCTCATTGAGGGCTCTCCTCCGGGAGAACTGGTGTCGATCCCGACGGCGTCGGGACCCGACCCGGGGGCTGCAGAGCCTTCTGAGCTCGGTCTCAGAATGGTGGCCCTGGAGCACAGCATGTCTGCCTTCGTGGACCAGCAGCGGGCGCTGATAGCCAGTCTCACCCATCCTTCCGCCCCGACTACCGGGCCACCGACGTCCAAGTTGACCCCAGAAGCCGAGCCGATCCTTGAGACCATGCGTACTCGAGTCGATCCTCGGCTGAGGTCTCCCTCAACCTCCCATTCGGGACCGGCATCGGGGTGGTCGAAGCCGAAGCCCTCGAGGCTGGAGCCACTCGATTCCTCTTCGGAGGCATCGGGCTGGGAGATTGAGGAAGAAGAGTCCCCGGACACCTGCCGGCACAGGGATGTCCCATCTGATTCACTGGCGTCTGAGCCTCGGAGAAGGTCCCTACCAAAGGACACTAGGTTCTTGGACTTCATAAGGGATATGTCAAAAACTTTGGCGTTCCCTGTGGAGTCCGAGGAGGATCCTCGAGCCGAAGAGCTTGAGATCCTCCAGTATGACTCTCCCCCTCAGAAGGCCCTTACTGTACCAGTGCCTCCGATCCTGGAACGACTGATGCTTCGCATGGGGGAGACGCCGGCGTCGGCGCCAGTGATCAGCAGGCGGATCGACTTGATGTATCGGGTCTGCAAGAGTCCTGGGTTCCAAAAAGCACAACTGCCGCACAACTGCATGGTTGTGGAATCGGCCATGCGCCGGCTCAAGAACCAGAATACGCACTCCTCGGTGCCTCCTGGCAGGGAGGCCCGAAACTTGGACGCCCTCGGCAGGAAGTGCTACCAGGGTTCTATGCTGACATGTCAGATTCAGGCATACCAGCTGTACATGGGCATGTACCTGTGAGACCTGGCGAAGGAAATCGCCGGGTTCTCAGCTGGTCTCACCAAGGGACCTTTGCAGCGCTTCAAGAGCCTGTCCACTGGAGTCCATGAGTGCTCGAAGTTCATGACTCGATTTGCCTATGACGGATTTGAGGCGGCAGTTCGAGTAGCTGTGGCGGGCATCTGTGCAGACCTTGAATAATGGGTTCAGGACAAGTTGGTCTATGTCCCATGCTGGGGAGAGAACCTCTTCGAAAAACCCATGACCGAAAAGGCTGCTGAGCTCGAGACCGAGTACATGACCAGGACATGGCTCTCGAAGAAGACTTCTGCCCCTTCTAAAAAGAAGGGCTCGGGTAAGAAGCCCTTTTTCCTGAGGAAGGGTGCTGCTTACCAAAGCTACCCCCCATTTCAGGCCTCCCCGGCTCCCCAACAGGGGCAGTAGGCCAAGGGACAGGGGCATGGCCCGCGTAAGCAGAAAGCCCTCAAACCCCAGGCACCGGCTCTGGCCCAGCCTGGGAGTGGCTTTTGACTCTCAAGGCATAGCCTCTCTCACCACAGGAGACAGTCAATGCACAGGAGGAAGGCTTGCCCTGTATGCCCACAGGTGGCCAGCCATCACCACAGATGCCTGGGTCCTACAGATAGTTCATCAAGGCTATCAGCTCCAGTTGACCCAGGTGCCTCCTGCTTACTTTCCAGGAGAGCCTCTCAGGTCTCCTCTTCACCGGGACCTTCTTTTGAAGGAGTTAGCAGGTCTTCTCGAGAATCAGGTGGTAGAACCGGTGCTCCACCACCTACAGGGCAAGGGCTTCTATTCCAGGTACTTTCGGGTACCAAAAAGGACAGGAGGCCTCAGATCCATCCTCTACCTGCGCAACTTAAAAAAAAAATTCCTGGTGAGGGAGAAATTCAAGACGCTTTCACTTGGAATATTGCTGCCTTACCTCCGCCAGGGAGACTGGCTATGCTCCTTGGACCTAAAGGATGTGTATACACACATCCTAATTCATCCAGACCACAGACAATATCTACGCTTTGTGGTGGGGGGAAACCACCATCAGTACAGAGTACTTCCCTTTGGCCTGGCCTCTGACCCCAGGGTATTCACAAAGTGCCTGGCGGTGGTGGCCGCCTTCCTCAGAATCCAAGGAGTCTTTGTCTTCCCTTACCTAGACGACTGGCTCATTAGAGCCACGTCAGCCATGGAGGTCCAACAGGCCACATCTCGCACCATTCAGGTGCTTCAGCATCTAGGGTTCTTAATTACCCCAAGTCTACCCTAATGCCCACTCAACAACTAGAGTTCATTGGGGCCAGACTAGATACCCTTCACGCAAGGACTTACCTGCCAGTAGACAGGGCACAGAGACTTCTGGCCCTGGCACGTCAAGTGAGTCGTAGGTCCCACGTATCAGCAAGACACTTTCTGCGCTTACTCGGCTACATGGCCTCCATAGTCTATGTGACACCAGATGCCTGCCTCCACATGTGAACAGCTCAGTGGTGCCTCAGGGACCAGTGGACACAAGCCACAGGAAGAGTCACAGTGTCCAGAAGACTGCTACAGTCCTTGGAATGGTGGCTTCAACCAAAGCACTTGGAGGCGGGGGTGACCTTCCAGGCTCCTCAACACACGAGGATCCTAACTACGGATGCATCCTTGCTGGGCTGAGGAGCCCATTGCCAGGGACTTTGCACTCAGGGTGTGTGGTCTCCGAACGAGAGCACACAACAAATCAATTTCTTGGAACTTCGTGCCATTCGCCTGGCTCTACGAGCCTTCTGTCAAAATTTGGCTCATCAGCCTGTCTTGATACAAACAGAAAACCAAGTAGCAATGTTCTAAGTGAACAAACAGGGAGGCATGGGGTCCCACCTTCTGTGTCAGGAAACCCTGGACCTGTGCTCCTTTGCAGTCCGGCATGGCATACATTTGAGAGCAGTTTATCTGCCAGGCCAGGAAAGTTACTTAGCCGACAGGCTGAGCAGGATTCTACAGCCCCACAAATGGCAGCTGGACACCAGTGTGGCCCAATGGCTTTTTCAGACCTGGGGACAGCCGACACTGGATTTGTTTGCAAGCCCACACAATCACCAGTTGTCCTGGTTTTGCTCACGGCAGCCACATCCAAACAGGGTGGCTGCCGATGCCTTTCTCATTTCATGGTCTGTGGGTTTCCTCCAACGCCTCTGGTGGCCAAAACTCTGTTCAAGGTTCTGCAAGATAAAGCCTCTGTCATCCTGGTAGCCCCAAGATGGCCGAGACAACCCTAGTTTCCGCTTCTACTTCAGCTAGCGGAGGAGGGTCCGAACCTCCTGTCTCAAGAGGAGGGGCACTCTCCTGCACCCCAACCTCAGCTCCTCAACCTAATGGCATGGCTGCTGAAATGGTAGTTCTCGCACTACTCCTCCTTCCGCAAAACATGGAAGAAATTTTGCTGGCCTCAAGAAGGCAGTCAGCTAGATGAATCTATGCCCTTAAGTGGCGTAGGTTTGGAGTATGGTGCAAAAAGCAGAAAGTGAATCCTTTCTCCTGCCAGGTTGCAGTGGTACTACAGTATCTTCTCTACCTTTTGGATTTGGGCCTTAAGTCCAACTCCATCAGAGTTCACCTCAGTGCCTTGGCTGCACACCACTTCCCAGTAGAAGGAAAGCCTCTTTCTGCACATCCTTTGGTGTCTAGGTTCCTGAGAGGCCTACTTCTGCTGAAGCCCCCAGTTTGCCCTCTGGCAACCGAGTGGGATTTGAACGTGGTTTTAGGGCAGCTTACTCATCTGTCATTTGAGCCGATGGTAATCTGCCATCTACGCTACCTTTCTTGGAAGGTAGTTTTCTTGGTGGCACTCACATCGGCTCGGCGACTGAGTGAGCTTCAGACCCTGGTGTCCGACAGGCCTTATACAAGGTTCTATAGGAACCGGGTGGTGCTGTGCACACACACCAAGTTCCTTCCGAAAGTGGTCTCTTCGTTCCACCTCAACCAGGAGGTAGTACTGCCTACCTTCTTTCCCAGGCCGCATGCCAGTCGGGCAGAGACAGTTCTGCATACCCTGGACTGTAAGAGGACGTTGGCCTTCTACATTCAGCATAAGCAAGGCCATAGAAGGGCTTCTCAGCTCTTTATATCCTATGACCCCCCAGTAAGCTGGGGATGGCCGTCTCCAAGCGTACGGTGTCCACCTGGGTAGCGGACTGTATTGCCTGGGCATACAGGACAGCCAAGCTTCCATTGCAGGGTCGTGTTACGGCCCACCGGGTCAGGGCTAAGGCGGCATCAGTGGCTCATTTCCGCTCTGTTCTGCTGGCAGACATATGCTGGGCTGCCACCTGGTCTTCGGGTCAGACTTTCGCAACCCATTACTGCCTGGATAAGGAGTCCCAACAGGACAGTGCTTTTGGCCAGGCTGTACTCCGCAACCCTTTTGAGGTCTAAGCAACTCCTGCCCTCCGACCCTTCTGTGTCAGGCTACCAGAGTGCTACTCTTTCAGTTAGATTCCTATTGTGGCTGCTTGTGGCTCTCGTAGAAAGAGCCTATTTTTCAGTTGTGGGTTCTCGGTAGCCTCTAGCTGGGGAATCCCATATGTGAGGACTGACTTCCTGCTTGTTCCCGGAGAAAGTGTAGTTACTCATCTGTAACAGGTGTTCTCCGGGGACAGCAGGAATCAGTCCTCATGACCCTCCCTCCTCCCCTTGGAGTTGCAGTCCTATTATTATTATATTTTGTTCTTTTTGCCGTCTTTTTAGCTATGTCATTTGACTGAGCAAGATGGCACCCTTGGGCGGGAAGGGGACCGCGCATGTGTGATGCAATTCCCAAAGGCTTTCTTAGAAAGCTGGGGATTTGCTCCACACGAGGGCTCCATCGGCGCCGACGTCGCCCATATGTGAGGACTGATTCCTGCTGTCCCCGGAGAACACCTGTTACAGGTGAGTAACTACGCTATACCAACTATACATGGGTATGTTCTTGCGCGATTTGGCCAAGGAGCTCGGAGGGTTCTCTGTGGGCCTCGAGGGCGAGCCCCTCAATAGATTCAGCATTCTGTTGAAGTCTGTTGCAGACTGCTCAAAATACCTCTCTCGAGCAGTCTACAATGGATTCGAGACCTCGGCTTAGGTGGTGGCCGCCGCCAGGCATGGCTCCAAGCCTCAGATTTGGAGCAGTGGGTGCAAGAAAAGCTCCTGGACGTTCCCTGCCTCAGCGAACAGCTCTTCGGCAAGCCAATGGAGGATAAAGCCGCGGAGATAGAGACGGAGTTTGTCACCAGAACCCGTCTCTCACGCAAGACCTCCACTCTGCCCCGAAAAAAGCAACCAGCCAAAAAGCCCTTCTTCCCTAGGAAGGGCCTCCAATACCGGGGCTACCCGGCTACCCCCATGCCGACCACCCCGGTGCAGGGTAAAATCCGATCAAGGGCATCGCAAGCCCAAGGGGTCGAAAGCCCAAGCTCCAGCCCCTCCACAACCCACGCAGGAGTTTTGATGCCATCGGCATAGCCCCTCGCCCTCTGGCGACGCAGCAGCCAGTAGGGGGACGCCTGTCTTATTTTGCCCCATTGTGGGCTTTCATCACCTCAGACACCTGGGTTCTCCAGGTCATCCAGGATGGCTATCGCCTTCGCTTCGACAGGCTCCCACCTCCCTTCTCCCCGGCGGAGCCTCCTTGACTGCCCGCGCACCAGGTTTTACTGCAGTGGGAACATTTTTCTCTCCTTGCCCAACGGGCAGTCGAAAAGGTCCCCCCGCACCTTCGAGGTCGGGACTTCTATTCCCGGTACTTCCTCATCCCGAAGAAGACGGGTGATCTGTGGCCCATCCTCGACCTCCAAAAGCTAAACAAGTTCCTGGTGTGGGAGAAGTTCAAGATGTTATCCCTTGGCGTTCTGCTGCCCTTCTTCCAGCAGGGTGACTGGCCATGCTCCTTGGATCTAGAGGACGCTTACGCCAATATCTTAATCCACCCCTAGCACAGGCAATATCTGTGCTTCAGGGTGCAGGGAGAGCACTTCCAGTACAGGGTGCTCCCTTTTGGCCTTGCGTCTGCCCCACAAAATGCCTCATCGTGGTTGCCGCCCATCTCAGGGGTCAGGGTGTGCCGGTCTTTCTCTACCTCGACGACTGGCTCGTTACGGGTTCCTTGGTCGAGGAAACCCGGCGAGCAATGTTGCACACAATCCTTCTGCTGGAGGGCTTTGGGGTTCTTGGTCAGCTACCCAAAGTCTCACCTTGAGCCGGTGCAGGAACTAGAGTTCATCGGGTCGCGCCTTGATACTGAGCGGGCGACCGCCTGCCTCTGAGCTCTGGCTGCCCGGGTCCAAAGCACTCCCCGGGTCATTGGTTGGACCATGCTACACCTCCTGGGCCATATGGCTTCTACCGTGCATGTGGTTTCCCACGCCTGTCTGTACATGCGGACAGCTCAATGGTGCCTCAGTGCCCAATAGAGCCCATCCCTCAGTCATGTCGGGGTCCTTCCTGACCTCCGCCTGTCCCTGAGCTGGTGCAAAACCCCCGCAACCTCCTTCCAGGCCCCGCAGCATGACACGGTGCTGACAACAGGGGCAGTGGTCGCCCGAGGAGTCTCAACAGCAGATAAACTTGCTCGAGCTCCAGGCAATCTGGTGGGCCCTGAGGGCTTTCGAGGATCACCTCAAGGGGAGGTAAGTTCTCGTGCAGACAGACAACCGCGCAGCGATGTTCTACATCAACAAGGAGGGAGGTGCGGGTTTGCACTCCCTCTGCCGGGAAGCGGTCCTCCTCTGCTCCTTCGCTGTCCGACGGAGGATATCCCTCAAGACAACCTACCTTCCGGGTCCGGAGAATGTCCTGGTGGACAGACTCAGCAGGATCATTTGCCCCCACGAATGGCAGCTGGATCCAGGGGTAGCGGGCTGGCTGTTTCTTCGCTGGGGGACACCGGCGGTAGACCTCTTCGCCAGTCCCCAGAATGCACAGCTTCCCCGCTTTTGCGGCCCGGTACTGCACCCAGGCAGAGTGAGCCTGGATGCATTTTTCCTGGACTGGTCTGGACTGGTAGAGTGAGCTCTATGCATTCCCCCCCCCCCCTTCCCTCTCGTTGTGAGAACTCTTTTCAAGGCCCAACGGGATCGGGCATCATTGATCCTCGTATCCCCCTTGGCAGCCTTGGTTCTCGCTTCTGCTCCCGCTATCGATGGAGCCTCCTGTTCCCCTGGGCTTTGTCCCGGGCCTACTAACACAGGAGGGGAGGGGTGGGTGCAGCACGCGAACTTAGCCTCCTTATCCCTCACGGCTTGGCGGCTGAACGGGTTTCCCTAGCCTCTCTGGCTCTTCCAGAGGAGGTCGAAGAAGTCCTCCTCGCTTGGGATTCCACTACAGGCCTACGCCTTCAAGTGGAGGCGCTTCTCGGTCTGGTGCTTGGGGCTCCAGATCGACCCGTTCTCGTGCCCCATTTGCTGGATACTCCAGTACCTCCTCCACCTCTTGAAGGAAGGGTTGAAGTTGAACTCTGTCAGGGTACACTTGAGCGCCATCTCGGCGAACCACCTCCCCATCGAGGGAAAGCCCCTCTCGGGGCAGCCGTTAGTCTCCCACTTTATGCGGGGTCTCCTACTCTCCAAGCCACCCATCCATCCTCCTCCGGCGGAATGGGACCTGAATTTGGTGCTCATGCAGCTCACCCATCCACCTTTCGAGCCGTTCCGGCACCTGTCCTGGAAGATGGCCTTCCTGGTGGTGCTGATCTCGGCTCGCCGAGTCTGTGAGTTCCAGGCTTTCATGGCTGATGCCCCTTATAACAAGTTCTATCGGAATAGGGTGGTCCTCTGTACCCACCCCAAATTCCTGCCTAAAGTTGTCTTGGACTTCCATCTTAATCAAGAGATAGCCCTGCCAATCTTCTTCCCGAGGCTTCATGCCGACCAGGCATCGGAAGCTCTCCATACCCTTGACTACAGAAGGGCTCTCACCTTCTACCTGTGGCGCACTCAGACTCATTGCAAGTCTGGCTGGCTATTTGTGACGTACAATCCCAATAGACCGTCAAGCAGTTTCCAAGTGCACCCTCTCAGTTTGGGTGGCGGACTGCATCATTTCACTCGCACGAAGGCGGGTGCCCCGCTGGATTGTCGAGTCACCGCACACGGAGTTCGGGCAAAGACTTTGGTTTCGCTGCCCTCCAAGCCTCTGATGGACATCTGCCAGGCAGCAACCTGGTCTTCTACGAATACCTTCGCTGCTCACTACTGCCAGGACAGCGCCTTCGGCCAGGCTGTACTCCGTAAGCTGTTTGGGGTATAAGCAACTCCTGCCCTCTGACCCTTCTTCACGGCTACCGAGGGCATCGGCTTCTGCTCACGACCTTGCAGAGGTGTTTTTTGGTTACAGGTTCGGTAGCCTGTAGCTGGGGAGTCCCATAAGCGAGGACTGACTTCCTGCTTGTTCCTGGAGAAAGCATAGTTACTCACCTGTAACAGGTGTTCTCCAGGGACAGCAGGAATCAGCCCTCACTACCCTCCCACCTCCCCTGAAGAGGTGCTGGATTTTTGTCCTTCCCTTGCCATCTGCTTGGTAGGGCTCGAGCTAAGGGAACTGACTTGAGCAAAATGGCACCCTTGGGCAGGAAGAGGACCACTCATGCATGGCAGCAATCCCAAAGGCTTTCTTTGAAAGCTGGGGAATTGCTCCGTCGGTGCTGACGTCACCCATAAGTGAGGACCGATTCCTGCTGTCCCTGGAGAGCACCTGTTACAGGTGAGTAACTACACTTTATTGACTGCAGCAAGGCTTTTGACTGTGTAAACTATGAGAAAAACTGGGCCGCATTAAGAAACATGGGTATACCAGAACACCTAATCATTCTCTTGCACAACTTTTACATTGATCAGGAAGCAACAGTTCGAATGGAACAAGGAGAACAGAATGGTTTAAAATCAGCAAAGGTGTACGACAAGGCTGCATACTTTCCCCTTACCTGTTTAATTTATATGCAGAACAAATCATCAGAGAGGCAAGACTGTATGAAGACAACCGAGGTGTGAAGATTGGTGGGAGACTCCTCAACAACCTTCGCTATGCTGATACCACCACATTACTGGCTGAAAGTGAAGACTATCTGAAACATTTACTTCTCAAGATCAAGGAACATCGTCTTAAAATGGGCTTGCACCTTAATGCAAAGAAGACAAAGATCCTGACAACTGGCAAAATGAATAAGTTAATCGTTGTTGGAGAAGAAATTGAAATAAAGGACAACTTTAATCTACTTGGATCAACCTTCAGTAAAGAAGCAACAAGCAGTCAAGAAATCGGACACATTGCTCTTGGCAGTATGGCTATGAAGTACCTAGAAGATTCACAAGAGCAGAGATGTCTCTCTCCATACAAAGATTTGACTTGTTCAGGTCATAGTATTTTCAATAACGTCACATGGATCTGAAAGTTGGACAGTGAAAAAGATAGAGAGGAAGAAAATTGAACTATGGTGCTGGCAAAGAATACTATGTATACCATGGACTGCCCGAAGAACAAAGCAGTCAGTACTAGAGAAGATCAAACCTAAGCTTTCTTTAGAAGTTCAGATGACAAGACTTCGACTTTCCTACTTTGGACATATCATGCCAAGAGAGAGATCATTAGAGAAAGACATCATGCTTGGCAAGGTAGAAGGTCAACACAAAAGAGTAAGGCCAGCAATGAGATGGGTCGATACGATAACAGCAGCTATGGGTGCCAGTTTGTCAACAATGAGTTGCCTGACTGAAGACTGAACACAGTTTAGGACAACAATCCAGAGGGTCACCATGAGTCGACACTGACTTGATGGCACTTAACAACAACAACTTGCTGAAGGGGCAGGTGGTCTCATCGGGAGTTCCAGGCCTATTCTACTAGGGCCCAAGCAGCCTCTTTGGGTGAGTACAATCTTGTTCCACCACAGGATATTTGCAGGGCAGTGACATGGTCATCGCAGCATTCTTTTTTGCATCATTACCAGCTGGATGTGCAAGCCCATCAGGACGCAGATTTCAGGGCTCGGGTCTTCCAGAATGGGGTTTCTTTACCCACTCCGTAATAGTACTGCTTTTTTACATCCCATGCATCTGGACTGGACTGGAAGGTGAAATTAGACTTTACCTGCTAATTTTCTTCCAGGAGTCCCTCCAGTCCAGTCCAGGACCCTCCTGGGACTTAACTGCTGTCTTTCTGGTCTGGTGCCTGTTCTAAAGATGCCACTTGGTTGTGGCAGTTCCCTCTTTGTTTCATTGTGGTTCTAGGGGATTCCACTCTGCTATTGCACTGTTTGCTCTCCCAATTGCAGACTTCAGCCCTTCAGGTGGGGAACCAGTTTTGACAAAAAGAAAATAAACTATATATATATATATATATAAATAAAAATAAAATGCTTTGAGTCAAGTTCAGATACTTTATGGCCAAGTATGCATGCTGTTCTGGTGCATGACTTGTTGCAGGGCTGGTGGAGCTATTAGGGTTTGGGGACTCCGTTGTGCTGCTCTGTGAAGTTCATACTTGCTCTGCAGGGAAGCATAGGCTACTTAAGATAAGGGAAAAGTTTTGAGCATGGTGTTCTTAGTCTCCCACTGCTGGTGGATGAGCCTAACCCACGCGACTGGACTGGAGGGACTCCAAGAAAGAAAATTTAACAGGTAAGGTGTATTTCACCTTGGTGTGTTATAAACCAGCGTGGGTGTCTTTCAGCATTGGCATTTCCTTTGGTGTAATATAGCACAGTTTAGCAGTAGTAGATTTTTGTTTTCCTTCGGTGTGTTCATCAAATGATTAATAAGAAAGTACTTGCAGGTGTTTGTGTGGGGTCTGACAACAGAGGAGGATGCAATTCTTCCTTCCTTGGCAGTGATGAACAGAAGAAGAACAGAAGGGATCCCTAGCAAGTTCATTTTTGTTAACTTTTCTCAGCTCATTTAAAAAAAATAGCTGTATTTAATATAACTTTCTATGTTTTCATTTTAGGCAGTAGAAAAACTGAGGCCGTACCTTTCTGAGAGGATAATAGCTGAGAGACATTTTGATTATCTGCGTTCAAAAAAGATACTTACAAGAGAAGATGCAGAAGAGATTTCTTGTCAAACTACTAGCAAGAAAAAAGCCAGTGCATTATTTGACTGCATCGTGCAAAATCCCAAAGGACTAGATGCTTTGGTGGAGTCTATTAGAAAAGAGAAGACGCAAAATTTCTTAATAGAAAAGATAACAGATGAAGTGCAGAGGTTAAAAAATGAAAAGCTTGAGCTTTTCAAAGGTAATAAGATTTGTATACTGTTTACAATCATGCATCTGATCATATAGGACATATATGTAAATTAAATTGCTTGAGATGACCATGTCATATCTTCCATGTTACTAGTTATACTGAGGAAAACATATATATATATTTTGATATTGCAATGAAGTAACCAATATCAGAAGAAGTCTTTCTGCTTAAATACATACAGAAGAAATTTTAAAAAGTAATGATAGAGCTGGCTCACATCCTAGTATCTACCTACTGCTCTTCAGACTAGCCAGGGTTGGGAGCGCTATGGAATTTGCATTTTCTGTCCCTGGAGGATTGTAAAGAGGGCCTCCCGGATTTCTGCAGCAGTGAATGCTGCTAGATGGCTCAGGGACCCATCACTAGCAGGCTCTCAAGCCCACCTGCTAAATCATTGTTTCTCAGGGCAGTCCTGGAATATTCCCTAGCCAGTCTGATTTGCAGAATATCCACGGTGAATATGCATGAAAGACTTGCATGTACTGTTTCCATTGGATGCAGATCTTTCTCATACATATTCAGTATGAATATCCTGAAAATCAGGCAGACTAGGGAGTATTCCAGGACCAGTTTGAGAAGACACTTTACGAGGGAAAAGTAAATGAGAGGAAAATGCAGACTGAAAAGTAAAGCTCACAGCACCTCCATTATATAGTCCCATCTTCATAAATGGCAAGAAGCAGTTTGAAGCAGATTGTTTCAGGAGAGAAAGCCTAAGAGTTGGCAAAAACTGGCTGACTAAAAGATAAGTCAATGTAGGGAGATGTTAGGTGAAGATTTTTGGGAGGTTCTTTAGACATCTTCTCCTGAAGCAGTTAAATTAATTCAGGCTGTGGAGATTATTGGGGTATTTCCTTAGTTTTTGTTTGAACTTATTCTATGAAACAAAGATTTTGGAGTGTGAATGCAAATGCAATGTGTGCCTTTGAGTCATTCTGACTCCCGACGACCCAGCAGCTCTGGGGTTTTCTTGGCAGTGTGACTGAAAGTAGATAGTCAGGCCTTTCCTCTGAGGCAATGGAGGGTTAAGCGACTTGCCCAAGTGTGAATAGTTTAATATAATATAGATATAGATATATTATATTATGAAAGAGAGAGAGAGAGACACTCCTAAGGGCCATCCCAGTACCTGAGCACTGGCATGTGGAAGGTAAGTTTTGATTCCTAAACAAAAACTTTGTTTCCTAGCCCATCTGGACATGGGGTGCTGTAGAAGCAGTGTTCAGAGTTCCCAAGAGAGGGAATCTCAGCAGTACTCTTTGGTGATGCCTACTGGATACAGTTCCCTTGGGTTGCATTCTGAAAGAAGGCATGATGCATAGGGCTCTAGCCAAGGGCCATTGCTATGATAGTTGGACTAAAGTAGGAGAAAAGAGAAGTACACAAATTGTGGGTAGTAGTTTATAAATACTTTTGGCGCAGTAACCAAACCTGAAGACTGGTGCCGATTTAGCTGTAGAAACAGTGGAGCAGGAGTAAACTATTTGATCTAAAAAAAACAAACACAGTATTCTGGATCAGTTATTACAGAAACACTCCATTATATCCTTTTGTCTTTTATAACGGTCAATGTTTTATCACAATAATGTGTACATCTTATTTAAGCTGAAAACCTAACAAACACTTATGGAATTTTTCTACTGGTGAATTAGATAATGTTAGTAGTGAAATTTTAGAGAACCTGCACATTTGCTCTTTGGTACAGCAGTGCTGATCTGTGAATACATGTGTAGTGTAATTACTTGTCCTATTTCTCCTGTAGGATTAAGCTGTACTGCCTGTGGGCCCCCATATGAAGCAACCAATGATCTCTCAAGAATGCATTCCAATGAGTGCAATTTATACGAGTCGACTGTCCTTTACCATCCAGAAGGCGAGTCCAGTCTATCATCTTTAGCCTCCACAGCCTATTTTTACTCGATGAATCTGAAAGTTCCGGAAAAAGGAAGCTTAATAAACACTGCTGTAGAAAATCCCCCTTTCTCAAGTAGCCTTCCACGGCCTGGAGACCCCGGCGCACCTCCCCTTCCTGCAGAATTACAGACTGAGCTG
Source organism: Ichthyophis bannanicus (assembly GCA_033557465.1). NCBI lineage: Eukaryota > Metazoa > Chordata > Amphibia > Gymnophiona > Ichthyophiidae > Ichthyophis > Ichthyophis bannanicus. Next base: position 192,269,657 of record CM066040.1, read on the forward strand.
GAGGAAGACTGTGCAAGTGCCAGTGAAAGCCAGTTTCTGCCTTTGAGATCTCGTTCTCTCTCACCTCCTTGACTTTTACACCAGCTTTATCTGATATCCCCATTCTTTAAAAAAATAAAAATATCTGCAGGTAGTTCAAACTTTTTTTTCTGACCCCTTTAAGTTTTCTAGCCTGCTTTTGTTTTTTTTCAGTGCTTTGCTTCTGTTAGGCTTGTCAGAAAATCTGAAATCTTTGTGAATTTTGCTTGAGATAGTGAAGGTAGGGGATTTCAGTCAGCATTTTTTGGTAGATATGAAAACGCCAGAATATTCAGCATTGGTGCTGCCTACCTGCAGACTTGTCCTGTTTGCACTCATAGTTTCTGGCACTTGTTGGCATCTACCTACAGGTAAGGGACCCCTGGCATCTGTGCAATGATTTTTGCCCCATTGTATATACCAGTCAGCTATTTCCTTGCCTCCTGCTCTCCTTTCTTATTCCTCTTCATTTACCATGAACAGTTCTGAATAGAGAGAAAAATAAGTTAAATTTGCTGTTCAACAGAAAATAAATTTTCAGCAGTATTAAAAGTTTGAATTAATAAGTGCCCTGGTTAGTAGTTCTGTTCTAATGCACTTTTCCCAAACTCAAATTGCCAATCAGTGCTTAGCATGAGATTACTTACTAGATGTATGTAAGTATATGAAAAAGGCACACAGGGGGATGATAGAACTGAACTTCTATAAACAACTGCTTGCTTTTTTTTCCCTCTGTATTGACATGCTTCATGTGACTGAATTATGGTGGCAGGGTTATTTTTTTTTTGTTTAGTTTTGATCTGGCAATTTCTTCCTGTTCTTTTGGATCTCCAGTTTGATCAGAACCAATGCTGTTATCTGGTGCAATGAGCCTTTGTGTGCAACTTACCTGGGGAGTCTGTCACAATTTTATATTTCTCTCCCCCACCCCCCAGCCATGTTTGCAGAGACTTTGCACCAGAGCTGCTCCTGGAATCTTGCAGTAATGGGTCCAGATTCCACTCATGAGTGGTGACAATGACTTCCCTGCCAACATTGCCTTTGCGTCATCACAGACCCAGCCATCTCAGAGAGTGTACTGACCTAAGGATCAGGCTGACAGCTTTTTGTGTGGCAGTGCTGCCAATTTCCACTGAGTCACCAGGCCAGCTCAACTAAGAATGATGTTTTAATTTTGGAAACCATGGAAATATGTTACCAAACTTACCCCTGTCTTATGAAAAAAGTTTTAATTTCAGTAGATGAAAATTAGAATAGAAAAGCAATCACTGGTTTTGCAATCCAGAGTATGGTACACAAACCATTTTGATAAGTTTTACTTCAAAATATATAGTATGAATCTACCATTTGGGGCATAGGTTGACTGTCCCAAGTAGAAGTGACATTTTGCCTAGACATTTTAACATGTTAATGTTGCACTGACTAAAATGATCTGCGGTTGTAAGCAAGATTGATTCATAAAATATGAGGATATGTTATTAGGTTAGTAGCAGTCCAACTACATCATGCGTCATCTGTTTTAAATGACCAGAAACCGAATGGCATGTGTTATCACAAGAAGCTGGTAACATATTTAGTGAACATAAAATGCTCTAAGCCTATTCTTGATTTAATAAGGGTTTTAGCTCACAAAGAAGTGCCTAAAATTAGCATCCCTCTGCGCAAATCCCATTTAAATTAAGAGATTTGTTATTACTTCCCAGTGTAGGGAAGTGCATTAAGGCCCTTAAGGCTTAAACCATGGGGTTTTCTTATGCTAGAAATTGAACTCTCACATTAGAGGTGGAGTAAAGTTAACTCACGTTTCTGATATTAGTATAGCAGCCTATAAATGGAGTGGAGGAGTAGCCTAGTGGTTAGAGGAACTGGCTTGAGAACCAAGAGACCAGGGTTCAATTCCCACTAGCACTCCTTGTGTCTTTGGGCAAGTCACCTAACCCTCCACTGCCTCAAAAGAATCCAAATTAATGTTTAATATATATTACCAAGTTGAAGTTACAACATAAACAGCTTTGACTAAAATAATAAAGCGGTATAAAAAACCTGTTAAATAAATATAAATAGAAAATACTTCCACCACAATGTTTACAATTCTCATGAATACTTGCTGTTAAAGAACCAAGCAAAAATTAAATGCACTTTATTGGCCACTGTCTTTCAATCATGGACCACCCAAATCCACCAATTCAAAACTACTTGCATGCTGTACTTAAACTTCTTATTGTCCTTCAAAACCATTGTATTAATACAGAAAATATAGTGAAACGTAAAGTGAAAGATCTTCAGAGGTAGTGGTAAAGGAAGGATTGATGCTGACCACTGTTTCACAAAGCTTCCTCAGGATCCAAAGCCCAGACTGTCTTTAAAAAATAGAAAGATGTATAAAACCATTCCTTAACCTACTAGATCATTTTAGACAAGTGTGTAATGCTTCCCAGCCAGCAAGTGGAGGCAGACCAGTGCAACTTTTGGTGTTGTCATCATTAGGTATATATGCTGGTGCAACAATGAGAAAAGCTAGGATTGTCTGCCTCCAACAAATGGCAAGTTGTGTGGACTAGTGCAAATAGGCCTGTCTCCACTAGTTCAGATCTCACCATCTTGTGGTCTGTGTTTGAAAGTTTTGATATGCCCATGGTTTCCTCGAGCCAACAGTTTCCCTGTGTCCAGTGCTGTTAGCCACGGGTTCCAGCACTGGTGGACCAGAGAATAGTCATGAGACCTCATAAGGTACCTGGGGGGTTAGGAAATATAGGGCCAGGCTTCCCTTCCTCTCACTATCCTATTTCTTCACGTAATGTTTATTTTTATCTATTTTTACATTTTTATCCTGTTTCTTTATTTGGCTTGGTTTTGCTACTTGAATAAAGCAGCTTCAAAAAAAAAGTTAAAAAAACAAAACAAAACTCCTCCTTTCAGGCCTGTGTGGGCAGCTGGGGATGTCTTCTCTGTATCTCTGGCTTGCCTGACAAGTGCAGGGATTCCCTTTACTAATTGGGGTTCCTTTGTCTTCATGGTTTTCTTTTCTATATGTTTTTTTTTTCTTTAAAGTAGTTTGTTTTTTGTTGTTTTTTCTTTGACCACAATGAGCTCTGCTGTGATTCCAAGTGCACAGAAGTGTGCTGCTTGTAATTCCTGTTGAGTGAACTCTATAGCTGCCTCTTTTTGTTCAGGGTCGATGGAGAAGCCTTGGGGAACATTCAGCAATGTTGGGACCCACCACAAGAGTCCTGCAGCCAATTTCACTGCATCTAACACGTCCACCATGATTTTCCTACCGGTGGGAAAAATGGCTATCTAGGATGACCACTTGATCTTTCAGCTGAAGGGGAGTGTGGTGAGGCAGCTGCAGACTCAAGCTGGCAAGCCCGTGAGGGCTGTTTTAAGTCTATGGTAGCTGTGTGTCAGCCCCTCCCTTACGGGAGTCTGAGGCTCTGATCTCTTCTATGGGGGATTTGGGGCCCTCTGGCAGTAAGAGGATTAGGTGCCCCCACCATTCATTTTCACTTTTCCATTCCTCAGAGAGCCCAGCCCTGTTCCCTCTACAACGGGTAGGTCACTGGAAAAAGGGGAGCTTCCCCTGGTGGAGGGAGAGGATCTGTTTGGTGATCGGTCTTTTTCACAAGGACCTTTCCACATGGATGAGTTTTGTACATACTATGACAGTCATGAACCTTACTTCTAAGCCAGGGTGTGTGGAGTATGATCTCATTCTCTCAAATTTACTTCTAAACCTGAGCGTAGTACTTGCTTCATGCCAAAGAGAGAGCTTCCTTCTGGAGTTTGTAAGATGTTACATGTATGGGTAAGTTATCAAGATGTGCTTGGAAGTTTCTATTAATTAGGCCTGTGGCACCCAACGCAATAGTAAATAACTGTATCTTGTCACCACATTTTCTTGGTCTCTGACTGCATTTCTTGGTACTTAAAGACTTTCTCCCCCTTAACACGATTCAGAGTAGTCACTTGGAACTGACACCTCTATAACTTATGCCTTTCTGGTGTTTTTTCTCCTTTACCACTATATCCAACTTCCTCGCATCTGGCTTTTTATCAGTTGGAAAGGGAGTGACCAAGGTGATCTCTTCATTCTCTGTAATTCTTTTAGGGTCATGATCCCAGTGCTTTTCAGGCACAGTGATATTATACTGCTTACAGAGTTTCAAATAGATAAGGCATGCTACTTTATTGTGCCTGTCTGTATATAAATTTTTACCATCAGAACTTCACAGACAGCTATGAGGTGAGTCACTGAACATAAGAACATAAGAACATAAGATATGCCATACTGGGTCAGACCAAGGTCCATCAAGCCCAGTATTCTGTTTCCAACAGTGGCCAATCTAGGTCATACGTACCTAGCAGTTTCCCCAAGGGACACAGGTTCCACAATGCTTGTATTGGTTCAGTTCTTTCCCACAGAATTGACATATGTCTGTTTTGCCAGCTTTCTTTAATTATCTCTGTAAACCATCTCGTTTGTAAGCCACCGTCCAGGCCTGCAACTATCATCCTTCAGTTTCAACTCACCTCTCTTTAACCATTTGACAAAGGGTTCCTGGTGTAGCACTCTGTATTTCCCACTGTATTTGTGCATTTGCCACTTGTTTTTCCTTCTTTGTTGTTCTAATTCTTTGAAGAGATTATTTTTCTCTTGTTTTGCAAATTCTGTTACTTCCTTCCCTGTGTGGGGTCTCACTCATTCCTTCTAGTCATCAGAATGCTTGTCCAAGTTTTGATGATTGAGACAGATTCTGCACATTTACTTTGATATTTCAGCACTTTTTGTGTATTTGGATCTTATGATGCAGTTAGGTAGGCATGGAGGCCTAAGATAGTAGCTTTGATTGTGTAATCAATCTCTGAGGCCTAGACCTCCATCAGCTGTAGCAATGTACAGTCTTGGCATATGCTGATTCTTGTAAATTACTTAATGGGCATGGAGGAGTTCACACATCTAGTTTTTCAAGATCTTTAAGAGACCAGTCCATAATCCCAAAGCTAGATGAATGTACAGAAATTGCCAGCTGATTGATGGCTTGTATCTTATTCTGTGATGTTAAAGCACTTTTCAGTAATGATTTGAATCTCCTGTAGTATTCTTGACTTATCTTCTCTCTCAGTAATTTCTGCTTGGGTGTCATCCCTTCCTTTACTCCGAGATACTTTTTTACACCTTCTTGTTTGAGGTCTTTGATGTCACAGCCCTCGGGGAGATGTTTTCCATTTTGCTCAATTTTCCTCTTAAAAAAAAAAGTTGCCTTAGCACATTTATCAAGGCCAAAAGTCATCCTGATGTCATCAGACAAGCTTTTCACCCCACCCCAATTGCTCTGCTAATTGTTGGTCACTGGAACTGTAGAGCTTCACATAGTTTACAAATAATAAATGGGATATTATTTCTGGGTTGGTACCTTCTTTAGGATTCAGGCTAAATCCATATCCCGAAGAGTTGATGAGAGTACTCTGATTAAGCACCACACAAAACAGAAATGGCATCCCTTATTCAGGATGCCATGGCTGTTCTGTGCATTACAGGACTTCCTCCAGTGAAGGTTTTACAAGTGGACCCTATCCTAAAGGTAGTGCAGTGCCCTTCTGGCTTCTTCCTCCCCTCCCTGGAGCCCTTGTGAAAGCTCAGTGAGAGAGCTGGAGCTGAGGCCAAAGAGTACTAAGATTCTGGCTTAGCTGTATTCTCAACCCCAGAGAGAGATTGAATGGAGTGTGGAACATTGTTCGTGGTGGATGCCCTGTATGACTTAATCAGGATCTCTTCTAAGTCCATGGCAGTGGCTGAGGTGACATGGAGGCGGTTCTGGCTCTGGAATTGGTTTGCTGATGCCGCATCCAAGCTGTGGCGGAGCAAGCTCCCTTTTAAGGGCAGCTCCTAGGGTCAATGGTGGTTGAGCCTGGAACTAATACTCTGGGCCAGGGTGCGCATGTGCCCCTTCTGACTCTCTGGTCTCCCTGCTCCTAGTTGTTGAACAGTGGCTATTTCTACCTTGGAAGATCAAGGGGGAATTGGCTGGTAGCTACAAACTATGATGGATGGGGATGCCTCTGGAAGCAATGAATGATCATAATGGAAGCCTGGGAGGGGAGGGGCTGTGCATTGTCTTAATTTGTTCTGGGGTGCTTTGGGAATCCTGGTTGATTAAACAGACTAGAGGCCAGAACGATATGCCAGACTCTTGAGTGGTTAGAGTCCCTACTGGGAGGAAAAGTGGTCAGAATGTTTTCAGACAATGCCATTGCAGTTGAATATGTCAGTGAACATGGTGGCATTCACAGTGCCATGGTGGCCACAAAGGTGGTAGAGCCCTATTGTTGGGCTGAGACTCATCTGGTGGCTCTGTGACCCACATAGTGAGCGGCAACTTGTGCAGGCTGCAATCTTAAGTTGGAACGTCGCAGATTCTGGTGAGTGGGAGCTAAGTCCTCATCCTCGTGTGTTTTTGATTCCATCGTGCAGAGGTGGGGCCTGCCAATGTAAGATCTGATGAGCATCCTGGGGAATTCCAAAAGGAAAACCTTTTCAGCCACAGGAAGAATCTGCAGGTAGTGGGCCTAGATGCTTTATTCTGGAGTGGCTCCAGAACGGGCATCTTTTCCCTATAGCCTTTGATGAGCCAACTTTTGTGCAGAATTAGGTCTTGCCCAGGCTTGATTGTTCTAGTGGCACTAAACTGGCCACACAGTCCATAGTACAGGGATCTCTTGAACCTGTTGGCAGCCTCCTCTTTATTGCTACCTCTAGAGAGGGGACTTCGTCTGTGTTAGTATCCCTGCTCATGGGGGATCCTGTTCTCTTTTCTTCTTTCTTACAGCCTGGTCCTTGAGCGGTATAAGCTGTCTAAGAAAGACTCTGAAGCGATAGTCGGCACCCTTCCTAGGGCCAAGAGGGCTTCTACATCCTTGGCCTATACGAGGGGTCTTGGGTTTTTGAGGGGCGGTGTTCCTCTCTGGCCATGAATGCCAGGAAGGCAGACATAATGGTTGTTTTGTCTTTCATACAGACTGGATTGGACCACAGTTTAGTTTTAAAGTCTCTCAGGGTTCAGGTGGCAGCCCTTTGTGTGCTATTGGGTGCATGTTCAGGGAGTGTCTTTAATGACACAGTCTGATGTGTTCCACTTTCTCAAGGAGGAGAAGCAGATCTGTTCAGTTGTATGTCTCATTATACCTCGGTGGAGTCTTCTCTGGGTGGAGTCCATCTTGGTGTCTCTGGAGGACATCTGTAAGCTGAGCTACCTGGTCATCTCTGAGCAATTGGGGCAGTTTCTCCAAATGGGTTAGTTTTGCGCATACCACGAGAGTCATGAGTTTCACTTCTAAGCCAGGGTATATGGAGTATGATCTCAGTCTCTCAAATTTACTGCTAATGGTCGACGTAGTACTTGCATCGTACCAAAGAGAGCTTCCTTCTGGAGTTTGTAAGATGTGCTTGGAAGTTCTTTTTTATCAAGCCTGTGGCTCCCAATCCAATGGGAAATATTTCTGTAGTTTTCTGCCACATTTTCTTGGTCTCTGACTGCATTTCTTGGTACTTCAGGGTCTTCTGCCTCTCCACACGGTTCACAGAATATCACTTGGAACAGACACCTCTATTATCAATGCCATTCTGGTGTTTTTCTCCTTTACCACTATGTCGGGTTTTCTCGCATCCAGTTTCTTATCTATTAGAATGGGATTGTCCCAGGTGATCATAACCTCTTCATTCTCTGTAATTCTCTTAGGGCCATGATCCCAGTGCTTTTCAGAGATAGTGATGTTGTAGTGCTTACAGAGTTTCCCATAGACGAGACGTGCTACTTTGTGCCTTTCTGTATAGAAATTTTCCGCCATCAGAATTTCACAGCCAGCTATGAGGTGAGTCACTGTTTCCAGTTCTTTCCCACAGAATCGATATATGTCTGTTTTGCCAGTTTTCTTCAATGCTGTCTGTAAACCATCTCGTTTGTAAGCCACTGTCCAGGTCTGCAGCTATCAACCTCTCATCCTTTGGTTAAGGAGAGGTGAACTGAAACCGTTCATGTGTCCGTTCTTGATTGACAACAGGTTCTTGGAGTAACACTGTCTTTTTCCCATTGTATTTGTGCATTTGACACTTGTTTTTCCTCATTTGCTGATTTAATCCTTTGAAGAGTTTTTTTTCTCTTGTTTTGCAAATTTTGTTACTTTCTTTCCTGTGCGTGCTTGTGGATTCTTATTCATTCCTTCTAGTTGTCGGAATGCTTGTCCAGGTTTAATGATAGAGACAGATTCTGGACATTTAATTTTCTGTTTCAGCATTTTTTGTGTATTTGAATCTGATGATGCTGTCAGGTGAAGCACTACAGGATGCATGTGGGAGCTGCAGCAGATGGCGCCTTTAGCAGAGCAGTTCTATCTGGAGCATCATCTTCCTCCTACCCTGAGTCCTGACTGACTGGGTACATCCCATTCATCTGGACTGATCTAGCAGGATAAGGAAAAGAAATATTCTAAACCTGATCATTTCTTTTCCTTGAATCCTGCTAGACCAGTTCTGCATCTTCCTTGGAAGACTACCCCTATAGGTTTGGGAGCACTTTTACCTTTTAACTGCATTTTCAGTATCTGTGACTAGTGCAGTCTCAGGTATGGTAAGAAAGCTGAAAGTTTCTAGAAAGTTTTGTCGCTTTCTAATATTTTTTTCTGAATCTTTAGTTGTCCTTTCTGCTTGGGAAGTGTTGTACTGGCTTCTTTCATTGCTGCAGTGGAGTATATACTAGTGATGTCACCACTGAAAGCTGGTCTAAGCTTCCTCTATCTGCTGGCTGGGGAGCACAGCCCACTTGCCTGGAATGGTGTAGCAGAATTCAGGAAAAGAAATTAGCAGATAAGGAAAATTTTCTCCATCATCATACAATTAAAATCTCATTTTGTGCTGCTGTTCTGCTTTCTTTAGTAGCGAACACAGTTTGCCATTAATCATCCAAATAAATATGGCGCTATGTATAGGATGCCACTACTTCAACCAGCCAATGGCAACTATTTTGACAATTCTTTTTTTTTATTTATTATGCATCTGCAGTGTATTTACTTAAACATCTCGAGTTAACTCAGGATACTTATACAAAGTTTAAAAGATGCATAATAAATTTTGCTCCACCTCTGATACGTTTTACTCCTGTTTCATTACAGTGAGAAAGCTGCTAGATTGCTGGAAACTGAAGGTCTCTATTTATCCAGACTATAGAAATTGTAGTAGCAGTGCCAGCTCTACTATACTGAGAAATATGAGAGTTTCAGCTCTGCTATGGAGCTTTCACCTTATTTCATGAGAGTAATTCAGTCTCCATTCTTGTGCAAGTCAAGAGGTGTCCAGATGTGCTATTGGCTTAGTACTATGAAATCTGGACGCTAGCGTGAACCATCAATCCATTTCTAATAGACTACTTTAAGTCCATAGAGACCAGTGCTACATTTGAAGTGGTGACTTAGAGGTGAATAGATAGACTGGATAGGCTATATGGTCTTTATCTAACATTTTCTGTGTCATGTTTCTGCAAAGGGTTCCATAACACTGACAAGTCCTAATTATTTATTCACATGGTATGTAGCAGAAAGCACTGTGATTGCACCTTCTCAATCAGGTAATACCTGCATGATGCTATGTCCCTCTCCCCTTCTTGATCAGTATTGGTATGTGTAAAAATTGTCTTTTCCCCATGTGCTTACATGAGCTTTCCCTAGATTTGAACTGACAACATTTGGAGTTTTGGGACAGCAACTCGTATGTTAGTACTGTCAGTCATTAACCATCTTTGGTGTTTAGAAATGGGATCCTCTATTCTGTTGTTTAACTATCAGCTCAAAGATGAGAGCTCAGCAAAAAAAAATCCCATCAGTTTTAGTGGTTAGTATTGTTTTACAGTATACTGAATTGTAGGTAGGGGTGCAAGATTAAACCTCACTAGGAGGCTCAGTTTGACAGCACTTTCTTGTTTTGTTATATTGAGTCAATTAACAGCTGGCACATAAAGCCGCTGATTTGGGTTGATTTTATTTGCAGGAGCTCTAGGGAGCGGGAACTATCTTAAATATATTTGTACAATGCTGTGCATATGAGAGATTGCTATAGGCATAAGTAATACTGGTAGTATGTTTCTAGTGATTAACTTTATAACACTGTTATTGTATAAACAGATGTGAAGCCTGAACTCTGGATAGTCTTGTAGACACTTGGCATGGGTTTACATTTTGAAACTGTAAAATGTAATTCTAAATTTTGATGTTCTCTCTGTATAATCATTGACAATTTCTTCCTTCTTTAGGCACATTCCATTACCCTTTCCACTCAGATTAGCCAGTTTCTTGTTAAAATTTATTCCAAATTACAACCAATATCGTATACACATTCTACAGTAACCAGTTACTGTGTATTACAAGCCATAAACCAGCATGTTAGTTTGTCACCCTGTGGGACTTATGAATATCTGAATGGGAACATTTAAATGTCCAACGGGATGGGACAGCTGAATGGAAAGAGGTAATGCAGTGCTTGTGTATAAGAAATTGGCCTTAAAGAAAGAGGTGCATCTATTTCAGAGAAAATAGATGATGAAATATTTAAAAACGGTCTTGTCTTCACTTTATTACAAAGGTATGGCAGAGCATCTGTGTGAATTATTTATTGTGAGAAGAAATTGGTGGGTAGGAGTTAGCATCATTAAACTAAAGTTATAATTAAGCTAAGGTTTTTATATTTTAAAAATGGTGCTGCTGTTTTTACTGTAGAATTGAAACTTCTCATTTTGAAAGTCTTGTGTTCACTTCTATAAATTCTGGTTTAACACCCCTATGAATTATTGTAATCTAGACGCCTATTGGGCTTCACTGAAGTAACTTTCCAGACTTGCAAAGGCAAACTAGATAAGGGAATGAATTGCAGTAGGGTTTCAATCACTGATGAGTTGATCCTTTTAGAACATAGTATAAAGAATGATATAGCGGGTTATTTACACATTGCAAGTATATACATGTATTTATTAATAAGCACAGTTTTTCCACAAAGGTGGTCATGAATTACTTTTCAAACTCAGCCAGGGAGATTAATTGTTGTTATTTATTAATGAAAACTTTTCTACTATTTTTGTATTGGTTCCTTTAACCTGAAAGTGTCATACAGTTTGATTGTAGCACAGTATACTGTTATCTACCTTTATGAATTGTAAAGAGGTTTTGTCAGACAATTTGCTCTCAAAAGCTGAAAGCAGAAGATGATTTTAAAAACAAATTTAAGAGTTAGCAGTAATCTGCAAAGAAGCTATCAGATTTTGGCACAGTAGTACTGCACGTTCTCTGCCACATACTAGATATGCAGGAAGAAATGGTATGGAATTTACATTAAATGATAGGACTCAATGCGTGGATGAGACGATGGTGCAGGAATGAGGGTTTGGGATTTGTTAGGATCTGGGGAAAGGAGGGTCTCTTCCGAAGGGATGGGCTTCACCTTAACCAGGATGGAACCAGGCTGCTGGCATTAACCTTTAAAAAGGAGATAGAGCAGCTTTTAAACTAGATAATAGGGGGGAGCTGACAGTCGCCCAAGAACGCATGGTTCAGAACAATGTATCCTTGAAGGAAACTACCAAAAAAATGAAGTTAGGGCACATCAGCAGAGAGGTTCCAATAAATACAATGGTAGCCCAAATGCCCTTGAATACAGAGCTTAAAGATTCCAAATTAACCCTGCGTACCGATAACCAGATTAATATGAATAAAATACAGTCTCTAAAATGCTTGTATGCAAATGCTAGAAGTCTAAAAAAATAAGATGGGAGAGTTAGAATATATAGCACGAAAGGAGAAGTTAGATATGTTTGGTATCTCAGAGACATGGTAGAAGGAGGACAACCAGTGGGACACTGTGATGCCTGGATACAAACAATATAATGATAGAGCTGATCAAATTGGTGGCGGGGTTGCGCTCTATGTTAGAGAGGGCATTGAGTCACAAAGGATTAAAGTTTTGCAGGAAACAAAATTCGCTGTAGAATCTCTATGGATTGAAATTCCATGTAAAAAGGGAAGGCGATGGCAGTGGGGGTGTACTATCGACCGCCTGGCCAGAATGAACAAATGGATGATGAAATACTCAAAGAAATCAGGGAAGCTAGCAAAAGTTACAGCATAGTAATAATAACACAAGCTGTTTGATTATTTTCATCTAATTTCCATGTATTTTGGTGTGCTGAAAACAACTAAAATATTGAAAAAACTCCTAGACGTCATGATTTTCCACAACATGCAAAATTGTCTTCAGATTTATCAATTTTTTTCAAATTACTATTAATTAATTCAAATTACTATTAATTAATTTACATAAGTGCATTTAAGATATAAAATGCCAAAAAAAACCTTAAAGAGGTTGTCCGAGTTATGTAAAAAAAAATATAGCACTGTAAATCTGATGGTCAGCAATATATACATAAGCTAAGCAAGTTTTAAGTCCGTGCTTCTAATGGTAGAAGGGGTTAATCTTTCCTGAAGAATCCAGTGGGAGGGAGACACAGGGCAGATAGCAGCAGCTCCAGTCAGTGCAGGGGGGCGTGGCCAGCACTGTGACATCTCGTGTACAGACACAGAGCTGCTCTCTCCTGCATGCCACACTTGTGCACGAATCATCATCAGGTTCTTGGTTCTAGGCTGTTCACACTTTTTCATCGCAATTCGTGCTAGCTCATCATTCTTCAGCCGTTATTTTATGGCTCCACGAAAGTGTATTAATTTGCCAGACAGTTTCTGTTTCATCTGTGGTGAATATACAGTGTTGAAGCAACAGCAGAATATTACAGACTTTGTGAAAAAAGTATACTTTGCATACTTTGGACTAAAAATTGGAGATCAAGATAAAGTCTGGGCGCCTCATAAAGTGTGCAAACGGTGTGTTGAGGACCTCTGAAACTGGTTCAAGGGTAAGAAAAAATCTTTCTGTTATGGGATTCCTATAGTATGGCGAGAGCAAAAGAACCATAGTGACGACTGTTACTTTTGTTCATGCGATGTGAAAGGGTTTAATTCCAAATGGAAGCATTCCATTTCATACCCCAATCTTCACTCGGCAATTCGTCCCATCCCCCATGGCACAGATATACCAGTACCCAAGCCCCCTGCTACCTTGGAAGAGATACCTAGCTCTGATGAAGGTGAAGTCATACCTGAACCAGATGACGAATCAAGTTCTGACTTTGAAGATGATACAAGATCAAAATTGTTTTCTCAGGAGGAGATGAATGATTTGGTAAGAGACTTGAATCTTCCCAAAGATGCTGCTGAGTTACTCGGATCAAGGCTGAAAAGCAGGAATTTATTGTTGCCAGGAGTGTCATCTTCATGGTTCAGACATCGTGAAAAGGAGTTCGTTCCTTACTTTGCCCAGGAAGACAAGTTGGTTTATTGCATCGATGTCGAAGGTCTGATGGGTCAATTTAAAATCCAATATAATTCTGAGCAATGGCGTCTTTTTATAGATTCTTCAAAAAGAAGTCTCAAAGCAGTTTTACTCCACAATGGTTTTTACGCTTCCATACCGGAAGGTCATTCTGTACACTTGAAGGAAGTTAAATGCAAGGCATTGATAAGGCAGGCAAAGAGAGAATTTGAAAAGAAACTTTCTGTGGAAGCAAAAACACGTAATAAAGACTTTTTCAAGTACATTCGTAGCAAAAAAGCTGTGAGAGAGTCAGTTGGACAATTAGATGATAGAGGGGTAAGGGGCAGTAAGAGGGGACAAGGCTACAGTGGAGAGACTGAATGAATTCTTTGCTTTGTTCTTTACTGAGGAAGATGTAGGGATGTTACCCATGACTGAAGTAGTATTTAAAGGTGATACTGCGGAAGAATTGAAAGAAATATTGATACCCCGGGAAGATGTATTACAACTATTTGATACACTGAAGAGTAGCAAATCACCTGGACCCATCCGCATACATCCAAGGGTTTGAAAGAACTGAAATATGAGATTGCAGACCTGCTGTTAGTAATCTGTGAACTATCATTAAAATCATCTGTAATACCTGAAGATTGGAGGATGGCCAATGTAATGCCAATTTTTAAAAAGGGTTCCATGGGTGATCCGGGAAACTACAGACTGGTGAGCCTGACGTCACTGCCGGAAAAAATGGTAGAAACCATCATAAAAAACAAAATTACTGAACATGTAGATAGTCATGGCTTAATGGGAGACAGCCAACATGGCTTTAGACAAGGAAGATCTTGTCTTACTAATCTGTTATGTTTTTTTGAAGGTGTGAATAAAAAGGTAGACAAAGGTGAGTCGGTTGATATAGTGTATCTGGACTTTCAGAAAGCCTTTGACAAGGTCCCTCATCAGAGACTTTTGGCAAAACTAAAAAGCCATGGAATAGGAGGCAGTGTACTATTGTGGATCAGGAACTAGTTAAAAGATAGAAAATGGTGAATAGTGGAGTACTGTAGGGATTTGTGCTGGGTCTGCTGCTTTTTGACATATTCATAAATGACCTGGAAAAGGGAATAACGAGCTAGGTTATCAAATTTGCAGATGACACAAAACTATTTAAAGTTTTTAAATCCTAGAGGATTGTGGAAAATTGCAAGAGGATCTTGATAAATTGGAAGACTGGGCATCCAAATGGCAGATGAAATTTAATGTGGACAAGTGCAAAGTTATGCACCTAGGAAAGAAAAACCCAAACTATGGTTACACGATGCAAGGTTCCACATTGAGAACCACCACCCAAGAAAAAGATTTAGGCGTTCATCGTGGATAACATGTTAAAACCCTCCGCCCAGTGTGCAATGGCGGCCAAGAGAGCAAATAGAATGCTAGGTATCATAAGGAAGGGAATGGAAAATATAACAAAGGATATTATAATGTCTCTGTATCGTTCCATGGTGCGACCGCACCTTGAATATTGTGTGCAATTCTGGTCACCGTATCTTAAAAAGGATATAGCATTATTAGAAAAGGTACAGAGAAGAGCCACCAAAATGGTAAAGGGGATGGAAGGATACTCCCTATGAAGAGAGGCTAAAAGGATTAGGGCTCTTCAACCTGGAAAAGAGACAGCTGAGGTGAGATATGATAGAGGGCTATACATTAATGAATGGAATGGAACAGGTAAATGTAGATCGATTGTTTACGTCATCAGAATATAAAAAGACTAGGGGACGTGCAATGAAGCTACAGGGTAACCTATTTAAGACTAATAAGAGAAAATATTTTTTCACTCAACGTGTAATCAAACTCTGGAATTTGTTACCGGAGAATGTAGTAAAAGCTATTAGTGTAGCCAGGTTTATAAAAGGTTTGGACAAGTCCCTGGAAGAAAGGTCCATAAACCATTATTAAAAGGGATCTGGGAATTCACTGCTTGACCCAATACAAGCATTGAGGAACCTGTGTCTTTTGGGGAGACTGCTAGGTACTTATGACCTAGATTTGCCACTGTTGGAAACAGGATACTGGACTTGATGGACCTTGGTCTGACCCAGTATGGCATATCTTATGTTCTTATGACTCTTGAATGTACTCTTTCAGCGGTGGTGTGCTTTTTTGGTAGAACAGACTATACTTTGGGTTCATCTTAACAAGTTTTTGTAGTAAGGAAAAAGGAAGGGGATGGTCAATGGATAAAATAACTACTAGCATAATGGTACATGGAAACGTTCTTAAAGAATGTGAATAACAGCCTTTCTCAAGGACCAAGCAGGAATCAGTCCTCACATATGGGTGTCATCGGCGCCGATGAAGCCCCAGCGGAGCATTTCCCCAGCTTTCTATGAAAGCCTTTGGGAATGCAGGCACGCATGCGCGGTTCCCTTCCCGCCTAAAGGTGCCATCTTACCTCAGTCTCTTTTTTTCCGGGAAGCCCACCGGACGTGAGTCCTGTCCTCCCGGTTAAAAATAGATTTTTTTTCGGCGATTATCGCTATTTTTTCTCCCGGTTTGACGCCGGTTCCCCCGCCGGGTTCGGTACACTGGTATCAAGCCCGATTTTTCTTTTTCGGTTTTTGCCCTTCGTGGCTGGCGTTCGCGCCCTTTTTTCCATTTTCCCTGGAAGGCCAGTCCTTTGACCTTGTGGAGACTCTTTTTTTCCCCGATGGCTTCCAGTGGTTTTAAAAAGTGTGATCGGTGTAAGAAATTAATGTCTCTCACTGACACACATGACTGCTGCCTTCGGTGCCTCGGTCCCGATCACGACCCTAAGTCGTGCGGGCCATGTGGGAAGATGTCTTCCAAGGCACTCCGAAGTCGCCAGCAGCAGAAGGAAAGGCTTTTCTCGGACTCAGCCTCGGGCCGGGCCCGGCCTCGTCATCTCGGGATTCTGATCCCGAGCGCCGTCGAAGCTCCTCGGACAGGGGGTCCCCCGACCGGGAATGGAAGAGGAAGAAGCGTCTCGCGAGGGCGTCGGAGGAGGAGGAGGTCCCTGGCTCCTCGAGGGCCAGGTCTAAGACCCCCGACCGTTGCCCCGGGCCCATGGAACAAGAGAAGCCTGCCAAAGTTCCTTGCGTGGAGCCGGAGTCTGCTGGACACGTAAGCCCCGTAGTCCTCGAGGACTCTCCTCCCAGAGAGCCAACGTCGGGCCCGGCACCGCCGGGGCCCGAGTAGGTGGCTGCTGCGTCTCCCGAGCTGAGTCTCAGGATGACAGCCTTGGAGAGCAGACTGTCTGCCTTCATGGAGCAGCAGCGGGCACTGATGGCCAGCCTGTCTGGCGCATCTGCCCCGACCACCGGGACATCGACTTCGAAGTCGACCCCGGAGACCGAGCCGATACTCGAGTCCATCATGGCTTGAAGTCGACCTCGGTCGCGGTCTCCCTTGACCTCCCGTTCGGGGCGGGTGCTCCAGGGCCCCGCGGGTTCGGACCCTGACTCCTCCTTGGACGAGTCCGCCTGGGAGACGGAGGACGAGGAGTCTCCCGATACGTTCAAGACTCGGTGCGTCCCGTCGGACTCACCGCAGTCTGAGCCCC
The DNA here is from genome assembly GCA_033557465.1 of Ichthyophis bannanicus. Taxonomy (NCBI): domain Eukaryota; kingdom Metazoa; phylum Chordata; class Amphibia; order Gymnophiona; family Ichthyophiidae; genus Ichthyophis; species Ichthyophis bannanicus. The sequence continues at coordinate 192,286,660 of CM066040.1, forward strand.
GGAGTAGATCCCCTCCGGAGGATACTCGGTTCTCGGAGTTCGTCCGGGATATGGCCACTGCCTTGGCTATTCCGGCGGACCCCAAGGAAGAGCCTCGAGCCGAAGAGCTCGAGGCGCTGCAGTATGACTCTCCTCCGAAGGAGGCCTTTACTGTCCTGGTTCCTCCGATGCTGGAACGGCTCCTCTTCCATATGTGGGAGGCACCGGCCTCGGCGCCGGTTCTGAGCAAGCGAGTCGACTCGATTTATCGACTCGGGAAGAGCCCTGGTTTTCAGAAGGCACAGCTACCACACCATTCTATGGTTGTGGAATCGGCCATGCATCATCTGAAGAGCCAGAAGATGCACTCCGCGGTGCCCCCTGGCAGGGAGGCCCGAAACCTTGATGGCGGCGTTAGAAAGTGCTTCCAGGGCTCGATGCTTGCTTGCCGTGTCCAGTAGTACCAGCTGTACATGGGCATGTACTTGCGGGACCTGGCCAAGGAGTTGGCCGGGTTCTCTGCTGGTCTCTCCGGGGAACCCTTGCAGAGATTTAAGTCCTTGTCCTCGGGGATTCGGGACTGCTCGAAGTTCATGTCCCGCGCCGCCTACGATGGCTTCGAGGCTTCGGCCCGAGTTGTGGCAGCTGGCATCGCGGCTCGATGCCAGGCGTGGCTGCAGTCATCGGACCTCGAGACATGGGTTCAGGACAAGTTGGTCGATGTCCCTTGCCGAGGTGAAAACCTTTTTGGCAAGCCCATGACCGAGAAGGCCGCTCAGCTCGAAACAGAGCACCTTACACGGACAAGGCTGTCTAGGAAGACCTCTGCACCTAATCATAAAAAGAAGGGCTCGGGTAAAAAGCCCTTTTACCCGAGGAAGGGCACTGCCTACAAACAGTACCCTCAATATCAGGCTGTCCAAGCTGCCCCTCAGGGTCAGCAAGCCAAGGGGCAGGGTAATGGGCCCCGTAGGCAGAGGACCCCCAAGCCTCCGGCCCCTGCTCCCACTCAGCAGGGTGGGGGTTTTTGACTCCTTGAGCGTAGCCTCTCCATCCCTGCTCTCCCAACCCTGCACAGGAGGTCGCCTAGCCCTCTTTGCCCACAAGTGGCCCCTTATCACCGGGGACAGTTGGGTGTTGGACATAGTCCGCAGGGGCTATGCACTGCATTTTCACCAACTGCCTCCACCTTACTTTCCAGGGGAGCCTCCAAGGCCTCCCCTGCACACAGACCTTCTCCTTCAAGAGCTTCAGGGTCTGTTGGTGGACAGGGTGGTGGAGCCGGTGCCTCCCCACTTGCAAGGTCACGGATTCTACTCCAGGTATTTCCTGGTGCCCAAAAAAAACGGTGGCCTTCGACCCATTCTGGACCTCAGGAACCTCAACAAATTCCTAGAGAAGGAAAAGTTTAAGATACCTACTCTTGGAACACTTCTGCCCTACCTCCAGCAGGGAAATTGGCTATGCTCCTTAGATCTAAAGGATGCGTACACTCACATCCTCATTCATCCAGACCACAGAAAGTACCTCAGGTTCATTGTGGGAGGAAACCATTATCAGTACAGAGTGCTGCCTTTCGGCCTCACCTCAGCTCCCAGGGTCTTTACCAAATGCCTGGCAGTGGTGGCGGCCTACCTGAGAAATCAGGGAATCTTTGTCTTCCCCTATCTGGACGACTGGCTCATCAGAGGTCAGACGTGCCAGGAGGCCAGACAGGCCACCCTCAGGACTATTGCTCTTCTTCAAGGCCTGGGATTCGTCATAAACTTCGCAAAGTCCACTTTGCTCCCCTCCCAAAACTTGGAGTTCATAGGGGCAAGGCTGGACTCTGTCCTGGCAAAGGCATTCTTGCCAGCAGACAGGGCCCAAAGACTGATGAACTTAGCAAATCAGTTTCTCAGGGGGTCAGTGGCCTCTGCCAGACTTTGCCTGAGGCTGCTTGGCCAAATGGCTTCGACAGTACATGTGACCCCCAATGCCAGGCTCCATATGAGGCCTGCACAGTAGTGCTTTCGGACTCAGTGGTCACAAGCCACAGGCAGCCTCAGAGACAGGATAAGGGTGTCCAGACAATTTCTGAACTCCCTCAACTGGTGGCTGCACCCACCCAATCTTCTAAAGGGGGTACCTTTTCAGATTCCTAGATACACGGTGATACTGACCACAGACGCCTCCCTGCAGGGCTGGGGATCTCATTGTCTAGGCAAGTGCACCCAGGGCCTGTGGTCTCCTTGGGAAGCTGCACAGCAGATCAATCTCCTCGAACTCAGAGCTATTCGATTAGCACTCAAAGCTTTCTCTCCTACCCTGGCTCATCAATCTCTCCTGGTTCAGACAGACAACCAGGTAGCCATGTTTTATGTGAACAAACAGGGCGGGACTGGGTCCAGAATCCTTTGTCGGGAGGCTCAGGACCTTTGTTCATTTGCCCTCAAGCACAACATGATCCTCAAGGCTGTATACTTTCCAGGCCAGGACAACTACCTGGCCGACAGATTAAGCAGGATCCTGCAGCCCCACGAGTGGCAGCTGCATCCTTCAGTAGTTCAGAAGATCTTCCTAAAATGGGGTCTCCCTTTGGTAGATCTCTTTGCCAGCCCAATGAACAAGCAACTGCCAAAGTTCTGCTCCAGGCAACCGCATCCTCTGCGAATAGCAGCAGATGATTTTCTGATTCCATGGTCTCAAGGCCTCCTGTATGCGTTTCCTCCCACGCCCTTGGTGGCCCGAACTCTCTTCAAAATTCTTCAGGACAAGTCCTCGGTCCTGCTGGTGGCTCCCAGGTGGCCGAGACAGCCTTGGTTTCCTCTTCTGCTTCAACTGGCGGTGGATCCCCCACTGCCTCTGGGGTTGCAACCAGACCTTCTCTCTCAGGAGTAGGGTTCCCTTCTGCACCCCAATCTCAAAGCTCTCAATTTGATGGCCTGGAGGCTGCAAGGGTAGTCTTGGCTCCTTGGGGCCTACCTCAGGAAGTTGAGGAGGTTGTCCTAGCCTCTAGGAAACAGTCCACTAGGAGAACCTATGCTCTCAAATGGAAAAAGTTTTCTGTGTGGTGTCAGCTACGTACAGACGATCCTTTCTCCTGTACTGTGCCAGTAGTGCTTCAGTACTTACTGCACTTATCAAATCAGGGACTTAAATCCAATTCTGTTCGGGTCCACCTCTCAGCTCTAGCAGCTCACCACTCACTGGTGGAGGGACATTCTCTGTCAGGTCATCCCTTGGTGTCCCGCTTTCTCAGGGGCTTACTTTTGCTCAAGCCTCCAATCCGTCCTCCTGCCCCTGAGTGGGAGCTGAATGTGGTCTTGCAGCAGCTGACTCGCCCACCTTTTGAGCCGATGGCTACTTGTCCACTGCGCTTCCTTTCCTGGAAGACACTCTTCCTGATAGCCTTTACCTCGTCTAGGCGAGTGAGTGAGCTTCAGGCCCTGGCCTGTGATAGGCCTTACACCAGGTTTTATAGGAACAGGGTAGTCCTTAGGACTCATCCAAAGTTCCTCCCAAAGGTTGTCTCCTCTTTCCACCTCAATCAGGAGGTGGTTCTTCCAACATTCTTCCCTAGGCCTCATGCAAGCCAGGCTGAAGCAGTCCTGCATACCCTGGACTGTAGGAGGGCCTTATCCTTCTACCTTGACCGTACACAGGGGCATAGAAGGGCTACTCAGCTCTTCGTATTCTTTGACCCCAATAAGTTGAGGTTGGCTGTGTCCAAGCGTACCTTGTCCATCTGGGTGGCTGACTGTGTCACCTGGGCTTACAAGGGGGCTGACCTTCCTTTGCAGGGTAGGGTCACGGCCCATCGTGTCAGGGCAATGGCTGCCTCAGTGGCTCATCTCCGCTCTGTGCCCTTGGTAGACATCTGCAGGGCTGCAACTTGGTCTTCAAGCCAGACATTTGCGGCCCATTACTGTCTAGAGAGGGAGTCCCGTAGGGACAGTGCTTTTGGCCAAGCAGTACTCCGAAATCTCTTTGAGGTTTAGGCAACTCCTGCCCTCTGTTGGGCTACCGGTGGAGGTTGTGTCCTTGAAAAGCCTTTCTTTGCTGCTGAGACTAGAGGGAGTACTCTTGTTCAGCCTGGGTTCCTCGGTAGCCCAGAGCTAGGGAGTCACCCATATGTGAGGATTGACTTCCTGCTTGGTCCTGGAGAAAGAGTAGTTACTCACCTGTAACAGGTGTTCTCCAGGAGCAGCAGGAATCAGTCCTCACAACCCTCCCTCCTCCCCTTGGAGTTGCAGTTGTACATAGTTTATTTTTTTCATTTTTGTGTGCTGTTCTTAGCTATGTCATTTGACTGAGGTAAGATGGCACCTTTAGGCGGGAAGGGAACTGCGCATGCGTGCCTGCATTCCCAAAAGCTTTCATAGAAAGCTGGGGAAATGCTCCGCTGGGGCTTCATCGGCACCGATGACACCCATATGTGAGGACTGATTCCTGCTGCTCCTGGAGAACACCTGTTACAGGTGAGTAACTACTCTTTCATGCACTCAAACTAATGAGGAAAGTGTGAGAAGTAACACCTTCTTGATTATAGGGAAAGCTCATGTTAGCACTTTTGCCTAACTCTTGATATCTAGACCTTTCTCTTACCATGTCTGTGCTTCTGATTTTAGTAAATAACTTGTCAATTGAGGCCTGAAATATTCTTCTTTGGGGCAAAAATCTGCAGGAGCGTTGAAGAGGGTTTGTATCGGCAGTATGCACATCCAGAAATAGAAGGCTGAATGGACTGCTTGAAAACCAATCATTCTGGTAGTGGTGAAGTGTGTCTGTATTATCAGCCAAAGGCAACTTTTGTAAACTTGAGTTTGTACTTTTGAAATCTGTGAATAGAGTAATTGAGCAAAATTTTTTAATATTTACTAAATGTTGGGCCTAGATAATATATTTTAGTTCACAGGTCTATATTTTTCTTGAACAGGGACCAAAACTCCAGTATGTAATGCAGGCATCAATAAGGGAGTGTCATAGGTTTCCTCAGTTGATCCATTACACAAACATGCAATAATTTTTGAAGCCTTATGAAGGTATAGGAAGCCAACATTGGGACCACAGCCAATATTTAATATGACCAATTGCTGTTACTATTTCTAAATTATTTGAAAGCTTTAATTTTAAAGCCTGTATAAGTATTGAGTCTGACTCTTATTTTTGGTCTGAATGTCATTGTATTGATTATCTTCTTATGATATAAAACAAATGTGTTAAAATGTATTTTAGCTGTGTGGCATTTATTTTTTTACATTTAGGTGCATTTCGTTCAGGTGATAGCGCCCGGTGAATAGAGTTTATCTGTGTGTCCATCCATCTTAGGAAAACGTATGCCTTTGTAAAGATAGGAAGAAATGGCTGCAGTGTCTAGTAGCAGAGGCCCCAACACCTGCTGACACAAGAAGCTCAGAAGAGCAACTGCCACAGCAGTGAAGAGTTACAGTATAGCTTTTGTTGGCTGGGACCCAACCCTGGCTGGCATAAGAAGTGCAGGAAAGCAGCCACAAGGCCAAAGAATTAGTGTCTGTCAGAGTGGACTGGGCTGTGGGGAAGTTCTCATTATTGCAACAGTTTCTCTGCTGGAGATAGGCCAACCCTGCCTCTTTCTTTAGTCTGTCTACTAAGCAAAATAGGTGGTTGCCTAGGACAGCAGCTTTTGGGAGTCACTTAAGAGCAGCTACAATCAAAGCAGAGCAATAGATCCCAACAACCAAACTGATTCATCAGTGCTTTTACCTGCAGAAAGAATGGGCAATTTACAAATAGTACCTATTTATTCTTGTATGTGACTTTTGGAAATTTCTCTCAATATGTATATATTTGCAAAACAAAGTTTTTAATATTTATATCCAAAGATGGAGGGAGATAATCTTATAAAAATGCCATCTCCAGCAGTCTCATCCTCCCTCCCTTCATCCCCACTAATCACTCTATTTAAATCTCCCATTTCCAATATCTCCCTTGTTCATTTCCCATCTCCAGCAGTTACTCTCTGGATCACCTCCTAAACTCCAGCAGTTGCTCTGAAAGCCTCTCTTCATCTCCATCCCCAATTACTATTTTGTGCTGTCTCCAGACAGGGAAGACACCTTTATTATAAGCCAAAGACAGTATTCCTGCCCATACAGCTGAAGATGATGCCATTCTTCAGGAACAAGCAGGAAGTTAGTCCTCAAGTATTGTAGCAGCAGAGCGCAGACAAACCAATGATACCAGGAGTCTGTTCAGAAGGTCCAAATCATTTATTTGTGCACAAGTCTCAAGCAAAGTCAATTTCAAAATGGCTGAGCGATGTTCTCTGGCAATACAACAACTTTTATAGACTTTAGCTTCATTCTAGGTATAGAAAAACATTTCATTGGTCCCGGTAACCTCCCGTACCCCTTCTATTGGTCCTGGTACTGATATGATTATCCAATTATGTTCTTTCAGTGGGCTCAGCACCTGCTTACCCCCCTTCTAGTCCCAATTACAATGGCCAGTTCACCAACTTGTTACTTTCCTTCTCTCAAGGCCATTGAGCCAGTTTGTACGTGTAGGGAAGCAGGGCTCTGTAACTTCTCTGTCAGCAGTTTTAAACATAAATTCTGTATTTTTCCATCTGTTCTGCTTGTCTAAGCTTAATTCAATACTTTTACTGAGTTCTAATTCTACAGCAGCATATTGGGGGATGTACAATTCCTATGGGCCTCTTCACAAGCTTCATTTACAGGTCAAGCTAGTTAGGCTTGCTTGCTTATGTCAGACACTATGGATCACGGGCCTTCACCTGCCACATTCCCCCCTTTGATTAATCTCACCCTATTACTTAATAAGGTGTGAGAATTAAATCACTTCAAAATAGTTATACTATGGTCAGAGGATTCTGACTATATGCAGGAGGTTTTGGTTGGTATAAGGCCATAATCTTAGTTGCGGTCTTCCGCTCTACTGTACTTTCAATAGCACTATGAATAGAACGCATACAACATGGGATTATACATGGTAACAGCAAAATAACAGCAATAATTATTAGTACTAATATAAGGAAAGTTTTAAGTCCTCCCAGCCATGAGAAAAGGTTAGCAAACCAGTTAGGAAACTTCAGTGAGTGCCAAGTCTGTACTGGCACATAAGCATGTCTTTGCATATCCTTAGCAAGTTCTTCAACTACTTGACCCTTATCATCTATTTTTAAACAACAATTGGTTAAATTCAGCTTACCACATACTCCTCCTTCAGCTGCTAACAAATAATCAAGTGCTAAGCGATTCTGATATATAGCAGTGCGCATCTGAGTACTTTGTCTAGCTAAAAGTGTAAGAGCTTGGCTAGTTTCATTGGTTATTATCTCAACTATTGCTTGTAAGCGAATAATACGATTAATCATATAGACTGGGGTTCGATAGCCCCACATACCATCATCATTCCAAGTGGCAGGCCCATAATATTCAATGATTCTTTCTGGCGGCCAATCATCACCCTTCCACTTTTCCCACTTGCCTACTTGGAGGGGTGCTCTCTTCTGTCTCAGTGCTCTTTTGTGTCTGGGGGTAGTGTATACTGGGTATCCTAATGGGTATCCTAATTGTTCTCCATGTTCTGTGGGTAGGAGGAAGAAAGAAGGTCTGATGGTCCCTAAGACAGATGCTCCTCCCCAATGTGGCGGGAGTCGAGCATACGCTCGGTTTCCACAGATCCAATACAGGCCAGGTGGGGCTTGCCAAGCATGGGTTTTGGCAAAATTAGTCCATAAATCAGCAAGTTCAGGAAATCTGGCTAATGGGTTAGGAGGTTCAGGGTTTTTGATTCCTGACCACCATGACGTCTTTTTGGTAGTGTCATTATAGAATTTCTGGCTAAGACAGACCAGCTGTCCTACCTGTTGGGTGAACTGAGGTCCAGTTCTGATATAGCAAAGACGTCCAACAATTGAGTGCGCTAACACCCATTCGCTAGTAGTCTTGTGTAATTCAGTCTGATTGTAAGTCAGAGAATAATTTAATTCTTGAGCTTCCCATGGCCACTGGTCACCCATCTGGGTTCCGCCACAGAAATAACAATCTGAGATTTTAAGACTAGATACTACTGCTCCAGCTAATTCTAAGAATAAATTCTGAGAAGGATGAGGGATCTCAAACTTATTTACATGCATGGCCTCATAGAAGGTGTTATGGATGTGATATTTAGATGACTTGTGGGCTTGGGTGTTCAATCTTATATACACAATGGTTCCTGGATCTGATCCGGTACCTGCGATACGTAGACCAAACTTGTATCCTTGTTTCCATACATTAGGATTACATATCCTTAAGTGTAAAGGGTTACAAGCACCTTTCTTACATTTGTCGTCTGTTGTTGACTTAGAGTGGCCACTCGTTTATCTATCTTTTCTTCTACTATACCATCATTCCATGTAGCATAAAAAACACATTCCCAATTTGGGCAATAGTAATCTGCTGCTGTGGCAGTACTATATGAATCCTTTTTACCTGTACACTTTCCCCATCCTGTGGCACCTTCTGGGCACATATACTTATGGTCATTTCGATATGCTTTTTCCCAGGTACCACATTTGGAGCGACTATCTCTGTTTATAACATCACATGCATCAAAATTCAAAACAGCAGGTCTACTAGTATCTCTAAGTGGTTGTGTGGCATTAATTATAGGTCCATCTGCATCCTTCCATCGTATTTCCAACGTGTAATAGGATGGATTCTGATGCGGATTATAGCATACTCTAGATTTACCTTTAGTACAAACATTTAGTTCAGTGGTGTTATAAATACACCGAGTCACTTTACCAGTGCAGGTATAGTAAGAATGGTAAATCAAAGTCTGAGTTACTTTCAGTCTAGTTCGAGTAGAAGTAATGCAAACAGTGCATGGAGGTAAGGCATAAGTCAGTTCAAAGCCTCCAAAACAGGCAACCAGGGCAAAGCAAAGGTAAAGATACATGTTGATTGGAGTTTTTCTGAATCCTCAGCTTGCAGATCTTGACCACGACGTTCTTTTCTTCGTCCCGTTCGCTAATAAAGCAATTCAACGGGTGCTGAGTGTTGATTGAAGATCCTCACGTTGTCTACATTAACCAACTTAGCAATTTCAGTTGGCTTTTGAAGTATGGTCAATCAATGTAGCATCAAAGTAGTGTGTAAAATCACACACATGAGGTTCGTTAAAAACAAACTCTTGCTGTATGGAAAACAGCAATCCTCTTCGAAAGACTTGGCTACTGCAAGGCACTGTGACAAAGTGTTTAAACTGCTGGTTGCCGTCTCAGAGTAACTTGCAAAGATGCATCAGGATGCTGCTCTGCTGTCCACTGCTCAGGTTCAGGATCAGCTGCGGGCTTGACTCTGCTGTGGTGGATCCAGGAATCGATTTCTGCTACCTTTACTGCAGTTGGGGTAGACAGGATGACGGTGTATGGTCCCTTCCAATGGGGTTCCAACGGTGTCTTCTTCCAATCTTTGATCCACACCGAGGTACCAGGCTGGTAGGGATGCAAGGGTTCCGTCAAGTTGATAGGCAACTGGTCTTGGATCCACGCATGGAGAGTCTGCAGAACAAAACTAAGAGCTAGGAGTTCTTGCCTGGTTATTTCTGAACCAATTTGGGCTAGACTTCCTGTAATTCCCTGCACTATTGGTGGGGGCTTACCATACAGAACTTCAAAAGGGGAAAAACCTGTTGACTTCACAGGAGCTGAGCGTATTCTGAGTAAAGCTATTGGGAGCACTTGGGGCCACTTCAGGTGTGTCTCCTGACAAAGCTTAGACATTTGGGCTTTTAGGGTACGATTCATTCGCTCAACTTTCCCTGAACTCTGGGGTCTGTATGCAGTGTGAAGCTTCCATTGTATCTGCAAAGCTTTTGCTAGCTGTTGAGTAATCTGGGAGACAAATGAGGGCCCACTGTCTGACCCTATTACTGCTGGAATTCCAAACCTAGGGACAATCTCTCTCAGTAAAACTTTGGTAACTTCTCTGGCTTTTTCAGTTCTGGTTGGGAAGGCTTCTACCCACCCAGAGAAAGTACAGACTAATACTAATAGGTAGTGATATCCATTGGCTTTTGGCATTTCAGTAAAATCAATTTGCAGGTGGTGCATGGGGGTTACACCTCCTGACTGAACTCGGGGTGCTGGTGTGAGACCTTGCTTGGCATTATTTTTGACACAAATTAGACATTGGCGTGCTACTGAAGCTGATATGGTCGTCAACATGGTAATGTAGAAATGTGGTCTGAGTGCTTTTCCCATAGCACTTTTCCCATAGTGGGTGGCCTCGTGAAAGGCTTTGACAAAGGATGGTCCTAACAATTCGGGAATTACTATTCGTCCTGGGGGTTGACTGCCCTCTGCTGGTGGCAGCTCAATCCATCCATCTTTCAGTACTCCATCTTCCTTGTTACAGTAGTAATCTAATTCTTTGGTGGTATATCGTGGTGTCCATAAGTTTAAAGGTACTGGAAACAATGCTGCTTGTATTGGCATGGCTTGAGGTGTAATTTGTCCTGTCATAGCTGCTTGTCGTGCTGAGGCATCTGCAAACCTATTTCCTCGGGCAACTTCTCCTTTTCCTGCTTGATGTCCTCTGCAATGCATGACAGCTACACGAGTTGGGGCCCAAACTGCATCAAGTAACATCAGTATCTCGGGGCCATACTTGACTGATTTTCCTCCGGATGTGATGAGCCCTCGTTCCTTATAGAGAGCTCCATGGGCATGTAGGGTAGTGAAGGCATATTTGGAATCTGTATATACATTCAACACAAGTTTTGCACCTAGTAATAGTGCTCGAGTAAGTGCTATCAATTCTGCTTTCTGGGCTGATGACTCAACGACTTCATGTTGAGTGACAACTGCATATCCCGCACAGCGTCGTCCATTGAGGATGAGACTGCTTCCATCGACATAATAGATTTGGTCAGGATTGTCTATGGGCACATCTGTCAGGTCAGGTCGGCTGGAGAATACAGTGTCCATGACTTCGATACAATCATGTTCTGGGAGTTCTTCACTAACGGGTATCAATGTGGCTGGATTCAAGGCATGACTCACTTCCAGTTGTATCTGTGGGTTTTCACATAACATGTCTGATATTTTAACATTCGGGAATTGGTGAGCCAATGATTTGCTTTCTGTTCCATGAGGGCAAGGACTGCATGTGGCACAGTGACTCGTAGATTCTGTCCTAGTGTGAGCTTGTCTGCTTCACTCACTAACAATGCTGTAGCTGCGACTGCTCTCAGGCAAGGTGGCCATCCCTTGGCCACAGTGTCCAATTGTTTCGATAGGTATGCTACAGGTCACTCCCAATTTCCCAATTTCTGAGTCAACATGCCTAAGGCATTTCCCTGTGCTTCATGTACAAACAAGTGGAAAGGCTTGTGAACATCTGGTAGTCCAAGGGCTGGTGATGACATTAATTCTTCCTTTAACGTCTTGAAGGCTGTATCCTGCTCAGGTCCCCACTCCAGTGGCGACTTTTCTTCTCCTTTTGTGGCTTCATACAGTGGTTTGGCAATTTGGGCAAAGTTGGGAATCCAGATTCGGCAATATCCTGCCGCTCCCAGAAAGGCTCTGACTTGCTTTCTGGTTGTTGGGGTTGGAATTCTGCATACTGCTTCTTTTCTTTCTCTGCCTAATTTTCGGCTTCCTTGGGTTATACGAAAGCCCAAGTATTTCACTTCTTTTTGGCATAGTTGTGCTTTTGCTCTGGAAACTTTGTATCCAGCTTCATTTAGTAACTGCAAGAGATCTTTAGTGGCTTGTATGCATTCACTTTCTGATACGGCAGCTATCAGCAGATCGTCCACGTATTGGAGAAGCACTCTCTTCCCCGGGGCCACTGGATAGCTTGAAAGGTCTTGATTCAGTGCAGCACTAAAGATGGTAGGCGAATTCTTGAATCCTTGGGGTAGTCGTGTCCAAGTGAGTTGGCCCCCTCTTCCAGAGATGGGGTCCTGCCATTCAAATGCAAACAATATCTGACTTACAGGGGCTAATCTTATGCAAAAGAATGCATCTTTTAGATCTAGTACAGTAAAGTGGGTAGCTTCAGCAGGTATCAGTCCTAGAAGAGTGTAAGGATTGGGTACAACTGGATGTATGGTTTCAACTGCTTCATTCACTCTCCTTAGATCTTGCACTGGGCGGTAGTCATCTGTTCCAGGTTTTTTTACTGGCAGAAGTGGAGTGTTCCATGGGGATTGACATACTTTTAGTAGGCCATGTTCTAGTAATCTTTGCAAGTGGCGATGGATGCCTTCAATTGCAGCTCTTGGGAGAGGGTACTGTTTGACATGTACTGGTGTAGCACTAGGCTTAAGGGTTACAATTACTGGAGCTATATGTTTGGCTAGGCCTGGAGGACTGCCTTCTGCCCATACTCCTCCAGGTGGTGCATCAATGCTTTTCAAAGTTTGTTCAAAATAGGTGTCTTGGACAGAATCATCGATGTAATATCTCCATTCTTCTTCTCGGGGAACTGTAAGCAGCATTATTCCTGCTGGTTTGGCTTGGGAATTTACTGTCATTTGCATCTCTCCTCTTTCGGAGAAGGATATTTGGGCTTGTAGCTTGGCTAACATATCTCGTCCCAGTAGTGGCACTGGACATTCAGGCATGTAAAGGAATTGATGAGTTATTTGCTGTCCTCCTAGACTGCATATACGATTCTGAAGAAAAGGTTTTGTAGCTTTGGCACCAGTTGCTCCTACAATGGTGACTGCTTTTGTAGAAAATGGGGCTATCTTTTTGTCTACTACTGAATGTTCTGCTCCAGTATCAACCATAAAGTTCATAACTTGGTCTCCTATTTGTATTCCGACCATAGGCTCCTGGAGACCTAAAGCAAACTCGGAGTCCGGTCTGTCCTAATCCACGTCATCTTCATCATGGGCTGTCGTAGCCAATGATTGTATGGCTCCTCCTCTTTCTTGCTGGAATTGTTCTCGATTGGCTCCTCCGCGGTTTCGGGGAAGGCCTCGTCTTTCTTCTCTCCACTGATGATTGTTTTCGTCATCTTGCTGGGCGTCTTCGAGTTGCGGGCATGCATCTCTCCAATGTCCTTCCTCCCTGCAGTAGGCACATTGGTTTACGCCTAGTTGGGGCCGGCTTCCACTTCGGCCCCGCCCCCTTCCTCTGCTCTGTCGACTAGGGGTACCTCCCCTTTTCTGTTCAACTATGGCCGCAGCCAAAAAATCAGCTTTCTTCTTCATCTTTCGATCACATTCTCTCTGCCTTTCATTATCACGATTCACATACACTTTATGAGCGACGTCCAATAACTGAGTTGTATTCATGCCCGCAAACCCATCTAGTTTTTGTAATTTACGTCTAATGTCTGGTTGAGACTGATTTACAAAAGCAGAATTCACCATACATAAACTTCCTGGTGCATCGGGATCATAGGGAGTATACATTCTATATGCTTCAGTTAATCTTTAATGAAACTCTGCTGGGCTCTCATCTATACCTTGGATAACTCCTGCAACTTTGGAAAGGTTCATAGCTTTCTGGCCCCCCCTTTTCAGGCCTTGTAGAAAGCCTTGTCGAAAACGGGCTAGGGCTCTGGATCCTCTTTCTGTATTTGGATCCCATCGGGGGTCTTCATTCGGGAATTCTCTCTGGGCCGCTTCCCGATTGTCTATTCTTTCCACCCCTTGTTCTGGAGCTACAGGGTTATCCGCCAGCCAATCAATAGCTGCTTTTCTAATTCGTGCCCGCTCCTCTGTTGTAAATAGAGTGGACAGGAGCTGGCGGCAGTCTGCCCATGTTGGTTGGTGAGTTTCCATAATAGTATTCACTAATTCTGTAAGCTCTTGGGGTTTATTGGTATAGGAGGCATAATGTGTCCTCCAATTTAACAAATCAGTTGTTGAGAAAGGGACATACACATAGCTTAGGGGTCCCGCTACCACCTCATTATCTTCATTCCTTACAGGCACTCCCGGGACTTGCCGTAAGGGCATCATCTTGGCAGTAGATGTCTTTTGGGATCTGAGAGATATTTTCGTAACTGTCCTATCAGGGGTTATTTTCTTCTTCTCTACGTGCTTTACTTTAGATGTACATTTTACTGGCAAGCTAGTACTGGCAACCACTTTTACACTGTCAGCATCGCTTAGGGAATTTTCAGTCTCTTCCTTCTCTGTTTCTGTATCTGACTCTCCTTTTTCTGTCTCGGTAGAATCATCTTCTTCAATTAAAGGGAGCTCATCTACCTGCTCTCTGGGTAATAGCTCAGGGGTTGGGTCCCGTTCCCGCTGTCTCGGGGGTTCTGGGGCAGGACGCCGGGCTGCTCTTACTGGGCACGGGGTTTGAGGCTGTCGGGGAACCACTTCTGGGGAATCAGGATCTACCAGGATGGGCTTCTTCCTGGACTTCTTATCCTTCCCTTTCTTTCTAGGCTGTTCTATTTTCTGACTATAATCTGTCTTTGCTAACATTATTCTGCACTGTTCTTCATAACAGCGCTGCGCCCAAGGGGGCGGATCTTCACAAATACTTAACCAGGAATCTATATAGGGGTACTGATCGGGGTGCGCTATCCGCACTCTACGGTGCACTAACTGGATAATTCCTACATTAAAGGTTCCCTCTCGGGGCCAGGTAGGGTCTAGATCGGGCCACTCCCTAGTACACAAAATCTGTAAACGGGCTGCAGTCATTTTAATACCATAGTCTCCAGAATATCCTTCTTTAAAATGTGCGATCATACATTCTAATGGAGTGTTCCTAGTAGACCCCGCCCCTCCCATTTCGATGTGTGCGCGCAACAACAGACAAAAGAGAAAAGGAGGGCGGACCGTGGGTAAGGGGTCCTCACGGTCCTAGAAACGTATAAGGAGAACAAATAACAAGACAAGACGACAATCGCTTCCCCCTTTTTGCGACCTGAACGCGGTCGCCCGGTCAGGAAATGCGCTACTCAGGGGTCCGCCTTCGCTTGGTCCGTGCTGCCAGACCTCTCATTCACACTTCATTCACACAATCATGCTAGCAACGTATCCCAGAATGCATTCGTTTCTATCTATTCTGACTAGTCTTATTCAATTTCCAAAATACAAGAAGGTAGTTTCGCCCTGCGAATACTCATGCGGGGTTACTCGGCCCGTCTTTGAGAGGTGATCAAGCTCTCTTACCAATTTCCAAGTTCAAATGGCAGCACTGCTCTTTCTTATCTGTCTAGACATAACAAATCGAAACTCTACTCACCGGATCTGGTCCTCAAACTTCCCAAGCAGGCGCATGAGTTGGACCTCGGACTCCCCTCAC
Source organism: Ichthyophis bannanicus (assembly GCA_033557465.1). Taxonomy (NCBI): domain Eukaryota; kingdom Metazoa; phylum Chordata; class Amphibia; order Gymnophiona; family Ichthyophiidae; genus Ichthyophis; species Ichthyophis bannanicus. Next base: position 192,301,895 of record CM066040.1, read on the forward strand.
TCGGGTTCGAGGTGTTGGCTCCAGCCGGGCTCGGCACCCGCCGAGGTCCGACCAGCTCCCTCCGATGCAAGGGACCGGCGGCACCAGGGAGCAGCCCCCGTCGGAAGGGCGCGATCCCGGCAGGACCAAACCTATAGAGGCGGAAAGTCGTGGTATATTGCCCTATATACATTCTGATTCCACAACTTCCCGGCC